>CATIUR010000002.1:99436589-100737589 GCA_949592205.1 Helichrysum umbraculigerum | reverse complement strand
CAACCTCTCAACCAAGACAAACATTTTCTAAGACGTGTACTCAATGTTCATGTTCTAGAAATGTTTCTCCACCTCCTGTGGTAATTCCTCAGCCTCAACCGTTTGTTGAGACTCGTTCTTGTTTCTACTGCAAGAAACAAGGACATTTAATCCGTGAATGTCCAAAGCTGTCAAATCAGCGATATGGGAGAGAGATGCCTAGGACATATGTTTATAGAAACTCTTTTTCTAAATCTCCACCTAGGCGTTACTCAAACTCTCCCAAGCCTGTTTCGAAACCAAGTAATGTTGAGCAAAAATCTTTGCCAATTCAAAAGCCCAACATTACTTCTATTACCGATTCCGAATCTTCAAAAGTTTGGAAACGTAAAGAGTCTGATGTTGACTCTTCAGTCGTTAACAATAACACATCAGATAAAAATTCTAATTTGTTTAAAGATAAAATCCTATCTGACGTGATTATTGTTGATGACCACGGTCGACCTAAGTCTGTAAAGGCTTGGGTCACCGTTTCTCACTAATCTCCTTTCGTTTGTGTGTTGCAGCAGTCAGAACGTGTTAAAGATAGTGAATGGTATTTGGACAGTGGCTGCTCGCGACATATGACAGGCGATGTATCCTTACTTGTGGATATTAAACCACATGCAGGAGGTTATGTTGCCTTTGCTGGAGATTCTGGGGGAACTATTTCTGGAAGAGGAACGTTAACTAACGGCAATGTTAGTTTCGAAAATGTGAACTACGTGGAACAGCTTACGCACAACTTGCTAAGTGTTTCACAGGTCTGAGATAAGGATTATACAACTGCCTTCACAAAGACAGAGTGTGTGATATTGAAGCCTGGTTATGTCATTCCGGAAGAATGGGTGTTACTGAGAGCACCAAGAAAGGATGACACATACATTTTGAATATGAGAACTGTTGAGACATCGAACGAGTATACGTGTCTCTTGTCTAAGGCTTCTGAAAAGGAATCACTGCTTTGGCACAGACGAATGGGACACATTCATTTCCGAAAAATGAATTTCTTGACTAAAAATGACCTAGTGCTAGGAGTTCCAAAACAGTCATTTGCTCTAAAGGATGACTGTATCTCTTGCCAAAAAGGAAAGTTACGTAAGAAGTCCCATACGTCTAAGCAGGTGAATTCCATAAATGCTCCATTGGAACTACTGCATATGGATCTTTTCGGTCCAGTTTCTACAAAGAGCATTGGTGGTCGGTTTTACTGCTTGGTAGTTACTGATGACTACTCAAGGTTTTCGTGGGTTTATTTTTTGACCACAAAGGGGGAAACTCCTGAGATTCTGGTGTATTTGTTGGACAAGTTGGCAAATCTGTGCAACTTGAAGGTGAAAAGGATACGAAGCGACAATGGAACTGAATTCAAGAACTCAACTCTCGAATTGTTTTGTGCTACAAGAGGTATTGAGCATCAATTTAGTGCTCCGAGAACTCCACAACAGAATGGAGTTGCAGAAAGAAAGAACAGGACAATCATCGAGACAGCTCGGACTATGTTAGCTGACTCTAAGTTACCAATTATCTTCTGGGCTGAGGCAGTTAATACTGCCTGTTATGTTCTCAACAGAGTACTCACGGTTAAGAAAAGGAACAAAACGTGTTATGAACTTTTCAATAACCGTAAGCCAAATCTACAGTTCCTAGAACCATTTGGGTGTCCATGTCTGATCATGATTACAAAAGATAAGGTCTCTAAGTTTGGTGATAAAGCTGTTGAAGGGATTTTTCTTGGATATTCAGTCAACTCTCCGAACAAAAGAGTCTTTAACAAATCAACGAATCAGATTGAGGAGCATTTTGAAGTGAAATGTTTAAGGTATACGGAACCTCCTCAAGGAACGGGTCCGGATTGGTTTTTCAACTATGGAAACCTCTTCAACTCTTTCAATATTCCGGAAGAAGATGAAACGGAAGAATTGGTTTCTATACTTCATGAGCTTGATCTTTCTCAAGATACACCTGTTACTAATAAACCATCCGACCCATCTCCCAATGCAACACCCACACCTCCACCAACTAATCCTACACCTCCACAACCTACACCTACTCCCACACAACCACCCACACAACCTACTCCTACTACCAAATCACCACCATCAACACCATCTCCTACTCCATCATCTTCGGCTGCTCCTTCCACAACAGTTTATAACTACACAAAGGAGCTTCCATATGATCCAAACATGCCTCCTTTAGAGGAACCTCAAGAAGAAGATGAAATGGAAGAAACAATGGCCTACTCTCACTTATTTTCTACTGAAGATGAAGGACAAGAAGAAGAGATAGCCATTCCTGAGTCTGCTGCTACTCCCGAAACTGAGGGAGATTTGAACAATCTGGGTGTGAATCTTGTGCCAGGTGCCATACCAGAAACTCGTATACATAAGGATCACCCCATTGATAATATCATTGGTGATCCTCATGCATCTGTTCAAACACGACAGCAAGCAAAGCAGACTTCAGCTCAGCAACTTTTGGGACTTATTGCACATATCGATTCATGTCATTTGTCTCAAATTGAACCTAAAAAGGTTGATCAAGCCTTAAAGGATCCATCTTGGGTCGAGGCTATGCAGGAGGAACTACAGCAAATAAACAAGATGAATGTTTGGGAAATTGTTCCTCTACCCAAGGGTGCTCACTTGACGGGTACTCGTTGGGTTTTCCGTAACAAAATGGATGATCGTGGGGCTGTTATTCGAAACAAAGCCCGTCTGGTAGTTCAAGGATATAGTCAAATAGAGGGTATTGACTATGATGAAGTTTTCGCTCCTGTTGCTCGTTTGGAATCAATTCGGATTTTTCTAGCCTATGCTTCATTTAAAGGATTCCGCGTGTATCAACTTGATGTAAAGTGTGCCTTTCTATATGGAGATGTCGACGCAGTGATTTATGTGTGTCAGCCTCCCGGTTTTGAAGACCCAAAGCATCCTAATCATGTTTGCAAACTGAAGAAAGCTTTGTATGGTCTTCATCAATCTCCTCGACTTTGGTATGAGCGACTTGCCAAGTACTTGCTGAAGACTGGTTTTGACAGAGGACAGATTGATAGCACGCTTTTCATCAAAAGGGAAGGAGCGGATTTGTTACTTGTGCAGGTCTATGTGGACGACATAATTTTTGGATCAACTAATGATCAGATGTGCAAGGATTTTGAAAGACTGATGAAATCTGAGTTTGAAATGAGTGCTATGGGGGAACTCACGTTCTTTCTGGGATTACAGGTTGAGCAATCTGACAATGGAATTTATATCCACCAGTCAAAATATGTCACTGACATGTTAAAGCGATATGAATTGCTCAACTGTAAACACTACGGCACTCCAATTGAAGCAAGACACAATCTTGGACCTAATGAGGACGATGAAGATTGCAAGGAGAAAGACTATCGCTCAATGATAGGCTCTCTCATGTACCTGACTGCCTCAAGACCAGATATAGTGTTTGCTGTTTCTCTCTGCTCACTATTTCAAGCAAATCCGAAGGTGTCTCATATGAAGGCAGTAAAACGCATTTTTGGATATCTCGCTTTTAGGCCATCTCTGGGTCTATGGTATTCAAACGAGAAAAACTTCGAGTTAACTGCCTATTCGGATTCGGATCTTGGTGGCTGCAAGATAGATATGAAGTCAACTACTAGAGGATGTCAGTTCCTTGGATCGTGCTTAGTTTCTTGGCAGTGCAAAAAGCAGACTGCGGTTGCTATTTCCACAGCTGAAGCCGAGTATGTTGCTGCTGCAAGTTGCTGTTCTCAGGTTCTCTGGATTCAGCATCAGCTGCGTGATTACGGGTTCAATCTCTCTATGACTCCTATTTATATTGATAATACAGCTGCTATATCTATAACTCACAATCCCGTACAGCACTCTAAGACCAAACATATTGAACTTAGGTTCCACTTCATACGGGATTGCTTTGAGAAACACCTTATAGATGTCGTACATATAGAGACCCTTAAGCAGTGTGCGGACCTTTTCACAAAAGCCTTTTTGCGATCACGTTTTATTGAACTGGTCAATCTGATAGGTTTAAGGTTCTTTCAGTCAAAGAAATGATTTGTGACTTGGATTTTAAAGTTTTTAAATTCAATTTAAAAAAAAAAAAAAAAAAAAAAAAATTCGCAACAGCCACTCTTTATACTCTCTAGTATTAAAGAAAACGCAAGGTTGCTACATTTTTAAAATAGACGTTGAAGTTGTGTCTGTAAACAACTTGGGATATGATAGTACATTGGGTGACATGCACAAAATGGAATTTTAAGGTTTATCTTGGATGTGTCAGTAGGTTTATCTGACACACTTAAAACAGTTTTTATCTAAATTATCTTCATCATACGATGTATTGGTAGGCATGGTACACACCGGTCTCTGAGATATTAAGAAGTAATTTAAATACATGTCTATGATCATGTGGTAAACACCTTGTGATGTACGACTTTATGTCTTAATTCCTTAGCATAGCTTGACATACTTCTATTTTTGGATCGTATATCTGAGATCTTTTGGGGGAGTATGCTGATTGTTTCCTCTGTTGTACGTAAGTGCAGACCTGGTCTCAATTCAGCTTACTCTCAAAACTAAGCAAACGTGAGTCAATGTACTTGCAAAGTCTTAAATTTAAGGTACTAAACAAGGTCGCCACAAATTTGGTTTGACTGCGTTTGGTTTTGCTTACACCTGAATCAAGTTATGTTGCTCTGTTGTACGCAAGTACAGACCTGTCACCGCTGGCTTGATTCTTAAAAATGATTCTCTTGTATTCTTTCTAAATTTGGAAACTATGTTCATGTCTAAGTTATAGGGGTATATCAATGGTGGGGACCATGGTGAAATATTCATACTAACAATAAAAGGTTAACTCAAAGACACGGATGTAACGTGTTTAGGTGGACAAACAATACCAATAATCGTTTTGAAATAATTTTTATAACAGGTGTTTTAAATGTGCCACGTAAATTTAAAGTGGACAAATATACTGATGATCGAAATAACACTTACTATTCCTAATAAATGCATGTTATTCCGATATGATCCCTAATCAGACAACTCAACTTCGTCACCAAAAATAGAGTGTTAGTAATTTTATTTTGTTAATTTTTACTTTTTGTAAATTAAAGAAAATACCAAAAAGATTTTTTAGTTTTATGCTTTATTTTTATTCTGAGTTATTTTTCCCAAGTCACGAGTTATTTGGAAATTATTTGCTAAAATAACGAGTTAACGATTTTTGAAACATTTAAAATTGACTCAAAACTGCTCTCTGCGACGTTACGCTCTACGTCGCCTGCGACGTCCCATCCTACGTCGCACATAGGGTTAGACTATATATAGTCTCATCTGCGACGTAAAACGTCACACTATTCACTATTCACGTGCGACGTAGCCTGCGACGTACCAGTGGCGATTTGCGACGTAGCAATTTTCGAGCATTTTTCGTGATTTGTAGCTGTTTTCATTCCGATTCACTTACGTAGTTTTGATCTACTCGTTATTCCGCACACTTAGGTACCGATTTTACCATTTTTCACCGTGTATATTGCGTTTAATTGCTATGTATGTATTACGGGTTAAAAGGGTTTCGGTTTTTCGGATGAATTCGATGGTATATCGTGTAAATTACTGGTTATACATTATGTTTTCGTGATCACCATCGTTAGCCGCACCTCGTAGTGCGTTTGATTTTGAAAACCCCTAAATTCGAGGGTTAGGGTTTCTGGGTTGGGGACGCCTGTTCGTCAGTGCGACGTACGCTGCGACGTCGTGGCCTACGTCGCTTTAATTAATTATTATTAATTTCCTACGTCGCCCTTCCCTACGTCGCTTTTACTGCGACGTCCGATGCGACGTACCACTCTACGTCGCTATTTTAATTAAAGTGATTAAATTCACAATAAATTGTAAAATGCGACGTCCCTCTTGACTTCGCTCGAATTTTATGCGACGTCAGGCCTTACGTCGCTTTTCAATTTATTTCGATTTTAGGCGACGTACAGTTCTACGTCGCTCTGTCTTAATGCGACGTACGTGGCTACGTCGCTAGTTCTAGGAATTTTGAAAAGGTTTTGTTTAAAAAATGTAACATTTTTGCTAACCTTTTTCGAGTTGCACTCTGTTTCTGTTTTTTTTGCAGATATGGCTTTGATTTTTGAAGCTCGTCACAATACGGCTGCTTACCTTACTGACACTTCTGATAAAGCTGCACCGTATCGTCAGATGATCGCGTTTTTGAGACGTTCAAGGGTATTCCACGCCATTTCCGATAACACTATGGCGTTTGGAAATCTGATCAACCCTTTTTGGAGAAATGCAACTGTCGTTACTGAAAACGACGTTAGACGATTGGTCTCTACCGTTCTGGGTACGGAGATCACTATTACAGAACAGAGCATTCGGGAACTTTTACAGCTGAATGATCAACCGGATATGCCTGTCGGTTTTGATCATATTTTTGTTACCGGAGCTATGCAACGGATCGGATATCCCGGGATTCCCTCTGATCAGTATAGAAAAGCGAATCTCACACGCGTCTGGAGATATTTGATGCATGTGATCATTGTTTGCTTGGGGAATCGGAAAGGTGGAACGGATGGGATGAGCCGCAGTCTGGCTTCTGCTATGTTAGCGTTGGTTTACAACAAGCCGTTCAACTTCTCGGGATTTATCTTCAAAGCTATGGTTGATAATGCGAACGCCGGGGATCAGAAATGGATTTTATATCCGAGATTTGTACAGTTGCACATCAATCGTCATCATCCGGAGCTTCAGGCACAGGGTGATATCGATCACCCGCTAAAGATTTCACCGATGATGAGTCGGATTTTCACTATTTGTGCTGGGTATGAGAAAGGGGTCGAGGCACCAAGGGATGTTCCCTTATTCGGTGCTATTGTGGATGAAAATTATGTACCGCCTCCAGATCCTCAATATATGGATGCTCCAGCACCTCAGCAACCGCAGCAACCGTTTGTGAACATTCCTGTTCAAGCTGCGGGGGAGAACATTCCTGTTCAAGCTGCGGGGGAGAATGTGGATGCTCTTTTCGAAAACATTGAGCAGTTCGGGCACGTTGATTCGGACAATCCAGCATCGCATGATACGGTTGAGAATTCTGATTCTGAAGATACAGCGAATGTAGGACCTCAGGATGGGGGTCCGACGCCTGAGCATTCTGATGGTACTATTCCGCATCCCTCTGAGATGGAACGTATCAGGATTACCGATTCTTTTAGATATCTGCGGATTAAGCGTCGGATCAGACAAGGACGCAAGTATGTGCCTCCAAGGGATACTGGAAAACGTACATGCGACGGTGATGATCCTGCTGATGAGACTTATCGACCGAGTCGTCGTGTTCGTCGCTCTTCGTCAACACGAGCTCCAGTCAATCCACAGCAGCAGGATGCTTTTGAGATTCAACCGACTCCAGCTTTCATGCAAAAGATTATGGAAGATATGCAGAAGATGAAACAAAAGCTGGAGGCTCAGGACGAGAAGATTGCTGAACAAGCTGCGTTGATCGAGGTTCAGTCTAAGGAGCTTGAGGATACGAAGCTTAGGGTTAATGTTTTGGAAGGTAGGTTACTTGCCTCGGGGGAGTATGGGTCTGGGATACCCACTTTAGAGTCAAGTGAACCTGCGTCTGTAAATCCCAACCCTGTAATTGAAACTATTAATGAAAATATTTCACGTTTGGATTATTTCTGTGTTGATGATATTCCAGGGCAACCGAGACCGCTGGCTGTTGATTATTCATTTGCGGACTTATCGTTTATTCAGAGAATGGCCAGTGGAGTTGGCTCTGAGGAAGAAACAGAGAATGTTTTTGAGATGAATAAGGATGTCTCGATTGAAGAAGAACAGTTGAATGCAGATGAAACGTATGATGATGCACAATCTGGGGAAGCTTATGATGGTGCACCAATAATAGAATCTGATTCAAGTGAAGACGAGAGTTCTGATAAAGCTCAATATGGAGAATCAAGTTCTGCTGCAACTCCAGCTCCAGAGACACAGGCACCGGACTCAGCAGCGAAGAAATTAACTGCTGAAGAAAAGAGAGAGAGAAACAAGAAATGGTGGCCTAAGGGACGAAATCCAGTTCCTATTCCAGTTAAATGTCAAGTGTACCGGGTTAGTCGGAATTATACCGGTGTTATCAAAAGCTGGAAGTGTCAGAGGAATCTTTTTATGATTAAGAGAGAAGATGGAGTTCAGTATTTCAGAATGTGTTTTGATAGATTAAGTACGTTGCCAAAAGGAGAGATTAATCGATTAGCTCAGCTTAAATTGATTAATCCTTTCGAAAATGATTATGCTGAGTTCATTCAGAGAAATTTACGTCGGGAAGTGCTATCGAAGACATATTCGAAATTGAAACCGACGTTGGGAACTAAGTATACGTGGAAAAAGAAGATTGATCCAGTCACCAGGAAGCCTTTGGTTAAAGTTCACTATTCGCCTGCTAACTGTTTGACTGAGATACCTCTGGAATCAGTTCCTTATTATTTTCTGAGAAGACTTGTAAAATGGGAACTTGATCCACAGACTGGTGAAGCGGTTATTACTTTCGTTCCAGATTCTGAACCGTGGCCAGAAATTGGAGGTATATGGAATTTGAAGCAAGCAACGTTTAGACTGTATGATCCGATGAGTTTGATTAATTTTCATGAAAAAGATTTAAGAAAACTCTATGATCATCGGATTCGTGTTGGTCAGAAGAATGAATTCAACAGACGTTTAGCACAGCAGTTCTATAATGTTGTTACTGTTTGTGTGGCTAATGGAATTCATGCTGACGGCCAATTTCCTGCGGGCTGGGTTTAATGAAGATTTTTGAAGAACAAGCTGAAGACACGGGGGAGTTTGTTAGTACATGTTAGTGTCTGTCAGTTGGTCTAGCTCGTAGTTTGTATTTAGATTAGTATTCCTGACTCCTGCGACGTAGCGTGCAACGTCGCAGGTGCGACGTCAGGTATTGGGCCAGCGACGTAGCCAACGTCGCATGGGCTTGGGCCTGCGACGTAGCGTGCGACGTCGCAGGTGCCAGATTTTGTATAAATTCGTTTTATGTTTTCTGTTTTAGGGTTGACGAAACCCTAAACGCAATTAGTCGAAATCTCTGTAATCTGACCGATTATTATTCAATACAATACGTTTCGTTTGATATTCATTGCGTATTGATTGTTCGTGTGTTTAGTATATAACTTAATCGTTGATTCCGCAAACGATTGAGTGACTCGGTTCGTACTAGATCCAAGGTTAGGGACAAACACCGACCTCACGTTTTCCCACTACCAGACCAGTCTTATCCAGGGTATTCATGAATCTATCCGAGAACTTGGAGTAAACTCATGTATTGCAGATCACGAGACTTTACACCTGCAGTTCTTTGGATTTATGGACTCGCTCAGACAATACCATCCTGAACGAGAGATGATTGAAGCTGATGGATTCTCTTTTGTAAATTCCCGCGGAATTATCTCCAGCACAGTGAAGGAGATCACTTGGGACCTGCTGCACATAAAAAGGATTACAGAGCAGCATCTGCAGAGCTTCCCCATATTTTCATCTGAGATTCCAAACATCATCGACATCATCGCTCGCCATTTTCTGAGAATATACCCACGCAACCCCAGGATTCCACTACTGAGCACTTCCGGTCCTGGTGGTTCCAGCACCAACTAAATCTGAAGGAAGGCAAAGTTGAGCTCTCGACTCTAAAAGCAGCGCTTCTCGGGAGGCAACCCGTGCAATAAGACGTATAGAAAGAACGGTGTCAATAAGTGAAGATATATCTCTGACTATCCTTCACACTTGGTCGTCACCAAAACACTTTTCTGATATTACAACTCATTTGCAAATAAACCACTCGTCTCAGAAATAAGGAAATCAATTTGAGAAATGATAATTCATGTGTTTCGAGCAATTGAGGTACTTGCATACTACTTTTATGCATTATGCTCGATCTCGTTTAAAAACACATGTTTTAGAAAAATGATTTGTAGTAGAAAATATCTTTTCAAGTTCTGAGACGATGATTTATCTTTTCATTTGCAAATACTTTGAGTTTGTAAACTGGTACGACCAACGTGTTCACACTTACGAGATTGATTCACAAAGGGAATAATGAATGGAGAAGAAAACCAAATAGCAAGACGCTTGAAGCTGTGCCGCTCTTCATGAATGCAAAAAAAGATCTTGGCAACATCTCTTTTCAGCAAATTCAGATTCTCAGCTTCTTTGCTGCTCGCTATCTGGGGAGTGTCTTAACCTTTACTCCCTTTTGTTTATGATTCTGTTTATTATTTGCTTTGTTAGTTTGTTAAAGTAGTCTATACTCTATCCTAAGCTTATCACTAAGTGTGGGATTCCAGCCTAAAACAAACACTTGAGAAACATTTTCTTACATGTTCAAACTCTAAGTGTGGGATTTCACTTCCAGTAAATCTCAACTAAAGAGAACATAAGGGACAATGTTCCTCTAAGTGTGGGATAGCAGGTATAGAATACCTTGGTTAGTTTTCTTTGATTTTTAATGTCCGAAATAGTAAACTCAGAAAATGTTCCTCAAATTTTTCAAAAATTTTTCAAGAAAATTAAAAGTATGAGCTAAATCTATTGATTTACTCAGCTAATTTTGAGCCAAAATATCTTTTGAGAGGAGCTATTTTTTCACACCCCCAATTTCATGCTTTGCGGAAGCGACTGTTTTGGGGCGTGACTAATCAAATATCAAAACACCAAAGTACAAGCAAACGACTCTAAATGAGACGTTTTAGAAACACATTACATTACATTAGTTTTCCAAAAGAAATACAAAGTTTAAGTCATACGTTTAAAACATAGTAGTGAGTTCGCAAAATGATTTCAGAAGATTTTAATACATAACCATTATACAAAATATAATGCAAGAAAATCTTCATGTCTAGATGGATGCATGCGACTCATGATAGCTAGCTTATCCTGTAGGCCATCCCTAATATTGATGAGCACCTGAGAATACAACACTAAAAGGTCAGCTATAAAGCTGGTGAATCTCACAGGTTTAAATAAACATTGATGTGATCAACATGATTATCCGACGATAATTTAAACAGTGTAAACCGATCAATGAATAACAATATACTGAACCATGATAAACAATGTAACCGAACAATGATTAACCCATTAGGGTTACCGACCAATGATTTAAACCAATTAAGGTTTCCGAACAATGATTTACCGATAATGACATTTGTATTGCACTGAGCTATGATTCAAAGCCTAACCCGATCTTTGCCTCCCGATTTGGTGACACACCCATAACAATTACTAAAGTGCCCGTTTTTAACTTGGTTGTAGCTAGCAACCCGGACGGGGACGTCACTCCCATGATAGTACTATCCTTTAGTAACCGCGCCTTATTAAGTTAATGAATCATACACTGTTGAGGACTTTTACCGAATTAAAACACTCGTGCATATACCGAACAATGAAAATCAAGACCGACAATGATAACCGAACTATGTACCAAAATGGTAAACCGAATACAAGTAACAATGCAGTTAATTAAGTTAACAACTAAATTAACTAACCGAATAACAGTGATCACGAAAATAATTTGTGTTGCATCTCCCCCAATTATTAAAACATGTAAACATTGAAAATGGGGCCGTGAGACTCACCTGAGTTTAGCAGACAATACAGTAAGCAAGCAAAGTAGTATCCGAACTAGCAGCCCTTAGCGTCCTAATACGCATAAGGTTCAGTAAGTAAATGGAATACTTGTAAGGTATCCATGCTAGTTGTTCCCAAACTAGTTAATGTCCAAGTATTTGTTTGTACGTTTGTAATCTTTTGTAATTAAGTGTGGCCCGTTAGTGAATTTTTGGTAATAATAATCTCAACTATTATTATTATACTTTGATTGTTGTATCGTATTTAAATTGTTATAGTTAAAACTGCTAGTTATAGGTTTCTGCCGAAAGTTATGGTTTCTGCCGAATAGTTTCTACCGAAGGTTAAGGTTTATGCCGAAGGTTAAGGTTTATGCCGAAGGTTATAGTTTCTGCCGAAGGTTATAGTTTCTGCCGAAGGTTATGGTTTCTGCCGAAGGTTATAGTTTCTGCCGAAGGTTATAGTTTCTGCCGAAGGTTATAGTTTCTGCCGAAGGTTATAGTTTCTGCCGAAGGTTATAGTTTCTAGATTTTGAACTCGATGAACACTCTATTTAACCAACTTCTAAACCGATTCAAGTCTAACCAAAAATCACACATGTTCTACTATATGTAATGTTCATTTCTGCATTTTATGGTATTTTCATATGTCCGTTTAATATTTTAAACAAAAATAAATATGTCGAGGGGTCGGATTCGGTCCAGAACAGACCTATGTCCAAAGATCAAGTAATAGCCGAAAATGGGTGTATTTCTGGAAGTAGCTAAAGAAGAACTTTTTGTTCAAGACGAAAATACCAAACTTTTCCAAGTGGTCTCACACGTTTATTTAACCTACAACTCGAGTTATGGTTGTTTTCGTGCGACGGTTTTTCTGGCCAGGAAGTGGTATGTACATAAGTGTTTTAAAAACGAGTTTTAACCAAAGATTTGGACATTTCTTTGTTAAGTAAGCAACTAAACATGTTAATAAGTAGTAACCAAGTAAATCTAGCAAAGGAAAAGAGATCCTTACAACGAGATCAAAGATCTAGAGTCGAAAACGTGATGAGGAGGTGACTAGCTTCGTTTCCTTGCTTGGAGCTTCAAAAACCGATGGTGGATGAGGGAGATGAGTGTGGTGGCTTGTGGTGGATGATGGTGGTGGTCTTGGACTGATTAAAATCGCAGGGGAAGGGAGGGAGAGAGATTGGAGAGAGTTGGATGGAGTGTGGGAGTAGATGAAATGAGATATGGTGGATGGAGTGAGTAGATCATCAAAGGAAAAAGGGGGAAAAGGTATGGGAGGGAAGATTTCAGCAGAAATCTCATGGGTCCCACCCCCACTTGGTGTTTAAATTGTTTCCCCAAAGTTACGTTAAGTGCGGTGCTCGTTTACCCGGTCGTTTTACGTTTTAATTAATCGTATAACGTTTTATATAATACGTTTTGTTAACGATTTAAAATCCGATATTTTAAATAAAAGTTTTACTCAAATAATATATTTTAAGTCACTAAAATAATATTCAAGATTTCGTTTGGTCACCGGTCGCGAATCGTGCGTTTATTTGAATTATGTAACGTTTTTAAACGTGTTAACCGTACGCGTGTAATCGCGATATTTTTACTTGAAGTATTTTATCAAAATACTTATTATGAAGTTATAAAATATAACTCAAGTGTATTTAACGTGTCGGGCGTGTCTCGCGCGTTTTTGTACTGTAAAGCTACGTTTTAATAAAACGTATAATCGTGTAATATATTCTCGCAATATATTAAAGTAAATAATGTTTTAAACAAAGCGTACGAGTTTATTATATTATAAACATAATATAAAGTAATAAGTAATGTTTTTAAATAATTCACTATTATTTAATAATAGTTTCACCAACGACCGTATTTTGTATTATTGTAATTTCATACGATTTGAACGAATCGTATACGTGTATATATGTATAATCACATATATGTATATATAGTAAGTAATTATCGTACTTAGTCCTATTTCATACTAAATACAAGTAGTAAACACGTAATTAGGAAAATTTTAAATTGGCCCTAATTTTGGGGTTGTTACATTCTCCCCTTGTTAGGAGAATTTCGTCCCGAAATTTGTTCGAAGTAGTAGTCGGATGTTTCTTAATCCTATTGGGTACTTAGGATCTAAAAAGTATACACGGAATATGAGGAAATCAGACAAAAGTAATTTAGGCGAGAATTTTAAATAAGCATACCCGGGTTGAGCAAGTCAATGAGTCTAGGGTTCTGGTCGTCATCCCTACCTCTGAGTACGTAGGCTCTTCCTCGAGCAGGGCCGATGTTCTTGTCCTTTAAGTTTGGACAGTCACTTCTGAAGTGACCTACAGTTCCACATTCGAAACAAGCTCTCGTTCGGCAATCCTTAGCAGAATGACCATAACGCTGGCACTTGTCGCAGGGGGTACCACAAGGCCCGTCATGGTGACGTTTACACTTTGAGCAGTAGGGTTTGGTTCCAGTGTACTCTCTCTTGTTTTCAGACCCAGAGGTGTTGGCCTTGATGGTTGCAGGCTTTTTGGTAGCCGGACTTTGATTATCAGGATTTCCCTCAAGTTTTCTCTTGTTATCACTAGGGTGGTTTACAGTACTCTTGACAACAGACGTTCCTTGGCGAACGATCTGTGCCATCAGCTTATGTGCCATGCGCACAGTACCATGAAATGTAGGAGAGTTGGATGAAGTAACCATTCCTTGAATTTGAGAAGGAAGTCCCCAGACATAGCGCTCAATTCGCTTGGATTCTGTATCCACCATAGATGGACACAGGTGTGCTAACTGATTGAATCGAGAGGTGTAGCTAGCAATGTCGTTCCCTTGAGTGGAGAGATTCCAGAATTCTGCCTCAAGCTGTTGAATTTCATCCCTGGGACAATACTCATCTTTGAGCATTTTCTTCAGCTCATCCCAAGGAGTTTCCAGAGCAATGTCTTGGCCTATGGAGTCAGCATAAGTGTTCCACCATGTCAGAGCATCATCCATGAAAGTGTAGGTGGAGAACTTGACCTTACAGTTCTCAGGGCAACTGCAGATGCGAAAGACTGCCTCTGTCTTCTCCATCCATCGCAACAACCCAATGGCACCTTCTGTGCCTTTGAAGCTCAAAGGATTGCAGTTAATGAAGTCTTTGTAGGTGCAGGGTTTCACTACAGGGGCATTTGATGGTGTTTCAGCACTTTCAGATCGTTGTCTCTCGGCAAGTACTGCGTCAGCAACCAGTCGATCGACCTGAGCTTGAGTGAATTGGCGACGTGGAGGCATGTTCCTTCAATGAATATAAGGGACATGTCAGAATTTCGTATAAGAATATGATTATCGTAGTTGCATATATAACAGTAATATATCACAACACAAATGACAATCAACGGCGTAGAATAAAGAAGATTGTAATCATTTAACATGCGAGTTCAAATGATTACGAGTATTAAGGTTTACAAAAGTGAAAGGGATATTACGTCCGAGTATATATCAGTAGTTATGCGGAATATGATAGGGAAGTAGGAAAAATTTGTACTTAGAGGAATACCGGATTCGAATGTTAAAACTGATGGGTGAGGGAAAGATGGTCCTCTGATAACCAATTGGTGTAGATTAAGGTGTCGGAGTTCTTAATCGATTCCTAGGGTAAGTCTATTTCGAAGAGACAACTCTCTTTGTCAGGGCACATCCCGGTACAATTTTCCTGATTCGATCAACTTACCATAGGCCTAATCTAAAGTGTGTTTGTACAGTGAGTGTGTTACTAAATATCGGAGGATCTTAATAAGCCTAATCATATAGGTGTAACCTATATATACTTATTATCCACCTAGTTGTGTCTATCACAGAACAAGTACAAGTCACGGTTCTCTCGTGGTCAGAGTCAACTATTGCATTCCTGTTCAACATAACCCCTTTCAGATCTTACATCATCTTCATTTAATTGTACATAGTTGATCAGGCTATGTTAAATTAAACTCGTATGACGAAATCCCTGAACCAGTTATATCTAATGAGGAATACTGCCTAACGGTCATAGTCTAGGCCCACTACATGCAACCTAGTTCGCTATAACCTTAGGCTCTGATACCAATCTTTCACACCCCCAATTTCATGCTTTGCGGAAGCGACTGTTTTGGGGCGTGACTAATCAAATATCAAAACACCAAAGTACAAGCAAACGACTCTAAATGAGACGTTTTAGAAACACATTACATTACATTAGTTTTCCAAAAGAAATACAAAGTTTAAGTCATACGTTTAAAACATAGTAGTGAGTTCGCAAAATGATTTCAGAAGATTTTAATACATAACCATTATACAAAATATAATGCAAGAAAATCTTCATGTCTAGATGGATGCATGCGACTCATGATAGCTAGCTTATCCTGTAGGCCATCCCTAATATTGATGAGCACCTGAGAATACAACACTAAAAGGTCAGCTATAAAGCTGGTGAATCTCACAGGTTTAAATAAACATTGATGTGATCAACATGATTATCCGACGATAATTTAAACAATGTAAACCGATCAATGAATAACAATATACTGAACCATGATAAACAATGTAACCGAACAATGATTAACCCATTAGGGTTACCGACCAATGATTTAAACCAATTAAGGTTTCCGAACAATGATTTACCGATAATGACATTTGTATTGCACTGAGCTATGATTCAAAGCCTAACCCAATCTTTGCCTCCCGATTTGGTGACACACCCATAACAATTACTAAAGTGCCCGTTTTTAACTTGGTTGTAGCTAGCAACCCGGACGGGGACGTCACTCCCATGATAGTACTATCCTTTAGTAACCGCGCCTTATTAAGTTAATGAATCATACACTGTTGAGGACTTTTACCGAATTAAAACACTCGTGCATATACCGAACAATGAAAATCAAGACCGACAATGATAACCGAACTATGTACCAAAATGGTAAACCGAATACAAGTAACAATGCAGTTAATTAAGTTAACAACTAAATTAACTAACCGAATAACAGTGATCATGAAAATAATTTGTGTTGCATCTCCCCCAATTATTAAAACATGTAAACATTGAAAATGGGGCCGTGAGACTCACCTGAGTTTAGCAGACAATACAGTAAGCAAGCAAAGTAGTATCCGAACTAGCAGCCCTTAGCGTCCTAATACGCATAAGGTTCAGTAAGTAAATGGAATACTTGTAAGGTATCCATGCTAGTTGTTCCCAAACTAGTTAATGTCCAAGTATTTGTTTGTACGTTTGTAATCTTTTGTAATTAAGTGTGGCCCGTTAGTGAATTTTTGGTAATAATAATCTCAACTATTATTATTATACTTTGATTGTTGTATCGTATTTAAATTGTTATAGTTAAAACTGCTAGTTATAGGTTTCTGCCGAAAGTTATGGTTTCTGCCGAATAGTTTCTACCGAAGGTTAAGGTTTATGCCGAAGGTTATAGTTTCTGCCGAAGGTTATAGTTTCTGCCGAAGGTTATGGTTTCTGCCGAAGGTTATGGTTTCTGCCGAAGGTTATAGTTTCTGCCGAAGGTTATAGTTTCTGCCGAAGGTTATAGTTTCTGCCGAAGGTTATAGTTTCTAGATTTTGAACTCGATGAACACTCTATTTAACCAACTTCTAAACCGATTCAAGTCTAACCAAAAATCACACATGTTCTACTATATGTAATGTTCATTTCTGCATTTTATGGTATTTTCATATGTCCGTTTAATATTTTAAACAAAAATAAATATGTCGAGGGGTCGGATTCGGTCCAGAACAGACCTATGTCCAAAGATCAAGTAATAGCCGAAAATGGGTGTATTTCTGGAAGTAGCTAAAGAAGAACTTTTTGTTCAAGACGAAAATACCAAACTTTTCCAAGTGGTCTCACACGTTTATTTAACCTACAACTCGAGTTATGGTTGTTTTCGTGCGACGGTTTTTCTGGCCAGGAAGTGGTATGTACATAAGTGTTTTAAAAACGAGTTTTAACCAAAGATTTGGACATTTCTTTGTTAAGTAAGCAACTAAACATGTTAATAAGTAGTAACCAAGTAAATCTAGCAAAGGAAAAGAGATCCTTACAACGAGATCAAAGATCTAGAGTCGAAAACGTGATGAGGAGGTGACTAGCTTCGTTTCCTTGCTTGGAGCTTCAAAAACCGATGGTGGATGAGGGAGATGAGTGTGGTGGCTTGTGGTGGATGATGGTGGTGGTCTTGGACTGATTAAAATCGCAGGGGAAGGGAGGGAGAGAGATTGGAGAGAGTTGGATGGAGTGTGGGAGTAGATGAAATGAGATATGGTGGATGGAGTGAGTAGATCATCAAAGGAAAAAGGGGGAAAAGGTATGGGAGGGAAGATTTCAGCAGAAATCTCATGGGTCCCACCCCCACTTGGTGTTTAAATTGTTTCCCCAAAGTTACGTTAAGTGCGGTGCTCGTTTACCCGGTCGTTTTACGTTTTAATTAATCGTATAACGTTTTATATAATACGTTTTGTTAACGATTTAAAATCCGATATTTTAAATAAAAGTTTTACTCAAATAATATATTTTAAGTCACTAAAATAATATTCAAGATTTCGTTTGGTCACCGGTCGCGAATCGTGCGTTTATTTGAATTATGTAACGTTTTTAAACGTGTTAACCGTACGCGTGTAATCGCGATATTTTTACTTGAAGTATTTTATCAAAATACTTATTATGAAGTTATAAAATATAACTCAAGTGTATTTAACGTGTCGGGCGTGTCTCGCGCGTTTTTGTACTGTAAAGCTACGTTTTAATAAAACGTATAATCGTGTAATATATTCTCGCAATATATTAAAGTAAATAATGTTTTAAACAAAGCGTACGAGTTTATTATATTATAAACATAATATAAAGTAATAAGTAATGTTTTTAAATAATTCACTATTATTTAATAATAGTTTCACCAACGACCGTATTTTGTATTATTGTAATTTCATACGATTTGAACGAATCGTATACGTGTATATATGTATAATCACATATATGTATATATAGTAAGTAATTATCGTACTTAGTCCTATTTCATACTAAATACAAGTAGTAAACACGTAATTAGGAAAATTTTAAATTGGCCCTAATTTTGGGGTTGTTACATATTTTCTGATGTGAGTAATATATTTCGGAGTCTAGGGAAAATAAGGTAGAAATTGCTTAAACAAGAAATAATAATCTGATGGAAGCATGACGAAGCACATACAACCCTATTTGCTGTGAGGTATCTTGAGCCTAATAGCATTCATCTTTAATGCTTCACTAATCATTTCTTGTGTGTGCCGATGCATGCATCTCTGAATTAGAACTTGCTCTTGACATACGCTTCGAGACCACGTTGGTGTGTACCGTACGCGGTATAGGTGCAATTAGATGACCTTGACATTCCCTAGGATTTAAACCCCTTTTTACATATCTCTTCAAGCCCAAAACCCTTTCCGATACTCACTTTTCGTATCGATGATCCGCCTAGTAAACCCTGTTGAGCCTAAACCTTTCGTTTCATAAAACCCTCATAAAACCTTACTTCCCAAAAATATTCCCCAAACTTATCTTAGAATTTCTGAGGTTATGAAGAACATCTTTTAGAATATCCGCTTCACTTATCCTACCCCTTCGTGTTCTCAAAAAAAAAAATTGAAGAATCCTTGGTGTGAAAAATTGACACCGCGAAAAGACTCGAAATGTTCAAGATCAGGGATTTCTGAAAGAATCAAAAGAAGAAAAATATCCTTGGAAATTCTCTGGCAAAGAAATTCTGAAGAAGAAAAGAAAAATAGAAAAATACAAAAGCAGAAAAAGAAAATAAAAAGAAGAAAAAGAAGAAAAGAAAGAAAAATAGTCCCGCAAGAATAAAGCTTAAAGTCATTTGAAGTATCATCCTCACAAGAAGATTCTGATAGAAGACCAAAAGCTACCTCTCTCTCCGTTCTGAAATAAAGTTGTTCATGATCTCAGTTGTTTTAAGATAAGCAACCCTGACAACTCAAAAATACCACTATCCATACCCTTTACCCCTCATCAAACACTACAACCCTCATGAATGTTTTGGGATAATTAGCACCGTCCTCACCTAAGTGGTGGAGATCCGATTCTCGACCAAGCCTATGACGATGAGTGCTGCATGACTGGCTATTTGAGCGATTTCTTTTGTTCTAGACTGATAGGAAACCCGATACACTTTGAGTGAATTGAGTGACCACCTTTAGTGAGATCGCCTAGTCATGTGTACTCCAAGATCATGAGATTTGGATGTATGCCTAAGAGAATCTTTTCTTGTTTAAGGAAGGATCATCTTATCTTTCCCTATATTCCTGTAACTATCTTATTTGCATTTGACAATGGTAACTCTTAAAAATGTTGAAGCTCGCTCTAAAAATTGTTTTAAAATGTTTTCAAAAACTGAGTGTTGCTTGAGGACAAGCAACGTCTAAGTGTGGGATAACTTGAAAAGTCATGTTTTCAAAGCCATTATTCCACACTTTTTGGGCACATCTTTAGTGAAAACATTCCAAAACAATCATTATTTACTAAAATTCACTAAAGTGCTCAAAATATAGACGTTGCTACAAAAATCAATAAAAACATCCGAATAACGAACAAAACGAAGCAAATAAGCAGCAACCAATTCTCGCACCCTCATTTATCCTATGATAAACATATTCTAACCTTATGATATGATGTAATAGGTAAAATCGAGATGAGAAAATCAAGAATCATGCAAATCGGACAAAGGACGGAAAAGACTGGACGATTACAAACTCCTATAAAGTGATTTCGGCTATGCTAAAGTTGTACACATCCAATTTCAGTGATATTGGCACCATTAGAAGCGTAACGGAATTACGAAGAGACAGGCGAAAGAATCAGGTCAAACGGACGCATAACGAAGGAGATACGGACGTTTTAAGCAACGAACGAAATCAGACGGAAGCCGTATACGGCCTTGCACACCGTATACGGCCCTTCATAGACCGTATACGGCCCCTTATACACCGTATATGGCCCTATGAAGGCCGTATATGGCCCTTGGTACCCCATATGCTGCCCGTTTGTGCTTCGTTTGCTTGTACGTGCGTGCTTTGCGAGTTGTACGGCTGATTTCAAGCTTTTCCTATAAATAGGAGGCCACCCCTCCATCATTCCACACACTTCAACATTCCATTCATTTCTCCATTTCCACTTTCTCTCTCACACACTCTCTCTCTCTCTAAACTCTCTTTCTTTCTTTCTCTCTCTAGAAATTAGGGTTAGGTCTAGTTAGTTTTCAGTTAGTATTTAACTGAAACTAACGGAGGGACTACTTTTGTAATAGCATAGGGAATAGTTCAGGGGCTTTTATTGTAATATTGTCAAGGATATTGCAGAAGTTCTGCTTGTACTCTCTCTCTCAACGCTTGTTCAATCTACGCTTTATTAACGGTTACTTCTTTCCTTATCTGTTATACTGATAATTGATATTGTTATTATGCTAGATTTAGGACCTGTTATTATGCGTAGTGAGTAGTTTCCTTGTGTGTTTGTTATGATGTAGTTAGTTTATATATGTGTGGGGTGATGCTTTAAACATATAATTGGATAACATTATGAAATAACGGAGGTAACGTTATACGACTTTCATTTGTATAGTGCCGGAATCATCACTTATGTGTGTAGTACGGAACATGGAAGCTATGAAAGTTGTGGGCACAATCCGTTGTGGAAATAATGTTTCCAGTTATATTATATAAATGAAAACCGGTGATCTATTAATCTTGTATTTATGAATTTCTAAACCAACTCACCTTTCCTCCAATTAAACGTGGTTAGAACCTTTATGACAAGGAGTCGCGAACCTTGATCAAACGGTCACTACCTATCTATGTTTTCTGAAACTGTAAACATGGTCTGAATTGCTTAGCTGTGGAAATACTATTTAAAACCTTTCGTATAGTACACCGTGAATCAATCAGGGATTTATTCGGAAATAGTGAGGGCTGGTTTATTTCATTGATGGTTGGGCTTTAATACAAACGTAGTTTAAACTAGTCTAGAGTGACCATAAAGTATGTGACCCCGGAAAGACCACGGTAAACGGCACTGTACTTTGTGTAACGTTGGAAACACCTTTGGTGAAGTACAAATACGTGGAGCTAAGGAAATGTCGGTGGTTGAAGACTGTGTCACATCCTGGTTTGACTTCAGAGCTGTGGAAATGATTGATCGCACTGTACACCATTAGTACGCCTAAAGATCTGGAACACTGTGGAAATGCTTAATTGCACTATACACCGTTAGTACATCTTGGGTCTGGAAAACTGTGGAAATGCATAATCGCATGGTACACCGTGATGAAAGCTCGAGACTAAAATATAACCATTAATATAAAGTTAATAGTCACCAAACCAAGTCTTAATCTTAAATGCCTTGTCTGACTTCGTTGTCCCCGTAGTGTTAAGAAAGGTCGGAACCTTAGTGGGTATGTTACTCTATCTCATGCACCCAGGAACTAACATTCCAAGAAGGGTCGTTACTCCGTCACTGGATAACGTTGAAGAGTTGAGCATCCTCCTCCGATCAGACTCAATTTGGCCTAGTATTCAGTGACATATTGATTGGTTTCCCCAATCAGTAGGGTACTAGTGTTTACACTACGAACAATTAAGCTCAGATAAGACACAAACCTTTAAAAGACGTTTTCATATCAAAACCCTAGCATCACCCCCGCATAAGCTAACGAAGTCATAACAAACACATCTCCTCCATACTGATTTCATCCCTATTTCTATTTCTCACTTATTTACTTTTTTTATTTCATTGCTTTAAATTACGGACCTAAGTAACAAAAACCCACTCAAACTCTGTTTTAAAAATCCCATCACTAAAATAAACAACTTGTCTTGATACTCCCGTTTCACAATACGATTAGCTTGAAGAACGACCCTAGGTCATACTGCTGCTATACAGCCGTAGTAAAACTTAGGTCCCCAGCTCTTATAAATTTAAAACTCCACTGCCGTGTCCTCCTTCCGTTGCGTTGACGACCGTGACCGATCGAGGTGACGACAGGGTAGAATATGGCTTGGATCGACTTGGACGGCTTTTCAGTTCTAGCCAGTGTTGTAAAAGTCCCGACCAGTCCCCAATTAGTCGGGATTTAGGGCTACTCCGACCCGATCAGTCTTAAATCCGACTTAAAAGTCGGTCAACGGTGGTCAACATCAGTCAATGGGTCAAAGTCGGGATTATTCGATCAAAGTCGGGATTAATCGGTTGAAAACTGTCAAATTTAAATTTGGCCATCATTTTTAACTTAGTAAAACTTGAAGTATTTAAACAAATGAACGATTATGTTTATGCTTTCAGACTAGGGGTGAGCATTTGTACCCGAAATTCCAATCCCATACTCGTACCGTACCGAACCGGTACCAACCGACTTCAAACGGTCCGGTATTCGGTACTCACTTTAGGGCAAAAAAAATAACTGGTACCAACCGGTTCGGTACCGGTATTTTCCCATTTGTCCCGCTTTGGTACCATATCCGAAATATACATGTTTTTCTTTGTTATAGGTCGGTAGGTTATTTCTATATATTATAAATATTTAATTGAAACCTCATTTCTATGATCATATAATATGTCTATGAATACAAAAATGATAATTTTAGGTGATTAAGAAGTATAAAAATAGCGTTAGACACTCACGTATGTATACAATTGTAATTTTATAGAAGTCTAGCTAGTATTCTTTGCGACACAAACAATCACGTTTGTAGCACCATAGTTAAATCGAATTCCAAACATATTGTTTGTTAATATAAAGGTAAGGATCGTGACTTGTGTCATTACCAAATCATTTAACACGGTACAATAACGTTGTTGTATATATTTCTTTTTCTTCGTCAATATCCATCCATGTCACTTAATGACGTTTTTTTTTATTTGAGATTCATTTATATTTATCTTCTTTGAATTTTATCGAGCACAAAATACGTAGATATGTTTACTTATTATTCAACTATTTTTGTGATACCAAAGTGGTATAATACCACTTTTACCCGTACCCGTACCAGAACTGTACCGGTACCGTCCCGCTTTTAAACGGTCCGATATTCGGTACTCACTTTAAGGCCAAAAAGATAATCGGTACCAACCGGTTCGGTACCGGTTCCATCCCATGCTCACCCCTATTTTCAGACAATTATGTTTATGTTTTCTAAACAATTATATTTATGGTTTTGTTTATGGTTCTATTCTATTATTACACATATTATTTTTGAATTTCATATTTAAATTTAAAAAACATCCAATCCGAGTAGTCCCCGATTAGTCCCAAACTTAGCCGATTAGTCCCCGGCTTGGCCGATTAGTCCCTACAAGGTCTCGGTCGATTAGTCCCCGACTAGCAATTTTTACGACCTAGGTTCCAGCGACCCGGTTTCGCTTTAAAACCCGATTTGTGAACATTTGGATATGTTTTCTTTTTTAATTTCTGTTAACCATCGAAGCAAAATTCATAAAAAGCCTAATCACTGACCAAAGGTGTTAAGCTTACCAGAGATGTAAGTTTCTCGTCAAAAAGTTAAAAGTGAAAACGGTTCTTGTTCTTGTAACACCCGTCCATTTTTCCGCTATTAAAATTAAATTTTCTACATAAACATCTCTACAAGTATACAATTTCTAACTTGTCTATCTCGTCATTAAGGCATCTCTTCGTCATATTTCATTAGGCAACTCTATCTGATTAAACTTGAGATATATGCGATAAATGCGTAAGCCTAAACGCTTAGTGAGCACGTGCGTTTTCTATCAAAACATTGCATGCAATCATGTCATGACAATGCTATGTATATCAAAATACATATCATTATCTCTACGTTAATGTGTAACCGAGTTGTATCTTTATACTTAAATCTTATTCTCTGAATCACAGCAGCCTCGCCCTAGCACGTGTTAAAATCTGAATTTCGTATTCTATGCTCGTTACACATCAACCACACATAATACATTTACAAAAATGCATGCTTAAAACGTGATCATGAATGCATACATACAACTCTAATAAATGTGATAATATAAGCATTCATAAAACTCTAACATTTCTAATGCAACACGTAACGCATAAACACGTACGTAGCATATATCTCAGTTTTCTTAAACAACACGGGTACTCACATTGGGTTTCGAAATAACTTTCTTTGAAACGTAGTTAGTCCATCGTAAGATGCTTGTATGCCTTGCTTCACGTTAGCTTTTGATCACTTAAAAGATGTCCATTTTCTCCATAAATCTATATTACTAATTAACTTTTCTTCTATTCCTTTATATTTGCTTGATTTAATACGTACGTAAGGAATAAGGAAACAACTCTCTTTTATAACTTGTTTCCCTCTCTACTTTTTTGTAAGAGTAACCAAACTAGGAAATAAGGGTGTGTTTGGTAGGATGGAATGGTAGAATCAAAGCATAGAATGGAATTGGAGAGAAAGAGAATGAGTGTAGAGAAACCTAAGGAATTTAATTGTTTGGTATAAACTAAGAATCAAAACAGAGAAAGGAACATGAGAATAATTCTCATGTTTAGTCATTGGTAACACTTCACAAAGATGTTCATAACACTCTCTCCACAGGTTTGACCGTTGACTTTTTCTCTCTAGGTTTTCAGCTGCCGCCACCCTCAATCCCCCCTCCTCACCTCCGGCCACCCCCTCTAATCCACCACCACTCCACCGGCAACACCACTGGCCACACCCTCAAACCCACCACCGCTCTACTGCCGCCTCATAGTGCCATTCACGTCCGCCACAACCGCCGGCCGCCATCATCTAAACCGTTTCTCTCCATCATCTAACCGCCGTCACCCTATCTTCCGCCACCATCTCGGTTGTTACGGTGGTCGTGCGATTTTGATACGGTGGCGGTTCTTGATCTTGGTTTTCCGGTGTCTTTTTGGTAAGACAATACTTTTGGTTTTTCAAGCTAGACGATGGTTCGAGGTTTCTGATCTTGTACCGGTGGTGGTTGCGGTGGTTTTCAGTTGTGGTGGTTTTCAGTGGTTGCGACGGTTTAGGTGGTTTCCGGCCAGTAGGATTCCGGTGTGGCATAAGTAACTCCTTTAGTAAGAAATTTGCATAATTCAATTGTTATTAAATGTTTGGTATTTAATAAATAATCGTAGCTAGGGATAAGATATTGAAGTTTGAGTGAAGAAGATGGAGAAGAGAGAGAAAGGGGGTTTGAGAATTTAAAATGTGATGGCTGAAGGAATGTGCAAGTCACGTGTTATAACATTTTATACTTCCTATTTTTCAAACTCACTCCTTGATTCACACGGGAATGAAAAGATGAGAAACACTCTTTGAAAAATTCCATTCACTAGCTTTCTCTACCATTTTAAAGAGAATTAGAAGTGGAGAAAGAGAATCGAAAAATGATTCTCCGTTTACATTCTTCTATGCAAACAAACGAGGGAAAAGGCAATCACAGGAAATCATTCCATTTCTCTGCTTTCCATTCATCCCTACCAAACACACCCTAAGATTAAGTTCTCATTTATATTAAGCTTTAAGTTGATTTATCATTAGTTTATGTGACAACTCTCCGAATTAGGTATTAATTAACATTTAAGCATGTGCATTCTTACGCTAATTTCCTGATTAAGTTTTAACAAAACTTTTTGATGTGATGTAAGTCTAGCAAGCCCAGTACTTTAAATCAAAAAGTAATACGTAATACGTAAGTATTAAAAGTTACGTACAAATATATCGAAACGAACCCGACAAAAACAAATAACAAAAGTTCGTGATACAAAAGTTATTAATAACTCAATTATTAATTACGAGTATTTATATATCTATAACATATAGATAAAAAGGTCTAAATATACGTTTAACATAAAACGTATTATAAAACGAACAGAAACAATTCTAAAACGTACATAAAAGGTCCAAATCTGAAAAGTGTTATTTTTCTAACACGTTGTAAAGTATTTAGAACATTACCTCAAAATATGAAATCATAACTCAACTGAAATTTGGCGCTCAATTATATACGCGCAGTAAAATGTACAAAATTGTACAACTATTTAAAATAATGATAACATCATTATTCTGATTATAAATTACAAACCAGGAGAACACCTACAAAATAAAAATGTAAATTGTTAATTTTTATATTGCTATAATTATACCCGTAGTCGAAATTGAGGTACCAAAATTGACACCTAACGTCAATAATTGAGGGACATCTTCTGCTTCAAGCCATACTCGTTTGAATTATTTACTCCCTCCGTTCTCTTCCTCTGTGATCATTCAACACACACACAAAAATCATCATCTTCAATCTTCTTCTTCATTAAGTAAAATCACAGAAGCAACAACAACATCAGGAAGCAGAAGCATAACCAAGATCATCATCATCATCGGCTCGTTCATTATTCTCACCATTACTCACTTTGTAAGAAAACTAACCATCTTTGATTTCCTTACTTTGAATTCGTTTTCTAACATGTTATACATCATAATCTAAACATATATCACATATATTTGAAAGATTGATGGATTGTTCTTGAAATGAGTTTATAAAACCAAAATATCAAAACTAAAATCTATACATTAAAACTAGTTTAAATGGTGTAATAACTTATAAAAACGACATATAAACTTGTTGTAAACATTTGTAGTTTATGTATTATGGATTGGAACCAAGCAATCATATGTATATATGTTAACAGACACGAACAGGGGACTGAAAACGAATTGGATCCGGCGGATCTCCTTAGGATCCGGCGGATCCTCTGCTGAAAACCAGTTGAATCCGGCGGATTCAAGGGAATCCGGCGGATTCCCGTCTTTCGACCCGCACATAAACTCTGGCTAAAAACGATGAACGAGTAAAAGACACATACGATCCGGCGGATCCACATAGGATCCGGCGGATCCTAAAGAACACACGCACACTTGGTCTTGTGAACGAAAACGATACACGAGTAAATGACATACGAGATCCGGCGGATCATGGGTGGATCCGGCGGATCCTTCCATTAATAAACCTATCCGGCGGATCATGTTTGGATCCGGCGGATTCCCCTAATTTGAAACGAATCCGGCGGATTCAATTGAATCCGGCGGATTCCCCTATTCTTGACCCGATCCGGCGGCTCAGTGGTTCGATCCGGCGGATCCGATTAAAACCGAATGAATCCGGCGGATTCAAATAGAATCCGGCGGATTCCCCACCTGGTCAACAACTTGGACTTTAACTTTTAAATACAAAAAATTCCGTTAACGATTATAATTGTTAGGAGACATTTTCGAAACATTGTAAACAATTAATAAAACATTAATGTGATATATCCGAGACACGGACTTTGGACTTATTTAAATTCGTACGAACAAACGATATATAAGTATATATATATAACACATATATGTACGAACTTTATGAACTATACGATTTGAATACGATTACATTATCGGGATATTCAAGACTTACTAGACAAACGTAGTGATATTAAAAACAAATGACATTCGTTTTATAAAAACAATCTAAGTTTTAAAACAAATAAAACTTGCAACCTTTTTAAAATACGAAACGACGTATTACAATATATGTATATATAATTGAGAACACACAATATATATAGACACAAACGTATATGTTTTCTTAAACAAATGAAAACTTATATATATTTTGATATACGTAAACAATGTATTGATTAAACATATATACGTACGACACTTAAGAATATATTCACAAATATATATATACGAATGAAACAAAACGACCTTCCGTTAAATAGACAATTACATATTGGTTTATATACTTAACCAAGTATACGACAAAAGAAATAATAACAATATTTCTACACAATGTCACCAACAATTACAACGACTTATATTATTAAGAAATCAACCAATTCTTCAAACAAACAAACTGTTAACATAAGTGATTAAAACAAATCAAACGTACTTATGTTAATATATTTATTGTATATAGGTTAACATACATTGGGCAATTATCTGTTTGGCTGCTAGCTTTCCTACCGAGCAAACTACTGTGAGTTCACAGCCTCTACTTTATAAATGTTTTATGCTTTTAAACATAGGGGTGTATGTCACACCCCCAAAATCGGTAATTGTTTTTATTTAATGTTTAGCGGAAGCAAGTTAAGATTTAGCGGAAGCATCTTGTTTAAACAGTTTAACAGCGGGGTGATGACGTATCAATTGTGCATTCATCGTATCAGAGCATATGATCATACAGAACATAATATATTAAGGATGCCAGTTAAATAGTTATTACAAAAGTAGTACGACTGTGTAAGTCGTACAGTAGTAATAAAGTTTAAAACATTTAAGTTTTACAATACATATGTTAAAATAAGATTTCATGAGTATAACTGCAATGCCTGCAGTAATACAGAGGAAATCCTCAAAAGCTGTCCCATACGGTATGGCATCCTAAGTAGTCCAGGGTTGTCATCCTGAATGCATGCGATCCTTACTTACATAGCTAATTTCCTGTAAAACATAGAAAGAAAGTCGTCAACAAATATGTTGAGTGAATTCACAGGTTTAGTATAAATATGTGGTATGTTAAACCATTTATGTTTAAGTTATTGAATTGTTATTCAATAAATAAATGATTGCAGGTTTTGCAATTTATAAGATTGTAGGAATAGTTACCCGAAAATATAGTTTTCTGTGGGTTGTTACCCAAAATGTATATCTGGTTGTTTACCAGAATATATGTATAATCAGTAAGTATACTGAAATAAAACAGTTGTAGGATAAGTTCATCCTACGTAATAAGTGGGAATGCTTAGACTATAATCCCCTGAAAGGTGAGCTAAACCTCGCAGGTTAAAGTAACGCGACCTAACCCTATAACCAAACCACAACCAAAACTTATGTTGCTTGCCTGGAGGACAGTTAAGTATACGCTCCATCCGCAGGAGGGTCGTCACGGCAATAGTACTATTCGTATACTCAGTGGCTAGAGTCACCTAGCTAATGGTTATAGTCTGCATGACATAAGGTCTTTCATGCACACATTTCAAGTCTGGGTCCGTACTAGGATCTGTTGTCTAATTCCCAAAATAGTTGTGAAATAATATTTCATATCAAACAGTTGTATAAAGCAATTTAAAGCATTTATATAATTTGCTGCATATGTTTGCATGCAGTTTCTATATTTACACCCCTATGTTTAAAACAGAAAACATTTGTAAAGTAGGGGCTGTGAACTCACTGTAGTTTTGCTCGGTATGAAAGCTAGCAGCCAAACAGATATTTGCCCAAGGTATGTTAACCTATACAATAAATATATTAACATAAGTACGTTTGATTTGTTTTAATCACTTATGTTAACAGTTTGTTCGTTTGAAGAAATGGTTGATTTCTTTATAATATATGTCGTTGTATTTGTTGGTGACATTGAGTAGAAATATTGTTATTATTTCTTTCATCGTATACTTGGTTAAGTATATGAATCAATATGTAATTGTCTAATTTAACGGAAGGTCGTTTTGTTTCCATTTGTACATATACTTTGTATATAGTTGTTCGTATAATTTGAACGTTATTCAAATATCATTGTTAGTACATATATTTGTTTTATATATGTATTCGTATGTAAATATACTTGTTGTAAATTATTAAGTTGTACGTTTGTTAAACGTGTAATCCATTTGCACATATATATGTGAATATATATTCTTAAGTGTCGTATGTATATATGTTTGATCAATACATTGTTTATGTATATCAAAATATATAAGTTTTCATTTGTTTAAGAAAACGTATACTTTTGTGTCTATATATATCGTGTGTCCTCGAATATATATATTGTAATACGTTGGTTCGCATTTAAAACGTGCCGAGTTTTATTTGCTATAAAACTTGTTAATCTATTTATTCCTTTTAATAAATATCATTTGTTTTTAATATCATTACATTTGTTTAATAAATGTTAAGAAGTTTAAATGTCCCGATTGTAATCGTTTTCCCAAAACGTATAATTTACAAAGTTCGTATTCATATATATGTCATATATGTATTTATTCATATATCGTTTGTTCGTACGAAATAAATAAGTCCAAAGTCCGTGTCTCGGATATATCACATTAATGTTTTATTAATAGTTTACAATGTCTCGTGAATGTATCGTATAAATGAAATCGTTAACGGAAACGTTTATGTTTTAAAAATCAAAGTCAAAGTTGTTGACCAGGTGTGGGAATCCGCCGGATTCCCTTGAATCCGCCGGATTCAAGTCAAAGTTCGGAATACGCCGTATTAAAGTGAATCCGCCGTATTCAATCAAGTTCGGGGGAATCCGCCGTATTCAATCGAATACGCCGGATTCGTTTGTGTTCATCAGATAGTTCGTGCGAAACTTTGGAATACGCCGGATTCATTTGAATCCGCCGTATTCACCCGTGTCTTTTACTCGTTCATCGTTTTAGCCGAAGGTTTGTGTGCGGGTCGGACACGGGAATCCGCCGGATTCCCTTGAATCCGCCGGATTCGTTTGGTTTTCGGTGGGAATACGCCGGATTCAAAGGAATCCGCCGTATTCGTTACTCGTTTCAGTCCCCTGTTCGCGTCTGATACAATATATACACAGATTAACTCGGCTCCAACCCATTATGTTATGTTACCAAACTGTTATACAAGTGTTATGTGTCGTTTTTACTCGTTACCATTTCATCTTAACTAGTTTTTGTGTGTCGATTTTAGTTTTGAAGTTTTGGGTTTTATAAAACCATTTTCATGAATCATCAAGAAATCATCCAAATTATATGTTAGATGTAAAGATTTTGATATGTTATCACTATATATATAAACGAATTTAAGTAAAGAATTCAAAGAATCAAAGATTTGCTTACAAAGAGAAATCGATGGAGATGATGATACGAGGTTGATGATGATGATTATTATTATTATGTTATTTTGGTTTTGTTCTTGCTGCTTCCACTGGTTCTGATCTTATGTTTTCATTAAGTGAGAAAGAAAAAGAAGAAGTGAAGGAATGGTGATGATGATTGATGAAATGAAATGATCACAGAAGAAAATGGGAGGGAGTGAATAAATCAAACGGGTATGGTTTAAACTGGATACTGTCTTCTGCATTATTGAAGTTAGGTGCCAATTTTTGGCACCTCAATTTCGAGTACGGGTATAATTTTAGCAATATAAAAATAAACATTTTACATTTTTATTTAGTAGGTGTTCTCCTGGTTCGTTATTTATAATTGGAATAATGATGTTTTCATTATTTTAAATAGATGTAAAATTTTGTACATTTTACTGCGCGCAGTTAATTGAGCGCCAAATTTCAGTTGAATTAAGATTTCATATTTTGAAGTAATGTTCTAACTTCTTCCAAATGAACGAGAAAATTTGTATTTTTATGATTTGACGTCGTATGCGCGTTTTAGAATTATTTCTGTTCGTGTTATAATACGTTTTATTGTTAAACGTAAAATTAGACCCTTATATCTATATGTTATAGATATATAAATACTCGTAATTAATAATTACATTATTAATTATTTTTGTATCACGAAACTTTTGTCATTTATTTTTGTCGGGTTCGTTCCGATATATTTGTACGTAACTTTTAATAGCTACGTATTAAGTAATACTTTTTGTTTTAAATTTACTGGGCTTGCTAGGCTTACATCACATCGAAAAGTTTTGTTAAAACTTAATCAGGAAATTAGCGTAAGAATGCGCATGCTTAAATGTTAATTAATACCTAATTTGGAGAGTTGTCACATTCTCCCCCCGTTAGGGAAATCTCGTCCCGAGATTTAATTTGTGTCGTGAGTCGTGGTCACGGGTTCAAATAGTTGAGGGTACTTCTTTCGCATTTCATCCTCGCGTTCCCAGGTGAACTCTGGGCCTCTTTTCGAATTCCATCGAATTTTGACAAGTTTGATCCGACTGTTGCGGAGTTTCTGCGTTTTCGTGTCCATTACTTCAAGCGGTTCCTCCACAAAGTTAAGTTTTGCGTCGACGTAGATTTCGTCGGGAGGTATGATTAACGCTTCGTCAGATAGACACTTCTTAAGATTACTCACGTGAAACGTGTCGTGAATATTACTAAGTTCTTGCGGCAGTTCAAGCTTATAAGCTACAGGACCAATCCTTTCTAGGATCTCAAAAGGTCCAATGTAACGTGGGTTCAGTTTGCCGCGTTTTCCAAATCGCACAACTCCTTTCCAAGGAGATACCTTGAGTAGGACTCTGTCACCTACTTGAAACTCTAAAGGTTTTCGTCTATTGTCTGCATAACTCTTTTGTCAGTCTCGTGCCGTTTTCAATCGATTAAGCACTTGAGATATTTTGTCCGTTGTCTCTTGGACTATCTCAGGACCTGATAATTGTCTGTCATCCATATCTGCCCAACAGAGTGGGGATCGGCACTTGCGTCCGTACAACGCCTCAAAAGGTGCCATCTGTATACTCGTATGATAACTATTGTTGTACGAGAATTCGGCTAAAGGGAGATGAACATCCCAGTTTCCTCCAAAATCAATCACACAAGCTCTTAGCAAGTCTTCAAGCGTTTGAATCGTTCGCTCGCTTTGACCATCGGTTTGTGGATGGTAGGCGGTACTCATGTCGAGTCTAGTGCCTAAAGCTTGTTGCAGTGTTTGCCAGAAGCGAGAGGTGAAACGTGCATCTCTATCAGAGATGATGGACAATGGGACTCCATGTCTAGAAACAACTTCCTTTATGTAAATTCTAGCCAGCTTTTCCATCTTATCTGTCTCTTTGATGGCTAGAAAGTGAGATGATTTTGTCAGTCTGTCGACTATCACCCATATGGAGTCCATTCCAGATGATGTTTTTGGTAGTTTTGTGATGAAATCCATCGTGATGTGTTCCCATTTCCATTTGGGCAATTCAGGTTGTTGTAAAAGTCCGGACGGTTTTTGGTACTCAGTCTTAACTTTTGCACAAGTCAGACATCTACTAACATAGGTGGCAATGTCTCTTTTCATGCCAGGCCACCAGTAAAATCCTTTCAGATCGTGATACATCTTATCTGCACCAGGATGTATCGAATAATTGGACTTATGAGCTTCGTCCAATACTAGGCTACGTAGCTCATCAACACAAGGAATCCAAATTCGATTCATAAAGTATAATACTCCATTTTCCTTAGACTCAAGATGTTTCTCCATCCCTTTGAGGGATTCGTCTTTCATACGTTCTGGAGTAAAGGCTGCTTGTTGAGCATCACGAATTTGGGAAATCAGATCCAAGTGGATTGTCAGTCCTAACGCTCGAACTCTTCGAGGTTTCACTCTTTCCTTACGACTCAAGGCATCCGCTACTACATTAGCTTTGCCTGGATGGTACTTGATTTCACAGTCGTAATCATTTAGCAGTTCAACCCAACGTCTCTGTCTCATGTTGAGTTCTTTCTGATCAAATATATGTTGGAGACTTTTGTGATCGGTAAAGATCGTACACTTTGTACCGTATAGATAGTGTCTCCAAATCTTAAGTGCAAAAACGACTGCTCCCAGCTCTAAGTCATGCGTCGTATAGTTCTTCTCGTGAATCTTCAATTGACGAGACGCATATGCAATGACCTTGTCGTTTTGCATCAACACGCAACCTAATCCTTGATGTGATGCATCACAGTAGACAACAAAGTTTTCTACTCCTTCTGGTAAGGATAGGATAGGTGCGGTGCTCAATTTCTCTTTCAGCATTTGAAAAGCATTCTCTTGCTTCTCATCCCAATCAAACTTCTTGTCTTTTTGCGTTAGGGCGGTAAGTGGCTGAGCTATCTTCGAGAAATTCCCAATGAACCTTCGGTAGTAACCGGCTAACCCAAGAAATTGTCGTATCTCAGTTGGGGTCTTTGGGGCTTCCCAATTCTTAATCGCCTCAATTTTGGATGGGTCCACGTGAATTCCTTTGTTATTGATCACGTGACCAAGGAAATGAACCTCACGCATCCAAAACTCACATTTAGAGAACTTTGCATAAAGCTTCTCTTTCTCCAGTAATTCAAGAATCAGCCTCAGATGTCGTTCATGGTCTTCCTTCGTTCGCGAGTATATCAAGATATCGTCAATGAACACAATGACGAACTTATCCAAGTAAGGTTTACATACTCTATTCATTAGATCCATGAACACTGCTGGCGCATTCGTTAGCCCGAATGGCATAACCAGGAACTCGTAATGACCATATCGAGTCCTAAACGCAGTCTTAGGGATATCTTCATCCCGTACCTTCAGTTGATGGTAACCCGATCTCAAGTCGATCTTTGAGTAATAACTTGACCCTTGCAGCTGGTCAAACAAATCGTCGATGCGTGGCAATGGGTATCGGTTCTTAATCGTCACTTTGTTCAGTTCTCGATAATCGATACACATTCGCATTGATCCATCCTTCTTTTTGACAAACAACACCGGAGCTCCCCACGATGAAAAGCTCGGTCGGATGAATCCTAAATCCAACAGTTCTTGCAACTGTGCAGACAGTTCCTGCATTTCTGATGGAGCTAAACGGTAAGGCGCACGAGCAATCGGTGCAGCTCCCGGCACTAGGTCGATATGAAATTCAACCTGCCGTGGAGGTGGTAACCCTGGTAGCTCGTCAGGAAATACTCCTGGGTATTCGCGTACTACGGCCACGTCGTCTATGCGTCGCTCCTCGGGTTTCTTATCTACAACATGTACCAAAAATGCTTGGTACCCTTTTCGTAGATACTTATTTGCCTTCATGCATGTAATCGTTTTCACCGCACGATTACTCTTTTCTCCTTGAATCATCAACATTTCTCCTGACGGTAAAGGTAACCGTACAATCTTTTCATGACAGATGATCTCCGCGCGGTTCAGTGACAACCAATCCATGCCAACCACTATATCGAAGCTCCCTAGTTCTACCGGTAGTAAGTCTATTTTGAAAGAATGACCTTCTAACGTTAAGGTGCATCCTGGTACTATTTCTCCTGATTCAATCAACTTACCATCGGCTAGCTCTACAGTATATTTGTTATCTAGCTTAAGGGATTCGATCTCTAATAGTGGTCTAAACTCAGTGGACACAAAGCTTAAATCAGCACCGGAATCAAATAACACAGAAGCAAAGTGGTTGTTTACTAGAAACGTACCAGTGACTGTGTTAGGATCCTGACGTGCCTCTGGTGCTCCTAACATGAACACGCGTCCACGAGCTGGCTGATTGTTGTTGTTGGCTCGGTTGTTGTTGTTTCCACGGTTGTTTCCATTGTTGTTGCGGTTGCGAGTGTTGTTGGCTTTACGGTTTTGGTTATTGAGTCGAGGACATCGGTTTCGATAATGCCTCGTGTCGCCACATTCAAAACAACCCTGGTTTTGGCGAGCAGTGTTTCCCTTAGGGGTAGGGTTAACCTTACAGTTTTGGGTTTTGTGACCCCATCCCTTACAACTGTCGCAAAACCAACATTCGCCCTCATGGTGTTTGCTACACTTATCACACTTAGGTTTGTTACCCAAGTATGGCTTTGGTTCTACAATGGTGGCAGCGTAAGACTTTGGATTTCCAGATCCTTTCTTGTTGGATTGACCCTGACGGTCATTCCACTTACCCTTCTTACCTCCAGAACTACCAGCTTCAGCACTGCTCGGCTCAACCTTAACCGACACAGTCTTCTTGGTCAGTGTCCCCATTCTAACTGCTTCATCAGTCAAACTCTGCGCTAGGGTAACAGCGCTCCTGAAGGTGTCAGGTTTGGAGGACGTAACCAAACTCCTGATCTGTGGTGCCAATCCATACACATAGCGTTCAATACGCTTATACTCAGGTGTTACCATATGTGGCACAAGACGAGCTAGTTCTTGGAACTTGGTTGTATAACCAGTGATATCAGCGCCAATCATGGCAATGTTCCACAGCTCAGTCTCAATTTTCTGCATCTCACTGCGAGGGCAGAATTCTTCCATCATCATACTCTTCAATGTTTCCCATGTCATGGAATAAGCAGCTGGTCGTCCCATCGACTGAACTTGACTGTTCCACCAAGTCAAAGCTTTATCAGCTAGTGTGCAGGCAACATACTTCACTGCAGTGTCTGGTAGACAATCACTGATGTCCAACACAGAATCCATCTTTTCTATCCAGTGTATAATACCAATAGCTCCTTCAGTGCCACAGAAAGGAGGTGGTTTACATGCCTGAAATGTCTTATATGAACACCCTTTGCGGTTATTCACAACAGTCTCAGTAATAACAGGGGTTGATCCACTGTTATTAATCCCAGTCTCACGGTTTCGACTTGCCTCATACTCGGCAATACCTTCAGCTATGCATCTAGCTATCAACTGCTCAGTAGTTTCCTCAGTGTTAGGTGGTGGAATGGTTTCAGATGTAGGGGGTACAGTTGTCTTCTGACTATTCCTAGTAATTCGTCGTTTTGGCGGCATGATTCAGTTCTGCGATGAATAAAATGCAGAAGTCAATGCCAAGATAATGAATGTGATGAACAAGATTTCACATTTTCAATCAAACGAGTAATATGGAGAATTTGAAAGAATAAGGTTTCACATAGTATATCGCACGATTTTGAAACACCCATATGTACTATGTACAATATAATCACGTTGGCCAGGCGTCATCATATAATGCCAAATACATATTTCTTTTCATCATCGATCAAGCGCAAACAATGTTTTAGGGAATTCAAGATAAAATAAATAATTCAAGGCGTAGTAGGTTTTCAAAGTTTGCAAGAAATGGTTTCAACAATTATTACGTGATAACTTTTCTATCACCTGTATATAGAGATGAATATAATTCGTACGAAATTTCGAATCGAACCTAAGTTATATTATACATTAACTAGAACGTTCTTACATCGTTTCATTACAAAACTTGATGATATCTTCTATATCCATCAAGAGTGATTTCCAATACAACACGAGTTGTTACAGTACTAATTAAACTAAACTTAGCTATACTTAGATCCTAACAAAACAATTATATTCCTACGACAGTTCTTCCTCAGTTCATTATTAAGCTATCTTTAGCTATGTTCTCTGTCACAGTGTAGATCTTTCACTTTTACTCCTGATTCAGATTGGGAGAGGAGTAATGCGTTTCTAGCATAGTCTTATATCGCAGAGTCGTATGATAGATCACCTCATTCTCAGTTGAGCACTTGCTCAGACGTTTAATCCAAGTCTTGACTCTCTTCTTGCGATCGCTAGCTACTTTCTTCCAGAAGCGAATTCTATCCCTAACTCGGACAGACATAGGCCTCTTTAGGATTCTCAACTCAGTTTCATAGTTCTTGCATTTAGATGCAAGTTCCCAGTTTTGATCATCTAGCTCTTCAACTTGGTCTCTAACCCTCTCATATTCCTCTATGTCAATCAATCCAAAGTGGTGGTTTTCAATTTCTTCTTCCACCAGTTCCACTATCGGAATTGTTTCGATATCGACATATACATATTGTATCTGCTCGTCGATGGTTATGTCATCATCTGATGAGTACTCACTTATGACAGGTTCTGTCATTTTTCCAGTTTCAAGAGATCTATAGGTTACAAAGACATATTTCAGTATCCACAATTATGTAGTATCTATTGTCAATATATAATCCAATCACAACGCACAGTAACACAAACAATTATAATAAACCAAATACATATGTCATATCATATAACTGGTCATAGTTAGTTCACAAGTTTTTATACAAAACAGGATGGATCTATCCTAGATATCCATCGATCCAAAGTCTAATCAAAGCATGACGGGTCTGTCTACACACCGTCGATCCAAATGATTTACAAAACATGACAGGTCTGTCTATACCCGTCGAACCAAAGTTCCCAATCTAATACATAGTATATATACAATCCTAAGTAGGCACAACCCGCCCTACATAGGTCTAACGGAAATACGGTAGAAATGATCCCACGGCTGTCCTCAACACAGCCATCACCACACAAGCACCAATCACAAGCCCTGCAATCCTAACATGTCTCTCAAGTGTCCTCACACGAGCACGTGCGGACTCAGCTATCTCCTGGGCAGTAAACACATGGTTCAACAAAAAGTGATGATGCTCATGCATACCAGCCATGTCCCCATACAGACGAGAGATCTCATCCTGTACCTGTCCAAGGTGAGAACCCCTGCTAGAAGTAATACAGAACAATGTACGCATAACAGCAACTAATGTAGGGAGAGTCTGCTCTATCGGCTCTCCAGTGGTAGACAGTGGTGCTGGGGGTCGTGAGGACTCTCCTGTCTCAAAAGTGGAGGGAAAACCCTCTAGTGACCTCCAGTGCCTCAACATAGGAGTCATCCACTCTAGATGAGCAAACCTGGGTGCCCTCTGTGGAGACTCAACAGACTCGTCCGCTGGTGCTAACGGACCTATAGGAAAATCTCGGACACACATCCTCGGTGTCCTCCTATATACAGGCCTGCGAGAAGTCTCACCGGCCTGATGGTGAATACCTGTAGTGATAGGGGTAACCTCATGTGCTGTCGGTGGTGGCGCGATGTAAGCGTCACTAGAGTCGTCTGACATGTCTCTCAAATGAACAGATGACTCATCCCCTACAGTGATCGCGGGACCCTCAAAAGGAGCCTCAGTCGGCTCTTCGTCCGAAGCATAAACATGGTAAACTGATTGACTAGACATACTGTGACAAAGGAAATTGTGTGTGACGTGTCAGTCGTATGTTAGATGTATGCAAACGTATGTATGTATGAATGCATGAATGTTCTAGCCAAGGCTATAGTCTAGGTCTCTAAGGTTTTCAGTCACCTAAAGACTTCTAGTTCGCTATAACCAATGGCTCTGATACCAAGTCTGTCACACCCCCAAAATCGGTAATTGTTTTTATTTAATGTTTAGCGGAAGCAAGTTAAGATTTAGCGGAAGCATCTTGTTTAAACAGTTTAACAGCAGGGTGATGACGTATCAATTGTGCATTCATCGTATCAGAGCATATGATCATACAGAACATAATATATTAAGGATGCCAGTTAAATAGTTATTACAAAAGTAGTACGACTGTGTAAGTCGTACAGTAGTAATAAAGTTTAAAACATTTAAGTTTTACAATACATATGTTAAAATAAGATTTCATGAGTATAACTGCAATGCCTGCAGTAATACAGAGGAAATCCTCAAAAGCTGTCCCATACGGTATGGCATCCTAAGTAGTCCAGGGTTGTCATCCTGAATGCATGCGATCCTTACTTACATAGCTAATTTCCTGTAAAACATAGAAAGAAAGTCGTCAACAAATATGTTGAGTGAATTCACAGGTTTAGTATAAATATGTGGTATGTTAAACCATTTATGTTTAAGTTATTGAATTGTTATTCAATAAATAAATGATTGCAGGTTTTGCAATTTATAAGATTGTAGGAATAGTTACCCGAAAATATAGTTTTCTGTGGGTTGTTACCCAAAATGTATATCTGGTTGTTTACCAGAATATATGTATAATCAGTAAGTATACTGAAATAAAACAGTTGTAGGATAAGTTCATCCTACGTAATAAGTGGGAATGCTTAGACTATAATCCCCTGAAAGGTGAGCTAAACCTCGCAGGTTAAAGTAACGCGACCTAACCCTATAACCAAACCACAACCAAAACTTATGTTGCTTGCCTGGAGGACAGTTAAGTATACGCTCCATCCGCAGGAGGGTCGTCACGGCAATAGTACTATTCGTATACTCAGTGGCTAGAGTCACCTAGCTAATGGTTATAGTCTGCATGACATAAGGTCTTTCATGCACACATTTCAAGTCTGGGTCCGTACTAGGATCTGTTGTCTAATTCCCAAAATAGTTGTGAAATAATATTTCATATCAAACAGTTGTATAAAGCAATTTAAAGCATTTATATAATTTGCTGCATATGTTTGCATGCAGTTTCTATATTTACACCCCTATGTTTAAAACAGAAAACATTTGTAAAGTAGGGGCTGTGAACTCACTGTAGTTTTGCTCGGTATGAAAGCTAGCAGCCAAACAGATATTTGCCCAAGGTATGTTAACCTATACAATAAATATATTAACATAAGTACGTTTGATTTGTTTTAATCACTTATGTTAACAGTTTGTTCGTTTGAAGAAATGGTTGATTTCTTTATAATATATGTCGTTGTATTTGTTGGTGACATTGAGTAGAAATATTGTTATTATTTCTTTCATCGTATACTTGGTTAAGTATATGAATCAATATGTAATTGTCTAATTTAACGGAAGGTCGTTTTGTTTCCATTTGTACATATACTTTGTATATAGTTGTTCGTATAATTTGAACGTTATTCAAATATCATTGTTAGTACATATATTTGTTTTATATATGTATTCGTATGTAAATATACTTGTTGTAAATTATTAAGTTGTACGTTTGTTAAACGTGTAATCCATTTGCACATATATATGTGAATATATATTCTTAAGTGTCGTATGTATATATGTTTGATCAATACATTGTTTATGTATATCAAAATATATAAGTTTTCATTTGTTTAAGAAAACGTATACTTTTGTGTCTATATATATCGTGTGTCCTCGAATATATATATTGTAATACGTTGGTTCGCATTTAAAACGTGCCGAGTTTTATTTGCTATAAAACTTGTTAATCTATTTATTCCTTTTAATAAATATCATTTGTTTTTAATATCATTACATTTGTTTAATAAATGTTAAGAAGTTTAAATGTCCCGATTGTAATCGTTTTCCCAAAACGTATAATTTACAAAGTTCGTATTCATATATATGTCATATATGTATTTATTCATATATCGTTTGTTCGTACGAAATAAATAAGTCCAAAGTCCGTGTCTCGGATATATCACATTAATGTTTTATTAATAGTTTACAATGTCTCGTGAATGTATCGTATAAATGAAATCGTTAACGGAAACGTTTATGTTTTAAAAATCAAAGTCAAAGTTGTTGACCAGGTGTGGGAATCCGCCGGATTCCCTTGAATCCGCCGGATTCAAGTCAAAGTTCGGAATACGCCGTATTAAAGTGAATCCGCCGTATTCAATCAAGTTCGGGGGAATCCGCCGTATTCAATCGAATACGCCGGATTCGTTTGTGTTCATCAGATAGTTCGTGCGAAACTTTGGAATACGCCGGATTCATTTGAATCCGCCGTATTCACCCGTGTCTTTTACTCGTTCATCGTTTTAGCCGAAGGTTTGTGTGCGGGTCGGACACGGGAATCCGCCGGATTCCCTTGAATCCGCCGGATTCGTTTGGTTTTCGGTGGGAATACGCCGGATTCAAAGGAATCCGCCGTATTCGTTACTCGTTTCAGTCCCCTGTTCGCGTCTGATACAATATATACACAGATTAACTCGGCTCCAACCCATTATGTTATGTTACCAAACTGTTATACAAGTGTTATGTGTCGTTTTTACTCGTTACCATTTCATCTTAACTAGTTTTTGTGTGTCGATTTTAGTTTTGAAGTTTTGGGTTTTATAAAACCATTTTCATGAATCATCAAGAAATCATCCAAATTATATGTTAGATGTAAAGATTTTGATATGTTATCACTATATATATAAACGAATTTAAGTAAAGAATTCAAAGAATCAAAGATTTGCTTACAAAGAGAAATCGATGGAGATGATGATACGAGGTTGATGATGATGATTATTATTATTATGTTATTTTGGTTTTGTTCTTGCTGCTTCCACTGGTTCTGATCTTATGTTTTCATTAAGTGAGAAAGAAAAAGAAGAAGTGAAGGAATGGTGATGATGATTGATGAAATGAAATGATCACAGAAGAAAATGGGAGGGAGTGAATAAATCAAACGGGTATGGTTTAAACTGGATACTGTCTTCTGCATTATTGAAGTTAGGTGCCAATTTTTGGCACCTCAATTTCGAGTACGGGTATAATTTTAGCAATATAAAAATAAACATTTTACATTTTTATTTAGTAGGTGTTCTCCTGGTTCGTTATTTATAATTGGAATAATGATGTTTTCATTATTTTAAATAGATGTAAAATTTTGTACATTTTACTGCGCGCAGTTAATTGAGCGCCAAATTTCAGTTGAATTAAGATTTCATATTTTGAAGTAATGTTCTAACTTCTTCCAAATGAACGAGAAAATTTGTATTTTTATGATTTGACGTCGTATGCGCGTTTTAGAATTATTTCTGTTCGTGTTATAATACGTTTTATTGTTAAACGTAAAATTAGACCCTTATATCTATATGTTATAGATATATAAATACTCGTAATTAATAATTACATTATTAATTATTTTTGTATCACGAAACTTTTGTCATTTATTTTTGTCGGGTTCGTTCCGATATATTTGTACGTAACTTTTAATAGCTACGTATTAAGTAATACTTTTTGTTTTAAATTTACTGGGCTTGCTAGGCTTACATCACATCGAAAAGTTTTGTTAAAACTTAATCAGGAAATTAGCGTAAGAATGCGCATGCTTAAATGTTAATTAATACCTAATTTGGAGAGTTGTCACATTCTCCCCCCGTTAGGGAAATCTCGTCCCGAGAATTAATTTGTGTCGTGAGTCGTGGTCACGGGTTCAAATAGTTGAGGGTACTTCTTTCGCATTTCATCCTCGCGTTCCCAGGTGAACTCTGGGCCTCTTTTCGAATTCCATCGAATTTTGACAAGTTTGATCCGACTGTTGCGGAGTTTCTGCGTTTTCGTGTCCATTACTTCAAGCGGTTCCTCCACAAAGTTAAGTTTTGCGTCGACGTAGATTTCGTCGGGAGGTATGATTAACGCTTCGTCAGATAGACACTTCTTAAGATTACTCACGTGAAACGTGTCGTGAATATTACTAAGTTCTTGCGGCAGTTCAAGCTTATAAGCTACAGGACCAATCCTTTCTAGGATCTCAAAAGGTCCAATGTAACGTGGGTTCAGTTTGCCGCGTTTTCCAAATCGCACAACTCCTTTCCAAGGAGATACCTTGAGTAGGACTCTGTCACCTACTTGAAACTCTAAAGGTTTTCGTCTATTGTCTGCATAACTCTTTTGTCGGTCTCGTGCCGTTTTCAATCGATTAAGCACTTGAGATATTTTGTCCGTTGTCTCTTGGACTATCTCAGGACCTGATAATTGTCTGTCATCCATATCTGCCCAACAGAGTGGGGATCGGCACTTGCGTCCGTACAACGCCTCAAAAGGTGCCATCTGTATACTCGTATGATAACTATTGTTGTACGAGAATTCGGCTAAAGGGAGATGAACATCCCAGTTTCCTCCAAAATCAATCACACAAGCTCTTAGCAAGTCTTCAAGCGTTTGAATCGTTCGCTCGCTTTGACCATCGGTTTGTGGATGGTAGGCGGTACTCATGTCGAGTCTAGTGCCTAAAGCTTGTTGCAGTGTTTGCCAGAAGCGAGAGGTGAAACGTGCATCTCTATCAGAGATGATGGACAATGGGACTCCATGTCTAGAAACAACTTCCTTTATGTAAATTCTAGCCAGCTTTTCCATCTTATCTGTCTCTTTGATGGCTAGAAAGTGAGATGATTTTGTCAGTCTGTCGACTATCACCCATATGGAGTCCATTCCAGATGATGTTTTTGGTAGTTTTGTGATGAAATCCATCGTGATGTGTTCCCATTTCCATTTGGGCAATTCAGGTTGTTGTAAAAGTCCGGACGGTTTTTGGTACTCAGTCTTAACTTTTGCACAAGTCAGACATCTACTAACATAGGTGGCAATGTCTCTTTTCATGCCAGGCCACCAGTAAAATCCTTTCAGATCGTGATACATCTTATCTGCACCAGGATGTATCGAATAATTGGACTTATGAGCTTCGTCCAATACTAGGCTACGTAGCTCATCAACACAAGGAATCCAAATTCGATTCATAAAGTATAATACTCCATTTTCCTTAGACTCAAGATGTTTCTCCATCCCTTTGAGGGATTCGTCTTTCATACGTTCTGGAGTAAAGGCTGCTTGTTGAGCATCACGAATTTGGGAAATCAGATCCAAGTGGATTGTCAGTCCTAACGCTCGAACTCTTCGAGGTTTCACTCTTTCCTTACGACTCAAGGCATCCGCTACTACATTAGCTTTGCCTGGATGGTACTTGATTTCACAGTCGTAATCATTTAGCAGTTCAACCCAACGTCTCTGTCTCATGTTGAGTTCTTTCTGATCAAATATATGTTGGAGACTTTTGTGATCGGTAAAGATCGTACACTTTGTACCGTATAGATAGTGTCTCCAAATCTTAAGTGCAAAAACGACTGCTCCCAGCTCTAAGTCATGCGTCGTATAGTTCTTCTCGTGAATCTTCAATTGACGAGACGCATATGCAATGACCTTGTCGTTTTGCATCAACACGCAACCTAATCCTTGATGTGATGCATCACAGTAGACAACAAAGTTTTCTACTCCTTCTGGTAAGGATAGGATAGGTGCGGTGCTCAATTTCTCTTTCAGCATTTGAAAAGCATTCTCTTGCTTCTCATCCCAATCAAACTTCTTGTCTTTTTGTGTTAGGGCGGTAAGTGGCTGAGCTATCTTCGAGAAATTCCCAATGAACCTTCGGTAGTAACCGGCTAACCCAAGAAATTGTCGTATCTAAGTTGGGGTCTTTGGGGCTTCCCAATTCTTAATCGTCTCAATTTTAGATGGGTCCACGTGAATTCCTTTGTTATTGATCACGTGACCAAGGAAATGAACCTCACGCATCCAAAACTCACATTTAGAGAACTTTGCATAAAGCTTCTCTTTCTCCAGTAATTCAAGAATCAGCCTCAGATGTCGTTCATGGTCTTCCTTCGTTCGCGAGTATATCAAGATATCGTCAATGAACACAATGACGAACTTATCCAAGTAAGGTTTACATACTCTATTCATTAGATCCATGAACACTGCTGGCGCATTCGTTAGCCCGAATGGCATAACCAGGAACTCGTAATGACCATATCGAGTCCTAAACGCAGTCTTAGGGATATCTTCATCCCGTACCTTCAGTTGATGGTAACCCGATCTCAAGTCGATCTTTGAGTAATAACTTGACCCTTGCAGCTGGTCAAACAAATCGTCGATGCGTGGCAATGGGTATCGGTTCTTAATCGTCACTTTGTTCAGTTCTCGATAATCGATACACATTCGCATTGATCCATCCTTCTTTTTGACAAACAACACCGGAGCTCCCCACGGTGAAAAGCTCGGTCGGATGAATCCTAAATCCAACAGTTCTTGCAACTGTGCAGACAGTTCCTGCATTTCTGATGGAGCTAAACGGTAAGGCGCACGAGCAATCGGTGCAGCTCCCGGCACTAGGTCGATATGAAATTCAACCTGCCGTGGAGGTGGTAACCCTGGTAGCTCGTCAGGAAATACTCCTGGGTATTCGCGTACTACGGCCACGTCGTCTATGCGTCGCTCCTCGGGTTTCTTATCTACAACATGTACCAAAAATGCTTGGTACCCTTTTCGTAGATACTTATTTGCCTTCATGCATGTAATCGTTTTCACCGCACGATTACTCTTTTCTCCTTGAATCATCAACATTTCTCCTGACGGTAAAGGTAACCGTACAATCTTTTCATGACAGATGATCTCCGCGCGGTTCAGTGACAACCAATCCATGCCAACCACTATATCGAAGCTCCCTAGTTCTACCGGTAGTAAGTCTATTTTGAAAGAATGACCTTCTAACGTTAAGGTGCATCCTGGTACTATTTCTCCTGATTCAATCAACTTACCATCGGCTAGCTCTACAGTATATTTGTTATCTAGCTTAAGGGATTCGATCTCTAATAGTGGTCTAAACTCAGTGGACACAAAGCTTAAATCAACACCGGAATCAAATAACACAGAAGCAAAGTGGTTGTTTACTAGAAACGTACCAGTGACTGTGTTAGGATCCTGACGTGCCTCTGGTGCTCCTAACATGAACACGCGTCCACGAGCTGGCTGATTGTTGTTGTTGGCTCGGTTGTTGTTGTTTCCACGGTTGTTTCCATTGTTGTTGCGGTTGCGAGTGTTGTTGGCGTTACGGTTTTGGTTATTGAGTCGAGGACATCGGTTTCGATAATGCCTCGTGTCGCCACATTCAAAACAACCCTGGTTTTGGCGAGCAGTGTTTCCCTTAGGGGTAGGGTTAACCTTACAGTTTTGGGTTTTGTGACCCCATCCCTTACAACTGTCGCAAAACCAACATTCGCCCTCATGGTGTTTGCTACACTTATCACACTTAGGTTTGTTACCCAAGTATGGCTTTGGTTCTACAATGGTGGCAGCGTAAGACTTTGGATTTCCAGATCCTTTCTTGTTGGATTGACCCTGACGGTCATTCCACTTACGCTTCTTACCTCCAGAACTACCAGCTTCAGCACTGCTCGGCTCAACCTTAACCGACACAGTCTTCTTGGTCAGTGTCCCCATTCTAACTGCTTCATCAGTCAAACTCTGCGCTAGGGTAACAGCGCTCCTGAAGGTGTCAGGTTTGGAGGACGTAACCAAACTCCCGATCTGTGGTGCCAATCCATACACATAGCGTTCAATACGCTTATACTCAGGTGTTACCATATGTGGCACAAGACGAGCTAGTTCTTGGAACTTGGTTGTATAACCAGTGATATCAGCGCCAATCATGGCAATGTTCCACAGCTCAGTCTCAATTTTCTGCATCTCACTGCGAGGGCAGAATTCTTCCATCATCATACTCTTCAATGTTTCCCATGTCATGGAATAAGCAGCTGGTCGTCCCATCGACTGAACTTGAATGTTCCACCAAGTCAAAGCTTTATCAGCTAGTGTGCAGGCAACATACTTCACTGCAGTGTCTGGTAGACAATCACTGATGTCCAACACAGAATCCATCTTTTCTATCCAGTGTATAATACCAATAGCACCTTCAGTGCCACAGAAAGGAGGTGGTTTACATGCCTGAAATGTCTTATATGAACACCCTTTGCGGTTATTCACAACAGTCTCAGTAATAACAGGGGTTGATCCACTGTTATTAATCCCAGTCTCACGGTTTCGACTTGCCTCATACTCGGCAATACCTTCAGCTATGCGTCTAGCTATCAACTGCTCAGTAGTTTCCTCAGTGTTAGGTGGTGGAATGGTTTCAGATGTAGGGGGTACAGTTGTCTTCTGACTATTCCTAGTAATTCGTCGTTTTGGCGGCATGATTCAGTTCTGCGATGAATAAAATGCAGAAGTCAATGCCAAGATAATGAATGTGATTAACAAGATTTCACATTTTCAATCAAACGAGTAATATGGAGAATTTGAAAGAATAAGGTTTCACATAGTATATCGCACGATTTTGAAACACCCATATGTACTTTGTACAATATAATCACGTTGGCCAGGCGTCATCATATAATGCCAAATACATATTTCTTTTCATCATCGATCAAGCGCAAACAATGTTTTAGGGAATTCAAGATAAAATAAATAATTCAAGGCGTAGTAGGTTTTCAAAGTTTGCAAGAAATGGTTTCAACAATTATTACGTGATAACTTTTCTATCACCTGTATATAGAGATGAATATAATTCGTACGAAATTTCGAATCGAACCTAAGTTATATTATACATTAACTAGAACGTTCTTACATCGTTTCATTACAAAACTTGATGATATCTTCTATATCCATCAAGAGTGATTTCCAATACAACACGAGTTGTTACAGTACTAATTAAACTAAACTTAGCTATACTTAGATCCTAACAAAACAATTATATTCCTACGACAGTTCTTCCTCAGTTCATTATTAAGCTATCTTTAGCTATGTTCTCTGTCGCAGTGTAGATCTTTCACTTTTACTCCTGATTCAGATTGGGAGAGGAGTAATGCGTTTCTAGCATAGTCTTATATCGCAGAGTCGTATGATAGATCACCTCATTCTCAGTTGAGCACTTGCTCAGACGTTTAATCCAAGTCTTGACTCTCTTCTTGCGATCGCTAGCTACTTTCTTCCAGAAGCGAATTCTATCCCTAACTCGGACAGACATAGGCCTCTTTAGGATTCTCAACTCAGTTTCATAGTTCTTGCATTTAGATGCAAGTTCCCAGTTTTGATCATCTAGCTCTTCAACTTGGTCTCTAACCCTCTCATATTCCTCTATGTCAATCAATCCAAAGTGGTGGTTTTCAATTTCTTCTTCCACCAGTTCCACTATCGGAATTGTTTCGATATCGACATATACATATTGTATCTGCTCGTCGATGGTTATGTCATCATCTGATGAGTACTCACTTATGACAGGTTCTGTCATTTTTCCAGTTTCAAGAGATCTATAGGTTACAAAGACATATTTCAGTATCCACAATTATGTAGTATCTATTGTCAATATATAATCCAATCACAACGCACAGTAACATAAACAATAATAATAAACCAAATACATATGTCATATCATATAACTGGTCATAGTTAGTTCACAAGTTTTTATACAAAACAGGATGGATCTATCCTAGATATCCATCGATCCAAAGTCTAATCAAAGCATGACGGGTCTGTCTACACACCGTCGATCCAAATGATTTACAAAACATGACAGGTCTGTCTATACCCGTCGAACCAAAGTTCCCAATCTAATACATAGTATATATACAATCCTAAGTAGGCACAACCCGCCCTACATAGGTCTAACGGAAATACGGTAGAAATGATCCCACGGCTGTCCTCAACACAGCCATCACCACACAAGCACCAATCACAAGCCCTGCAATCCTAACATGTCTCTCAAGTGTCCTCACACGAGCACGTGCGGACTCAGCTATCTCCTGGGCAGTAAACACATGGTTCAACAAAAAGTGATGATGCTCATGCATACCAGCCATGTCCCCATACAGACGAGAGATCTCATCATGTACCTGTCCAAGGTGAGAACCCCTGCTAGAAGTAATACAGAACAATGTACGCATAACAGCAACTAATGTAGGGAGAGTCTGCTCTATCGGCTCTCCAGTGGTAGACAGTGGTGCTGGGGGTCGTGAGGACTCTCCTGTCTCAAAAGTGGAGGGAAAACCCTCTAGTGACCTCCAGTGCCTCAACATAGGAGTCATCCACTCTAGATGAGCAAACCTGGGTGCCCTCTGTGGAGACTCAACAGACTCGTCCGCTGGTGCTAACGGACCTATAGGAAAATCTCGGACACACATCCTCGGTGTCCTCCTATATACAGGCCTGCGAGAAGTCTCACCGGCCTGATGGTGAATACCTGTAGTGATAGGGGTAACCTCATGTGCTGTCGGTGGTGGCGCGATGTAAGCGTCACTAGAGTCGTCTGACATGTCTCTCAAATGAACAGATGACTCATCCCCTACAGTGATCGCGGGACCCTCAAAAGGAGCCTCAGTCGGCTCTTCGTCCGAAGCATAAACATGGTAAACTGATTGACTAGACATACTGTGACAAAGGAAATTGTGTGTGACGTGTCAGTCGTATGTTAGATGTATGCAAATGTATGTATGTATGAATGCATGAATGTTCTAGCCAAGGCTATAGTCTAGGTCTCTAAGGTTTTCAGTCACCTAAAGACTTCTAGTTCGCTATAACCAATGGCTCTGATACCAAGTCTGTCACACCCCCAAAATCGGTAATTGTTTTTATTTAATGTTTAGCGGAAGCAAGTTAAGATTTAGCGGAAGCATCTTGTTTAAACAGTTTAACAGCGGGGTGATGACGTATCAATTGTGCATTCATCGTATCAGAGCATATGATCAGAACATAATATATTAAGGATGCCAGTTAAATAGTTATTACAAAAGTAGTACGACTGTGTAAGTCGTACAGTAGTAATAAAGTTTAAAACATTTAAGTTTTACAATACATATGTTAAAATAAGATTTCATGAGTATAACTGCAATGCCTGCAGTAATACAGAGGAAATCCTCAAAAGCTGTCCCATACGGTATGGCATCCTAAGTAGTCCAGGGTTGTCATCCTGAATGCATGCGATCCTTACTTACATAGCTAATTTCCTGTAAAACATAGAAAGAAAGTCGTCAACAAATATGTTGAGTGAATTCACAGGTTTAGTATAAATATGTGGTATGTTAAACCATTTATGTTTAAGTTATTGAATTGTTATTCAATAAATAAATGATTGCAGGTTTTGCAATTTATAAGATTGTAGGAATAGTTACCCGAAAATATAGTTTTCTGTGGGTTGTTACCCAAAATGTATATCTGGTTGTTTACCAGAATATATGTATAATCAGTAAGTATACTGAAATAAAACAGTTGTAGGATAAGTTCATCCTACGTAATAAGTGGGAATGCTTAGACTATAATCCCCTGAAAGGTGAGCTAAACCTCGCAGGTTAAAGTAACGCGACCTAACCCTATAACCAAACCACAACCAAAACTTATGTTGCTTGCCTGGAGGACAGTTAAGTATACGCTCCATCCGCAGGAGGGTCGTCACGGCAATAGTACTATTCGTATACTCAGTGGCTAGAGTCACCTAGCTAATGGTTATAGTCTGCATGACATAAGGTCTTTCATGCACACATTTCAAGTCTGGGTCCGTACTAGGATCTGTTGTCTAATTCCCAAAATAGTTGTGAAATAATATTTCATATCAAACAGTTGTATAAAGCAATTTAAAGCATTTATATAATTTGCTGCATATGTTTGCATGCAGTTTCTATATTTACACCCCTATGTTTAAAACAGAAAACATTTGTAAAGTAGGGGCTGTGAACTCACTGTAGTTTTGCTCGGTATGAAAGCTAGCAGCCAAACAGATATTTGCCCAAGGTATGTTAACCTATACAATAAATATATTAACATAAGTACGTTTGATTTGTTTTAATCACTTATGTTAACAGTTTGTTCGTTTGAAGAAATGGTTGATTTCTTTATAATATATGTCGTTGTATTTGTTGGTGACATTGAGTAGAAATATTGTTATTATTTCTTTCATCGTATACTTGGTTAAGTATATGAATCAATATGTAATTGTCTAATTTAACGGAAGGTCGTTTTGTTTCCATTTGTACATATACTTTGTATATAGTTGTTCGTATAATTTGAACGTTATTCAAATATCATTGTTAGTACATATATTTGTTTTATATATGTATTCGTATGTAAATATACTTGTTGTAAATTATTAAGTTGTACGTTTGTTAAACGTGTAATCCATTTGCACATATATATGTGAATATATATTCTTAAGTGTCGTATGTATATATGTTTGATCAATACATTGTTTATGTATATCAAAATATATAAGTTTTCATTTGTTTAAGAAAACGTATACTTTTGTGTCTATATATATCGTGTGTCCTCGAATATATATATTGTAATACGTTGGTTCGCATTTAAAACGTGCCGAGTTTTATTTGCTATAAAACTTGTTAATCTATTTATTCCTTTTAATAAATATCATTTGTTTTTAATATCATTACATTTGTTTAATAAATGTTAAGAAGTTTAAATGTCCCGATTGTAATCGTTTTCCCAAAACGTATAATTTACAAAGTTCGTATTCATATATATGTCATATATGTATTTATTCATATATCGTTTGTTCGTACGAAATAAATAAGTCCAAAGTCCGTGTCTCGGATATATCACATTAATGTTTTATTAATAGTTTACAATGTCTCGTGAATGTATCGTATAAATGAAATCGTTAACGGAAACGTTTATGTTTTAAAAATCAAAGTCAAAGTTGTTGACCAGGTGTGGGAATCCGCCGGATTCCCTTGAATCCGCCGGATTCAAGTCAAAGTTCGGAATACGCCGTATTAAAGTGAATCCGCCGTATTCAATCAAGTTCGGGGGAATCCGCCGTATTCAATCGAATACGCCGGATTCGTTTGTGTTCATCAGATAGTTCGTGCGAAACTTTGGAATACGCCGGATTCATTTGAATCCGCCGTATTCACCCGTGTCTTTTACTCGTTCATCGTTTTAGCCGAAGGTTTGTGTGCGGGTCGGACACGGGAATCCGCCGGATTCCCTTGAATCCGCCGGATTCGTTTGGTTTTCGGTGGGAATACGCCGGATTCAAAGGAATCCGCCGTATTCGTTACTCGTTTCAGTCCCCTGTTCGCGTCTGATACAATATATACACAGATTAACTCGGCTCCAACCCATTATGTTATGTTACCAAACTGTTATACAAGTGTTATGTGTCGTTTTTACTCGTTACCATTTCATCTTAACTAGTTTTTGTGTGTCGATTTTAGTTTTGAAGTTTTGGGTTTTATAAAACCATTTTCATGAATCATCAAGAAATCATCCAAATTATATGTTAGATGTAAAGATTTTGATATGTTATCACTATATATATAAACGAATTTAAGTAAAGAATTCAAAGAATCAAAGATTTGCTTACAAAGAGAAATCGATGGAGATGATGATACGAGGTTGATGATGATGATTATTATTATTATGTTATTTTGGTTTTGTTCTTGCTGCTTCCACTGGTTCTGATCTTATGTTTTCATTAAGTGAGAAAGAAAAAGAAGAAGTGAAGGAATGGTGATGATGATTGATGAAATGAAATGATCACAGAAGAAAATGGGAGGGAGTGAATAAATCAAACGGGTATGGTTTAAACTGGATACTGTCTTCTGCATTATTGAAGTTAGGTGCCAATTTTTGGCACCTCAATTTCGAGTACGGGTATAATTTTAGCAATATAAAAATAAACATTTTACATTTTTATTTAGTAGGTGTTCTCCTGGTTCGTTATTTATAATTGGAATAATGATGTTTTCATTATTTTAAATAGATGTACAATTTTGTACATTTTACTGCGCGCAGTTAATTGAGCGCCAAATTTCAGTTGAATTAAGATTTCATATTTTGAAGTAATGTTCTAACTTCTTCCAAATGAACGAGAAAATTTGTATTTTTATGATTTGACGTCGTATGCGCGTTTTAGAATTATTTCTGTTCGTGTTATAATACGTTTTATTGTTAAACGTAAAATTAGACCCTTATATCTATATGTTATAGATATATAAATACTCGTAATTAATAATTACATTATTAATTATTTTTGTATCACGAAACTTTTGTCATTTATTTTTGTCGGGTTCGTTCCGATATATTTGTACGTAACTTTTAATAGCTACGTATTAAGTAATACTTTTTGTTTTAAATTTACTGGGCTTGCTAGGCTTACATCACATCGAAAAGTTTTGTTAAAACTTAATCAGGAAATTAGCGTAAGAATGCGCATGCTTAAATGTTAATTAATACCTAATTTGGAGAGTTGTCACAGTGTAAACATAGAAACTGCATGCAAACACATGCAGCAAATTATATAAATGCTTTATTGCTTTATACAACTGTTTGATATGAAATTATATTTCACAACTGTTTTGGGAATTAGACAACATATCCTAGTACGGACCCAGACTCCCAATGTATGAATGAAAAGTCCTTATGTCATGCAAACTATAACCATTAGCTAGGTGACTCTAGCCACTGAGTATACGAATAGTACTATTGCCGTGACGACCCTCCTGTGGATGGAGCGTATATTTAACTGTCCTTCAGGCAAGAAACATAAGTTTTGGTTGTGGTTTGGTTATAGGGTTAGGTCGCGTTACTTTAACCTGCGAGGTTTAGCTCACCTTTCAGGGGATTATAGTCTAAGCATTCCCACTTATTATTTAGGATGAACTTATCCTACAACTGTTTTATTTCAGTATACTTACTGATTTTATTTATATACTGGTAAACAACCAGACATACATTTGGGGTAACAACCCACATAAAACTATATTTTAGGGTAACTATCCCTAACATCTTTTAAATTGCAAAACCTGCAAACATTTAGTTATTGAATAACATTTCAATAACTTAAACATAAATGGTTTAACATACCACATATTTATACAAAACCTGTGAATTCACTCAACATATTTGTTGACGACTTTCTTTCTATGTTTTACAGGAAATTAGCTATGTAAGTAAGGATCGCATGCATTCAGGATGGACAGCCCTGGACTACTTAGGATGCCATATATTTTGGGACAGCTTTTGAGGATTTCCTCTGTATTACTGCAGACATTGCAGTTATACTTATGAAATCTTATTTTAACATATGTATTGTAAAACTTAAATGTTTTAAACTCTATTACTACTGTACGACTTACATAGTCGTACTACTTTTGTAATAACTATTTTAAATTGGCATCCTTTATATATTATGTTCTGTATGATCATATGCTCTGATACAATGAATGTACAATTGTAACGTCATCACCCCCGCTGTTAAACTGCTTACACATGATGCTTCCGCTAATTTATAACTTGCTTCCGCTAAACATTAAATAAACGTAATTACCGATTTTGGGGGTGTGACAGACTTGGTATCAGAGCCATTGGTTATAGCGAACTAGAAGTCTTTAGGTGACTGAAAACCTTAGAGACCTAGACTATAGCCTTGGCTAGAACATTCATGCATTCATACATACATACGTTTGCATACAACTAACATACGACTGACACGTCACACACAATTTCCCTTGTCACAGTATGTCTAGTCAATCACTTTACCATGTTTATGCTTCGGATGAGGAGCCGACCGAGGCTACTTTTGAGGGTCCCGCAATCACTGTAGGGGATGAGGCATCTGTTCATTTGAGAGATATGTAAGATGACACTAGTGACGCTTACACCGCGCCACCACCGACAGCACATGAGGTTACCCCTATTACTACAGGTATTCACCATCAGGCTGCTGAGACTTCTCGCAGGCCTGTGTCTAGGAGGACACCGAGGATGTGTGTCCGAGATCTTCCTACTGGTCCGTTAGCACCGGCGGACGAGTCTGTTGAGTCTCCACGGAGAGCACCCAGGTTTGCTCATCTAGAGTGGATGACTCCTATGTTGAGGCACTGGAGGTCATTAGAGGGTTTTCCCTCCACATTTGAGACAGGAGAGTCCTCACGACCCCCAGCACCACTGCCTACCACTGGAGAGCCGATAGAGCAGACTCTCCCTACATTAGTTGATGTTATGCATACATTGTTCTGTATTACTTCTAGCAGGGGTTCTCACCTTGGACAGGTACAGGATGAGATCTCCCGTCTGTATGAAGACATGGCTGGTATGCATGAGCGTCACCACTTTCTGTTGAACCATGTGTTTACTGCCCAGGAGATAGCCGAGTCCGCACGTGCTCGTGTGAGGACACTTGAGAGACGTGTTAGGATTGCAGGGCTTGTGGTTGGTGCTTGTGTGGTGATGGTTGTGTTGAGGATAGCCGTGGGATCATTTCTACAGTATTTCCGTTAGACCTATGTAGGGCGGGTTGTGCCTACTTAGGATTGTATATACTATGTATTAGACTTGGAACTTTGGTTCGACGGGTATAGACAGACCTGTCATGTTTTGTATATCATTTGGATCGACGGTGTGTAGACAGACCCGTCATGCTTTGATTAGTCTTTGGACCGATGGATATCTAGGATAGATCCATCCTGTTTTGTATAAAAACTTGTGAACTAACTATGATCAGTTATATGATATGGCTTATGTGTTTGGTTTATTATTATTGTTTATGTTACTGTGCATTGTGATTGGATTATGGATTGACAATAGAGGCTACATAACTATGGATACTGAAATATGTCTTTGTACCCTATAGATCTCTTGAAACTGGAAAAATGGCAGAACCTGTCTTAAGTGAATACTCATCAGATGAGGACATAACCATCGACGAGCAGATACAATATGTATATGTCGATACCGAAACAATTCCGATAGTGGAACTTGTGGAAGAAGAAATTGAAAACCACCAATTCGGCATGGTCGACATAGAGGAGTACGAAAGAGTACGAGACCAGGCTGAAAGATTGGTTGGTCAAAATTGGGAGCTTGTGTTCAAATGTAGGAACCGAGAGCTAGAATTGAGAATCTTAAAGAGGCCTATGATTGTCCGAGTTAAGGATAAAATACGCTTCTGGAAGAAAGTGGCTAGTAATCGCAAGAAAAGAGTTAAGTCTTGGATCAAACGTCTGAGCAAATGCTCGACTGAGGATGATCTGGACTATTATCCGACTCTGCGATACAAAACTATGCTGGAAACACGCTACTTCTCTCCCAATCTGAATCAGGAGTAAAAGTGAAAGATCTACACTGCGACAGAGAATATAGCTAAGGATAGCTTAATAATGAACTGATGAAAACTGTCGTAGGAATATAACTATTTTGTTAAAGATCTAGGTATAGCTAAATTTAGTCTAATTAGTACTGTATCAACTCGTGTTGTATTGGAAATCTCTCTTGATGGATATAGAAGATATCATCAAGTTTTGTATGAAACGATATAAGGATGTTTTAGTTAATGTATAATATAATTTAGGTTCGATTCGAAATTTCGTGCGAATTATATTCATTTCTATATATACATGTGATAAAAAAATTTATCACGTGATAATTGTCGAAACCATTGCTTGCAAACTATGAAAACCTACTACACCTTGAATTATTGATTTTATCTTGAATTCTCTAAAACATTGATTGCGCTTGAACGATGATGAAAAGAAATATGTATTTGGCATTATATAATGACGCCTGGCCAACGTGATTATATTGTATAAAGTACATATGGGTGTTTCAAAGTCGTGCGACATTCAATGTGAAACATTATTCTTTCAAATTCTCCATACTATTCATTTGATAGACAATATGAAATCTTGTTCATCACATTCATTTTCTTGGCATTGACTTCTGCATTTTATTCATCGCAGAACTGAATCATGCCGCCAAAACGACGAATTACTAGGAACAGTCAGAAGACAACTGTACCCCCTACACCTGAAACCATTCCACCACCTAACACTGAGGAAACTACTGAGCAGATGATAGCTAGACGCATTGCTGAAGGTATTGCCGAGTATGAGGCAAGTCGAAACCGTGAGAATGGGATTAATAACAGTGGATCGACCCCTGTTAATGCTGAGACTATTGTGAATACTCGCCGAGGGTGTTCATATAAGACATTTCAGGCTTGTAAACCACCTCCTTTCTGTGGCACTGAAGGTGCTATTGGTATTATACACTGGATAGAAAAGATGGATTCTGTGTTGGACATCAGTGATTGTCTACCAGACACTGCGGTGAAATATGTCGCCTGCACACTGGCTGATAAAGCTTTGACTTGGTGAAACAGTCAAGTTCAGTCGATGGGACGACCAGCTGCTTATTCCATGACATGGAAAACATTGAAGCGTATGATGATGGAAGAATTCTGCCCCCGCAGTGAGATGCAGAAAATTGAGACTGAGCTGTGGAACATTGCTATGATTGGTGCTGATATCACTGGTTATACAACCAGGTTCCAAGAACTAGCTCGTCTTTTGCCACATATGGTAACACCTGAGTACAAGCGTATTGAACGCTATGTGTATGGACTGGCACCACAGATCAGGAGTTTAGTTACGTCCTCCAAACCTGACACCTTCAGGAGCGCTGTTACCCTAGCGCAGAGTTTGACTAATGAAGCAGTTAGAATGGGGACGCTGACACAGAAAACTGTGCCGGCCAAGGTTGAGCCGGGCAGTGCTGAAGCTGGTAGTTCTGGAGGTAAGAAGCGTAAATGGAATGACCGTCAGGGTCAATCCAACAAGAAAGGATCTGGAAATCCTAAGTCTTACGCTGCCACCATTGTGGAACCAAAGCCATACTTGGGTAACAAACCTAAGTGTGATAAGTGTAGCAAACACCATGAGGGTGAATGTTGGTTTTGCGACAGCTGTAAGGGATGGGGTCACAAAACCCAGAACTGTAAGGTTAACCCTACCCCTAAGGGAAACACTGCTCGCCAAAACCAGGGTTGTTTTGAATGTGGCGACACGAGGCATTATCGAAACTGATGCCCTCGACTCAATAACCAAAACCGTAACGCCAACAACGCTCGTAACCGCAACAACAATGGAAACAACCGGGGAAACAACAACAACCGAGCCAACAACAACAATGCTAACACCAACAACAATCAGCCAGCTCGTGGACGCGTGTTCATGTTAGGAGCGCCAGAAGCACGTCAGGATCCTAACACAGTCACTGGTACGTTTCTAGTAAACAACCACTTTGCTTCTGTGTTATTTGATTCCGGTGCTAATTTAAGCTTTGTGTCCACTGAGTTTAGACCACTATTAGAGATCGAAACCCTTAAGCTAGATAACAAATATACTGTAGAGCTAGCCGATGGTAAGTTGATTGAATCAGGAGAAATAGTACCAGGATGTTCCTTAACATTAGAAGGTCATTCTTTCAAAATAGACTTACTACCGGTAGAACTAGGGAGCTTCGATATAGTGGTTGGCATGGATTGGTTATCATTAAACCGAGCGGAAATCATCTGTCATGAGAAGATTGTACGGTTACCTTTACCGTCAGGAGAAATATTGATGATTCAAGGAGAAAAGAGTAATCGTATGGTGAAAACGATTACATGCATGAAGGCAAATAAGTATCTACGAAAAGGGTACCAAGCATTCTTGGTACATGTTGTGGATAAGAAACCCGAGGAGCGACGCATAGACGACGTGGCCGTAGTACGCGACTACCCAGGAGTATTTCCCGACGAGCTACCAGGGTTACCACCTCCACGGCAGGTTGAATTTCATATCGACCTAGTGCCGGGAGCTGCACCGATTGCTCGTGCGCCGTACCGTCTAGCTCCATCAGAAATGCAGGAACTGTCTGCACAGTTACAAGAACTATTGGATTTAGGATTCATCCGACCGAGCTTTTCACCGTGGGGAGCTCCGGTTTTGTTCGTCAAGAAAAAGGATGGATCAATGCGGATGTGTATCGATTATCGAGAACTGAACAAAGTGACGATCAAGAACCGATACCCATTGCCACGCATCGATGATTTGTTTGACCAGCTGCAAGGGTCAAGTTATTACTCAAAGATCGACTTGAGATCGGGTTACCATCAACTGAAAGTACGGGATGAAGATATCCCTAAGACTGCGTTTAGGACTCGATACGGTCATTACGAGTTCCTGGTTATGCTGTTTGGGCTAACGAACGCGCCAGCAGTGTTCATGGATCTAATGAACAGAGTATGTAAACCTTATCTTGATAAGTTCGTCATAGTGTTTATTGACGATATTTTGATATACTTGCGAACGAAGGAAGATCATGAACAACATCTGAGAATGATTCTGGAGTTACTGGAGAAAGAGAAGCTTTATGCAAAGTTCTCTAAATGCGAGTTTTGGATGCGTGAGGTTCATTTCCTTGGTCACGTGATTAATAACAAAGGAATTCACGTGGACCCATCCAAAATTGAGGCAATTAAGAATTGGGAAGCCCTAAAAACCCCAACTGAGATACGACAATTCCTTGGGTTAGCCGGTTACTACCGAAGATTCATTGAGAATTTCTCGAAAATAGCTCAACCGATTACCGCCCTAACGCAAAAAGACAAGAAGTTTGATTGGGGCGAGAAGCAAGAGAATGCTTTCCAACTGTTGAAAGAGAAATTGAGCACCGCACCTATCCTGTCCTTACCAGAAGGAGTAGAAAACTTTGTTGTCTACTGTGATGCCTCACATCAAGGATTAGGTTGCGTGTTAATGCAAAACGACAAAGTCATTGCTTACGCGTCTCGTCAATTGAAGATTCACGCGAAGAACTATACGACGCATGACTTGGAGCTAGGAGCAGTCGTTTTTGCCCTTAAGATTTGGAGACACTACCTATATGGTACGAAGTGTACGATCTTCACCGATCACAAAAGTCTCCAACATATATTTGATCAGAAGGAACTCAATATGAGACAGAGACGTTGGGTTGAATTGCTGAATGATTACGACTGTGAAATCAAATACCATCAGGGCAAAGCTAATGTAGTAGCGGATGCCTTGAGTCGTAAGGAACGAGTGAAACCTCGAAGAGTTCGAGCCTTAGGACTGACAATCCACTTGGATCTGATTTCCCAAATTCGCGATGCTCAACAAGCAGCCTTTACTCCAGAACGTATGAAAGACGAATCCCTCAAAGGGATGGAGAAGCAACTGGAGTCTAAGGAAAATGGAGTATTGTACTTCATGAATCGAATTTGGATTCCTTGTGTTGATGAGCTACGTAGCCTAGTATTGGACGAAGCTCATAAGTCCAATTACTCGATACATCCTGGTGCTGATAAGATGTACCACGATCTGAAAGGATTTTACTGGTGGCCTGGTATGAAAAGAGACATTGCCATCTATGTTAGTAGGTGTCTGACTTGTGCAAAAGTTAAGACTGAGTACCAAAAGCCGTCCGGGCTTCTGCAACAACCTGAGTTGCCCAAATGGAAATGGGAGCATATCACAATGGATTTCATAACGAAGTTACCGAAGACAGCATCTGGGATGGACTCCATATGGGTGATAGTCGACAGACTGACAAAATCATCTCACTTTCTAGCCATCAAAGAGACAGATAAGATGGAAAGGCTGGCTAGAATTTACATAAAAGAAGTTGTTTCTAGACATGGAGTTCCATTATCTATCATCTCTGATAGAGATGCACGTTTCACCTCTCGCTTCTGGCAAACACTGCAACAAGCTTTAGGCACTAGACTCGACATGAGTACCGCCTACCATCCACAAACCGATGGTCAAAGCGAGCGAACGATACAAACGCTTGAGGACTTGCTACGAGCCTGCGTGATTGATTTTGGAGGAAACTGGGATGTTCATCTCCCTTTAGCCGAATTCTCGTACAACAATAGTTATCATACGAGCATACAAATGGCACCTTTCGAGGCGTTGTACGGACGCAAGTGCCGATCTCCACTCTGTTGGGCAGAGTTGGATGACAGACAGTTATCGGGTCCTGAGATAGTCCAAGAGACAACGGACAAGATATCTCAAGTGCTTAATAGATTGAAAACAGCACGAGACCGACAAAAGAGTTATGCAGACAATAGACGGAAACCCTTAGAGTTTCAAGTAGGTGACAGAGTCCTACTTAAAGTATCTCCTTGGAAAGGAGTTGTACGATTTGGGAAACGTGGTAAACTAAATCCACGTTACATTGGACCATTTGAGATCCTAGCAAGGATTGGTCCTGTAGCTTATAAGCTTAAACTTCCGCAAGAACTTAGTAATATTCACGACACGTTTCATGTGAGTAATCTTAAGAAGTGTCTATCTGACGAAGCGTTAATCATACCTCCCGACGAAATCTACGTCGACGCAAAACTCAACTTCGTGGAGGAACCGCTTGAAGTAATGGATACGAAAACGCAGAAGCTCCGAAACAGTCGGATCAAACTTGTCAAAATTCGATGGAACTCGAAAAGAGGCCCAGAATTCACCTGGGAACGTGAAGATGAAATGCGCAAGAAGTACCCACACCTATTTGAACCCGTGACCACGACTCACGACACAAATTAAATCTCGGGACGAGATTTCCCTAACGGGGGGAGAATGTGACAACTCTCCGAATTAGGTATTAATTAACATTTAAGCATGTGCATTCTTACGCTAATTTCCTGATTAAGTTTTAACAAAACTTTTTGATGTGATGTAAGCCTAGCAAGCCCAGTACTTTAAAACAAAAAGTAATACGTAATACGTAAGTATTAAAAGTTACGTACAAATATATCGGAACGAACCCGACAAAAATAAATAACAAAAGTTCGTGATACAAAAGTTATTAATAACTCAATTATTAATTACGAGTATTTATATATCTATAACATATAGATAAAAAGGTCTAAATATACGTTTAACATAAAACGTATTATAAAACGAACAGAAACAATTCTAAAACGTACATAAAAGGTCCAAATCTGAAAAGTTTTATTTTTCTAACACGTTGTAAAGTATTTAGAACATTACCTCAAAATATGAAATCATAAATCAACTGAAATTTGGCGCTCAATTATATACGCGCAGTAAAATGTACAAAATTGTACAACTATTTAAAATAATGATAACATCATTATTCTGATTATAAATTACAAACCAGGAGAACACCTACAAAATAAAAATGTAAATTGTTAATTTTTATATTGCTATAATTATACCCGTACTCGAAATTGAGGTACCAAAATTGACACCTAACGTCAATAATTGAGGGACATCTTCTGCTTCAAGCCATACTCGTTTGAATTATTTACTCCCTCCGTTCTCTTCCTCTGTGATCATTCAACACACACACAAAAATCATCATCTTCAATCTTCTTCTTCATTAAGTAAAATCACAGAAGCAACAACAACATCAGGAAGCAGAAGCATAACCAAGATCATCATCATCATCGGCTCGTTCATTATTCTCACCATTACTCACTTTGTAAGAAAACTAACCATCTTTGATTTCCTTACTTTGAATTCGTTTTCTAACATGTTATACATCATAATCTAAACATATATCACATATATTTGAAAGATTGATGGATTGTTCTTGAAATGAGTTTATAAAACCAAAATATCAAAACTAAAATCTATACATTAAAACTAGTTTAAATGGTGTAATAACTTATAAAAACGACATATAAACTTGTTGTAAACATTTGTAGTTTATGTATTATGGATTGGAACCAAGCAATCATATGTATATATGTTAACAGACACGAACAGGGGACTGAAAACGAGTTGGATCCGGCGGATCTCCTTAGGATCCGGCGGATCCTCTGCTGAAAACCAGTTGAATCCGGCGGATTCAAGGGAATCCGGCGGATTCCCGTCTTTCGACCCGCACATAAACTCTGGCTAAAAACGATGAACGAGTAAAAGACACATACGATCCGGCGGATCCACATAGGATCCGGCGGATCCTAAAGAACACACGCACACTTGGTCTTGTGAACGAAAACGATACACGAGTAAATGACATACGAGATCCGGCGGATCATGGGTGGATCCGGCGGATCCTTCCATTAATAAACCGATCCGGCGGATCATGTTTGGATCCGGCGGATTCCCCTAATTTGAAACGAATCCGGCGGATTCAATTGAATCCGGCGGATTCCCCTATTCTTGACCCGATCCGGCGGCTCAGTGGTTCGATCCGACGGATCCGATTAAAACCGAATGAATCTGGCGGATTCAAATAGAATCCGGCGGATTCCCCACCTGGTCAACAACTTGGACTTTAACTTTTAAATACAAAAAATTCCGTTAACGATTATAATTGTTAGGAGACATTTACGAAACATTGTAAACAATTAATAAAACATTAATGTGATATATCCGAGACACGGACTTTGGACTTATTTAAATTCGTACGAACAAACGATATATAAGTATATATATATAACACATATATGTACGAACTTTATGAACTATACGATTTGAATACGATTACATTATCGGGATATTCAAGACTTACTAGACAAACGTAGTGATATTAAAAACAAATGACATTCGTTTTATAAAAACAATCTAAGTTTTAAAACAAATAAAACTTGCAACCTTTTTAAAATACGAAACGACGTATTACAATATATGTATATATAATTGAGAACACACAATATATATAGACACAAACGTATATGTTTTCTTAAACAAATGAAAACTTATATATATTTTGATATACGTAAACAATGTATTGATTAAACATATATACGTACGACACTTAAGAATATATTCACAAATATATATATACGAATGAAACAAAACGACCTTCCGTTAAATAGACAATTACATATTGGTTTATATACTTAACCAAGTATACGACAAAAGAAATAATAACAATATTTCTACACAATGTCACCAACAATTACAACGACTTATATTATTAAGAAATCAACCAATTCTTCAAACAAACAAACTGTTAACATAAGTGATTAAAACAAATCAAACGTACTTATGTTAATATATTTATTGTATATAGGTTAACATACCTTGGGCAATTATCTATTTGGCTGCTAGCTTTCCTACCGAGCAAACTACTGTGAGTTCACAGCCCCTACTTTACAAATGTTTTATGATTTTAAACATAGGGGTGTAAACATAGAAACTGCATGCAAACACATGCAGCAAATTATATAAATGCTTTATTGCTTTATACAACTGTTTGATATGAAATTATATTTCACAACTGTTTTGGGAATTAGACAACATATCCTAGTACGGACCCAGACTCCCAATGTATGAATGAAAAGTCCTTATGTCATGCAAACTATAACCATTAGCTAGGTGACTCTAGCCACTGAGTATATGAATAGTACTATTGCCGTGACGACCCTCTTGTGGATGGAGCGTATACTTAACTGTCCTTCAGGCAAGAAACATAAGTTTTGGTTGTGGTTTGGTTATAGGGTTAGGTCGCGTTACTTTAACCTGCGAGGTTTAGCTCACCTTTCAGGGGATTATAGTCTAAGCATTCCCACTTATTATTTAGGATGAACTTATCCTACAACTGTTTTATTTCAGTATACTTACTGATTTTATTTATATACTGGTAAACAACCAGACATACATTTGGGGTAACAACCCACATAAAACTATATTTTAGGGTAACTATCCCTAACATCTTTTAAATTGCAAAACCTGCAAACATTTAGTTATTGAATAACATTTCAATAACTTAAACATAAATGGTTTAACATACCACATATTTATACAAAACCTGTGAATTCACTCAACATATTTGTTGACGACTTTCTTTCTATGTTTTACAGGAAATTAGCTATGTAAGTAAGGATCGCATGCATTCAGGATGGACAGCCCTGGACTACTTAGGATGCCATATATTTTGGGACAGCTTTTGAGGATTTCCTCTGTATTACTGCAGACATTGCAGTTATACTTATGAAATCTTATTTTAACATATGTATTGTAAAACTTAAATGTTTTAAACTCTATTACTACTGTACGACTTACATAGTCGTACTACTTTTGTAATAACTATTTTAAATTGGCATCCTTTATATATTATGTTCTGTATGATCATATGCTCTGATACAATGAATGCACAATTGTAACGTCATCACCCCCGTTGTTAAACTGCTTACACATGATGCTTCCGCTAATTTATAACTTGCTTCCGCTAAACATTAAATAAACGTAATTACCGATTTTGGGGGTGTGACAGTCTAGGCCTATTTTAGATATGCCACACCTCTTACAATTTTGACAACACTCTCAACTAGACTAATTACATGTCAATGTACTAATGGAAACATGGGTCTATAATTGACTCATGTAAATCCACTAACTATCTTAACACTTTAATTTTAAAGTATTTGATAAAAAACATATATCATGCTTCTTTTAATTATATCTAAGGCTTAAAATGTTGCACCATATTTATCATATAACCATCACTACATAAATCTCTGTTTTATTTTCCTTTTTCTTTTGTAATCTCTTGATCTTTTTATGTATTCACATAAAATATACCATATGAACAATATTCTAAAATTAATGAACTAGAATATATTACTATGAATAAATAAATTAAAAGTTGGGGTGTTACAGTTCTCAAGTAAGAGAACGAAATTAGCACATGGAAATGGTGGTGTAAAAATGTCGCACCCCCTAATTTATGATTTGCGGAAGCATACATCGGGTGAGACTAATCAAGGTAATCACAGCACAAAGATATAATGAATGACATCTACATGCGTCGTTTTAACAAAATACATTGATTGTAATAAATGTTTACAATTGTTGATAAGTTACAAAAGCTCGGTAACCTATTTGAGAGATTCTATGGCATTACTACTTTTACAAAATATAATAATGCAGGAAAATCTCTTGTTGTTTGCATGCGACTTGAGCTATATAATATCCTGAGCAGACTTACTGCTGTTGAGTACCTGAGAATACATGCTAAAAAGGTCAGCTAAAAGCTGGTGAGCTCACAGGTGTAATGATGAAACAATAATGTATGAACCACAAGATTTTAATCATGTTTGAAATCAATCAAATAAATGTGTAAATTACTGCCATGAGCCCATAGTTCGAGCTTAAATGAGGTGTCAGAATCACAATCAAGTGCCTGAGCGAGGTTGCCTCCTGCAAGTGCCTAATCTACACTCGTATGAACAAATGATAATGCGCCCGTTCGACTGCAGTCGTGGTAGCGCGACTACCCTGGACGGGGATTGTCAATCCCATATGGTACCATACACTAATATTCACGCTAAATCCATATTAACAAACTATGTGGTGGAGGACTTCATGATTAATAAAACAAACTCATGCAGTCAATATATCGATGTTTTGTACTTGTGTTCACATGTAAATGAAAACTGAGCATGTATCCTCACCCCAAGGTAAAAACAGTAAAAAGCGGGGCTATGAGACTCACCTGAGTCTAATGCGTTGCTAACAAGCAATAATGATGTCCAAAGGAAGTGATGTCGTCCAAACGACTGTAACCTGCCGGGCGTCCTAAACGCGCAAGGTTATAATAATGATCAGATGTCTCAACAGACCATCTATGCTAGTTGTCCATCAACTAGTTATGTCCAAAGATTTGGTTGTTTCCTTGAGTTTTGAAAATATGTATGGCCCTTTGGTGACGATTTGTAATAATACTTCGAAAGTAATATTATTATATGTTTCATCGTATTGTATACTTATCAAAGTATATGTATATTATGTACGAGTATCATCGTATAAGGTTTTGTTGTTGTAAATGTTCGACACTTGGTGCGAAAAGTATTTACGACTTTTAAATAACGGGGGTCTGGGGGCAGCACCCCTGGTAGCGGGGTCCAAGGGGTGGCAACCCCTGGCGGGGTCCAAGGGGCAGAGCCCCTGGCTGGGGTCGAGCAGCCAGATCAGCTTGGAAAATTTTTATTTCTGCTTAAATTGCTTTAATAAAAAGCATCGAAATATCAAAGTTATGTGAATTGCGCATAAATCAGAAATCATACTTTATGCGACATAGGGATTTGTGTCGCTATATGCGACATTCGGTTCAGTGCGACATAAGTATTTGCGTCGCTAAGTGCGACATTCGAAATTATTGCAACATAAGGGTTTGTGTCGCACCATGCGACATCGAAATTCGTTTGCGACGTAATTGTTGCGTCGCAGGTTGCGACATAGTTAATTTTGGCGACATAATGACTTGTGTCGCAATGGCTTTGGGACACCTACGACACAAGAGGCTGATCAAGTTTTACATGCTCGGGTTTGTGGTCAAACGTGCTCGGTTTGACCCGAAACTTTTAGGGAAGTCTTAAATATGTTAATAAAGCTTAGGAAAATTATCGTTACGTTTCTTAGTTGACCTAAAGTGTCGGTTTTATGAAATGACCAAAACCGCAAGTTTTACATATATGTTTAGAAAACGAGTTTTAACACATTATTTGGACATAATCTCGCTTGAGGAACAACTAAACATGTAAACAAGCATAATCCAAGTATTTTCAAAAGTGTCAGAATCTTACAATTGTCGTATGGAGAAACCGAAAAGATAGAAATGTTCATCGCGTCGTGGTGATCGTCTTTCTCCAAACAAGCTTTGTAATCCAAGGTGTTTTTGTGGTGGATTTTATGGTGGTTTTATGATGGTGGTGGTGCCGATTTTTAGAGAGAGAGATAGAGAAGAGAGAGGTTGGAGAGTTAGAGTGTGAAAATGGAAGTGAAATGGAGTGTGGATTGGTTTTGGAGAGTCAAAGAAGTAACCAAGGTGAGGGGAGGGGGTAAGGGCCGGTTTTGGTGGGGTCCACCATGTGTGGGCTTCACCAATTTTTGTTCCCCAAATTCGTGCTCCGTGCGGTGTTCGTTTCCCCGGTCGTTTAAACGTATATTTAGACGTTTTGCGTTATACGTACGTGATTTAAATATTAATTAAAATTCAATATTTTTAGTTGAAGTATTCACTCAATAATACTTGAAAACATATATAAAAATGTTTTGTTACAGTGTCGGTATTGGTTTGCGTGTTCGTGTTTCGATTGTTTAATCGCATGACGTTTTAATTAAACGTTTTGTTTACGATTCATCACACTATGTTTTAAATGAATAATTTCATTCAAAATAATATATTTTAATTTATAAAATATATTTTGATTTTTACTCGGTTGTCGGGCGCTTTTCGCGCGTTTTTATCGCGTGTTAATTATTCGATACGATATGATTTATACGTCAAATATTATCAAAATAATATTTAATAAATATTGAGGTTATTAAATAATTTCATATTATTTAATAATTCGATTCACCAACATCCGTATTAATGATGTATCAGGATCCACCCGATATGAAAATGCACGATTAAATTTAATCGTGTATGTATATATATATAACAATATACATAATGATACATACAATTAGCCAAACATAGCACTAATTACATGTATTAACGAAGTGATTAGGTACTAATTACTAGCCCTAATTTGTAACATCCCAAATTTTATAAGTTTGCAATTTTAAATTTGTAAGAGATAAATTATTAATATAATTGTACTGAGCATTTACATTTTTGTTATTTGAGTTAAGAGTTTAAATAGAGAACACGAGCTGCTCGATTTAAAACTTTAATACCGAGACTAGAGGGGTGTTATATGACAATGGTCCAAAATTGGTTCCATTTAAATAAACCCACACCTCAATAATAGAAGTATGGGCTGTGTTTTATTTGTCTGGAAAGAAAGAAAGACCGAGAGAGAGTTCGAGAGAAAGGGAGAGGAAGAACAAGGAAGAAAACCATCGATTGAGCTCGAATTCTTGGAGATTTTAGCTTTATAATTACGTATTCATCATCACTACGGTATAAGCAACTCGTTTAACCTATCAATTTCGTGATTTAGTGATGTTGTGATGAACTCCATTTTTGGGGTTTTGAGGGAAACGATGATTTTAATGATCATAAGCAATTGGAGATGATGAGTGTTTTTAAATGAACTTATTTAAGTAGTTACATACTATTTAGTTGTAGTTTTTGTGTGTCCTTAATTGTGACACCCGTCAAATTAGGACTAATTATTAGTTCCTAATCATCTAGTAATACATGTAATTAGTGCTATGTATTAGGCTAATTGTGTGTATCAATACGTATATTGTTATATATATATATATATATATATATATATATATATATATATATATATATATATATATATATATATATCAGTACGCGATTAAATTTAATCGTGCATTATCAAAATCGGCCAAATTTCCGATTCATTTATACGGGCGTTGGTGAACTCAAGTATGAAGTAATATGGAACTATTATTTAATACACTCATTATTTATTATATATTATTTTGATAATATATAAAGTAATTCGTATCGTACAAATCAAAACATTTGTGACAAAACATATAAATAATGTATTATTATCAAAAATAATAATTATTATTTACCTGGATAAAAATTACAACATATTACGTTTCATTCAAAATGTACCCAACACGGCGAAACCATTCGAACCATATCCGTCATTCAAACTTAAAACAAAGATATATTTTTATATCTCATTAAAAGTATATTTATAGAATACTTCAATTAAAAGTATATACGATTTCATTTTTAGATATTTTCCATTTGAAAATATTATACTACTTTACGATCGGGTACAAAAATACGGGTACTTTGTACTGCGAATGGGAGCCAACTACCTCCAATTATTGGAGATAGTCATAAGCCGATCAAACACTCCCTGTGTTTCTTTCATTTTCATTTCTTCATCATCATCAAATCTCCATCTCTTCTCTATCTCTCGGTCTCTCTCTCGGGTACCAACAACAACAACAATAAGCAACAACCACAAAGGATCATCACCATCACCATCTCCATCTTCATCATCATCATCATCATCTTCTTGTTCATCATCATCCTCGGATCACCATCACCACCTCCATCAACGGTCCCCATTTTTATTGTAAGAAATAATCAACTTTTTCTTTAAAAGTTACATGTTTAAATTACATATATTGTTATGCGTTAGTGCTCTATCAACTTACTATGTCCGAAAAATCGAAATAAAACTCGTTTCAAAACTGATTCTGCGAACAGACCTGAAACAACACCTAGCCGATCGGCTAAGTGAAACCAGCCGATCAGGTAACACTTCCCAGCCGATCGGCTATGTGAAACGAGCCGATCAGGTGAGTTTCTTTCCAGCCGATCGGGTATGTGGAGCCGTTCGGCTGTGCTTTTCCAGCCGATCGGGTATGAACCTCAAAAATAGAGATTTTTATTAAGTATTTGAACTAAGATTTTGCCACGTGATTTTACTCCGAATTCAGATTTCCGAAGCATTTTTATTAAAGCAATATACATAGAAATAAAAAATTTTCAAGCTGATCTGGCATCTCGACCCCAGCCAGGGGCCAGCCCCTTGGACCCCGCTAGGGGTTGCCACCCCTGGGACCCCACTAACCAGGGGCACTGCCCCCGTACACAATTCCATACATTATGAAAATACGATTAAACAAACACGATAATAATAGTTTCACAAATTACTATCATCAACCGTCACCAACGGGCCGCGCATGTTTTCACAACTTCAAACATAAACATTAACCAATTGATTTGGACATAGCTAGTTGAGGGAACAACTAGCATAGATGATCTGTTGAGACGTCTAATCATTATAACCTTGCGCGTTTAATACGCCCAGCAAGTTTCAAAATCTAATCATTAAAACCTTGCGCGTTTAACACGCCCAGCAGGTTTCAGTCGTTGGAGACGACATCATTTCTCTTGTAAACCATCATTTGTGCTTGATAGCATCTCATCAGACTCATGTGAGTCTCATAGCCCCGCTTTTACTGTTTTTAACCTCGGGGTGAGGATACATGCTTGTTTTGTTTTACATGTGAACGCAAGTATCAAATAATCGCTATAGATTGCATGAGTTGTTTTCTCTAATCATTTTAAGTCCTCTAGCATAGTTTAGTAATACTTTTGTAGCGTGAATGTTAGTGTATGGTACCATATGGGACTGACAATCCCCGTCCGGGTCAGCAAGCACTGACTGGTCAAACGGACGCATTATCATTTGTTCATATGTGTGTTGATTAGGCACACGCATAGAGGCACCCTCACTCAGGCACTTGATTGTGATCCTGACACCTCAGTTAAGCTCAGACTATGTGTTTATGGCAGTTATATACATCAATTATCATTTACTAATTTGTTTAATTACAAATCATCATACTTAAATCTTGCGGTTCATACATTATACTTTATCATTAAACATGTGAGCTCACCAGCTTTTAGCTGACCTTTTAGCGTGTATTCTCAGGTATTCAGCAGTAGTAGGACTGCCACTCAGGATGCCCATTAGCTCGAGTCGCATTCAGACATCAAGAGATTGTCATGCATTACTATATTTTGTATAATTTAGTTATGCCATAGAATCTCTATCATTTGGCTCAAGAGCTTTTGTAAACTATATTATAACAGTGTAAAACTTTTATAATATCAATGTATTTTGTAAAACGACGCATATAGAGTCATTCATTGTATACCTTGTGTGCTTGATTATTGATTAGTAGCGCCCCGACCCGAATCGCTTCCGCATCATAATTTGGGGGTGCGACATTAATAATGGAACCTTTGAGGAGGTTAATGATGACATTGATGATGATTTGGTATTTTTGTGTTGTTATTATCGTTAGAATGTAGTAAAACTAGCTAGACACGCGTTTAAAATCATGAGAATTAAGAGATTGGTCAATTATAAGAAAATCACTTTAAGTAGTGATTAACGATACAATGTTGTGATGAGTTTCGATGATTGTTATGAGTTATTGTATGTGTGTAATGAGATTATGTGGTTAGAGACCTTGATGAAATGAGATTATAATCTAGTTGTTATTATATATATATGAGAAAGTAAGTATTTATTACTTATATGATAAGAGAAACGAAAATAAGTGGCTAATTGAGAAAACGTTGTTTTGAGTCACCACATTTGGATTGGTAAGTAATGACTGTGTTCAATGAGTTTTAATATTTGAGAACCAGTAATGAGTTTAAATATATTTTGTGTCATTGAGATGATCGTACGTATTCATGTTAAAATATGAGGATAAGATAAGAGATGAATGAGGGTGTTTACTTAATTGATTTAATCACTTGAGTGGTAAGTAACCCTATATGTGTATAATTATTGATTAGGTGTAAAGAGTTGAAAATGTTGCTAATCATCCTTCAAACCGAGTTCGAGGTAAGTAACCGGTTCCCTGATCTTGATATATATGTTGTATTATACATGAGACTAAATGATGAATATAGTTGATTAAAGTTTTGTATAATGAGACTAACGAGAATACAAATGAGTATAATTGAGTAAAATCATTGAGGCACATGAGAGTGCTCAATGTTGATATCTTAAACGGTGGAATTCAAGGATAACATTGAGGCTTGAGAAACCTCAATAATCATGCCTTGACACCATGAGGTTGTATCCTTTGAGTAAATGAAATGAGTAATGAGATTATATTATACCTAAGAGAGAAATTGGGTAATAAGTTTAATATGGAGATGTTGAAGTGAGTTGTTATTGTTCCTTGCTAATTAGGTGTATTAGCTTGCATATGTTGATATGTTATATATTTGATTACTATTAATGACGAGCTACTTATATCGTTAAGACATATGATTATGATGGTGAAACAATGATTGAAAGAGTGTTTTGAGGTAACGGGTCAAAAGGGGTCCAAACGAGTCATAATTGGGTCCTTCATTAGTTCGAGTAGAAATGCTAGTATGGTCGATATATAGCATGTTTTAGACTTGAATTGAGTTGTTTGTGATGTGTGCAAAATGTCCAAACCTGGTTGCTTATGGTTTGCAATGTGGGTCGTCACCAAAAATGGTCGTAAATTAGTCCTACGTCTAAATCCGCGAGTTTTGTGAAATTTGGAAAAGTATAAAAAGAGAAACATTCATTTTAGTATTTTGGAGGTGTCCACCAAATTTGGTAGCCTAACTATAAATGAGTAAAATGTTATGCGCGTCTAAAGTTCGTGGTTTGGTAATAGGTGGTGCAGGTCTGCAGACTGAGGAACTACCCGGCGGGTAGTCCCTGTACCCGGCGTGTACTAACCCTGCCATATTTGGTGTTTTTGGTTTTAAACAAGTAATTGAGTTAGCGACCATTTGTAACGATTAAAGTTACTCAGATATAAATAGTGGGACATTCTAGTTTTAGTTCTACTTTAATATTGTAACTTTATAATAAAGAGATTATTCATGGTGGACGGGTCATTTGCGTATGACCAATAACTATTGTAGATAATCACTTGAGGGTGATCTATATTGTGCCGTTATTTAATTATTAAGGATGATCATTTGCGTATGATCAAGGCCTATTATGGGTTTATAAATTTGAGACCGAGATTATTTATTATAGATGAGATGGTGGTTGATGTTCACCATTACTTACTAAGCGTTATCGCTTACTCTGTTATTTTTGTGTATTGTGTTGTATGTACAACTAGATAATGGTATCATTTTGAGACAGAGATCCGAGAGCGACTTCTGGTGGGACTTGCTATGTAATTAGTAAGTCAATCCCTTATTTAATCATGCTCTATACAGAAGAGAACCCCCTTTTATTAAATTATGAATCATTCGAGTATGGTTCACTTTTGTTGAGAAATAAAGAGTAATAATTATATAAAAAATCAAAAATCTGGGCGTTTCATAATTTGTCGGGTGTCACAAAAAATATGTGTTTTTAGTGAATTCTCATGGTAGTTGTAGAAACTAAGGCGGTTGTAGAGATAGAAAATGAAAAACACGGAAAATAAATCATTATTTTTTGAAGTTATTGTTGTTTTTAATTATGACAGAATTGGAGAAAATTTGATCCGTTAGGAATTGGATAATTACTTGGCCAATAATGAGTTGGATTAGAATTTCAGTTGTTTAGGGAGTCCTGTTGAATTTATCATTATCTTGATTTAGATTAGTTTACCTATTAGATTAGGAATAATACTAGTATTAGTATCATATTAGGTTTAGTATTTCTCTATTATAAATAGGGTTGAATGTTTTAGGTTATCATTATGTTTCTACTGAATTTTTTCGGATTATTTATAAAAAAGAGTCGATAAGAGTTTCTCAACCCTTGTGTGTTTTATCCTCGTCTGGTATACGAAAATTCCCCTTATATGCGTCCAATAACACGTTAGTTATTCTCTAAATGTCTGACGATACGTTAATTGTCTAAACTTGTAGCTTTGTGCTACATAAGTTGGTATCAGAGCAAACCGATCCAAAATACGAAATCAATTTTCTGGTCCGATTAGTTGGGTCTCTCCCATTTTTTGGAATCTATCGAGTTCTTTGTATTGCAGTCTCCTATCCATCGATTTTAGTATCTGTACGATTTATTAGTAAAAAAGCCGAGGATACATAGTCAAAGTGTATGTATATATCATGTTTTATTTTCTAACGTAAAAGCCGATGCCTTGTCAAAGACTTATACCCAAGTTGTAGCCTACTCCCTTTCCTCAACTTCCAAAGTCCGACCATTAATATGTGCAAGTAGGTTCACCAAGGATTCAACCGGTTGAACCGGCAAACCCATAAACCATACTCGTAACCAGGTCAATATCAAACTTACTTTTCATAACATTGATTTAAACTATCACATTTCGATTAAATGAAGTTATTCAGTTCGATTTGTTTGGTTTTGAACGAAAAAAATGCTTGAATCGCTCAATACCAAACCGAAAATGCACAAACCCAATCTAAACCGATTTGGTTAATTCAAACTTCATACCTATAACATGTTTTAATCCATCAGCATCTCGAATTCTCCAACCTTACCATAATTTTGATAAAATCGGAAAGCTTGATTCAACGAAACATATTGTGCACCTAAATATGGTTTCAAACTGCAGTCTACATCGGGAATCGAATGAACTTTCTTATCAGGTTTTAACACTTGAATCCCAAATTTTTGAAAAGTAACAACGGGATCAGCTACATCTGATACACAATAAACAGCAGAAAAACAACCAATGAGAAACACTCACATAAGATAAAAAAATTAACAATCAGTTAAAACACATTTGATGACAACAGAGTAATTTAACACATATCACAAAAATATTTGATTTTTGTACATTAAAAACAAGATCATCTAAGCCTTATACACAACAATTATATACACAATAAGTTAAATATCAATAATTAATTAAAAGACATATGATGACAATAGAGTAATTCAACATATATCACAAAAATAAACAAAAAAATTTAATGTCTATACATTAAAAGCATGATCTACTAAGTAGAAATACACACAATAAGATCAGAAAACTGGGATTGGCATGTGACAATCCTCCATTTAGGGTATTAAGTCTTACCTAATTGTATGCATTACCTAGAGTAATTCCCTGATTAGTGAATTCAAAACGATTTTATGTGTTAAGTTTTGTGAAACTTACTATGTGATACGTGATGTATTAGACTTGTAGTTATATGTATATAATTACGTACGAAATGAACATATTAAACTCGACCAAGTAAATACAATAAAGTTGGTGATACAAAATAATTAATAATTCGAAAATTATTAATTACAACTATTAGATAATTATATTATTGAAATAATATAATAACTTATACGTTTTATATTAAACGTACCAAACGCGAATTATCAAGTCCCGAAAAGAACTTCAAAATACTTTCAAATAATTTTTGTTTGAAATTATTATAGAAAAGTATCAGAACAAAAATAAAACGGAAACCTTTAGACTGCTATTTAGGACGCGTTATACACGAACAGAAACAATTATAAAACGTACCTAAATGTCGAAAATAATAAAAGTATTATTTTGCCCGTTACTGTTTTAGTATTTGGAAGATTACTTCAAAATATAAATTTCAAATTTGACTGAAATCTGGCACGCAATTTCACCGTACAGTACTTCTACTATAACCAATTTTATTAATGATATTAATAAAATATTTCATTTTTATAAATATCAATTGCTAAGTTCAAAATAAAATTTAAACTAACGAATAATTGATTGGTACACTGGGTACCACTAATTATACCCGTACACGAAATTAACGGGTTAAATACCTACAATATTACCATTCTAAAAATATCTAGCAGACAAAATGGTACTGAAACCATACACACCCGTTGAAATATTGGACCCAAAAATTCATATTATATACTCTCCATTCTCATTGTACACACACATACAGCAGCTACCAAACCCTCAATTATTGTCTCTCTTTGTGATATCCATTCGACAACATCAGTAGCAAGGAGAAGCAGCAGATAGCAGTAACAAAATTTACAACTAAAACGATAATAATAATAATAATCATCGACATCATCTGTTCATCATCATTCCAAGAACCATTGTAAGGAATTCCTTTCAATTTAAAATCTTCTGTAAATTTTCGATTATGAAGTTATAAATATGTAGATGATGATGATAATAATGTTGGTAATGATAATCAAGCAACCAAAACACCCTTGCTCCAAAATAAACACATGTATGTGCGTACATAAATGTGACATCGAGTAAATTAAAACTTGTAAAACATGGATTATGAACACTTGTAAGTTGATAGAACTCGAATCATAAAAAAAAAAACACGTTTCGAATTTGAGATAGAAACAGAGAGATGAGAGCCGTACGTGTCTTGTGAGAAAGACACACTTTTTTTTTACTACTTACTAAAACACATATATATATAATCATACTTGAGTAGCTATAACCAAAAGCCCACAATAGCCTACTGGTTAAGGTCATCACTTTGAAACTAAAGGTCACGGGTTCGATCCCCGTGACCTGCTTTTGACTTAATTTAATTTTTGGGCTATTACATGCTGAATGTCATGATCATGTCATCATCTTGCTAAATATGGTAACTTTCAATTTTAGTAAATTATTATTATTATTTAATTAAATATTATTAATAATAATTATTACCATTACATAGAAAGTTGTAAGTGGTACAAAAATATTAACGAGTACACGATATAAATTTTATCAAGTTATAATTTTTATAAAATTTAATGACACAAAGGTTGGATTAAAAATTGTACGCAACCGCGGGACAATATTGTTATACAAATATTAAACGTTATAACTTTTGGGCCAAACGGATTTGTTATACAAAAACTATTATTTTTTATTTGGGCCAAACTATTTTTGGGCTAAACAAAGAGGGCCAAAAACATTATATTTATACTTGGGTCGGGTTAAGTTTATTAAATGGCCTGAAGTATTTTTGTATCAAATTGGGCCGAAAATGTTAAATCGATAATGTATTGGGCCACATCGTTTGGACCGTACCTATTGGGCTTTATATTGGGCCAAACGATTTGGGCCAAGCCCAACAAGTCGTGTAGTTTTATAACACAAAATTAAACCGGAACTATATATATGAGTGACAAGTAAAACGAAACGAATAACATTTTAGTTCCACTATAAATGGATTTTATATATATATCAACAACAAACAATTTATATCTATATATGTGGATTATATATATATTGGAGACGAGTAAATGGAACGATCGTTTTATATTTATATACGAAAACGACAACTAATATATATACGAATATATATATTCAACTAATAAGTATATATAGGAATATACTTACGCGTAACAAATGTTTAGACACTAAACTTAACTCGAAAAATAATATTTATTTTTCAACGCATTATCATCAACGACTAAAATTGTACAAACACTTCAACTTAACGATTAGTCGAAATACTTATATAAGTATACTTCTTGCGTCTAGGGCCTTGAAGTACACTGTTTGGACGACTACTATTTCTAGCTGTTATATTCGCTGAAGACCGCAACCTGTGAGTTCACAGCCCCTATTTTCTACTTGTTTTAAATGCTTTTAAAACCAGGGGTGGAAAACATAAAACTATGTGATATAACATGCTACTTGATTTATATAATTGCTCTGCATGTTATTATATACAACTGATTAACATGAATGCTTTCATGCCATTGAACTGTTTATATGAATTATTTTCATATCGTTAAACTTGAACTATTTCTGTGAAAAGATTTTCATAACTATTTTGGGAATTAAGACAAAACAAATCTTGGTACGAACCTAGGTTTACGTGAGGTAGTTGTAGTGCACATAAGTCCCAGTGCTTACAACCTATAACCATTAGCTAGGTGACTCTAGACACTGAGTATACAGATAGTACTATCGATTTGACAACCCTCCCAGGATATAACTCGTTGGTCATTCCAACCACACGACGGAAGTCGTAACGAGGAGTGTATACTTACCGTGTTACTGAGGCAACAACAAAACAACTAGTCGTGGTTTGGTTATAGTACTAGGTGTCGTACTTTAACTCTAAAGGTTTAGCTCACCTTAGAGGGATCGTAGTCTATATTCTCACTAAACAACAAAACAACTACAACTTGATTTGGAAGGGGTACTTCCTGTGATACACGACTTCTTTTAGGAAATGTTTACTTAATTGTTAAACCTGTATTTCCTACAAACTATTTATTAGGAAATGTTTACTTAATTGTTAAACCTGTATTTCCTACAAACTATTTATTAGGAAATGTTTATTTGAATGTTAAACATGTATTTCCTACAAACTATTTAAATGGAGATGTTTTCCTTGATTGGATAAACTAGTGTTTCTAAACGCTTAACTATAAATAGAAATGTTTTCCTTGATTGGATAATGTGACACCCCCAAATTTAATAATTTGCGGAAGCTTGATTTGGGTGTCACTAATCAATATACAAAGCACATAAGATATAATGAACGACCACTATATGCGTCGTTTTAAACTTGTATAGATAAAGTAAATGTTTACATCAAAATATAGTTACATTAGCTCGATTCCTGAAATTGAGAGATTACATAGCATAATTACTTTTACAAAATATAATAATGCAGTCCAATCTCTAGTTGTATGTATGCTGACTCGAGCTAATATTTCTTGCTTGTGCAGCCAACCTACTGCTGGGTACCTGTGATAAATACTAAAATGGGTCAGCGAAAACGCTGGTGAGCTCACAGGTTTGTATGTCAATGTATAGCTGTCAGAACCGCAAGATTTATATTGAATTTAAAATGCAATTAAGCAAAATAAAAGTTATACTGTCCATGAGCACATAGTCTGAGCTTAACTTGATTTGTCAGGCCCACTTAAGGAAACCTAACTTGAAATGCCTCCTACGAGTGCCTAATCAACACTCGTCTTCCCAAATGCTAATACATCCGTTTGACCGGTTAGTGCGTGCTAACCCGGATGAGGATTGTCAATCCCATATGATATCATATACTAACATTCACGCTATAAAATACTAGAGACTATGCTTATGGAGGACTTTAAATTGATTAGCTTGAAACTCATGTAGTATTTGAAGTTTGGCACTTGCGTTCTACTTGTAAAACAAAATCGAGTAGTAATATCACACCCCTAGTTGTAAAGCAGTGAAAATGGGGCTATGAAACTCACCTGAGTCTTGGAGTGTTTAAGTTAATAAACTTGAAGTAATTAGCTGTGAGTTGATGTCCAAAGACTTGAAACCTGAATGTGTCCACGACACTTGATTGTTATTAATTGTACCGGTATCTCGAAAGACTACCTTTGTAGTTGTTATTTAATTATATATGTCCAAATTACTACGATTTGGTTGATTAATTGTTTTGTTTCAAGTTACTACGACTTGATTGACTAAATTATCCAAGTTACTACGACTTGGTTGATTGAATAATCTGTTTTGTAAGTTTTGAAAACGTGTACGGCCCGTTGGTGATTTAGTTGAAATAATAAAAATTCTAAAATGTTGACTTTGCTACAGTACTGCTACAGTACTGCTACAGTAAATTTGACTTTTTTGAACAGTAACTTTGACTTCAAAATTCTGGTTTTTCTGTGTTTTGCGACGCAACATGCGACACAAAGATTTGACATGCGACACAATGGTTGTGTCGCAGACGTCATGCGACACAAGGATACGACACAGGGACTGTGTCGCATCGAATACGAAATGCTAATTTAATAGCGACATAGTGGTTGTGTCGTATAGAAGTACGACATAGTTTGCGACATAGAGTGCGACACAATATTGTGTCGCATGAGTTACGACACTAAAGGATTTATACGACACAAGGTGCGACATAAAGGGCAAAATACGACACAACATGCGACACAAGGCTTGTGTCGCATGGATGAACACCAGTCCAGAAAGTCCGGCTGTTCGCGATTTTTCCGGCCAAAACTCAATTTAAACTCGTTTTTAAGCTATAAAACTGTGTTCTAATCTTTGTAATGGACATATATAAGTTGTGTAAACATCAAAACATCAAAATATTACATAAAACTAAACAAATCTAAGTTTTTAGAAATTTCCTTACAAATGCAAATCGAAGAAGATGGAGGCCGAAAACGATGGTAGAGCTTTTGTTAATCTTGTTCCTCACTTGATGGTGGTTCCGAAAATGTAAGTTTTGTTGTCGGATTTGATGATTCCGAAATTTTGTATGAATTTGGTGAGAGTGTTTTTGGTGTGTGTGTGTTTTTGGAGAATGAAAATGAAAGAAAGAATGAAGGAGAGGTGGGGTGTAGGTGAAAGCCTCACCTCGCAGTCTCCGTCCCGTGCTCCGCGTGGTGTTCGTTTTCTCAGTCATTTAACGTTAAATATTTATTTTATTCGTTTAAATTTTCCATTTTAAATTATAAATTATTATAAAATATTTTATTGTAAAATTTTACCAGTTATCTATTTATGATATTTAAAAGGGAAATTCGTTTTATTTGTTTGCGCGTTTGTATTTTTAATCTCGTATACATTAATTGTGTAATAAAACTTGGATACGAAATATTACAATAAATGAGATTCTGAATAAAATTGAGTTATTAGATAATATTTGTATTCCTTAATAAAATTATTCACCAACGTCCGTATTTATTGTATCGAAATTCATTCGATTTGAAACTCGTACGATTTAAATAAACCGCATAATTGTGTAGATATATATTCAACAATATATATGATAATTGATACATTAATTAGCCTAACACATAACTAATTACATGTATTAAAACTTGATTAGGCACTAAATTCTAGTCCTAAATTGACGGTTGTCACATTCTCCCCATGTTAGAAGAATTTCGTCCCGAAATTTATGTTGAAGTCGTGTTTGACGTTGAATCAGTGAAGAGTTGAGGATACTTGAGTCGCACTTGGTCTTCCCGTTCCCAAGTGAATTCCGGACCGCGCCGCGAATTCCACCTAACTTTGACGATAGGAATACGACTTTGTTTAAGTTGTTTGACCTCACGGTCCATGATTTCAGCGGGTTCCTCAACAAAGTGAAGTTTTTCGTCAACTCGAATTTCATCGAGTGGAATGATAAGTGTCTCATCAGACAGACACTTCTTCAGATTTGAAACATGAAATGTGGGATGCACGCTGCTGAGTTCGGATGGCAGCTGCAATCGATATGCCACTGGACCAATCTTTTCGAGGATCTCGAATGGTCCAATGTATCTGGGATTTAACTTCCCTCGTTTGCCAAATCGGATTACGCCTTTCCAAGGCGATACTTTGAGTAGAACTCGATCCCCAACCTGGAACTCGAGTGGCTTGCGTCTCACATCAGCATAACTTTTCTGACGATCACGCGCGGCTTTGAGTTTGTTTTGAATTTCTACGATTCTCTCGGTCGTCTCGTGAATGATTTCTGGACCCGTGAGTTGGCTGTCCCCAACTTCGGTCCAACAGATAGGTGACCGGCACTTACGACCGTACAGTGCCTCGAAGGGTGCAGCTTTGATGCTGGTATGATAACTGTTGTTGTACGAGAACTCGCACAATGGTAGATGTTTTTCCCAGTTTACACCGAAGTCTACTACGCAGGCCCGTAGCATGTCTTCAAGTGTTTGAATGGTTCGTTCACTTTGACCGTCGGTTTGAGGATGGTATGCGGTACTCATATCCAGTCGAGTACCCAGGGATTTTTGAAGTGATTGCCAAAATTGTGAAGTGAAACGACTATCCCTATCGGAGATAATTGAGATTGGAACACCGTGTTTGGTCACGATTTCCTTCAGATAAATGTTGGTGAGGCGTTCCATTTTGTCAGATTCCTTGATTGCCAGGAAGTGAGCAGATTTTGTGAGACGATCCACGATCACCCAAATGGAATCGCAACCGTTCGAGGATTTGGGTAGCTTGGTTATGAAGTCCATGACAATTTGTTCCCATTTCCATTCAGGAAGACTGGGTTGTTGAAGTAAACCAGAAGGTTTTTGATATTCGATTTTGACTTTGGAGCAAGTAAGGCACTTGCTGACATAGGTGGCGATTTCAGATTTCATGTTCGGCCACCAGTAGAAGTCCTTGATACCGTGGTACATTTTATCGGACCCCGGGTGGATAGAATATTTAGACTTGTGAGCTTCATCCATCACCAAGTCTCGTAGGTTCCCATATTTAGGCAACCAGATTCGGTTTGAGAAATACCTAATCCCGTTAGGTTTGATTTCGAATTGTTTATCCATGCCCCGCAAGGCTTCATCTATGATATTTTCGGGTTTTAAGGCTTCGAGTTGAGCAGTGAGAATTTGAATGTTTAAATTGTTGTGAATGGTCATACTGAGGGCTCGAACCCGAAGTGGTTTCACTCGCTCTTTTCGACTGAGGGCGTCAGCAACAACATTTGCTTTGCCTGGATGATATTTGAGTTCGCAGTCGTAATCGGTAAGCAACTCGACCCATCGACGTTGCCTCATGTTGAGATCCTTCTGATCGAATATGTGTTGAAGGCTTTTATGGTCGGTAAAGATTGTACACCTGGTACCATAAAGGTAATGTCTCCAGATTTTGAGGGCAAAAACGACAGCTCCTAGCTCGAGGTCGTGGGTGGTGTAATTCTTTTCATGAATCTTGAGCTGTCGGGAAGCATAAGCTATGACTTTGTCTCGTTGCATGAGCACGCAACCGAGACCTTGATGAGAAGCATCGCAGTATACCACGAAGTCATCAGTGCCTTCGGGTAATGATAGGATAGGAGCACTGCAAAGCTTTTGTTTTAAGAGTTGGAATGCCGATTCTTGTTTATCAGTCCAGTCAAACTTTTTGTCTTTCTGGGTCAGCGTCGTGAGTGGTATGGCTATCTTGGAGAAATTTTCAATGAATCGTCGATAATATCCGGCCAGTCCTAAAAACTGCCGTACTTCGGTCGGAGTGGTTGGCGATTGCCAGTCTTTGATAGCCTCGATTTTTGACGGGTCGACGTGAATCCCCTGACTGTCAATCACGTGACCAAGGAATTGAACGGTTTTGATCCAGAACTCACACTTAGAGAACTTGGCATAGAGCTCCTCGTGTTTAAGTAGTTCAAGGATGGTTCTGAGGTGTTGCGCATGCTCTACTTTGCTTCGTGAATATATGAGGATGTCATCGATGAATACAATGACAAACTTATCAAGGTAAGGTTTACACACCCGATTCATAAGGTCCATGAATACAGCCGGTGCATTGGTTAGGCCGAATGGCATCACTTGGAATTCGTAATGCCCGTAACGGGTTCTGAAAGCGGTTTTTGGAATATCGGCATCGCGAACACGCAATTGGTGATAACCGGATCGGAGATCAATCTTTGAATAACAACTCGACCCTTGAAGTTGGTCGAACAGGTCATCGATTCGAGGAAGTGGATACCGGTTCTTGACAGTTAACTTGTTCAACTCTCGATAGTCGATACACATTCGAAAAGAACCATCTTTCTTCTTAACAAATAGGACCGGAGCTCCCCAAGGTGAAGAACTCGGCCTGATAAATCCTCGTTCCAGGAGTTCCTGTAATTGGGTGGACAGCTCCTGAAGTTCGGATGGAGCTAAACGGTATGGTGCTCGGGCCACAGGCGCAGCACCTGGTACAAGATCGATTGAGAACTCAACCTGTCTTGGTGGTGGTAGACCAGGCAGTTCCTCAGGAAAGACTTCTGGAAAGTCTCGAACAATTGGAACATCCTCAAGTCGCTTCTCCTCCGACTTTTTCTCCATGATGTGCGCGAGGATTGATGGATAACCCTTTCTCAGAAATTTCCGGGTTTTAAAACAAGATATGATGTTAAGCCTCGTCCCTCCGGTCTCCCCCTGTATGACTAGGGTTCTACCGACAGTGAGAGGTATGCGAACAATTTTGTCATAGCAGATGATTTCGGCACGATGTTTGGATAACCAGTCCATGCCTACGATGACATCGAAACTTCCTATCTCAATAGGCATAAGATCTATGGAGAAGATTTCGTCGGCTAGATTTAAAGTGCAATTAGGCATCACACTATTGGTTTCTATCAATTTGCCATTTGCTAGCTCTACGGTGTACTTAACGTCTAAAGCAACAGGTGTAATGTCAAGTAGAGGGCAAAATTCATCGGAAATAAAACTTCTATCGGCACCAGTATCAAACAGTATGGAAGCAGTTAAATTATTGAGGAGGAACATACCCGTGACCACGTTCGGGTCCTGACGGGCGTCCCCTGAGTTGATCACGAAGGCGCTACTTTTGGTGTTGTTGTTGTTGTTGCGGTGGTTGTTGTTGTTGCCCTTGTTCTTCAATTTTGGGCAAGAATCCCTAAAGTGTCCTGGGTTTCCACATTCGTAGCAGGACTTAGGTTGTCGGGTATTTTTGTCAGAGGGGCTGTTGCTGGATTTGGGGGCTCGGCAATCCTTAGTCGAATGCCCGTACCTCCTGCAGTTGTTGCAAGGAGTACCGCACTGACCAAAGTGGTGATAGTTACACTTGGGACAATAAGGTCTGTCCCCGGTGTAGTTGCGGTTGGATTCAGAGTTGGTGTTGTAGACTTGGATGGCGTTGTTTTTCTTGTTTGAGTTGTGGTGGTGCTCAGTAGATTTGCGTTTGTTGTTGTTAGAGGATGAGGTGTTGGAAGTCTCACGGCTGACAACTAGAGCCATGAGTTCGTGGGCCAATCGAGTGGCACTCTCAGTAGTAGTTGGTTTGGATGAGGCGACGTTGCCCTGGATGTTCTCGGGAAGTCCACGAATGTATTTCTTAATGCCCTTACTTTCTGGTTCGACCAAACCCGGGCATAATAAGGCAAACTGCTGAAACTTGGTGGTATATTCAGCAACATCATTTCCCTGCACCTCCAGATACCAGAATTCTTCTTCCAGCCTGTGCAATTCCTCTTCAGGACAGTATTTTTCTGTCAGTTTCTTCTTCAGTTCGGCCTAAGGAAGCCGATTTGCAACCTCAAGGCCTACAGAGTTTGCGTGGGTTTTCCACCACGTGAGTGCACCTTCCTGAAAGGTGTAAGCAGCGAATTTGACCTTGTTGTTCTCAGTGCAGTCGCAGAGACTGAAAACAGATTCCATACGCTCAATCCAACGGATCAAGCCAATGGCACCTTCCGTGCCCTTGAAGTGTAGCGGTTTACAGCTAAGAAAGTCCTTATAGGAGCAAGGTTTGGGTGGTGGAGTATTGGTTGCTGTGTCCTCGCTACCGGGTGGTGTTCGGGTAGCCAAGGCTTCGGTCACACTGCGGGCAATTATTCCCGCGATCTCAGCTTCGCTAAGGGTAATTTGACGACGAGGAGGCATGATGCTGAGTAAGAAAGAACAAGGAAATGAAATAAGATACTAGTCCGAGTATGATGAACTAGTGGTGTGTTTGTCATTTCGAGACAAAGCGTTAGAGAGAAAGAGGCCTATATTCATATAATATAATATAGCCTAAAGTTGTAATGAGGTCTACTTATGTAAATATATGTATATCACATAATAACCTATTGAGTGTCTAGCACAGACGTGTTTTGAGTCCCGTTTCTCTCGAGGTCAGAGTCAAATAATGCATTCCTGTTCAACATAACTCTTTTAGATTTCACATCATATTTCTCTAATTGTACATAGTTGATCAGGCTATGTTAAATTAAAGTCGTATGATGTAATCCCTGAACTAGTCATAACTAATAAGGAATGCTGCCTAACGGTCATAGTCTAGGCCCACTAAATGCAACCTAGTTCACTATAACCTTAGGCTCTGATACCAATCTGTGACACCCCCAAATTTAATAATTTGCGGAAGCTTGATTTGGGTGTCACTAATCAATATACAAAGCACATAAGATATAATGAACGACCACTATATGCGTCGTTTTAAACTTGTATAGATAAAGTAAATGTTTACATCAAAATATAGTTACATTAGCTCGATTCCTGAAATTGAGATATTACATAGCATAATTACTTTTACAAAATATAATAATGCAGTCCAATCTCTAGTTGTATGTATGCTGACTCGAGCTAATATTTCTTGCTTGTGCAGCCAACCTACTGCTGGGTACCTGTGATAAATACTAAAATGGGTCAGCGAAAACGCTGGTGAGCTCACAGGTTTGTATGTCAATGTATAGCTGTCAGAACCGCAAGATTTATATTGAATTTAAAATGCAATTAAGCAAAATAAAAGTTATACTGTCCATGAGCACATAGTCTGAGCTTAACTTGATTTGTCAGGCCCACTTAAGGAAACCTAACTTGAAATGCCTCCTACGAGTGCCTAATCAACACTCGTCTTCCCAAATGCTAATACATCCGTTTGACCGGTTAGTGCGTGCTAACCCGGATGAGGATTGTCAATCCCATATGATATCATATACTAACATTCACGCTATAAAATACTAGAGACTATGCTTATGGAGGACTTTAAATTGATTAGCTTGAAACTCATGTAGTATTTGAAGTTTGGCACTTGCGTTCTACTTGTAAAACAAAATCGAGTAGTAATATCACACCCCTAGTTGTAAAGCAGTGAAAATGGGGCTATGAAACTCACCTGAGTCTTGGAGTGTTTAAGTTAATAAACTTGAAGTAATTAGCTGTGAGTTGATGTCCAAAGACTTGAAACCTGAATGTGTCCACGACACTTGATTGTTATTAATTGTACCGGTATCTCGAAAGACTACCTTTGTAGTTGTTATTTAATTATATATGTCCAAATTACTACGATTTGGTTGATTAATTGTTTTGTTTCAAGTTACTACGACTTGATTGACTAAATTATCCAAGTTACTACGACTTGGTTGATTGAATAATCTGTTTTGTAAGTTTTGAAAACGTGTACGGCCCGTTGGTGATTTAGTTGAAATAATAAAAATTCTAAAATGTTGACTTTGCTACAGTACTGCTACAGTACTGCTACAGTAAATTTGACTTTTTTGAACAGTAACTTTGACTTCAAAATTCTGGTTTTTCTGTGTTTTGCGACGCAACATGCGACACAAAGATTTGACATGCGACACAATGGTTGTGTCGCAGACGTCATGCGACACAAGGATACGACACAGGGACTGTGTCGCATCGAATACGAAATGCTAATTTAATAGCGACATAGTGGTTGTGTCGTATAGAAGTACGACATAGTTTGCGACATAGAGTGCGACACAATATTGTGTCGCATGAGTTACGACACTAAAGGATTTATACGACACAAGGTGCGACATAAAGGGCAAAATACGACACAACATGCGACACAAGGCTTGTGTCGCATGGATGAACACCAGTCCAGAAAGTCCGGCTGTTCGCGATTTTTCCGGCCAAAACTCAATTTAAACTCGTTTTTAAGCTATAAAACTGTGTTCTAATCTTTGTAATGGACATATATAAGTTGTGTAAACATCAAAACATCAAAATATTACATAAAACTAAACAAATCTAAGTTTTTAGAAATTTCCTTACAAATGCAAATCGAAGAAGATGGAGGCCGAAAACGATGGTAGAGCTTTTGTTAATCTTGTTCCTCACTTGATGGTGGTTCCGAAAATGTAAGTTTTGTTGTCGGATTTGATGATTCCGAAATTTTGTATGAATTTGGTGAGAGTGTTTTTGGTGTGTGTGTGTTTTTGGAGAATGAAAATGAAAGAAAGAATGAAGGAGAGGTGGGGTGTAGGTGAAAGCCTCACCTCGCAGTCTCCGTCCCGTGCTCCGCGTGGTGTTCGTTTTCTCAGTCATTTAACGTTAAATATTTATTTTATTCGTTTAAATTTTCCATTTTAAATTATAAATTATTATAAAATATTTTATTGTAAAATTTTACCAGTTATCTATTTATGATATTTAAAAGGGAAATTCGTTTTATTTGTTTGCGCGTTTGTATTTTTAATCTCGTATACATTAATTGTGTAATAAAACTTGGATACGAAATATTACAATAAATGAGATTCTGAATAAAATTGAGTTATTAGATAATATTTGTATTCCTTAATAAAATTATTCACCAACGTCCGTATTTATTGTATCGAAATTCATTCGATTTGAAACTCGTACGATTTAAATAAACCGCATAATTGTGTAGATATATATTCAACAATATATATGATAATTGATACATTAATTAGCCTAACACATAACTAATTACATGTATTAAAACTTGATTAGGCACTAAATTCTAGTCCTAAATTGACGGTTGTCACAGATAAGCTAGTGTTTCTAAACGCATAACTATTTTTAGAAATGTTTTCCTTGATTGGTTAAACTAGTTGGATAAAATGTTGTTCCTTGGTTGGATAAACTTGAATTTTATACAAACTACATAATATGAAATGTTTATCATATTTGAATAGACATGTTTTCCTACTTAACGATCAGATTGTATTACACATGATTATTGAACTAGTAGTTTGGAAATGGTATTTTCCTGAGATTACCTATTTGAAGTTATACGACAGTGTAACACCCCCGAAATTCACTGTTTTGCGGAAGCATAGCTTGGGGTGTTACTAATCAAATATCAAAGCACAAGATATACAGCAAACGACCTCTAAATGAGACGTTTTGTAAATTAGTTACATTCCATAGATATGATGTTTGAAAACTTAGTGTTTTCGTATACAAAATATAGTTTCCCCTAGAGTCCACGCGTATAGCGGGAGATTCTATTACATAATCGTAATATACAAAAGATAATGCTAAGAATCTCCGTTAATGCAGTTGTGTTGAAATCATGCGACTCTAGCTAAAATCCTGGAGTAATCCTACTCCATCCGGGTACCTGAGAAAACATGCTAAAAAGTGTCAACCAAAAGGTTGGTGAATCTCACAGGTTTGTAAATAATACCGGCTTTGAACACGAGATTTCATTAGTAGTGCCCGTAGGCGTAAAATCAACCATTGCAATCCAGCAATCGTAAAATCAGTATTTGCCGTCCAGCAAATGTAAATAAGTAAGTTTATACCGTTGCCATGAGGCTCATAATCGAAGCTTAACCCGTAAATAATATGTTTGCTCCCGTGACATGCTCGTAAGTGAGCAAGCATCAGTAACGAATAAGTTGTCACCCGTTTATACGTGTAAATCGGTACGTGGCAGCGCTACTGCCCCGGGTGGGGAGGGTCATTTCCCTAATGGATCCATTAACTACTGTTCGCGCTTAAGTCCATAACTAACGATATATGATGGAGAGACTTCTGTTTGTAAGTAAACTCATGCAATTCCGTTTGGTATAGTAAACAGTTTAGTACTTGTGTTCAAATAAAAGCAGTTGCAAGTTTCTCACCCCGTATGTAAAACAGTAAAAAGTGGGGCTGTAAGACTCACCTGAGTCTTTGCAAGTACGTTTATATCAATAAACGAGTAAGTAATATCGACCGTAGGTTCTCCGAACCCGTAACCTTCAAATGCCTAAACATATAAAGTTAAGTAAGTAGATGTCTCGCAAGACCATCTAGGCTAGTTGTTTACACAACTCATTATGTCCAAGTGTTTGTTTAGTAATCCGATTGTAGTTTGAAAACAATTATGACCCGTTGGTGACGGTTTGTAATAATGATTCAAAGAGTTATCATTTAAAACGCAATTTAGTGTAATTGTAATAGAAAGTATGTTCTATGACGTTTGTTAAGTCGTATGACATAAGTATTTGAAGTTGTGTAAGTTCGACACTTAGTAAAATCTGACTTTTCAAGGTTCTGGTTTGTGCGACGTAGCATGCGACGTAGCATGCGACGTAGGGTGCGACGTAGGGAGGTACGTCGCATGATGCGACCTTCGCAAATCAATGCGACGTAGGGGGCGACGTCGCTAATGCGACGTTGGTTCGTTTTGCGACGTAAAAGTCTACGTCGCTATGTGCGACGTCCGCAAGTTAATGCGACGTAATAGGCTGCGTCGCTAGTGCGACGTTGGGATTTTTGTGCGACGTAGGCCGCGACGTCGCTAAATGCGACGTTGGCCACAAAATGCGACGTTTTGAGCTACGTCGCAGATAGTCCAGCGTCTCTGCGACGTAGCGGTCTGATCGGAATATGGTGGCCGGAAAATCGGTCGAAAAGCTTCCGTTCGGTCCAAATCTTTTACCCAACCCATTTTTGGACATTTTAAGCATATATAAACCATAAAAACGTAAAAATGAGTAAAAACGGAGAGTTTCGGGTTTTGTCGGAAACTTACAATTTGCCGAAATGAAATTCCGGAAAGATAGGATTGTAGATCGCGAAGTGGTGAACGTTTTTCCCTAAAGAGGTGGTATGATCCGGCGTCGTTTAGTATGTTTATTTTGCGGTTTTGTAGGATTTTTGGTGATGAAATTTGAGAGAAAAGAGAAGAGAGGAGAGAGAGGGAAAATGAAATAAAGAAAGAAAAGGGTGGGGAAATGGGAGGTTATCCTCCCATTTTCCGGTCCCCGCACCCCGTGCGGTGTTCGTTTCCTCCGTCGTTTAAACGTTAAATCAAGCAGTTATATTTTTTTAAAAGATGACGGGAATATTTTAATGAAATACCTTGAAGTTAATTATAAAAACACTTGTCGAAGTATTAAAATTTTTAACTCGCGTTTAATACCTATTCGTTAAATTATTTAAATTGTCGTCGCGGTATTATAAATAATGTTTGTTCGCTGTGTATTTTATATAATAAATACGTTCTCATTATTTAGGTAAGTTTCTGTCACCAACGTCCAAATCAACTGTGTCGGACTCCGTCCGGTTAATTCGTACGATTAATCCAAATCGCGTAAGTACACACATATATATATATAAATCACCTTATATATATATACAAATAGAGTTTGCAATTAGTCCTATTACATACTAATTACAACTAGTTACAAGTAATTAGGCATAATTAATTATCCTAATTTAGCAGGTGTTACATTCTCCCCTTGTTAAAGAAATTTCGTCCCGAAATTAGCTTGAGTGCACGGACGGTGCGTTGTCTGGGAAGAGATGTGGATATTTCTGTCGCATTTGGTCTTCCCGTTCCCAGGTGAACTCAGGGCCGCGCCTAGAATTCCACCTGACTTTTACTATGGGAATACGACTCTGTTTCAATTGCTTGACCTCACGGTCCATGATTTCCATAGGTTTCTCGACAAAATGAAGTTTATCATCGATTTGAATTTCGTCGAGCGGTATAACCAGCGTCTCGTCAGACAGACATTTCTTCAAGTTAGAAATGTGAAATGTGTTGTGTACGCTGCTAAGTTCAGCAGGAAGTTGCAGGCGATATGCCACTGGACCAATTCTTTCAAGGATTTCGAATGGTCCGATGTATCTAGGATTTAGTTTGCCTCGTTTCCCGAATCGAATAACACCTTTCCACGGTGCCACTTTGAGAAGTACCTTATCTCCTACCTGGAACTCAAGGTGTTTGCGTCTCACGTCAGCATAGCTTTTCTGACGATCACGTGCGGCTTTCAGCCGGTTTTGAATACCAACGATTTTCTCAGTAGTTTCTTGAATGATTTCTGGACCCGTGAGTTGGGATTCTCCTAACTCAGTCCAACAGACAGGTGATCGGCACTTACGTCCGTAAAGTGCCTCGAAGGGTGCAGCCCTTATGCTGGTATGGTAACTGTTGTTGTACGAAAACTCACACAACGGTAAGTGATTTTCCCAAGAAGTACCGAAGTCTACTACGCAGGCTCGTAGCATATCCTCCAGTGTTTGAATAGTTCGCTCGCTTTGGCCATCGGTTTGCGGGTGATAAGCAGTACTCATATCCAGACGAGTACCAAGAGATTTCTGTAGCGATTGCCAAAAGTTAGAAGTAAAACGGCTGTCCCTATCCGAGATGATCGAGATAGGTACACCGTGTCGCGAGATGATTTCTTTGACATAGATGCGAGTCAGACGCTCCATCTTGTCGGTTTCCTTGATGGCCAGAAAATGAGCAGATTTCGTGAGACGGTCCACGATCACCCAAATGGTATCGCAACCATTCGAAGTTTTTGGTAGTTTGGTAATGAAGTCCATGGAAATCTGTTCCCATTTCCATTGCGGAATTTCCGGTTGTTGGAGCAACCCCGAGGGTCTTTGGTGTTCGGTCTTTACTTTGGAACAGGTTAGGCATTTACTGACGTACAAGGCGATGTCAGCTTTCATGTTAGGCCACCAATACAACCCTTTGACGTCATGATACATCTTGTCAGATCCAGGATGTATTGAGTATCGAGATTTGTGAGCTTCAGCCATCACCAAATCTCGCAAGTTTCCGAATTTGGGTAACCACACCCGGTTAGAGAAGTATCGAGTCCCATCGGGTTTGAGTTCGAATTGTTTATCCAAGCCTCGCAAGGCTTCATTTTTCAAGTTTTCATCGTTGAGTGCTTCAAGTTGAGCGGTAAGGATTTGAGCAGGAAGCTCGTTATGAATTGTCATAGAAAGTGCTCGAACTCGAAGGGGTTTCACTCGTTCTTTTCGGCTTAAGGCATCGGCAACTACGTTCGCCTTGCCCGGATGGTATTTGATCTCGCAGTCGTAGTCACTAAGTAACTCAACCCAGCGACGTTGCCTCATGTTTAGATCTTTCTGATCGAATATGTGTTGGAGACTTTTGTGATCGGTAAAGATAGTGCTTTTCGTACCGTAGAGATAATGTCTCCAGATTTTCAATGCGAAGACCACAGCACCTAACTCGAGGTCGTGGGTCGTATAGTTTTTCTCGTGGATTTTCAGTTGTCGTGAGGCATAGGCAATGACTTTTTCCCGTTGCATCAACACACAACCAAGTCCTTGGTGTGAGGCGTCGCAGTAAACTACGAAGTCGTCGGTGCCCTCGGGTAAGGACAAGATTGGTGCACTGCAAAGTTTGTTTTTCAATAGCTGGAAGGCTGACTCTTGTTTATCAGTCCAATCGAACTTCTTATCTTTCTGAGTCAGTGTGGTAAGTGGAACAGCTATTCTTGAAAAGTTTTCGATGAATCGGCGATAATAACCAGCAAGACCTAAGAATTGTCTCACTTCGGTTGGAGTGGTCGGTGACTCCCAGTCCTTGATTGCTTCAATCTTGGCGGGATCAACATGAATTCCTTGGCTGTCAATCACGTGCCCGAGGAATTGAACGGTTCGAATCCAGAACTCACACTTAGAGAATTTGGCATATAACTCTTCGTGTTTCAGAAGTCCTAGAATGGTTTTCAGATGTTGAGCATGTTCCTGCTCATTGCGAGAGTAAATCAGGATATCATCGATGAACACAATGACGAATTTGTCAAGATATGGTTTGCACACCCGATTCATAAGATCCATGAATACGGCCGGTGCGTTGGTTAAACCGAATGGCATCACTTGGAACTCGTAATGCCCATAACGAGTTCGGAAGGCTGTCTTTGGGATATCATTGTCACGGACTCGGAGTTGATGATAACCCGACCGTAGATCAATCTTTGAGTAAACACTCGATCCCTGGAGTTGATCAAATAGGTCATCGATTCTAGGAAGTGGGTACCGATTCTTTATGGTTAGCTTATTCAGCTCTCGGTAGTCAATACACATGCGGAAAGACCCATCTTTCTTTTTCACGAATAAGACCGGAGCTCCCCAAGGCGAGGAACTTGGTCGAATGAATCCTCTGTCCAGGAGTTCCTGTAGTTGGTTAGACAACTCCTGCATTTCGGATGGTGCTAAACGGTAAGGGGCTCGTGCCACGGGTGCAGCTCCGGGCACAAGTTCGATTTGAAATTCAACTTGTCTAGGTGGCGGAAGTCCGAGCAAGTCTTTAGGAAAGACTTCCGGAAAATCCCGCACGATCGGAACATCCTCAAGTCGCTTCTCCTCCGACTTCTTCTCCGTTACATGTGCGAGAATGGCTTGATACCCTTTTCGTAGATATTTTCTCGTTTTCAGACAGGAGACAATATTCAGATTCCGTCTGCCGGTCTCCCCTTGTAGGACTAAGGTTCCACCGGAGACAAGAGGTATGCGAACGAGTTTTTCATGACAGATGATTTCAGCTCGGTGCTTGGATAACCAATCCATACCGACAATAATATCGAAGCTGCCGATCTCGACAGGGATTAAATCAATGGGAAACGTTTCGTTCGTGAGGTTAAGTGTACAGTTGTGTATGATACTATCAGTCTCAATCAGTTTGCCATTAGCTAATTCAACAATGTATTTAGTATCTAAGGCAGTGGGAGTAATATCAAGTAAAGGGCTAAATTTCTCAGAAATGAAGCTTCTATCGGCACCGGTATCAAATAACACAGAAGCAGTAAGGTCGTTGAGAAGGAACGTACCCGTCACGACGTTCGGGTCTTGTCTGGCTTCCCCAGCCTTGATAACGAATGATCTGCCGCGAGCAGGGTTGTTGTTGTTTTTCAGCTTTGGGCAATCTTTCTTGAAATGCCCTGTATTTCCGCACCCAAAGCAGGCCTTTGGTGCATTAGTGTTGGGGGTGGGAATGTTGGTTCGACAATCCTTGGCTAGATGTCCGAACCGCTTGCAGTTGGAGCAAGGGCAAGAACCGTCATGGTGGCGGTTGCATTTGGAACAGTAGGGTCTGCTCCCGCTGTACCCTTTCTTCTCCGAAGTTCCAGATGAATAAGCCTTAATGTACTCAGGCTTTTTGTTGGAGGTTTGGTTGGATGAGTTGGGGTTACCTTCCCACTTGCGTTTGTTGTTTGCAGATGGGGTTGTAGTTGTACCACGGCGAACAGAATTTGCCGTTAGTTCATGGGCCATACGGATGGCGCTCTGAATAGTACCCGGTTTGGAAGAAGTTACCAGGTCTTGGAGTCTCTCAGGAAGACCATCAACAAATTTCTCGATCCTCTTGTACTCAGGGTCGACCATGGTTGGGCACAGAAGTGCCAGTTGGTGGAAACGGTTGGTGTATCCGGTGATGTCATCACCCTGCATCTTGTGGTTCCAGAATTCCACTTCTAGTTGTTTCAATTCATCCCTGGGGCAATACTCGCCCCTCAACATCTTCTTCAACTCCTCCCACGGGAGTTGGTAAGCAGTAGCAACACTCACAGTCTGGGCATAAGTGTTCCACCAGGTGAGTGCGGTGTCAGTAAAAGTACTAACGGAGAACTTAACCTTATCCCCCTCCGCACAGTTACAGATAAGAAATACAGACTCGACTTTCTCGATCCAGCGTACTAGACCGATAGCTCCCTCAGTACCTGCAAAGTTTAGAGGTTTGCAGTTCTGAAAGTCTTTGTATGAACAGGGTTTAGCAGTAGTGGTTTCAGCGGCATCGCTGTTTCTCGAGGAGTTTGGTGGAGTATTCCGAGCCAAGGCTTCAGTAACAGCCTGGGTTATAAGGGAGGTAATCTGGGCATCGGTGTATGGTCGTGTCTTTGGCGGCATGATTCTTCAATAAAAGAAATGAAGATACATGAGATTTTGTATGAAATTGTAATTGTCATAGATGTACATGTATAAAAGCAGTAATACATAACATCAACATGGAAAATGACAATTTATGTGGGTTGAGATAACAAAGGATATTTGATAGATAACGTGAGTTCAAAAGTTACATCCTACAGAAATATTACAAAAGGTGTCGGGAATGGTTACATCCGACTAGTTTATAAAGTAGTGCTAGATAGTCCCTAGATTACGAGGTAGATTACAAGGCAAAAACTACATTATTCTTAATGTAGATTAATTTGTTCCATAGTGTGCCAAGGCGGTCCACAGTTTCTGCTAGTCGGTTGGTTCATTCTTAGTTAAGGTTCCTGGCTTTCGGATTCGTCTTCCGACTCCAGGTTCAGGTCGTGTGGGTGGTAACGTGCCTCGAGCATGTCCCTGTATCTTTGAGTCGTGGAGCGATACCTAGTCTCCTCCGTTGATTTCCTGCCCAAACGTTTGATCCATGTTTTGGTCCTACGGGTTAGGTTGGTGGCCACTTTCTTCCAGTAACGGATCTTATCTTTGATTCGTGTAGGGACAGATCGGTTTGAGATTCTCAATCTTTGTTCATAGTCTATGCACTTACGCTTAAGTGCCCAATTTCGGCCGTCTAGTCCCACAGCCTGATCTCGCACCCTCTCATATTCTTCTATGTCGATGCCAGTCATTTCGAAATTCTGATTTTCGTTTCCCTCCAGCATGATTTCTTCTTCTGGTACGATGTCCTCATCGAGATACGTGTACTGGATTTGTTCCTCGTGGACTTGGTCACTATCAGACATGTGGTCGTCCATTTGGGAATTCGCGTCTTTGAGTTCTATAGAAATGACAGAGAGAGGATTTTAGTCCTTGGAAGTACGTTGTTTCAGAGGGTTAGATGTGATTTTCGTAAAATCATTAGAGTGCGCCACAAGGTGGTGTGACGGTAATCAAGTCTGTCATGGTCGGTGCAAACCGCTGAGAGAAATTCGTAAGTGTCACCAGGGAAACGTCGGCTATCTCTATAGCGAGTGTGTTTACGTGCGAGGCCTATTCATATATATAATAGCCTAGTAGTATAGTCAGCGAGTGAGGCCTATGTATGTATATACTCGTATATCACATAATAGCCTAGCGTATGTCTAGCACATAACAAGTAAGAGTCTCGGTTCTCTCGTGGTCAGAGTCTACTAACGTATTCCTGTTCGACATAACCATTTCAGACCTCACATCATCTTTCCTTAATTGTACATAGTTGATCAGGCTATGTTAAATTAAAGTCGTATGATGTAATTCCTGAACCAATCATGCCTAATAAGGAACTACTGCCTAATGGTCATAGTCTAGGCCCACTAAATGCAACCTAGTTCACTATAACCTTAGGCTCTGATACCAATCTGTAACACCCCCGAAATTCACTGTTTTGCGGAAGCATAGCTTGGGGTGTTACTAATCAAATATCAAAGCACAAGATATACAGCAAACGACCTCTAAATGAGACGTTTTGTAAATTAGTTACATTCCATAGATATGATGTTTGAAAACTTAGTGTTTTCGTATACAAAATATAGTTTCCCCTAGAGTCCACGCGTATAGCGGGAGATTCTATTACATAATCGTAATATACAAAAGATAATGCTAAGAATCTCCGTTAATGCAGTTGTGTTGAAATCATGCGACTCTAGCTAAAATCCTGGAGTAATCCTACTCCATCCGGGTACCTGAGAAAACATGCTAAAAAGTGTCAACCAAAAGGTTGGTGAATCTCACAGGTTTGTAAATAATACCGGCTTTGAACACGAGATTTCATTAGTAGTGCCCGTAGGCGTAAAATCAACCATTGCAATCCAGCAATCGTAAAATCAGTATTTGCCGTCCAGCAAATGTAAATAAGTAAGTTTATACCGTTGCCATGAGGCTCATAATCGAAGCTTAACCCGTAAATAATATGTTTGCTCCCGTGACATGCTCGTAAGTGAGCAAGCATCAGTAACGAATAAGTTGTCACCCGTTTATACGTGTAAATCGGTACGTGGCAGCGCTACTGCCCCGGGTGGGGAGGGTCATTTCCCTAATGGATCCATTAACTACTGTTCGCGCTTAAGTCCATAACTAACGATATATGATGGAGAGACTTCTGTTTGTAAGTAAACTCATGCAATTCCGTTTGGTATAGTAAACAGTTTAGTACTTGTGTTCAAATAAAAGCAGTTGCAAGTTTCTCACCCCGTATGTAAAACAGTAAAAAGTGGGGCTGTAAGACTCACCTGAGTCTTTGCAAGTACGTTTATATCAATAAACGAGTAAGTAATATCGACCGTAGGTTCTCCGAACCCGTAACCTTCAAATGCCTAAACATATAAAGTTAAGTAAGTAGATGTCTCGCAAGACCATCTAGGCTAGTTGTTTACACAACTCATTATGTCCAAGTGTTTGTTTAGTAATCCGATTGTAGTTTGAAAACAATTATGACCCGTTGGTGACGGTTTGTAATAATGATTCAAAGAGTTATCATTTAAAACGCAATTTAGTGTAATTGTAATAGAAAGTATGTTCTATGACGTTTGTTAAGTCGTATGACATAAGTATTTGAAGTTGTGTAAGTTCGACACTTAGTAAAATCTGACTTTTCAAGGTTCTGGTTTGTGCGACGTAGCATGCGACGTAGCATGCGACGTAGGGTGCGACGTAGGGTGCGACGTAGGGAGGTACGTCGCATGATGCGACCTTCGCAAATCAATGCGACGTAGGGGGCGACGTCGCTAATGCGACGTTGGTTCGTTTTGCGACGTAAAAGTCTACGTCGCTATGTGCGACGTCCGCAAGTTAATGCGACGTAATAGGCTGCGTCGCTAGTGCGACGTTGGGATTTTTGTGCGACGTAGGCCGCGACGTCGCTAAATGCGACGTTGGCCACAAAATGCGACGTTTTGAGCTACGTCGCAGATAGTCCAGCGTCTCTGCGACGTAGCGGTCTGATCGGAATATGGTGGCCGGAAAATCGGTCGAAAAGCTTCCGTTCGGTCCAAATCTTTTACCCAACCCATTTTTGGACATTTTAAGCATATATAAACCATAAAAACGTAAAAATGAGTAAAAACGGAGAGTTTCGGGTTTTGTCGGAAACTTACAATTTGCCGAAATGAAATTCCGGAAAGATAGGATTGTAGATCGCGAAGTGGTGAACGTTTTTCCCTAAAGAGGTGGTATGATCCGGCGTCGTTTAGTATGTTTATTTTGCGGTTTTGTAGGATTTTTGGTGATGAAATTTGAGAGAAAAGAGAAGAGAGGAGAGAGAGGGAAAATGAAATAAAGAAAGAAAAGGGTGGGGAAATGGGAGGTTATCCTCCCATTTTCCGGTCCCCGCACCCCGTGCGGTGTTCGTTTCCTCCGTCGTTTAAACGTTAAATCAAGCAGTTATATTTTTTTAAAAGATGACGGGAATATTTTAATGAAATACCTTGAAATTAATTATAAAAACACTTGTCGAAGTATTAAAATTTTTAACTCGCGTTTAATACCTATTCGTTAAATTATTTAAATTGTCGTCGCGGTATTATAAATAATGTTTGTTCGCTGTGTATTTTATATAATAAATACGTTCTCATTATTTAGGTAAGTTTCTGTCACCAACGTCCAAATCAACTGTGTCGGACTCCGTCCGGTTAATTCGTACGATTAATCCAAATCGCGTAAGTACACACATATATATATATAAATCACCTTATATATATATACAAATAGAGTCTGCAATTAGTCCTATTACATACTAATTACAACTAGTTACAAGTAATTAGGCATAATTAATTATCCTAATTTAGCAGGTGTTACAGACAGATAGGAAAGGTTTACTTTGATTATTTAAACCCTTGTTTCCTGCAACTACTTATTAGGAAATGTTTTGATTAAACTTGTGTTTCCTACGCAACTGTTTACTTGTAGTAAGAATGAAATTCTTACATTATATAGGAAATATTTTCTTTAACTAGAATAACTTGTATTTCCTACTAAACTTATGAACAATATGTTTTGCCGTAAATGAACGATTTATTCATAACTTGGTTTGACCACTATAAACTAAACCTGTGAATTCACTCAACATTCAATGTTGACGTTTTACTATGTTTTTCAGGGAATTAGGACTCAGGTATTGATGCATGCATAATGGACGTAAGTTACCCACGACGAATTAGGATGCCACTTTTGGGACAAAATGTATTTTACAATACTATTATTTCTACGACTCGACAAGTCGTAGTTTTTGTAATCACTTTTATATTAATGGCATCTTAATTACTGTTCTGCAATGATCATAAGCTCTGATACAATGAATGCATACTGCTAACGTCAGCACCCCCGCCGTTTACTCAAAAGCTTCCGCTAATTATATAATGCTTCCGCTAAGTGTTTGATAAATGTGATTACCGATTTTGGGGGTGTGACAGACTGGCAGCAGTAGGGGGTCTGCTTCGCGACAGTTCTGGGAATGTTCTTACCATGTTCTCTATTCCCGTTGGAGTGATAGATTCCAATGAGGCTGAGGTGCGAGCCATTAAAGTAGCATGTGGGTTAATTAATCAAAATGAAGACATGAAGTCGATTAGCATTCCTATCGAGAGTGACTCTGCCAACGCGGTTTCCTGGATTTTGAGGGTGGATTGTAGACCGTGGAGGTTATTGCCTCTATTCATGGAGATAGATGTATTCCTTTCTGGTGGTTCTAACCGTTCCATAGTTCAGATTCCGAGGGAATGCAATTCTCTAATGCTGACAAGTTGGCGAAATAGGGTGTTGATCGTGATGGTCCTCTTGTGGTTTGGTATTCCGTTAGCTAAGTGTCCTAGTGTTTTGTGGTGTTATTTCTTGTTTCTTATATATCAGGGGAGTGTTGTGGTTGTTTGTCATTTCTTTGTTGTACTTTTGGATGTATTTTCTTGACTGCTTTAGGCTTCTTTTATATAAGCATGCTATTTTAAAAAAACATAAAAATAAAAAAAATAAAGATCAGAAATCATAATAAGCCGGAGAAATACACAGAATAAGATCAAAAATCATAATAAACCGGAGAAATACACATAACAAGATCAAAAGTTATCAATCAATAGACTAATTCAACACGTATCGAATAATTATTAATTTTTTTATTTAATCTAATTAAGTTAATACAAATGAAATTAAGCGATAAAGCATTAAATTTAAACCCAAATGTATCACATAAATGATCGAAGAACAAACAATTGAACTGTAAAAAGGAAAAAATTGATTTTTTTTAATAAAGAATCAAAATTTTCAAAATGGAGTGAAAAGTTACGTACTTATAGCTTCAATTTCTTCATCAACGTTTGTTGATTCAATTTTTTCATTAACAATGATTCGAGAATGAAAGTACATTTAGAAGACATGTTTCTTGAATTATTGAAAAATTTACGAAAAAGTTGATTAAGAATTGGAATATAAGATCCTTTTATATGAAATGAGATGAGGGAAATCAAAGAGATAACGGAATTAACGAAACACGTTAGCGTTCTCTTGGTCAGAGTAGAAAGATTTTGGCCGAAGAAAAAGGACCAGGACATGTGGAGCTATCTGATTGTTGTGTCATGGCGTAGTAAAATGAGGCTGCGTACATGAAACTCAATCTGATACATCATCCAGTCAAAATTACTTAGTGTTATTTAAAAATTGGATACAAACATTAAAAGAAACTACCCAATATAAAATGGGGCATTTACATGTATATCATTGGAAATTAGTTAAATTACATCAATATCCTTCGAAACTTAATAATTACATTAAACTATAAACTAATTTGTTAATTGACATACGTAACCTTCTTCTAATTTAAACCCACTCCCTTGCAGACTATACTGTACCTATGTTTTATGATTTCCTCTATTCTTAATGATTATTCGTGACGATTTTCAAATTTTGTTATCTTCATGCACTTTGTATTATGAATCTATAGAGTAGTTAATCTGTCGATTACATAAAGTCACCGTGAAGTGGTAGTGAATTTTTTGTGATATTGTACTGTTATGTATATACGATTGTGTCTAACATGAATTTAGTTGATAATATAGTGGTTTTTTTTCCATAAAATTAAATCGATTGATTGTATTTAATATTCAAGATCTCATAACTGTGTAACATAGGCAGTGTTAGGTTTACAGGGATGGTGAGTTTAATCCATAGGGTGCATATGTCAATTACCTAATTGGTTTCTATTTTAATAAAATTTTTATTTACTAAAATCAATTAACTGTTATTGAAATGACTATTTGGATATTGATGAGAATTTTAAAAGTTTCAAAGAATATTGATGTAATTTTAAAGTTGATGTTATTTAGCTAGTTTGCAAGGATATAGAAGTAATTCTCCCATATATATATATATATATATAAGAAAGGAATCGTAGGAGCAGGCCTCCATACCGGAGCAGGAAAGGCAGTGTTTCATCCAATAAGAAAATGACAACCCGCACATGGTCCCCGTTTTCCCAAATCTGTGGTCCCCTCACTGCAGAATGCCAAGGACTAGTCTTACATTTTTTTCAAACTTTTGGAGCTGCCCGCAAATCATTTTAAAATATCACCATTTTATCTCTAATCCAAAAATAAGGTAAACAAATCTGATTATAACTCTCAAAATCTTCCAAAATCTTCGATTACAATATACATACAATTCCTTTTTTCAAAATCTATCATACACAGACATATAAGCATCTCACCCTAAACACTATGAAACTCGTCATCAGAATCTCGACCACCGGTTTGAGAAAATCCAATTGAAACTCGCCATCGAAATCTCGACTGCATCTGACCGGTTTGAGAAACCCTAATTCAAACTCGTCACTCAATTCCACAACGCATATCCGTCGGGATCTTAGCAGTCAAACCGATTTGACACTAGAAAAACGTCGCATCTGTGAATCAAAAAGGATTAAATACATGAATTACACTGATTATGACCGGTGGGAGTCGCAAGGTGCAGAATCGACTATAGTTCCTTCTCTTAGAGATATAGTTCCTTCTCTTTGAATGAATTACAAACATCCGCAGTTCACCACAAGTTGAATGTGTTGATGAGTTTCAATCATGCATCCTATTGAGGATGCCATACTTCACAAAAATTCAAACACAAAAGAATTTGTAGATGCAATTTGTAAATCAGGTAATGGGATCTTTCTCTGAGTGTTGTAATCTGTCTAACTGTCTGATTATCATTCTGCCATGATTGTGTGATTTATGTGTTTAATTTTGATAAAACAAGTAGGGTTCATGCCAAGTTGGGGAAATTTTGGTGTTTTACTATTAGTTGCATGCTAATGTAGTGCTTCATTCTTCCAGTTTGTATGTAACTAAGCTGCTCTGCTAATGTCGATTGTATGGGCTTAATTGGTATTATGAATACAGGATCGCTATATGATTGTGGGCTGAATTGTTGTCCTTTAATTAACAGAACTTGTTTTAGAGCATTGGAAGACACTAAACTTTATGCAATTCAAATTGAGATGCCCAGTTCACAACCAACTGCAGCTAGGTCTGATGTCATATTGTCATAATCTTGAAACGTTTTGCTTGCTTGATTGGTTATGGTGCTGATTCTGTCGTTAATTTGTGATTCATTTTTGTCAAGTGATCTTGCATACATATTGCCATGATGTTTAAGGCTGCTGATTTTATGACCGTCATGCTAGAATTACCACAGATTGAACACATTAATGGCTGATTTGTTGAGTGATATGCATCAAAAATTTAGTCGGGGAAGTGAGCAGTCTTTATCTGAATGCAAAGTCATCGGCCAAACTCCTACAAGAGCAACAAGATAGATATGTATCGTGATGAATCTCGAAACTTGGAACTGGGTTCAACTTCTTGTATAATAAGTGTCAAAAAATGTTCCTTGCAGATAGTTGTCATGGATTTTGCTTAGGTATCTGAAAGAATGTTATTGCCATGTTACATGAGTTCAATTGAGCAGTCTAGCCTCGTTTTTTTCTGTACAAGGGATATGGAAACAAATTTTTTTGACCAATTAGAAGAACAAAAGGAGTTGTATTATCCTTTTTTGTTCAAAACCAAACCGATAAGTCCCGGGATTTATGTACATTTATTGTTCTGTGTTTCTCTAGCTATTGTTTCATCAGTGGTGTTTATTTCGTCGTCAATGCATACAGATATATTTTGGATGGTTTGTTTGAATCAATGAGCATTAACACAATAATGAATATGTTGAAGCCCGTAAGAAAAATTTAGGCATTATCTCAAAGTGGCACTAAAATATGCATTTTTACAACTTTTAGTATTCTTTTACCTTGAATCGAATTTTAGTACTTACTACATAGAGTGGGCCGAGGGCTCACGTTAATAATACTTCTATCAAACGTGATAAATTTGTGGGCATTGGTTACGTTCGTAGTTGATGAAAATGATATTGATAACGTTGATAAGTTGGTATAAAGGTCATGTAGCATGTAACACGAGTTCTGCGTGTAAACAAATAATATTAGGCCATTTTTTTCACTACATATATTTTATAATTTCTTATATACTCATTGCCCCTTAAGTTGTCGATAAATTCAACTTTAAGAATGAAGACCCAGTTATTGTTACAATATCTGTTTTGAATTAAACTTATAGTAGAAAACTGTTTTGAATGAGTAGATATGAGAAAACATTTACCACATTTTACGTTTAAGTTAGTTAATTTTATGTTTTAAGGAGGTTGAAAACTGATATGAAAACTAGATCTCGAAAACTTACTTCTATTTACATTTAAGTTACCGTATTATAAGTTTAATTTACTGCATTATAAGTTTAGTGTGGTGAAAAACTGATATGAATAATTGATTTAAAAAAAAAAAATCATTGCAGGTTACGTTTAAATTATTGCATTTTACATTTTTTAAGCTCATGTAAAACTGATATGAAAAAATAGATTAAAAAATCACTGCATTATACGTTTATGTTACTGCATTTTATGTTAAGGTGGTGAAAAACTGATCTAAAAAAAGTAGATATCGAAAACTTACTGCAATTTACATTTAACTACTGCATTTTAAGTTATAATTACTATATTATACATATCTTAAACTCGTGGAAAACTAATATGAAAAAATATATAAAAAAAATTACTGCATTTTACGTTTATGTTACTGCATTTTATGTTTTAAGGTGGTAAAAGATTAATCTGAAATAGTAGATCTAGGAAACTTACTGCATTTTACGTTTATGTTACTACACTTTACGTTTAAGGTAGTGGAAAACTGATTTAAATGAGTAAATTTGGTAGAACATTTACTGCATTTTACGGTTAAATTACTGCATTTTATGTTTAAGGTGGTGGAAAACTGAATTAAAAACTAGATCTTGAAAACTTACTTCATTTTACGTTTAAGTAACTGCATTATAAGTTTAATTTAATGCATTTTAAGTTTTAATGTGGTGGAAAACTTATATGAAAAATATGTTTTTTTAAAAAAAAATCACTGCATTTTATGTTTAAGCTGCTGCATCTTATGTTTAAATTACCCTTATTATACATATCTTAAGCTCGTGGAAAACGAATATGAAAAAATAGATAAAAATAATCACTGCATTTTATGTTTATGTTACTGCATTTTATGTTTAAGGTGATGAAAAACTAATTTAAAAAAAGTAGATATCGAAATTTACTATATTTTACATTTAACTTACTGCATTTTAAATTTTAACCTTTCTGTTGCGTGTTTTTACAAGCAAATTATATGTTATTTGTCTAACTTCATGAGTTTCATGGGACATTTGCTATCAAATAGAAAATTATCATGAGTTTCACAACCATCAATGATGATTTTTTAAGTTACTAAGGGAAAAAAAATTGTTAGAATGGAGGAGTTAGTTCGGTGACCATCTAAACGGCCTTTTTAAGTGATATTAGTTCACCTTTCATGTGAGATGATCGAGTTTGAAGTGATTTAATGTTAACAATATGTATATTTTTTTTAAAGGCAAAGATATATTAAACTATAAGCAATTACAAAGTATTCATAGATGAAACAAGATAGACCTTGTTCATCAAACACCAAAAATAATAGTCCGTGCTAAATACTCAATATAACTAAAAACATAAGCAAACTACAGCAGCATCAACATGTGCTATACTTCACCACTCAATTACATCTAAAGATTATGCACCCAAACCAAACCATATTATCTAAGAGAAGTAGTCCATCCATTCCTCTTGATGAGAAAAAGCTTATTTTGTTAGTAAACCTTTTTTAAACATGTCTTGCTTTTCAATCCCCAATCCACTCAACTCCGACAACGACGATTCCCCACCATCATCCCCCACTGCCACCACCACCGGCGTTGCCGGAAAATCAGACTTCTCCGTCTTCAAACAAAAATCGGTCCGTCAATTTCAGAACGTTGCCTCATTTCTTACCCGCCACCACAACATTCGTCTTCTTCACCGCCCCCGACACTGTCTCGTGATTCCCGCGAACCTTCTGCTGAACCTTCCGGTGAATATTTGTCGTCTTCGTTTGAAGGTGTAAAGAATGATTATAATTTGTAAAGTTGTTGGTGATGATGACATGATAAAATGATGACTGAAAAAGAATGAAGAAAGCGAGGATGAATGATATGAAGGGTTTATATATATGGTGTGTCATCTGCTTTGATTTATATATGTGAGTTTTATATCAAAACAAAACTGCCTGTGAAGTTGGATTCATTAGCCACAACTTCCCTTCAATAGACGATCGGAGAAATTCTTCCTTCATCTGCATGAAGATATATACATTTGCTTCGTAAACTATTAGGTCCCCTTTTCCTCAAAGGTGCTTTAATATCATCTACAGAAAAATAAACTATGGTGTTCCACCAGCTGAACTAAATAAGTTCAAGTACACAACATAATATACTACCGTAACAGTTATAATTGTAGACAGATATACACGCATACATATATCTCTCTGTGAATGTATGCATATTTAATCAGCAGATATAATCAATTATCACAAATGATTTCATTTATTTATAAAAACTTGATTCCAAAATTCATGCAGCTTTCATAGCAATTGACCCGATAACTTGAATCGTAAAAAATTATAATCGATGGTACAAATTGCTTACAGTTTCAGATTGATAAGAAGGAGATGAATTGACTGAATCTGGAAGAAGGGACGATAAATCGATACGAACTCCAGATATGATTAGCGCAATTCCACACATTTTGTTGATCTTCTATGTGTTCTGCGTAAACCCTGGGAAGACGAAGAGTGGGCTTTGACGTGCAACGGTCAAAGCAGAAAAGTAAAGGATATAAAAATTTAGTGTTACAGCAGAGAGAGAAATGAGAGAATAGGTAGAGAGAATAGGTGATTGTGTGTTACAGTAGAGAAATTAGGGGCAGTAAGTTATTGAAAATGGTGCCTAACCGATTGAGACCGATGGTGTCAACACTTTTACAAAATTGGTCCCTTGACCAAAGTTAATTGATGCCGCATCCTTGTTGACCGATGTGATCTAGGCCGTTTAAATGGAATGGAGGGTCGAGATTACTGCTGCTTTTCCTGCTTCTTTAAACCCCCCATCCCCTTGAACCAAACCTATATATATATATATATATATATATATATATATATATATATATATAATTTGGGCTAAAATTCACTTTAAAAATAAAAATAAAAATAAAAATCCAATTGCGGATCCCTTACCATATAGATACACGTTGAGATATTTGTATGGTCCCCAAATTCGTGTCAAAGTCAAAATACCAACAAAAAGAACCCAAGCAAAGATCTTCATTTGATCATCATCTCCTACTATTCTATTCTGCTCTTTTTCTTCTTTTCCCAGGTTAGATTCTTTCTTTATTTCTTGGATTGATTTTGATTATCCATTTGCAGCACGTAAATTGTTTTTCACTTTAGGGCTTATTTATTTCCTGTTTTTTTAATTTTATGTGGATCATTGTTTGTCTGCAATTTCAGAAGAATTTATTGTATGGATTATCATGCATTTTTATGGGATCAACAATAACGAATCTTTTAGGTCAACATCATCTCATCATGACGTTTATATTATTACACGAATAACATTTGACAAGATGTTGCTTTGATATGATGAAACAGATAATTATCATGGCGTAGAGAATGCTCAAATGCACAATGAATATAAATTCACATTAATTTCTGACCTTGGATGATTAGGTTATGAATGTGGTTAAAATGTTTTGAATTTGTAGCAATTAATTGTTTCGTTTTTTATTTATTTATTTATTTACGCGAATATTGCTACCTTATGTCAATATGGATTCCTCATAAGCAGATTTCATAAAAGCTTGTCATGAAATAGAAAAAGAATAAAAAATGGGGATTGTAGAAAAAGAATAACTAATTCTTTCATATTTTGTATGTAGTTTAAGCTAAATTCATTGCTTTCGCATGATTTTTGTGGTGGTTCAAATGCTGTTATGAAGTTGGTAAAATGATAAAAATGTAAACTTGATTCTTTCTTTCGCATCATTTTTGTCATCTTACAAGATAGATGCTAAAATGTTGAATTTTGGCCGCAGCATGTCGATTTCTAAAGCATACATTGAAGTCTTGTGAATTTGATTCTGAGATGGGCCTAAGAGGGCCAGGGCTCTCCAAGTGTTCCCACGTGTTCGGATAAAAAAAAAAAAAAGTATTTCCAGTCTCCATTATGAGAAAGAATATCAGTTTCTCTTCCACTCTAATTCAAAAAAGAAGTCCAAGTTCTGAATCGGTAATCTAATGCATGATATCTATCTACATGCTATATTTCCCTTTCACATTTAGTAGTTTGAGGCAAACATGAGCATAAGTTGTGTAAATAATACATTTTGGGAAGGGGACTTCTTATATGGAACTAAGGGAATATAGTTGAAGCCCCCATGTTATGTGTAAAAATTCAATAGGTAGGTCTGAATTTAATAATTAGAAGAAGGTACTCTACAGACACACTATAAGATTCATTTCTGTCTGTAAAACGGAAACAACGTGTTTGATATAAAAATGCACAAGTGATCACATTTATGGTAAGTATTCTATTTCATTGGTCCTAGAACCATGAAACAAGCTGTTTGATTTTTTCGTTTCTTTTGTATCATTTACTGATAACTAATGAGTAAAAAAGCAACATATTTGGGATGTACGATCATTAGAGCTGAAAAGATGGGAAGGTTGGGCCACTGCGTACAACAGGTTTGGGTTAAAACACGTCATCTTTTAGTGTGTGGAGAAACAGGGTGGTCAGAACAGATTGGGTTGACCTGCAAAATCTTTATTTGTACGTTTTCTATAAATAAGTAATGCATTTATGTAGATATAAATTTCCTAAATCTGAATTATGATCAGGGAAGCACATTTCTAGAGCCTAAAAGAACAGACATGCATTCTTCACCAATAGCTAGGTTATGTCTACAATATTATTTTTAGAGGTGGCAATTTCGACCCATTTAGTTGAAAAATGGATGATTTGGATTGTGTTGCCTTCGTTTTTAATTACCTTGGTGTAGATATTCATGTGGTTGTAAAAAGTTTCCATATGATATATCTAGATACCAGTAGTAGTTATTAAATAATCTATTGTTATTGATGACTAAAAATATTATGGTATAATGGTCATGTGTAGATGGGAGATGAGAGCCAAACCTACAGTGTGGATGATGCACTTGCAGCTGTTGGGTTTGGAAAATTTCAAATGCTTGTGCTTGCGTATGCAGGGATGGGGTGGATATCAGAAGCCATGGAAATGATGCTTCTATCTTTTGTTGGACCGGCACTTCAGTCTGCATGGAATCTTTCGTCTCGTGAAGAGAGCATGATAACTAGTGTGGTCTTTGCTGGAATGTTGGTTGGAGCATACTCATGGGGTGTTGTTTCAGATAAGCATGGAAGGAGGTACGTGAATTCATTTCATTTTTCAGTATGATATCTACTTTAGGGACCTTTACTAACTAGTCGCACTTTCATTACTATAAATGATTTTAACAATATATATTAGCAAATATGACTATCAAGGTATGTACGATATAGTAATCAATATTTTATATGGAAGTTATCAGCTGGACCATCAAAACTTTCATATGGAATTGATCAACATACCTTCTATACTTATATTATTTTTCAGGAAAGGATTCCTCATTACTGCAACAGTTACCTCTGTGGCTGGTTTACTTAGTGCTTTAGCTCCTAACTATTATATTCTCATTATTCTCCGCTGTCTTGTTGGTATTGGTCTGGGAGGTGGACCTGTACTCTCTTCTTGGTTTCTTGAATTTATCCCTGCTCCAAGCAGAGGCACCTGGATGGTCGTGTTTTCTGCCTTTTGGACCGTCGGAACTATATTTGAGGCTTCCGTTGCATGGGTAAGATCTCAGTATACCGTTTCTTAATATAAATATTCAATAGATATGGCATTTGGTTATGAAGGGGTAAATTCGAGCCTTTCTTTAAACTTTCTTTAAACGGGTAAACTTAATTTGCTGAACAGGAAATGGTCCAAATGTTGCCAAAAGTGAATTTTAGGTCAAATAAATAAGTTTAGCTGAAACGGAACCATGACGTATATATTTAATGCATACAATGTCCAAAGTTGTTTTTGTATTATTACATTGATACTATTATTTTTGTAGTTGTTTTGTAAGCGTTAATTATGTACAGTAGATTTAGATTATAGACAAAAAGGTGTTTGCAGGTCAAACTCAACCTGATCCGGCGCATTTTGACCTAAATTAAAAACCCTTCATGTTAACATAAACCTGTTTGTTGGCCCATTAACCAACCCAATCATCTCTAATATTCATCGTTTTTCTTTTGTAGTTTGTGATGCCGACGTTGGGTTGGAGATGGTTACTTGCATTCTCATCTCTTCCTTCATCACTACTGCTTCTTTTCTACCGAGTAGTCCCTGAATCTCCAAGATATTTGTGCTTAAAAGGGAGGACAACTGAAGCACTTAGAATCTTGGAAAAAGTTGCTAAGACTAACGGGAAGGCACTTCCACCTGGCGTTCTTGTTTCTGATCATGGAATTGAGTTGAATGAAAAGTCAACTGAATCAGAAGATGCACAACACCTTCTCCCCCAGACTAACTACACTGATGAAAAACCTGAAATGATCGATCATAGTAAAAAAAGTGTGTCAACATTAGCCCTACTCTTTTCACCTGAATTAATCAAGCCAACCTTACTTTTATGGGTGGTTTTCTTTGGGAATGCTTTCTCTTATTATGGCTTAGTCCTTCTTACTACAGAGTTGCACAATGGGCGTAATACTTGTGCACCAACTCATTTGCAGCCTCAACATGAGGAGATTAGTTATAGAGACGTTTTCATCACTAGTTTTGCAGGTATGATTATTATGTGCATGGAGTATAACTTATATGTCAAATCTCTTGATTAATATATGCTTAAAGATAAGAATATGTCATAATTAGAAGTAACTTGTCACATGGTTTTTCTCCACGCAAGCTCACACTATACACACTGGGAAGTGTAAATATATGTAGAATAGGTTATCTTGTTATAGTGTTGTTTCGTTTCTGTTTCATATATCGAGTAACAGATGTCTTTCTTTACCCTCGGGTGGAGGAACGACTCTCTTTACCTTGTGTAGAGGAAAGATTGTCTACATCTTACCTCCCCCATACCTCGAAATTACGGGATTGGGTATTGTTGTTGTTGTTGTTGTATATCGAGTAACAGATGATGGAAATGTTTTCCACGTTTAATATGTGTTTTTTATATTCTTCACCCTGGAAGATGGCTGAGTGCATTTACCTTTAATTTGGTTCAAGAGTTCCCGGGACTTATTATATCGGCCTTTACAATCGATAAGCTTGGTCGTAAGCGCTCCATGTCAACAATGTTCTTCCTATGCTGTATTTTCTTGCTCCCGTTGGTATTCCATCAGCCTCAAGGTGTTACAACTGGTCTTCTTTTTATGGCTCGGATATGCATCACCACTACCTTCACGGTGGTTTACATTTACGCCCCCGAGGTAAGTAAAATATTTAATCTATAATGTAGTAGAGGTGGCACATCAGGCTTGTTGGGCAACGGGTCAACATGTTAACATTTTTGTAAGAGCGTCTCCAATGCAAAGTTTTCCATAAAGTTTTACTGTATCACAAAAAACGTTTAAAAAATCTTTTCACCGTTGGAGTTGAAAGCATTTTTCATTATATTGAGACATTTCAAGGTTTTGGTGTAAAGATTACCAACTTCCTTTCTTATGTATTACAGTTAAAAAAAATCCTTCAAAGACTTGAAAATAACTTTTTTGAATTGGATTGGAAAGCTTTTTTGAACAAAAGTTTTTGAGAAATAGCTACCTTTACCATTGGTGTTACTGTAAGGGGCAGAATAGGTCGAGTCGTTTTGCTTGATTTACATATTTTCTTGCTTTTTGTATAGCATTTTTAGGAAGTTTTATGAAAATGCACTTTCCTTGGCTTTTGATGTATTGGACCCATTTGACCTATTGGCTATGTCTTTTGAAGTCAATTTACCCAAATTAATGGGTCGAAACTGCCACCACTCTATTGTAGTCTAATCATTGCAATTTGTTTTCTTGATCTGCTATTGTAGATATACCCGACATCGGTGAGGACGACAGGTGTTGGTATGGGCAGCTCCGTGGGACGAATTGGTGGAATGATATGTCCTTTGGTGGCAGTTGGTTTGATACATGGATGTCATCAAACTGTAGCCATTCTTTTGTTCGAGTTTGTTATTTTTGTTTCAGGTGTAAGTGTACTGCTTTTCCCCTTTGAAACAAGTGGTCGTGAGCTCACCGACGCGACTGTTCCAGAAAAGGTTAATACATTGGTCACTTGAAAGAGACCAGTAGAACCTGTTGAATAGTCTTCTTGTAAAATGGGTTTGGCACATTAAAACAACTTTAATTTATTTATTTACTAGTTCAATGACCCGTGACTACACGGGTGTTGTTATATAATACGTAAAAACTTAATAATATTTAATATATCATAGCAATCTCTTGGTTTTAATTTAGTAAACTTTAAGTGATCTGTTTTATCATAATACAATAAATAGATATTTGAATCTACCATAATCCAAAAGATGTCATTACATTACATGAGTACTTGTATCACGTTTGGCACCAAACTAAGTACTTGAGACCACAGACATCAAATAGTCTTAAATTTACTTTTCCTTTTGCTTTCTTAGACTTCTTGATTTCTTTATGTTGCAATCATTCAACTTTTAAAACTTCATTCAAAAACTTGCAAACCTCACCAATACCAAACTTGGCCTTTTATAGTTGCGTATAGTCATCATAAAAATACAACTCTTTCTCTATAATAAGACGAATCATTTAATTATAATGGAATTGTCCTATTCTATATGACATTGATGATTTCGCACAAGCATATACCGAAACTTGAGAACTGCTTTGGATAGGGGAAGTACCAATGCTTATAAAAAAAATATCTATCGATGAAATGCTTTCTTTTTTATGATATAATGGCATATGACATACAATACAAATAAGATACAAAAAGGTAATCAAATTCGCTGAAATGAAAAAGAAGTAAAAAGGGATTCTTCAAGCTTCTTGAAACCTCGGTATACAGCATCCGTTTGGCTCTGTGGCAATGCCAATCTCCTTACTTCAGTCATGTACCTGAAGTTGAAAGCTTTGCTTATTAACTCAACCTGGTTGTGATATACTTTGACAAGGGTCATGCAAAATAATCTCAAAACCAAACCAAACTGACCTTTACAGGTGGCAAATTAGACCTATTAGTTATCAAAGTGTTTTACGTTTTTAACACATGTAGGTCAAATAAAAAAATCTAGCTAAAAAAAGAAGTCGTCAAAAGTCACACAGTGAGGTTTTAATGCACATTACCTCGTAACCGCATTATTCATAAAATTTAGATCGTTTTGTAATGATTATAGTTATTGTTATCACATTTAACACATTAATCATATATATGAAAAATCTAAATTAGATTAAGTTTGCAAGTCCACAGGTTTCAATCCGTGCTAAACAATACTTGTTTCGACCTAAACCGCTTTTGACCTGTTAATCACATTTTGCCACCTCTATAAACCAGTTTGGTTCAATTTGGCATTTCTAAGAAGGAAAAGAGAACGTGTTCAGTGACGAATCCAGAAACCAGCATAGACTTGCAATCTAAAATTCAATGGAAGATTACCTGTTTGCAGCACTTGTTATCTTATCACGGATCCCATGATTTATAGCAGTCCTTTGATCAATAGAAAATGTCCTGCGAAGAATGAGAGAAGCCCAAATAGGGCTTGTGCCCATTCACTGCGCGGAAACAGACACTGTCCATTCCCGAAGGACTACTAATACCGACCGCAGAAGCCTTAACTTCAGGCTTGGCGACAGCAAGTTTGCTCCACTGGATAACAACTGCTCATACGTGTTTAAAACAGGTTCTACTGCCCCTTTGCAAGCTACCAGAAGTGATCTTGCAACATCTTCATCACCAACAACTTCAACCCCTGAAACCAATCGATCCTGCAGAAAGAAAAAAAAAAGATCAACTATTTATCAAGAACTCTAATAGGGATGTTTGGATGATTCAGAAAGTGCTTATTAAGAATGAATAATGAGAATCAGATAACCAGCAGTAATAGAATGGGCCGTAGAATTTACTTATTGGATGTACTTCGAATATTCTCACAAAACGTGATTATTTAAAAGATTAATAGCTAAATGCTAGGGGTGTGGTCGAGCCCGAGTCAAAATATGGGTCTATATAATATTTAAAACTGTTAGATGGCTTTAAATCTATACGAATGAAGCTTTGCTTCCAATTATGAATGAAACACGCTATTTCCAACTGAGAGGATTGGTTTTAAATTCCCGACATTCAAACAAATGTTGGCTCAAACTTCCTTGTGGCATGTACTTATAGACCAAAAGTCATATTACCATTAATACAAAATCCAAGAAGAGTCACGGGATGCCTGCTCTGACTTTTGTTAGTACAACAATCCCGGCTTGAAACTCTTTCAGCCGTTTTGTCCCCATCACACCTGATTCTATCCTTTTAGCCATTACATCTGAATAATCAATTTAATGTGAAAGCGAACATTTGATAAGACAGTATAGCACAAGCCATACGAACATCTGTTAGTTATCTGATCAAAACAAAATGTGAAAACAACAAAAGCATCAGATAAGACTCTAGATCAAAAGTCATACCTGCAACATAACTAACAAATCAAAATGTATTCAAGCAAATTCTTAAAAAGTGCCAAAGAAAACTGAATAAAAATTGATATTGCCAAGCTAAGCACGGTCCTTTTCTATTTACCAAATCATAACTACGTCTACAGCCCTCTATATTTACATGATCATAATTCTCAGCTAGCAATATCAGTAAAATTTCAGTAGAAAGTTAATCAAAAAATGTCAGTACAAAGAAGCATAATCAGACTACTTTAGCTAGTAGCACCCAAAAGTTTTACTTGAATTTTCAATCTGCTACTATAGCAACCAACAAAGAACCATAAACACATATGTAATCGAGCACATTTATCAAACCTTGTTAGCCGTAAAAAAACAAAGGGTTTCCTTCCAAATGCATTACAATGTAATAACCAATTCAAAATGCAGCCAATGTATAATATATCACCATTCAATTTTACTAACAAACTTTATATCTTCAAGTTTAACAACCTCCATCGTAAACCACATCAAAACCCACATAAATAACGATAATAGATAATCCAGTTGATATTGCGTTTTTTCATTCTTCCGTTAATTAACCGGAATGACGACCACTGTATTTTCTGTATTAATGGTGCAATATGCATACCTGACGGGCCAAACACCATTTTGTTCCTGTTTTTCCACCAACTGAAAATATGCTAACAAACAACTACTGTTCATCTGCACATCGCCATCACATGTCTTTGTAGTTATATCTTGTACTTGCTTCCTATATGGGTGAGATCGAGAACTTTCAAGCAAAATTATTGTACTAATATAACTTTCACATTATCAAAATGGGTAAGAAACATGTGAAAATCCTCTATATAAATATCATTTTCAATCATTCAAAATCAGTAACAAACATGTGAAATTCTATATAAATATCAGATTCAATCATTCAATCACAATAGTTTCTTAGAGATTAAATACAAAATGAAAACCCTTGAACTTACCTAAGAAAGGAAGAAACTCGAATGAGAACTTTTGAAGAGAAATATTGATATCAAAAGTCTGAGCCATAACATCCTTTTCAACAGCTTCTCTTGTGCGCTTGCGTGGTGTACCGGTACACATTTGTCATCGAGTTACCTAGTAAGCTCCAACAAACTCTTATAACACTTCAAATAGTCACAAATTAACTGAAAGATAGAACCCTAAATATACATCGGCCCACTTAAACCCTAAAAGCAAGAAAAAGAGAAAGAAAAAAAACTTGGTTTCAATGATAAAAAAGATTGAGATCAAACATAAGAGTTACCTGACATAAGATGAAGATCGCAGATTCGCAGAAAAATGAAGAAAGACAGGAGAAGAGGATGAGGAATTAATCAAATGAAATTAACATTTGAATTCTTGATATTCTTGTTTGCAGATAAAATTGTATGGGGAAAACAAAAGGCGTGAAAGAAAATTGTATGGGAAAAAGAAAAGACGTGGAAGAGCCAATGATATGGGTGGTGCCAATTAAAATTATTGGTTTCTATTAACAATAAGATCGTATCTCAATGCAGGTTTAATAATAATAATTAACAAAATATGCTGAATTATTTTTTAAAAAAAATTCAAAATAAGGAGAAAAAAGCTTGCATTTTAGATAAGCCACATCATCAAAACAATAGCCTTAGAATTCGCCAAGTCAGCTTGATGACATCAACATAAACTCCCTTTTATTAGATAGGAGAGATATTATTTCAGAAGTAGAAAAGAAATGGTAGGAAACACCCACACATAGCTCATGGTATACATTTTCAAGAATTAATGTAATCTTTCACTGTAGCATTTTGCCTAATGTTAAAGGTTCTAAATGTATATTACTTTCCTTAATATTCTATATTCTATATTATGCTTATATATTTTAAATTATCACAATTATCATCTTATAACTTGTAAATCCGGTGATGTGTTATCTGTTTCTTATGAGGTGACAACATATCTAGCTATCGCAACAACAAATATGTTTACCTGATAAAGAATTCATCTAATACATACGGTAGAAAATGCATAGTAATAGTAATTGAACGTTTAAATAATACAATTGAAATTTCGGTGGTTTTATACATATAATATAATTTGGAGTAAAGTTCGATACATTAATTTAACTCTTATACTTTGTTTTCTGCATCGTTTTTCTTTGTTCAGTTGCAATATTATAGTTGGAAAATGACCCAAAATCGCCATCTCTCACGTATGATGAGGTTGTATGATTTAGTCCCACTTCAAACACCATCTGTGTATTCGTGGTGAATGTCTGTGAGTATGAAAGAACAAAGTATTTTGTTACGAAGTACTCCGTACTTTGTATAGGTTTACATCTGTAACGCAACTACTTATTTGCAAATATAGAAAGGGAAAATGATAGTGTAATGAAGTGGTAATATAAATGTTTTAGATGAGAGATTTAATAGTTATTTGTATGCACGTATTTAGGTACAAGATGTGGTCCACACCACATTGCGTTACCAAGTCTAGTGTTTTAACTTAGAGATAAGTATTTGTGAATGCATCAAACTTATACCAGATATCTATTGTGTGTATCCAACTAACATGTGGTTTTTTTAATCCATACATTTCAAAAATCGTATTTTAATGTACTTTGTAGTACTTTTTTATGATGTGCCAACTTTTATGGATGTAAATGGCATCTTAAGGAGATGATACATCATAAAAATACATAAAAACACGTATATTGAAGGTTGTATGCATTAAAAATACTACGCGTTAGTTGAGTACACACAATAAACACTGGATGCAAGTTGGATGCGTTCGTAGGTACATATCACTTTTAACTTCATGCATGTGTTCGTAGGTACATATCACTTTTAACTTCATGCATGTTTCCAAGTTAGAATGCTAAGAAAGGAGAAAGAATTATCCTAAATGTGCCTAACCAATATGTCTAAATATGTTTCTACTCGATCCATTCACTATTTAACATACAAATTATGCATTTTCACACTCTTCAATTTTACAGTAAGAGAAAAAAGGGATTTGTTCCCTATTCTGGCTAAACGGCACCGATTCGTTTTCTTCCCTTGATTTGAAGATTGCTCCTAAAGTTTAGAGTAGTGGCATTTACCTTTTTAAGTATTTAATTGTAACTTTGATTTGCAACAATTATTTATTATCTAGATTACTTCATGGTTGTTATGGATCGTTGAGATATATACTAGGCATAACAGTGTCTATTGATTTAAAATGAAGCATCATTAATTCTAGATTTCAAGTCTAAAACAATAATATAGGTTCAAATTTAGAAGATCGATGCAAATCCCTTTTACAGGTAAGCAGAATTTGCGTTATAGGTAGACATCTTAACATACCTAAGATTAAACTAATCTCAACCGCTTTCCGAAACTAACAACGGCGAAGCAGGGAATACAATAAAAGTTAAATGATCAAGTATATGGACTAATTTTCAAATGATTCTTTACAAGTTTGCTTAGCGCAATTAGAAACTATCGAATGCTTATTTGACAATCACTGACTATTAGAGAACAGACTGGAATTTAATTGCTGGAATACTAAGACTAAGAAACTTTAATGCTCCCAAACTTGCTACAAAATTTACATTCTTGATCCCGGGAGTTTACTATTTATAGATGCGGTCGAACATTCCTTAGCAATCTTTCAGCCAATAAGATGCCTTCACAAATCCCTGGTCTTATTGGAGAATTATGTGCATGCTAGCTTTAGGTCAATATTGCCAACACAGAATATCCTAGCACTACTTCAAGGTCACACGTACACGCCTATGTGAGCTGAGTGGCTAGCATAATTAGTGGAAGCACCTTGATACTAAAACGGTCATCCTTGTAATATGTACATTTTGTACAACCTTGAAAATGCCTTTTGGACAAGAATGAATGCTCTAAAGTGTTGATTCATAATCACAACTGAAACAGCAACTATGATGATCTTCATTCTTTGAGCTACATGTACATAGAATAAATTTCCACCGATAGGTCTTCATTATCTATTTTTAACTTCGTCTTCGACTTGTTAGATTACTATCTAAGGAAAGAACCTTTATCGGTAATGTTACCAATAACCATAACGGGTGGTGATTTGTACACCACCAAATATCAGCCATACACCATTTTTATGCATCATTGTAGTTGTACTGTACAACGCTGTAAAGCAGCTTTATTGGTGTATGACAAATTTTTGGTGGTGTACAAATCACCACCCATGACTTGAAGGCTCCATCGATAAGTCTTCTAGTCTATTGATTCTTTTGGCTTGTTTCACATGCTTTTATTTTAAGCAGTCTACTAAAAACTCAATTATTGGTTAAAACTGAACCGACTTCTCATTACACATGTAATCAAGTCCTATAAATTGTCAAATTCACATTATCTAATAATCATATAGATGCATTTGAGAAACGTTTATGCATTTATGAATTTCTCGATTTTCTATAATGGATGATTCAAAACTTTAACAAGTATTGTGGACTAAGATAAGTGAACACACAATTTGTGAAAATTTCAACTCATATGGCTCAAATTCGAATGGTTCTTAGAGTTGTTAATTAGCAAATATTGAATTCTTATTTGATCCTTCCCGTGTATATATAACGATAACAATATGTATATAACTACAAGTTTTGTTTTATCTTTTTGAATCAATAATAATGAAATCAACCCATTTATGAGTGTTAGGAATATAGATTCAAATCACCCAATACAAATGGTTTGAGAATCGGAGCAATTACAAAGTTGCAAAATGATATACACGAGTTTTTTTTACCCGCGCGTTGAGGCGGCGGTGTTTAAAATTATTATTATTATGGATAAATAAATTAATAATTAAATGTCAAGATGTAAAAAAATAAAATAAATGTATTAATATAGAAAGATGAAATTCAAGTTATTATAATATAGATACTAGCTTAAGACCCGCAAAATTTGCGGGTTGACTCATGATATGTCTTATATGAATGTGTTATACAGATCTAATAATTGTTTGGTGTTCAGTATATCGGTTTGTATTGGTTTACTTTTAAATGAAATTTTTATTAAGGATTTGAATTGTGATAGATTTTGGATTGATGAGCCCAAATATATTAATTAATTAATAGAGATAATATTGTTTATGATGCCAGTTTGTTATTTGTATTGATATTTAATAATAATATTTTATTTAAAATTGTACGGATATTGTTTTTTCAAATAAGCAAATTTACCGGCTCAGCAGGTAAATACTATTTTGTACTTAATAAATAACTATCTTTGCAGTGTATTAGTGGTTTTCGTCCATCTAAGTTACTTTTTTAATTCAAATCAACAATCTATAATGCGTTACTTTGTCTTTTTAACTTTGACAAAAGATGACAAAACATGACAACTCAGATGCAGGCTATTGACCCAAATGACGTTAAGACGACCTTAGAAGATTAAATGGTAAATTATTTTAGGGATGTAAATCGAGATATAGAGAAATTAGTGGCAAAAGAGTAAATTAATTAATCAATTATTGATAATATTGTACATGATACCACTTCCATTTTTGTATTTGGGGTTAATATACAAATAGATCACTGTACTTTGCGAAAATGTTCATCTGGGTTATTAAACTTAAAAAAATGTTCAATTGGGTCATTGATACTTGTTGATTGTGTCATCCCACATGTTTTGCTTAATTTTAGTTAAAAGTTTAGTGACCTAAATGAATATTTTTAAGTTTAGTAGAACGGTGTCATCTTGGCTATAACAACTATGTCGAAAGTTTTGTAACCTAATTGAACATTGTTACAAGTACAGTAATTTAATTGAACATTTTTAAAGTATAGTAATCCAGGTGAACATTTTCGTAAACTATAGTGACCTACTTGTGTATTAACCCTTGTATTTGTATCGTTCTTTAATAATAATACTGAATATTATGTACCAAAATTTTGCATTAGTTAATTAATAAGTTAAATTGTTAGTTTTAAGAATTCAAATCTTGTAATTCGGTATCGTTTTTTTTTTTCGTGTTTCAAATTTGTCTTGTATATTCAATAACTAATAATTTTTTTGTTTCGCCACAGTTACAAACATGAGGATAATCGAAACCCGCTAATAAATATGAACAACCGATGGGTAATACTAATTGGGTACCGAACGGGTATTGGGTCGGGTATCACGAATATTTGAAACTGGTATATGTACTGATATACTAAAACCCGCCAAAGACCCGTTGGCATCCATAAGCCAAAAATTGTAAATCAGAAATTGATAAAATAATTCAAAAAAGGCGGTAGTATGGATACAAATACACTAAAATTCGTCGGAACCCGACCTGTTGACACTCATGATCCAAGAGTTCTTAATTATAAATTGATAAAAGGATTCAAAATAGTAGGTCGTATACGAATTGAAATCACTGGGCGATGGAATAAAGTTATGAAGTTTTTGGAATTTAAAATAACTTATTTTATTTTTTAGAAAAGATAAAATAAATAATATTGTAGGAAGAGTTTGAACTATGAAATACGGTGGTTTGGGTATAGATACACTAAAATCCGCTGCCATTCATAATCCAAGAATCGTAAGCTAGAAATTGATAAAAGTGGTAAAAAAAAGACGGCCGTATACGAATATAAATCACTGGGAGATAGAATGAAGTCATAAATTTTTTATAATTGAAAATAACTTATTGGGGCTTATGTCGGAAAAAATAAAATAAAGAAGATTGTACGGAGAGTTTAAGTTATTGAAAAAAAGATAGTAGATATTACATTAAAAATTCCATAAAATATTTGAGGGATTATTTACAATTAAATAAAAAAGAGGATTTATATTGTAAATATTGAAGGGTGTATATTGTAAATATATAAGGGTAAATTAGTCTTTTAGTCACATAAAAATAGGATTAATGATGTCACTAAATAAATTAAGGGTTGGATATTGATTCTTGATCTCCATCTAATGGTCATTATTCTTTCAAGATTTTTCTTTTAATATATAAGATAGATTGGATCGAAAGTTATACAACACATTCTAATAAAATAAATAACATGGTAGAATGATGGAAAACTCATAACTGCTATTTATATGGTCTATATATACTTGTTATTTTTATTCCAATATATTTATTCTATTTTTTCACATACGTATGATAACGTGTCATTTAGTTGCGACACCATACATCCACCATTATTGAAATGATACATGTCATCCAATTATAAAATAAGTACATTTTATATTGTCATAAGAGACACAATTATTACAATAGAAATAGTTAAAATAGATTGCCGGTTTAAGAACTTTACATTATAAGAATAACATTTTTATCATTTTATTTATAGTAGTTAATGTCTTAATAAATATTATTCACACATGTAAAACCATTATCAATTTTTAACATTATTATAATCTACATATATATTTGATCATGGTATATATATCCTATAAACTAATACATTTTACTCATATATATTTAAGTTGTTATTATATATATATATATATATATATATATATATATATATATATATATATATATAAATTTTGATATAAAAGCTAGATTGAATAAAATATAATTTTAGAATATATTATAGGATTTTGATAACAAGTGCCCTAAGTGCACTATTTAAGATTTCCACAAATAATACATAAACTTTTAATAAACATCAAACTTTCCATGTATATAAGCAATCACAAAGTCACTTTCCATATATAATTGATAAATTTGTGATTAATATGGGAACAATGTTGCTTATTTAATGTTTGAAACTGTTTTTAGTAGGCTTAACCAATGCCCTAAGGGTAATGGTTATCAAAACCCTATATTATAAATGGCTATATGAATATAAACAAATATATAAATAATTATGCTAGATGGTTTATATTTTATATTAGAAAATAAATGAAGTGAGTTTGCAATAGTGTATTGTGTATGAATAGGTTATGAATAGTATACAATCACTTTGGTGATTGTATGTGCTAGTAACTAGTAATACCAAGACACCACTTTATTAATGGTAGGATATAGCATATTAGAAACTCCTACATTTACTAGGAAAGTAAATGGAAGTTACTATTATATGAATAGTAAAAAGTTTTTTTTTTACTCCTACATTTACTAAGAAAGTAAATGGAAGTTACTATTATATGAATGATATTGGTTCCCGTACGGAAGTATCATATTGAACGCAAGTGAGAGAACGTACTCATTTTCTCAAAAACTACCCAATTTTCATTGATTAAATCTACAATCGGATGGAGTAACTGTAATCGAATGGATCAGATGAAGAGGAATTCGATTGTTGCACGCGCTGCTGATTCCGTTGCGCAACCGCTGGAAAACGCCGATGCTCTAATTGATTCCGTCGAGACGTTCATCTTCGATTGTGATGGCATATATATACTTTTTTGTTAATTTTTGAACGAGTGTATTTACTGAGTTATGTTATCACGTATTGAACGGATTCAATTGATTTCAGATACTCTATTTGTAGTTTGGTGATGTTTTTGTTCATTTTTGTGAGAGACGAGTAGTATTTAATTTGAAGTTGTGATGCACATTTTTTATCTATTATGATGAACATTAAAATATGTTATGATGCACCATTTTTTACAATGTGATGTACCATCTTTTATGCATATTTTTTTATCTATTACGATGAACATTAATATATGTTATGATGCACCATTTTTACTCTGTAATACATCATGTTTTTAATCTTTGATGCATCGTTTTTTCAATGTGATGCACCAGTTTTACTTTGTGATGCACCTTTTTTGTCAATGTTATAATAGCAGGAGTCCATATCCAAAAAGTTTATATTAATTACGAAAATGCCACCGCGTCATTTTGATCCGTAGATTAGATCTATTTTTTGAAATTGATGGTTGTGATCAATTTGCCGTCCCCTTCTCTCCTTTTTTGACTTCCTCCCTCGAACCACACCCTATATGAATAGTAAAAAGTTTTTTTTTGACCATAAAGTTATACAAATAATTATGAATATTACTTTAGTTTAAAATTCTTAGTGTTTTAAATCATTATATTTTATTTATAACTTCTAATAATTATATGTTTTGTAAATTGCACTGTATTTTAATCAATCACTTAATTCGACATGACAAATTAAAAAGAAGTTTAGATGTTGTTTGTTTAATGCTGAGTGTTATTTATATTTGATCATTATTAATCATTTTGTTAACAAAATGGAAACCTAATTGATCACAGGTTACACTATTAAGTTATGATTGTATTGTATAAGGGGATCTATATAATGATTAGATCGATAATCAGTTCAATTGCATAACAACAACTCTAATGTTATTGGATTAATTAACAAAAAAAAGTTAATAATTTTTAGAAACTTTTATTTGAATGTAACTAACATATATGATTATGATATATTTTAATCATGGAATTGTAGACAGGATCGTAAAATACACGGTATGAATCATAAAATATTTGTACATTGTTAGCTTCATATTGAAGAAATAGCTTCATATATTTACAAAAACCACAACATCTTAAATGTTAATAATTAACTATCATGTATGAGTTTCACTTTGCTTCTCAAAATCTAATTATAATATGATATGGATATGAATTAGGAAAATATTATGATCAATATCAATTAACTTGTTTCGAGCTAAAAATTATAATAATAATAACTTTATATAGTAAACATTGTTTATTAAGAATTTAAGATTATTATTTTTCAAACTCCGATGTAATGCGCAGGTATATGAAACGCCCCGAAATTTAGGAAATTTTTTTTATATATATATCGTAAACAACATCATGTAGGTCCCATTATCCTTTACTATGTATATTAGATTAGATTATAACAATATTAGATTAAACACATGACTCAAAACATTTTCACCAAATCTGACTGGGTACTAGCCGGGTAGGCGTGGTACCCGCCGGGTAGGCGTGGTACCCGCCGGGCATGCCCCGGGTACAAGAGTACGCACCGAGTAACCTGTTTTAGGTCCATTTCTGTTACCATTTGTGCACTAGTACCCGCCGGGTACAGGGACTACCCGACGGGTAGTTTGGTGCAGTCTGCTGTGACACCCCCAAATTTAATGCTTTGCGGAAGCGAGTTTTGGGTGTCACTAATCAAATATCAAAACACCAAAGTACAAGCAAACGACTCTAAATGATACGTTTTAGAAATACATTGCAGTATACAAAAGTAGTACAAGGTTTTAAGTTATAAGTAATACATCATTGTGAGTTCGCAAAGTTAAAAGAAAGATTTTAAACACATAATCAAAGTACAAAAGATTATGCCAATAAAATCTTCAAGTGTTTATGCATGCGACTCATTCTAGCTTAGCATATCCTGCGGCCATCTTTACAGAGCAACTCTACTGTTACTGAGTACCTGAGAATACATCACTAAAAAGGTCAACCAAAAGGTTGGTGAATCTCACAGGTTTATAGTATACAGTAACAACCAATTTGAGTAAATCAGTAAGTAAAACATTTACAATCAGTAAAACAGTAAAGTAATTGTACAACAGTAGTAATTTAGTAAAGTAGTATTTCACAATGTAGTAAAGTCGGTGTAGTCGGTCAATTTATTGCCATGTCATGAGCCATTATAGTCGAAGCTTAACACGTCAGTAATTTGCCCCCGTGAATGCTAATCCAAAAACATTCATATAAACGAATAAGAAACGCCTGTTTATACTAGTGCGGTTCGTGGTGGAGCTACCACCCCAGGCGGGGATTGTCAGTCCCATATGGATCCATATACTAAAATTCGCGCTTATCGTATAACTGACGACTATAATTCAGAGGACTTCATTGGATTAAATAGAAACTCATGCAGTTCAGTAAGGCAAAACGTCGGTAATTAATACATTTTGTATTTAAATTAAAGTCAGTAAAATAATACATTTTGTACTTGTATTATAGTTTGTAAAATAATACCTTTTGTACTGGTATTAAAGTCGGTAAAGAGATACATTTTGTACTTGTATTCAAATTAGTAAAATAATACATTTTGTACTTGTATTATAGTTTGTAAAATAATACATTTTGTATTTGTATTAAAGTCGGTAAAACGATACATTTTGTACTTGTATTCAAATCAGTAAAATAATACATTTTGTACTAGTATTATAGTTATTCAAGTAATCTTAGTACACAATCACTTTCAGTAAACAAGTACATACAGTAAACAAGTATATTCAGTAACAATACATTTAGTAAACAAGTGATGCATCTCCCCCAAAGTAAAACAGTAAAAAGGGGTAGTGAGACTCACCTGATGAGCAAAAAAAATCCCAATGTGCGCGCGTGTGCCAAACGTAACCTCCTAATGCCCTAAACACGCGAGATTACATATTTGTAAGTGTACGCCTAGTAGTTTATTCGTATATTTGTTCGCTTAATTGATTATGTTCAACGTATTTGTCGAGTGTTTATGTTTACGCATTTGAAATCCAATTAAGTTTGTAGTTTGTAAAAGTGCACGGCCCATTGGTATCAGGTTACAATTATATTTGAAAAATATAATTTAGTTAGTTTCGTATAATTATACTTCATAAGTTATCACAATCGTATTGTATTGTTTAATAATATCAATCGTTTTATTATTAAACTATAATGTGAATTTTCAAAAATCAATATTTGTTTTCTGGGCAGGGTACCCGCCGGGTAGGCGAAGTACCCGCCGGGTAGTGATGAATTTAAAGGACGCGCCGGGTTCAATAACTATAGTGTAGGACGCGCCACGTACGTTGGGACGCGCCGTGTACTATAAGGTTTCAGAAGGACGCGCCGCGTACATTTACACGCACCGGGTCCTATGGTTTTGATGATCGACGCGCCGCGTACAAACGGACACGCCGGGTACATTGAGTTTTAACAAAGAACGCGCCGTGTACTACATGTACACGCCGTGTACTTTGGTTTTAAGAAGAACGCGCCGTGTACATTAGTACGCACCGTGTTCTTTAGATTTTTGAAAGGACGCGCCGTGTTCTAGAGGACACGCCGCGTGGATCATCTTTTTGCAGGTCTGTTCGAGCAATAAAATCACAAACGGGTTCTAAGCTAAGTTTTCGGACATCATCAGTTTATATAACATGCATAGATAGTTATACTAAGTTCATAAACACTAAAATCAAAAGGAAAAAGTAAACGATTCTTACAAATTTAAAACGAAACCGTGAGGATGATGATGATGGTGAAGAACATGATGATGATGATGATCAAAGCTAGAGATGATGATTACGATTTTGATGTTGCTGCTGATTTTGATCTTGTTGTTGAATTGAGAGGGAAACGAGAGAGAGCAGAGGAAGAGATCAAGATGTGTGCGTGTGTGTGTTTTGAATTATTGAGGTCGGTTGTATACCGGCCTCAATAATTGAGGTAGATGGTTAATTCCCGACCCGTGTTCGTGTACCCGATCGTTAAATAGCATAATCCTTTAAAATGATAATTTTCTAAAAATAGAATCGTATACGTTTTTAATTAAAGTATTTTATAAAAATACTTCCAATGAGATATAAAAATATATCTTAGTTTTACTTCAAATGTACGGATAGTTTTCAGTATCTAAAAAGTATTTAAATTTCAAACGGAGTACGTAGTTATTATTCTCAATAATAATACTTTGTTTAAAAATGTTTCTCACCAAATTTTATTTTAGGTTTCTACGTTTTGTTTGGTTCGTGTATTTGCGATTATTAATTAATAGTTTCGTTTTATATATATACATATATAAATACTTGTGTACTTGAGTATTGACACGTATGTAATTACGTGTTTTAAAAGTTTAAATTAGGTGCTAATTTTGGGTTATTTTGACCGGGTGTCACATTCTCCCCTTGTTAAGAGAATTTTGTCCCGAAATTTGTGTGTAGTAATTGTCTGTGCATTTTCTAAGTAAGTGTGTAAGTCTACTGTGAGTGCTATAACCTCATTCTAATATTACTTCCCTCCCCTTGTTAAGCTAATGCCCTACTGGCCATTAAAGGAATAGAGGAAATGTGTTGTAAGGTAGTTGACCATTTTGTCGGTAGGACAAGGTCAGTCAGTCACTAAGGTGTAGCTACACTTTGTACTAGTAGTCTAAAGTAAATTAGTATCTTTCACTATGTTCCCACAATACTAGACCCTATCAGTCTCCTACAGAAACTATATGGTTCAGCCTACATTTGTTTCAGGTGGGATGTTACCCATCGTATATAAAAATAACTTTTAACCGGTATGTTTTCCCGGTATTCAACAGAGTAGGATATGTCATTCCTATATATCTACAAGCTAAACATCGTCTCTTAAAGAAACTTATAGAATCTAATTTGTCTTCTTTCCCTAATCCTTTCGTGTACTTAGAATCTAGAGAAACATAGTAGTATTTAAGCAGCAAGTAAGCTCTACCAAGATAATTTGTATGTAGGCAGTCGGTAATGGTCAGTGTCGTCATAGTATAAGTTAAATTCTATTAGTTTCGTATAGAATTAAGTTGTTACGTGGAAGCGTACCCTTAGTGTTGTTTGGATTAAACTTAGTCTTACTGACATTGCTTGCCAGGATTTCCGCACTCTCATCATCTAGTAGTGGGCAGTTAATTTTGTAGTGTCCAGCAGTTCCACACTTGAAGCAGACCTTCAAAGATTTAGAATTAGTGCCCTTAGGAGGGAATTTGCAATCCTCAACTTGGTGTCCAAACACTTTGCATCGGCTGCAGGGCGCGATACAAGATCCTTTGTGGTGTCGGTTACATAGGGGGCAGAATGGTAAGTTTCCTTTGTAAGTACTAACTGTTTTTGCTTTCTTTGTCTGGGGTTCCGTAGGATTGGTGATGGAAATCTCATCCAGTTTCCTCTTACCGATTGCCACTCTTGGCTCAGTATTCTTCTCAACAGGGTTATCATGCTGAGTCACTTGAGATGTCGGGCTGTCAACTGCGACAGTCACTTCTTGAATAGTTGGTTGAAACGACCTCAGCTGTCGTAGGTTGTCTTCCATTGTTAGCATGCGTAATTCGCATTTGTGAGCGCGCATTTCACTCTGATAAGCAATTTGTCGTAGTTCGATGATGTCTCCCCTGGCTTCAGTCAGCTGACTTCGTAACAAGTCTAGGGTTTCCTTAAGGAAGTGAACAACTTCGGTGCCTATGTTACTAGGAGTGGGTGTATCAAGCAGAGCGGTAGCAGCAGTGTTATTGATGGTGGGGTTAGGAACAGAGTTTAGTTGGGCTGTCCTAGTAGTTCCTTCGGTGAAGGTCAATGCAGATTCTGTTGCTGATTCAGTCAGTTGTCTCTCAGTTTCCTTCACTGACATCATTTCCTCTGACGCCTCCTCAGTTTCTAGCCTCAACTCGCTATCCAAAGTGAGGAGGTAAGGAAACATCACATGCTCCTCACTGAGTTGATCGTCATCCGACGTGTAGTTGTTAGCAGCGTGCTTAGTCATTTCCTACAGTTAGATGTTTCGTGTTAAGGTGATATTTTGGGTAGTCATTTTCAATCACCACTAAAGCACATAGTATTTCATATCACACAATCAGGTCATAATCATCACAACCTAACACAATTCGAGTAAGTAAGAATTGTACACTCCTAGGAATGGATGATTGCACTTATGACCTCGAGTAGTTTATCAATTCCTAATTCTATCTTGTACTTAGAATCTAGGAAATACACAAGAATAGTTAAGCAGTACATAAGATTTTCCCAAAGTAAATATGGAGATAGTAGGGTTATTTATAAACGTGTGTACCATCATTTAGCAGGTCAGCAAGCGTCGGGTTTGGGTCTTCCCTAGCACGGAGTACATAGGCTCTTCCTCGAGCAGGGTTGTTGTTTTTGTTTTTCAGTTGAGGGCAATCCTTCCTGAAATGCCCAGTACCATTGCACTCATAACAAGTCTTAGGTGCAGAAGTGTTGGTACCAGTTGCGGCTGTCTTGCAATCCTTGGCCACGTGCCCGAACCTCTTGCATTTGGTGCATGGACACGCACCATCATGATGAAGGCTACATTTTGAGCAAAAGGGTTTGCTTCCCTTATACTCCTTCTTGTCTCCCGAGCCAGTTGGGTATGTTTTAACAGTATCAACCTTTTTGTTGGAGGTGTTGGGGTTTCCTTCCCACTTACGCTTGCCAGAGTTTCCAGTAGGTGTTATAGGTGTCTCGCGCCTGACAACTTGCGCCATAAGCTCATGTGCCATACGAATAGCACTCTGAATAGTTCCAGGTTTTGACGAAGTAACATTCCCTTGAATATCCTTCGGGAGTCCACGGATGTACCTCTCAATCCGCTTACGTTCAGGATCTACCATAGATGGGCAGAGAAGAGCGAGTTGCTGAAATCGGGTTGTATAGCCGATGATGTCATTTCCCTGAACTGTCAGGTGCCAGAATTCATCTTCCAATCTCTGGAGTTCCTCATTGGGACAGTATTCATCCCTTAGCATCCTTTTCAGTTCTTCCCATGGAATTCCATATGCAGCATCAATTCCCACAGACTGAATGTACGAGTTCCACCATGTCAGAGCACTTTCCAGAAATGTACAGGTGGCATACTTAACTTGGCAGTCTTCCGAGCAGTTACTGATCCTAAAGACTGACTCCATCCTTTCAATCCACCTGACCAATCCAATGGCACCTTCTGTGCCCTTGAAGTTCAGAGGTTTGCACTTGAGAAAGTCACTGTAGCTACAGGGTTTAGCAATAGGAGTAGCGTTCGCAGACGGTGATGATCGAGTAGCTAGAGCTTCGGCCACTCCTTGAGAAACAAATCGTGCGAGTTCAGCCGCGCTGAAAGTTTGTCTTTTCGGTGGCATGTTCCTTCAATAACAGCCAGGAAAAATGTGAGTTTTTGTGTAAGAGTATGATAATCATAGTTGTATATATAATAGTAATATAATACAACACAAGTGAAAATCACCGGTATAGAATAATGAAGATTGTAATCATTTAACATGCGAGTCAAAAGATTACAAGATTTTGAGTGTTACAAGAGCTGTCGGGGATATTACGTCCGAACAGATATCAGAAGTTATGCGGAATGTGATAGGGATGTAAGAAAAGATTTGTGTACATATAGAAAGTTGGAATTCATATGTTAAATGTGATAAGTAAGTGAGGGATGGTCCTCTGATGACCAGATCGTGTAGAATAAAGTATTGAAGTTCTTAATCTCTACCTAGGTAAGTCTATTTTGAAGAGATGACTCTCTCTGTCAGGGTACATCCCGGTACTATTTTTCCTGACTCAATCAACTTACCACAGGCCTATTCTAAAGTGTGTTTGTACAGTGAGTGTGTTACTAAATATCGGAAGATAGTAATAAGCCTAATCATATAGGTGTAACCTATATACACTTATTATCCCCCTAGTTGTGTCTATCACAGAACAAGTACAAGTCACGGTTCTCTCGTGGTCAGAGTCAACTATTGCATTCCTGTTTAACATAACCCCTTTCAGATCTTGCATCATCTTCATTTAATTGTACATAGTTGATCAGGCTATGTTAAATTAAACTCGTATGATTAAATCCCTGAACCAGTTATATCTAATGAGGAATACTGCCTAACGGTCATAGTCTAGGTCCACTAAATGCAACCTAGTTCGCTATAACCTTAGGCTCTGATACCAATCTGTGACACCCCCAAATTTAATGCTTTGCGGAAGCGAGTTTTGGGTGTCACTAATCAAATATCAAAACACCAAAGTACAAGCAAACGACTCTAAATGAGACGTTTTAGAAATACATTGCAGTATACAAAAGTAGTACAAGGTTTTAAGTTATAAGTAATACATCATTGTGAGTTCGCAAAGTTAAAAGAAAGATTTTAAACACATAATCAAAGTACAAAAGATTATGCCAATAAAATCTTCAAGTGTTTATGCATGCGACTCATTCTAGCTTAGCATATCCTGCGGCCATCTTTACAGAGCAACTCTACTGTTACTGAGTACCTGAGAATACATCACTAAAAAGGTCAACCAAAAGGTTGGTGAATCTCACAGGTTTATAGTATACAGTAACAACCAATTTGAGTAAATCAGTAAGTAAAACATTTACAATCAGTAAAACAGTAAAGTAATTGTACAACAGTAGTAATTTAGTAAAGTAGTATTTCACAATGTAGTAAAGTCGGTGTAGTCGGTCAATTTATTGCCATGTCATGAGCCATTATAGTCGAAGCTTAACACGTCAGTAATTTGCCCCCGTGAATGCTAATCCAAAAACATTCATATAAACGAATAAGAAACGCCTGTTTATACTAGTGCGGTTCGTGGTGGAGCTACCACCCCAGGCGGGGATTGTCAGTCCCATATGGATCCATATACTAAAATTCGCGCTTATCGTATAACTGACGACTATAATTCAGAGGACTTCATTGGATTAAATAGAAACTCATGCAGTTCAGTAAGGCAAAACGTCGGTAATTAATACATTTTGTATTTGGATTAAAGTCAGTAAAATAATACATTTTGTACTTGTATTATAGTTTGTAAAATAATACCTTTTGTACTGGTATTAAAGTCGGTAAAGAGATACATTTTGTACTTGTATTCAAATTAGTAAAATAATACATTTTGTACTTGTATTATAGTTTGTAAAATAATACATTTTGTATTTGTATTAAAGTCGGTAAAACGATACATTTTGTACTTGTATTCAAATCAGTAAAATAATACATTTTGTACTAGTATTATAGTTATTCAAGTAATCTTAGTACACAATCACTTTCAGTAAACAAGTACATACAGTAAACAAGTATATTCAGTAACAATACATTTAGTAAACAAGTGATGCATCTCCCCCAAAGTAAAACAGTAAAAAGGGGTAGTGAGACTCACCTGATGAGCAAAAAAAATCCCAATGTGCGCGCGTGTGCCAAACGTAACCTCCTAATGCCCTAAACACGCGAGATTACATATTTGTAAGTGTACGCCTAGTAGTTTATTCGTATATTTGTTCGCTTAATTGATTATGTTCAACGTATTTGTCGAGTGTTTATGTTTACGCATTTGAAATCCAATTAAGTTTGTAGTTTGTAAAAGTGCACGGCCCATTGGTATCAGGTTACAATTATATTTGAAAAATATAATTTAGTTAGTTTCGTATAATTATACTTCATAAGTTATCACAATCGTATTGTATTGTTTAATAATATCAATCGTTTTATTATTAAACTATAATGTGAATTTTCAAAAATCAATATTTGTTTTCTGGGCAGGGTACCCGCCGGGTAGGCGAAGTACCCGCCGGGTAGTGATGAATTTAAAGGACGCGCCGGGTTCAATAACTATAGTGTAGGACGCGCCACGTACGTTGGGACGCGCCGTGTACTATAAGGTTTCAGAAGGACGCGCCGCGTACATTTACACGCACCGGGTCCTATGGTTTTGATGATCGACGCGCCGCGTACAAACGGACACGCCGGGTACATTGAGTTTTAACAAAGAACGCGCCGTGTACTACATGTACACGCCGTGTACTTTGGTTTTAAGAAGAACGCGCCGTGTACATTAGTACGCACCGTGTTCTTTAGATTTTTGAAAGGACGCGCCGTGTTCTAGAGGACACGCCGCGTGGATCATCTTTTTGCAGGTCTGTTCGAGCAATAAAATCACAAACGGGTTCTAAGCTAAGTTTTCGGACATCATCAGTTTATATAACATGCATAGATAGTTATACTAAGTTCATAAACACTAAAATCAAAAGGAAAAAGTAAACGATTCTTACAAATTTAAAACGAAACCGTGAGGATGATGATGATGGTGAAGAACACGATGATGATGATGATCAAAGCTAGAGATGATGATTACGATTTTGATGTTGCTGCTGATTTTGATCTTGTTGTTGAATTGAGAGGGAAACGAGAGAGAGCAGAGGAAGAGATCAAGATGTGTGCGTGTGTGTGTTTTGAATTATTGAGGTCGGTTGTATACCGGCCTCAATAATTGAGGTAGATGGTTAATTCCCGACCCGTATTCGTGTACCCGATCGTTAAATAGCATAATCCTTTAAAATGATAATTTTCTAAAAATAGAATCGTATACGTTTTTAATTAAAGTATTTTATAAAAATACTTCCAATGAGATATAAAAATATATCTTAGTTTTACTTCAAATGTACGGATAGTTTTCAGTATCTAAAAAGTATTTAAATTTCAAACGGAGTACGTAGTTATTATTCTCAATAATAATACTTTGTTTAAAAATGTTTCTCACCAAATTTTATTTTGGGTTTCTACGTTTTGTTTGGTTCGTGTATTTGCGATTATTAATTAATAGTTTCGTTTTATATATATACATATATAAATACTTGTGTACTTGAGTATTGACACGTATGTAATTACGTGTTTTAAAAGTTTAAATTAGGTGCTAATTTTGGGTTATTTTGACCGGGTGTCACATCTGCAGACTTGTATTTTTACATACCAAAATACAAACTTTAAACATGCATAATTTCTAAACCGTAAAAACTTAGACCCTGAAAATTTGCAGACACCTTTATATTATCAAAATGAAGGTTTCCCTTTTTACACTTTTTCAAATTTCACAAAAACAAAAGATTTGGACGTGTGGTTAGTTTTTAACCATTTTTGACACTTTTTGATGACAAGTCCAATCTCAAACTATAAAGAATCTGACCAAGACCCTTTGCACACTTATTTAGTATGCTAAAACAAGTCTAAAACATATTTCAAACATACAATAACACTAACTCATTAAAAATTACCACACGGCCCTCTTTTGACCCATTTTGACACTTTTTGACCCGTTTAACATACTAACAACAATCTGACCCAAAACACAACTCCACTCACACACATTTGACCATTATCAAAGTAGTTGACTATTTGTCAACTTTCATTCAACTAACCAATCAAAATGATACGTTACTACTTTTCATACATATATCCAAAATAGATAATTTACATTCATATAAATTTCAACGTTTTCTAAAAACATGTACATACAACTTTACTTCATGGTTGACTATCAAAGTCAACATACTTTAAAACCGAGACCATAAACATCGTGTTTGACTTTCAAAACAAAACATTTGGGCACATTATACAAGCTATATTCAAAACGATAATTCAAGGAGAGAAACATGCAACTCACTACTAGCTAGCAATCCACGCTATCACTTCTTAATCTCTTTGCCCTCTCTATTCGCAAGATCACCTAAAACGTTAAACATTTGAAAGAATAAGCATGCATGCTTAGTGAGCATATAAGCAATCAACCAAGTAATTCACAACATTATACACAATAAACCACTTAAAATCTTACACAAATAACTACCGGCACAATATGTAGAGATTTAAACACTATGCTGATCCGCGGCCATAAGAAACAAGTATGCAAGGCACTAAATCACGTCGAAATGGATACCAAACACAAGAAAAAAGTCTATGCTAGCAATGCTAGCTAATCTCTACAATATTGCCCATCCACATAATTCAATCATTAGAAACAAGTAACTTCCACTTGATTGTGCAAACCTCTTGCTCGGAAGCAATTCGGTAACATAATCATTCATATAACTTAACCATAATGATTTTCAAGTTAAAACACATAGATTACAATTAACTTCCACATGATTGTATGATCCTCTTTCTCGGAAGCAATCTGGAAACACATACAACCATTACTTGATCAATCTGTATAGTACTCACCTTAACCTTCGATTGATGATTTACAATATGGGATAGGTGATGATACTTCCAACTATTTAACACCTAAACATATAACATATCACAACACATTTAAACTCTAAATCATCAATTTAAACTACTAACCACATGTAATCTCTTCCCCACTTTTATTAGTTTAGCTAAACCATTACTAACTAACCAAAGTTAAACTTTCAATATTCATAATCACTTCATTATCAAGTTACTAACATTCTATACTTGAATTCTTGTTCTATCATCATTTTCACATTCAATTAACATTGTTAATCACACTTTTAGTTGATTTACATCAACCTACACCATTTTAGCTAAACCCTAGAAATCATTCAAGAACATAGTTAGTGATTTCAACACTTTTAACTTGTAATATTATTATTAACAATCTCAAAAACACTAATAAACAATAATTCTATTAATTTCAAACCCTAATTTTGTATTATCATTACTAATTTTACAAAACCCACTAAAACCAAAAAAAAACTAGGTTAGATTGATGAAGAAACTTACTTACAATGATTGGGAGGATGAAAGAGATGATGATTAGAAGATTAGTAGCTGGAATTAAGATTTAATTTGATGATTTATGGATGATGATCAGCTTCCAGCGATTTTTAACTTCTCTCAGAAATGGTTCTGGAATATTTTAGAGCTGTGATGGTAAGAATAGGCTGTACACGCATGTACATATATTAATTCTCATTCCCTTTACTTCGTACAGTCTGGAACTAAGAAACCATTTACGTTTTCTATTATATCATATTATTTAAATAATACTACTTAGTAATAAATATATTTTTGCGTACGAAAATAATAACCTGAAATTTGGGGTGTTACAGTATATTCAGCAGGAAGGTGAATGGAAACAATTTTCTATTAAATATTAAAGGAAAATAATTCGTAATGTTGAACCGCACGATTTGAAAGATAATGTGGATAAAAAATGTAAAATATTTTTTTTGTGATTGGTTAAATTACAATTAAATTGTAATGTCAACATTACAAATGAAATCCCCCAACTTTTTTTTTTCTTTACACAAATTATATATTATTCATTATAGATGACTAAATTTAATAATCTTATTATAAATATTATTTATATGAATAGCCATCAAAATCATTTTATTTAAAACTTTTGGAGTGTTTTACTTTTACTTTACAACCAACTAATTAATGTGATGTTTTTTAATTAATTGGTTATTCGAAATAACAAAAAAATACATTTTAAATTTATTTTATTTAATGCTAACTTTCATTAATATTTGATAACTACTTATAGTTTATTAAGAAAGAGGCAACCATGTCACCCGAGATTACACTATTCACGTAGAGTAAGTGAGTCACTAAGTCACAATTTTATTATAGAAGGTGTACATATATAATGATTAGTTCGACAACCATGTTTACTTTAAAAATGATGATTCAAAATCATATAATTTTGACTACTTATATAAATATTAAACAATTTTAAAGTAATTTTGTATTCAATAAATAAAAACTATAACATCTAATTCTAAAGTAAATATTTGAATGTATTTTATTGTCTCCCCATAAAGTAATTGATCGTTAAATATAAAGTTTATGTCCTTATATAGCTCCTTAAACCATTTCACTAGTACAAAAATGAGATTTGGTCACACATAGCCGGAATTAAACGGCCACACATTTGAATATTTATGTGGCTAAAGGTACCAAAATAAAATTCAAGTTATTAGTTAGCCACATATGAACTCCGATCATGTGACCATTCGGGAATGTATTGCCACACCTTCAAACATTTATGTGGCGAACGGTCACAGCTATTTTTTGACTGATTATTTAGCCACATATGAATTGGAACACGTGACGAATGAAGAGTAAGTTTGAAGCATTAGTCACGATATACATATAAAACGTGACATACCTATGTCACACACTTGAAACACTGTGACCAAATGCCATATATTGTCACATGAGGTAATTGTTTATGTGTCTAAATCATAGAGTCGAGTTTGTCACACATGATTTTAGTGTAGCCAAAATCCGGTACATATGGTCACATAACTATTATGTGTGTCTAAACTTTAGCGTGTGTTAGCTTGCCAAAAGCTAATGTGTATAGTTGTAACACCCGCCAAATTAGGACTAGTATTTAGTGCCTAATCAGATGTTAATACATGTAATTAGTTCTGTGTTAGGCTAATTAATGTATCGAATTATATATATTGTTGAATATATACGAAAATGCGATTTGATTAAATCGTACGCAATTTAAATCGAATGTATTTCGGTTCAATAAAATACGGACGTTGGTGCCCAATTTTATTAAGTAACACTGTTATGTTAAAAATATCATTTTAATAATGCTCGAATTACAATTCGTATTGTACAAACAGAACTTGCACAATTTAAAATATTTAACGCGCAAACTAACTTACATTTTATAACTCAAATATAAATTGATTAGTAAAATATCTAAATAAAATATCGCGTAATAAGTTTGTATTTTAAAACTTACCAATTATTATGTAAAATAATTAGTTAACGTTTAAACGATTGAACAAACGAACACCGCACGGGGAACGGAGACGGAAAAGTTGGAGGATAACCTCCAACTCACCTCCTCATTCTTTCTCATTTCTCTTTTTCTTTCTCTCTCTCTTCCACCTTTTCTCTCAAAAGTTCATCACCACAATCCTCACTAAATCAACAAATACTACCACTAAACGCACTCGGATTTCATCGGCTGTTTGGAATAAAAGACTCACCGCATCACGATCTATCATCCTATCTTTTCGGATTTCTCACCCGACACTTTGTAAGTTTCCGACAAATCCCGAAACCTCTCGTTTTTAAGTGTTTTTACTTGTTTGCGGTTTGTATCAACTTATAATGTCCAAATATGGGTTGGGTAAAAGATTTGGACCGAACGGAAGCCTTTCGACCGATTTTCCGGCCACCGGAATCTGAACAGACTCCGACGTCGCATCTGGGTTGGCCCAATTGCGACGTCAGTCGCCACGTCGCAATACCAGTCACCACGTCGTATATAGCGACATCGTCATTAACGTCGCATTAAGTTGCCGACGTCGCGTATAGCGACGCAGGCCCTTACGTCGCAGAAATCAACAACGTCGCAAATAGCGACGCCACGCACAACGTCGCATTAAATTGCGAAAGTCGCACATAGCGACGCCATGCTCAACGTCGCAGTCATGACCTACGACGTCGCACCCAATGTCGCACAAACCAGAAAACACAGATTTTCACTAAGTGTCGAGACCCTAAATTTTAACACCTGATTTTACCCAAATTCGGATCCAGATGCGTTTTTCGTCAAAGCAATATAGCCGAAATAAAAATTTTCCAAGCTGACCTGGCAGCTCGACCCCAGCCAGGGGCTCTGCCCCTTGGACCCCGCCAGGGGCTGCCGCCCCTTGGACCCCGCTACCAGGGGCGCTGCCCCCGGACCCCCGTACTTAGATTCCGTAACGGCTTCTAAAACACAATCAAAACACATTCTTCAAGTAAAACGACACGAAATCAAAATAATAATAGTTGAGATTATTATTACAAATCCGTCACCAACGGGCCGTACATATTTTCAAACATTCGAATCAATCAACCAAATGTAATTTGGACATTATAGTTGGACGAACAACTACAAGGTACTCTTATTAGATACCTTCGCATATTATAACCATCGCGTGTCGTGGACACCCTCAGGTTACAAGTCTTTGGACTTCATACTCGGCTAATCAATCAAAGTTTATTAAGTTAAACTCGCTAGACTCAGGTGAGTCTCATAGCCCCTCTTTTTACTATTTTACTCAGGGGTGTGATATATTGCTCATTTTTAACATGTGAACGCAAGTACAAACATTTCATATACTACATGAGTTTTTCACACTAATCATTTAAAGTCCTCCGTCAGCATAGTTGTTAATACGTTGTAGCGTGAATATTAGTATATGGTACCATATAGGATTGACCCTCCTCGTTCGGGTTAGCAAGCACTAACCGGGTAAACGGACGTACTAATATTTGGGAAGACGAATGTTGATTAGGCATTCGTGGAGGCACCTCGCCCGGAATTCTCTATAGGGGACCCGGCCCTCGAGTTAAGCTCAACTATGTGCTCATGGCTGTATACACGATAACTATCATTTAATTGCTGGATGCAATTCGTTATTTAAATCTTGCGGTTCATACTATATTAACTGATTTCAAACCTGTGAGCTCACCAGCTTTTAGCTGACCTTTTAGCATGTATCGCAGGTACCAAGCAGTAGGATGTTTCTGCTTCAGGACTTTAGCTCGAGTCAGCATACAGACGATTGAGATTTTCTTGCATTAGTATATTTTGTACAAGTACTTATGTACTGAAATCTCCTTTTCATTTAAACTCGAGCTATGTAAAGCTTTAAATGTTGTAAACATTTCAGTTATCAATATATTTTGTTAAAACGACGCATATAGAGTCGTTTACTATATATCTTTGTGCTTTGTTATTGATTAGTAACACCCAAATTAAGCTTCCGCAAATCATCAAATTTGGGGGTGTTACAATAGTCACATTTATTTCTAGCACGATCATGTGACTATATGGATATATAATAGCCACACAATATCACAAATGTGTATCTAAATGATGTTTATGGCCACACTCTAGGTGATTATATGTGACCAATATATTTATAACAGTCACGTCGTTGAATATTCATGTGGCTATTATTTAGGGCAAAAATGGGAAAAAACAATTATGATTAAATTTGATATTAGTCACATTGAGTTTTTGTGTGTCTAATTCATGAGACTTTATATGGTCACATGAAGTAATTGTTTATGTGTCTAAATCATAGAGTCGAGTTTGTCACACATGATTTTACTGTAGCCAAAATCCGGTACATATGGTCACATAACTATTATGTGTGTCTAAACTTTAGCATGTGTTAGCTTGCCAAAAGCTAATGTATATAGTCACATTTATTTCCAGCACTATCATGTGACTATATGCATTTATAATAGCCACACCATATCACAAATGTGTATCTAAATGATGTTTATGGTCACACTTTAGGTGATTATATGTGAACAATATATTCATAACAGTTACTTCGTCAAATATTCATGTGGTTATTATTTTGAGCAAAAATGGGCAAAAACGATTATCATTAAATTTGATATTAGTCACATTGAGTGTTTGTGTGTCTAATTCATGAGACTTTATATGGTCACATGAAATAATTGTTTATGTGTCTAAATCATAGAGTTGAGTTTGTCACACATGATTTCAATGTAGCCAAAATCCGGTACATGTTGTCACATAACTATTATGTGTGTCTAAACTTTAGCGTGTGTTAGCTTGCCAAAAGCTAATGTATATAGTCACATTTATTTTCGGCACGATCATGTAACTATATGGATTTATGATAGGCACACCATACCATAAAGTGTTACAAAAGCAAGAAACTGCAATGTGGGAAACAAGGGCTTGACAAAGAGGCTGGAAAGAAGGTGTTAGGGATCATGTGCAGTCTCAGGGAGGCATTGAGACCTTTTAATATGTTCGAGTTTATTCAACTGCCTGACATTAGGTATGTTTTACTTGCATAGTAATGATATAAGTTCATATTTGAGCTTTCAAATAGTAGTTCGAAACATGCGGTTTTTCTTTTTTCTTTTTGTGGATTATGTCACAAATGTAAAATTTGATAAGTATACTACAAGAGATAGAGGTTAATAAAATGTTTTTTTTTTAGGGTAAAGGGGGCGGTACCCCTGTAAAGTTTTATTAGATCAAAAAATAGTAATTACATGTATACGACATGTATTCCCGAAGGGACGTTTTTAGTGAACATCCCAAACACATACAAAATATCCTATTACTAGCCTTAATCTAATCCAACTCCTATGTCGGCCATTTTTACAATAATACCTATAAAATCTAAAATGGCCAACACTAGGAAAAAAAATACGATCTAAAATGACCACAAATATGACCATTTTTACTATTCATCCTAGAACATAAAAACAAAAAATCTTCTAAGTCTTCTCTCTTCAATCCTTTGTTTTGGGTGATGATATTTTAACTACCATTTTTTATATATCCATCAATAATGTGCATTAAAAGGTTGTAGTATACAAAAAATAATGCACATTGATACTGGCGCTATCAAAAATAGTAGTAGATTTATCGTTACCCGTATAATATTTGGATATGCACACCTACATACATGTATATATCTAGCTCTATAAATATTATTGTATTGTTATCCAATCTCAAACCTCATTGGGTAAAGAAACATATGAATTAGTTATTTGAGTTAATTTGCCATAAATTTTCTGTGCATCATGTATTTGTATAGTACAACCTTTTAATGTACAGTGTTGGTAACTTTATCAAAAATGGTACTGGAAATATAATCACCCAAGTTGGACAAACTGACTCAAATAATTGAACTAATTAACGTGTTACTTTACCAAATGAGATTTATGATTACATAATAATACACACACATATATAGAGCTACACACATACATACATATACTCGTGCAATGCTACAGTAAATGTGGTGGTATAATGACGGTTTAAGAGTCTAAATACGACCCGTAGAACCTGTTTACCACTTTAAACATAAAAATATGATAGATTTATATTAATGAAAAAGATAGACGATAGTTTATGTATGTTTAAAGTTGCTATATGTGTTTAATTTGAATATATAATTTATTACATAAGGTAATAAACTTAGGCTAAAATTATCATATATGCTACTATTAAACTTATGATATAATTAATTCATTATTTGGGCATATATGACATCATCCTAAGTTTAATAATGGAATATATGATATATGACATTACCAATATCACATATGCCACTATTAAACTTAGGCTAAAATTAATTCATCATTTGAAATATATGACATTACCCTAAGTTTAATAATGGAATATATTACCAATATCTCATATGTCACTATTAAATTTTGGATAAAATTAATTCATCATTTTAAAATATATGACATTATTCTAAGTTTAATAATTGAATATATGATATATGACATTACCAATATCACATATGCCACTGTTAAACTTAGGATAAAATAAATTTTTCATTTTGGAATATATGATATTATCGTAAGTTTAATAATGAAATATATGATATATGACATTACCAATGTCACATATGCCACTATTAAACTTAGGATAAAATTAATTCATCATTTGGGCATATATGATATTATCCTAAGTTTAATAATGAAATATATGATACATGACATTACCAATATCACATATGCCACTATTAAACTTAAGATAAAATTAATTCATCGTTTGGGCATAAATGACATTATGCTAAGTTTAATAATGAAATATATGATATATGACATTAATAATATCACATATGCCACTATAAAACTTAGGATAAAATTAACTCATAATTTTGGCATATATGACATTATTCTAACTTTAATAATGAAATATATGATATATGACATTATCAATATCACATATGTCACCATTAAACTTAGGATAAAATAAATTCATCATTTTGGAATATATGATATTGGGACATCTCAAAAATTGTAACCCGGCTGAAAATTATATATGACAGTGAACAATCAAATTCGGACATCTCAAAATTGTAACCCGGCTAATAAATTGGGGAGTATTTTTTTATAGCATGTTATTTCTAAGTTGTAAATTAAAAGTTTTAATTAACAACTTATAATTTTTACAGATATATTTTAGGATTAAGAATTATAATCTTACTTTTCACTTTAGATTTAGGATCACAGGGGAATGGACATTTTAGAGGGCAAAAAGGGCAAGGGACCAATTTGCCATTTATACAAATAATATTTGGGGTTACTCACCTCCTTCCTCATTTTCTTTCTTCATTTCACAAAAAACACACACAAACACTCTCATCTCTCTTTCTTCACCAAACACACACTCACCACCACCGGCCGCCACCACCACCGTCCAGCACTGCAGATCCATCGTAGCTCAACCGCCACCGCCACCACCGCCACAGTTACCATGACCGAAAAAAAGCGGATAAAACGATGACGGTTTTTTGTGGCCAGAGAGTTAATATGAAAACCACCACCGTTGGTGAACCGGCCTCCACCGGACGTATCCAACCGTGGTCGTTTCTCCACCTCCTCCCACCGCCACCGTCGCCGCCACTCCACGGCCACAAATCGCCGATCAAACGTCACCACCAACGCCGCTCCTCCACCACCAATATATAGATCTAGATCTGAAAATTCGTAGATCTAGATCTAGATCTACTTTTTAGATATAGATCTACTTTTTAGATCTGACTGCATCGTACATTTTTTCACTGCATCCTATGTTCTTTCTACTGCATCGTACATTTTCTATTGCATTGTACTTTTTTTAGTTCCGAAAAAAACTACTACGGGAGTAGTACAAATTTACTGCATTTTTTTTAAGATGTAGTGATGTTAAGATGAAATGCTTTTAAGATGCAGTGATTTTGTTAGTGCATCATGAATATTTTTACACAAACTATATGTTAAGATGAAATGTTTTTACTGCATCATTTTAAGTACTCATAGTAATATTGATCTAAATCTATTTTTTTAGATCTGAAAAAAACAAAGCATCGTATGTGTTTTTTTTTACTGCATCTTACATTTTTTTTACTGCAACTTACTTTTTAGATCTATAAAAAACTATGAGGACTTTTTACTGCATCTTATGTATATTTTTAGCATTTTAATGTGTTTGTGAATCTTTAATTTTATTCTTGAATTTAGAATATTAGTATTACTTTGTTTAAAACATCTTGTATATTTGTTACTGCATCTTTCATGTTTTTGTTACTGCATCTTGTATTTTTTTGTTACTACGTCTATTGTATATTTGTTACTACGTCTATTGTATATTTGTTACTACATCTTGTATAATTTGTTATTGCATCATGTATTTCATTTGTTACTGCGTCTTTTTTATATTTACTACTGCATCTTATATATTTATCACTGCATCTTATATATTTATCACTGCATCTTACGTTCTTTTATTATTTGTAAGTGAATGTTACATATTAAATAGTTTTATGATTAAACAATTTTTTTGAGAATTTTTAGGAATTTTTTTGATGAAATTTTAAAAGTGGATACATAATTTTTTCAAAATTGCAAAAAAGTCTCTCTTTCTTCTTACAAATTTGTCAAAATTAAAGTCTCTCCACCGTATTCCCTCCTTTGATCTCTACCCTTCACTTTAACCATTAATTCTTTTTAGTTTTGTCATTTAAACGAGTTTAGTCTCATCGTTCCCCCAAAACCCTGAATTTTCATTTCCCCCAAACCCAAATTTTCATTTCCCCCCAAACCCTAAATATTCATTTGCCAACTAATCAGATACCACATCTCCAAATTTGTATTTTCCCCCCTCCATCGAGCTTCTAGGTTTTGAACAACAACAGGTGGAATTGGAAGGTTAGTGGTTTTGAACTTAGGAAATCTCCGGGGACGACGCACCAACCTCCGTCTGCCCCGTCTCGACTTGTTCGGAGATACTCGATCTCTACACCGTCAGTTGTACCATATTCTGAACTCATTTTTAAACAGTCCGTTGCTACCAAACTTCACAATTTGAAGGATAAGCTCAAGGTATATCAATCTATATATATCATCACCATTTACTATATAATTAATTTAAATTTAATCACAATTGTGGAGTAGAGGTTATCTGCGAATGGAGTGAGTGTTTGAATGACTTGATTAGATTATATATTTATTGTATTTATATCTGTAATGCGAAATTGCTGATTTAGAAACTTGTTTACAGACTGAGATAATGTTTGTTGCTCACAAGTCACAACCCTTTACAAACTTGAAGTCACCGACCTTGGCTTGAGCGCACACCTCCGGTCACCTCTAACCAGCCATCGTCACCATCCCCTCCGGGTTCAGGTTTGATCATACGGTTTATGTTTTATTATCTTTAATCGGATTTCATATTTGGTAGATTTACCCATCTTATTGTTACGAATTTGATTGGTGATATTGTTGCAAGAAGATAAGTCTTGTATGCAAGTTTATTACTCTTAATTTGTGTATTCACTTAATAGGACTGTTTAATTTTTAAGTTTATGTTTAACAGGGGATGTGGATTTCTTATCTACTACTTGGTGTAAATTATTTGTCATTACAAGAACTTAAGGTCCTGGGAATTTAATACCCATATATAACTACGGCCACACCACCATTACGCCGCCTCTATTCGGAATTTTGCACCGCCACTACCACAACAAAGTGGTAAAATGGATTGATAAATACATATATCCTCGCACCGCCGCCGCGCCGCCTTCGTCTCACGAGCATCACACATGTAAGTCATTCTCAACTGCAATCGCTCGTATCAACCGGTAATTAATCGTTTTTAGTGCTTGCAGTGATTTAGGGTTTAGATAACGATTTGTATTATTTTACACGTTCAAATTTAATTCGATATGATTGCTAATTGTATAAATTTAGTTTTAGATCAAAACCGAGGTAACTGAATTGTGAAGATTAAATGTCACATTGTGCTGATTTGTGAATAAACCCTCCATCTGTGGCGGTATTCTGAATCTAGATTCGAAACTTATCGGATCTGCATCTAGCGGTGATTCGAAGGTGTTTTATTTGAAAATGAAAGGTGATTACCATCGGTATTTGGCTGAGTTTACGACTGGATCTGAGAGGAAAGAAGCTGCCGAGAATACTTTGTCTGCTTACAAAGCTGCTCATCAGGTTAGGGTTTTTAATTTTGTGATATATTCATGTATATTTTAGATTATTGCCTACTAGTTATATCATGTTAGCTTAACTTTTAGGCTGTTATTCAGTAATTATATTTGAATTCATCATTTACTATGTTTTAGTATTAAATTGATTTTAGCATTTAATTTAGTTTCGAAAAATCATAATTTTACGTTAATCTTATATCAGCTCAACTTTTAGGCTGTTAATTAGTCGTGATTCTACAAGTGATTGATGATTTTAGATATATCGGTTGCTAAACGATTTGACTGAGAAACATTTTGTGTTGCTATAATTTAAGTCTGAGTGCGGCTAGATTATTAGAAACTTATGGCAGTTATCAGATGTCACGTTTTTAAACTGTCTCCTAGCATGTTGTGTGTTAGCTTAATCTGTCTATCGTTAATTGGAGGTGTGAGTTTAGTTGCGTTTACTGCTCAAGTTTGTGTGTGTTCTAACCGTTTATTTAAATCATTTATAAAGGGATGACTGTATAAGTATGAATCTCGTATGTGCCAATATGAAGCAAGTGTATGAGAATAATTTGTTTGTGGCTGCAGGATATTGCAATTGGAGAACTGGCTCCCACTCATCCCATCCGACTTGGATTGGCATTGAACTTCTCTGTTTTACTACGAGATCCTGAACTCGCCTGACGGTGCATGTAATCTTGCAAAGCAGGTGAGAAATGAGTTGTATTTGTATGGTTTATGTTTCTAGGTTCACTTATTGTTATTATGGATTATGGATGTGAAGTTGGCTGATGTTTGTATTGCGATTTCCTAGGCTTTTGATGAAGCCATCGCAGAATTGGATACCTTGGGAGAGGATTCTTACAAGGATAGCACCTTGATCATGCATCTTCTTCGTGATAACCTTACCCTGTGGACTTCAGATATGCAGGTGTTGCGTTTTACTCTAATCTTTTCGCAATTTCTTGCTGTTCTTATTGATCTCTTCTAGCCTGGTATTGTATTGACAATCAAATTTTCAATGACAATTCTTGTCTTTTATGCAGGATGACAATGCAGAGGAAATTAAAGAAGCACCCAAGGCCGACGAGTAACAAGTTTCATTTGTTCAAGACCTTTTTATGCTTTGTAATTGTTTGCTTTTCGATTGAAAATGCTAGATATATATAATATATATATATATTTCATTAGTTTTTCAACCAGATTACTTGAGCCATTTCACTACCCTTCTAATCAATTATATATTATTGGCTGAATCTTTAATATGCAGATGGCCGGTATGGGCGAAATAGAAAGAGCGAACATCGTATATGGTGAATCACATATATCTAACATATATCCCAGGTAATTAAACCTCAAACCATCTTCTAATGCTTAATAATCTTTGATCACATTACATTTTTCTGGAATAATTAAGTGATCCTAATTACCACATCTTAAATCAGATGGGATGCTAGTTTTGATAACCACATCTTGAATAATTAAGTGATCCTAATTACCACATCCTAATTACCACATCTTGAATAGTTAAGTGATCCTAATTACCCCTAATTACCGCATCTTAAATCAGGTAATTAAGCTTAATCACTAGGTTTGATCGATTACTTTGTTGCATCATTCTCATCATGATTGTATAGCATGCTTTATTGTCTTTAGGAAGAAGGAAGAATTCATGGCTAGGGTCCTTCAGCACGGAATAATTGCAAATCCAAGGCTTTCAATTCAAGTATTCATACAAGAATACATGATGTTAAGACCTTTAAAGGTATGATCTCCAAATTATATTTGTTGTATTGCTACTTGTGTTTCCTAGCTATTTCATTTTGTATTCCAGAAATCATGACCACCAATTTGCAGCTGGTATGACCTTGGAGATCGACAGTTGATGATAGTAAAAAGGAACCTTTGTCACGAGTGGTCACTTGAGCTCTTGCAAAAGGTTTTTGAGTAGTACTAGTTCTTAATCGAATTAAAATTCGAACTTTTACCTATTAGTTTAGAAACGAGGATTTAGAAACATGTTTAAGTTACTTTGTATAGATTTATCTGTGAAAGTTAGTGTGCGGATTTGATTTGGAGAATAACTTTTACGACATTCGATCAACTATGTATTTGGTTTAGTTATGACATTCCAATTTTGTTTTGTTTGAATTTGTTTTGTGTATTTTCTTATGTTTTGTTATATATTGCAACTACATATATATATATATATATATATATATATATATATATATATATAGTAAAATATATATATATATATATATATATATATATATATATATATATATATATATATATATATATATATATATAATTCATATTGTGACACAAATTATTTATTTATTAAATGTGGCTAAAAGATTTACTTACATAATATGGTCACACTATTAATACTTTTGGCCACTGTTTGCTTAATTTGTCGTGAGACTAAATATTACAAAACGTCACACAAATTATTTATTTATTAAATGTGGCTAAAAGATTTACTTACATAATATGGTCACACTATTAATACTTTTGGCCACTGTTTGCTTAATTTGTCGTGAGACTAAATATTACAAAACGTCACACAAACAAAAATTCATATGGCCATTTGATGCACAATAGTCACACAAAAAACACATTTACTTGTCTTTAAAAGTATATGGTCACACTTATTAAAACTTTTGGCTTTATTGCTTAATTGTATGTGACTAGATCCCTATAAAAAACATATCTTGTGTGACTAAATATTACAAAACGTTACACAAATATAAAATTCATGTAGTCATTGAATGAACAATTGTCACACAAAATACACGTTTAATTTACTTTAAAAAGTATATGACCACACTTATTATCACTTTTGGCCATTCTTTGCTTAATTATATGTGACTAAATCTCAATAAAAAACATGCCTTGTGTGACTAAATATTACAAAACGCCATGCAAATATAAAATTCATGTGACCATTGGATACACAATAGTCACACAAAAACCACATTTACTTTATCTTTAAAAAACATATGGTCACACTTATTAAAACTTTTGGCCACTTATTGCTTAATTGTATGTGACTAGATCCCCATAAAAAAACATACCTTGTGTGACTAAAGATTACAAAACGCCACACAAACATAAAATTCATGTGGCCATTGGATGAATAATTGTCACACAAAATACACATTTACTTTACTTTAAAAAACATATCGCCACACTGATTAACACTTTTGACAACTTTTTGCTTAATTGTATGTGACAAATTCCCCCCCCCCCCCCCCCCCCCACCAAAAAAAAAAAAAAAAAAACGTTGTGTGACTAAATATTACAAAACGCCACAGAAACATAAAATTTATGTGGCCATTGGATGAACAATAGTCATACAATAAATACATTTACTTGTCTTTACACTTACTTAATTTTACCAATCATATGGTCACACTCATTAACAGTTTTTGCCACTTTTTACTTAATTGTATGTGACTAATTCCCTAAAAATACATTCGTTGTGTGACTAAATAATCACAAATGCCACATGTATTATATATTCATGTAGCTAAAGGACGAACAGTAGCTACTCTCAAAAACCGCTCGTGTGACGATAAAGTATTTATGGTCACTAAAACTGATTCAACCAAAATAAACTTGTACATAATTAGTCACACATTTTATGGTTTTGGTTACTGATTTTAAATGGATACGGTAACTAACTCGCTAATGTCACCATATGTACCCTATGGTCGCTCGACCTTTCGTCACACCTACGATAAAAAAACAAGTGTGACTATATGCATATCGTCACACGTTTTTGGTAACGAAATCACAACTTTGTTCTAGTGTTTGAATATTGGAAACTGACTACATACGGTTAACTGACTTTTAATTTGCATATATACCAAATTATGTAATAAACTAATAAAAGTATTTTTGTTCCGCCGCAACGCGCGGGTTAAGATCTGCTCGTTATACAATATTTGTGTTGTAAACATCGTGGATAATTGAACAATCTATTTATTTTTGTAAAATAAAACTTTAGAAAATAAGTTGCTACTACTCTTTAAATTTGTCACATTTATGATTAATGTAGAAAATAATTATAAACCAAAGATTATTTTTGAAATAAAAAACCAATCAAACAAGTCCATCTTTTTCATTATGATCACAGCTTCTAATGATTTCTTCCCTTACATTCAAGGATTGTGCAAAAACATGATATCTCGCTTTTAAAATAAAGTTTGGATGTGTCATTAGATACTCCTATCTTGAATTTTGGCATGCGTAAACGCCAAAGGGCTATTGATATGTACAGATCTCACAAGTTTGACACAGAAAACTCCATATCCATATAGCCATCATCTGGAACGTTTGGTACCACCTCATCCTCATCATCATCATCATCATCATCATCATCATCATCATCATCACAGAATTGGCAAGCTTCAGAAGAAGGCATTTGTTTCAAGCAATGTTGGATGTTTTCCTCTAGCCAATCTAATCGCCTCTCAAAACACATCACTGCATCATGCATACACCTGACATCAAGTTGAGCCACTCGTGCACAAGAGCGCAGTAGAATGTAATAATCTGCATGTGCAGCATAAACATAGGCCCCAACATCCTTTTTCCTTGTGTAATGAAGGTAATCATGTCTTTTGACTTTGGTCCGTGGAGGGATATAACAGAATTTGTTCTCTTCCATGTTTGATATCATTTGCCTAATTTCTCTTTCTTTGTGAGACTCCTTAGAGTTGTGATTAATCTGAGCATTGTCGTCTTTAGGTTTCTTGTCGCTTTTAGAATAGTCTCTCGGTCTCTTGTAAGGACTACTAGGACTTGAGGAGGGTGACTCAGATGGCTTACAATCCTACAATGAATCACCAAAAAAGGAATAAAAAAACATAAACTTATGTACTGCAAGACTTTCATAATATGTCTCATCAATTCCAACTAGACCATTTCGTTTAGGTGTATAAGCATGTGAAACTAGTAATCAACTTTTCTGACGTGTAGGTCTGTCAATGGGTCAGGTCTTAATCAACCCATTCAGGCATATCAATACATTGGTCGATCCATGTGGGTCTATGTCTATCCATTTGTTTAGATCAATGTCATGGTCCATCAATTTAGATTAGTGCTATCATGGATCAAACTATGATTAATTAGCTAATGGGTTTAGATTCCTATTGAATCATTAGTCGCTGATCCAAGTCCAACCCATTAACACGCTATCAACAAGTAATTGTACATATGTATATAAATCACAAGGAACAGTAATTACACATTGAAAAGGGTAAGTAGCAAGATATACCTCTTTCTTCTGATAAAAATCCCAAAGGTCCTTTATTATTTGATCCTCATGATCCTCGAATGACAGTTCCGCACCAGCAAAAACCACATTTTTACAATATTCAAGATACGTTTCCAAATCCTTGGCATGATCTACCAATCACAAAACAATAAAACTTGTGACAACAAAAGACATATAACCTAACTCCACACTGAAATTGAAAAGGTGATGACCTAATACTATCCACATTACAGTCGCAATGATTTATAGCCTTTTCTAAAGGGAATTTGTTACCGCTTACCACTTGTATCAATGAGCTCATTGTATTTTGACTGCAGTACAAGTAGAATCTTTGTAGCATCCAAGTGCGGTTGTTCGTGTAGCTTACCATAAGGCTCTGCAGCAGGATCATCGACTTCTGATAGTCTGCTACATGAATCTGACAGCTCAGCAGCATTACTTATGTTGACCTTTTCTTTATCAGCATTAGCCAAAACTTTTGATTTTTTCCCATCTTTTTTCTTAATGGAAAAAGACAATGAACTTTCCCATTTCCCAAAGCCATTTATATTGTACAGAATCCTAATTGAAACTATAAGTATAGACAAAACATATGCACGTGTAGGAAGCCTTGACTCATTTGCAGATAACCAAAGCTCTGATGGCATAGACCATTCGTATATTCGACATGCATGAGGGAGAATAGTATCAACCGGAAGTGATAATTGTTTGAGATAACGAGAAGCAATTGCATAAAAATTGACTGGAGGTAATTCCAACCCTATTGAGTGAGCAAGTGAAGCTGCCAATGACTCAAGTTTTTGTATTGAGATTGCATGTATAGGTCTGAACATATGGCTTGAACTTAGGGGACACGCATTAGTAGGGGGGCCAATTTGTTTTTCTATTTCAACAAAAGCAGCAAAATAGGGAAGCTTTCCTTCAAGTGTCCACTTAATTATATCGGTTGACAGGATTGGTTCCCTTGCTAAATGGCAGACCAAAAACGATATTACTAAAGAATAACACAACGGTATTTTCTTGCTCACGGATTGGTACCATATCATTACAGATCGTTTACCAAGTAAATTATGAGGTTCATATTTATGTTTAGCTCTAGCCCCAACACTTTCCACTTCCCCTGAGACAAAATAAGAGTATGCTGGTTAATAAGAGTTGAAAGATACCTGAACATGATACAAACAACAAAGAATGGGCGGGTCGGACTATAATGTACCAAAAATGTAAGGTGGCAAAATGGTTGGGTGGGACGTGTTGGGTTAACAGTTCAAAACAGGTAACTAATGGTATGGGTCTAGTTGGATTCACTGAAGATTGTATTCAAGTTTTTACAAATAATGTGTGCGGTCTATTATATAATAAAGATTATATATATATATATTTTAAAGTAGGTATTTACTAGGTTTATGCATTAAATACACACTGGGTGACTGTCAACCCATTTTTTTATAATAGTTTTTTCTTATTTTACTTGCTTGACCAGTTAGAGATACAATATCACTTGAATCAAACCATTCATAAATAAGGGGTTAAAAATGCTATCCCAGCAAAAATTTATACAACTTACCTTGAATTTTCGATTCGGATTTTTGAATAGCCTCATCAGCCCAGTTGTCATCAAAAAGCTTGGTTTCTGCCAGAAATCTTAACCAAATGGGTTCGAACATGTCAACAATTAACGGAGACGCTTTTATCTTTTCAACCAAAGCCTTGATCTGCAATTCAACCATTATCTGGACTCCCATTACATACCTCATCCTAATTTCTGAGTAATAATCTTCATAAGTCAGTTTTCTAGGCACTGTTGCAAAATCAGCTGGGTCAGTGGGGCCCACACCATCACCTGCTTTAACATCTTCTACGTGAGTCTTTAAGGACTCCCAAAAGTGTGAAGAAGGTTGGGACTGAGAGAGTGGGTCGGGTTTAACAGCATATACACGCCTTCGAACAATAGGCCCTCCACCAAAGATAAAACCATCATCAACAGCCGTGAGTCTAAATCCATCAGCTTGGGAACTACATCGCTGGCAGTAATAGAAGCCATCAGGATCATCATCTAACCCCACAAACCCACAAGTTTGGCATTGCGAGGCCAAACTATTAGCCATCTATAAAGACACAGCAACATTAAACAATAAAAACTTAGACTTTTCATCTACAATAAATTTGAATACCACTACCAATCATTATATGAAACATGTTCAAGATAACAACTATTTTGTGCTAACAGGTGCATGCGTTACTACGTATTTCCAGGATGAATTAGAGGTTTCTTGTTTCAAATTAGCATTATGTATTAGAACTACATGTGAAGTAAGGTGGATTTATATACATAGATAACCCTCATTACTGCTGAAAGCCAAAGTGGCAGTTTTCATGTGCATGTTTGCGAGGCTATTGACAAGTATACCAGAGTGCTATAATTTGATATACTTTACATGTTAAGTTAACAATTCCTTAGAAGCATGCAAGACAGTTTAGATTACTAACACCTAGCAGGAGCTGAGCAATGTGACAATGGGGTCCTAACTTAAGGTTAATCTATATGAAGATGGAGATACACTAGTTTTCCATAATCCCTATTCTTTACACAAACTGGTGTGAATATGGTTTCTCCAGTATGGGGGTTAATCCTACGTAGCTATCCACGTGAACAAGTGTTTGGTGAGGGGGTATAAAATCGAATTGAATTTGCACTTACAGTTTAAAATTTGGAAATTGAAACTATTAAACCTCAAGTATGTTGCAGTATTCAAATTAGAACTATGCATTCCTAACAATAAAGTAGTTTTTTTTTTTTAGGTTTGTTTCTTTACCCTTACAACCATGTTCATAGCCTATGCATGTGTATGCCCTAGATATATACTAGTAACTTATCCTTTGCCATCACAAAAGCATAGATTTTAAAGGGAAATGATGTATACAACTCGCAATTTCATGTACGAGAGGATCAACCGATTTTTTGGATTTATAAGAGTCAAATTTTGATGATGCCTAAACTTAAGTATTCAATCACTGGAGCTCTAAAGTTCACTAATAATACATTAATTCGGGTAATCACAAAATGAACCAACCAATATCCCAAGGGAAAAAAACCCCCATCATACACAGAAACAAACCTTAACTTTAATAAATAAAAAAAAAAAAAAAAAAACTAAAAATTACCTAGAGTAGTGATGCTGCAGTGATGGGTGCACAAGACAGCAAGCCTAGAAGTAAAAGAAAACAACAAAATTACTAGAATGACTATAATCAGAAAACAAATATATAAATTTAGGAAAAAACAAGACATAAGACGAACATACAAAGATGATGCATACACACAAACTAAGTGAACATATATGTATATATGTAAGTTAGAATTGAAGTCCACAACAATGACAAGGTATGAATTTCATGGAGACAAATTGACAAACACATGGTGGCTACTTTTCACCGGCCTAAAGAAGGTCGGCAGTCCGTAAAACAAGAAGCATAATAATCATCACAAATCGATTTGTAAATTATCTTGTTATAAATCACATACGTGCAGTGCAGTGCAGTGTGTATTACTGTATATATATGATACTCGTATTAGAGAAGAAAAAAGTTAAAAGATTTGCAACTGTAATTGATAGACATAAAAAAACCCGGAGAATTACAATAGAAGATAATTGGTACAGGGATAATTAGACGTAGCCTTGAGTGAATGAATGAGTGAGGTTGTAAGTTTTTGATGGATTTATAAGGAATTTATTTATGTGATGAATGAGATCGTGGTAAAGGAGAGGAGGAATTTTAGGGGAGTAAAGAAGGAGGCGGGAAGTTTTGGCGGCAATCAAAACCATTCCCTCCGGTTTAGTTGAGTGGCAACCGGTTTTAGGTTATAATAATAATAATAATAATAATAATTAAAAAGATTTGGATTCTAAAGCCCAATTCAATTCAATGATATAATCCAGGCCTTTAATATCTTATTCTAAATCATATTCGTGCAAAATTAGTTATTATTTTTATTTTTGATATTTGTATAGGTTCTTTATTTTTTGATATTCAATTAACATTGAAGGGTTCATATCTAAATCTAAATTATTTTAAAAATTAACTAGCTTAAAGTCCCGCGACAATGCGGACGGCTAAATTGAAATTGTTATAGATTTAAAGTTTTAATATGACTTTTTTAATTTAATAAGTTAGTATACATGTTAATGTGTTAAATGTAAAGTGTTATAATTCGTATATGTATAGCTTTAAAAACTGCGTCATCATACCTTCCAATTTTTTTGAACTTTTGGGATCCTGAATGACCGGTTGTTTTTTATCCGAATGATATATAACTACAGTTTATATTATTTATTCAAAAAATTTATCCAAAGCAAACAAATTTTAATTATTTATTATTTAATTAATTTTAATACTTAATTAATTTAATTACTTGACGACGTAGATAAAATAGGAATTAAATTGCAAATTGTTAATAATTATGGTGGAGGATCACAGGGGAAAGGGGTATTTGAGGAGAAGGAGGAGAAGATTAATTATGACCATTGTATCATCATTTGGTTTGATCAATGGTTATAAAGGATGACATTTTTGTAATTAATTTAAAAAATAGAGGTTAAAGTTAAAGAAAAAAAAAACATAACAAAAAATTTCATCCTACACCCCTTCCACTTTTTTTATGTTTACATTTTAACCCCTTCACTTTCTTTTCTTCCTCCTCATACCTTCTTCTTCCCCAACCCCACCATCCCCATCACCTGATGCCAACAGCCAGTGCCGGTCGCTGGAATTTTTTTTTATTTCAAAAAATTCTTTTTTTCATAAATTTTATTTTAAATTTATTCAAAATAAAAAATTTTCAAATTTTTTTTTCCTTTAAACTTTTTTCAAATTTCTTGTATTACATATAGTATCCATTTTCTACTGCATTTTAAATAAAATTATAAGTTTTTTCACTGCATTTTATATAATATTGGTTTTAAACTACAAATTATATATATTTTACTGTATCTTCTATACACAACGTGAACAAAATGCAGTACAAATATATGATACGTATAATATAAAATGCAGTAAAAAGCGAAAAATATGTCATAAATGAAATATGTAAAATGCAGTAAATACAACAACACGTATTATACTTTTATACAAAGTGCAGTAAAAATTGATAATATGTACTGTATAATATAAAATGTAGTGATAAACAAACCATATGTAATAGATGAAATATATGAAAAATGCAGTAAAAATAATAAATTGCAGTATAATTTCAACAAAATGCAGTACAAAATAGATTATGTATAACATAAAATGCAGTAAAAAACAAGCGATATATACATTAGATCAAGTTGTATATATATAATGCAGTAAAAACATCAAAATGCAGTACAAAAAAAGATAATGTGTATAATACAAAATACAGTAAAAATGAACAATATTTACTAAACATATATATATATATATATACAAAATGCGGTATAACTTTAACAAAATGCAGTACAAAATGATAATTTGTAAAAACAATTGAAAAAAAAATAAAAAAACTTCCGGCAGCTGGTGGCTGCGGCAGGTGGTGGTGGGGTGTAGGGTGGGGAGGAAGAAAGTAGGAGGAGATGGTAAACAATATTAAGAAAGTGAATGGGGTGAAAATAAAATTTGATTATGTGATATGTGGCACATTTTTAGTGGCTTAAATCTTCTCCCCACTTCTCTTCAAATACCCCATTATCCCCTCTAAACTTCACCCAATAATTATTTATAAATACTCTAGAATCCTAAATAGATTATTAGCCCTTAAACTTGTGTATATACACACGGCTTATCGGATGTGTTTGATTTTTTATAATTACGCATGATAGAATTTCATCCATTTGTATGAGTCAAAAAAGATATACAATGAAGTTGCAAATTAGATTATTTTAGGTATAATCATAGCGTTAATTATTTTAGTAGGAAAGTGGTGTGCTAAAACTAGGTTATAAAATAAATGAGAAAATACCAATGATCTAGGCTAAAACACAACTAGACAAGTGTACCTAATCGCACAATAGTATAGCTATGGTAAGATCCAGGTAAATCGTCTCCACAAGGAACGGTATGTATTTTAAGTTCTTAATTAACTACTAATTAAGCCAAATAAATGTGACAACCGTCACCAAACCATTATCGTAGTTCAAGCCGTAAAAAGTCATTTTTATAAAAAGACTAATTTTAAAAAATTTATTTACATCAAAGTCTTCGTTTTTGAAAAACGAATCCAACGCAAAAAGAATCGTCAAAAACGGATGTGTAACGAAGAAGTTATGAAGCAAAACTTAAAACAAATAATCAGTTCCGGGCCCAACCGCCGGTTGGGAACTCCAACCGTCGGTTGAGAGTCCAGATGCGTATTTTAGGCCATTTTAAGCCCTAAACATATTATTAAAACCCTAAACGATTACTAGCCGCATAGACACTTAATTTAAGTCGATTTTGGCTCTGGAACACTCAAATCTCAAGAGTTTTAACCCTTTAATCAATCATATCAATCGAAAGCTTTCTTATTCGTGAATCGGTGGTAAGTTATCAACGTTCTATACTCGATTTCCCTACGATTTCTTTCAAAAACATGATTAGGGTTCTTATAAACTTATTTTCTACTGATTGTAGGAAGGATTCTTGTGTACTCGTTCGTTAGTTGGTATATTTTCTATCCTAATCAATCATTCGTACGTTATTCGATATATTTTAATTATATCATTCTTTCGGATCATTCCATTGGTATCCCATCATTGTGATCATTTGAGGGTTGGTAAAACTAGAATAATATTTGTTGGAATAAGTTTTTGTGATCATAAAAGTCGATTTAGACATATTGATACGAGAGGAATTGGATTTGAACATAAACCCTAATCTGGACAGATTTATGTGTCGGTTTGGGAAAGGTATAACTTGGTCATTTTATGATGTTTTTGGATGAAACTTGAGTCTAAAATTAAGCACAAGAAGTCTACTTTCTAATGGTGTTAGTTTCGTGTTCAGATATTAAGTTTAAGTCAGTCAAAATAATTTTATAAGATTAAAGGTCAGGTCTGAGTTTTTGGTTCGTATTTTTAGTTGTATTGTGAAATTTGAAAACGTGTGTTTTATAATGAATTTGGTCTTCAAAATTTTACTGGAAATACTTTTCAGAAGTATTGAAAAGTTTCTGTAAAAATATTGTAAATTTTGTAAGTCTTCAAGTATTTTAATTAAATTATAACTTTGGTGATGTCAGAAAATGTTATCGTTTTGAGCAGTTCACTTTTACGAATTTTTAAAAATAATTAACTAATGAAATAAATTCTAGAAAAATTACTGAGTATTCCTAATACATCAAAGTGTCACTGGTAAAGTTTATAGAGTCAAATAATTTTGTTTAGTCATGGTTTAAAATTCGTAAAGTGGTATGAAATTCTAGACATAATTTGAAATGCAAAATAGGGTAAAATTTCTACTATTTTGTATGAACGAGAGCTTATTTTAGATATTTGAGGATTGGTTGTGAAGAGACATAATAGAGGTGGTTTAGACTTGGAACTTGGGATACAATGGAAGGACATAGTATTGTCTAGGTTGTAAACTATATATATATATATATATATATATATTCACTTGTAGATTTGCGTTTTGTGTGGTGGATTCATTTGAGGGCGATACTTACTTTGGTACTCAAGGTGAGTTTTCGTGGCCCCGTTTTCATTTACTTATTTTCAAATTGGGGGAAAAGTATGCTCTTGTTTTTATCAATTGTTTTCATGATGTGAACGTATTCATTTCTATTTTTGGACATATGCTTGAAATGTGTGACACTATGTGATTATGTGCTATTGGTTGTTGAATTTCTTCGATTTGGAGGCCTTACCCTTTCGAGGGTATGTACCTAATGTTATAGGTTGCATATACATTAAAGCCACTTTTGGAGTAGCTACTGCCGTTATGAGTTGTTGTTTGGGGTCATACTTCTTTGTGGAGTGATGACAGTATTTTTGAGATGTATTGGTTATATTGTTTCACTATTGTGTGCCTTTTCAAATGCGTTGTCCTAAACCATTATTATCACAGCAAAAGTTTATTTTTGTGTGTTGTTTCAAACCTATGAAACTCACCAACATACGTGTTGACGATTATTAGCATGACTTTTCAGGTAGCACTAGTGGGACAAAAGCAGAGGACAAGAGAACTTAGTGGACCTTCTAGGTTGCATTAAGAGTTATTCAAGGCTTAAGATACATTATGGTTGTTTGTGAAGGCATGTTTCGCCTTAATATTGTTGTGTACGATTGATAGTAAGACATTGAATTCATTGTTGGAATGTATGCATGACATGAACTGTTGTTCATGTTAGTGACATCATGACACATTGAATATTTTATTTCATATAGAATTCTTTATACTGATGTGTTATGATCCTATCATTGTTGTATCCCGTTGTTTCCGCTTTAGACGGGGTGTGACAGATTGGTATCAGAGCTATTGTTTATAGAAACCTAAGTGGATTGACCTAGACTACAAATAAGGAACCCGCATATAGAACATGAATTAGGGAGTTATGTGTGCATACAATTCCGTAAAGTTAGCCGTAGCGAATGTCGATCATTTATCTTTGTCATTTCAAATAGGAAGGACGTTTTAAACGTTGCTTCATCATCTTACGATTCTATATCAAAAGATACTTCACTAATTCACATACTGACACCCAGATCTATAAGCGGAAAAGCTTAAATCTAAAAGGGAGATAAATGGTACGACTGTTACGTATATTTTGCTATTTACCGAACTCAAGGAAAACAAGGATTCCGATTCTTCAAACCGAAGCTGAAAGTCACAAGGATCTCGAAGATGCCGTTAGGGAATGAAAACTTAGCCCGACTACCTCGGCAAGTAGCCTTGAGAGTAGAGCTGGATAGGTATTAAACATGACATCCCTTCCATTTCGCATTCACATGGGCACCAATCCCGAGACCCCACCCACACATGGGAGAACCGATGGTAGGAGCTCTAAGACTCAATTACCCTTAGTTGTTATTTACTGTGGAAACGTTTAAACTTTATGTATTTAATGACAAGTTGTCTGGTTTACTCACCTATTTGACTCTTTAGGTGGTTCGTCTACATGTTGCTTAGGATTCTATAACTATTTGATCTCTTTCCGTAAATACGAAGTTCATTGTGATACAAGGATTTGGGGTGATAAGAATATGTATGAAAGGATACTTTCACAATGATGGCTGCAGACGTAATTGACAAAGGTATTCTTACATATGTGAAAGCATGATGTGAATTTTTACTTGTAGAAGCGTCATTTTTAGAATATGAGCTTTTACTAGTAGAAGCTTCACATTTCGAAGATTCAGATTTGAAAGCATGATATTGACCTTTTGTTGATTAAGAAGATGATTGTGATTTGTTTGGAGAAGAAGTTCTTTTCAAAATCTTGGTAACTTGTTTTGGAATTTCACAAGCTTTAGATTTTTCCTTATTATTTTGATTCAAAATACACTTCTTATTCTTTTCACAATCATCACAATCATTGTTCTTCATCTCAGAAGTTTGATGAGAAAAATCTGGTGGATTGATTTCATGTGGTGATTCAAAACTCTCATTAGAAGAAACCTTTTGAGTTACTTCATTTTGAGGTTTTGAGTCATCAACTTTTCCCTTCCCATACACAAACTCAGAATCAGATTCATCTTTAACTGGCAAATGAAAATAAGATTTTGGTGGTGGAACAAAATGATATCCAACTCCAGCTTTAGAAGCTGCCTTTGATGCTTTGGTTTTTTCTTGACAATCATTTTAATATCCAAGACCAGATTTAGATTTAGTATCTAAACGCTGATTATGGATAATTTCATCAAAAACCACTGCTGATGTAGAAACATTCAACAATTGTCTTTCAAGATCTAAAATTTTAGATTCAGCTTCAGATTTTTCTTGTTTAAGTAAATCCATCTCAGTCAAATAACTGTTTATGATAGATTGCTGATTTAAAATTTTAGCTTTCAAATCATGAGTCTCAACATCATTTGACTCAAAACGCTTATTTAAAAGCTTGTTGTTTTCAACCAACTCCTTATTTTGATTTTTAACCAATTCAATGTCAATTAAAAGCTGTTGATTTTGAGTTTGGTAAAGACTGAGTTGATCACTCAAGTCAGTACATTTTGAACAAATTTGTTCAAATGGAGAAGAATCAACCTCAGAAACATTTGCCATGAAAGCTTGGTTTTGAGAATATTCCTCCACATGTGCACTCCAATCATAGAATTCATCTACTGTGGAAACCAGTGCTGATGATGTGGAAGCAGGAGCTGTATCTTTTCCAGAAAATTGTGGTTGAGATGAAGAAGAATAGGTTTTGGAAGTAGAAGGCTTGGTGAAACCAGAAGTAGGTGCTTTGCTTTTCTCACATTCCCGAGCAAAGTGTCCCAAATTCTGACAGTTGTAACACCGAACCTTTGATTTATCAAATCCTGGTTTACCCACCAACTTGCTTTTTCTAGTTCTTTGAAGAAACTTCTTGACCTTTCTTGCTAGCATAGAAAGATTCCATTGAAGATCCATTTCTTCAAGATCATCTGGGTGTAACTGATCGTAATCATCTTCTGTCAAGTCTACATTCCCAACCTTTCCAGAAATAAACGCCTCATATGATGAAAGAAAAGCTGTGACAACATTTACACGATCTTCGGTAATCTTTGAAACATGTTGGTTGGAATTTTGTTGTTGATGATTGGTAGCAGAAGCACTTCCAGATCCATAAAATCCATAACTAGCATAACCACCTGTAGTTCCACTAGAATTCCCACCATTGAATGTCTCAGAACCAGAGAACAAGGCTGTTTGTAACACCCCCAAATTTGTTTAGCGGAAGCGTTTATTTTAAGTACTGGGGTGTCACAATAATAAAGCGTGCATACGTATCAGAGCTTATGATTACAACAGAACATAATATATTAAGATGCCAAAATGTTAATTACAAGATTTACGATTCATCGAATCGTACAAGTTAAAAGTAATAATTATACAAAAGTGGATTTCTAGAATATGACAAAATAGTTTCAGTTATACTGGAGAAATCCATATGTTTTTCCAAAAATGTTGGCATCCTAAAGCTTCACGGGTCGCCTAATTCTCCATGTGTTGGCGATTCTTACATGCGCATCTAATTCCCTGAAAAACATAGTAAAAGTCAACAACTAGGTTGAGTGAATCCACAGGTTTAATGTTGTATGTTGTTGCTTCAAGTTTTGTAGTCATAGTTGTTGGACCAAATACGTTCATAGATAGTAATTGCCATAATAGTCGAGTAATGTTTAGTGGAACGTCATCCAAAGTATAAGTTTAGTGGGTTATTCGCCCAAAAGTTTCGTTCTTTGTAGGGACGTTACCCAAAAATGCGGTTCATGTGGGATGTTGCCCAAAAATAGTTGCGTTGGGACGTTACCCAAATTGTATGTTTGAAAACGTGTTGCTGGTTGTTCCCCAGTAGTTTTAAAGTTTGAGTTGGTCGTTCTCCGACTAGTTACCAAATGTACCGGTCGTTCTCCGGTAAGATACCAAGTTAGCACCGGTCGTTCTCCGGCGAGATACACTGTTAGTACCGGTCGTTCTCCGGTAAGATACCATGTTAGTGTCGGTCGTTCTCCGACAAGTTACCAATATGTACCGGTCGTTCTCCGGTAAGATACCAAAATCGTTTCACGTAGTGATGATAGTTTTTGTATGGAATACCAATTCGTACGGACAGCTGTAATAGTTGACCGCAGTTATAAGCAATTTTGTAATAGTGTACCAAAGGTAGTTATGTGATAGTTTGTATGACAGTTAACAGTTCAAGTACTCTAATTGTTCGAGTAAACAGTATTGATGTGACTCAAATAGTCATGTTTTTAAGGGCAATATTCCGCACTTTTTGGACGTATCTTTAGTGAAAACATTCCAAAATGATCATTATTTACTAAAATTCACTAAAGTGGTCTAACTATAGGCGTTGCTGCAAAAATCACCTAAAACGTCCAAATAACAAGCAAATCAAGACGAATAAACGTGCACAAAATTACCCGGACTCATTTACCTTATATAGATCACATTCTAACTTCATCATATGATAAAACAGGTAAAATCGAGACGGGAAAATCAAGAATCATGCAAATCGGATAAATAACGGAGAAGACTGAGCAGTATCAGACCCTATAAAGTCATTTCGGCTATGCTTGAGCTATACACATCCAATTTCAGTGAAGTTGGCATCATTAGAAGCGTAACGGAATTACGAAACCACAGGCGAAAGAATCAGGTCAAACGGACGCATAACGAAGGAGATACGCGCGTTTTAAGCAACGAACGAAATCAGACGGACACCGTATACGGCCTTGGCAACCGTATACGGCCTACCCAAGACCGTATACAGCCTTGTATACACCGTATACGGCCCTACCAAGGCCGTATACGGCCCCCTTGCCCCCATATGCTGCATCGTTTGCTTGTACGTGCTGTTTCGCGAGTTGTACGGCTGATTTTTGAGCTTTGCCTATAAATAGGGGATCACCCCTCCTCATTTCACACACCTTAACACATCCCAACATTTTCACACATTTCTCATTCTCTCACTTTGCTTTTCTTTCACTTTCTCTCTCTAACTTTCTCTCTCTAGCACTACTCTTAGGAGTTAGAGGAGAAAGGTTAGGGTTGAGCTTACGGTTCGAGTCTAGAGGAAGTTTTAGCTTGGTAATCTTGTTGTAACGAGTTTTTCAAGTTCAGACTATTTGTAATCCTCAGTATTACGCTGCTGTATTCCCGGTGATATCTAAACTTTACTTACTGTTATAATGCTTGTGCTTTATGTTATTTCAGTTTGTATTCTGCATATTGCCATGTTTATAGAGTAGTTTAATATTGTGATTGTTGAAATGTAGATATTAGGAGTAGGGATGATGTTAAATTAATGTTTCATTTATACGATTGGAAATTGTTATGCTGTGTATCTGGTTAAGCTTATCCTGAATATAGATCTAGTCTCTCATCACCCTTTCCAGACTTTCACGTGACTATTGCCCTAGGATAGGATCTGATCAACCCTAATAGTATGAATACACAGTTATCTCCAGTTACAGTATGAAACTATGAACTTTCCTTTAAAAGGCACGGTACTTCGTATAGCGTTGGAAACACCTCGTGTGGAGTACAAATACGTGGAAGCTAAGGAAATGCCATGGATTGTTTCATCGTGAATTACCTAGAAGTGATCCTTCTAGAACTGTGGTCTAGGAATCAAAGCTGTGGAAATGCTTGTTGCACTGTACACCGTTAGTACACCTAAGATCTGGAACACTGTGGAAATGCTTAAATGCCCAGTACACCGTCAGTACATCTAGGGTTTGGAACACTGTGGAAATGCCTAATTGCCCTGTACACCGTGATTATTTCTAGGGATGAACGCCTGACTGTAAAGGAGGGTCTATATTTATGATGGTTAAGTATGTGCTTCAATAGAAACAATACAGGGTAGTGTCAATCATATACCTAGACATGCAAAACCCTAATCACACCAATAGTTTAACATACACAGGATACAATCAGTATTTGCTATAATAAAAGTAAATAGACGATTAGGTGTTAAGAAAGGTCAGTAAATACAATTGCTGTCTGTTGCCTTATGCCTGATCCCTAGAACATTTAGGGTGACTTTGTCTTAGTTAAGCAAAGGCTCAGGAGGGTTTGAAAACAACCTGATCTGATCAGAATCATGATAACCTAGGATTCCCGTGACATATGTTTCTAGGGTTTCACCTAAACGTAGGGTCCTAGTGTTTACACCGAAAGTATGTCTACTCTTTATTTGGTAAATCTCCAATCAATTCTATAATGAACATCATCCCGAAACCCTAGTATCCAAGTTTCAGCAATCACATCTCTACCTGTCTGCTTAAACCCTAATTTCATTTCTCGTTATTTACTTTTCTGCATTTAGGATAATTATAAAACCAAATCAATCCAAAATCTATCTACCTACCCCCATCCTAATTGCGACCATAATCTTTGGTGACCCGCTTTATTTCAATTCGCTCCGATTTAAGAACGACCTCGAGTTATATTTACTGCTTGCTCCCAAGGTAGGTAGTACTTATAGTTTGAGCCCCAGCTCATATAAATTTAAAACCCACTGTCCGCCACTTCTGTTGCTGTTGGAACAACGACCGGAGTCAAATCCGACCGACCGATAGGGGCTGCGACAAGTTTTTGGCGCCGCTGCCGGGGATCGTAGAGCGTTACGATTTGAAGCCGCCTTAGATAATCTAGCTTTTAGGAGATCCTTTCCAATTAGGTTTTCCCAAATTTAGTTGGTAGTTATTTGCTTTCCTTAGAATAATTTAGGTAGTTTAATTAAAAAAATGAAAAATACAAAAACATCTTTCTATGATTCATTTCCGTCTAGCCCCATTTCTCCACTCGCCCTCAAGACATCTGAAGAAATGATGGCCATGATGACGCTGAGTTCTTCGCCTGTTTAGAACAAGAGTTGGAATCTAACGTCTACTCTTCATCTTTATCCTCTTCCGAAGTTATCTCCGCTAATTCAGACGATGAATCTAGAACCATAGGGCAATTCTTAGATCTTGACTTAGGAAACCATGATTCTCATCAGAAGATCTCAACTTCTGCATCTAGCATTCTAAGCTATCAGGTTATACCTGCTCCTGAGATTTCATATTCCTTAGAAAACTTCTTTCAATTCCCTACCTCATCTGGTTTTGTCGAGAGGTACTCTGAACATCTTCAACCCTTTCGTTTTCCACCCATTGAAGAACGTCTTCCACCATGGGACGAAGAAGTTTACGAATACCCTCCAAAATCACCTATCTTTTTGAACCTCGTACCCGAACCTGAGTACACCATCTATCGTGTTGTTGATAGGACTTTACCAATCAAACCTGAAGAAAATATCCGCTACGTAGGTAACTCTTTTGATCCTGATAGGAGATTGGATGTTTGTCGGGCATTTGCCAGACAACTCAAAACGTCTGACTTTCCTTTTTCAGTTGAACAAAGAGAAGTCGCTCGTAGGATAAAGAAACAGGTTGGTATTCTCCACCATCTTCCAAATCAAAAGGAGGAAAGTATCTTCACACATTATCGAGAGCAAGAACTAAAGCTTAAATCAGAAATAGACCTACTAATGGACCTATTCGCCTGCACCGATTATCAACCGGTTTCCCAAACCCTAATTAATCATTATGTTGCGGCTATGATTTATGAGCTTGAGTTCTGGATTAGCAAAGATCCCGCCATATCTCTCGTCATTTCTGATAAAATTCCATTTTTCGTTGACCCCGCTACTTTCATGATCAACAAGTTGTTAGAGATATTCCCTGGAGCCACTAACGATAACTTGGAAGCTACTTTCTTTGCTGGAAGGAAGGATATTAACGTCTCACTCACTTTGTTATTTGCTCAGTCAAAATTTCCTTTCACCGTTTCACAAACATCTTTAATCGAAGAAATCACGGAGTCAGTTCACACTACCACCGGAGATCCCGATTCGAGAGAAGAACGGAAATTTCAACAAACCCTAGGAATGCTTCTTCATGACTTAAACCATATAGATGACGGATCACGAAACGGAATTTCAAACCCTAAGAAAGTTAGAAAGGAATTTAACAAGTTTATTGACAATCTTCTAGATTTAGGCAAAAAGGAACGTATGTTTCTCATTGAGCACGAACGATTCTCGTTACATCCCGCAGACCTAGTTGATTCTGTCATTAAGATTCTCACTTGTGACTTTATTCCTCGCTACACTTTCCCCCAACCAAGAGCACCAAATTCACTTAAACAATTGCTCTTGGGCAATATTCAATAAATTTGTCCAAAAGTCGAGCTACCGACTTTAACCAAGCGCTTTTTGGGAGGCAACCCAAACTTTAGTTAATTTAGTTTTATTTTAAGTATCTAGGCTAAGTACTATTAGTGGTTTATTTTTAAATTTAAAAGCTTGCATTTAAAAACACAAGAAAATGTTCTTTTAAAAATTCAAATTCACGCAACACAGTAACGAATTTCAGACATTTTCAGAAAGTTCGAAAAAGTTTATTTTTAAATTTTGAAAAATTTATTTTGAATTTGTCTTGGATTTTAAAGAACACAAAAAGAATGTCTTGTTTTAAATAAAAACGTATACGATTTCGCATACAATTCGCAAATATCTTTTCAGACTGCGCGTAAAGGTTCAGAAAATTACGAACATACTTTTTAAAATTGTTTTATTAAAAATTTTTAAACTTTGAAATTTTACTTGTATGTTTCGTATCTTTCGCAAATTTTAAATCGCGTACGTTTAAAAGGGTATAAAAGGGATTTTAGCCACACACATAAGACAAAATCATTCAAAACTTCATCTTCTTCCTCTCTCCCCTACCCTCACCGTCGGCCTCACCCCACCACACCATCAAATCTCCATTACTCAACCATTTTGCATGATTCCAAGCTCAAAATTCATCATTTTATGATCTTTCTTGCATCCACAACATCATTACATCAAGTTTAAGGTAATTCTTGACCTACTTTTGTGATTTTCATGAAATTTTAAAAATTAGGGCTTGTAACTCATTTTCATAGATTTCATGGTTAAAAGTTGCAATCTTTAGTGTTATTTCATGCTTATCTTGATGCTTAACATGATTACAAGCTTAATCTAGTGATTTGTTGGCTTGATTGCAAGATTGGGAATTAAAGTGTTGACTTTTTGATGAACTATGGCTAGTTTGACTTTTTGGTTGATTAATTGCTTATGTTGACTTTTGTTGATTAAGTTATGCTTAAATATGATAGGTTAACATGTTTTGATTGATCATTTGCGATTAGAAAATGGTTAAGCTAGTTTTTGGTAATTAAAGTAAGCTCATTTTTTAATAAAATCATCATAAACATTATTTTTACTTAAAACTTTTATTTTTAAACCATGTTTATGACTTTTCTAAACTTAAAAAGCTTACAAGATTATCAAAACAAGTTTCGGTTCATTTAATCATTTTTTAAGTTTATCACTTTAATTAATAAAGTGTATGACTTTGAAATGAAACCAACAAAAATGCCATTTTCTAAAAACTACCATTTTGTCGAATAATTTTACTTCCATTCTTTGCTTGAAATTATGTAAAATACGGCTTTATGTCTTTTGGAAATTGCGGAAAGTTGAATTGCATATTTAATTGGTAATATGCCCTTTTATGATTAATTGATTTACTTGAGGTAATTATATAACCTTGGATTTATCCAAAGAATTAAGCTCATTTAGATTGATTAAACCATAAACATGAAGTATTTAAGTTTTTAGTGCTTGGGATAATTAAGTTAGGTAACTTGTTGACTTGCTTTAATTATGCTAAGAACTTGAAGCTTTGTGCCACTTACCCTTATTTAGACATAAGTTGATAAAAGTTTTTGGATTGGTGATTGGTTGCGGTTAGGTTTAGCAATTTTAAAATTTCTGGATATGCCCATTTCTAAAGCCTACATTTCCAATTTTTTCTGAAAATTTGGAAGTACTTTAGCATATCCATTAATATATCACTATTATGGCCTAATCTTTTCTTGTCTTTTATCACAGATGGAAAATTGCCCACCTTCACTCAGCTACTTGGCAAAGTCTTCAAAGAATAGGTCACTCATTCGCCAGTGGTTGCAGCGACCGATAGGCAGTAATCGATATGTGGTATGGAAAGACATGATTAAGCTAGGAATCAGGGATGAATTGAGGAGTTTGTTGATGTATGAGACCGATGGTCAATTGAACAATGCCTTTCTCCGTCTCTTCGATATAGATGAGTATGCATACCGAGAAGTAGTGACAGAGTTCATGATGACTTACCAGCTGAACCCAAAGATGAGCGTATCCGACAAAAGAAAGATTTCATTCAGGTTTCAGGAACAGATTCATCATATCTCAGTTGCCGACTTGGGAGTATATCTTGGTTTATATACAGAGTCTCAGGTCAACTCTGCATGGTTCAGAAACAGTGTTCAAGACATCTCCAGCCTACCAAACAGGAACCATAAGGATATTTGGATGGATTTAGCAGGATCAAACTTTAGGAGCTGTGTTAAGTCATCCACTTTCATCAAGCCGGTTCATCACATCCTTCACAAGTTGTTAGCATGTTCTATATTTGGAAAGAAGGAAGGTGGTGCTGTGAGTGCCGAAGAGTTGAAGTTCATGGAAGCAATCATAGGAGGAAAGAATCTGAATGTTGCTTTCTTGATCGCTGAGAGACTTGGAGCTGAGACAGATATGGATAGGCACATGTTCATGGGGTCGATTATTACTAGATTGCTTTATAGTATGGGATTATTGACTCAGGCCCACACTGAGGAGCTTACTGTTTGTTCTCGTTCTTTGCCATTCAACTTGGACTACTGCAAGTTGATCCATCTTATTGAGGCAGATGAGCAGAGACAGTGCTTATGGAAGAACACCAAACAGATCATTCCAGGATGTCGTCTCCCTGGAAAGCGTGTTAGAGGATCCTCACCTGTTGCAGACACTGAGGATGGCCCATCTGATAGAGCCCGAGCACCTACTACTCATACTAGTGTCCCGCATAGAGGAGCTGAGACAACCGAGCCACCAGCTCAGGCTACTGTTCACTACACAGATCCAGTGACCTCGCTGACACAGTATTATCTTCTGCATACTCTTCAGGCTAGCCGTTCCCATCAGCTGTTGATTTCCAGGAAACTTGGTATTCCTGACCCAGAACCTTACTTGTACCGATGCGGTCCACCACCACCAGCCATAGCACCACCACATACATCCATCCCATCACATACCACCCATACACCATCACCCGCTATTCGGACCACACCAGTACCAGAGCAGGTCCAGTCAGTTGAGACCGAGATACCGGTAGTTCAGCCAGTGATTTCTGCGCCTGTGATTCCTCATCCTGCCCAGCCAGTCGCCAGTGGATCTTACCGTGCTGACACAGTCTACTTGGGCACTGATGCTGTATCTTTTGACACTTCCGGGATGCTATTAAACTTGGGACCGATCTCTTCCTCAGCTGTACCGACAGAGAGCATGCTACGTCAGGCTTACATGACCTTACTAGAGCAGGCAGGGGTTACTTCGGCTATTTTGCTAGAGTGGGGCTACACTGATCCGATGAGACTGCCAGCAGCTACCCTCAGAGACATATTGATTCAGCTCAAACTGATCAATGCTGAAGAACAGGGACAGAGAGTATCTAGTGGCCAGCAGTCAGTCGTAGGACCATCCACAGCACCAGCTCCCGCTCAACATATTGATGCACCTGACCAGGGATCCCCAGCTTCATAGTTCTACCCCATTTGCATCATCTGACTTTGGTTTCAGACATTATCATTATTATTAGCTTGTGTTTGTTGGCTACTGTTAAACCCTACTTTTGGAACTTATTTGTATTAGCCACTAGTTGGTTGATCACTCTATCCGTATTTACATTATGCTATTACTTATTATGTTTTATTTTCTTTCTGTTTAATAAGTAGAAATGTTGTGATGTATGAACGTGGAAAAAGGCGAGATGACGCACTTTCAAGAAGAAAATCCGTGAAGTCAAAAGGCAACCCGAACCAGTTTTCAATATTTGCAGACTGCGGAACATTCAAACATCTCATGGAGGGGCCTCGTTCTTCTCAAAACTTCCTTGTATCCAAGCACTTCAAAAGAAGTAAGTGTGGGATCACTCCCCACACCGCAAACACTTATCAAAATCACTCCAACTTCTTCAAAACCTAAAGTATGGGATTCTACACCATAAGGATCCCCACTTAAAAGAATTGAAGTTGATTTCTGATAACGTTGGATACATGACACCGGATAACCCCATATGAAGCTTGATGTCCTTCAAGAAGAATGCAGAAGAAAGCTCACTTCGACTCTCTCTCCTGCAAAATATTACATGCTTCAAAACGTTATCTGGGGAGTTTCTTAACCTTCTATCCATTTCATGATCACATATATTCTGTCTCGTTAGCTTGTTATATTCTATACCCTATCCTGAGCTTATCACTAAGTGTGGGATTCAAACCCAAATTTAACACTTAAGAAACATTTTCTTACATGTTCAAACTCTAAGTGTGGGATTTTACCTCCAGTAAAAACTCAACTCAAGAGAACATTAAGGACAATGTTCCTCTAAGTGTGGGATAGCAAGGTATAGAATACCTTGGATAATTTTTAGGCAATTTTTATGTCCAAAATAGCATTACTCAGAAAATGTTTTCCCAAATAACGAATTTTTCAAACAAAATTTTTTCAAAAAACTAAAATTATGAGTTAAATTATGAAACTAAACTCTAAGTTTTTGAGTTAAATACTTTCGAAAAGAATCATTCTCGAAATATGAGTAAGATATTTTGGAATATAGGGAAAATAAGGTAGAAATTTCTCGAGCAAGAAACAATAATCTGAAAGGAGCATGGCTAGGCACATACAACCCTATTTTGTAGTGAGGTATCTTGAGCCTAAAAGCATTCATCTTTAATGCTTCACTTTCATTTCTTGTGTGTGCCAATGCTCGCATCTCTGAATTAGAACTTGCTCCAGACATACGTTTCAAGATCACATTGGTGTGTACCGTACGCGGTATAGGTGCAGCTAGATGACCTTGACATTCCTTAGGATTTAAACCCAATTTTTACATATCTCTTCAAGCCCAAAACCCTTCCGATACTTACTTTCAGTATCGATGATCCGCCTAGTAAACCCTGTTGAGCCTAAACCTTTCATTTCATAAAAACCCTCATACTAAACCCCCACTCAACCAAAATTCCCAAAACCTTATCTTAGAATTTCTAAGGTCGTGAAAAACATCTTTTGGAACATCCTCTTCAATTATGCTCTAAAGTCTTCCTCTTCGGTGTACTCTTAAAAGTCAAAGTGCGAAAAAATTGGCACAACAAAAGAAATTGAAGTTCAAGATCAAAGATCATAGTTCCGAAAAGGATTTCTGAAAGGATCAACATAAAATATCCTTAGAAATTCTCTGGCAAAGAAGTTCTGAAGAAGAAAAGAAAAATAAAAAGTAGAAAAATCAAGAAAAGAAAAAGAAACAGTTCCATCAAATAAAGCTGAGTGCTTCAAATATCACCTTCTCAAGAAAAATTCGATAGAAGGCGAGCAGCTACAAAATCCTCCGCTCCGTTCTGAAATAAAGTTTTTCACTATCTTTGAGTTTTAAGACAAGTCAAACCCTCACAACCAAACATATACCACTACCCATACCCTTAAACCTCACCAAACACTACCACCCGTTGAATGTCTTGGGATAGTTAGCACCGTCCTCACCTAAGTGGTGGAGATCCGATTCTCGACCAAGCTTATGACGATGAGTGCTGCATGACTGGCTTATTTGAGCGATTTCAATTGTTCTAGATTGTTAGGGAACCCGATACACTTTGAGTGAATTGAGTGACCACCTATAGTGAGATCGCCTAGTCATGTGTACTCCAAGATCACGAGAATTGGTAGTATGCTTGATGATAATTGCTTCTTGCTTCTGAAAGGATCATCTTATCCTTTTCCTTATTCTTAAACAATCTTAATCATATTAGAAGTGGTATCATTTTGAAATTATTTTGACTCGCCCTTAAAAACCTCATTTTAAATGTTTTTCTAACTGAGTGTTGCTTGAGGACAAGCAACGCCTAAGTGTGGGATAACTTGATGTGACTCAAATAGTCATGTTTTCCGGCGAGATACACTGTTAGTACCGGTCGTTCTCCGGTAAGATACCATGTTAGTGTCGGTCGTTCTCCGACAAGTTACCAATATGTACCGGTCGTTCTCCGGTAAGATACCAAAATCGTTTCACGTAGTGATGATAGTTTTTGTATGGAATACCAATTCGTACGGACAGCTGTAATAGTTGACCGCAGTTATAAGCAATTTTGTAATAGTGTACCAAAGGTAGTTATGTGATAGTTTGTATGACAGTTAACAGTTCAAGTACTCTAATTGTTCGAGTAAACAGTATTGATGTGACTCAAATAGTCATGTTTTTAAGGGCAATATTCCGCACTTTTTGGACGTATCTTTAGTGAAAACATTCCAAAATGATCATTATTTACTAAAATTCACTAAAGTGGTCTAAATATAGGCGTTGCTGCAAAAATCACCTAAAACGTCCAAATAACAAGCAAATCAAGACGAATAAACGTGCACAAAATCACCCGGCCTCATTTACCTTATATAGATCACATTCTAACTTCATCATATGATAAAACAGGTAAAATCGAGACGGGAAAATCCAGAATCATGCAAATCGGATAAAGAACGGAGAAGACTGAGCAGTATCAGACCCTATAAAGTCATTTCGGCTATGCTTGAGCTATACACATCCAATTTCAGTGAAGTTGGCATCATTAGAAGCGTAACGGAATTACGAAACCACAGGCGAAAGAATCAGGTCAAACGGACGCATAACGAAGGAGATACGCGCGTTTTAAGCAACGAACGAAATCAGACGGACACCGTATACGGCCTTGGCAACCGTATATGGCCTACCCAAGACCGTATACGGCCTTGTATACACCGTATACGGCCCTACCAAGGCCGTATACGGCCCCCTTGCCCCCATATGCTGCATCGTTTGCTTGTACGTGCTGTTTCGCGAGTTGTACGGCTGATTTTTGAGCTTTGCCTATAAATAGGGGATCACCCCTCCTCATTTCACACACCTTAACACATCCCAACATTTTCACACATTTCTCATTCTCTCACTTTGCTTTTCTTTCACTTTCTCTCTCAAACTTTCTCTCTCTAGCACTACTCTTAGGAGTTAGAGGAGAAAGGTTAGGGTTGAGCTTACGGTTCGAGTCTAGAGGAATTTTTAGCTTGGTAATATTGTTGTAACGAGTTTTTCAAGTTCAGACTATTTGTAATCCTCAGTATTACGCTGCTGTATTCCAGGTGATATCTAAACTTTACTTACTGTTATAATGCTTGTGCTTTATGTTATTTCAGTTTGTATTCTGCATATTGCCATGTTTATAGAGTAGTTTAATATTGTGATTGTTGAAATGTAGATATTAGGAGTAGGGATGATGTTAAATTAATGTTTCATTTATACGATTGGAAATTGTTATGCTGTGTATCTGGTTAAGCTTATCCTGAATATAGATCTAGTCTCTCATCACCCTTTCCAGACTTTCACGTGACTGTTGCCCTAGGATAGGATCTGATCAACCCTAATACTATGAATACACAGTTATCTCCAGTTACAGTATGAAACTATGAACTTTCCTTTAAAAGGCACGGTACTTCGTATAGCGTTGGAAACACCTCGTGTGGAGTACAAATACGTGGAATCTAAGGAAATGCCATGGATTGTTTCATCGTGAATTACCTAGAAGTGATCCTTCTAGAACTGTGGTCTAGGAATCAAAGCTGTGGAAATGCTTGTTGCACTGTACACCGTTAGTACACCTAAGATCTGGAACACTGTGGAAATGCTTAAATGCCCAGTACACCGTCAGTACATCAAGGGTTTGGAACACTGTGGAAATGCCTAATTGCCCTGTACACCGTGATTATTTCTAGGGATGAACGCCTGACTGTAAAGGAGGGTCTATATTTATGATGGTTAAGTATGTGCTTCAATAGAAACAATACAGGGTAGTGTCAATCATATACCTAGACATGCAAAACCCTAATCACACCAATAGTTTAACATACACAAGATACAATCAGTATTTGCTATAATAAAAGTAAATAGACGATTAGGTGTTAAGAAAGGTCAGTAAATACAATTGCGGTCTGTTGCCTTATGCCTGATCCCTAGAACATTTAGGGTGACTTTGTCTTAGTTAAGCAAAGGCTCAGGAGGGTTTGAAAACAGCCTGATCTGATCAGAATCATGATAACCTAGGATTCCAGTGACATATGTTTCTAGGGTTTCACCTGAACGTAGGGTCCTAGTGTTTACACCGAAAGTATGTCTACTCTTTATTTGGTAAATCTCCAATCAATTCTATAATGAACATCATCCCGAAACCCTAGTATCCAAGTTTCAGCAATCACATCTCTACCTGTCTGCTTAAACCCTAATTTCATTTCTCGTTATTTACTTTTCTGCATTTAGGATAATTATAAAACCAAATCAATCCAAAATCTATCTACCTACCCCCATCCTAATTGCGACCATAATCTTTGGTGACCTGCTTTATTTCAATTCGCTCCGATTTAAGAAAGACCTCGAGTTATACTTACTGCTTGCTCCCAAGGTAGGTAGTACTTATAGTTTGAGCCCCAGCTCATATAAATTTAAAACCCACTGTCCGCCGCTTCTGTTGCTGTTGGAACAACGACCGGAGTCAAATCCGACCGACCGATAGGGGCTGCGACAAGTATGATAAATAATCATATAGTAAAAGCAGTTATGGCAATAAGTAAAACAGTTGACTATGTTTTCCACCCCTGTTCAAAAGCAGTTAAATCAGTAAAAGTAGGGGCTGTGAACTCACCTGTTGAGTTTAAGTAGTTGTGCGAGTGCTAGCAAACCTAAGCCCAAGTACAGTCCGGAATCTCCTAACGTCCTAAACGTATGAGATTTATAAGTATGTGGATGTATGAGCTAATCATCCATGCTAGTGTTCGTACAACCAAATTATGTCCAAAGTATTTGTTAAACGTTCACGTTGTATTTCGTTGTTTGTGAAAATGTATACGACTCGTTGATGATGTTTTGAAACAATAGTTCAAAAATGTTATTATCTCATTTGCTACAGTACTGCTACAGTAAAATTTGACTTTTCTACAGTAACTTTGACTTTTTAAAGTGTGTTTTTAGGGTTCTGACTTGTGTGACTTAAGGTGCGACGTACGGGTCTACGTCGCATTCAGGTTTTGCGACGTTATGGGTTGCGTCGCATAGGCGACGTTCGCAATTTAATGCGACGGAACGGGTTGCGTCGCTATCTGCGACGTGGGGATGATTATGCGACGTAAAGGCCTACGTCGCAGTACTGTTTTTGGGCAAAATGCGACGTAGTCGCCTGTTCGACGAACATATCAAAAATAACGAGTTTTTAGGCGATTTTGGACGTTTTTGGATGTATAAAACACTAAAACGTGTTAATCTAAGTATATTAAACAAGAATATCAAAAGAAACGTTAAAATCTAAAGATTTGCGGGATTTGTCGGAAACTTACGAGTATCGGATTTGAAATCCGAAAAGATGGAAAGATAGATCGTGGTGCCGTGGTCGTTTTATTCCAAAGTAGTATGGTGATTCGGCGTCGTTTGTGGGTAGTTTGTGGCGTTTTTGGTGGTGGTTTTTGGTTGGTGATGGTGGTGAAAGAGAGAAAGAGAGAGATAAGAGAAAGAAGATAAAAGAAAATGAAAGAAAGATTGGGAGGTGGAAGATGGTTTTGTCCCACTTTCTGCCTCCGTGATTGTACTCCGCGTTCGTTTTCAGATTGTTCAATACGTAATTACAGCTAATTACGAATACGTAATACACTAAACTTATACTTTGGATGACGTTCCACTAAACATTACTCGACTATTATGGCAATTACTATCTATGAACGTATTTGGTCCAACAACTATGACTACAAAACTTGAAGCAACAACATACAACATTAAACCTGTGGATTCACTCAACCTAGTTGTTGACTTTTACTATGTTTTTCAGGGAATTAGCTGCGCATGTAAGAATCGCCAACACATGGAGAATTAGGCGACCCGTGAAGCTTTAGGATGCCAACATTTTTGGAAAAACATATGGATTTCTCCAGTATAACTGAAACTATTTTGTCATATTCTAGAAATCCACTTTTGTATACTTATTACTTTTAACTTGTACGATTCGATGAATCGTAAATCTTGTAATTAACATTTTGGCATCTTAATATATTATGTTCTGTTGTAATCATAAGCTCTGATACGTATGCACGCTTTATTATTGTGACACCCCAGTACTTAAAATAAACGCTTCCGCTAAACAAATTTGGGGGTGTTACAGATTGGTATAAGAGCCATTGGTTATAGGGAACTAGGAAACTTTAGGTGACTTAGAAATCTAGAGACCTAGACTATAGCCTTGGCTAGAACGCACGTGCATACACACATCTGCATACATCTAAACTATATTTACGATACCTCGATACGCGTGAACTGTTCACCACATTCGACTCGCTCATTGTACTCAGATCTCATGTGAACCGGATTGTGTTAAACGGTTGATGAAAAGAAGTATGTATTTAGCATCATATAATGACGCCTGGCCAACGTGATTATATTATACTAAGTACATATGGGTGTTTCATAGTCGTAAGATACGTTAAGGGGATTCGACAATATTTCTCGATACTCGAAAACTTGAAATATGTGAAACTTCATTCCTCACATATTTTTCATTGGCATTGACTTCTGCATCTTTACATCGCAGAACGTCAGCATGCCGCCTAAACAAAGAAAGACTCGAAACAGTCGACGAAATTCTCCACCTACACCTCCAGAAACAACCGAACAAATCATCGAACGCTGCGTGGCTGAGGCTATTGCTCAGTACGAGGCCAGCCGAAATCGTGAACACGTGGTACATAACAGCGGAGCCACTCCTGTCAACAGTGAGACACCGGCGAATACCCAACAGGGGTGTTCATACAAAACATTCCAAGCCTGCAAACCGAGTACCTTTACCGGGACTGAAGGGGCCATTGGCCTAGTCCACTGGATTGAGAAAACAGAGTCAGTGATCGACATCAGTGACTGTGCTGCTGACAAAATTGTGAAATACGCCACCTGCACTTTAGCCGACAAAGCGCTAACATGGTGGAACGCTCAGGTGCAAATCATGGGACGCCCAGCTGCTTACTCTATCTCATGGGAGACACTGAAACGAATGTTGATGGAGGAATTTTGCCCTCCCAACGAGATGCAAAAACTTGAAACCGAATTCTGGAACATACAAATGTTCGGCGCTGACATTTCCGGTTACACAACTAGATTCCAGGAGCTTGCACGTCTTGTGCCCCACATGGTAACCCCCGAGAGCAAACGCATTGAGCGTTACAACAGGGGTTTGGCACCACAAATCCGAGGCATGGTTATGTCCTCCAAACCCGCCACTTTTAGGAGCGCAGTTGACCTGGCTAAAAGCTTAACCTACGACGCGGTCGAGATTGGAACCCTGAAAGCTATCACAGGGAAAACTGAACCTACCCGTACTGATGCGGGCGAATCTGGAACCCACAAACGCAAATGGAACGGCGAGGGTAACGACCGTCAGGGTCAACAAAACAGAAACCCGGGAAACACCCGAGCCTACGCTGCAATCAACAACCCTGGACCCAAAACCTACCTTGGCAACAAACCGAGGTGTGACAAGTGCGGGAGACACCACGATGGTGATTGTACATTTTGTCAAAACTGCAGACGTCCCTGTCACTTAGCACAGAACTGTAGGACAAACCTACCTCCTCAAGCCGCTCCCGAGGGACAAAACACTGGCTGCTTTAGGTGTGGTGATCCTGGACATCACCGAAACCAATGCCAACAACCGAACAACCCCGGGAACAACAATCAGAACAACAACAACCGCATCACTAACAAAGGCTACGTCCCAAGCCGCGCATACATTCTCCGTGCACCAGAAACGGTTGCAGATCTCAACTAGCACGGTACGTTTTAGCGACTATTGCTACAATTTAACATACGTTTTATTCGAATGCCTATTCGAACACAACACTTGGTAAACTCTGACCACAAAACGAAACACACAACATATTGATCTATGCCGCGAGCATACTTAAACTGATTTAAACTTCTATGGCAACAATTGAACGCCACGCAAACTATTACTATTGTTAACAACATGACTTATCGAAGAACATACGCCGCGGGCGATCCAACTTGATTTAAATCTCGGGACGAGATTTCTCTAACATGGGGAGAATGTAACACCTCGCAAATTTGAACACGATTAATTTCATTAGTCACTTGCATTATTAGGCTAATTCCCTACTTGAGTGAATTCACAACACATTTTAGAGGTAAGTCTAGCATAGCCCAACTAGTTAGTACGCGTAGTATTACGTATTCGTAATTAGCTGTAATTACGTATTGAACAATCTGAAAACGAACGCGGAGTACAACCACGGAGGCAGAAAGTGGGACAAAACCATCTTCCACCTCCCAATCTTTCTTTCATTTTCTTTTATCTTCTTTCTCTTATCTCTCTCTTTCTCTCTCTCTTTCACCACCATCACCAACCAAAAACCACCACCAAAAACGCCACAAACTACCCACAAACGACGCCGAATCACCATACTACTTTGGAATAAAACGACCACGGCACCACGATCTATCTTTCCATCTTTTCGGATTTCAAATCCGATACTCGTAAGTTTCCGACAAATCCCGCAAATCTTTAGATTTTAACGTTTCTTTTGATATTCTTGTTTAATATACTTAGATTAACACGTTTTAGTGTTTTATACATCCAAAAACGTCCAAAATCGCCTAAAAACTCGTTATTTTTGATCTGTTCGTCGAACAGGCGACTACGTCGCATTTTGCCCAAAAACAGTACTGCGACGTAGGCCTTTACGTCGCATAATCATCCCCACGTCCCAGATAGCGACGCAACCCGTTCCGTCGCATTAAATTGCGAACGTCGCCTATGCGACGCAACCCATAACGTCGCAAAACCTGAATGCGACGTAGACCCGTACGTCGCACCTTACGTCGCACAAGTCAGAACCCTAAAAACACACTTTAAAAAGTCAAAGTTACTGTAGAAAAGTCAAATTTTACTGTAGCAGTACTGTAGCAAATGAGATAATAACATTTTTGAACTATTGTTTCAAAACATCACCAACGAGTCGTATACATTTTCACAAACAACGAAATACAACGTGAACGTTTAACAAATACTTTGGACATAATTTGGTTGTACGAACACTAGCATGGATGATTAGCTCAGACATCCACATACTTATAAATCTCATACGTTTAGGACGTTAGGAGATTCCGGACTGTACTTGGGCTTAGGTTTGCTAGCACTCGCACAACTACTTAAACTCAACAGGTGAGTTCACAGCCCCTACTTTTACTGATTTAACTGCTTTTGAACAGGGGTGGAAAACATAGTCAACTGTTTTACTTATTGTCATAACTGTTTTTACTATATGATTATTTATCATACTGTTTACTCGAACAATTAGAGTACTTGAACTGTTAACTGTCATACAAACTATCACATAACTACCTTTGGTACACTATTACAAAATTGCTTATAACTGCGGTCAACTATTACAGCTGTCCGTACGAATTGGTATTCCATACAAAAACTATCATCACTACGTGAAACGATTTTGGTATCTTACCGGAGAACGACCGGTACATATTGGTAACTTGTCGGAGAACGACCGACACTAACATGGTATCTTACCGGAGAACGACCGGTACTAACAGTGTATCTCGCCGGAGAACGACCGGTGCTAACTTGGTATCTTACCGGAGAACGACCGGTACATTTGGTAACTAGTCGGAGAACGACCGACTCAAACTTTAAAACTACTGGGGAACAACCAGCAACACGTTTTCAAACATATAATTTGGGTAACGTCCCAACGCAACTATTTTTGGGCAACATCCCACATGAACCGCATTTTTGGGTAACGTCCCTACAAAGAACGAAACTTTTGGGCGAATAACCCACTAAACTTATACTTTGGATGACGTTCCACTAAACATTACTCGACTATTATGGCAATTACTATCTATGAACGTATTTGGTCCAACAACTATGACTACAAAACTTGAAGCAACAACATACAACATTAAACCTGTGGATTCACTCAACCTAGTTGTTGACTTTTACTATGTTTTTCAGGGAATTAGCTGCGCATGTAAGAATCGCCAACACATGGAGAATTAGGCGACCCGTGAAGCTTTAGGATGCCAACATTTTTGAAAAAACATATGGATTTCTCCAGTATAACTGAAACTATTTTGTCATATTCTAGAAATCCACTTTTGTATACTTATTACTTTTAACTTGTACGATTCGATGAATCGTAAATCTTGTAATTAACATTTTGGCATCTTAATATATTATGTTCTGTTGTAATCATAAGCTCTGATACGTATGCACGCTTTATTATTGTGACACCCCAGTACTTAAAATAAACGCTTCCGCTAAACAAATTTGGGGGTGTTACACTGTTGTTTCTGAAGCTTTCTTAGAACCAAATTGAGAATATTGCATCATCTTTCCAGTCTCCTTTTTCTGTAAAGAAACATCATATACTTGCAATTTGTTGATCAAATCCTCATATGCATATTCACCCAATGATTCATCTTCCATCAAAATGTTAGCCTTAATATCCCACCTTGAAGGTAAGGCTTCAATCAACTTCTCATTGATTTCAAGACGTTCCAAAATCAAACCATGTCTTTTGAGCTCACTGATTAACTGGGAATATCGAACAATTAAGTCATTAAAAGATTCATTTAGCATGCATGTGAATACATGTAACACCCCCAAATTTACTGTTTAGCGGAAGCATACATTGGGTGTTACTAATCAATAATCAAAGCACCAAGATATATAGTAAACGACTCTATATGCATCGTTTTAACAAAATATATTAATATAAGAAATGTTTACAACATTTGAAGCTGTACATAGCTCGTGTTCGATAAAATGAGAGATTTCAGTACATAAGTATTTGTACAAAATATACTAATGCAAGAAAATCTCTAATGTCTGCATGCTGACTCGAGCTATATAATCCTGATGGTAGAGCAAATCTACTGCTGGGTACCTGCGATACATGCTAAAATAGGTCAGCTAAAAGCTGGTGAGCTCACAGGTTTGAAATAACATATAAGTTGTATGAACCGCAAGATTTAAGTAATTGAATTGCATCCAGCAATTGATAATGTAAGTGTATACAGCCATGAGCACATAGTTGAGCTTAACTCGTGGGTCAGGGTCACAGCCTGAGCGTTTTTACCTCCACGAGTGCCTAATCAACACTCGTCTTCCCAAATATTAGTACGTCCGTTTACCCGGTTAGTGCTTGCTAACCCGAACGAGGTGGGTCAATCCTATATGGTACCATATACTAATATTCACGCTATAAATGTATTAACAACTATGCTGTCGGAGGACTTTAAATGATTAGTCGTGTAAAACTCATGTAGTATATGTAAAAGTTGCACTTGCGTTCACATGTTAAAAATAAGAAGTGTATCACACCCTTGAGTAAAACAGTAAAAAGAGGGGCCATGAGACTCACCTGTTGAGTTGCGTTGCATGTGAGTGCTAGCAAAGCCTAAAACCCAAAGTTCACCTAGTCGAATCTCCTAACGCCCTAAACGTTTGAGATTTAATAAGTACGTGGATGTCTAAGTTTGACCATCCATGCTAGTGTTCACGCAACTAAATTATGTCCAAAGTGTTTGTTTAACGTTTACGTTTGTATTTCGTAGTTGTGAAAATGTGTACGACTCGTTGGTAATAGTTTGAAATCCCGATTTCAATAAAATAAGTTTGTTTGAAATGTATGTACAGTTCGTATATCGTATCATGTGTAAGTATTCGTTTCCGGTTAAGTTCGACACTTAGTGGAAAAATGATTTGCAAGTTGAGTTTCGCAAGTTGAGTTTCGCAAGTTGAGTTTTCTCGCGAGTCGAGTTGAGATTTCTCGCGAGTCGAGTTGAGATTTCTCGCGAGTCGAGTTGAGATCCACGAGTCAAGTGGACCCGCAAGTCAAGTGGACCCGCAAGTCAAGTCGCCCCGCAAGTCAAGTCGACCCGCAATTCAAGTCTCGACTCGCGAAATTCATCAGATTTGGATGTCAGCTCGCGAAATTGGCTGTTCAGCGATTTTTATACAAATTTCGACTTTTAAAGCGTTTTTAAAGGTGTTTTGGACATAATAAGTTGATATAACACTAATACATGGTAGATTAAGCATTATAAACCCTAAATATCAAAGAAAACTTCGAAATCTAAGAGTTGTCGGGAATGTCGGGAACTTACAAAGTGCCGAAATGAAATTCCGGAAAGATAGAAGTGTAGATCGTTGCGTGGTGGTCGTTTTTCCTAAAAGAGCTTTGAATTCCGATGGCGTTTAGTGGTAGTAATTGGCTGTTTTGTGTGGTAGAGTGGTGGTGAAATTTGAGAGAAAAGAGAGTAAGAGAGAGAGTGGATGGTGATAAATGAAGAAGAAAAGGAAGGAGGTGGAGGTTTAAGCCTCCCCCTTTTTCGTTTCTCCCGCGATCGTGCTCCGTGCGGCGTTCGTTTTCCCGGTCGTTTAAACGTTAAATTAATATTAATTACTTTTAAATGTACGTTTTAAACTACGAATAATTTCCCGATAGTTTGGTTGAAGTATTTTATAAAATACTATATGCTTGAGTTATAAAATGAATTATTAAACTTGTTTCGTTTTGTTCGTGCGTTTTACATTTTTAAATCGTGTAAGTTTTGCTTGTGTAACACCTCGTCAAAAGGTCAAATTTCGCGCCAAACTTTAACTTTAAGTAATTGTATTATTATATGCAATTGTAACAAAGTAATCAAAATTTTGTAAATAATGTTTAATCATAAAGATTTAACATTTAACATCTGGACAAAAATATTAATCAATCGAAAATATAAGTCGTTTTAATTTAAAACGCGTCTTAATTATTCGTGACCGCTCGAAAAACAAACAATTGAACTTTCTTTTCAAAATAGTATTTTTACAAAATACTTTCACTAATAAACATTTCAAGATAATATAAATAAATTTTAGAATTTAAAATATTATTCTAACTTTCATCGGACAAATAAAACACGGGTAATTTGTACTGTGGTTGGAGGCCATAGTCCGCGCATTGGGGATCTGAGTTTGACAAAACCCAAATCCCCTCCCCATTTTCTTCTCATTCTCACCTCCTCACTTCTCTCGCTATTCTCTTTTCTCTCTACTCTTTCTCTCTCTAAAAACACTTACACCACCACCAATCACCACCACCACCGCCGGCCGACCACCGCCACCACCATCACATACATTTTCGGAATCACCATCAAGTGAGGAACAATATTAACAAAGGCAACACCCTCGTTTTCTCCCTCGTTTGGCCTCGATTTACATTTGTAAGAAATTCCTAAATTTTTAGATTTAATCATTTTGGTGTAATGTTTTGGTGTAATAATGTTTACACAACTTAGTTATAACCTAAACAACAAAGAAAACATGATTTTACAGCTCAAAAATGCGTTTGATTTGTTATTTTGATCGGAAAAACGCGACAGCCGCGAGTTTCTGGGCTGGTGTTCATCTTTGTGACACAACGCTTGTGTCGCATGTTGTGTCGCATAACTCCATTTGTGTCGTATCTTATGTCGTACGCTGTGTCGCATCTTGTGTCGTAAACCTTATACGACACAACCCTTATGTCGCTATTGATTTAGCATCGCAAGCTTTTGCGACACAATCACTGTGTCACAGAGCTCTTGTGTCGCACTCTATGCGACACAACCCTTGTGTCGCATGAACAATTTTTGTGTTGCATGTTATGTCGCAGAAAACAGAAAACAGCCACATCTTTCTAAGTGTTGGGAAACGTTTTCAAATGACAATTTAAATATGATACGACTTGTACTCAAAACAAATATACTTTATAAAGTATACGAAAGCTCAAACCTAATAATAATATGAATTATTATTACGAATCATCAATAACGAACCGCACTTACAAACATACGAAATCTCTCGTGTTTAGGACACTAGGAGATTATACTTGGCACGACTCGTTACACTAGGGCGCTAGCTTCTCAGGTGAGTTTCATAGCCCCACTCTTTCAATCGTTTTATTGTTTTCGGGGTGAAACACATGCTCAATTAATGTTTTCGAATTATATTGATAAATCGTTTATAATTCACAACTATTTATATTACTGTATGTAATACGAAATGTGTAATACTTAGGAATTACACCTTTAATATTGTTTTAGAACAATATCAATACTTAACCTAGATAGGTTGCAATCGTACCCTGTTAGGTTGTTGAAAAACGATTACCAATACATAACTTGATTTAGTTATCAAAATCCTTTGGCCATGTTGTCGCGGGACAATATCATTGAATACATTAGAACTAGTTCGTTCTACCTACACTGGTTAACATCTATACTGTTACAAGTTTAGTTATTCTCTGAGAACTAAAACTGTCAACACTCTTCATCATCACTAGAACGAGAACTGGACTTACGTGAACATTTTCCCGAGACTCCGATATATATACTCGCTAGGCCTTAGGCTTGGAGTATACAATATTATCACACGTTAGTATCGATTCCTTATACTAATACAACTCAACTAGGTGATGAGTATCCATACCTAGGTTCAACGTACTTTTTAATATATAAGTATTTGTTCATACATAATTAGATACAATCAACTATTTTCATGCGTGGCATGATTGTTACATATGTTTGCTGTTTCGATAGATATATATATATATATATATATATATATATATATATATATATATATATATATATATATCTACATACTGATACATCATCTCGGGCACTCGGTGCTACCTACAATTTACATATGTGTATTAGTATACATACAATTATACGATCTACTTAGTCAGGAATGTCGAGTACTGCTGGCTCTCAAACAACTTAGTCGGGCATGTCGTTGTACTACCGGCTCAATTACACATTGCTTGCGAGCAATCCAAAAATGATGCCGCGGGCTCCAAACGATGCCACGGTAAAGTGGGCACAAAATGAAACCACGGTATTGCAGTGGACACAATTTCAATAAAATCATGGATCAGCGAGTGATACTCGGGATTCACAATAAGTTAACGGGTCGGTGGGGTTTCCACGCGAGACCGTTAGCTCAAACATGTTCGGGTTAGCTTATGCTAGCCGGGTAAACGAACATACAACAATAATCCGTGGGATTACGATTTCGTTGCGGGATGCAACACGCTATCAAATATTACTCAACAGCATATGACGTGGTCATACATTTACTTGATTTCAAACTTAGGCAGGTATTGTCCTACTCGGTTAAACTTACGTAATACCAGAAAGGTATTCAGGTTCGAAGAACCTCAATTATTAAGTACTTAGGTACATATCCCTATTACTTAGGTATTAGATACCTCGACCATCGTATACACATTGATGATTACAATTTCAACTTCATACAAATCAGAATCGTGGATTCTGAACCACTTTTCAAAACATACTGGATTTATACTTTACGATTTCAATTAACCATCCTATGAACTCACCAGCTTTATAGCTGACCTGTTTTAGCATGTGTTCTCAGGTGCCCAGCAGGATTAGGAATTACTACAAGATTATGCTAGCTCGAGTCGCATGATTTCAAACAATTGGGACTACTCTGCATTTACTTTTGTATTTTCAAATTATGTATTTGAAATTCCTATTAAACTCGCCACGTTGTAAACGTTCTATTTGGTAAATGTATAATTATTTTCAAACGTCTCATTTAGAGTCCTTCATTATGTATCTTATGCTGTGATATTTAATTTTGTAACATCCGACCCGATCGCTTACGCAAACCGAAATTTGAGGGTGTTACAAATTGGTATCAGAGTATAACACCCCTCATTTATAGTAATTTAAATATAGTCAATCGGAAGCGTAAGTCCAAATAGATAGTGTTAAATTACATAGTTTTATCAACTAATAAAATTCAACCTTTTCAAAACACAATTTCTTCAACCGAGGTGTTATATAAAACATTTTAAAACATTATATTATACAAATCCATTATCAGAGTAATGCCTCGTGGTCAAACATTCCTTCAGCCCAACTTCTTGCACACCCATTATTCTAACCGAAACCTGCAAGAAGTGATAATGTGGGGGATTAGCATAACGCTAAGTGAGCAGATAACTAATCAACATCATAACTTAGCTCAACAACCTTGTGTACAACACTTAACACTAAAACCAGCAAGTACACAATACAACTCATCAACTAATCAACAACACCATAATGAGGATCGGCGGCTCTGGGGATAACCATAAACCCGGGTGGCTCCCCAAGAACACTTATCCAACCTAACCGTATGGCCATACGGACGAGACCGATAGCTAGTGATTATCTTCAACTAACACAGGAGGTGTGTTAAACTTTGGATAACCAACTAGCCCAACCAACAGTTCAACAACTCGTTGCCTCATTAACAACTGATGCCCGAAGGCCAACAACAAGTCAAGTGATCACATAATCAACAAGTCACATATTCAACTAGTCAACATATCAACAGTATTATTACTATCAACATAATCATCAATGCAACTAATAAAGTAATAATACGTTACTTGTTGTAACCAAACTTGTTACAACCAAGTTACGCTGAGGATTAGAGATCCACTCACCGAATACCTCAGGCATCCACTCAGTATTCTAATATCACTGAGTCTTCTGCACATCTGAGAATACAGTAGAATGATACAAGTTAGTCACTTATCTCAAGATTTATACAACATTATTCCAATATTAACAACATAACTCAAACTCACTTAACAAGTTATAATCATAACATCACTCTTAATCTACTTCAATTATTACTAATCAACATGGTTAAACCATCACCAAGGTTATTAACCTCAAATATCACTAATTTATCAAAACTACAATTCTAATGAATACTTAACAATTAAATTCACACAATCATCTTTAATCATCAATTATGTGTTCTTAGCTATAACCAATGCTAATTTGATCATATAATCCATGATCATCATCAAATTCATCATTAACCTCAAGAACACATAATCATTTTCTTCAATCAATTGTTAGGCTTAGATTATAATCATGTATTAAACATAAATCAACAAGCCTCACATAACCACAAACTTTACTTCATGAATAATTAACTAAACCCAAACTTTTCTTATGATCATACACCATTTCTTTTATTTCTAGATTAGGGTTTAGTCACAAATCATGAATTAAGCATCAATTAACAATTATATCATCATTACCTTAAGCTTAAGACTTAATTCTTGATTATCCAATTCTTTTCATAGTCTTGCTTCATAAGAACTTATCAAGTTCTTAGTTTCTAAGTTAGAGCTTAGCTATTAATCATGATTTAAGCATCTACTAGTCATTATATCATGAACACAAGCTTAATTTCATGAAAATCAATTAAACCCACAACTTTTATCATGATCATAATTTAATTACACCATCTCTAGCATAGGATTTCAATTATAATCATGAACTAACATCAACTAAACAATTTCAACCCTTTAATTCGGATCTTAACACATCAATTTGTTAAAAATCCCAAAACCCCAAATTCTAGGTTTACATAACTCAAGAAATTGAGACTTACCACATGATTAGATGAATTAGAGGAAGATAATCTATGTTTTTGAAGCTTTAATTCGAACTTGGCCTCTTCAATTTGATGGAAGAAATGAATTTAGAAAGAAATCTAGGGTTTCATGATTTTTTGTAAGTACGTATGTGTATATGTATGTCGATATATGATAAAAATAACAACCGACTTAAAACTGTGTAGTTATCATACAATTGTTTAAATTTCATTCCCCGTACTTATCATTGTCTGGAACTTAAAAACCATTTGCGGGGAAACACTATTTTATTTTACCGTCAACTGAATTAAATTAAAACAGTTAACAATTTACTAGTCACAATAAATTATTCGACTATTATCACTATTTATTTCAAATAATACAACACACCTATTTTCTGACACACTTAATAATAATTCACAGTCAGAAAATATTAAATACTACTAGACCCGAGGACTGGGTGTTACAAATCTCTCCCCCTTAAAGAGATTTCGTCCTCGAAATCTGATCACACTTAATCAACCTAGTGAAATAGAATCACACATTGCCTTTCACTAATACTATACTTTTAATACAACTTATACATCCCATGAACACAAAATGTATCTATATATCAACATATACTTATATAGGTATATATATTATTTCATCAACCAACACACTACCAGTGTGTATTTCAACTGAATTCAGATAAACACACAAGTTGTGTTTTATACACCACTTAATTCAACTATCATAAAATATATGTACACGGTTTCGATCCAAATGTAAATGTTTCTATTTTTCCCCCTTGTACCAACATAGTGCCTCTACCCAGTTTCTATTAATTTAATTGACCCCTTACATGACCATTCATACTTAGTCATGTAAACAATTAAAACACATAATTACAGTTTACAAATGTAACACATATCCATGTGAACATTTCAACTTTACAACTATAATATCCCCACTAACGACAACAACGACAACATCATCAATAAGTGGTACTGACTACTACAACATACACATTAACAACTAGCAACTTAGCTAACAACTATATATTTCTTTAGCTATCAACTTGCTGTGAATTTTCACTTTTGCAACCAGTTAATTACAACTTTACAACTTGTAATTATAAACATGACTAGGTTATATAAAACCTTTTACTTGACAGAAATCTACAATCATCTAACCATCAACAAGTAAAAATCAGTAAGCAATAGGTAGAGGTCAATTATTTTATTGTTACAACCAGTTTCATATAATCAACTAGCACCCTTTCACAACAACTTGGATGCTAACTCAACACCTGTTAATACCAAAAATCATCATTGGTATCTTAACAACACAAGGTGCTGAATTTAGACATCTATTCAACAATATTATTCATATTCAACTTACCTCTACTTTGCTTAAATTAACTTTTAACTCTTACTATTGACAATGCATCCCACATATACATCAAATGTGCCATAGATATCACATTAGCAACAACAACTTAGTGGTTTATTACTCTTTCATATTAGTCCATCATTGACTATTTATCAATTACATGTCAACATATCTTATCTGTGATTTTAAAACCACTTAACTTTATATGGTACTTAGTAACCTCAACAACTCCATGTGAAATGGCATAATATAAATACGTTGGCCAGACGTCGTCATATTATGTCAGTCACACTTTATTCTCAGGTCACTTCATACCATTCATCTCCTAAGTAATTATCTTTACTCTCACATATTTCTCAATAGTAATATCAACAATTTACACAATTATAACAACCTGTAATGGTAAGTATATTCCCAATTATTAACATAGGCACAATGTCTAATACACATATCATAGAGTTTACATAAGCAACACAGACATTCAACACCTCTTTTTATTATATCATTAACCCAAGTGTAATGTCTAACACTATTATTACAATCAACTTCTTTATTACCTGATTCAAGGTCGTTTACTAATTACATCACTTAACATTAATAGTACATCTGGTACTAAACACTTCATCCATACTACGTGTAATATTCAACATGTTCTCTCTAATCTTTACCTCTTTAGTTGTATTATAAATAAACATATCATATCAAACATACACATTATAACCCTATTGACAAATGCCAAATAAGTATAAACTCACACACTTCATTTCAAACTCTAAGAATACTTATTTTAACCATTTCCAATATTTTAGATGACTCATTTACTTTATCCTATTTCACTTAGTCCATATAACTCAAGAACTTAAATCACCACCAACAACAGTTGGCCACTATTTGACAATACGACGAATACACAGCTTGAAAATAACTCATACTCAATAAAACTTAAGGACCTCTTAAAACAAGTTATAACGTCATATATAGTCATAGGAATGATCCCAGGGCTCAAAGAAACAAAAGCCCAATACAAAACGTAAGCTAAAAGTTCAAAATAAGGTCCGAAAAACAATAAAATGCGATTTTCGGCCCCCAAACGACCCCGAAGTGCCGAAAACTGACAGGGCTCATGGCGGAGCGATGAGCTTTGACCGTTGGGCCGTTTTTGAGTGGACTTGTAAATTTCGTCTTGATCTGACACCGAAATTTCCTTACGGAAATTCTACGTCAAACGTTACGTCGAACGTCGAAAAATTTTATTTTCACTTACTAACGCGATCCGGGGAACAGGTTCAGGATCGCGTTCCCTAGTTAAAATTGTTCTGTTACCAAATTAGTCATACCAACGCGATCCGGAGAACTGGGCGGGATCGCGTTCCCAAGAACGAAATCTGATAATCACGAAATACACATGCAAACGCGATCCGAGAAAACTCGGCTGGGATCGCGTTCATTAAGCCAAAATATTCTGTAACCGAAATCAACATGCTAACGCGATCCAGATCCCATGCCAGGATCGCGTTCCCAATGCATTTTTCAGACCTGAAATTTTAATGCAATTTTTCGAAATTCAAACGCACATATCTCCTAAACCGTAAAGAATTTGAGTCTGAAATTTTGCAAACAACTTCATATAATCAAAATGCAACTTTCCATTTTCACACTTTTTCAAAATCTACGTTTATCGAGAAAACGGACGTATAACTCATTTTTGACCATTTTCGACCATTTTGGTTGACACGCCATATTCCAAATGGCTAAGTTTCTGGTTTCAACCCTTTGCCAACATACTTATACATATATTTGTGACGTGTGGGCACTTTCATCACACTCATATACTTATTCTATCATATTTTAACTAGTCGACCCGTTTAAGGGTCCAAATGGGCATTCTTAACAAAACAACCACATTGATTACCCAAAACACTTTCAACACATAAACCGATTATATGTAGGACTTAAAGTCACTCTTACATTGGTTATAACCAATCCTCTACTCATTTTAACCGTTTAACCATCAAGTGATCCATTTGGGCACTTTAACAACCCATTTGGGTTTCAACCCATATAACTACCATTTCATATCCCATTAAATTTACTATATGGAATCTTATCAACAAATCTATCATGTATCAAATAATTTCTTAGCAAGAATTCATACTCACACCTTGCATTTATCAAATCATAATCACTCAATGATTTATACTTTATTTTCACATTGTAGACACACTTAAATCCAATTAATTCAACTATTACACTTTATACAACAAGGTATCTACAAAATCCATTTCTAGTTCATTTTGAACTACTCATGATGCTAAACATCTCAATTAACATTCCTAGCATCACATTAACAAGTAATAATCACCAAGGACTCACAACTGGGGATTCATATCAGTCTGACTCAATTTACTTTACTATTCATCATACCATAGCAAAGTAAACACTTCAAGCTTATTTAAATTCAACAAGCTTATCGAAAAGTACCTGATACACTTTTTGCCGACGAATATCGAGGAATCAATGAGAATACCCTTAGGTTCCTCATGTTCCTCCGTCTCTGCAACCAAAACACAACTTCGAAACTTGTTATGGGTTAGTACATATTCAATAACCACATTTTCATACAATCACTAATCCCACACCCACTGGAATGTTTGACTTGACATATCTTATAGAGTTGGGATTGAACATAACCAATGTCCAATTCACCCAAACTTATGCTCTGATACCAACTTATAACACCCCTCATTTATAGTAATTTAAATATAGTCAATCGGAAGCGTAAGTCCAAATAGATAGTGTTAAATTACATAGTTTTATCAACTAATAAAATTCAACCTTTTCAAAACACAATTTCTTCAACCGAGGTGTTATATAAAACATTTTAAAACATTATATTATACAAATCCATTATCAGAGTAATGCCTCGTGGTCAAACATTCCTTCAGCCCAACTTCTTGCACACCCATTATTCTAACCGAAACCTGCAAGAAGTGATAATGTGGGGGATTAGCATAACGCTAAGTGAGCAGATAACTAATCAACATCATAACTTAGCTCAACAACCTTGTGTACAACACTTAACACTAAAACCAGCAAGTACACAATACAACTCATCAACTAATCAACAACACCATAATGAGGATCGGCGGCTCTGGGGATAACCATAAACCCGGGTGGCTCCCCAAGAACACTTATCCAACCTAACCGTATGGCCATACGGACGAGACCGATAGCTAGTGATTATCTTCAACTAACACAGGAGGTGTGTTAAACTTTGGATAACCAACTAGCCCAACCAACAGTTCAACAACTCGTTGCCTCATTAACAACTGATGCCCGAAGGCCAACAACAAGTCAAGTGATCACATAATCAACAAGTCACATATTCAACTAGTCAACATATCAACAGTATTATTACTATCAACATAATCATCAATGCAACTAATAAAGTAATAATACGTTACTTGTTGTAACCAAACTTGTTACAACCAATGTACGCTGAGGATTAGAGATCCACTCACCGAATACCTCAGGCATCCACTCAGTATTCTAATATCACTGAGTCTTCTGCACATCTGAGAATACAGTAGAATGATACAAGTTAGTCACTTATCTCAAGATTTATACAACATTATTCCAATATTAACAACATAACTCAAACTCACTTAACAAGTTATAATCATAACATCACTCTTAATCTACTTCAATTATTACTAATCAACATGGTTAAACCATCACCAAGGTTATTAACCTCAAATATCACTAATTTATCAAAACTACAATTCTAATGAATACTTAACAATTAAATTCACACAATCATCTTTAATCATCAATTATGTGTTCTTAGCTATAACCAATGCTAATTTGATCATATAATCCATGATCATCATCAAATTCATCATTAACCTCAAGAACACATAATCATTTTCTTCAATCAATTGTTAGGCTTAGATTATAATCATGTATTAAACATAAATCAACAAGCCTCACATAACCACAAACTTTACTTCATGAATAATTAACTAAACCCAAACTTTTCTTATGATCATACACCATTTCTTTTATTTCTAGATTAGGGTTTAGTCACAAATCATGAATTAAGCATCAATTAACAATTATATCATCATTACCTTAAGCTTAAGACTTAATTCTTGATTATCCAATTCTTTTCATAGTCTTGCTTCATAAGAACTTATCAAGTTCTTAGTTTCTAAGTTAGAGCTTAGCTATTAATCATGATTTAAGCATCTACTAGTCATTATATCATGAACACAAGCTTAATTTCATGAAAATCAATTAAACCCACAACTTTTATCATGATCATAATTTAATTACACCATCTCTAGCATAGGATTTCAATTATAATCATGAACTAACATCAACTAAACAATTTCAACCCTTTAATTCGGATCTTAACACATCAATTTGTTAAAAATCCCAAAACCCCAAATTCTAGGTTTACATAACTCAAGAAATTGAGACTTACCACATGATTAGATGAATTAGAGGAAGATAATCTATGTTTTTGAAGCTTTAATTCGAACTTGGCCTCTTCAATTTGATGGAAGAAATGAATTTAGAAAGAAATCTAGGGTTTCATGATTTTTTGTAAGTACGTATGTGTATATGTATGTCGATATATGATAAAAATAACAACCGACTTAAAACTGTGTAGTTATCATACAATTGTTTAAATTTCATTCCCCGTACTTATCATTGTCTGGAACTTAAAAACCATTTGCGGGGAAACACTATTTTATTTTACCGTCAACTGAATTAAATTAAAACAGTTAACAATTTACTAGTCACAATAAATTATTCGACTATTATCACTATTTATTTCAAATAATACAACACACCTATTTTCTGACACACTTAATAATAATTCACAGTCAGAAAATATTAAATACTACTAGACCCGAGGACTGGGTGTTACACAGAGCCTAAGGTTATAGTGAACTAGGTTGCATTTAGTGGGCCTAGACTATGACCGTTAGGCAGTATTCCTCATTAGGTATGACTGGTTCAGGGATTTCATCATACGAGTTTAATTTAACATAGCGTAGCTAACTATGTACAATTAAATGAAGATGATGCGATACCTGAAAGGGGATATAATGAAACGGGAATGCGTAGTTGACTCTGATTGTTATGTGCTAGACATCCTAGGCTATTATATGTACTGTAGGTATATATGAATAGGCCTTACATGTATACCACTTCTACGTATCAAATATATACTGGGTATATACAACTAAATTCCGCTGTACTATCACTTACTTGTGAAGAGGCACATCGTCGTCTTCCTCACTATCACGAATCGACACTTTCTCTTTATGTACGCATAGGAGAATATCACATTCATCACTGAACCTCGGGAAGGAGGTACAAATGTATTCAATGGAAATGGAAACCCACACATGCTAAACGTCCACGAAATTTAAAACAAACAAACGAGTTTATCATTTTTGATCATACTGGTCACCATTGGATTAGCAATGACTAAGTCCACCAAAAATTATCAAAAATCACTGCTTGATCATTTAGATCAATCAACTCAATACCTCAGTGCCTTGGCCACACATTCTAGCCTCTGTGCTACATTCGAGAAATTACATAATTACAACGTATTTTGGCCTCAGGGCTACAATCAAACAACACAGGGCACGTAGTGTCACATCCTGCTTCAAGCACAACACATGGTATGTTGATACCACAATATGGGCACGTTAGTGCAAACCTCATAGTATGTCAATACTACAAATCATAGCATGTTGATGCTACATTCACAGTACATGGGTACTGCAATTACGGTGCTGCGAGCACTACATTATGGCACTTAGTGCTACGTTTCATGGTACTTTTGTACTACAATCATAATACATTACGGTGCTTCGGGCACTACATTTTGGCACGCTGTGCTACTCCCAGGCTGGAAGAACTACTCTCAATATGCATGTAGACTTGTTATAGTTACATGTACAATTTATATATATACATATACACTTACTTAATGGGGGCACGAGGTGCCACACCTGACTTTTACTACGCACGTATACTTGTATAGTTACGTGTACACCATATATGTATATATGACTACACTACTGGACACAAGGTGTCCCACTCGATTACTTTACATATGAACATTCGCTATAGGCACTTGTACACTTATACGCATACGCGATTACCTTACTGGGCACGAAGTGCCACACCACAACTACTAGGGCATGGGATGCCTCATTCGATGAATACACTTTAATTCATTAGAATTACATCTATAGTACTTTAGAAATACATTATAGTCTGATAGACTACGACAAAACTATGGTTCTAATCAAACTACATATAATACACAACTAGGTCGTTAGTACGACTACACATTTAAAATTCCAAAGTCCGAGGACTTTCATGTGGATACCTTAAATGGTTTCTGGATAACTATCACTTTTACATTCGAGTATACAACTATAAAAGTCAAAATCTTTGAATAAAGATCTCACACTTTGTCATTTCATTCTTGTTCAAGAATCATGCCTCCTAAACGACAAACTTTCATTCAAGCTGAGCACGATCAAATCATTAATCAAGCATTGACTGCGACCTTAGCTGCTCAGAACCAAGTAAAGCCTTGCACTTTTAGGGATTTCCTGAGGTGCGAACCACCAAACTTCGTTGGTACTGAAGGAGCTGTCGGATTAATTCGATGGTTCGAGAAAATGGAATCTATTTTCCGCGTGTGCAACTGCCCCGACGACTGCAAAGTCTTGTACGCCACATACACCCTCCAGGATAATGCCTCTACCTGGTGGAATTTTCACGCCCGAACTGTAGGAATCGACACTGCTCACGAAATTCCGTGGGAAGACCTGAAACGAATCATGAAGGACAAGTATTGTCCCATCGAAGTACTTCACAAACTTGAGGACGAACTTTGGCACCTCACCGTAAAAGACAACGACATCAAAACATATACCAATCGTTTCCAACAACTAGCACACTTTTGCCCAACCATAGTAAACCCTGAACCCCAACGAATCGAAAAATACATAAGGGGACTTCCGATGCAAATTGAGGGTTTGGTCACAGCCTCGAAACCTATCACTATAGACGATGCTGTTCGCATGGCCCACAGACTCATGGCACAGGTGGTTCGACGCGGGCCACCTGCAACGGAAAACAATCAAGAAAAAGGGAATGGAAGTTCCAGCTCTAGCCAAAATCCAACGAATCAACCTTAACCCTTGAGGTCCTTACCCAACGAAAAACAAGGCTATGCGGGTAACAAACCATTTTGTCACGGCTGTAAACGTCATCATGACGGATTATGCGGATTACCCTGCGAAAGGTGCCAACGATATGGACACATAATCCGGAACTGCAGAGTTCCCGCCAATCCCGACTCTCGAAGGATATGCTTCAAATGTAAGGAACCCGGTCATTACAAGAAGGACTGCCCAAAAAGACGCAAAATTCACTTCATCGACTCCGAGTAAATCAAATAAATCTCCAACGATAATGTAAGTACAAATTCTCCTCGAAAACATAACCCTTCAATTATAGATTCGCTAAACGTGTACTTATTGTCCCCAATATCATTTTATCAAACTAATAGTGATTACATCTTAGGGCTAGTTGACCTAGGCCCACATAAAACTCAACGTTTGCTTTCAGCAGACTAACCGACTGAACGTTCACCAACTACTTAGTCCTGATAGGAAGATTCATAAAACGGTCACTATATGACAACCATCTAGTCCCGAATGGACTACGACGTGAACGGTTACCTAGTAACCACAAAATAATCATACTCCAAACAAACAATACGGTCAGAATGTGACTACAACGATAAACCGCGACACAGTCATGGATTGACTGCCCTTCAACCCCGTTATAAGACATGATATGTCTAACACCTACTCGATAAATTCCTCGTACGTACATTGCTCCCCAGACTCCACGCGACCACGGCTTCACACGAAATTTCGGGACGAAATTTTATTAACAGGGGGAGAATGTAACACCTCGTCAAAAAGTCAAATTTCGCGCCAAACTTTAACTTTAAGTAATTGTATTATTATATGCAATTGTAACCAAGTAATCAAAATTTTGTAAATAATGTTTAATCATAAAGATTTAACATTTAACATCTGGACAAAAATATTAATCAATCGAAAATATAAGTCGTTTTAATTTAAAACGCGTCTTAATTATTCGTGACCGCTCGAAAAACAAACAATTGAACTTTCTTTTCAAAATAGTATTTTTATAAAATACTTTCACTAATAAACATTTCAAGATAATATAAATAAATTTTAGAATTTAAAATATTATTCTAACTTTCATCCGACAAATAAAACACGGGTAATTTGTACTGTGGTTGGAGGCCACAGTCCGCGCATTGGGGATCTGAGTTTGACAAAACCCAAATCCCCTCCCCATTTTCTTCTCATTCTCACCTCCTCACTTCTCTCTCTATTCTCTTTTCTCTCTACTCTTTCTCTCTCTAAAAACACTTACACCACCACCAATCACCACCACCACCGCCGGCCGACCACCGCCACCACCATCACATACATTTTCGGAATCACCATCAAGTGAGGAACAACATTAACAAAGGCAACACCCTCATTTTCTCCCTCGTTTGGCCTCGATTTGCATTTGTAAGAAATTCCTAAATTTTTAGATTTAATCATTTTGGTGTAATGTTTTGGTGTAATAATGTTTACACAACTTAGTTATAACCTAAACAACAAAGAAAACATGATTTTACAGCTCAAAAATGCGTTTGATTTGTGATTTTGATCGGAAAAACGCGACAGCCGCGAGTTTCTGGGCTGGTGTTCATCTTTGCGACACAACGCTTGTGTCGCATGTTGTGTCGCATAACTCCATTTGTGTCGTATCTTATGTCGTACGCTGTGTCGCATCTTGTGTCGTAAACCTTATACGACACAACCCTTATGTCGCTATTGATTTAGCATCGCAAGCTTTTGCGACACACTCACTGTGTCGCAGAGCTCTTGTGTCGCACTCTATGCGACACAACCCTTGTGTCGCATGAACAATTTTTGTGTCGCATGTTATGTCGCAGAAAACAGAAAACAGCCACATCTTTCTAAGTGTCGGGAAACGTTTTCAAATGACAATTTAAATATGATACGACTTGTACTCAAAACAAATATACTTTATAAAGTATACGAAAGCTCAAACCTAATAATAATATGAATTATTATTACGAATCATCAATAACGAACCGCACTTACAAACATACGAAATCTCTCGTGTTTTGGACCCTAGGAGATTATACTTGGCACGACTCGTTACACTAGGGCGCTAGCTTCTCAGGTGAGTTTCATAGCCCCACTCTTTCAATCGTTTTATTGTTTTCGGGGTGAAACACATGCTCAATTAATGTTTTCGAATTATATTAATAATCGTTTATAATTCACAACTATTTATATTATTGTATGTAATACAAAATGTGTAATACTTAGGAATTACACCTTTAATATTGTTTTAGAACAATATCAATACTTAACCTAGATAGGTTGCAATCGTACCCTGTTAGGTTGTTGAAAAACGATTACCAATACATAACTTGATTTAGTTATCAAAATCCTTTGGCCATGTTGTCGCGGGACAATATCATTGAATACATTAGAACTAGTTCGTTCTACCTACACTGGTTTACATCTATACCGTTACAAGTTTAGTTATTCTCTGAGAACTAAAACTGTCAACACTCTTCATCATCACTAGAACGAGAACTGGACTTACGTGAACATTTTCCCGAGACTCCGATATATATACTCGCTAGGCCTTAGGCTAGGAGTATACAATATTATCACACGTTAGTATCGATTCCTTATACTAATACAACTCAACTAGGTGATGAGTATCCATACCTAGGTTCAACGTACTTTTTAATATATAAGTATTTGTTCATACATAATTAGATACAATCAACTATTTTCATGCGTGGCATGATTGTTACATATGTTTGCTGTTTCGACAGATATATATATATATCTACATACTGATACATCATCTCGGGCACTCGGTGCTACCTACAATTTACATATGTGTATTAGTATACATACAATTATACGATCTACTTAGTCAGGCATGTCGAGTACTGCTGGCTCTCAAACAACTTAGTCGGGCATGTCGTTGTACTGCCGGCTCAATTACACATAGCTTGCGAGCAATCCAAAAACGATGCCGCGGTATTGCAGCGGGCACCAAACGATGCCACGGTAAAGTGGGCACAAAACGAAACCACGGTATTGCAGTGGACACAATTTCAATATGATCCCCATCAGCGAGTGATACTCGGGATTCACAATAAGTTAACGGGTTGGTGGGGTTTCCACGCGAGGCCGTTAGCTCAAACATGTTCGGGTTAGCTTATGCTAGCCGGGTAAACGAACATACAACAATAATCCGTGGGATTACGATTTCGTTGCGGGATGCAACACGCTATCAAATATTACTCAACAGCATATGACGTGGTCATACATTTACTTGATTTCAAACTTAGGCAGGTATTGTCCTACTCGGTTAAACTTACATAATACCAGAAAGGTATTCAGGTTCGAAGAACCTCAATTATTAAGTACTTAGGTACATATCCCTATTACTTAGGTATTAGATACCTCGACCATCGTATACACATTGATGATTACAATTTCAACTTCATACAAATCAGAATCGTGGATTCTGAACCACTTTTCAAAACATACTGGATTTATACTTTACGATTTCAATTAACCATCCTATGAACTCACCAGCTTTATAGCTGACCTGTTTTAGCATGTGTTCTCAGGTGCCCAGCGGGATTAGGAATTACTACAAGATTATGCTAGCTCGAGTCGCATGATTTCAAACAATTGGGACTACTCTGCATTTACTTTTGTATTTTCAAATTATGTATTTGAAATTCCTATTAAACTCGCCACGTTGTAAACGTTCTATTTGGTAAATGTATAATTATTTTCAAACGTCTCATTTAGAGTCGTTCATTATGTATCTTATGCTGTGATATTTAATTTGGTAACACCCGACCCGATCGCTTCCGCAAACCGAAATTTGAGGGTGTTACAGCTTGTACAATACGAAATGAACACAAATTATTATCATAATAATATTCTGGGATATAATAGCGTTATTATATAATAAAAGTATTCCACCAACGTCCATATTTAACTGAACCGAATTACATTCGATTAAAATAGCGTACGATCTAATCAAATCGCATTTTTTTTGTATATATATTCAACAATATATATTTCGATACATTAATTAGCCTAAAACTGAACTAATTACATGTATTAACGAATGATTAGGCACTAATCACTAGTCCTAATTTGGCGGGTGTTACATTCTCCCCCTGTTAGAAGAATTTCGTCCCGAAATTTAGTTCGATGTCGCGTTTGATGTGGAGTCTGTGAAGAGTTGAGGATACTTGAGTCGCATTTGGTCTTCCAGTTCCCAAGTGAATTCCGGACCGCGCCGCGAATTCCACCTGACGTTAACGATGGGAATACGACTATGTTTGAGTTGTTTGACATTATGATTCACAATTTCAACGGGTTCTTCCACAAAATGGAGTTTGTCATTGACGCGAGAGGGATAATAAGTGTCTCATCAGACAGACATTTCTTCAAGTTAGAAATGTGGAATATGGGGTGACCGCTGCTGAGTTCGGCTGGCAGTTGCAATCGATATGCCACTGGACCTATCCTTTCGAGGATTTCAAAAGCCCCAATGTACCTAGGATTTAAGTTCCCGCATTTGCCGAAACGAATGACACCTTTCCAAGGTGAAACTTTCAAGAGTACTCGATCCCCAACCTGGAACTCGAGTGGTTTGCGTCTCACGTCAGCGTAACTTTTCTGACGATCACGTGCGGCTTTGAGTCGGTTTTGGATTTCAACAATTTTCTCGGTGGTTTCGTGTAGGAGTTCAGGACCAGTGAGCTGACTATCTCCCACTTCGGTCCAACAGATCGGTGATCGGCACTTACGACCGTACAGTGCCTCAAAAGGTGCAGCCTTAATGCTGGCGTGATAGCTATTATTGTAGGAAAACTCGCACAATGGTAGGTGTCTTTCCCAGTTTGCACCGAAGTCAACTACGCAAGCTCGTAGCATGTCTTCCAGTGTCTGAATAGTTCGTTCACTTTGGCCATCGGTTTGAGGGTGGTATGCGGTACTCATATCGAGAAGGGTACCCATTGATTTCTGAAGTGATTGCTAAAAGTGGGAGGTGAAGCGGGCATCTCTATCGGAGATAATCGAGGTTGGAACATGATGCGCACCGAGACGTCAGGTTTTCGGGAATCGCTTCCCTGCCGTTGCGGACCTCACGCTCAACGCGGCATCATGTGGTAGTTTTAAATTTATAATAGTCGGGGGGAGCCAAAACCTTCCGAACTACTTACTATTATTAGGTACGAACACCTGATATTAGTATGTGGTAAGGATGATCCAGGGTCGTTCCTCACGACGGTAGAATTGAAGCAGAGCTCGTTCGGATAACTTAGTAATTAAGCTGGGTTTTTGAATAGTTGGATAGGTTTGTATTTGGTTTTCTAATTTATTTAAACTAATAAAACATAAAATAAAAGGGAAGCTAGCATATATGTAACACTTAAGGATGACGGATACGCGGTTCACCATTTCTTAGAAAAGTGTATTACTGGGATGATGTTCATTATGTGACACATTTAGGTAACAGACAAGTAAACTATAGGTGTAAACACTAGGACCCTACTTGTTTTGGTTAAACCTAAATAAGTATGTCACTGAGTACCTAGGCTATCGTGATTCTGATCAGAACAGACTATCCGACCCACCACACATGTCTTTGTAGAGACAGCGACCCTTGAAGGGTGCAGGAATAAGGTAACAGGCTGCCCATTGGGTTATTCTGACCTTTCTTAACACCTAAGTCTAAATGTTATTATCTAAACGTGTACTGATTATTATCTTTGTATTCTAAACTATCAGTTTTGTAGAGTCTAGGGGTTTTAAGAATCCTGAACCACTGCTGGGCTTGACTTTCATCTCTAGACTCATTCCTTAGGTTTTATTAGCTCAAATACTTCTGTCATGATCTAGAACTCTCCTTTGCGATCAGTCATTCATCCCTAGACACACTTAGCGGGGTACAGTGCACTTTTCCACAGCGGTTGCTATCCCTAGGTATTACTACGGTGTACAGTACTGTAACCATTTTCCACAATACCGTATAATCAGGAATCAGTCTACCGTGTACTCCAGTTGTCCCACAGTTCAACCAATTCTAGGTACAATTACAGTGTACAGTGCTTACAGCATTTCCACGGCGTTCATAACCAGAATTAATCTCACAATGTATAACTGCTTTTCCACATGTTAACCAACCCTAACTATAGATACGGTGTACTTTAGTTACTGTATTTCCACAGTGTGTCGTAACCAGGGGTAGGCCTACGGTGTACTTAGCATTTCCACAGCTTTATGGTGCCTAGACCATATTCTAGGGTTTCTAAGTAGTCCACAATGACGGCACCAACGACTTTTCCTTAGGCTTCCACGGTTGTGATCCACCGCTATACCCAGTAATTTAGCCGAATTACAGTAACGGACACGGCTTCGTACGATAATACAGATAACAATCTACCAAAACTCAGGCCTAAAGCTAAGGTGATAGTCACGTGAAGGACTGGAAAGGGTGATCCATAACTAAGTCTAGATGCATGATAAGTTTAGACAGATACAGAGTTTAACAATTCCATTTATATAATAATCGGGAACATTATTCCACAATGGATTGTGCCCACGACTTCCATAGCTTCCACGTTCCGTACTCGTCACATTAGTGATGTTTCCGGCGCTATACAAATGAAAGCCGTATAACGTTTCCTCCGTTGTTTCATAATGATGTTATCCCAATATCATATATTTGAAGTACATCATCACTACTATTTAAATCATGGCAACTATACAAGAAACTACTCACAAAGCATGGCAATAAGCATTCCAAACATTAATTAATCACAAACATCAAACAAGAACATTATGACAAATTAATACAAGAAAGGATGGATATTACTGATAAATAATTGCGAGCAGAATAACACTTGTATTTCTCCGAATAATATCCCAAGTATTACAAATGCTAGCTTCTACGAATTACATTACATAGCTACTCCTAAAGCGACGGATTCTCTCTCTAATCTTCCCAATAGTTTCTAGAGAGAGAAACTAGAGAGAGAGACTAGAGAGAGAACCTAACTACCTACGATTTCTCCTCTAACTCCTAAGAGTAGTGCTAGAGAGAGAAATTTACTAATTATTCTAGTGAGAGAAAGAAGTGAGAATGAATTGAAATTGTGAGATTGGATGATGAAAATGAGGAGGTGGTGGTGAGTATTTATAGATTTGGCTCAACCGTATTCCTCAACTGTATTCCCACCTCCAAAATCCCAACCGTATTCCTCAGCCGTATCAAAATCACACCTTGGATGACCAAAACACACGATACGGTTGAGATTGGCCGTATACGGGAGAGATTGGCCGTATCGGGGGAGGGACAAGGCCGGATACGGGAGGATTTGGCCGTATACGGCTGGACCTTGGCCGTATACGGTTGGGACAGGCCGTATACGGCTTGGTCTTGGCCGTATACGGTTGGGCTTGGCCGTATCCGGCTTGGCTCTCCCGTATCGTGGTCCGTCGGTTGTCTTGAATCTTCGTTTGGGCGTAACTTCTTCATCCGATGTCCGTTTTGAGCGTTCTTTATATCCACGCGATCGTAATCTCCTAAGGAACACAATGACATAAGTTAGAGGTCATAATTCCAAGTGGAGCTCAGAAAGTGCTAAAACACGTGAACCGGAATGCTTAAGATCGTTTGTGCTCTATTTTATTCGTTTTTAGGCCTTTTTAGTTGATTCTTGAAGCATCGTCTATATTTTAGCCTTCATTATGAAATTTAGTATAAAAATGTATATTTCAAATGTTTTCATCCATAATTGGGCTAAAAAGGTGAGATAATGGCACACTAAAACTTGACTTTTTGCATGTCATCAAATATCCCACACTTAGACTTTGCTTGTCCTCAAGCAAAACTCAAATTTCTCACTTGCTTTCCCAATGAAAATATTTGAAAGTGTCAATGCATTTTTGGGTGAATCAAAATGTTTAAGAGCAAACAATCCATACATAAGCAATATATCCTGGAAGCCAAGAAGAAATAAGGTATTCGGTTCAAAAGCATGAAATAATTCTCTAGGGCAAGCTATTTGGGATATACATGACTAGGCGATCTCACCAGGTGGTCACTCAATTCACTCATAAGTGTTTCGGGTTACCTATCATTCTAATCAAACGAAATCGCTCATAAGCCAGTCATGCGGCATCCTTTGTCATAGGCTTGCTCGAGAATCACATCTCCACCACTTAGGTGAGGACGGTGCTAATCATCCCAGAACATTCAGATGGGTTGTAATGTTTGATGAGGGTTAAAGGGAATGGATAAGTGGGAAATTGGTTTTAAATAAGAGGGGTCTTGCTTATCTTAGGCCTTTTTAAACTTAAGAAAAATTTTATTTAGATAAACTTTTTAATGAAAACGGAAACGGATAACGATAAGGGGAGGAGATAGCTATTTTGACTTCTATCTCTTAAAACGCACGGAAGATTATACTCTTTTAGGAATCGGAGTTTTTTGGGAGATTTTGAAGCACTTAGCTTTATTTCAGATGATATATATTTTTGTTTCTTTCCATTTTTCTATATTTTTGGCTTGGCATTTTTGCCAAGGATTTTCTAAGGAATTTTTCAGTTTATTCACTGCCCTTTTGAGACCTTTTCTGTCTTTCATTTTTCACACTTTTGATAATTTCGAATTTACTTGGTGCCAATTTTACACACCATAAGACTCTCGATTTTGAGTATTGATATGGAAACTCACGCGAGAAGTTACGAGTAAACACGAATTTTTGGATTTGGAGTGAAAGCAAAAAGAATACCTAAATATCATTTTTCAAAAAAATTTTAAAAATTTCTAAGATAAGGTTTTGGTGGGTGTGAAAGTGAATGGGTTGAAAGTTTGGGGGTTTTTTTTTTTTTTAAAGAAACGAAAAGGCTAAGGCTCAACAGGGTTTCCTAGGCGGGTCATCAACACTAAAAATGAGTGTTGGAAGGGTTTTGGGCTTGAAGAGATATGTGAAAAGGGGTTTTAAATCCTAAGGAATGTCAAGGTCATCTGATTGCACCTATACCGCGTACGGTACTCTACCAATATGGTCTCGACATGCATAACAGGAGCAAGTTCTAATTCCAGATGCAAGCATCGGCACACACTCATCAAACGAATAGTGAAACATTAAAAATGAATGCTTTTCATGGGCTCAAGATACCTCACTACAAGATTGGGTTATATGTGCCTAGCCATGCGCTGCCCTTTTAGATTATTATTTCAAGCTCAAGAAATTCCTAACTTATTTAATCTTAACTTCCAAAATACACTACTCATATATGAAAATGCTTCCCCTCAAGACATTTTAATTCAAAAATTTTAAAAAATTTTAAGCAAAAGTGAGTTTTTTTAAAATTGAGGAACATTTTCCGAGTTTGCTTTTGGAAGAAAGAATCTGACCTAAGGTATTTTATACCGCTATCCCACACTTAGAGGAACATTGTCCCTAATGTTCTCTTGAGTTGAGATTTTATTGTAAGTAAAATCCCACACTTAGAGTTTGAACATACCGAAAAATGTTTCTCAAGTGTTTGTTTTGGGCTGGAATCCCACACTTAGTGATAAGTTAAGGATATGGCATAGATTACTAAACGGTAAAAGTAAAACATATACGATCATAACGAAATAGAGATAAGAACGAGGAAACTCCCCTATACGGCTGTGAGCTGAGGATATGAAGGTAGACTATGTCGGCACTAGTGCTGGGTCAGACTCCGTCTTCATAAAGTGCACTCAAGCTCATGCGGGATACTCTTCATTCAAACCATCCACCAACTTCTCTCATAACTCAGAGTAAAAGGATAGATTGTAGAAAATGAAGTGATAACACCATCAGGATGCAGGCATAATCAACCAAGATGAACCAAATGTTGGATAGAGATGATGGACAAGGATACTAATCATCATGAGCCACTGATGTAACTTAATAGCTCACAATGATTTGACACTGCTGAATCCATTGACCATAAACTTCTATCACCCAAGATCTTCTCTGACGAACTAATGGGGTGAATGTAATGTTGTTCTTGTCAGATGAGATCTCCAGCTTCCATTTCCATCCCGTCTTTAATCTCTTGATATCCATTCCTTGATCAGCTTATATTCCTAAGGTTTAGCAATGAATACTTTATAAGCTGGAAAATACTACTAGCGTTGTGGTGATTCATGGCCCCCAATGGTGGTAAGGATAAGTATGAATGGGTGGATGGGTGGGCGGATGTGGCTATGGTGATGGTGGTCCTGGGTTCCATGAAACGCTCTTCTAGCAACCAAGGATGTGGTAAGATATGGTTGGATTTATGGAATATGTGGGAACATATGGTGAATGTCGAGGTTATCTGCTCGATGAATAATTCTGAAAGGGGCTAGAATGTGATCATCATTTGTATCCTAAAGATATATCATTTCCCTAAGCAATGCTCCAAAATTTCCAAATCTAATGAACGATGATGCTCCCCTTGTCATTTCTCCATTATACTCAAAGATTCTTCATCCATAGGTGCTAATCCCTGCCTGTTAGACATTTGTACAAACAAGAGAGCAGACAAATATAATCCAATAGACATGTGATTATTCCCTAGGTTATAGACTCACTGGTTTTTTGAAAGATTTTTGAAAGTGAAGGTTTTTGAAAAACAAACTAGTATATGACTTCGAGTCTAATCACACACTTAAAAGTGTTAGCTGCCTACAATTTTATTTCAGCATAAGCAACTGATATGGAAATACAATTAGATTTAGTTAATCAGGTAGCCAAGTATAAAGATTTCCAAAGCACATATTTTTAAACGAGATCGAGTATAATACACACATAGACATACAAATCATGTTATAAGGCATTGTAAGATCTCATGTATGTTCACAGAAATATATGTAAGTACCTCAAATGCTCGAAATATGTGAGTGGTGTGTATGACTAGGGCACCTAGATAACCAAGTTGCTAGCAGGGTTCCATGTTTGCAAATGAAAGGATGCAGAGAATTTGAGATCTAAGATAATGGTGGAATAGATATAGCAATGAAGTCCAAACAAGTGGGAGAGGGAAAGTTTCAGGTTTTTAGCAAAAGATTGACTAGAAAGTTCAAAAACCGTGACTTCATTTTTAGTTCTAAGTCATTTTTGAAAATCATTCCCTTTTTGTTCACATAAACTTAAGAAAACTTTTAAACATGCTTTTTAGGGTTTCATTTTCTACTTATTCAGGTTAGCATACTACTTTATCCTAGATTAACTATTTTAACTATTAAAACTACTTTAGACACGGGTTGCCTCCCGAGAAGCGCTTGTTTTTGTTCGAGTCTCGAGCCTGACTCTAGCTTTATATGTCGGGAGATCCTAGCGGCTTCCTTGCATCCATCAGTAGGCACAAGTGGAAGTATTGGTGCATACCTATATAGTTAAAGCAGGTTATTCCTAGGGTATGTCCAATAAGATGAGAAGGTGCGTCGAAGTGAGTTATTTGTTTTACTTGAGGCATAATAAATCTCTCAACTTCTTGTACTTTCTCAGGTTGGATGGTTTGGATGGGTCGGTCAAAGAGGTCCTCATCACTCCATGACGTATACGTCATTATGTAGTGGAGAGATGGTTTGTAGAACAACCTTGACGCAGAACCCACATTACTTCCTACGGTCTCTTGGTTGATGATAATGTTGTACTCTGGTAATGGAGGTGGGACAGAGTCCCTTGACGTCTCCAATCTTGTAGCAACATTCTCATCAACTACTTGGGCGACTAGTTTAGCTAAGGCAGTTGAGGGTTCAACTAGATCAAGGGGTGATTCATCCTGCGAGATATGTGGGATATCATCAACCACAACTAGTTGTGGGATAGTATCAACCATGTCAGTTTGAGTTGGGATGAGATCACTTCTCAGAGTCGGTGCACGTTCCTCTTGTCCTTTTGAAGCTGAGTCTTCTTTGTAGATCTCCACATCCGGGCTCTCCATTTCTATCTCCTCGTCTACCTCATCATACTCGTCACTCCGGCCGGAAGTTTTGAGTGGCAATGGTTCGGAAAGTTCCTCTAGAATGAACTCCTCGTCGGTCTCAGACGTTGATAGGTTAGGAATGGGTGGAAGTGAAGATTTAGAAGATTGGTTAGGTGTAGGATTTGAAGATAGTTCGCAACCAGGCTCAAGAGAATGAAAGTCGGTGTCAAGTGAGGTAGATGGGGTGTGTGTGTTCCTATCATCTTTCTGTAACCTAAAGTTGGGTCTAACTTGATTCCTATCTCCCTTACTACTTATTGTTGTTCAGTTAAGTTATGAGAGGTGCGTTTTAGCAATTCCTCTTGCTCTTTTAATAATTGCTCAAGTGAGTTGTACGGGGGTGAAAAAGCAGCATTACTGCTGAGAACGGTCAAAGACGTATCTCTCAAGTCTGGACTCTCGTATGGTTGATATTCAGATACAGGGTAAGATGAGTGTGGGTAGACTTCGAATGGCTGAGGGTAGTAAGGTTGGTATTGTTGTTGGAAAACATAAGGGTCATTTTGATATTCTAATTGAGGATCTAGGTACCCTACGTTATCCAAATCATTCCTACTATATCCTTGACATTCGTTATCTAAATGGGAATCACTCATACATCTATCTTGTACAAGACTATCAAATTGATCTATTAATTGTTGTACATTTGCCATTTCCCAAGTTTTTAGAGAACACAAGAAGAAGGTTTAAGAATTTGAAGTTGTAGTATGGAGGGAAGTTATTCAAAGCTACGCTAAGTTAACTACGCTACACTAATCTACGGGCAGAAAGTAATTTATGACAGGGACGGTGAATCCAAGTCAAAAGGATCGCTTAAAAACTACTTTATCTAAACAAGCTCCAAATCGTACTACCGTTCCCGGCAGCGGCGCCAAAAACTTGATGCGCACCGAGACGTCAGGTTTTCGGGAATCGCTTCCCTGCCGTTGCGGACCTCACGCTCAACGCGGCATCATGTGGTAGTTTTAAATTTATAATAGTCGGGGGGAGCCAAAACCTTCCGAACTACTTACTATTATTAGGTACGAACACCTGATATTAGTATGTGGTAAGGATGAGCCAGGGTCGTTCCTCACGATGGTAGAATTGAAGCAGAGCTCGTTCGGATAACTTAGTAATTAAGCTGGGTTTTTGAATAGTTGGATAGGTTTGTATTTGGTTTTCTAATTTATTTAAACTAATAAAACATAAAATAAAAGGGAAGCTAGCATATATGTAACACTTAAGGATGACGGATACGCGGTTCACCATTTCTTAGAAAAGTGTATTACTGGGATGATGTTCATTATGGGACACATTTAGGTAACAGACAAGTAAACTATAGGTGTAAACACTAGGACCCTACTTGTTTCGGTTAAACCTAAATAAGTATGTCACTGAGTACCTAGGCTATCGTGATTCTGATCAGAACAGACTATCCGACCCACCACACATGTCTTTGTAGAGACAGCGACCCTTGAAGGGTGCAGGAATAAGGTAACAGGCTGCCCATTGGGTTATTCTGACCTTTCTTAACACCTAAGTCTAAATGTTATTATCTAAACGTGTACTGATTATTATCTTTGTATTCTAAACTATCAGTTTTGTAGAGTCTAGGGGTTTTAAGAATCCTGAACCACTGCTGGGCTTGACTTTCATCTCTAGACTCATTCCTTAGGTTTTATTAGCTCAAATACTTCTGTCATGATCTAGAACTCTCCTTTGCGATCAGTCATTCATCCCTAGACACACTTAGCGGGGTACAGTGCACTTTTCCACAACGGTTGCTAACCCTAGGTATTACTACTGTGTACAGTACTGTAACCATTTTCCACAATACCGTATAATCAGGAATCAGTCTACCGTGTACTCCAGTTGTCCCACAGTTCAACCAATTCTAGGTACAATTACAGTGTACAGTGCTTACAGCATTTCCACGGCGTTCATAACCAGAATTAATCTCACCATGTATAACTGCTTTTCCACATGTTAACCAACCCTAACTATAGATACGGTGTACTTTAGTTACTGTATTTCCACAGTGTGTCGTAACCAGGGGTAGGCCTACGGTGTACTTAGCATTTCCACAGCTTTATGGTGCCTAGACCATATTCTAGGGTTTCTAAGTAGTCCACAATGACGGCACCAACGGCTTTTCCTTAGGCTTCCACGGTTGTGATCCACCGCTATACCCAGTAATTTAGCCAAATTACAGTAACGGACACGGCTTCGTACGATAATACAGATAACAATCTACCAAAACTCAGGCCTAAAGCTAAGGTGATAGTCACGTGAAGGACTGGAAAGGGTGATCCATAACTAAGTCTAGATGCATGATAAGTTTAGACAGATACAGAGTTTAACAATTCCATTTATATAATAATCGGGAACATTATTCCACAACGGATTGTGCCCACGACTTCCATAGCTTCCACGTTCCGTACTCGTCACATTAGTGATGTTTCCGGCGCTATACAAATGAAAGCCGTATAACGTTACCTCCGTTGTTTCATAATGATGTTATCCCAATATCATATATTTGAAGTACATCATCACTACTATTTAAATCATGGCAACTATACAAGAAACTACTCACAAAGCATGGCAATAAGCATTCCAAACATTAATTAATCACAAACATCAAACAAGAACATTATGACAAATTAATACAAGAAAGGATGGATATTACCGATAAATAATTGCGAGCAGAATAACACTTGTATTTCTCCGAATAATATCCCAAGTATTACAAATGTTAGCTTCTACGAATTACATTACATAGCTACTCCTAAAGCGACGGATTCTCTCTCTAATCTTCCCAATAGTTTCTAGAGAGAGAAACTAGAGAGAGAGACTAGAGAGAGAACCTAACTACCTACGATTTCTCCTCTAACTCCTAAGAGTAGTGCTAGAGAGAGAAATTTACTAATTATTCTAGTGAGAGAAAGAAGTGAGAATGAATTGAAATTGTGAGATTGGATGATGAAAATGAGGAGGTGGTGGTGAGTATTTATAGATTTGGCTCAACCGTATTCCTCAACCGTATTCCCACCTCCAAAATCCCAACCGTATTCCTCAGCCGTATCAAAATCACACCTTGGATGACCAAAACACACGATACGGTTGAGATTGGCCGTATACGGGAGAGATTGGCCGTATCGGGGGAGGGACAAGGCCGGATACGGGAGGATTTGGCCATATACGGCTGGACCTTGGCCGTATACGGTTGGGACAGGCCGTATATGGCTTGGTCTTGGCCGTATACGGTTGGGCTTGGCCGTATCCGGCTTGGCTCTCCCGTATCGTGGTCCGTCGGTTGTCTTGAATCTTCGTTTGGGTGTAACTTCTTCATCCGATGTCCGTTTTGAGCGTTCTTTATATCCACGCGATCGTAATCTCCTAAGGAACAGAATGACATAAGTTAGAGGTCATAATTCCAAGTGGAGCTCAGAAAGTGCTAAAACACGTGAACCGGAATGCTTAAGATCTTTTGTGCTCTATTTTATTCGTTTTTAGGCCTTTTTAGTTGATTCTTGAAGCATCGTCTATATTTTAGCCTTCATTATGAAATTTAGTATAAAAATGTATATTTCAAATGTTTTCATCCATAATTGGGCTAAAAAGGTGAGATAATAGCACACTAAAACTTGACTTTTTGCGTGTCATCAGAACACCGTGTCGAGAAACAATTTCTTGATGTAGATTTGCGCTAGTCGTTCCATTTTATCGGTTTCCTTGATCGCCAGGAAATGAGCAGATTTGGTGAGATGATCGACGATCACCCAAATGGTATCGCAACCGCTCGACGACTTGGGTAGTTTGGTTATGAAATCCATGGCAATTTGTTCCCATTTCCATTCAGGGATTTCAGGTTGTTGGAGTAAACCGGAAGGCTTTTGATGTTCGGTTTTGACTTTTGAGCAAGTGAGACACTTGCTAACATAAGTGGCGATTTCGGCTTTCATGTTCGGCCACCAATAAAACTCCTTGATACCATGGTACATTTTGTCGGATCCCGGGTGGATAGAATATTTGGACTTGTGAGCTTCGTCCATCACCAAGTCCCGGAGTTTCCCAAAATTTGGTTGCCAGATTCGATTGGAGAAGTACTTAACCCCATTAGGTTTGGTTTCAAATTGTTTATCCAAGCCTCGCAAGGCTTCATTTTTGATGTTTTCAGGTTTTAAGGCTTCGAGTTGAGCGGTGTGTATTTGAAGGGTGAGATCATTATGAATAGTCATGTTAAGGGCTCGGACTCGAAGTGGTTTAGGTCTTTCTTTTCGACTGAGGGCATCGGCAACAACATTTGCCTTACCCGGGATGGTATTTGATTTCGCAGTCGTAATCTGTAAGCAACTCGACCCATCGACATTGCCTCATGTTGAGATCCTTTTGATCGAAGATATGTTGGTGACTTTTATGATCGGTAAAGATTGTGCACTTAGTGCCGTAGAGGTAATGTCTCCAGATTTTGAGAGCGAACACAACAGCTCCAAGCTCGAGGTCATGAGTGGTGTAGTTCTTTTCGTGAATTTTCAGCTGTCGTGAGGCGTAAGCAATGACTTTGTCTCGTTGCATCAGGACGCAACCGAGACCTTGTTGAGAAGCATCGCAGTATACCACGAAGTCATCGGTGCCTTCGGGTAGAGATAAGATTGGAGCACTGCAAAGCTTCTGTTTCAGGAGCTGGAATGCTGACTCTTGTTTATCAGTCCAATCGAACTTCTTTTCCTTCTGAGTCAGTGTCGTGAGTGGTTGAGCTATTTTAGAGAAGTTTTCGATGAACCGGCGATAATACCCTGCCAATCCTAAGAATTGGCGTACCTCGGTTGGAGTGGTTGGCGCTTGCCAGTCTTTGATAGCCTCGATTTTTGATGGAGCAACATGAATTCCTTGACTGTCAATCACGTGTCCAAGGAATTGAACGGTTTGCATCCAGAACTCACATTTGGAGAATTTGGCGTAAAGCTCCTCGTGCTTAAGCAGTTCTAGGATGGTTCTGAGGTGTTGCGCATGTTCTTGCTCGTTGCGCGAATAGATGAGAATGTCATCAATGAAGACGATGACAAACTTGTCGAGATAAGGTTTGCACACCCGGTTCATAAGGTCCATGAACACGGCCGGTGCGTTGGTTAGACCGAATGGCATCACTTGAAATTCGTAATGCCCATAACGGGTTCTGAAGGCTGTTTTCGGAATGTCGGTGTCGCGAACCCATAACTGATGATAACCCGATCGAAGGTCGATCTTTGAATAAAAACTCGATCCCTGAAGTTGGTCGAATAGATCATCGATACGAGGGAGTGGATATCGGTTTTTGACGGTTAATTTTGTTCAAATCCCGGTAGTCGATACACATTCTGAATGAACCGTCCTTCTTTTTGACAAACAAGACCGGAGCTTCCCAAGGTGAAGAACTCGGTCTGATGAATCCTCTATCCAGGAGTTCCTGTAATTGGCTGGACAGCTCCTGAAGTTCGGATGGTGCTAGGCGGTACGGTGCTCGGGCCACCGGTGCGGCACCCGGCATGAGATCAATCGAGAACTCAACCTGTCTAGGTGGAGGTAGACCAGGTAGTTCTTCCAGAAAGACTTCAGGAAAGTCTCTAACAATAGGCACATCCTCAAGTCGCTTCCCCTCCGACTTTTTCTCCATGATGTGTGCGAGGATTGCAAGATAACCCTTTCTCAGAAATTTTCGGGTTTTCAGACAAGAGATGATGTTGAGTCTCGACCCACCGGTCTCCCCTGTATGATCAAGGTTCTACCGACGGCGAGAGGGATGCGGACAATCTTATCATGGCAAACAATTTCGGCCCGATGCTTGGACAACCAGTCCATACCCACGATGACATCAAAACTTCCGATTCTAACGGGCATGAGATCAATTGAAAAGGTTTCGTCGGCTAGGTTTAAAGTGCAATTAGGTATTACACTATCGGTTTCTATCAGTTTACCGTTTGCTAGCTCTACGGTGTACTTAACATCTAAGGTCACGGGGGTGATGTCAAGTAGTGGGTAAAACTCATCGGAAATAAAACTCCTATCGGCACCAGTATCAAACAGAACAGAAGCAGATAAGTTGTTGAGGAGAAACATACCCGAGACCACATTCGGGTCTTGACGGGCGTCCCCAGAGTTGAGTACGAAGGCTCTACCTCTTGCGTTGTTGTTGCTGTTGTTGTTGTTGCCCTTGTTCTTCAGTTTTGGGCAATCGTCCCAGAAGTGCCCAGGATTTCCACACTCAAAACAGACTTTGGGTGGCCTAGTGTTGTTGTTGGGATTGTTGTTGGTAGGGGATCGACAATCTTTGGCAAGGTGGCCGTACCAATTGCAATTGTTGCAAAAGGGACCACAAGAACCTTCATGGTGGCGGCTGCACTTGGAACAGTAAGGTTTGTTCCCAATGTAACCCCATTTGTTGTCAGTGGTGGTGTTGTAGGCTTTGATGGTGTCGGGTTTCTTGTTTGGGTGGTTATTGTGGTTGTCGGACCACTTTCTTTTGTTATGGTGGGAGGAGGAGGTGAGTGTTTCTGGTTCAGTGTTCATTGCCATAAGGTCATGGGCTAAAAGGATAGCACCATCGATAGTGGTTTGGTTTGAAGAGGCGACGTGCCCCCGAACAGGTTCCGGGAGGCCAAGAATATACTTCTTGATTTTATCAGGTTCGGTGCTCACCATAGCTGGGCGAAGGGTGGCAAGTTGTTGAAATCTGGTGGTGTATCCATCAATGTCACCACCTTGTACCTTTAGGTTCCAGAATTCTTCGTCCAGCTTTTGAAGCTTGTCGATGGAGCAGTACTTGGAGGTGAGTTTCTTCTTCAGGTCATCCCAAGTTAGTTGATAGGCGGCCTCAGCACCCACTGACTGGGCGTAAGAGTTCCAGCATGAGTGGGCATCGTCCTCAAGGGTGCAAGTAGCGAAGTTGACTTTGTCCTCCTCCGCGCATTTGCTGACACAGAAAACGGTCTCCATCTTTTCGAACCATCGGATGAGTCCGATAGCTCCCTCTGTACCCTTGAAGCTCGAGGGTTTACAGTTCTGGAAGTCCTTGTAGGAACAAGGCTTTGTGGCAGCAGCAGCGGTTTCAGCAGTGTCGCTGTTTCTTCCGGAGTTCAATGAGGAATTCCGGGCCAATGCTTCTGTCATAGCATGGGATATGAGTGATGCAAGCTGAGCATCAGAGAATGGTCTCGTCTTCGGCGGCATGATTCTTCAAATAAAAGAAATAAAATTTGTGAGATTTTCGTATGATGATAAAGGTTGTCACAGACGTTTATGTACGTAAGTGGTAATACACAACATCGATATAGAATGATAAGTAATATGAGTTGAAACAGTAGTGACATTCGATAGATAATACGAGTTCAAGAGTTACATCCGTGGACTTATTACAAAAGGTGTCGGGAATTGTTACTTCCGACCGAACTACTAGCGTAGCGTTTAGGTAGTTACTAGGTTACAAGATAGATTACAAGGAAAGATCTACACTAATCTTGCCGTAGGTTGAATTGTTCCATCATCGAGACAAGACGGTCAACCGTATTTGCAAGTCTGCTGGCTTGTCGGGCGTTATCTTCTGCTAGTGCTAGTCATTGTGTTAATCCATGGGCATACTCTTCTACTTCCCGTGAGCGCTGTTCATATTCTTCCATCCTTTGTCGCAGAAGGGCATTTTCCACGCTTATGTCTACTACTTGGTTGCGAAGGACATCCATATTGTTGTTTGTGGTTTCGAGGTCATCGGAGACTTGATGGATGCGTTCAAGGGATGTAAGTCTCCATTTTTCATTTGTTTCTTGTAGCACGACATCCATGGTGCGAAGTTGTTGCTCGTGACAGTCCAGTCTAGCCGCCAACGCCGGTAAGGTGAAATGGGTAGGATAGGGGCCAGCTAGAGGCAATCTGGCGTTCCTTCGGGCTACCCGTGGGTTCTGAGATCCGGGTTGAGAGCGCGATGAATTGGGTGGTAAGTTTTCCATTTCTGAGACAAAGCGTTAGTAGGAGTGAGGCCTATATTCATATGATACGTATTTAATATAGCCTATTGAGTGTCTAGCACATACAAGTTTAAGTCCCGGTTCTCTCGAGGTCAGAGTCAACTAGTGTATCCCCGTTCAACATAATCGTTTCAGACCTTACATCATCTTTCCTTAATTATACATAGTTGATCAGGCTATGTTAAATTAAAGTCGTATGCTGTAATTCCAGAGCCAGTCATGCCTAATAAGAAAATACTGCCTAATGGTCATAGTCTAGGCCCACTAAATGCAACCTAGTTCACTATAACCTTAGGCTCTGATACCAATCTGTAACACCCCCAAATTTACTGTTTAGCGGAAGCATACATTGGGTGTTACTAATCAATAATCAAAGCACCAAGATATATAGTAAACGACTCTATATGTGTCGTTTTAACAAAATATATTAATATAAGAAATGTTTACAACATTTGAAGCTGTACATAGCTCGTGTTCGATAAAATGAGAGATTTCAGTACATAAGTACTTGTACAAAATATACTAATGCAAGAAAATCTCTAATGTCTGCATGCTGACTCGAGCTATATAATCCTGATGGTAGAGCAAATCTACTGCTGGGTACCTGCGATACATGCTAAAATAGGTCAGCTAAAAGCTGGTGAGCTCACAGGTTTGAAATAACATATAAGTTGTATGAACCGCAAGATTTAAGTAATTGAATTGCATCCAGCAATTGATAATGTAAGTGTATACAGCCATGAGCACATAGTTGAGCTTAACTCGTGGGTCAGGGTCACAGCCTGAGCGTTTTTGCCTCCATGAGTGCCTAATCAACACTCGTCTTCCCAAATATTAGTACGTCCGTTTACCCGGTTAGTGCTTGCTAACCCGAACGAGGTGGGTTAATCCTATATGGTACCATATACTAATATTCACGCTACAAATGTATTAACAACTATGCTGTCGGAGGACTTTAAATGATTAGTCGTGTAAAACTCATGTAGTATATGTAAAAGTTGCACTTGCGTTCACATGTTAAAAATAAGCAGTGTATCACACCCCTGAGTAAAACAGTAAAAAGAGGGGCCATGAGACTCACCTGTTGAGTTGCGTTGCGTGTGAGTGCTAGCAAAGCCTAAAACCCAAAGTTCACCTAGTCGAATCTCCTAACGCCCTAAACGTTTGAGATTTAATAAGTACGTGGATGTATAAGTTTGACCATCCATGCTAGTATTCACGCAACTAAATTATGTCCAAAGTGTTTGTTTAACGTTTACGTTTGTATTTCGTAGTTGTGAAAATGTGTACGACTCGTTGGTAATAGTTTGAAATCACGATTTCAAAAAAATAAGTTTGTTTGAAATGTATGTACAGTTCGTATATCGTATCATGTGTAAGTATTCGTTTTCGGTTAAGTTCGACACTTAGTAGAAAAATGATTTGCAAGTTGAGTTTCGCAAGTTGAGTTTCGCAAGTTGAGTTTTGCAAGTTGAGTTTTCTCGCGAGTCGAGTTGAGATTTCTCGCGAGTCAGGTTAAGATCCACGAGTCAAGTGGACCCGCCAGTCAAGTCGACCCGCAAGTCAAGTCTCGACTCGCGAAATTCATCAGATTTGGATCTCAGCTCGCGAAATTGGCTGTTCAGCGATTTTTATGCAAATTTCGACTTTTAAAGCGTTTTTAAAGGTGTTTTGGACATAATAAGTTGATATAACACTAATACATGGTAGATTAAGCATTATAAACCCTAAATATCAAAGAAAACTTCGAAATCTAAGAGTTGTCGGGAATGTCGGGAACTTACAAAGTGCCGAAATGAAATTCCGGAAAGATAGAAGTGTAGATCGTTGCGTGGTGGTCGTTTTTCCTAAAAGAGCTTTGAATTCCGACGGCGTTTATTGGTAGTAATTGGCGGTTTTGTGTGGTAGAGTGGTGGTGAAATTTGAGAGAAAAGGGAGTAAGAGAGAGAGTGGATGGTGATAAATGAAGAAGAAAAGGAAGGAGGTGGAGGTTTAAGCCTCCCCCTTTTTCGTTTCTCCCGCGATCGTGCTCCGTGTGGCGTTCGTTTTCCCGGTCGTTTAAACGTTAAATTAATATTAATTACTTTTAAATGTACGTTTTAAACAACGAATAATTTCCTGATAGTTTGGTTGAAGTATTTTATAAAATACTATATGCTTGAGTTATAAAATGAAATATTAAACTTGTTTCGTTTTGTTCGTGTGTTTTACATTTTTAAATCGTGTAAGTTTTGCTTGTACAATACGAAATGAACACAAATTATTATCATAATAATATTTTTGGATATAATAGCGTTATTATATAATAAAAGTATTCCACCAACGTCCATATTTAACTGAACCGAATTACATTCGATTAAAATAGCGTACGATCTAATCAAATCGCATTGTTTTTGTATATATATTCAACAATATATATTTCGATACATTAATTTGCCTAAAACTGAACTAATTACATGTATTAACGAATGATTAGGCACTAATCACTAGTCCTAATTTGGCAGGTGTTACAATACATCCCATTGCTTCTTTAACAATTCACGTTTATTTTTCTTCAACTTGTCGTTGCCAGCAAAACTTTTCTCCATTGCCTTATAAAGCTCATAAGCCGTATTCAAATCTTTCCATCCAGCAAGAACATCACTAGGAAGACTCATAGAGATAACCGATTTAGCTTTCTTGTTTCGATCATGTTCTTTCCTTTCATCAGAAGTCATCATTTTAAGTGACTTGGGAGGAGGATTATTATCCCTATAAATTCCTTTAGCTCTAGGATGAATGTATTGCTCCAAGATAGGAATCATTAGATCCGGATCATATAAAGCAATAAATGACTCAAACCGATACCGCCAATCATCATAATCATTCTGACATAAGAATTTTGGTGGTTTGGTTGTAGTTCCAGTCTCTTGTTCACTCTTCATCATAGCTTGCCAATTCACATGAGCTATTTTAAACACTTAGAAAAATTCCACACTTTGTCGAGAATAAGAAGTCCGAGAATAACACACTCCGAGAATAATAGTCCGTCAATACCACTACTCCGTGAATATCAACACTCCGTGAATATCAACACTCCGTGAATCTCAAGTCCGATAGTAACAATCCGTGAATAACAAAGTACTGTTTATACGACAATAACACAATCCGTCAATGAGAATCTGTCAATTAGAATCCGTGAGTAATCAACTACCGTTTATCCGTCAATCACAATCCGAGAATACAAGTCCGTGAATAGTCAACTACTATTCATGCTACAATAGCATATTGTCGGATCACCTAGCTTTCAATCACGGAAAAAACGGTTATTCACTAATCACGGAATACTAATCACGGATGAAATTTCCAGAAATGCAAAAGTGTTGTAAAATCTTTAATTTAGCTCGTTTTAGCTAAAATTGATATCACTGAGCTCGGAATTTGATTTCTAACAGTCGTAGCTATTCAAATTGATCTTTCACCGTCCAATTTATGAATCCGTACAATTTGACGATAAGTACGTAAGCAATCAAAGATCAAAAATGAGAAAATATGATCAAATTCAGATGAATTATGATCACAGAATCACAAACAGTACATCGTAAGTGATAAACTCAATCAAATTTTGATAAAAGCTCTCAAATCCGAAGCAAATTGAAATCAATTTATACCGTAACTCTTCCGAATCAGTCTAATAGCATCAAATTGCAACAAAAAAATCAATTTTGAAGCTTCCGAGTTCTTCGAATCAATCAAATACCTCCAATTTCACCTCTAATTCGATCAAACAGTTCTAATTCAATTCGTACGGCTCTGATACCACTTTGAAGTGCCGTGGATCACGAAACGCAACTAGAACTTAGTATAACTTGTGCGGAATACAAGTTAAACAACGAGATATGAATTAGAGAACAAGAAGTATTCAATTCAAACGGCTTTTGTATTTCACCAAAACACACAGAGAATTCTGTGAGAATTTGTACAAAAGACTTAGCTTACAAATGATCACAACTTATCTATCTATAGACTAGCTTTCAAGCTTATGCGACAATACTTAAGTGAGTTGACTTTAGTTAATCCGTCAATGCTATTCACGGAATGACCAACTAAACCGACAATGACCTATACACGGACCAACAAATGATAACAAAATTAAATCAAGCTTTAGACATTTTGCTCCAACAAATGATAACAAGATTCCTTAGGGTCATAGGTATATGAAATGCATCTAAATTTGTATTAAGACCATAACAAACTCTGTGTATCTCCCACTGAATTTATGTTAACCCCTTGAATTATTATGATTGAATTTACAATAGTTTAGCCATATAAAATTTTAACTAAAAGAGACTTAAGGCTTCCGTTAACAAAACCCAATATATTACTTCGTAATAATTATAGTATTATGTAATAAACGAGTTGAGCCCGAACCGTGCTCGAGATTTGGTTCGAAAATAGCCGAGCTCACGCGTAATATACTAGGCTCGAAACGAGTCGACCTTGAGCTCTTTTAATTTTATTAATAATAAGAGTGGGGTTCAAATGAGTATAAGCATCTAGGGTGAGAATGAGGGAATGTATGTGAGCCATTAGATCTTGCAAATCAATGGTCCAGATTTAACCACCATCTTTTATTTTTTTTAGGGAGGTTATGACATGATTTGGGCGGAAGGGTATTTTTGTAATTTAACCTTTTAATTAATTTCTTTTTTTCTGTACATCTTATTTCACAAAAAAATGTACGCTCCATTCGTCTATTTTCTTTGTTCCTGGACACATAAAACCCTAGCACAAACCGTCGATTAGGTGATTAATTCTTCGAATTTCGTCTCTAAATCATCGTTTTCTTCCATCAAACCCGGTCAGATTATCATTCTACGGTTAATTATTTGCAGATTTCGTTTGGTGAAACCCTAACTCGAAAAACATAATCTGAACCCAAATTAAGCTATGATTCTTTGTTTGAATGGATGTTCATGATGAAATTCTGCAAGCATCATCATTGAAATTGCTTATTAATGTGGTTCCATTAAAATCGTTCAACTTGGTAATTTTTAATTTTGATCCATATTTTTATTTTATACAACAGTAATGAAAATTTCAACTAAAGTGATGTGTTGTTATCTTGTTAGAGTTTTATGATTATGATATATCTGATATCAAAGTGAAATTTTTTCATTCGGGATAATTAAAGTAAACTTGAATATAAGATTTTCGATGAAATGTCTCATTGAAATATGATTTTACTGTTGTCGTCCTAGCATGAAAATTTAGCATCTCGAACTGCAAAAATGCAGATTATGAAGAGTTGGTTGAACACAAGGATGGTGTTAGTGTCACATATGGTTTTGTATTGTATCACATGTGTTACTATACTGTTATTTACATTTGCACTTTGCCGTATACTTTCATAGTTTCACAAATGTTCTTTCTTCGAAATGCCTACTAATGCACTTTTGGGTAATTTATGCTTCCTCGTTATTTATATTTTCCAGATATATAATTAGTTTATATTTTAATATCATAAGTGGTATTGATCACTATCACATGTGTTATTAATTTACATTTACCTTTATTTGAATTATTTTACAACTTTGTTAGTTTATTGGCATGTCACTTGGGTTACTTTCTCGTTGATAACTTTGACACAGATACAATGAAGTTAAAGTTTGGGAATGCATCCATAACAATGACTCCACAGGCGGTTCACGATGTGTTTTGGGATCCCGTTGGGTGGTACTCCAATTATGTCTTTACCGGACGTAAATCGGGAACATCCATGTATGGAGAAGTGGAATAAAGACTTTCCAAGGGTGGAGATCCGTCCTAGGAATACTATTTTCTATTTTTGGTATAGTTTGATCTATATTTTCAATTACAATTTTTCAATAAAAGTTTCAATAGCTCTCTATAGGTTTATTTATCATTGTCAGTTGGTTGTTTTTGTATTGGTTAATTTGTTTTGATGGTTTTAGTGATTATCATTTTCTGTAACACATGTGTTACTTACTCTATATGTACCAGGCTTCTATTTACTATAACATGCCATATATATATTTGTTTTATTCTGTATATGTATATATGTATAGTGTTATTTGGATAGTATTTCCAAGATGCTTGAGTCTACAATGAAATAAAATAAGTTAGAGAGGGCATCAATAATGCATTTGAAGTGGAAGACAGTACAACACCATTGTGAATGTGGTGTTTCTGTAATGATACATATGGATAAGGAGGGTCGCTTGCAGAATATGCAACTTATCCGTTTAAGGATTAAGTATGCTACATAAATATTACTGCACGAGGAATACATTCACAGTGATTGTGTGCACACATTTGTTGATCATTTTATGCATGTCCACTCTCGGGAATTGATAGAGAAGCAAGTCAAAGATGCCATTAGAACCCGCCAAAAGGAAGTTGTTGACTTGTTAAGTGCTGCAGAAGACCTTGTAGAAGAAAATGCCACTGTGCTTATTTTAGTAAACTGATATTTTGATGATGTTATCAATTTATAATTATTTAAGACAGTATGGTGTATGCTTTTTCGAATCCGATGTGTTGACTATAATGTACTTATAATTTTTTCCTGTAATAATGCCTTTTGTATTAGATCTAATTTTGGTTTTGCTAAATCGTTGTAAGCTGATTTTCATTAGATCATGCGCTATTTATGTGACAACCGAAAAATTTAGGTTAACATTTACCTCTAATTAAAACGTTATTTTTTTTTTGTATTTAGTACGTAATTAGGCTAAATTCATGATGCATTACATATACATAAATATTTAGAATTACGCAAAACTATCGGACGATTCCGACAACTACGAACGTTGGTGATAAAACTTTTAAAAAAAACTCAAAACTATTTTAGTAGTTAGTTATTTATTTATTATTATTATGCTAGGGTATAGCATAACGCTACGGAGAAATTTAAATCAAACGAACGCGATTTCAACTAAACGCGACAATATTTCGATAACACGATTTAAACGAAACAAACTATCGTTAATAAACAATTACTATGAAATTTGGAAATTATAATTCCTAACACGCTAAACTACCTTAAATTGTCCTAATTCACCTAGTTACCCTTAACTAATCAGTCTGATCTTGTCAGGCCGTAGTCATTTGTTGGAAAGCAGTTTGACCTTGGATGAATTTGTTGAGGTTGTCGTCAGTACTCGTGACTGGAATGATAGTCTTCGTAGGTTCAGCAGGTTGGATATCCTCAGTGGCGGTTAATGGAAGAGGTTGGTTATATGGGAGTTGTGGTTGTTGTGGATACGTCGGATATCGTGGCTGAAACCTGGGTTGGAAGGGTAGTTGGTTATTCCGCGGAGGATATTGATTTCCTCGAGTTCTAGGCGGTGAAGTCCTAGCGAAGCCAGGAGGGTTTTGTGGTCTGACAGGAAACTAGGCATAGTAGACTGAACCGTCAGTAGGATCTTCGTACTCAACCTCGTATTCTTCAGCTGGATGGTTGGCACAGTTCTGGCAAGCCTGAACTTGGTGGATCTGCTGTGGCTGTTTCTTCAGTTCTCCAATTTGCTTCATCAGAGTCTAAATCTGTTCGCTTAGAGACTTAATGGCTTCAGTTTGGCGGGCGTTGTTGGCGGAAAGATGTAAAGATGAGGATTGCTAATCAGACTTCCAATCGTGGTGGTGCATCGTCATATCTTCAATCATGCTCCATGCTTCGTCATCAGTTAGTTTCATGAAGTTTCCTTGAGCAGCTGCATCAAGATTGATGCGATGGTTAGGATCAAGAGCTCTGTAGAAGGTCCACACCATGCCAGTCTTCATCATTTGGTGGTTTGGACATTTCCTCTGTAAACTCTTAAATAGCTCCCATGCTGAGTAGATAGATTCATCATGAGCTTGTTGGAAGTTTGCAATGTTATTCTTTGCCTGAGTTTGTTTGGACGGGGGAAAGTATCTAGCGAGAAACTTGTTACCCATGTCGGTCCATGAGGTGATTGAGCCAGTCTCAAGTCCCTCAAACCAGGTAGAAGCATGTAAAGTGAGAGAATAGGGGAACAAGTATGAGCGGACGATATCCTGCTCAACCCCATTCTGCTTGTATGAGTTTGAAACCTGAATGAATTTGTCGATATGAGCGTTGGGATCATCACGGGGTAGACCGTGGAATTGGCAGTTGTCTTTTATGAGTTGTACGATATGGTGTTTGAGTTCAAAAGATGCTCCATCGAACACTGGATAGCTAATCAGTCCTCCTCGTCCTTCAATAGATGGCTTGGTGTTGTCGGTGAGAGTAACACGAGCAGCCATTTGTGGAAAATGGGAACGTCTTTCTTTGCGGATGGTACGGATAATTGACTCAGGATCGGGTACGAAAATGAGAGGTTCAGATCCGGATGATCTGGTCGAATTTCGTTGTGTGTTGTGAGAAGATATTTTCGGTTGGAACAAGGAAAAGAAAAGTAAATTAAGCTAAACTATGGGTATCACTGAATAGAAGATTCGTCGAGACGCTTCAGAGTCTTACGATTAACTTCCCCGGCAGCGGCGCTAAAAACTTGTCGCGCCTCAATCCGACATGGTCGTCTTCGCAATGGAAGGAGGCAACGAAAGTAAAGGTAGTTTTAAATTTATAGAGCTGGGGACCTAAGCTTACTACGGCTGTATAGCAGTAGTATGACATAGGGTCGTTCTTCAAGCTAATCGTATTGTGAAACGGAAGTGTCGGGACGAATGGTTCAGTTTAGTGATGGGTTTTGTCGCACCCCCAACACACGTGGCAGCGAAAGTATGAGGTGTCATGGGGGCGCCGACCAAATTACATATCACAACACAAAGATTAAAGCAAACGACCTCTACATGAGACGTTTTTAAAAAATATTACAATCCATAAAATAAAATGTTTACATCATTGGCTAGTTCCCAAAATGTATTTCTAAAGATTCTAATACACAGTCGTATTACAAAAAGTTAATGTAAGAAAATCTCGAATATGTGTAATGCATGCGACTCAAACTAGCTAGCGCATCCTGTGGGCAACCCTACTATTGCTGAGCACCTAAGAATACAACACTAAAAGGGTCAACCAAAAGGTTGGTGAATCTCACAGGTTTATTAGTAAAACATGTTATGATGCACAAGATTTATCCGATAATGTTTAACCGAGTGATAAATGAACAAATTAATGTTTCCGATTTGCCATGACATGAGTCCACGGTTCGAAGCCTAACCCGATTTGTGCCTCCCGGAGGTGTCTAATCCGAAACACCTTTATGACAAATACTAAAGTGCCCGTTTGACGTGGTTGTAGCTAGCAACCCGGACGGGGACGTCACTCCCATAATAGATCTATTCTTTAGTACTCGCGCCTTCACAGTTAACTAACCGTGTGTGATGAGGACTTTTAATGGATTATAAAACAACTCATGTAATAACCGAATATGATAACCGAATTAATAACCGAATTAAATAACCGAATACTTGTGATCATGAAAATATTTAAGCATTGTATCTCACCCCGAATTGTAAAAACGGTAAAAGTGGGGCTGTGAGACTCACCTTAGATTAGCATGTAGCAAGCAAATATCAATTAAGCAAAGTGTTCCGATGTGCAAGATAGTCGGAGGTTTCATCACTTCTTGGAAAGTAAAATTGCGGAAAAGTAAAACACGGGCTGCCTCCCGAGAAGCGCTCTTTTAAAGTCGAGAGCTCGACTTCTTGTTCTCAGATGATGCTGGATGAGTCCCAGGAGCTGGAGTGATCATTGTTGCTCCTTGGTAGAGTGTAGTGTGGTAGAAAATATTGTAGGAATTGCACTATCATGTTGGAGATCAAGTTTGGTGGAATGGTGGATTCCATCCTGAAGCTCTTGAAGTGATCCGTGGCCAATCGGTCAAGGAGTGCCATCCCGCAAGTGATATACCTTACTGCCTGAGTAACTGGTCCATTAGGATCAATTCTGGTGGTAGTGTTTGTTTGGATAATCTCACGATGTGGGTGATCTCGACCAATCGATGCTATTAAGGCCATGAATTGAGTCTTTAATTCATCAAAATCATCGGCTAAAGGATCTCCTCCAAAGGATCTAGCTGCTTGGCATACATCTCTGATGAGCTGGTGCTGCTGACGGCTAAATGGAAAGTCCGAGTCTGTGAAGATGTATACTAACTTGTTGAATATCTCACGATATCCATTTCGGTAGACAACAAATTCCACATCTTCTTCAATGTACATTTAGCTTAGTCGTGTTCTCACATAAGTTGTTGAGTTAATCTGTGACATGTGTGGAATGAACCTTGGTACATCTCGAGTTTCTTCATCATAGGCCGAGTGGTTCAGTTCACCAATTATTAGCTCAACATGATGCCCAATAATAGAGTGAATGACAATTCTGCAGTTCTTAGTGGCGGTGAGGTGTTCTCCAGTTTCGATGAGATCTAGAAGTGTTCTCAGATCTCCCAAAATCCTGATGTCTGCATAATTCTGTGGGTTTCCAGTTGCTCTTTCCAGATGTGCTCTCATTGATCCGAGCAAAGCTTTTTGATTTGATGAGTAAGGGAAAGCTGATCCTGCGAGGGCGCAATATACCTTGCGATATATTTGCCTTTGGTTCTTGTAGAACTCGATCTCTCCGACCGGGTGGTTTGGTCTTTCAGGTAGTTGAGCTTCTCCCCTAATTTGAGCCTCGAGCGAGTCAGCTAACTCTGAATTTGCCTGCGGAGTGTTCGAGATTCTTGTACTCCGTAACTGGCAGCGTAGGAATCATACTCTCGCTCAATTCCTCTGATTAAGCGCTGCTGATGTGAAGTATAGTCATTGGTTGACTCTCTGATAGCTTCTACGATTATGCGGACGTCATCATGTTCGTCTATCACATTTATCAGCTCTTGGTGAGTATCTACGAGTGGTACTTGTATCAATTCCGTAGAAGGAGTTGGAGAATTGGCAGGTGCAGGAGGAGTAGGTGGAATGGAGCGTGTGTCAAGAGGTATGTCCAGGTAGTCATCCTTATTTTCGTTGTCATTTCCTGAATCTGCTTCTTGCGAATCCGGGAAGTGGGCGTATTCTTCATCTGTTGCTAAGTTGGAAGAAGGTTGAGAATAGTTGATTTCAATGATCCTTTCTTCTGGGGTTGAATTTCGAGGGTTCCCTTCATCATTGCCTTCCAATTTGGCTGCCTTAAAATCTGCAATTTGCTTGAAAAATTTAGGGTACAGATCTGGATGACGTGTTGATGTTCTGAGCTCCTTTTCGATATTATCCAGGCCTCGTAGTCGGGATCGAGTGAGTGGTCTTGCAGGATCGAGGTAAGAATCGAGCATTGCCCCCATGGTGCGGGCGTAGATTGCTTTTCGAGATTGGCGAGCGGAAAGGTCGTCAACTTATTCATTTGTGACTCTGGATGGCATTGGTTCTTCAGAATTTTGTAACCTCGTAACCTCGGCCATTGTTGGAGGTGAATCAGGAAAGTAAGTGTGAGGCGATATTTCTTCTTCATCTTCCTCTATTTCTTCGGGATCTTCTTCTTCCTCTTCAGTTTCTTCCTCCATTTCCTTTTCTTCAGGTTCGGATTCTTCCTTTTCTTCTTCTTCAGGTTCGGATTCTTCCTCTTCAAATGATTCAATTTCTTCCTCTGCCTCCTCATATTCTTCATCCTCTTCTGGTTTAGTTTCTGGGTCAGAGATGAAAATAGCCGATCGATTTATTGATTGCTCGTCATCGGATTCTGACTCATCGTCGGTAGTGATTCTGCCCACTGATAATGCATACAAATCTTCTTGCTCTGGAGTGTATTCTAGCTGGTCAATTTTGTAGGTGATGCTTTCTCCATGGGATCGTAGAACGATTGTGTGGTTATATACATCAATGAACACTCTTGCCGTATTCATGAATGGTCTTCCAAGGATAATCGGAATATTTATATCTTCGTGGATATCCATTACCACGAAGTTCGTAGGTAGAAGAATTTGTCAACTTGAACTAAGACGTTCTCAGCTATTCCTTTTGGATATCGGACAGATTGGTCAGCTAGCTGGACAGTCATCTTAGTGGGTTTCAGATTTTCAATTTCTAGCCTTTTAAATAAGGAGTAGGGCATAAGATTTATGCCTTACTCCTAAATCGGCTAAGGCGTTGATATCTCCGGATTGGTAAATGGAACAAGGAAGTGTAAATCGTTCGGTGTCTCCTAGTTTTTCTGGAAGGCTATTCTTTAGTAGGGCTGAACTCTCAGAACTGAGTGGGATGTTGTTTACTTTAGGCAGTCTATCCTTGGTAGATAAGAGTTTTCTAATGTACTTATTACGACCAGGAACTCTAGACATGGTGTCGAGGAATTTACCATCTAATTTAAAAGATGATAACTTCTTTGGTTGAGTTTTAAGTCTAGCGGGGTAAGGGATTCTTACTTGTTTGTTCAAGGTCAGAGCAGGTTCCGTTATTGGTGATTAGGTGGCTAGCTCTTCTTTTACAGGGACAGCAGTAGGTGGTTGAGTAGCTGCTTCTTTGGTGGTGGTAACTTGCTTTGCCTCCTCAACATGTGGATTTTGAACCGTGTTACTAGGCAAACTTCCTCTGGGTCTGGTGTCAAGACGTTGTGCCAGTTGTCCTATTTGCGCTTCTAGGTTCTAGAGTACGATAACTGGTTTCTCATGAAGAGGTCAGCTTGATCTTGTCTGGCGGACGTCTTCTAGTTGAGTTGGTGCTGTCCTTGCATGAATTGAGTGAAGGCGTCGTCTGGATTTGAAGCTGGTGTATTTGTCTTGGCAGGTTGCTCAGTGGGTTGGTTTGTGTCGGAAGTAAGTCCAGGAAGTGCGAGGGGTTGGTTGTAAACAAGTTGTTGTTGTTGTGTGTATGGTGGATATCTAGGCGGATATCTTGGTGGGTAAGGTTGTTGGTTGGGCCTTGGCGGAAAGGGTGGACCTCGGGTTTGGTTGTTGTTTTCGTTGAAACCGGGTGGAAAATTTTGTTGTCGAGCGGGAAATTGGGCATAGTAAACGGTGCCGTCTGCCTCTTCGTATTCGACCTGATATTCACCAGATGGGTGTGGGTTGGTGCATTTTGGGTAGGCTTGCACTTGACATACTTGATGCTGTTGTTTCTTGAGTTCTCCGAATTTCTTGACAATGAAGTCTATCTTTTCAGTGAGTACCTTAATTGATTCAATCGGAAGTGGATTCGAGGCAGCGAGAGGTGCTGAAGATGTCGAGTGATCTCCTGAGTTCCAATCATGGTGATGCATAGTCATGTTTTCAATAAGGTCCCATCCTTCTTCGTATGTTTTCTTTATGAAGTTCCCTTGTGCAGCAGCATCAAGGGTAATTCGGTAGTTGGATGCTAAATCGTTATAGAAAGTGCATAGCTGTGCTGATTTGTCGCACCCCCAAATTATGATGCGGAAGCGATTCGGGTCGGGGCGCGACTAATCGAGGTAATCAACAGCACAAAGATATATAATGAACGACTCTATATGCGTCGTATAACAAAATACATTGATACGTTAAACGTTTACATCAACTGAAGCTATTACAATAGCCCGTGTTCTGAATACGAGAGATTTCAATACATAATCACTTTTACAAAATATAATAATGCAAGAAAATCTCTGATGTTTGCATGATGACTCGAGCTGAAAGTATCCTGATGGGCAGTCCAACCTACTGCTGAGTACCTGTGATACATGCTAAAAATGGTCAGCTAAAAGCTGGTGAGCTCACAGGTTTGTATGTCAAAACATATCGTATGAACCGCAAGATTTAATGTAACGATTTGCAACCAAGTAAATGAATAATGTATATACAGCTATGAGCACATAGTCTGAGCTTAAATGAGGTGTCAGGATCCACATTCAAGGACCTGGTCGAGGGTGCCTCCCCACGAGTGCCTAATCTACACTCGCCTGAACAAATGCTAATGCGTCCGTTTGACTAGTTAGTGCTTGCTAACCCAGACGAGGATTGTCAATCCTATATGGTACCATACACTAACATTCACGCTACAGAAGTACTACCAAACTATGTTGTGGAGGACTTTAAAATGATTATTTGTGAGAAACTCATGTAGTATAAAGCGTTGTTTTGTACTTGCGTTCACATGTAAATAAAACGAGCAATGAATCACACACCTGAGTGAAAAATAGTAAAATAGTGCTATGAGACTCACCTGAGTATGATGCGTTTATCAAACGTGTGTTGCTTAGCCAAGGAATGAGGTTCGAAGACTGTAACCTGAGGGCGTCCAAGACGCGCGTTGGTTAACAAGAGTAGGTATCTCAAAAAATCACCTATGCTAGTTGATCATACAACTAGTAATGTCCAAATACATTTGGTTTGTTTGTTTGCGTTTTGAAAACGTGTACGACCCGTTGGTGATGATTTGTAATAATAATCTCAAAGCATTATTATTATGATGTTATAACGTTGTGCTTACAAAGCATGTTCCATGTGTTATTGAGTTGTATCGTATAAGTATAAATGTTTAATTGTTGTGATTATTCAACACTTAGTCAAATTGTGAGGTTTCAACATTCTGTGAGTTGCGACACAAGATTGTTTCGCTATAGGGTGTTACGACATAGAGATCTGTGTCGCAAACCGCGACGTAAGTGATTGTTGCGACATAGGACTTTGTGTCGCTATGTGCGACGTTCGCAATTTAATGCGACATAGTAGCTTGCGTCGCAGGTTCGGGGTCGCTGATGGTTCAGGGTCACTAATGGTTTGTGTCGCAATATTTGTGTGCGACATAAGAGGTTTTGTCGCATAATGCGACTTAATTGATTGTTGCGACATAAGGCCTTGTGTCGTAATAGGCCTGGGCCATCTGCGACATAACCGGCTGTTTGGATATTGAAGTGTCGGGAATGTGGTCAAACGACTCCGGTTTGACCCGAGACTTTTACACAAGTCTTAAAATAGTTCATAGGGCTTACTAAAATTATTGGTTCGTGTCGGGGTTTACCCGAAGTGTCGGTTTTAAATCGCAACTTGAAACTTCATGATTTTATGATTTCGGTTTTTGTCGTTTTGTTTCGCCACAAGTTTTCTACCATTTCTAGTCCACATCAATTCTCACAAAAATTCTTAGTTGATCAACTATGTGTCTAGTCTATTAAGTAATTTTTTCCGGCAATTATAGCGTTCATTTAAATGGGTAAATAAATTCGTGAAAGAACCGAACTCAGTTTTCGACAAATTCTGACAATAGTCCAAAGATTTGTTTATCACTAAAAATCCGTACAGTTCTGGAAAAAGTGTAAAACACGAAACTCGTAGATCTCTTTCATACGAAAATTTTGGTATGTGTTTCATGGTCTAGTTCGGAACACACGATTTTATATTAATTCTTTCGTGGGACTGATTTTCTGGGCAGATTATGCATGTTTATATATGTGTATCAAAAACGATTTTTGAGTTATAATTTGGACATAATCTAGCAAGAAAATCAACTAGACATGTAAATAAAGAAAGTATAAGTAGTTTTAATGAGACGAAAACTTACAAGAGTCGGTTTTAAAATCCGAAAAGATGAAAGTGTAGTTCGAGACGTGGTGATCATTTTCTTCCAAACAAGCTTGAATTTTCAAGGTTTTTTCTGTTGGTTTAATGGTGGTTGTGTGGTGGTTCCTTGAACCGGTTTTAGAGAGAGAGAAGTGGGGAAGAGAGATGTTGGAGAGAATGATGAAAAGTGTGGTTGATGAATGAGTAAAGAAAAGAGGTTGAAGTGTGTAAGTGGAGAAGTGAGGTATGGGAGGCCATACCTCCTTCTTTGGCCGGTCAAAGGGTGGGGTCCACTCTAGTGTGGACTTCACCCAACTTGTTCCCTAACTCGCGCTCCGTGTGGTATTCGTTTCCTCGTTCGTTTCGTTGTTTATTTATACGTTATATGTTAAACGTACGTGTTTTAAATACATTCGAATTTCGATATTTTTAACTTGAAGTAATACTTAATATTACTTGAAAACATTTCTAGAAATGTTTGGTAATGTGTCGGGAATGGTTTGCGTAATTGTGTTACGGTTATTTAATCTTGTAACGTTTTAACTAAACGTTTTCGTTATCGGTTTAATGCACAATACTTCAAACCAATATTTTCTATATAACGTAATCTATTTTAACTTAATAAAATATATTTTGAATTTTTGTCTTATTGTCGGGCATGTCTCGCGCGTTTTTGGTCGCATATACTTATTCGGTACGATACAAAATACTTGTGAAATACTATCAAAATAATATTTTGAAATCAATTTGTTTATTAGATAATTTCACATTATTAGATAAGTAGAGTTCACCAACGTCCGTATAAAGTGTATCGAAATCCATTCGATATAAACGTGCACGATTTAACCAAATCGCGTATATGTATATATATTCAACAATATATATAGAAGGATACATAAATTAGCCTAATCAAAGAACTAATTACATGTATTAACAGATGATTAGGCACTACTTACTAGTCCTAATTTGGCGGGTGTCACATGATTTGTCAAGATGATGGTTGGGGCACTTCTTTAATGCTCCTTTGAATCGTTCCCATGCGGTGTATAATGACTCGTCAAAAGCTTGTCGGAAGTTCATGATGTCATTCTTGAGTTTGGTTTGCTTGGACGGTGGAAAGTACTTAGTCAGAATCTTCGTTACCATTACTGTCCATGAAGGGATTGAACCGGTTTCTAAACTGTGACACCCGTCAAATTAGGACTTATAATTAGTACCTAATCAACAGTTAATACATGTAATTAGTTCTGTGTTAGGCTAATTAATGTATCGATATATATATTGTTGAATATATACAATTATGCGATTTGATTAAATCGTACACATCTCAAATCGAATATTCGAGTTGAATATATTACTTCATGTGACCATATAGTGGCATTTGGTCACAGTGTTCAAGTGTGTGACATAGATTTGTCACATTTTATGTGTATAACGTGACTAATGCTTCGAACTTACTATTCATTTGTCACGCGTTCCAAATTCATATGTTACTAAAAAAACAGCAAAAAAATAGCAGTTCCCTTTAGCCACATAAATGTTCGAAGGTGTGGCAATACATTTCAGAATGGTCATACGATTGGAGTTCAGCTGTGACCAACTAATGAAGTTAATTTTATTTTTGTATCTTTAGTCACATAAATATTCTAATGTGTAACGATTTGATTTCGAGCATGTGTGACCAAAGCGCAGTTTTGTACTAGCGAATGTAATTCGGTTCAAACAATACGGACGTTGGTGAACAATTTTATTAAATAATATAACATTATTTAATAACACTATTATATCCAAAATATTATTTTGATAATATTTCGCATTTATTTCGTATCGTACAATTTACGGTTACGCGATTAAAATATTAAATGCGTATTAAATTAATTAAACGTTTAAACGACCGGAAAAACGAACACCGCACGGAGCGCGATTGCAGGAAACTAAAACTTGAGACCCACACCTCGGTGGGCCCCCTCCCTAAACCGGCCAAGGATGGGACATCACCTCCCACCCTTTGTTTTCCACTCATTTGTTACACACACACACTACACTTTCTGTTTCACTCCCTCTCTCTCCCATTCTTCCACCATCACACAACCACCACCTTCAATCACCAAAAACTACCATCAAACCTCATTGAATCACCACACTCCTTTGAAGAAAAAGAACCACAACGTCAAGATCTACAACTTCATCTTTTCGGATTTCTCTCGCGTGAACTTGTAAGAAACCCGACACTTTCGAAAAACTTCTAGATTTTGATTTATTTTAGTTGTATCTTGTTCCTCTAGCTTTGTAGTGTCCAAATATATCCTTGAAACTTGTTTTTGGAACATTGTCGGAAAATGTCGGTTTTGGTCATTTTTAAGAAAACGACTCTAGAAACGCAACCAACTCAAAGTAATGGTTTTTATAAGCTCAATGAACCAAAACAAGGGTTGGGTAAAAGAATCAGACCTTGTGGTGGTCGTTAAACATGTTTTTGACAAATCTAGAAATCGACCAGATGCTAGTGACGCATCGCCAGATCCAGTATAGCGTCACTTCCTTAAGTGACGCATTAAGTGTCGCTAAAAGCCCTAATTTTGCGTCACTTGCCTAAGTACCGCTAAAAACCCTCTTTTCCCGTCACTTCCTAAGTGTCGCAAATACTATACCCGTCACTTGTATCCGACACTTGCTGAAGTGTCATCCCAAAATCGATTTGCAATATAACCGACACTTGTACCCGACACTTGATTTAGTGTCGCCTCTTATGCGTTACTTCCTTAAGTGACGCCCATAATAACAAATTTACCATTTTTTGCGACACTTCATGAGTGTCGCCTGAACCCTTAAGTGTCGCTATAAGTGACGCTAAATACAGAAGGTTTGCAAACTATTTTTATACTAAGTGTCGAACTTATATAACCTCAAAGCTTTATACGATACGACTTCTAAAACACATTTGAAACATACTTTTAAGTATAACACATTGAAATCACAATGATAATGTTGAGATTATAATTACAAACAATCACCAACGGGCCGTACACGTTTTCAATACTCAATCAAATCAACCAAATCGTAGTCATTTGGACAAGTTAATCAACCAAATCGTAGTAATTTGGACATTCTAGTTGGACAAACAACTACAAAGGTAGTCTTTATAGATACCTACTCACGTTAATAACAGTCGCTTGTCGTGGACACCCTCAGGTTACAAGTCTTCGGACATCACTACTCGGCTAATCAACTCAAGTTTATTAAGTTAAACTCTCAGGACTCAGGTGAGTCTCATAGCCCCTATTTTACTGTTTTCATTAGGGGTGTGATACATTGCTCAATATATTTACATGTGAACGCAAGTACAATCAAAATCAAATACTACATGAGTTGTTTTCAACTAATCAATTTAAAGTCCTCCACAAACATAGTTTGGTAATACATCTGTAGCGTGAATGTTAGTATATGATATCATATAAGATTGACAATCCTCGTCCGGGTTAGCAAGCACTAACTGGTCAAACGGACGTATTAGCATTTCGGTAGACGAGTGTAGATTAGGTACTTGTAGGAGGCACCTCGATCGGAATTCTTTCATTGGACCCGACCCTCAAGTTAAGCTCAGACTATGTACTCATGGCTGTATAACTTTTATTTTGCTTTATTGCAACTTAAATTCAATTAAATCTTGCGGTTCATACATTATGTTTTGACATACAAACCTGTGAGCTCACCAGCGTTTCGCTGACCCATTTTAGCATGTATCACAGGTACTCAGCAGTAAGTTGGACTGCCTCAGGAGTACTGTAGCTCGAGTCAGCATGCAGATATTAGAGATTGCCTTGCATTAATATATTTTGTAAAAGTATTTATGTATTGGAATCTCTCATTTTCAGAACACGAGCTATGTATAGCTTCAAATGTTGTAAACATTTCTTATATCAATATATTTTGTTAAAACGATGCATATAGAGTCGTTTACTATATATCTTTGTGCTGTGATTACTTGATTAGTCGCGCCCCGACCCGAACCGCTTCCGCATCATAATTTGGGGGTGCGACAGATTGGTATCAGAACTAGGTTGCATTAGTGGGCCTAGACTATGACCGTTAGGCAGTATTTCCTTATTAGGTGTAACTAGTTCAGGAATTACAGTATACGACTTTAATTTAACATAGCCTGATCAACTATGTACAATTAAGGGAAAATGATGTGAGGTCTGAAATGGTTATGTTGAACGGGAATACACTAGTTGACTCAGACCTCGAGAGAACCGGGACTCAAACATGTCTATGCTAGACACCCAATAGGCTATTATGTGATACTAAGTATAGATAGATATGCCTCACTCACGTATTACATCTAAGGCTATATTATATATGTACTATATTAGTATAGGCCTCATTCTCACTAACGCTTTGTCTCAGAAATGGCAAACACACCAACCAATTCATCACGCTCTCATCCGTATGGATCATGAAACTCAAGGGTAGCTAGGAGGGACACTAGGTTGCCTCGAGCTAGCCCATACCCCACTCAAAACCAACTCAATAACCAGTCCCAGAGGCAAGCAACTAGCCAATGGCAATGGTTATCAAATCAACTCAACACTTGGAGGGACGAGGAAGGAATCCAACTCCCCGCCTCAAACGGAGGATTTTCCAACATGGAAGTCTTTCCCTATACTCAAGAACCTGCTCACTTCACTGTACCTGTCTTAGCTGCCAGTGTACACTGTCACGAGCAACAACTACGCGATATGGATATCGAACTACAGGAAAGTAACGAAAATTGGAGGCTCACATCACTCGAACGTATCAATCAAGTCTCTGAGGATCACGACAATACCGTTAACCACATGGACATCCTCCGCAACCAAATGGGAGAAACCATCGAAACCATGGAGGTCGTCCACAACCAAGTGATTGGTAATCGAAACGAAATCTCCGTCCTACAATCAAGGTTGAATCAGTGCGAGACACGTCTAAGGGAAACCGAAGACACCCTCCGAATGGTTAGCAGACTTGCAGAATCTGTGGACCATCTCACCGCACTGCTGCCACAACTCAATCTACGTCAGAATTAGCCGAGGCTGAATCTGTACTCTATTATGCTTTTGTAGGACCTATGTAATTTGACCGGATGGAACAATTCCCGGCACTTTTGTAAAACATCTAAATCTGTAACTTTTGGAACTTGTAGCTCGAAATTGTCTACAATCCTTTGAATTCGTGATATCAAATGACAATTTCCTTCAATTATTCTACCTTATCAATTTTTACATTGTGATGTTGTATATTACTGCTTATATATATATATATATATATATATATATATATATATATATATATATATATATATATATACACATCTACTGTAATTATCATTCTGGTACAATTTCTTATGTACCCTTTGTTTCTTTCTTAAAAAAGCATGCCGCCAAAGAAGAAAAGTTACAGTGATGCTGAACTTAATGTCATCATCTCTCGAGCTGTAGCCGATGCCTTGGCTGCTCGGGACTCACAACGAACCAGTGATCAAACTGTCACTCTACAACGAACTAGTGATATCAAATGACAAACTGTCACTCTACAACGAACCAGTGATCAAACTGTCACTCTACAACGAACTTAATGACTACTCAAAGTTTCTCCCTGGAAACGTGTCATTCGTTTCGGCAAACGAGGAAAACTGAATCCTCGAGAGGATTGGTCCAATGGCATATCGATTGCAGCTGCCACCCGAACTCAGCAGCGTGCACCCCACTTTCCACATTTCTAACTTGAAGAAATGTATGTCTGATGAGACACTTATTATTCCACTTGATGAAATTCGTATTGACGACAAGCTTCACTTTGTTGAAGAACCCGCCAAAATCATGGACCGTGAGGTCAAACAACTCAAACAAAGTCGTATTCCCATCGTAAAAGTCAGGTGGAATTCGCGGCGTGGTCCGGAATTCACTTGGGAACGGGAAGACCAAATGCGACTCAAGTATCCTCAGTTATTCACTGACGCTACTTCAAACACGACTACAAACTAAATTTTGGGACGAAATTCTTCTAACAGGGGGAGAATGTGACACCTGTCAAATTAGGACTAGTGATTAGTGCCTAATCATTTATAATACATGTAATTAGTTCTATGTTAGGCTAATTAATGTATCAATATATATATTGTTGAATATATACAATTATGCGATTTGATTAAATCGTACACATCTCAAATCGAATGTAATTCAGTTCAAATAATACGGACATTGGTGAACAATTTTAGTAAATAATATAACATTATTTAATAACACTATTATATCCAAAATATTATTTTGATAATATTTCGTATTTATTTCGTATCGTACAATTAACGGTTACGCGATTAAAATATTAATCGCGCAAACAATCAAGACAAAGTAAAGTTATACTTTATAACTCAATTACAAGTATTTGATGAAATGCTTCAACGAAAATATCGAATAATTATTCGCATTTCAAAACTCATATTTAAACGCGTCTAAAATTATTTAAACGATTAAACGATCGGGAAAACGAACACCGCACGGAGCACAAACGCAAGGGAGCAAAATTTGGTGAAGTCCACACATGGTGGACCCCACCAAACCGGCCAAAAAGTAGGGGGTCAAACCCCACCCCATTCCTTTCCAACTCTCATTTCACCATCTCTTTCTTCTCTCTCTCTTCTTTCACCCTCACCACCACCATCTCAAAAACCACCACCTTCAACCCTCAAATACTACCATCAAACGACCCTAAATCACCAAGCTCATTTGGAGAAAAAGAACCGCGACGACAAGCTCTACACATCTATCTTTTCGGATTTCTCTCGCGTTAACTTATAAGATTCCCGACACTTTCGAAAAACTTCTAGATTTCAATTTGTTTTAGTTGTATGTTGTTAATCTAGCTTAGATGTGTCTAAATATATGTTCAAATCTCGTTTTCGGAACCTTTGTCGAAAAATGTCGGTTTTGGTCATTTTGTGAAAACGACATCTAAAACGACATTCAACACGAAGTAACAATTTTTACTAACTCTATAAACCAATATAAGGGTTGGGTAAAAGAATCAGACCAAGTGGTGGTCGTTAAACACGTTTTCGACAAGTCTAGAAATCGACCAGACGCAAGTGACGCACCGCAAGATCCAGTATAGCGTCACTTCCTTTAGTGACGCCTTAAGTGTCGCCAAAAGCCCTAATTTTTCATCACTTGCCTAAGTGCCGCTAAAAACCCTCTTTTCCCGTCACTTCCTAAGTCTCGCAAATACTATACCTGTCACTTGTATCCGACACTTGCTTAAGTGTCGCCCCGAAATCGATTTGCAATTTACCCGTTACTCATACCCGACACTTGCATAAGTGTCGCCTCTTATGCGTCACTTCCCCAAGTGACGCTAATTCGGAACTTACCATTTTATGCGACACTTCTTGAGTGTCGCCTAAACTCTTAAGGGTCGCTATAAGTGACGCTAAAAACAGAAAGTTTACAAACTATTTTTATACTAAGTGTCGAACTTGTATAACCTCAAACCCTTATACGATACGACTTCTAAAACACATTGGGACATACTTTTAAGTATAACTCTTCGAAATCATAATGATAATGTTGAGATTATTATTACAAACAATCACCAACGAGCCGTACACATTTTCAAAACTCAATCAAATCAACTAAATCGTAGTCATTTGGACAAGTTAAACAACCAAATCGTAGTAATTTAGACATTCTAGTTGGACGAACAACTACAAAGGTGATCTTCATAGATACCTACTCATGTTAATAACCATCGCGTGTCGTGGACACCCTCAGGTTACAAGTCTTCGGACATCACTACTCAGCTAATCAACTCAAGTTTATTAAATTAAACTCTCAAGACTCAGGTGAGTCTCATGGCCCCTATTTTACTATTTTACTCAGGGGTGTGATATCAATGCTCGATTTATTTACATATGAACGCAAGTACAATCAAAATCAAATACTACATGAGTTGTTTTCAACTAATCAATTTAAAGCCCTCCACAAACATAGTTTGGTAATACATCTGTAGCGTGTATGTTAGTATATGATATCATATAGGATTGACAATCCTCGTCTGGGTTAGCAAGCACTAACTGGTCAAACGGACGTATTAGCATTTGGGTAGACGAGTGTAGATTAGACACTCGTAGGAGGTACCTCGATCAAAATTCCTTCATTGGACACGACCCTCAAGTTAAGCTCAGACTATGTGCTCATGGCTGTATAACTTTTATTTTGCTTTATTGCAACTTAAATTCAATTAAATCTTGCGGTTCATACGATATGTTTTCACATACAAACATGTGAGCTCACCAGCGTTTCGCTGACCCATTTTAGCATGTATCACAGGTACTCAGCAGTAAGTTGGACTGCCCTCAGGATTACTGTAGCTCGAGTCAGCATGTAGATATTAGAGATTTCCTTGCATTAAAATATTTTGTAAAAGTATTTATGTATTGGAATCTCTCATTTTCAGAACACGAGCTATGTATAGCTTCAAATGTTGTAAACATTTCCTATATTAATATATTTTGTAAAACGACGCATTTAGTGGTCGTTTATTATATCTTTGTGCTGTGATTATTAATTAGTCACGCCCCGACCCGAACCGCTTCCGCATCATAAATTTGGGGGTGCGACATCCCGCCATACCTGTGTGCCGTTATCAGATGGGCCCTGATCCCGCTCCGCACATTCCACCGTGGGACCTATTCCCACCTTGGAACTCGACTGCGCAGGACCACCCCATCCCTATGGTCCCACCAGAGGAAGAGATCGCAACATTAGAGTTTTGGATTCAGGATCCAGAGGATGGCACTGCATCTCTAGTTTACACCATCGAGGAGTCCACATCACCCACATCGATCGTGGAAAACACGATCTTTATGGATGATGACTTCACCGACTGGGAGAGGCTGTATGCTAATATGGATTAGCTACTTTTAGTTATTTTTGTCTTTTATTATATGTGTTAAGACTTGTATTTCCTAAAGGATATTTATTATGCAGAGATCTATGTAGGAATTATAAATCCAGTGGCCACGCACGCATATTAGGGGAGTACTTCTTTCTTCTTTTGTCTTGATTAAACAACATTAAAAAGCTAAGAAAAACTCCAAGTGTGGGATTACTACTCACAAATGGAGAATAACTTAGAAAAATATTGCTCCTAGGGTAGAAAATCAAAGTGTAGGATGACCTAACTTAGAATGTGAACATTAGGGATAATGTTCTCTTAAGTGTGGGATAGTAGTAGTATGCACTACTATAGTGCATCTTTAACCCTTTTTGCTCAGTCCTTCAAACAACCTAAAAATTTCAAATTTTTCAAAAATTTTGAATCGATAAAAGGTATTATAAGGATATTTCTGGTCACCAAAAATTCGAAAGACAGGTGAAAGAACATAAGTAGCAGAAAATTCTTGGTAAAAATTCAAACTAAGTTCGAAATAAGTAATCGCATGACTAGGCACAAAACCAAAATAAAGTGAGGAAACTTGAGCCTTATAGCACTCATCTTTAGTGCTCCACTTTTCAATTGTGAGTGTGCCGATGTATGCTTTTTCGTATTAGAACTTGCTCAAGCACTACATTTCAAGATTACACAAATAGGCGTCATACGTGACGAATGTGCAATTAGACGAACTTGACATTTTTTTAGGAATAAACCTCTCTCTTAAAACCCCTGTTTTCAAGCCTAACCCGACCAATGCTTACTGTTAGTGTTGAAGATTCATTTAGAAAACATGTTGAGCCTTAACCTTTTCATTTCTAGAAAATACTTTGAACCTATCCATTCTTCTTCCTTCTCTTGGCCATAGCCTAAGTTTCTGCTCTGTCAGAAAGTTTGTTGTACACATGCTTCATCTTTCCAAAAAGTAAGGAGATTCCGTGGTAATCAAAAGAATTCAAAAGGAAAAGGAGCCTCCGAAGAAAACATGAGTCAGCATTGACAAGCTGCCCAAAGAAACTCGAAAGGTCTCGACCAAAAATTTCAGCAATAGTCAAGAAGATGCACACCCTACAACTCTCCAAGATATCTTAGAAAAGAGAGAAAAAGAAAGAAACAAAAAGGAAGAAAAGAAAAGGAGGTCACCTGAGAGTAAAATCCAAAAAAAGGCATCACAAAGCTTCAAGAACACGTCTTCACAGGCAACTGTTAATCTACATCAGAAACCTACATAATTCATCCGTAAAACCCTTTCTACCCTTCACTTATCCATACAACCCTCTTTACAAATATCTTGGGATAATTAGCACCATCCCTATTTAAGTAGTGGAGATTTGATTCTCGATCAAGCTTATGACGACAAAAGAGCTACATGACTGGCTTCTGTGCGAACTAGAAAATTGAAAACCCGATACACTTGAGTGAATTGAGTGACCAGCTGTGAGGAACCCCGGTCAAGTATATCCTACAATACGAGGATTGAGAAGAAAGCTTGTTAGGATCCGGTTTGAAGAAATACCCAAGATATTCAACCCCACTTAAGATCTTTCACACCTAATCTCTAGGAATTCAGTTCCCCAGAAATCAAACCTTCCCTTTTAGACCCTCTTATCGAAAAGGTCAATTTTTACTAAGGTTTCTTGAGGACAAGCAAAATTCTAAGTGTGGGATACTTGATATCGCGTAAAAAGTCACATTTTTACTATCGATATCTCTCTCATTTTAGAAAAAATACTAGGCAAATGAGCTCAAATATTACATTAATCAATGATATTTTGTCAAGTAGGTTAAAACAAGGAAGCACGAGAAAAATCAGGCAAAACAAGCGAAAAACGAAGATTTCACATGCGTTTGAAGATTCAAGACAACCAAGACAAAATTTCAAGTAAAAAGAATCATCTCAGAGATATCTCCATGCCAAAGTCTTCGTTTTTAAGAATCAAGTCCAATGCAAAAAGAATCACCAAATACGGATAAAGAATGAAGATTCTACGCGCTACAAAAGATTCAAAACATTCGGAACAAGGCATCTCAAGATAGGAAAATCATCTTGAGGATTTCATTACATCAAAGTCTTCGTTTTTAAAAATTGATTACAAGGCAAAAGGAATCATTGCAATTGGAAGCATAACTAAGAAGATACGCACGAAAACGCGAACGAAGAAACCTGTACGGCCGGATTGGACCAGCGCCGGCTGCTTTTCCAGTCCGTGGGCCGGTGCCGGCTCGGGTACGGCCAGTGCCGGTTGCTTTTTCGTCCGTGCGCCACCTTTTTCATCCGGTACGCGTATCGCGCGTGCTTTTTTGCTAAAATGAGCCTAACTTTGCTAGCGTGAGCCGGATTTCAACTATAAATATACTCTTGGATTCACAATTAAAAAACACACATTCCTAGGCTAGTTTCACTCTCAAAATCTCAGCTTTTAGAAAATTCCTTTTTTAGATTAGTTTAATTAATTGGGCTAGCCAATTAGTTAACTAAAAATGAGTAATAATCTTTATACGGGGATGCTCTGGGACGTATTTTAGCTTCAAGTTATTGTACATTGTATCAGGTTTTAGTTTATTATCTTTTCTTTATTTATATATGTTTGTTATTTATTTTCATTATTTAAATATGCATGTCAAAATTGCAATGATCAGGAGAGTTAGGAATCCAGATTCTTCCATATCGGGTCTTTAACCAACGTGAATCTTCAGTAATATTCTGAATCTGACCTTTAATATGTTCTGCTCTCCAAAAACCCTTCTGCCATGCACTTTGCTGCACTTCTTTAATCTGATCAAGTAGATTAGGAAGGATAGTGATATGAAGAGATTTAACAATTAAGGAATGGTGCATTGCTTTTCTGCTAAGCGCATCAGCTACAACATTAGCCTTTCCAGGATGATACAAAATTTCACAGTCGTAGTCTTTCACCAAGTCAAGCCATCGCCTTTGTCTCATGTTAAGATCACAATGATCAAAAAAGTACTTGAGGCTTTTATGATCAGTTTATATCGTACACTTGACACCATAGAGATGATGCCTCCAGATCTTTAAGGGGAAAACAACCGCCGCCAGTTCCAAATCATGAGTGGGGTATCCTTTTTCATGTTCTTTGAATTGTCTAGAAGCATATGCAATTACCTTGCCTCGCTGCATCAAAACATAACCTAAACCATTGTGTGAGGCATCACAATATACCACCATATCTTCAGTACCATCAGGAAGTACTAAGATAGGGGCTTGGCTAAGCTTTTTCTTAAGAATTCGGAAAGCTTGTTCTGATTGTTCGTTCCATTCAAACTTGACATTCTTTCGAGTGAGTTTAGTAAAAGGAGTAGCAATCTTTGAAAAGTTTTGGATAAACTGTCGATAATAACCAGCTAATCCCAGAAAACTTCTAACTTCAGTGGGATTGGTTGGAGGTTCCCACTTCATCACAGCTTCTACCTTAGCCGAGTCAACTTTTATACCTTGACTGTTCACCACATGGCCCAAGAATTGAACTTCACGAAGCCAAAATTCACATTTTGAGAACTTGGCGTAGAGCTTTTTGTTTCTTAACACTTGTAACATTTGCCTCAAATGAACTTCATGCTCACCAGCAGATTTAGAATAAATAAGAATATCATCAATAAACACAATCACGAATCTATCGAGCATAGAACGACATACCCGATTCATAAGATCCATGAATGCAGCCGGTGCATTTGTCAGACCGAAAGGCATAACCACGAATTCATAATGGCCATACCTAGTTCTAAATGCGGTTTTGGAAACATCTTCTTCCCGAACTTTCAATTGATGATAAACAGAACGTAAGTTAATTTTTGAGAAGAAATGAGCACCTTGGAGTTGATCAAACAAATCATCAATTCTAGGCAAATGATACCTATTCTTGATGGTTACTTTGTTTAATTCTCTATAATCAATACACATTCTCATTGTGCCATCTTTCTTTTTGACAAAAAGTACCGGAGCTCCCCACGGTGAACTACTCGGACGAATAAAGCCTTTATCGAGCAATTCTTGCAATTGTTTCATAAGTTCTTGCATTTCAGAGGGGGCAAGCCTATAAGGAGTTTTGGCTATAGGTGTAGCTCCAGGTACCAGATCAATGCGAAATTAAACTTGTCTCTCGGGTGGTACACCCGGTAATTCATCAGGAAATACATTGGGAAAATCCTTTACAACAGGAATTTCTTCAATCTTAGGGACAAATTTTTGGATGTCTATCACATATGCCAGAAAAGTTTGGTAGCCATGTAATAGATGACGCTTAGCATGAGTAAATGTACAAATAGACAACGAAGACTTTCTCTTTTCTCCATATATATCAATTACTCCCCCACTTGGAGAATTTACTCGAATAATAGCTTGATATCGCGTAAAAAGTCACGTTTTTACTACCGATATCTCTCTCATTCTGGAACGATTCTTGGCATATTGAATCAAAAACAGTACAAATCAATATTATTATGCCAAGATGGTCAAAACAAGGTTGCACGATGAAAATCAAGGAAAACGGATGAAAAACGAAGATTCCACACACGTTTGAAGATTCAAGGCATCAAAACGAGACTTCAAGACAAAAGTGCCCATCACTAACATCCATCTTACCCAAGATGTTCGTTTTCAAATTACGAATCCAACAGAAGAAGAATCAACAAAAACGGACGAAGAATGAAGATTCTACGTACGCCGGAAGATCCAAACGATTCGTACGACACATCTAAAGTTCAGAGTTGAATTCTTGGGATATCTTTTCATCAAAGTCTTTGTTTTTGAAAAACGAATCCAACAAAAAAAGAATCGACGCAAACGGACGCATAACCAAGAAGATACGCGCAAAACGAGCAACGAGGCAACGGGCGACCAACCGGGACGGGTGGCAGCCAGCCGCCGCCGGCCAGCCACCGGCTGCCACCACCCAGCCGCCGGCTGCTGCCATCCTGCCATCCGGTTCCCGCTTTTTGGTCCTTGTGTGTACCCGGTGCTAGACCTTTGCGCAACTTTACGTACCTCGTGCTAGACCTTTCCGCAACTTTACGTACCTCGTGCCACCACCTTCCCGTACCCGGTGCCACCACCTTTTTCACCTTTTGCTATTGTGAGCTCCTCAATATGCTAACGTGAGCTGAATTTCACCTATAAATAGAGGCCATAAGCCTTCATTTTTACACACACCATTCTTAGAACAATATACTACTCTTAAGATATTGTTTCTACTTTCTTTCAATTTTCTTACTAAAAATTAGTTTTAGGCTAGTTTAGGAGCATGTTTAGAATCGAAGGAAAGTACGGAACGCATTGTAATCTTCGGTGTAAGCTTGGAATTGTGTCAATTAATTCAAGTCTATTCTCTCTCATTCAATCCTGGTTCTTTCTATCCTTATCTTTCTTAATTAATTACGTTTATATTGATTATGCTAGATTTAGTTATTTACCATGATTAGAGAGTAATATACTTGTTGTGTTTGTTTGCGATGTAGTTAGTTAATTATGGGATGATTTATAAATAAATATTAAAGATCGGTAGTATTACTTTGATCGTCTTATTACATGTTCTTGTTTGATTGTTGCCTTAGAATCATCATAGTAGTAAAATATAAACGGTCTTAATTATCGTAAAGTAATATGACGGCCCCTATTCGACTGTTACTAGATATAGTACTGCAAACACTTCAAGGTGAAGTACACATGTATGGAAGTCGATGAATGACCGAAGGTAGTCATATTACGAAACGGTATAATATTACGAAGTGATATGATGGCCCCTATTCGACTGTTACGCAGTATAGCATTGGAAACACTTTAGGTGTAGTACAAATACGTGGAAGCTGCGTAACGACCGAAGGTAGTTATATTACGGACTAATATATAAAATGAGAAACCCAGTTTAATTAATCTTTCTAAATAGACTTTTAAACTTCAAATTAATCTATCGCCTTTCCACCAATAAACATGATTACAACACCTTTTTAACGACGTCCAATTAAAAGGTACTCAGTCATCTGTGTCAACATAATTTGTCAAAGGTATGATACTATGGAACCGCAAGGCTACATGGGGGATTATCATAGGACAAGACATGGCCAAGGTTTGAAGCGGTGGAACCACTTTAAGTGAGGAACGCTGTGGATAATCAGGGGATTTATTGGGTAGTCTTAAGTAAGGGCTGGTTTAAAGTCATAAATGAACTTTCTAAATATACGAATCTGTTAGGATGACGAGGAATGGTTATATGATTCAGTTATGTCTAGTACCTTAAGATTTTGTTCCCGTTCATATGAAAGTATTATTAAACCATAATCAAGATTTTGCTTATTATTCTAAATACTTTGTAATGTTACCATAACCTAGCTCCCGGTGTGACATGCTAATGGATTTTTAATTAGTAGGGAATCTAGTGTTTACATCACGAGTATTCAAGAATAATAATTAACAAATATCTTTCAAAACAGTTTCTCCAAACATCATCCCATAACTTAATTAACGAAGTCTCAGCAAACACTATCTTTATTTTATCTACTTTATCTTTTATTTTAATTTCTCTTTTATTCATTTACTTGCCTAAGTTAGTTAATATTAAAACCAAAACTCCCCCACTATTTTATAAACCCTTCACTATTTTGAAAGCCCTCATCAGCCACGCCTTAGTTTCAATTCAGTCGGTTTGAAGAACGACTCTAGGTCATACCTACCACTTGCTCACCCTTAGGATTAGCATTGTTAGGGAAAACTTAAGCCCTGTAATTACAAATTTAAAACACCCACTGATCGCCGCCTCCGGCAGCCGGTTCAACGACAAGGGTAAGTAATTTCCCTTACCGACCGCTGGGGGCGCATCAAGTTTTTGGCGCCGCTGCCGGGGAACCAACTGTACGATCCATAGGCATTAAGAAGAACTTACTTACTAGTGAACTTTTAGAATTCCTTATATCCCTACGTCTTTCTTTATTTTTCCTTCCTTTTACTACTTTTAGAAACTATCACCCTGATGTAACCTAAAAAGTCATGTTTTTAGGCACATTATTCAACAATTATTGGACTTATATTTGGTGAAAACATCTTAAAATATCTATTATTTACTTGAAATCACCAAAGTAGTCTAATTATAGGCGTTGCAGTTAAAATCACCAAAAACATCCGTTTATCACGCAAAAAGAGGCAAATAATGTCACCTTAAAATTCCCTTCTTGATTTTCTTATGTAATTAGATCTTGATTCATATTTTATGATTCCATAGGAAAATACAAGGCCGGAGGTGAAAGAATCAGAAGAAACGGACGAAGAACGGAGAAGATGTGCAGTCTGGAAGCCCGCCGATCGTCATCCGGAACACGCAAAAGTCAAACACTTCCAAATTTGGCAAACTTAGTGTCATTAGAAGCGTAACGGAAAAAGAAGCCAACGGCGCAAGAATCAAGCAAAACGGACTCCAAACGAAGAAGATACAGACGAACCAAGCAACCGAGGAATCAGTGGAGGCCAAATGGAGCACCAACCCCACCCCCCCCCCCCCTACCACCAAGGGTGCCGTATATGGCACCTTAAGTGCAGTATACGGTACCTAGGGTGCCGTATACGGGGTCTCTTTCCTTGTGAGGTGCCGTTTGACCCCCCCCTTGGTCCGCTTGTCCCGTATGCTGCTTTGATGCTTGTATTTTGTGCTTCAAGGCTTGTACCAAGGCTTTCAACCTTCTCCTATAAATAGTCACCTCCATTTCTCATTTCAACACACCTCTCATTCACAAATCTTCTCTCTCTCTCTACTTTCTCTCTCTAGCACTACTCTTAGGAGTTAGAGGAGAATTGTTCTTGTAGTTAATAAGGTTCTCTCTCTAGCACTACTCTTAGGAGTTAGAGGAGAATTAATAGGGTAGCTTTTGTAATAGAGTTGGAATTCTTGGAGGATCTCCTTTGTAATATTGTTCGGGATATTTCGGAGCTCTGTCCGTGTAATCTTTCAGCTACTATTCAATCTACGCATTACTTTCGGTTATTTCTATCCTTATCTCTCATAATGTTGCATGCTATTATTATGTTTGATTTAGGATACATTGCCATGATTAGTGAGTAGATTAGCTATTGTGTTTGTTGTGATGTAGTTAGTCGTTAATTGGGATGATGTCATTATGAGACAACGGAGATAACGTTATACGACTTTCATTTGTATAGCGCCGGAAACATCACGAATGTGTGGAGTACGGAACGTGGAAGCTATGAAAGTCGTGGGCACAATCCGTTGTGGAATAATGTTCCCAACTATATATTATAAATGAAAACTCGGTGCTTTGATTACACATTCCATCCATGATCTTAAATCAATTAATACCCTTCCACCGATAAACGTGGTTAAAACCTTTTTGATAAGACGTCATATCATGGGTAATTAACTATCTGTGTTTTGTTATAAAGCTGTGGAAATACTAAAATAGTAGTGTACACTGTGAATAACTCTTGATTAAATATCTGAGTTTAAATAACATGGTCTAGTTTTGAAGCCGTGGAAATACTGTTTTAAACAAGTACTGTACACTGTAACTAAACTAGGGATTTATTGGTTAATATCAAGTGAGGGTTAGTTTAAGTCATAAATGGAGAAACTCTGATCTAAAATACAAACTTAGTTTATGAATCCAGAAAGGAAGACGTTGAATCATTATGGATTCTAACCCTTGTCTATCACCTCTGGATTCTACATAACCGTTGATGGAAAGTAATCAAACACCAACCATGTCTTAATCTTAAATGTTTTATTCAATTGAGAATTACTGTGGTGTTAAGAACGATCGGACAGTTAGTGGGTCTGTTACTCTATTCATGCACCCAGGAATCTTTGTATTCCAGAAAAGGGTCATTGTTCCGTCACAAGGGCAATGTTGAGAGTCGAACAGCCTCCTCCGATCAGAATCATAACAGCTTAGTACTCAGTGACATGCTGATTGAGTAATCAATCAGTAGGGTGCTAATGCTTACACCATAAATACTTAAGACAAATAAAATACAAATCTTTATAAAGATGTTTTCATAACTTAACTAAAACATCATCTCAATGCAAGGCTACCGAAGTCACAACAAACACCCCCTTTATCCTGATTGCTTTCCATTTATTTTACTTTATTGTCTAGTTTAAATTAGTAGTATAAATTAGAAAACCAACAAAAACAAATTCCCAACTATTTTCTAAAAACTCTTCACTAGCTTGAATCGGACATCTTGATTACTTTGTTTCACAATACAGTTGATTTTAAAGAACGACCCTAGGTCATACTTGTTGCTATACACCTCTAGGTTACACAGCACTAGTAAACTTAGGCCCCAGCATTTACAAATTTAAAACTCTCCACCGACACGCCACTGGTGGCCTGTCCAACGACAGGGTAAAACCTGACCGACCGCTGGTGGCGCGTCAAGTTTTTGGCGCCGCTGCCGGGGAATCAACTGTAAGACTCAAAGTTGTCATAATGAACTTTCTTGCTAGTGAACCATTAGGATGGTTCTCTCTTCTTAAACCCCTAAAAATTCTTTCAATCATTCCTTTCCCAAATCCTAAATCATACGCCGTACCCATCCAACGAGTAAAGCGATCATCTTCCCACAATCCTACAACCATTAAACGCATCACTCTCGCCGACTACGGAAAACCCTCGATTGAAGATCAAGGAGGACCCATACGCTACCCAGAGATTTAAGGAACATCATTCGAACTCAAACACGACGTAGTGCAGCTGATCTCGAATCGTTGCCAATTCAACGGACTACCGAACGATGACCCTTACTCCCATCTAAAAAAATTCATCTCCCTATCCGACTCTTTCAAGCAAAATGGGGTTGAGCAAGATACAATCCGACTATATATGTTCCCCTACTCTCTTTCTACGCACGCACAGTCTTGGTTCGAGGAATTAGAAACCAACTCTATCTCCTCATGGGCGGAAATGAAAACCGAGTTCTTAACAAAGTACTTTCCCCCATCCAAACGAATCAAGCTAAAGAAAGACATCTTAAACTTCCAACAGTTTGATGATGAATCAATCTACAGTGCGTGGGAAAGATTTCAGAGGTTGCTTAAAAGATGTCCTAACCATCAAATCGAGCGATCAACCCAGTTATGCACATTCTACAATGGTCTTACACCACACCATAAGACAATGCTCGATACCGCTGCTCGAGGCAACTTCACGCGTTGCACAGACGACGAAGCCTGGAACCTGATTGAGAGTATGACCATGAATCATAATGGCACCGCTTGCCCTTCCCAATCCCGTGCAAACTAAGGCGATCAAATCTCTTACGAAACACATCGGAACGCTGACTGAGGAAATAGGAAAGCTGAAGAAACCTCCTCAACAGGTCTACCACATTCAGTCCTGCCGGAACTTTACAAATTTACAAGCTACGAACCCTGTTGATGGCACAGCCTACTATGACCAGTTCCGAACTCATCCACGTCCACCTGATTATACTCAAACCTCTCCTTCTCGAGCCAACCCAGCCTACCCACAACCACCTCAACTCGGTCATAACCAACCACCGTTGCTTTCTGGATCCGCACCTGAGATGGCCCCACCTTCTGAACCTACCAGACCAATTACTAGTTTAGATGACACCCTCACACAAATCATCCAATCGATTACGGCTAGACAAGACCAGGTTGATCTCTTCTTAAGAGAACAACTAACCTTACTGAATAGTCTTGTGACCAAAATGGGCCGACTAGCAGAACGTATCGACACTAGACCACAGGGTAGTTTTCCTAGTAACAACTTTACTGAAGAAGCAAACCAAATGACCAACCAAGACTTTAAGGTGGCACCGAGCCAACCTTCAGTTCTTTCTCTGGTGAAAGAACAAACTCCTGTCACGCAGACAGTTGAGAAAAAGTATACTCCTAACAAGGTGCGCATTCCATTTCCAGAACGTCTCAAGCAACATCCTAATGAATTCAAAGCTTTCAAGTATGCCAAATACGTTAGGAGACTCATGTCGACCAGAGACAAGGTACCCGAAGTGGCTAATCTCCCGCTGAACGCCGAATGTTCAGCAATCCTCCAAAATCGTCTACCGGAAAAACTAGGAGATACCGGGCGTTTTACCCTTCCTTGCTCTATCAACGAATCTGGTGATATTCGCTCTCTAGCCGATCTAGCAGCAATTATTAACCTCATGCCACATTCACTATATAAAAGACTAGAATTAGGAGACTTAAAACCCACTAAAATGAGTGTCCAGCTAGCTGACCAATCCATTAGATATCCTAAGGGAATAGCTGCGAACATCATGGTTAAAGTCGACAAGTTCTTTTTCCCAACTGACTTTGTGGTTATGGATATTCAGGAAGATGTAAACATCCCAATAATCCTAGGTAGACCTTTTATGAACACAGCCAGAGCATTCATCGACGTGCACTCTCATACGATCACCTTGCGCGCTCACGGAGAAAGCATCACATTCAAAATCGATAAGACCGACCGTGCTTCGATTGAGAATAATGAGCTATTTACTGTCTGTATTAGCCAAGTCACATCAGATGACGAGACATCTGAATCAGCAGCTGAGCAGGAAAAAGAGATGAAGGAAGAAAAGGAGCCTCTTGCTGATGATACTTTTGCTTGTACCCTCGAAGGAATGGTCAATCCTTTCTTGGATCCAACAAAACCACTCACTCGCCCTCTAGAAGACATCGAACAGACTCTTTTACGCAATCTGAAGAAGATCTCTGACTTAAAAGCAAGCAGAACAACTAGCTTACAACCACCTATATCTCCTCAAGAGATTCAAACCCTTGTTTCATTCGAACCTCAAACACAGTTTGAGATAGAAGGTATATCTAGGTCTGATTATTCTGATTTGCGTAACAAGAGAGACACTCCAAAACTATCTTCTGATCTGACATCCAAGTTCACTAACGAATCTCAGTCACCACCCGACGTAGTTGAGCTCCCTGATCTACATAAGCTTGATATTCATACTACGGATTGTGACTCAGAAATCATCAATATCCCAATCGTTTCTACTCATGAGCAGATGATTTCTGTGATAGAACGTTATGATGGTAACCCTCACCTCATAACATCAGCTATCAGAAATTCTACCAGTGGCTACTCTCTGCATAAAAAATGGCTGATAGCGGTTATTGAAGGAGCAGCCGATATCTATCTCGCTAGCAACGGAACCAAAGACCCGCTCAACCTTAGGCACTGCATCAGAACATTCGCCAATGAACTCAAATCTCAACTTAAGGAAGAAAGGGATAACTCAGAAGAACTTCTCTTCTACATTGAACGAAAACAAGTATACCGCAAGGTATATGATGTTCTCATGAGTTCTGCATCCCCTTATTCTACAAAACAAATGGAAATGTTGGGTGCTATCAGAAGAAATATCGAAGATGCTGACTTCATGGTAATGGAAAATCTACGGGCATTCCTTGACTTACTAGCTGAGAAAGATCACTTGAATAACAAAGGAAGCAATCGATTTATCATCAAGTCTACTCTAGAACATCATCTCAAATTGATAATCGAAGAGCTTGGGTACATCATTAGGGACGAAAGCAGGCGTAATCAACCTATAATTGTTAAAAATATTTCTCTACTCGACGTTGTCACTTTTGTGATAACTCGGTTACATGAGATATTGAATACAGAATACGCCAAGAAAGCAGAGTTTATCTTCCATGCTGGATATCGCGAGATATTCAACAAATTGATTTATATCTTCAAAAACTCTGGCTTTCCTTTCACCCTTAATCAGCAACACCAAATCAATAGCATGTGCCAGTCTATAAGCACATTCAGAGGAGATCCTTACACTGAAGAATTCGAAGAGTTAAAGGTTAAATTTCTGGTATTCATAGACTCCATCAGACTAAAGCATCCAATAAGGGAAAACATCGAGACAAGAACAACCACAGTGATTGACCCTAATGGGCCAGTCACTAAAGCGGTTGATTACATCTCCGAGGGATTGCTAGGTCTATCCAGAGCTGCCTCAAACCACTTTCGAAGCTTCAATGTGGATGCCATGGAACCACCAGATCTAATCTCAACCATGGCATGCCACTTCCAAAGGATCTACCCTCCGCGCTACACATTCCCACAACCCAGGGCTCATAATAGCAACATCACTCGCCCTAGGAACTCCTTCCCTAACACCTAATCTCAAAGGAGTCAAGTCAAGCTCTCGACTATAACAGCAGCGCTTCTCGGGAGGCAACCCGTGTAATAAAGTCAGGCTCTCGACTGTAAAAGCAACACTTCTTGGGAGGCAACCCATGGAATAAGAAGTAGAAGAGAGTAAAGTATTGAGAAGTGAAGAAAATCTCTGACTATCCTTCACACTTGGATGAACCCAAATGTTTTCAAAACATATTCTGAAATACAACTCATTTTGCAAATAAACCACTAGTCTCAGAAAATAGGAAATCACTTTTTAACAAATAATTCATATGTTTCGAGCATTTGAGGTACTTGCATACTACTTCTATGCATTATGCTCAAATTCGTTTAAAAACACATGTTTTATAAATCTGATTTGTAGTAGAAAATATCTTTTCAAAATTCTGAGACAGTGATTTCACTTTTTCATTTGCAAAAACAACACCGAGTTTGTAAAAAGGGTTTCATCCAATGTGTTCACACTTACGAGATCTCTTCATAAGAATGGAATTGAGATGTTGAGATGGAAATAAGCAAGTCGCTTGAAGCCGAGCCGATCCTCATAAAGAACTCAGAAGCAGATCTTGGCCACATCTCCTTCTGTAAATTCAGAAACTCAGCTCCTGTGCAACTTACTATCTGGGGAGTATCTGATCCTTTCCTATTTTATCTGCTTTATTATGATTCATGTTTATTTGTTTTGTTAATGTGATAATAAAAGTAGTCTATACTCTATCCTAAACTTATCACTAAGTGTGGGATTTCAGCCCAAAACAAAACACTTGAGAAACATTTTCTTACATGTTCAAACTCTAAGTGTGGGATTTTTCAATCTCAACTCAAGAGAACATTAGGGACAATATTCCTCTAAGTGTGGGATAGCAGGTATAGAATACCTTAGTTTGTTTTTATGATTTTAGTTCGAAATAGTTAACACAGAAAATGTTCCTCTAAAATTTTTCAAAATTTTTCAATTTTCAAAACCCTTTTTTAAAAAGAAAAACGAGTTTAATCCCCCGATTAACTCTAAATTTTTGAGTTTTGATGCTTTTAAGAGAAGTCATTTTCAAAATATGAATAAGTTGTTTTAAAATCTAAGGAAAATAAGTTAATAATTGCTTAAGCAAGAAATGATAATCTAATAAGAACATGACTAGGCACATACAACCCATTTGCAGTGAGGACTTGAGCCTTAAAAGCATTCATTTTTAATGCTACATTGTTCATTTCTTGTGTGTGCCGATGCATGTATATCTGAATTAGAACTTACTCTTGACATACGCTTCGAGACCACATTGGTGAGTACCGTACGCGGTACAGATGCAATTAGATGACCTTGACATTCCTTAGGATTTAACCCACTTTTCAACCTTCTCTTTCAAGCCCAAAACCCTTTCCGATGCTCATTTTTAGTATCGATGATCCACTTAGTAAACCCTGTTGAGCCTAAACCTTTTCGTTTCATAAAACCCACATGTTTAAACCCCTACTTTCCCAAATATCCCCAAAACTTATCTTAGAATTTCCGAGGTTATGAAAAACGCTTTTTAGAACATCCCTTCGAATTGTCTTACTCTCTCGTGTTCTCCGAAAAAAAAAAAAAAAAAAAGAAATATCCTTGGTGTGAAAAATTGACACCATGAAAAGACTCGAAGAAAGATGAGAAGAAGGATTTCTGCATTTAATAATCCTCGGAAATTCTCTGGCAAAGAAGTTCTGAAAGAAAAAGAAAAGAGAAAAAGAGAAAATTATAAAAAGAAAATAGATAAAAAAAATAAAGGAAATAAAGCTTAGTGCTTCGAAGTATCGCCCTAAAAGAAGAAGATCCGATAGAAGACAAAAGCTACTTTACTTTCATCCGTTTCTAAATTAAGTTTTCCGTGACCTTAGGAGTCCTAAGATAAGCAACACCCTTACACCCAAAATTTCCACTATCCATGCCCCCCCTTAACCCTCACAAACATTACAACCCCTGAATATCTTGGGATAATTAGCATCGTTCTCACCTAAGTGGTGGAGATCCGATTCTCGATCAAGCTTATGACAATGAGTACTGCATGACTGGCTAATTGAGCGATTTCTTTGTTTAGAATGTTAGGTAACCCGAAACACTCTTGAGTGAATTGAGCGACCACCTTAGTGAGATCGTCTGGTCATGTATACTCCAAGATCACGAGATTTGGAAGTATGCTTAAAGAGAATCATTACTTGTTTCTGAAATAATTATCTTATCTTTCCTGATGTTTTTAGAACAATTATATGAGTATGAGAAAATGATAACTTTTAGAAATGTTCTGACTCACCCCAAAACCAGGTTTTAAAAATATTTGTTGCGAGGGCATGGATGTGTTGCCTGAGGACAAGCAACGTCTAAGTGTGGGATACTTGATGTAACCTAAAAAGTCATGTTTTTAGGCACATTATTCAACACTTATTGGACTTATATTTGGTGAAAACATCTTAAAACATCTATTATTTACTTGAAATCACCAAAGTAGTCTAATTATAGGCGTTGCTGTTAAAATCACCAAAAACATCCGTTTATCACGCAAAACGAGGCAAATAATGTCACCTTAAAATTCCCTTCTTGATTTTCTTATGTAATTAGATCTTAATTCATATTTTATGATTCCATAGGAAAATACAAGACCGGAGGTGAAAGAATCAGAAGAAACGGACGAAGAACGGAGAAGATGTGCAGTCTGGAAGCCCGCCGATCGTCATCCGGAACACGCAAAAGTCAAACACTTCCAAATTTGGCAAACTTAGTGTCATTAGAAGCGTAATGGAAAAAGAAGCCAACGGCACAAGAATCAAGCAAAACGGACTCCAAACGAAGAAGATACGGACGAACCAAGCAACCGAGGAATCAGCGGAGGCCAAATGGAGCACCAACCCCCCCCCCCCCCCCTACCACCAAGGGTGCCGTATACGGCACCTTAAGTGTAGTATACGGTACCTAGGGTGCCGTATACAGGGTCTCTTGCCTTGTGAGGTGTCGTTTGACCCCCCTTGGTCCGCTTGTCCCGTATGCTGCTTTGATGCTTGTATTTTGTGCTTCAAGGCTTGTACCAAGGCTTTCAACCTTCTCCTATAAATAGTCACCTCCATTTCTCATTTCAACACACCTCTCATTCACAAATCTTCTCTCTCTCTCTACTTTCTCTCTCTAGCACTACTCTTAGGAGTTAGAGGAGAATTGTTCTTGTAGTTAATAAGGTTCTCTCTCTAGCACTACTCTTAGGAGTTAGAGGAGAATTAATAGGGTAGCTTTTGTAATAGAGTTGGAATTCTTGGAGGATCTCCTTTGTAATATTGTTCGGGATATTTCGGAGCTCTGTCCGTGTAATCTTTCAGCTACTATTCAATCTACGCATTACTTTCGGTTATTTCTATCCTTATCTCTCATAATGTTGCATGCTATTATTATGTTTGATTTAGGATACATTGCCATGATTAGTGAGTAGATTAGCTATTGTGTTTGTTGTGATGTAGTTAGTCGTTAATTGGGATGATGTCATTATGAAACAACAGAGATAACGTTATACGACTTTCATTTGTATAGCGCCGGAAACATCACGAATGTGTGGAGTACGGAACGTGGAAGCTATGAAAGTCGTGGGCACAATCCGTTGTGGAATAATGTTCCCAACTATATATTATAAATGAAAACTCGGTGCTTTGATTACACGTTCCATCCATGATCTTAAATCAATTAATACCCTTCCACCGATAAACGTGGTTAAAACCTTTTTGATAAGACGTCATATCATGGGTAATTAACTATCTGTGTTTTGTTATAAAGCTGTGGAAATACTAAACTAGTAGTGTACACTGTGAATAACTCTTGATTAAATATCTGAGTTTAAATAACATGGTCTAGTTTTGAAGCCGTGGAAATACTGTTTTAAACAAGTACTGTACACTGTAACTAAACTAGGGATTTATTGGTTAATATCAAGTGAGGGTTGGTTTAAGTCATAAATGGAGAAACTCTGATCTAAAATACAAACTTAGTTTATGAATCCAGAAAGGAAGACGTTGAATCATTATGGATTCTAACCCTTGTCTATCACCTCTGGATTCTACATAACCATTGATGGAAAGTAATCAAACACCAACCATGTCTTAATCTTAAATGTTTTATTCAATTGAGTATTACTGTGGTGTTAAGAACGATCGGACCGTTAGTGGGTCTGTTACTCTATTCATGCACCCAGGAATCTTTGTATTCCCGAAAAGGGTCATTGTTCCGTCACAAGGGCAATGTTGAGAGTCGCACAGCCTCCTCCGATCAGAATCAGAACAGCTTAGTACTCAGTGACATGCTGATTGAGTAATCAATCAGTAGGGTGCTAATGCTTACACCATAAATACTTAAGACAAATAAAATCAAAAATCTTTATAAAGATGTTTTCATAACTTAACTAAAACATCATCCCAATGCAAGGCTAACGAAGTCACAACAAACACCCCCTTTATCCTGATTGCATTCCATTTATTTTACTTTATTGTCTAGTTTAAATTAGTAGTATAAATTAGAAAACCAACAAAAACAAATTCCCAACTATTTTCTAAAAACCCTTCACTAGCTTGAATCGGACATCTTGATTACTTTGTTTCACAATACAGTTGATTTTAAAGAACGACCCTAGGTCATACTTGTTGCTATACACCTCTAGGTTACACAGCACTAGTAAACTTAGGCCCCAGCATTTACAAATTTAAAAACTCTCCACCGACACGCCACTGGTGGCCGGTCCAACGACAGGGTAAAACCTGACCGACCGCTGGTGGCACGTCACACCCCTATCCATTCAACTAGTCAACCACCAGCCAATGAGACTATGACAGCTTCACGTATAACTCTCGCTGAAGACTCTAAACCCTTGATTGAAGGTCGAGGAGGACCAATTGTCTATCCAGAAACCGATAGAGCGTTATTTGAATTAAAGCCACATATTGTTCAGTTAGTCCAAAACCACTGTCAATTCCATGGCCTACCAAATGATGATCCCAACTCACACCTTGACAAATTCATTTCCTTATCCAACTCTATTAAGCCGATTGGGGTTAATCAAACATAGTCTATCTATACCTATTTCCCTACTCACTCACTCTCAATGCACAAACTTAGTTTGAGGAATTAGAGATTAACTCTATAACCTCTTGGGTAGAATTAGCAACCAAATTTTTGGCCAAATATTTCCCCCCATCAAAACAAGCCACGTTTAGGACCAACATCATAAACTTCTGCCAAGTTCAAGATGAATCAATCTACGATGCATGAGAACGCTTTAAGAAATTGCTTAAGAAATGTCCAAATCATCGTTTTGAGCGCTCAGACCAGTTGCGCATTTTCTACAATGGTCTCTTCTCACATCACCGTCCTTTACTTGATACCGCCTCTCAAGGTAGTTTTATGAACTATACGGCCGATGACGCTTGGAGCCTTATTGAGAAAATGATCGTACACAACCATGACTGGAACAGTGAAAATCACTCCTTAGTAGTGAATCTACCTACTACACTCAGAAATGAAGCTATCAAAACTCTCGCTCAACAAGTGGCAGACCTAACCAAGGAGATTAAGGAATTAAAAAGTCAACCACAACAAGTCTGTAAAGTTCAAACATGCCTTAACTGTGCTAATATGAACCACTCAACCCAAATTCCTCAATATCATCTAACACCACCCAATACTAACCATTCTCCTTACCCACCTACGAATAGCCCACCAACTCACCAACTCCAACCTTCCGAACCCTCTTCCTCACAAACCTCTAGTTTTGACGACACCCTGATACAAGTCATTCAAGGAATCTCGGCTAGACAAGACCAAGCTGATCTCATCTTAGGAGATCAACTAACTTTGTTAAAAGCTTTCGAATCCTAGTTAGGACAATTAGCGCAGCGTAATAACGCTAAACCTCAGGATAGTCCAACTAGTTGCCAAAAAGAGGCTTCCCATATTCAAGACTCTCGGGTAGCACATAGCCCACCTTCTGCTTCTTCTCCGGTGAAGGAGCCACCTATTGTTCCATCGACAATAGATTTAGAGTCTCCACCAAATAGGAAAGTAAACATCCCATTTCCGGCTCGTCTTAAACAACGACCCGACAAGCTTAAGTCTTTTAAGCTTGATAGGAAATTTCTAGATACCGCATCTGAAGTTCATTCCAAAAAGTACTTCAGAAAACTTCTTACAACCAAGGATAAGGTACCCGAAGTACCCAATGTCCCGCTGAACGAGGAATGTTCAGCTATTCTTAACAATACCATTCCAGAAAAACTCGGAGATACCGGACGTTTTACTCTCCCCTATTCCATCTACAATTCAGGCATCATCTTTTCTCTTGCCGATTTAGGAGCTAGTGTTAATCTCATGCCATACTCGCTTTTCAAGAGGCTTGAGTTAGAAAGTCTTCGACCTACCAAAATGACCATACAGCTTGCTGACCACTCGGTCAAATACCCTAGGGGAATAGCTGAAAATGTTTTAGTAAGGATTGACCAATTTCTTTACCCAGCAGATTTTGTAGTAATGGATATGCAGGAAGACGTACACATCCCAATCATACTAGGAAGACCTTTCATGAATACGGCCAAGGCAATCATCAACGTCTTCGCACAAACCATCAGTTTGCAGTCTCAGGGAGAAACCATCACTTTCCATATCGACAATCCAAACGCTGGAGAACAAGCCGATATGTACATGATCTCCATGAAGACAGCCAAAGACGAAGAAACTGCAAAGTCAATAGATGAAAGGAAATCCAGCAAGGAAATGGCGATCACGCCATATTGCCCGATTGACCTCCGACGGATAGGACAAGAGACAAAGAACGCATCAGTGGACAACCCAACGATGGAAGAATTGGTCAGAAAGAGAAAGATGGAGGAAGAAAAAAAAAGAAGCAGACCGCCACTGAACCCATTTAACACTGATGAAATGGCGGAAAGTAACCACAACCATCCCATGAGAAGAGAAAGACTGGAGGAATATTCCAAACGCACCAGAAACCAACCACCAACCATTGCAGATCCCGAAGTACTCAACGAAATCATCCAAAGATTCGACAAAGCGGTAGGAGGAATAAGTAACGCAGTCAAATTGCTTACTCTTTCCTCAACTAAACTGCAATTCTGTCAACAACAGAAACGGACTTACACTAGGATCTACGATGCCCTTAAAAGATCTAACATCCCATTCACCTCAACGCATTGGGAGATGTTAGGATCCATTAGAGCGCATATGAAAGAGACTACTGGACATCCGAGCAGCCATGCCGACATTTCAGTGAAGAATGACCTCACATCATTGCTCAACATGCTAAGTAGAGAAGATCACGTTAGTTCCAAAGAAAGCGGATCTATGGTTATCAACTCCACTATTGGAAAACAAATTGAGTTATTGATTGAAGAACTTAGTGATCTCATTTGGGAGGAATCAAGGCGCGAACAACCCTTTAGGGTTACATATGAATCACCACTTGATATCGCTACTTCTGTTACGATCTATCTATGGGAGATTCAAAACCAGAAAAGTAACTCCAGAACGAAATTCATATTCTACTCAGGATGCAAAGAGATACTTCGTCAGCTTACTCTAGTTTTCTCAGAATCCGACTTTCCATTCACCAACCATCAGCACCGGCAAATCAAGGACCTGTGCACATCCATTAGAAGATTCAACGGAGATCCCAAGACCGAGAATTATGAAGACATAAAACTGCAATTCTTGGGGTTTGTATGCTCTCTCTGGCAAAACCCACCGCCAAGAGAGGTTGTTAAGACAAACACAACCACCATGACCTACCCTAGTGGACCTGTCACTAAAGCAGTCGATTACATCACCTTTGGACTTCACGGACTTGCAAGGACAACTTCAGAGCATCTTCTGAACTACAAGGCATCATCGAGAGATAGTCCACTCGAATTGATTACGACAATAATCAATCACTTTATGAGAATCTATCCACCTCGATATACTTTTCCACAACCTAGGGCCCACAACATCAACACAGTGGATCCCAGGGATGCATCCATCTCCATCTAGCTAGGAGAAAAGAAGTCGAGCTCTCGACTTTAAAAGAGCGCTTCTCAGGAGGCAACCCGTGTTTTACATTTCCGCAATTTTACATTCCAAGAAGTGATGAAGTCTCCGACTATCTTTCACACTTGGATATATGAACAAGCTTCTGCCTGACGCATCAAATTTTTGACGCCACGCATCAAAGAAAGTATATCCAACGTGTTCACACCTACGAGACCAATCACAAGAAGACTTGATCAAGAGTGAACCCAACAAGATGAAGTTCGGAAAACGCATACCATGGAACAATGCAAATACCGAGGAGTACTTCTATACCAGTCTCTTTCCTTCGTTATAAATATACCATATCCACTATGCTTATCACTAAGTGTGGGATTCAAACCCAACACACACTACAAAAAGAATACGTCTAAGATGTTTTAAATCCTAAGTGTGGGATTTTACCCCAGTCAGAACTTAGAATAACATCGAGGACGATGTTCCTTTAAGTGTGGGATAGTAGTAGTATACACTACTGTAAAATGGATAATGGTATATGCTTGATTCTAAACTCGCTACTCTTTAGACTATCCTTCTCCAAAAAGTAAACAAAATTTTCAAAATTGAGTTAAAAATATGTTGAAAATGAAAATTTTAGACAAAGAATGATTTACTTTGGGGAAGAAGGATAAATAAAATACGAATTCCTTTGAAAGATTAGTTTAGTAATCCCATAAAGAGCATCACATGACTAGGCACACAACAAACCAACTTTCGACTCGTGAGGTATCTTGAGCCATATAAAGCATTCATTTTTAATGCTTCACATTTTCGATTCTTGAGTGTGCCGATGTATGTGTTTAGAATCAGAACTTGCTCCTGTTATGCATTTCGAATCCGAACTGGTGAGTAAAAAGGAGATCGAATCACATCATTCTTAAACCCATCTGTACACCCAAAAATAAATACGTTATCCCTACCCTCTCAAAAGCATCCCTCAAACTTCATAGTAAGTTCCAAAGATGAAAGAAGAGAAGCTACAAGGATATGACGTCGAAAAATATCAAAGAAAAGAATCTGAAGAAAAGAAAGTCAATTGGAGAAGAAGACTCCTTCCAAAAAACCAAAAGAAAAGGGCGTCAATCCTCCCAAAAATTCCAACTTTCCTCTTCAACAAAAAGAAACCCGAAAAACCAACATAACACTAACACTTCACTCCATCAACCCTACATCACCTCTCCTAGAATGATTGTGGCTAGATCGACTTCACGCTCACTTAAAAGGTAACGATTTGATTCTCGATCAAGCCTATGACGATAAACGATACATGACTGGCGCTCTGAGTGATTGATATAATAGAATAGGAAACCCTAAACACTTTGAGTGATTGGAGTGACCACCTTGAGAGGATCGCCTAGTCATGTATCCAAGATCAAAGATCAAAAGCATGCTCCCAAAGATTACAACCCTACTTTTTCAAAAGCACAAATATTTTATTTTTCCAAAACCCCCTTAGTAAAAAGTTCCGCCTTAAAATATTTCATTATCTACTTATCTTTAGCCATGCTTGAAATTCGAGTTCGCTTGAGGACAAGCAAAGTTCTAAGTGTGGGATACTTGATATCGCGTAAAAAGTCACGTTTTTACTACCGATATCTCTCTCATTCTGGAACGATTCTTGGCATATTGAATCAAAAACAGTACAAATCAATATTATTATGCCAAGATGGTCAAAACAAGGTTGCACGATGAAAATTAAGAAAAACGGATGAAAAACGAAGATTCCACACACGTTTGAAGATTCAAGGCATCAAAACGAGACTTCAAGACAAAAGTGCCCATCACCAACATCCATCTTACCCAAGATGTTCGTTTTCAAATTACGAATACAACAGAAGAAGAATCAACAAAAACGGACGAAGAATGAAGATTCTACGTACGTCGGAAGATCCAAATGATTCGTACGACACATCTAAAGTTCAGAGATGAATTCTTGGGATATCTTTTCATCAAAGTCTTCTTTTTTGAAAAACGAATCCAACAAAAAAAGAATCGACGCAAACAGACGTATAACGAAGAAGATACGCGCGAAACGAGCAACGAGGCAACGGGCGACGAACCGGGACGGGTGGCAGCCAGCCGCCGCCGGCCAGCCACCAGGCCGCTGGCTACCACCACCCAGCCTCCGGCTGCTGCCATCCCCCCATCCGGTTCCCGCTTTTTGGTCCTTGCGTGTACCCGGTGCTAGACCTTTGCGCAACTTTACGTACCTCGTGCTAGACCTTTCCGCAACTTTATGTACCTCGTGCCACCACCTTCCTGTACCCAGTGCCACCACCTTTCTCACCTTTTGCTATTGTGAGCTCCTCAAGATGCTAACGTGAGCCGAATTTCACCTATAAATAGAGGCCATAAGCCTTCATTTTTACACACACCATTCTTAGAACAATATACTTCTTTTAAGATATTGCTTCTACTTTCTTTCTATTTTCTTACTAAAAATTAGTTTTAGGCTAGTTTAGGAGCTTGTTTAGAATAGAAGGAAAGTACGGAACGCATTGTAATCTTCGGTGTAAGCTTGGAATTTTGTCAATTAATTCAAGTCTATTCTCTCTCATTCAATCCTGGTTCTTTCTATCCTTATCTATCTTAATTAATTATGTTTATATTGATTATGCTAGATTTAGTTATTTACCATGATTAGAGAGTAATATACTTGTTGTGTTTGTTTGCGATGTAGTTAGTTAATTATGGGATGATTTATAATTAAATATTAAAGATCGGTAGTATTACTTTGTTCGTCTTATTGCATGTTCTTGTTTGATTGTTGCCTTAGGATCATCATAGTAGTAAAATATAAACGGTCTTAATTAATTTTAAAGTAATATGATGGTTCCTATTCGACTGTTACTCGATATAGTACTGGAAACACTTCAAGGTGGAGTACAAATGTATGGAAGTCGAGGAACGACCGAAGGTAGTCATATTACGAAACGGTATAATATTACGAAGTGATATGATGGCCCCTATTCGACTGTTACGCAGTATAGCGTTGGAAACACTTTAGGTGTAGTACAAATACGTGGAAGCTGCGTAACGACCAAAGGTAGTTATATTACGGACTAATATATAAAATGAGAAACCCAGTTTAATTAATCTTTCTAAATAGACTTTTAAACTTCAAATTAATCTATCGCCTTTCCACCAATAAACGTGATTACAACACCTTTTTAACGACGTCCAATTAAAAGGTAGTCAGTCATCTGTGTTAACATAATTTGTCAAAGGTATGAAACTATGGAACCGCAAGGCTACATGGAGGATTATCATAGGACAAGACATGGCCAAGGTTTGAAGCGGTGGAACCACTTTAAGTGAGGAACGCTGTGGATAATCAGGGGATTTATTGGGTAGTCTTAAGCAAGGGCTGGTTTAAAGTCATAAATGAACTTTCTAAATATACGAATCTGTTAGGATGACGAGGAATCGTTATATGATTCAGTTATGTCTAGTACCTTAAGATTTTGTTCCCGTTCATATGAAAGTATTATTAAACCATAATCAAGATTTTGCTTATTATTCTAAATACTTTGTAATGTTACCATAACCTAGCTCCCGGTGTGACATGCTAATGGATTTTTAATTAGTAGGGAATCTAGTGTTTACATCACGAGTATTCAAGAATAACAATTAACAAATATCTTTCAAAACAGTTTCTCCAAACATCATCCCATAACTTAATTAACGAATTCTTAGCAAACACTATCTTTATTTTATCTGCTTTATCTTTTATTTTAATTTCGCTTTTATTCATTTACTTGCCTAAGTTAGTTAATATAAAAACAAAAACTCCCCCACTATTTTATAAACCCTTCACTAGTTTGAAAGCCCTCATCTGCCACGCCTTAGTTTCAATTCAGTCGGTTTGAAGAACGACTCTAGGTCATACCTACCACTTGCTCACCCTTAGGATTAGCATTGTTAGGGAAAACTTAGGCCCTGCAATTACAAATTTAAAACACCCACTGATCGCCGCCTCCGGCAGCCGGTTCAACGACAAGGGTAAGTAATTTCCCTTACCGACCGCTGGGGGCGCATCATAGCTCCATGCTTTCCTAACCAATCCATGCCAACTACTACGTCGAATTCACCCATTTGCATAGGAATGAGGTTAATAATAAAAATTTCATACTTGATTTCAAATTGACACTCACTAAACACATTAGTCACATAAATAAATCTATCATCAGTAACTTCTACATCAAGTGGAGTGTTAATTCCGAAAGAGGCACGGAAAAACATCGACAAAACTTTTTGGATACAAAGGATCGTGAAGCTCCCGAATCAAATAGTATGTATACAGGTATAGATTTTACAAGGAAGGTACATGTTAACACATCGGGGGCTCTTTGAGCTTCTTCAGCAGTGATTTGAAATGATCGACCCTTAGTTTTTGACGCACTACAACAAAACTGACTTTTTAGGACATTTTTCTGGGGACACTTCTAAAATAGTGTCCTATAAAATATCTAATAGGACGCTACCACTTTTTGTTCATATTATTGTATATATATAATAGGACACCTTGTATGTAAGTCCTATTACATTGACATTATAGGACATTTAGTGGTTAAAGTCGTATTATACTAGACCCTAATAGGACACTCTATATGTGAGTCGTATTACGTTGAGTTTTATAGGACATTTAATTGTTTGGTCTTATTAGGGATAGGCTAAAAAAACATATGTGTGAGTTTTATTATTTGAAATGTTATAGAACACTTATTGTTACATCCTATATGTGTTGAGTTTAACAATAAGCTATCTAAATAATTATTAGTAGAAGAACAGTACGTTAAAAGATTAATTTTCAATAAACTTTGTAGAAAATTAAGTTTAAATAAACTTTGTAAGTTAATTTAATTCAATATGGATGAATTATGTAAATAAATAGTCTATTTAAGGTTAATATGGAAACATAAGAAGTTTGGGGACTAATGATGATCAAAAACAAAACTATAATAATATACTCCGTAAGGGTTCAAAACCTAATATCACTCCCAAGTCTCAAATCTGCAGGAGCACAAGATCGACCAAGGAAGAGAAAAGTGGGGCGGTTCTAATTGAAAGAAATGATTTTCGATTTTCACAACGTACAGAGTCGTTTGATTGAATCATCGAGATTATTCACATAATACAACAAGGAGTGCCTAAAGGGCTTCAAGGATCATCAATTTAACGGTAAGTATCTCTGTAAATTGTTATTTAAGGTTCTCGCAAATTGATTAAGAAATCAAACGAAATGCGGTATGATAATATGATACGTAGTATTAGATATACCAGGAATCCAGTTCTGTTCAATAATTTTTATAAAATCACCGAAAAATCATAACGACTTGAAACTTTGTATCCTGGTAGAACTCGACGTCCTCTACAACTTTTAAGTTTTAACTTTTGGCTAATTCGGACTCTAAGTGGGTCAAACAGTACGATTCCTAAAACTGGACATGGTGTAGTCGAATTCAGAGACATTACTTGGTTAATACATGTACACTCAACTAGAGCTCCAAATGATTTTTAAATTTAGGAGAAAGCTACATAATGATATCATTGACAACATATTTAGGAGATGACTAATGACGCATTTGTCTATTTTCTATAATTTCATTGTTTCCTTGCACGGGTGCTTTGACTAGTATGGATCAATCGCCTTCTCAACGTGCAATCAACTATTTTGTCCCTATCAATTCTTTATCTTCCTTATTCATTCTAGATATTCAACTAAATAATCATTCTAGATATTCAACCAAATAATCCTTGAGCTTATATGTGACAACTCACCAAATTAGGTATTAGTTTAACATTGAGCATGTGCATTCTTACGCTAATTTCCTGGCTAAGTTTAAACAAAACTTTTTGATGTGATGTAAGCCTAGCAAACCCAAATACTTTTAAACAAAAAGTATTACAAATTATGTGATTAATTATAATCACGTACAAATGTATCGGAACGAACCCGACAAAAAAAAATATATATATCAAAAGTTCGTGACACAAAAATAATTAAATAATTCAATTATTAATTACAAGTATTGATATATCTATAACATATAGATAAAACGACTTAGATATACGTTTTATATAAAACATATTATAAAACGAACAGAAACAATTTTAAAACATACCCAGAGATCGGAAATCATAAAAGTTCTATTTTCCCTAGACGTTTGAAAGTATTTGGAACATTACCTCAAAGTATGAAATCATAATTTGACTGAAATTTGGCGCCCAATTAACTGCGCGCAGTAAAATGTACAAAATTGTACAACTATCTAAAATAATGAAAATCTCATTATTCTAAAAATAAATAACGAACCAGGAGAACATCTACAAAATAAATATATAAAATGTTTACTTTTATATTGCTATAATTATACCCGTACCCGAAATTAACGGGTCAAAAACCTCACCAAACTCTAATAATTGAGGAAACCATTCACTGTGAAGTGCCATACCGTTTGACATTAAGCCGTATATCACTCCCACCTTATTTCTTCATCAAATCATTTCAACTCCTCAATTTTCATTTCTCTTTTCCTCCCTTTGTGATCTTCTTTTTCATCTGGTAGCAAGAAAACAGAACCAGCAGGAGCAATAACAACAAAATTAAAAGCTTATAATAATAACATCACCGTACCATCATTAGCTTCACCACTTCGTTTTTAATATCATCATCATCTCGATCTGTACCTCCATCATCTCGGGTCATCACCATCACTGTAAGGAGTACCATTCCAACTTAAAATCTGTTTTTGAATTTGTTACTTTTATCATGTAATATATTGCATGAACATGATGGAACTTGTAACCAAAAACCTCATAATAACGATATCTTGGTGGTGATAATTCTTGATATAAAAGCTTTATGCAAATATAAAAATTTAACAAAACAGAAGAGCATGGTAATGTATATGAAATGTTGACAACGAAGTTGATACAAAACCCAACAAAAAGTAGCACTAAACGGTCATCGTGTTAGAAAAGAACTGTGCATAGAGGAACCAAACGATGACTCCCTCAAAATCATGATATTGATGTTGTTGTAGTGTAACGACTGGTCGGTTGAGTTTAGGTGTCCGATCGAGTATCATTGTAACACCCCCAAATTTGATGATTTGCGGAAGCTTGTTTTGGGTGTTACTAATCAATAACAAAGCACAAAGATAAATAGCAAACGACTCTATATGCGTCGTTTTAACAAAATATATTGATAATTGAAATGTTTACAACATTTAAAGATTTACATAGCTCGAGTTAATTAAAATGAGATTTCAGTACATAAGTACTTGTACAAAATATACTAATGCAAGAAAATCTCAATCGTCTGCATGCTGACTCGAGCTAAAATCCTGAAGCAGAAACATCCTACTGCTTGGTACCTGCGATATATGCTAAAAGGTCAGCTATAAAGCTGGTGAGCTCACAGGTTTGAAATCAAGTAATATCGTATGAACCGCAAGATTTAAATAATGAATTGCATCCAGCAATTAAATAATGAATTGCATCCAGCAATTAAATAATGAATTGCATCCAGCAATTAAATGATAATCATCGTGTATACAGCCATGAGCACATAGTTGAGCTTAACTCGAGGGCCGGGTCCCCTATAGAGAATTCCGGGCGAGGTTGCCTCCACGAATGCCTAATCCACATTCGTCTTCCCAAATATTAGTACGTCCGTTTACCCGGTTAGTGCTTGCTAACCCGGACGAGGAGGGTCAATCCTATATGGTACCATATACTAATATTCACGCTACAACGTATTAACAACTATGCTGACGGAGGACTTTAAATGATTAGTTTCGAAAAACTCATGTAGTATATGAAAAGTTGGTACTTGCGTTCACATGTTAAAAGTTGAGCAGTATATCACACCCCTGAGTAAAACAGTAAAAGAGGGGCTATGAAACTCACCTGAGTCTGAAAGCGTTTAAACAAACGTAAGTTGATTAGCCGAGTATGAAGTCCAAAGACATGTAACCTGAGGGTGTCCACGACACGCGATGGTTATAAACATGATTGGGTATCTCAAAAGATCACCCTTGTAGTTGTTACACAACTATATATATGTCCAAATTACTACGATTTGGTTGATTTGTTAAGTGTTTGAAAACATGTACGGCCCGTTGGTGACGGATTTGTAATAATAATCTCAACTATTATTATTTTGATTTCGTGGCGTTTCACTTGAAAAATGTGTTTTAGAAGCCTTTACGGAATCTAAGTACGGGGGTCCGGGGGCAGCGCCCCTGGTAGCGGGGTCCAAGGGGCGGCAGCCCCTGGCGGGGTCCAAGGGGCAGAGCCCCTGGCTGGGGTCGAGCTGCCGGATCAGCTTGGAAAATTTTTATTTCTACTATATTGCTTTGACGAAAAACGCATCTGGGATCTGAATTCGGGTAAAATCGAGTGATAAATTTCGAGTCTCGACACTTAATAAAAATCTGAGTTTTCTGTGTTTTGCGACACAATATGCGACACAAAAGTGATTATGCGACACAAGGGTTGTGTCGCATAAGAATGCGACACAATGTCTATGCGACACAATGGTTGTGTCGCATAGATGCGAGATGCTGATTCAACAGCGACATAGTGATTGTGTCGTATGGGGTATGCGACATAGTGGTTGTGTCGCAGGTCTTGCGACACTGATTATCAAGTACGACACAAGGTACGACACAAGGGATTTTTATGCGACACAAAGGTCAAAATACGACACAACATGCGACACAAGGCTTGTGTCGCATGGATGAACATCAGCCCAGAAAGTCCGGCTGTCAAGGTTTTTCCGGCCAAAAATCCGTTTTAACTCGTTTTTAAGCTATGAAATCGTGATATTTACATTGTTATGGACATATACAAGTGATAATAACAACTACAATTGAAAAATACTAAGAATCGAGAGATTTCGGGATTTTGTCGGAAACTTACAAATTGCCGAAATGAAAATCCGGAAAGATAGCGTTGTAGATCGTCGCGAGGTGGTCGAGAATCTCTAAAAATATTTATGATCCGGTTGCGTTTGGTAGTAGTATTGTGCGATTTAGGTGGATTTTGGTGGTTTGTTTGTTTAGAGAGAAAAGTAAAGAGAGAGAGAGTGAAGAAAAGATAAAATGAAGAAAATGAAGTGGGAGGTGGGGGTTATCCCCACTTTTCCAGTTTTCGCCCCGCGTTCCGTGTGGTGTTCGTTTGCTCCGTCGTTTAACGTTAAATAATTATTTACATTTTAATTATAAGTTTTAAAATACGATTTATTACGCGATATATTGTTTAAATATTTTACAAATCAATTTATATTTGTGTTATAAAATGTAAGTTAGTTTATTTAGTTTACGCGTTTTAATATTTTGAATTGTGTAAGTTCGGTTTGTACGATACGAATGAATACGAAATATTATCAAAATAATATTTTTGGATATAAAAGCGTTATTTAATAAAATGGGTCACCAACGTCCGTATTTGATTGAATCGAAATACATTCGATTTAAGTCGCGTACGATTTAATCAAATCGCATTTTCGTATATATTCAACAATATATATAATTCGATACATTAATTAGCCTAACACAGAACTAATTACATGTATTAACATATGATTAGGCACTAATTACTAGTCCTAATTTTGGCGGGTGTTACATTCTCCCCCTGTTAGAAGAATTTCGTCCCGAAATTTAGTTCGAAGTCGTGTTTGATGTAGAATTAGTGAAAAGTTGAGGATATTTGAGTCGCATTTGGTCTTCCCGTTCCCAGGTGAATTCCGGACCACGCCGCGAATTCCATCTGACCTTGACGATGGGAATACGACTTTGTTTCAGTTGTTTGACCTCACGGTCCATGATTTCAGCGGGTTCCTCAACGAAGTGAAGTTTATCGTCAACACGAATTTCATCTAGTGGAATAATAAGTGTCTCATCAGACAGACACTTCTTCAAATTCGAAATATGAAAAGTAGGGTGCACGCTGCTGAGTTCAGATGGCAGCTGCAATCGATAAGCTACGGGGCCAATCCGTTCGAGGATCTCAAAAGGCCCAATGTACCGGGGATTCAACTTCCCGCGTTTGCCAAAACGGATGACGCCTTTCCAAGGCGATACTTTTAAGAGAACTCGATCCCCAACTTGGAACTCGAGTGGTTTGCGTCTCACGTCAGCATAACTTTTCTGACGATCACGTGCGGTTTTGAGTCTGTTTTGGATTTCCACAATTTTCTCAGTGGTGGCGTGAATGAGTTCAGGACCAGTGAGTTGACTATCTCCCACTTCAGTCCAACAGATCGGTGATCGGCACTTACGACCGTACAGTGCCTCAAAGGGTGCAGCCTTAATGCTGGCGTGATAACTGTTGTTGTACGAAAATTCGCACAACGGTAGATGTTTTTCCCAGTTTGTACCAAAATCAACTACGCAGGCTCGTAGCATGTCTTCCAGTGTTGGTATGGTTCGTTCACTTTGGCCATCGGTTTGAGGATGATACGCGGTACTCATATCGAGACGGGTACCCAAAGCTTTTTGAAGTGATTGCCAAAAGCGAGAGGTGAAACGGGCATCCCTATCGGAGATGATCGAGATTGGAACACCGTGATGAGAAATGATTTCCTTGATGTAGATTTGTGTGAGGCGTTCCATTTTATCGTTTTCTTTGATTGCCAGAAAATGAGCAGATTTGGTGAGACGATCGACGATCACCCAAATGGTATCGCAACCGCTCGACGACTTGGGTAGTTTGGTTATGAAATCCATGGCAATTTGTTCCCACTTCCATTCAGGGATTTCAGGTTGCTGGAGTAAACCAGGAGGTTTCTGATGTTCTGTTTTGACTTTCGAGCAAGTAAGACACTTGCTGACATATGTGGCGATTTCGGCTTTCATGTTTGGCCACCAATAGAATTCCTTGATGCCGTGGTACATCTTATCGGATCCGGGATGGATAGAATATTTAGACTTGTGAGCCTCGTCCATCACCAAGTCTCTTAGGTCCCCAAAACTGGGCAACCAGATTCGGTTTGAGAAGTACCTAATCCCGTTAGGTTTGATTTCAAATTGTTTGTCGATGCCCCGCAAGGCTTCATTTTTGATGTTTTCAGATTTCATGGCTTCGATCTGAGCGGTATGAATTTGAATGGCAAGATCGTTGTGAATGGTCATACTGAGGGCTCGGACACGAAGTGGTTTTGATTGTTCCTTTCGACTGAGGGCATCGGCTACAACATTAGCCTTCCCTGGATGGTACTTGATCTCGCAATCGTAATCGGTAAGCAACTCGACCCATCGACGTTGCCTCATATTGAGATCCTTCTTATCGAAGATATGTTGGAGACTTTTATGATCGGTAAAAATGGTGCACTTAGTGCCGTAGAGATAATGTCTCCAGATTTTGAGAGCAAAAACGACAGCTCCAAGTTCGAGATCGTGAGTGGTGTAGTTCTTTTCGTGAATTTTCAGCTGTCGTGAGGCATAAGCAATGACCTTGTCTCGTTGCATCAGCACGCAACCAAGACCTTGGTGAGAAGCATCGCAGTATACCACGAAGTCATCGGTGCCTTCGGGTAGGGATAGAATTGGAGCACTGCAAAGCTTTTGTTTCAAAAGTTGGAACGCTGACTCTTGTTTTTCGGTCCAATCGAACCTTTTGTCCTTCTGAGTCAGTACTGTGAGTGATTGAGCTATTTTGGAGAAGTTTTCGATAAATCGTCGATAATACCCAGCAAGACCCAAGAATTGTCGTACTTCAGTTGCAGAGGTGGGTGCTTGCCAGTCTTTGATAGCCTCGATCTTTGATGGGTCCACGTGAATTCCCTGACTGTCGATCACGTGACCAAGAAATTGAACAGTTTGAATCCAAAACTCACACTTAGAAAATTTTGCATAAAGCTCCTCGTGTCTAAGTAGTTCAAGGATGGTCTTAAGGTGTTGCGCATGTTCTTGCTCGTTGCGCGAGTAAATGAGTATGTCATCGATAAAGACAATGACAAACTTATCGAGGTAAGGTTTGCACACCCGGTTCATGAGGTCCATGAATACAGCCGGTGCGTTGGTTAGACCAAAGGGCATCACTTGGAATTCGTAGTGCCCGTAACGAGTTCTGAAAGCAGTTTTTGGAATATCGGTGTCGCGAACTCGTAACTGATGATAACCTGATCGCAGGTCGATTTTTGAGTAGAAACTTGAACCTTGAAGTTGGTCGAATAGATCATCAATGCGAGGAAGTGGATAACGGTTCTTGACGGTCAATTTGTTCAATTCTCGGTAGTCGATGCACATTCGGAAAGAACCGTCCTTCTTTTTGACAAATAAGACCGGAGCTCCCCAAGGTGAAGAACTCGGTCTAATGAATCCTCGATCCAGAAGTTCCTGTAACTGAGAGGACAACTCCTGAAGTTCAGATGGGGCTAAACGGTACGGTGCGCGGGCCACCGGTGCGGCACCCGGCACAAGATCAATCGAGAACTCAACCTGTCTAGGCGGAGGTAGACCAGGTAGTTCTTCCGGAAAGACTTCGGGAAAGTCTCTAACAATCGGCACATCCTCAAGTCGCTTCTCTTCCGACTTCTTCTCCATGATGTGTGCGAGTATGGCAGGGTAACCCTTTCTCAGAAATTTTCGGGTTATTAAGCAGGAGATTATATTGAGTCCTGTCCCACCGGTCTCCCCCTGTATGATCAAGGTTCCACCAACGGCGAGTGGGATACGGACGATTTTATCGTGACAAACGATTTCAGCTCGATATTTGGACAACCAGTCCATTCCAATAATGACGTCGAAACTCCCGATTTCAATGGGTATAAGGTCGATCGAAAAGGTTTCGTCAGCTAGATTTAAAGTGCAATTAGGTATCACACTGGTGGTTTCTACAAGTTTTCCATTGGCTAGCTCTACAGTGTACTTAACATCTAAGGCAACAGGAGTGATGTCAAGTAATGGGCAAAAATCATCGGAGATAAAGCTTCTATCAGCACCAGTATCAAATAGAACAGAAGCATTTAAGTTGTTGAGGAGGAACATACCCGAGACCACATTCGGGTCCTGGCGGGCGTCCCCAGATTTGATGACGAAAGCTCTGCTTCGGGTGTTGTTGTTGTTGCTGTTGCGGTTGTTGTTGTTGTTGTTCTTCAGTTTTGGGCACGAGTCCCTGAAATGCCCAGGTTTCCCACACTCAAAGCATACTTTGGGTGGTCTGGTGTTGTTGGGGTTGTTGTTGGTAGGAGAGCGGCAATCTTTGGTAAGGTGGCCGTACCTCTTGCAGTTGTTGCAAAAGGGACCACAGGAACCTTCATGGTGACGGCTGCACTTGGAACAGTATGGTTTGCTCCCAGTGTAACCCCGGATGATGTCAGTGGTGATGTTGTAAGCTTTGATGGTGTCGGTTTTCTTGTTTTGTTGGTTGGAGGGGTTGTTGTGGTAGTCAGACCACTTGCGTTTGTTGTTGTGAGAGGATGAAGTGGGTGGTTCAGAATCTTGGCTCATTGACATCAAGTCTTGGGCCAATAGGATTGCACCGTCAATGGTGGTTGGTTTTGAAGAGATGACATGTCCCCGAACAGGATCAGGGAGACCAAGGGCGTACTTCCTGATTTTATCAGGTTCAGTGCTAACCATAGCTGGGCGGAGGGCAGCTAGTTGTTGAAACCTGGTGGTATAACCATCGATATCACCACCCTGAACCTTTAAGTTCCAGAACTCCTCATCTAGCTTTTGGAGTTTGGCGATAGAGCAGTATTTGGCAGTGAGTTTTGCCTTCAATTCCTCCCAAGTGAGTTGGTAGGCAATGTCAGCACCCACTGATTGGGTATATGAATTCCACCAAGAGTGGGCATCATCTTCAAGAGAGCAGGTGGCGAAGTTTACTTTGTCGTTCTCCGCGCATTTACTAACACGGAAAACAGTTTCCATTTTCTCGAACCATCTGATCAGTCCGATGGCTCCTTCAGAACCCTTGAAGCTCGAGGGTTTGCAGCTTTGGAAGTCCTTGTAAGAACAAGGTTTGACGACAGAGGTTCCAGCGGTATCGCTGTTTCTTGTGGAGTTGGGTGGGGTATTCCGAGCCAAGGCTTCAGTAACAGCCTGGGTTATGAGTGAGGTAATCTGTGCATCGGTGTAAGGTCTGGTCTTTGGCGGCATGATTCTTCAATAAAAGAAATGAAGATACATGAGATTTTGCAAGAAAGTTGTATTTATCACAGATGTACATGTATAAGAGCAGTAATACATAACATCAACAGGAATAATGGCAATTAATATGAGTCGAAAACAGCAAGAATACTTGATAGATGATACGAGTTTAAAGGTTACATCCTACAGATGTATTACAAAAGATGTCAGGAATTGTTACATCCGACCGAATTATAGAATAGCGCGTAGATAGTTACTAGATTACAGGGTAGATTACAAGACAAAGACTACACTAGTCTTAACGTAGATTAATTTGTTCCATCATCGTGACAAGACGGTCCACAGTGTTTGCAAGCCTGCTAGCTTGTCGGGCGTTGTCTTCTGCTAGTGCAAGTCGTTGTGTTAGTCCACGCGCATATTCTTCTGCCTCAAGTGAGCGTTGCACACATTCATCCATCCTTTGTTGCAGAAGGGCATTTTCCACCCTTATTTCTATTATTTGATTACGAAGGATATCCATGTTGTTGTTAGTGGTTTCAAGATCGTCGGAGACTTGTTCTATGCGTTCGAGGGATGTAAGTCTCCAGTTTTCGTTTGTTTCCTGCAACACGACATCCATGGTGCGAAGTCGTTGCTCGTGTTGATTCACCCTAGCGGTTAGAGCCGGCAAGGTGGAGTGAGTGGAGTACGGGCCAGCTCGAGGCAACCTGGAGTTCCTCCTTGCTACCCTTGGGTTCTGCGACCCGGATTGAGAACGAGATGAATTTGATGGTGTGTTTGCCATTTCTGAGACAAAGCGTTAGTAAGATTGAGGCCTATGTTCATATAGTTCCTATATAATATAGCCTATTGAGTGTCTGGCATAAACATGTTTAAGTCTCGGTTCTCTCGAGGTCAGAGTCTTCTATTGTATCCTGTTCAGCCATAACTACTTTCAGATCTTACATCATCTTTGCTTAATTGTACATAGTTGATCAGGCTATGTTAAATTAAACTCGTATGCTGTAATCCCTGAACCAGTCATACCAAATAGGGAATACTGCCTAATGGTCATAGTCTAGGTCCACTAAATGCAACCTAGTTCACTATAACCTTAGGCTCTGATACCAATCTGTAACACCCCCAAATTTGATGATTTGCGGAAGCTTGTTTTGGGTGTTACTAATCAATAACAAAGCACAAAGATAAATAGCAAACGACTCTATATGCGTCGTTTTAACAAAATATATTGATAATTGAAATGTTTACAACATTTAAAGATTTACATAGCTCGAGTTAATTAAAATGAGATTTCAGTACATAAGTACTTGTACAAAATATACTAATGCAAGAAAATCTCAATCGTCTGCATGCTGACTCGAGCTAAAATCCTGAAGCAGAAACATCCTACTGCTTGGTACCTGCGATATATGCTAAAAGGTCAGCTATAAAGCTGGTGAGCTCACAGGTTTGAAATCAAGTAATATCGTATGAACCGCAAGATTTAAATAATGAATTGCATCCAGCAATTAAATAATGAATTGCATCCAGCAATTAAATAATGAATTGCATCCAGCAATTAAATGATAATCATCGTGTATACAGCCATGAGCACATAGTTGAGCTTAACTCGAGGGCCGGGTCCCCTATAGAGAATTCCGGGCGAGGTTGCCTCCACGAATGCCTAATCCACATTCGTCTTCCCAAATATTAGTACGTCCGTTTACCCGGTTAGTGCTTGCTAACCCGGACGAGGAGGGTCAATCCTATATGGTACCATATACTAATATTCACGCTACAACGTATTAACAACTATGCTGACGGAGGACTTTAAATGATTAGTTTCGAAAAACTCATGTAGTATATGAAAAGTTGGTACTTGCGTTCACATGTTAAAAGTTGAGCAGTATATCACACCCCTGAGTAAAACAGTAAAAGAGGGGCTATGAAACTCACCTGAGTCTGAAAGCGTTTAAACAAACGTAAGTTGATTAGCCGAGTATGAAGTCCAAAGACATGTAACCTGAGGGTGTCCACGACACGCGATGGTTATAAACATGATTGGGTATCTCAAAAGATCACCCTTGTAGTTGTTACACAACTATATATATGTCCAAATTACTACGATTTGGTTGATTTGTTAAGTGTTTGAAAACATGTACGGCCCGTTGGTGACGGATTTGTAATAATAATCTCAACTATTATTATTTTGATTTCGTGGCGTTTCACTTGAAAAATGTGTTTTAGAAGCCTTTACGGAATCTAAGTACGGGGGTCCGGGGGCAGCGCCCCTGGTAGCGGGGTCCAAGGGGCGGCAGCCCCTGGCGGGGTCCAAGGGGCAGAGCCCCTGGCTGGGGTCGAGCTGCCGGATCAGCTTGGAAAATTTTTATTTCTACTATATTGCTTTGACGAAAAACGCATCTGGGATCTGAATTCGGGTAAAATCGAGTGATAAATTTCGAGTCTCGACACTTAATAAAAATCTGAGTTTTCTGTGTTTTGCGACACAATATGCGACACAAAAGTGATTATGCGACACAAGGGTTGTGTCGCATAAGAATGCGACACAATGTCTATGCGACACAATGGTTGTGTCGCATAGATGCGAGATGCTGATTCAACAGCGACATAGTGATTGTGTCGTATGGGGTATGCGACATAGTGGTTGTGTCGCAGGTCTTGCGACACTGATTATCAAGTACGACACAAGGTACGACACAAGGGATTTTTATGCGACACAAAGGTCAAAATACGACACAACATGCGACACAAGGCTTGTGTCGCATGGATGAACATCAGCCCAGAAAGTCCGGCTGTCAAGGTTTTTCCGGCCAAAAATCCGTTTTAACTCGTTTTTAAGCTATGAAATCGTGATATTTACATTGTTATGGACATATACAAGTGATAATAACAACTACAATTGAAAAATACTAAGAATCGAGAGATTTCGGGATTTTGTCGGAAACTTACAAATTGCCGAAATGAAAATCCGGAAAGATAGCGTTGTAGATCGTCGCGAGGTGGTCGAGAATCTCTAAAAATATTTATGATCCGGTTGCGTTTGGTAGTAGTATTGTGCGATTTAGGTGGATTTTGGTGGTTTGTTTGTTTAGAGAGAAAAGTAAAGAGAGAGAGAGTGAAGAAAAGATAAAATGAAGAAAATGAAGTGGGAGGTGGGGGTTATCCCCACTTTTCCAGTTTTCGCCCCGCGTTCCGTGTGGTGTTCGTTTGCTCCGTCGTTTAACGTTAAATAATTATTTACATTTTAATTATAAGTTTTAAAATACGATTTATTACGCGATATATTGTTTAAATATTTTACAAATCAATTTATATTTGTGTTATAAAATGTAAGTTAGTTTATTTAGTTTACGCGTTTTAATATTTTGAATTGTGTAAGTTCGGTTTGTACGATACGAATGAATACGAAATATTATCAAAATAATATTTTTGGATATAAAAGCGTTATTTAATAAAATGGGTCACCAACGTCCGTATTTGATTGAATCGAAATACATTCGATTTAAGTCGCGTACGATTTAATCAAATCGCATTTTCGTATATATTCAACAATATATATAATTCGATACATTAATTAGCCTAACACAGAACTAATTACATGTATTAACATATGATTAGGCACTAATTACTAGTCCTAATTTTGGCGGGTGTTACAATCATCACCCACTCGATCGGGTATTAACTTCAAACAAGAACCAAACTTATAACGGGTCTCGGCTCACAAGGTTTAGCTCCAATTAGTTTGAGATTATCTCACAGTTGTAGCTCATTAACCGAACCTAAAACAGGTCTTGATTTAACTGGGTTTACACCCTCACTGGTGCAGGTCACCATTGCATGAAACCACATATTATGCTTATTTACAAACACGATATAAATAATATTTGGTATATAATTAACAAAAGCAAGCCTAGTCGAGTGGTATTGAGCGCTGGCTTTAAGCCTAAGGTCAGGGGTTCGATCCCTTGTTACTGCATTGACTTCCTGATTAAAATTTTGACCTTTAAAACCATGTATTTTATCCATTCACTAACATCTATATACATAAATTTGCCATAATATTCCAATAAGGCACACATAGCGTAGTGGTTAAAATGTTGGGTGTGATGGATACCATCAGGTCGCAGGTTCAAGTCCTGGACCTGTGGTCTTTTTACTTCTTTTTCTGTTTACAATATATTGTATCATTTTATTTAATTAATTGCCTTATCTAACATAAATAAATAAATAAATATATATATAATGATAAATGACCATCATAAAAATTTATATAAAAACACATGAAACAACTTTTGTGAAATATATAAATTCATTCCAAACGAAATAAAAATGCGCAAGACAACAATGTACAAAATAAATATACATACATTTATATTTATATAAGCGATAAAAGATAAAGCGACTCGAGTAATTATAAAACGGGCGATAAATTTTATAATGATATGATATAAATAAAATTTATAAACGTTATATGTATATACAAAAGATAATTTTTGAGAACGATAACATATATATATTTCATAAACGGAAATAAATAGAATGAGAAGTTTTATAACAAATAAAACTTATAACGTTTTATAAATGTGAACAACGTATCACAATATATACATATATATATATATATATATATATATATATATATATATATATATATATATATATATACTTAACAAAGTATATGATTTGAGAATTAATAACGATGTTACAAAACAACGTCACCAACATATTCAACGACTTATATTATTAAGAAATCAACCATTTCTTTAAACAAACAAACTGTTAACATGGGTTGATCAAACAAATCAACCGTACTTATGTTAATACACATTTTGTATATAGGTTAACATACCTTGGGCAAATCTGTCAGCTGCTAGCATTCACACCGAGCAAACTACAGTGAGTTCACAGCCCCTACTTTGCAAATGTTTTATGCTTTTAAAAATAGGGGTGTAAACATAGAAACTGCATGCAAAACACATGCAGTAAATTATATAAATGCTTTATTGCTTTATACAACTGTTTGACATGAAATGATATATTTCACAACTGTTTTGGGAATTAGACAACATATCCTAGTACGGACCCATACTCCCAATGTATGCATGAAAAGTCCTTATGTCATGCAAACTATAACCATTAGCTAGGTGACTCTAGCCACTGAGTATACGAATAGTACTATTGCCGTGACGACCCTCCTGTGGATGGAGCGTATACTTAATTGTCCTTCAGGCAAACAACATAAGTTCTGGTTGTGGTTTGGTTATAGGGTTAGGTCGCGTTACTTTAACCTGTGAGGTTTAGCTCACCTTTCAGGGGATTATAAGTCTAAGCATTCCCACCTAATTTATTGGATGAACGTATCCTACAACTATTCTATACCAGATAAACAAATCTGGTCATCTTTAAATACTGGTAGACAACCAGACATATACTTTGGGTGACAACCCTCATAAATCTGTATTTTAGGGTAACAACTCTACAAACTTATATTTTGCAAAACCTGTAAACATTTATTTATTGAATGACATTTTAATAATACCAATATAAATGGTATAACATGCCACATATTTATATAAAACCTGTGAATTCACTCAACATATTTGTTGACGACTTTCTTTCTATGTTTTACAGGAAATTAGCTACGTAAGTAATGAATCGCATGCATTCAGGATGGACAACCCTGGACTACTTAGGATGCCATACATTTTGGGACAGCTTTTGAGGATTTCCTCTGTATTACTGCAGACATTGCAGTTATACTCATGAAATCTTATCTTAACATATGTATTGTAAAAACTCAAATGTTTTAAACTTTATTACTACTGTACGACTTACATAGTCGTATTACTTTTGTAATAACTATTTTAAACTGGCATCCTTTATATATTATGTTCTGTATGATCATATGCTCTGATACGATGAATGCACAATTGTAACGTCATCACCCCCGTTGTTAAACTGTTTACACATAATGCTTCCGCTAATCACAACTTGCTTCCGCTAATCATTAAATAAACACAATTACCGATTTTGGGGGTGTGACATTATAATTCATCCTCTTCCATAACTTATGTATGTTACTATCTCCGTTTCTTATTCCTTTTCATTCATGCGACTATGCGAGTATTGTACATGTTACAGAAGTTGGCTCAATAGACTTGCTCAAGGTACAAAACATTGGTTTCTTCAAATGTTGCTTCAATCAGTTAAGCTGGGTATGACCATAAGATTAATAGGGACTAAAGTGAACAGGTAACTAACTACACTTCAATTTTGCAGGTCAATTGTATGGTAGTACTAATTAATTGATTTCATCACTATGTTGTTTAATCCTATGGGATGTCAAAGCTAGAGATGACATGGTACCAAGTAAATGTTTCTTCTACTTTTAACATCCTGTATTAAGTTAGTGTGCATCTATCATCATCTTATTTGTTATAGTATTGAAATTCATCTTATCAAGTTCGAAATATGAAATCATATCATGATAGGGATAATACGTGGAACTTGGTTCTACAAACTAGAGGCTATTTCTCATATAAGATCTTTGATTTATTAAATATTCATCATTTATATCTAAATGATGTTAGTTCAACTACCCATTTATAGTTGTGATATTTCTACTTGTGTATGAACTACTAAGATGCCGCTTATAATGCTTATGTACGTGCTTTGTTATTGCAGATGAGGTATAAGGATGATGCACAATAGCACAAGCGTAATTCGAAGACATGGTGCTTTGAGTCATTTTGTTTTCATTATAGATGATTATCATGTATATGGTCAATGTTCAAGACGGATGAATTTTGCACGTCACCAACACTCCGATAGGTAGTACTTCAACATTACACTATGTCTCTATTTTATAAATTTAGCAAAAATCATGCTTCACATACGTCATTAATGCTTGAATTTCATATTATGTAGGATATATGATGATGGGAACATATTTGCACGGTTTTGGATTTCGAGTGATATCAAGCTTGCTCAGACTATATTTTTTATTAATGTCTCTTATAATGATTAACTGGTTGGATTCAATCTTGTGAATTTGGGCGTAATTAGTTTTAGTTTGATTAGCTTTATCGGTATTCAAATTACTGTATTGACTTGATTCTATGGATAAATTGGTTTGCATTCATGTTATCGCTATTAGTTTCAATTGGTTACATGATTTGTTTGATATGGTTGGTGAAATGGCTACTAAAAACTTTTGGAGAATCAAATTCTACCAAATACTCTTGATGAGCGGAGACAAATCTACTAATTACTTTCTTGTTAGGAGAAACAATTTTGCAAAATATTGATTAATCCTATTAGAAAAATTTTTAGGACACTTCTATGTGTCTCAAGACCTAGTAGTATTCAAGTAACTATTACAATTAAGAACACTAAAAAGCGTCACATATTGCGGTTTGTTAGGACGCTAGTTGTGTTGTATTAGACACTTTATGTGACTCACAAAAAAGCGTCTCATAAGGTATATTAGGACGCCTATTACTTATTACGACATCAATATATAGGACACTTATATTATATGTCCTATTAGCTAAAAGGTCCTATAAAGTACCCTTTTGGGACACTTATGGGCGTCCTATTAAGCCAATTTTGTTGTAGTGACGGTTCATCGGTTTTTCTTTCAGTATAACGACGAGGTGGAAGAGGAGCAGACTGAGCCCTGAAGTCAAGACATTCAGCTTTGATGTGTCCTGGCTTATAACAATTATAACATACCCTAATTGGATTAGGGCAATCACGGGCGAGATGACCTACTCTTCCACATTGATTACAAGAACTTGATCCAAACCGACATTCACCGAAGTGCTTTTTATGGCACGTCTTGCACTCCTGAATTTCTTTCTTATCTCCTCGCCTTGCTTCCTTTATGGAGCCTTCACCAGATTTAAATATTTTTGAAGAATAAGATGATTGTTCAGCTTTTCTCTTAGCAACACGGCGACCCTATTCAACCTCTTGAAACCGAGCTTCATCTATCATTTCTTCAAGGCTTCGACAATGCTTTGGATTTACAAATTGTCGAATTTCTGGCTTTAAGACCTCATGAAAATGATCCATGAGTCTCTTGGGATTCTCCATGTATTCAAGACAAAAATGAGCTCGATCAAAAAATAACCCCACAAGTTCATTTACCAACTCCGTCGTTTGTTCCATAGATATGAACTCACGGCGGATTTTCTTCAAATCAGCTTCTTGAGAATAAGCATGGTTAAACATCTCCTTAAACTCATTCCAGGTTAGATTTTTAATTGCTTCAGCGCCCTTGGTGCGGCACTGAACTTCCCACCAACCTTTAGCGCAAGATTTAAAAAGATTTGCTGCATACCTTACCTGTAATCTTTCAGGACATTCGGTAGTGGCAAATGCCCCTTCAACCTCAGAAATCCATCTTTGGTCTTTAATGAGATCCATATCCCCTTCGTACGATGGTAGATTACAAGCAGAAAAATCTTTATAGCTAAACCTTTGTTTCTCTCCCAGGGTTGGTGTAACACCCCCAAATTTCAATGGTTTGCGGAAACACGATTTGGGTGTTACTAATCAATAATCAAAGCACAAAGATATATAGTAAACGACTCTACATGCGTCGTTTTAAGAAAATATATTAACACTGAAGTGTTTACAACGTTGAAGCTTTACATAGCTCGATTTTAAATAAAAGAGAGATTTCAGTACATAAGTACTTGTACAAAATATACTAATGCAAGAAAATCTCTAAAGTCTGTATGCTGACTCGAGCTACAAATCCTGAAGCCGAAGCTATCTACTGCTTGGTACCTGCGATACATGCTAAATGGGTCAGCTAAAGATGGTGAGCTCATAGGTTTGAAATCAAGTAATATAGTATGAACCGCAAGATTTAATAATGATTTGAATTGCATCCAGCAATTGATAATGTATATGTAAACAGCCATGAGCACATAGTTGAGCTTAACTCGAGGGCCGGGTCCCCTATAGAGAATTCCAGGCGAGGTGCCTCCACGAGTGCCTAATCAACACTCGTCTTCCCAAATATTAGTACGTTCGTTTACCCGGTTAGTGCTTGCTAACCCGAACGAGGAGGGTCAATCCTATATGGTACCATATACTAATATTCACGCTACAACGTATTAACAACTATGCTGATGGAGGACTTTAAATGATTGGTTGTGAAAAACTCATGTAGTATATGAAATGTTTGTACTTGCGTTCACATGTTAAAATGAGCAATATATCACACCCCTGAGTAAAACAGTAAAAAGAGGGGCTATGAGACTCACCTGAGTCTGAAAGCGTTTAAATACACGTAAGTTGATTAGCCGAGTGATGAAGTCCAAAGACTTGTAACCTGAGGGTGTCCACGACACGCGATGGTTATAAACATGATTGGGTATCTCAAAAGATCACCCTTGTAGTTGTTACACAACTATATATATGTCCAAATTACTACGATTTGGTTGATTTGTTAAGTATTTGAAGACGTGTACGACCCGTTGGTGATGGATTTGAAATAATAAACTTTAAGTATTATTATCATGTTATTGGTGTTTTGCAGTTACAAGTGTGTTCCAATGTGTTTTATAAGTCGTATCGTATAAGTGTTTGAGGTTATATAGGTTCGACACTTAGCGAAATTTTAGTTTGAAAACCTGCTTTTTTATGCGACACAGTCGTGCGACACAAAGGTAGTTATGCGACACAAGGGTTGTGTCGCATAGAAATGCGACACAATATCTATACGACACAAGGGTTGTGTCGCATAGATGCGAGATGCTGATTCAACAGCGACATAGTGATTGTGTCGTATGAAGTTTGCGACATAGTATGCGACATAATGGTTGTGTCGCAAGATTTACCACACTATTTATTTAGTACGACACAAGGTGCGACATAGAGGATTTTATACGACACAATAGGCAAAATACTACCCTAAATGCGACACAAGGCTTGTGTCGCATTGAAGAACACCAACCCAGAAAGTCCGACTGTCGAGTTTTTTCCCGCCAAAAACCCAATTTAAACCCGTTTTTAAGCTATAAAATCGTATTCTACACTTTGTAATGGACATATATAAGTTATATAAACAACTAACAAGTGAAAAATACTAAGAATCGAAAGGTTTCGGGATTTTGTCGGAAACTTACAAAGTGGCGAAATGGAAATCCGGAAAGATAGAAGTGTAGATCGTTGCAAGGTGGTCGTGAATCTCTAAAAATATTGATGATCCGAGTGCGTTTCGTGTTGTTATTTTGAGATTTAAGTGGTTTGGTGGTTTTGGAGAATGAAAGAAAAAAGAGAGTAAGAGAGAGAGAGATAAGAGAGAAATGAGAGAAATGAAAGGGAAAGTGGGAGGTTATCCTCCCATTTTTCAGTCTCTGACTCGCGCTCCGTGCGGTGTTCGTTTATTCCGTCGTTTAACATTTTAATGAGTATTTTGCGCGTTAATTATCCATTTTTAAAATACGAATTTTGTTTAATAATTTAATTAAATTGTTTTACCAATTATCTAAAAATTTAAAGATTGAAAATGTGATTTAAATAATTTGCGTATTTTGTTGTTAATTAGGTGAGTTCAAATTGTAAGAAGCGGAACAACTTTGGGAATAAAATTTAAACAGTAGTTTGGACCCAGTAATGTTTTCAGATAATGTTTTATACTTAAATATAAATTGTGTCACCAACGTCCGCATTTATGGAACCGAATTACATTCGATTTTAAATTGCGTACGATTTAAATCAAATCGCATTTTCGTATATATTCAACAATATATAATTCGATACACTAATTAGCCTAACACAGAACTAATTACATGTATTAACATATGATTAGGCACTAATTACTAGTCCTAATTTGGCGGGTGTTACATTCTCCCCCTGTTAGGAGAATTTCGTCCCGAAATTTAGCTCGAGGTCGTGGTTGATGTAGAATCGGGGAATAGCTGAGGATACTTGAGTCGCATTTGGTCTTCCCGTTCCCAGGTGAATTCCGGACCGCGCCGCGAATTCCATCTGACCTTGACGATGGGAATACGACTTTGTTTTAGTTGTTTGACCTCACGGTCCATAATTTCAGCGGGTTCCTCAACAAAATGAAGTTTGTTATCGACGTGAATCTCATCCAGTGGTATTATAAGTGTCTCATCGGATAGGCATTTCTTTAAGTTAGAAATGTGAAAAGTAGGATGCACGCTGCTGATTTCGGATGGCAGCTGCAATCGATAAGCTACGGGGCCAATCCGGTCGAGGATCTCAAAAGGCCCGATGTACCTGGGATTTAACTTCCCGCGTTTGCCAAAACGGATGACGCATTTCCAAGGCGATACTTTTAAGAGTACTCGATCCCCAACTTGGAACTCGAGTGGTTTGCGTCTCACGTCAGCATAACTTTTCTGACGATCACGTGCGGCTTTGAGTCGGTTTTGGATTTCCACAATTTTCTCAGTGGTGGCGTGTATGAGTTCAGGACCAGTGAGTTGGCTATCTCCCACTTCGGTCCAACAAATCGGTGATCGGCACTTACGACCGTACAGTGCCTCAAAGGGTGCAGCTTTGATGCTGGCGTGATAGCTGTTATTGTACGAGAATTCGCACAACGGTAGGTGTCTTTCCCAGTTTGTACCGAAATCAACTACGCAGGCGCGTAGCATATCTTCCAGTGTCTGAATGGTTCGTTCACTTTGGCCATCGGTTTGAGGATGGTACACGGTGCTCATATCGAGACGAGTACCCAATGCTTTTTGAAGTGACTGCCAAAAGTGAGAAGTGAAGCGGGCATCTCTGTCAGAGATGATCGAGATTGGAACACCGTGTTGAGAAACGATTTCCTTGATGTAGATTTGTGCGAGGCGTTCCATTTTATCATTTTCCTTGATTGCCAGGAAATGAGCAGATTTGGTGAGACGATAAACGATCACCCAAATGGTATCACAACCGCTCGACGACTTGGGTAGTTTGGTTATGAAATCCTTAGCAATTTGTTCCCATTTCCATTCAGGGATTTCAGGTTGTTGGAGTAAACCTGGAGGTTTCTGATGTTCGGTTTTGACTTTCGAGCAAGTAAGACACTTGCTGACATAAGTGGCGATTTCGGCTTTCATGTTTGGCCACCAATAAAATTCTTTGAATCCGTGGTACATCTTATCGGATCCCGGATGGATAGAGCATTTGGACTTGTGAGCTTCATTCATCACCAAGTCTCGTAGGTTCCCGAAATTAGGCAACCAGATTTGGTTTGAGAAATACCTAATCCCGTTAGGTTTGGTTTCAAATTGTTTGTCGATTCCCCGTAAGGCTTCGCTTTTGATGTTTTCAGGTTTCAGGGCTTCGATCTGAGAAGTATGAATCTGAACGGTAAGATCGTTGTGAATGGTCATACTGAGGGCTCGGACTCGAACTGGTTTTGGTCGTTCCTTTCGACTAAGGGCATCAGCAACAACATTAGCCTTCCCTGGATGGTACTTGATCTCGCAATCGTAATCGGTGAGCAACTCGACCCATCGACGTTGCCTCATATTGAGATCCTTCTTATCGAATATGTGCTGGAGACTTTTGTGGTCGGTAAAGATTGTGCACTTAGTGCCGTAGAGATAATGTCTCCAGATTTTGAGAGCAAAAACGACAGCTCCAAATTCGAGATCATGAGTGGTGTAGTTCTTTTCGTGGATTTTGAGTTGTCGTGAGGCGTAGGCAATAACTTTGTCCCGTTGCATCAGCACGCAACCGAGACCTTGATGGGAAGCATCGCAGTATACCACGAAGTCATCGGTGCCTTCGGGTAAGGATAGAATGGGAGCACTGCAAAGCTTTTGTTTCAATACTTGAAAGGCCGACTCCTGTTTATCAGTCCAATCGAACTTTTTGTCTTTCTGAGTCAGTACCGTGAGTGGTTGGGCTATTTTTGAGAAATTCTCAATGAATCGCCGATAGTACCCAGCAAGACCCAAGAATTGACGTACTTCAGTTGCAGTGGTGGGTGCTTGCCAGTCTTTGATAGCCTCGATTTTTGATGGGTCAACGTGAATTCCCTGACTGTCGATCACGTGACCATGGAATTGAACGGTTTTTTATCCAGAACTCACACTTAGAGAATTTGGCATAAAGCTCCTCGTGTCTAAGTAGTTCTAGGATGGTTTTGAGGTGTTGCGCATGTTCTTGCTCGTTGCGCGAGTAAATGAGTATGTCATCGATAAAGACAATGAAAAACTTGTCGAGGTAAGGTTTACACACCCTGTTCATGAGGTCCATGAATACAGCCGGTGCGTTGGTTAGGCCAAAGGGCATCACTTGGAATTCGTAGTGCCCGTAACGAGTTCTGAAAGCAGTTTTTGGAATATCGGTGTCGCGAACTCGTAACTGATGATATCCTGATCGTAGGTCGATTTTTGAGTAGAAACTTGAACCCTGAAGTTTGTCGAATAGATCATCAATGCGAGGAAGTGGGTATCAGTTTTTGACGGTCAATTTGTTCAACTCTCGGTAGTCGATGCACATTCGGAATGAACCGTCCTTCTTTTTAACAAATAAGACCGGAGCTCCCCAAGGTGAAGAACTCGGTCTAATGAATCATCTATCTAGGAGTTCTTGTAACTGGGTAGACAACTCCTGAAGTTCGGATGGGGCTAAGCGGTACGGTGCGCGGGCCACCGGTGCGGCACCCGACACAAGATCAATTGAGAACTCAACCTGTCTCGGTGGAGGTAGACCAGGTAGTTCTTTCGGAAAGACTTCGGGAAACTCTCTAATAATTGGCACATCCTCAAGTCGCTTCTCCTCCGACTTCTTCTCTATGATGTGTGCGAGTATTGCAGGGTAACCCTTTCTCAGAAATTTTCGGGTTTTTAAGCAAGAGATGATATTGAGTCTCGTCCCACCGGTCTCCCCCTGTATGATCAAGGTTCTACCGACGGCGAGTGGGATACGGACGATCTTATCGTAACAAACGATTTCGGCTCGGTGTTTGGACAACCCGTCCATTCCAATGATGACGTCGAAACTCCCGATTTCAACAGGTACAAGATCGATTGAAAATGTTTCGCCATCTAGGTTTAAAGTGCAATTAGGTATCACACTATTGGTTTCTATAAGTTTCCCATTTGCTAGCTCTACAGTGTACTTAACATCTAAGGCAACAGGAGTGATGTCAAGAAGTGGGCAAAAGTCATCAGAGATAAAGCTTCTATCAGCACCAGTATCAAATAGGACAAAAGCAGTTAAGTTGTTGAGGAGGAACATACCCGAGACCACATTCGGGTCTTGGCGGGCGTCCCCGGAGTTAATGACGAAGGCTCTACTACGGGTGTTGTTGTTGTTGTTGTTGCAGTTGTTGTTGCTGTTGTTGTTGTTCTTCAGCTTTTGGCACGTGTCCCTGAAGTGCCCGGGGTTCCCACACTCAAAGCAGACTTTGGGTGTTCTAGTGTTGTTAGGGTTGTTGTTAGTAGGAGAGTGGCAATCTTTGGTGAGGTGGTCGTGCCTCTTGCAATTGTTGCAAAAGGGACCACATGAACCTTCATGGTGATGGCTGCACTTGGAACAATAGGGTTTGCTCCCAGTGTAGCCCCGTTTGATGTCTGTGGTGGTGTTGTAGGCTTTGATGGTGTCGGATTTCTTGTTTTGTTGGTTTGGGTGGTTGTTGTGGTAGTCAGACCACTTTCTTTTGTTGTTGTGGGAGGATGAAGTGGGTGGTTCAGAATCCTGGCTCATTGCCATCAGGTCTTGGGCCAGTAGGATTGCACCGTCAATGGTGGATTGGTTTGAGGAGGCAACGTGCCCCCGAACAGGCTCAGGAAGACCAAGGATGTACTTCCTGATTTTATCAGGTTCTGTGCTTACCATGGCTGGGCGGAGGGCAGTGAGTTGCTGGAATCTGGTGGTGTAACCATCGATATCACCACCCTAAACCTTTAGGTTCCAGAATTCCTCGTCCAGTTTCTGGAGTTTGGCGATTGAGCAGTGTTTGGCGGTGAGTTTTGCTTTCAAGTCCTCCCAAGAGAGTTGATAGGCAGTGTCAGCACCCACTGATTGGGTATATGAGTTCCACCAAGAGTGGGCATCATCTTCGAGAGAGCAGGTGGCGAAGTTTACTTTGTCGTTCTCCGCGCATTTGCTGACACGGAAAACAGTTTCCATCTTTTTGAACCATCTGATTAGTCCAATGGCTCCCTCAGTACCCTTGAAGCTTGAGGGTTTGCAGCTCTAAAAGTCCTTGTAAGAACAAGGTTCAGCAGCAGGGGTTTCACTGGCATCGCTGTTTCTCGTGGAATTCTATGGAGTATTCCGAGCCAAGGCTTCAGTCACAACCTGAGTTATGAGCGATGTAAGTTGAGCATCGGTGTACGGTCTTGTCTTTGGCGGCATAATTCTTCAATAAAGAAATGAAGATACATGAGATTTTGTAAGAATATTGTATTTGTTTCAGATGTACATGTATAAAGGCGGTAATACATAACATCAATATGAAAAAGAAAAATGGCAATTGGTATGGGTAGAATCAGCAAGGGATATTTGATAGATAATACGATTTCAAAGGTTACATCCTACAGAGATATTACAAAAGGTGTCGGGAATTGTTACATCCGACTAATTTATAGAGTAACGCTAGATAGTCATTAGATTACTAGATAGATTACAAGACAAAGACTACTCTAGTCTCAACGTAGATTAATCTGTTCCATCATTTCAATGAGGCGATCCACAGTGTTTGCAAGCCTGCTAGCCTGTCGGGTATTGTCTTCAGCCAATGCTAGTCGCTGTACCAATCCACAGGTATATTCTTCCATTTCCCGTGAGCGTTGTTCACATTCTTCTAGCCTGTGTTTCAAAAGGGCGGTTTCTACGCTTATCTCCACCACTTTGTTGAAAAGAACGTCTACATTGTTAACGGTGGTTTCGTGGTCCTCGGAGACTTGTTCGATGCGTTCGAGGGATGTAAGTCTCCAGTTTTCGTTTGTTTCCTGCAACGCGACATCCATGGTGCGTAGTCGATGCTCGTGTTGGTTCACCCTAGCGGCTAAGGCCGGCAAGGTGAAGTGAGTGGGGTACGGGCCAGCTCGAGGCAACCTGGCGTTCCTCCTTGCTACCCTTGGGTTCTGCGACCCGGATTGAGAGCACGATGAATTGGTCGGTGTGTTTGCCATTTCTGAGACAAAGCGTTAGTAAGATTGAGGCCTATATTCATATAGTTCCTATATAACATATCCTATTGAGTGTCTAGCACAAACATGTTTAAGTCTCGGTCCTCTCGAGGTCAGAGTCTTCTAGTGTACTTCTGTTCAACATAACCGTTTCAGACCTTACATCATCTTTCCTTAATTGTACATAGTTGATCAGGCTATGTTAAATTAAAGTCTTATGCTGTAATTCCTGAACCAGTCATGCCTAATAAGAAAATACCGCCTAATGGTCATAGTCTAGGCCCACTAAATGCAACCTAGTTCACTATAACCTTAGGCTCTGATACCAATCTGTAACACCCCCAAATTTCAATGGTTTCCCAAATATTCCGGGTGAGGTGCCTCCACGAGTGCCTAATCAACACTCGTCTTCCCAAATATTAGTACGTTCGTTTACCCGATTAGTGCTTGCTAACCCGAACGAGGAGGGTCAATCCTATATGGTACCATATACTAATATTCACGCTACAACGTATTAACAACTATGCTGACGGAGGACTTTAAATGATTGGTTGTGAAAAACTCATGTAGTATATGAAATGTTTGTACTTGCGTTCACATGTTAAAATGAGCAATATATCACACCCCTGAGTAAAACAGTAAAAAGAGGGGCTATGAGACTCACCTGAGTCTGAAAGCGTTTAAATAAACGTAAGTTGATTAGCTGAGTGATGAAGTCCAAAGACTTGTAACCTACGGGTGTCCACGACACGCGATGGTTATAAACATGATTGGGTATCTCAAAAGATCACCCTTGTAGTTGTTACACAACTATATATATGTCCAAATTACTACGATTTGGTTGATTTGTTAAGTGTTTGAAGACGTGTACGACCAGTTGGTGATGGATTTGAAATAATAAACTTTAAGTATTATTATCATGTTATTGGTGATTTGCAGTTACAAGTGTGTTCCAATGTGTTTTATAAGTCGTATCGTATAAGTGTTTGAGGTTATATAGATTCAACACTTAGCGAAATTTTAGTTTGAAAACCTGCTGTTTTATGCGACACAGTCGTGCGACACAAAGGTAGTTATGCGACACAAGGGTTGTGTCGCATAGAAATGCGACACAATATCTATACGACACAAGGGTTGTGTCGCATAGATGCGAGATGCTGATTCAACAGCGACAAAGTGATTGTGTCGTATGAAGTTTGCGACATAGTATGCGACATAATGGTTGTGTCGCAAGATTTACGACACTATTTATTTAGTACGACACAAGGTGTGACATAGAGGATTTTATACGACACAATAGGCAAAATACGACACTAAATGCGACACAAGGCTTGTGTCGCATTGAAGAACACCAGCCCAGAAAATCCGACTGTCGAGATTTTTCCGGCCAAAAACCCAATTTAAACCCGTTTTTAAGCTATAAAATCGTATTCTACACTTTGTAATGGACATATATAAGTTATATAAACAACTAACAAGTGAAAAATACTAAGAATCAAAAGGTTTCGGGATTTTGTCGGAAACTTACAAAGTGGCGAAATGGAAATCCAGAAAGATAGAAGTGTAGATCGTTGCGAGGTGGTCGTGAATCTCTAAAAATATTGATGATCCGAGTGTGTTTCGTTTTGTTATTTTGAGATTTAAGTGGTTTGGTGGTTTTGGAGAATGAAAGAAAAAAGAGAGTAAGAGAGAGAGAGATAAGAGAGAAATGAGAGAAATGAAAGGGAAAGTGGGAGGTTATCCTCCCATTTTTCAGTCTCTGACTCGCGCTCCGTGCGGTGTTCGTTTATTCCGTCGTTTAATGTTTTAATGAGTATTTCGCGCGTTAATTATCCATTTTTAAAATATGAATTTTGTTTAATAATTTAATTAAATTGTTTTACCAATTATCTAAAAATTTAAAGATTGAAAATGTGATTTAAATAATTTGCGTATTTTGTTGTTAATTAGGTGAGTTCAAATTGTAAGAAGCGGGACAACTTTGGGAATAAAATTTAAACAGTAGTTTGGACCCAGTAATGTTTTCAGATAATGTTTTATACTTAAATATAAATTGTGTCACCAACGTCCGCATTTATGGAACCGAGTTACATTCGATTTTAAATTGCGTACGATTTAAATCAAATCGCATTTTCGTATATATTCAACAATATATAATTCGATACATTAATTAGCCTAACACAGAACTAATTACATGTATTAACATATGATTAGGCACTAATTACTAGTCCTAATTTGGCGGGTGTTACAGTTGGTTCCACTGGTGGATCAACCCGTGGCACATTTCCCAGAAAATTTGCTTCTTCTTCGTGTCTAAAGAATTCATCAGTAATAGTTTATGTTATTCTACCAAGTAAAAGAGGAAGCGACACCTCTTGGGAACGGCCCACCTCTTCAGTAATTAGAGATCTAAGTTCAGGTAGAGATAATCTAGTTTCATTAGTAGGAGACATTGGTCTTTCACCATTGCCCCCTGCTTCCCTATTCTGTGCTCAACCATGAGGATTTAATCCACGATTTAAATTAATATCTCTTTCATCCATCTTTACTGAAAACAAACACAAAATATTTAATATGCACCTTGATGGCACCCGAAAGCATCGGTGTCGTTGGTGGTAACTATTCGGGCGCCAACAGGGGTTTTAAAATTTATATATAGCGGGGCTTAAATTATATGTACTACCTACTCTGGCTAGTAAGAGGTAAGTATAACCTAAGATCGTTCTATGAATCGAAACGTGTGGATGATTAAAGCTGGTGCTTTCTGTAGGGGAGTATTTAGGATGGAACAAAGTAGGTAGCTTTGGGGGTATTAAACTAAAGACAAATAATTAAAGTGCAGGAAATTAAAGTACAAGAAAGCAGGTAAAGATAAATATGTGATTGCTGAGACTTTGATAATTAATGTTTCGGGATGACAGACTAAATAGGGACAATATTTAATATAATAAATAAACTATTAGGTGTAAACTCTAGAACGCTACCAACAAATTTTCTCATTGGCATGTCACTAGGAACTAGGTTATCGTGATTCTGATCGGAGCAATACGCAAATTTCCAATACTTATCTAGTTGAAAGATAAACAACCTATCTTGGTTTTATACCGAGGTGCATGAATCAGCAGCGTATCGTCTCATAGGTCCGACCGTTCTTAACCCCTAAGATAGTTTACTACTCTATTAGCATGCAGATTAATAACTTTGTATGTTTAGACCGCCGATTTTGTAAGACTTAGTGTTTTAAGGATTCTAGGTCGCTAGGACTTTACTCTTATTCCTAAGCCTTGTTATTTATTAAAGCTCTGGTTACTTTGACTTATGACTTAAGTCTCTCCTTTTCAAACAGTTATACATCCCTGGATTATTCGCAGTTTATTAAAACGTGTTTCATATGCAGACCATGTCTTTCAGTAATAGACAGTGTACTTTACATGGAAGTTCCACGGCTTCTTACATCCAACATGCGGTCAAGAGTAATTGACAGTGAAAGTGACACTCTAAACTAATTTAATGTAAAGCAGTGCAGAAATGTAAACCTAATATATACAACGAGTGGTTTAACTATGTCTTACTTATTGCATGTCATGGGCACAGATAACTACTTACCATAATTAAGGTTGATCAGGTCCTAATTACTAGGTTGAAGTCACGTGGATAACCAGAAAGGGTACTCCATAGATTAAACTTAAGTTCATAAAGTCCTAACAGTACAAGGGTTACTAATTCCTATTTTATCTGAACGTGTTTTACGAACATTACTTTACAATGCGTTGAATTTCGTAGGATATACCAGTTAGTTGTGAAGTTGTATTATCCTTTCGGAGTTCCAACTGTTAAACCAGAGCTGATTCCAATGATATAACTACCTTCGGTCGTTTATCGACTTCCATACATTTGTACTCCGCTTAAAAGCGTTTCCAGTACTATATCGAGTAAACAGTCGAATAGGGGCCGTCATATCACTTTACGATTTTCGTACACTAATTATATAATGTCATCCCTACTTATAATTATCTACGTCATCAACAATCACAATAATAAACTACTCGCAATTCATGGCAACAGATAAATCACATACCAAGTAATAATGCATATTTAAAATATGAAATAAAACAAGTATGATAAAGGTTTAGATATCACCTGGAAATAAATGCGTAGCAGTGTATTATTATGATTGACAACTCTTTTGCACGTAAAAAGAATAATCTTCAATCCCGATCGTTCGTTCTAGCTCTAGATTAATCCGTAGATTAATTATACTAACCCTAGAGTGGGAATGATTACAAAATACAAAGAGAATTCTAGAGTGAGAAAGTGGAATTACTAGTTGCATGAGTTTTGTAATTCTTAGAGTGTGTGTTTCAAATGAACCTTGATGCTCTATTTATACTTGAAATCCGGTGCACGTTAGCCATCCAAGGTGCAAGTTAGCATGCATTTGGGGGGTGGTCCTTTCCCGGAAAGTTGTAGCACGTGTACCATAAAGGCGCGGAAAGTGGTAGCACGTGTACCCTAAAGTTGCGGAAAGTGGTAGCACATGTACCAGACAAGTACGAGCAAGGAAGGAAAAAGGGGGAGGAGATGGGCGACGACTAGCCGGCGGCGCCTGGCTGGTGGCCGGCGGCAGCTGGCTTCCAGCCGGCGGCCTACCGGCGGTCGGCCGTCCCGGTTGCTGCCCGTTCGCTTGTTTTTCTTTTCGTGCGTATCTTCTTCGTTATCCGTCCGTTTTTGACGATTCTTTTTGCATTGGATTTGTTTTTCAAAAACGAAGATTTGTTGTAAAGAAATCCCTGAGATGTTCCTTTGATCTTTAGATGTCTTGTACGAATCATTTAAATCTTTTGGCGTATGTAGAATCTTCATTATTCATCCGTTTTTGTTGATTCTTCTTCTGCTAGATTCGTATTTTGAAAAAGAAGACTTTGGATAAGATGAATCTTAGTGAGGGGTACTTTGTCTCTAAATCTTGTTTCGGATGCCTTGAATCTTCAACTGTGCGTGGAATATTCGTCTTTCACCCATTTTTAGTGATTTTTCTCGTGCTTCCGTGTTTTCACCTTCTTGGCATAATATCACTAATTTAAGTGATAATTGAGCTTGTATGCCAAGTATTAGTCATAAATGAGAGAGATATCGGTTGTAAAAAGATGACTTTTTACGCGATATCAAGTATCCCACACTTGGACTTTTGCTTATCCTCAAGCAAATTCATTCATAAAAGGCCTTTAGAAAGATTCTAGTTACACATATCTTTTAGAAATATTATTTCCAAAGAATATAAAGCTCCAGTTATTAAAGAATTCTCACGAGAAACTACGGGTTTATAGAGTTTGATACTTTCTTCAAGCAACTTAGATGGTAATCATGACTAGGCAATCCTTACAGTGGGTCACTCAGATCACTCAGGTGTTTAGGGTTTCCTACTTGCTAGTGTCAATCACTCAGATAGCCAGTCATGCAGCATTCTCGTCATAGGCTTGATCAAGAATCAAATCTCCATCACTTTGGATGAGAACGGTACTAATCTTTCAATATATCTTAGAAAGGAATCGGGTTTTTTTGGTTTTGGAGAAGTGAAGAAGGTGTGTGAAAAGGAGGATTACGGGTTTTTCTTCCCTCGTATTTTTCTTGAAACTTGGGTGTTTTTCCGAGAAAGTCTCTTTTGGAATTTCTCATATTTGAAAAGACTTGATAGTGCAACCCTTGTTGGATTTTAATTTCCTATTCTGGTAGTGCCGGCATATATGTTTCTTGTTTTCTTTCTTTTTCTCATTTTCCTTCTTTTTCTTTTTTTATGCTGGCCTTACCGATGGATATTTTGTCCGAAAGGTTTCTTATGGTATTGGGTTGTGAGGTTGTGTTGGCTTTTCTTGTAGAATTTTGGGAAACTGGGAGTGTCTCTGAAAATTCTAGAAGACGTGACTTCCGTAGGTTCGGGGTGAAGATATAAAGGGAGGTTTTGATTGGATAGTGGGTGTGAAGAGTGAGTGGATGTTTGGTGGAAAAGGGGGGTGTTGGGATTCCTTAGAAAGTATCGAGATAGGTTATACCTATGCCACGTATGGCACTCATTGGTGTGATCTCGGAATGTATTGCAAGAGCAAGTTCTAATTCAAATGCATACATTGGCACACACAAAGCATTTAAAGGATGAATGCTAATTACGGGCTCAAACCTCACGAATTGAATGTTTTGGTCAATGTGTGCCTTGCCATGTGTTGCCCTTTTCGTCCGTATCTTATTCTAAGAAAACAGTTTTGTTTCTTTATTAAAAACTCGTTTCTTGCTGTAATTTATATTTTTGAAAAATAGAGGTTCTAAAGAATGTTGCTTTTGAATCCAAAAATTTTGAAAATTTATCTGTTTGCTTTTTTTTTTTTTTAGCCTTTTAATGAAAATATTGTTTATGTTACGGACAAGAGGTTAAACTTGCGGTTGCAGACCATATATCTCACACTTATAGGAATATTGTCCCTAATGTTCGAATCTATGTATTGAACACCTCTTGTCAAAGTATCCCACACTTGGAGATTCTACTTATTTCCGAATTGTTACGTAAGTGTAGTGTGGTTTTGGAGATCCCACACTTAGTTTTTGGAATATCGGAGGAGATAATCGATGCTTTAAATGGATAGAAAGTTTGGAACGGGTTACTGCTTTGTGAGACGTTGTGCGTACTATCGGCTACTTGTCAGAAGATTGCTGGGTTGCGGTTTGCGGCTTCCGGCATCCTTCGTGGCGTGGTCGACAGCGTCCTTCGTTATGGTCTTCGATAAATAGTGTTTGGATTCAAACAAACATGTCACTCAATAATTAAGTAATAGCTGCTAATAAGAAAAGTAAAGTGATAGCATAATAAAGTAATAACGGGATAGAGGTGATGTCTATGCATCCACAGTACATCACATACAACTAATAATAATAAAGTCTGGTAGAAAATAGTAAGAATCCAGAAAGGGGAGCAATCTATTGCTCGGCTGGTGGTGCTCATGATACTGCTGATGAAGATCCGATAGGTGCATGGGAAGTCCCATCTGATGAGGAGTCATATTCTAGATTATACTGATATTGAGTACCTGCATCTTATGCATCCTGATCAGCTCCTGTGTCTATCGTAAAAACTCCATCTTGTATCAACTGGTCGATAAATGGTCTTGCAGGCATATCAAAGCTGTCAAGTGGGATAACAGGCGACCCCTGCTGAGTGTGTCCCCTAAATAAGTCTGTCTGTCTGTGGGAGGACACTGGAGCCTGTAAGACAACGGTGGGATCGGTATGTCTGAGACTCCTATGGCTCTGAGCAGTGGTAACTCGCCTAGAGACTCTGGATCTGCCACTATCTCTCAAAGTCTGTCCCCTGGCTGAAACAACTACTGAGGGGACAGGCTGTCTCATAATAGGAACCCGTACTGGAGGTGGCTGTGGTCTGGGTGGAATTATCCGAGGGGGTAAGTTACGGCCACGGCCTGGAACTGGTGGAGGTGCTGGGGCAGGGACTACAGGGGGATACAAGTGTGGTGGTGCTCGGCCCAACCCGCATGGTATGTCTGGAAGTGGGCTTATCGGTATCCCTGCAGTCTGCTGTCTCATGGCTCTGTAACATCTGACCTGCATTTGCATAAGCCAGTACCAATAGTCTGGTCCCGGAGGAGTCCCGTAGTGATAGATGTATCCGGACACTTGAACTCTGGGAGCTGGGATAGAAGGTCCCGCCCTAACAGGCGGTAGTACTACTGGTGGTGGTGCAACTGGGTCTACAGGGTCATTTTCATCCTTGTCCTCATCTGAGTCTGTATCTCTGGGCTCTCCTGGCTGCTTTATCTTTCTCGTCCCTCTGGGTAGAACTAAATCTGGTACCAGACTATCAACACTATCGGGATCCTCTGATCGTAATGTATACTGTGCCATGCCCTGAAATCCGGAGTATCTCCATGCTCCTAAGAAACTCATAGTCCATCGGCTGAGCACTCCATTTGGGTAGACTCTTAAATCTCTCCACTTCTGTTGTCCTAAGAAGTCCCATTCTTCTAATCAATCTTGTAACCACTAGACCCATGAATGATCATCTTGCATCATACTCTTCTCCTCAAGAATCCGCTGAGCTACTAAGTGGGCTACCTGAATGTTCTTCCTATCGAGGAGACATGTCATCAAAGCAACATCAAACTCGGAAACTCGACCATTCGTCGTATGCTTTCCATCAATTGAACAAGCCAATATCTTGTGTAGAATCTGTAGAACTGGGTCTCTGAGCCGGGTAGCTTTAATACCTGAGAAAAATGTCATATGTGACCAACGACTCCATGCCTCAGTGTCGCACCCCCAAATCCGGGTTGCGGAAGCGAATCGGGTCGGGGCACGACTAATCAAGTAATCACAGCATATAAGATAATAATGAACGACATCTACATGCGTCGTTTTGATAAGATACATTAAAATAATAATAGTACATAAGTTTTACAAAAGCATTGAGTTCACATGATTGATTTGAGAGATTTTAACTCATATCTAATTTATACAAAATGTAGAAATGCAATGAAATCTCTTGATAACAGTGTTTGCATGTGACTCGAGCTAAGATCCTGAGTGGGCAGTCCTACTACTGCTGATCACCTGAGAATACATGTAAAAATTGGTCAGCTAAAAGCTGGTGAGCTCACAGATTTAAATGATACAAATTAATGTATGTTACACAAGATTTAAGTATAATGATTTGCAATCAAGCAAATAAATAATGTATAAACCACTGCCATGAGTACATAGTCTGAGCTTAACTGTGGTGTCAGGATCCGCATTCAAGGACCTGATCGAGGGTGCCTCCCTGAGAGTGCCTAATCTACACTCTAATGAACAAATGCTAATGCGTCCGTTTGACCAGTTGGGGCTTCCAACCCGGACGAGGATTGTCAATCCTATATGGTACCATACACTAACATTCACGCTACAACCGTATTACCAAACTATGTTGTGGAGGGCTTTGATTGATTAGATAGACAAACTCATGCAGTACAAAATAATGATTTGTTACTTGCGTATTATGAAAACAAATTGAGCATGTATTCTCACCCTAAAATAGTTCAAACAAGTAAAAGTGGGGCTATGAGACTCACCTGAGTATGATGTGTGGCTGTGATGTGAGAGCTAGCGGGTAATAGTAAAATGTCGCCGAAATAGAGTCCTTATCGTCCTAAACGCAAAAGATATTGTCATGAGTACTTGACTACTCATCAAATTGTGTTAACAGTTCGGTTGTTTGAAAGATTATTGATTTTCAAATATGTACGATTCGTTGGTGATGATGTTTTAAAGATTGGTTTGTTGTGCGTTCAATTTTTGATTGTGTCGTATAAAATAGTTGTGCAAATGTTTGTTGTCCATACGTATATATATATTATTATATATGTATAGAAATTTTAATCGTTGTGTACGCAAATACATATATTTTCAAATCGTTTGAAAAGTATTTAAATATTTTATAAATATTTGTCGGGCGAAAGTATATATATATATATATATATATATATATATAGAGTTAATTTGTTACGTACAAAAATATTAATTACAAAAATTTGGTTGTACTCATTTGTTCCGTCGTAGATATATATATTTATCCGAATGTATATATATTTATATCCGTATTATTTGTCGTGGTGTATATATATATATATATATATATATATATATATATATATATATATATATATATATATATATATATATATAAAAGAATAAATTAAATATAATAATAATACTTATTATTAATATTAGTTATTTAATATATAATTAATGACCTACTATATATAGTACTTACTATATTTAGTAAGTTAATACATATAGAGTAGAAAGTATTAAACATCCGTTCGGTTATCATGTGTGTATATATATATATATATATATATATATATATATATATATATATATATATATATTAAATGATCTCACGTGAATAAAATTTGCAAGTTACTGTGTGTCCTCATTTGATACTTAAAAGTTTGAGATCCATTCGGTTATAATTAACTTCCCATGTTCAGTTAATATATTCTAGCCGTTTCGGGCTTAGGGGCCATACCCGGTCGGCTTAATTAACATAGCCGATCGGTTCACATACACATATCCGATCGGTTTGTGTTCCTCACCCGATCGGTTCACTTTTCATAGCCGATCGGGTGTCGTTTATTCTTGGTCTGTACTGTGTTCGAACCCAGAAAAAGTATCCGAAATCATCACAAGTTTTTGTTATGATTCAAGCTATATCTTTTACAAATGTTATGAACAACATTATACAAGTTTTATTCGAGTGTTTTTACTCATTAATTACACTTATATACCTACTAAAACTTTTTGTACAGAGAGTTTTTTTTTTTTTTTTTTTTTCAAAATTTATCATCACCAACCATTTCATTTTACCTTGTTATAATTGTTTTTGATGTTCAATCTTAACACATACATGTAACAATTTCAAAATATAATAAAGATTTTATGAAAACAATTGAAATGGAGTTCTTACAGTGGTAAGAATGAAGATGCTGAGATGATAAAGATGATATTGTGATGAAGATGAAATTATTATTATTATTATTATTTATGATATTATCTTGTTGATGATGCTGAAGGTGCTTCTGTTTTTTTGCTTGAGCCGATGAAGATGAAATGGAGAGAAAGTTGGGTGATTAAATTATTGAGGTGGTTGTGAATGATCAGTGTAAGGAAGAGATGGAGTATATATTAAAATCCATACGGTTCAATAATTCAAATGAGGGTATGGGTTGAGTCTAAATCTATCTCCCAGATGTTTTAGGGGTAGTAATATTGTAGGTATTTAGCCTATTAATTTTGGGTACGGGTCCAATTGTGTGCCAATTTCATTCAAATTTTATAATTATATTTTGAGGTATTTCTCCAAATACTTTAATATGAACGAGAAAAATAATACTTTTATTATTTTTGACATTTGGGTACGTTTTATATTTGTTTCTGTTCGTGCAGGACACGTTTAAATAAAACGTATATTTGTTTTCGTTTCATTTTCGTTTCTGACTGATCGTATAATATTTTCAAATAAAAATATTAAAAAATATTTTCGAGTTCATTTCTGAACTTTTGTATCACCAACGATTGTATTTGTTTTGTGTCGGATTCATTCCGATATTATTTCGTATTGTTTAATTTATAATTATAATTAATTACAAATTCTTGTAAAACTTTTTATCCAAAAGTTTTGGGTTTGCTAGACTTATCTCACATCAAGGGTTTAGCTTAGATTTTTGTAGGGAAGTAGTGTAATAAAGGCGTAAAATTAAGTATAATTATATACCTAATTTGAAGGAGTATCACATTCTCCCCCCGTTAGCGAAATCTCGTCCCGAGATTTAAGTTGAGTCGTGGGTCACAGCCGCGTGCTCGAAAAGATGAGGATATTTCTTTTGCATTTCATCTTCGCTCTCCCATGTAGACTCTGGGCCGCGTTTCGAATTCCATCGAACTTTGACAAGTTTGATCCGACTGCGTCGGAGTTTATGTGTTTTTCGATCAATTATTTCGATGGGTTCCTCCACAAAATTGAGTTTCGAGTCAATGAAAACTTCGTCAGGAGGAATGATTAAGGTTTCATCCAAAAGACACTTTTTGAGATTACTAACGTGAAAATTATCATGAATACTACTGAGCTCTCGTGGTAGTTTGAGCTTGTAGGCGACAGGACCAATCCTCGCAAGGATCTCAAAAGGTCCGATGTAACGTGGGTTTAACTTTCCTCGTTTTCCGAATCGTGCTACTCCTTTCCAGGGCGACACTTTAAGTAGGACTTTGTCTCCTACTTGGAACTCAAGAGGTTTTCGGCGGTTATCGGCGTAGCTTTTCTGTCGGTCTCGTGCCATCTTTAGTCGTTGAAGTACTTGAGATATCTTGTCAGTGGTTTCCTGGACAATCTCAGGTCCAGACAGCTGTCTGTCACCCAACTCTGTCCAACAGAGTGGTGATCGGCATTTGCGTCCATACAACGCCTCAAATGGTGCCATCTTTATACTAGTGTGATAACTATTGTTGTATGAAAATTCTGCTAAAGGGAGGTGAGTATCCCAACTACCTCCAAAGTCTATCACACATGCTCACAACAAGTCTTCGAGCGTTTGTATCGTTCGCTCACTTTGACCGTCGGTTTGAGGATGGTAGGCAGTACTAATATCTAATCGAGTACCAAGTGCCTTTTGAAGTGATTGCCAAAAGTGAGAAGTGAATCGGGTATCTCTGTCAGAGATAATAGATAATGGCACACCATGTCTGGAAACGATTTCCTTCAGATAAATTCTAGTCAACTTATCCATCTTATCAGTTTCCTTAATAGCAAGAAAATGGGCTGATTTCGTCAGTCGATTGACAATCACCCATATGGTATCTGCTCCGGATGTCGTCTTAGGTAACTTCGTGTTGAAGTCCATCGTTATTTGTTCCCATTTCCATGTGGGCATCTCAGGTTGTTGCAAAAGCCCAGACGGCTTTTGGTATTCAGCTTTGACCTTTGAGCACGTCAGGCATTTACTAACGTAGGTGGCAATATCCCGTTTCATGCCAGGCCTCCAGTAGAAACCTTTCAAGTCGTGGTACATTTTGTCTACACCAGGATGGATCGAATAGTTGGACTTGTGAGCTTCGTCCAAAATCAGTCTGCACAATTCATCTACGCATGGAACCCAAATTCGGTTCATGAAGTACAACACTCCGTTGTCTTTCTTGTCGAGTTGCTTTTCCATCCCCTTCAAGGATTCATCCTTCAAATGTTCAGGAGTAAATGCAATTTGTTGCGCGTCACGAATTTGAGTAATGAGGTTCGAGTGGATAGTCAATCCCAAGGCTCGAACCCTACGGGGTTTTACACTTTCCTTACGACTCAGGGCATCTGCTACAACATTAGCCTTGCCAGGGTGATACTTGATTTCACAGTCGTAATCGTTTAGCAATTCGACCCAACGTCGTTGTCTCATGTTAAGTTCTTTTTGGTCGAATATATGTTGGAGGCTCTTGTGGTCAGTGAATATGGTTCACTTGGTGCCATACAGATAGTGTCTCCAAATCTTTAATGCAAAAATGACTGCCCCCAGTTCTAAGTCATGAGTTGTGTAGTTTTTCTCATGCACTTTTAGTTGACGAGATGCGTAGGCAATGACTTTGTCATTTTGCCTTAGGACGCAACCCAACCCTTGATGTGAAGCGTCGCAATAAACTATGAAGTTTTCTACCCCTTCAGGCAATGACAGGATGGGTGCGGTGCTCAATTTCTGTTTCAACAGTTGGAAAGCGTTCTCTTGTTTCTCGCCCCATTCGAATTTCTTGTCTTTTTGTGTTAGAGTGGTAAGGGGTTGGGCTATTTTTGAAAAGTTCGCGATGAAGCGTCGGTAATAGCCAGCTAGACCAAGAAATTGTCGTATCTCAGATGGGGTTTTCAGTGCTCCCCAATTTTTGATCGCCTCTATTTTGGATGGGTCTACGTGAATTCCTTTATCGTTGATCACATGACCAAAGAAATGAACCTCTCGCATCCAAAATTCACACTTAGAGAACTTTGCATACATCTTCTCTTTCTCAAGCAGTTCGAGAATTATTTTCAGGTGTTGTTCGTGATCTTCTTTCGTTCGTGAGTAAATCAGGATATCGTCAATGAACACAATGACGAACTTATCAAGGTATGGTTTGCATACTCGGTTCATGAGGTCCATGAACACTGCTGGTGCGTTTGTCAGCCCGAAAGGCATGACTAGGAACTCATAATGACCGTAACGAGTCCTAAACGCAGTTTTCGGTACATCCTCTTCTCGTACCTTTAGTTGATGGTAGCCAGATCGTAGGTCAATTTTCGAATAGTAGCTTGACCCTTGTAGTTGATCAAACAGATCATCGATAGGTGGTAACGGGTATCGGTTCTTGATAGTTACCTTGTTCAGTTCTCGGTAATCGATGCACATACGCATGGATCCATCCTTCTTCTTGACAAACAAAACCGGAGCTCCCCAAGGCGAAAAGCTCGGTCGGATGAATCCTAAGTCTAGGAGTTCTTGCAACTGTGCAGACAACTCCTGCATCTCTGATGGAGCTAGACGATAAGGTGCGCGGGCGATTGGTGCGGCTCCAGGCACCAGATCGATGTGAAACTCAACCTGTCGCGGAGGTGGCAATCCTGGTAATTCCTCGGGAAACACTCCTGGATAGTCACGCACGATAGGTACATCATCTATATGTCGCTCCTCGGGTTTCTTTTCCACAACATGTGCCAAAAATGCTTGGTATCCCTTTCGGAGATACTTACTAGCTTTCAAGCAAGTAATTACTTTTGTGGCACTCTTCCGTTTCTTACCTTATATTACCAATGTTTCTCCTGTCAGTAGCGGTATGCGTACCATCTTTTCAAACCAGATAATCTCAGCGCGGTTCTTCGACAACCAATCCATACCGACAACAATGTCAAAACTTCCCAACTTAACCGGTAGCAAGTCTATTTCGAAGAGATGACCTTCTAACTCTAAGGTGCATCCCGGTACTATTTCTCCTGATTCGATCAACTTACCATCGGCTAATTCTACAATGTATTTGTTATCTAGCTTACGGGATTCAAGTTTTAATAGTGGTATAAACTCAGTAGACACAAAACTTAAATCAGCACCCGAATCTTTTAACACAGAGGCATAATGGTTGTTTACTAGAAACATACCAGTGACGGTGTTAGGGTCCTGGCGTGCCTCCTGTGCTCCTATCACAAATGCCCTTCCACGAGCTGGTTGGTTGTTGCCCTTGTTCTTCAGCTTCGGACACTCATTCCTGAAATGTCCAGCATTGCTACACTCAAAGCAGGCTCGTGGTTGGTTGGTGTTGTTGTTGGTATTGGTTTTGGGTGATTTGCAGTCCTTAGTACTCGTCAAATTGTGTTAACAGTTCGGTTGTTTGAAAGATTATTGATTTTCAAATATGTACGATTTGTTGGTGATGATGTTTCAAAGATTGGTTTGTTGTGCGTTCATATTTTGATTGTATCGTATAAAATAGTTGTGCAAATGTTTGTTGTCCATACGTATATATATATATTATTATATATGTATAACAATTTTAATCGTTGTGTACGCAAATACATATATTTCCAAATCGTTTGAAAAGTATTCAAATATTTTATAAATATTTGTCGGGCGAAAGTGTATATATATATATATATATATATATATATATATAAAATTAGTACATCGTATATGTATAAATACATACGTTTCATCTGTTGCAAAAATATATCTATCCGTATTTAGATATGTACCCGCATAACTTTCTCGTTGTGTATATATTTATATATATATATATATATATATATATATATATATATATATATATATATATATATAGAGAGAGAGAGAGAGAGTTAATTTGTTACGTACAAAAATATTAATTACAAAAATTTGGTTGTACTCGTTTGTTCCGTCGTGGATATATATATTTATCCGAATGTATATATATTTATACCCGTATTATTTGTCGTGGTGTATATATATATAGATATATATATATATAAAAGAATAATTTAATTATAATAATAATACTTATTATTAATATTAGTTATTTAATATATAATTAATGACCTACTATATATAGTACTTACTATATATAGTAAGTTAATACATATAGAGTAGAAAGTATTAAACATCCGTTCGGTTATCATGTATATATATATATATATATTAAATGATCTCACGTGAATAAAATTTGCAAGTTACTGTTTGTCCTCATTTGATACTTAAAAGTTTGAGATCCATTCGGTTATAATTAACTTCCCATGTTCAGTTAATATATTCTAGCCATTTCGGGCTTGGGGGCCATACCCGGTCGACTTATTTAACATAGCCGATCGGTTCACACACACATATCCGATCGGTTTGTGTTCCTCACCCGATCGGTTCACTTTTCATAGCAGATCGGGTGTAGTTTATTCTTGGTCTGTACTGTGTTCGAACCCAGAAAAAGTATCCAAAATCATCACAAGTTTTTGTTATGATTCAAGCTATATCTTTTACAAATGTTATGAACAACATTATACAAGTTTTATTCGAGTGTTTTTACTCATTAATTACACTTATATACCTACTAAAACTTTTTGTACAGAGAGTTTTTTTTTTTTTCAAAATTTATCATCACCAACCATTTCATTTTACCTTGTTATAATTGTTTTTGATGTTCAATCTTAACACATACATGTAACAATTTCAACATATAATAAAGATTTTATGAAAACAATTGAAATGGAGTTCTTACAGTGGTAAGAATGAAGATGCTGAGATGATAAGGATGATATTGTGATGAAGATGAAATTATTATTATTATTATTTAAGATATTATCTTGTTGATGATGCTGAAGGTGCTTGATATCGCGTAAAAAGTCACGTTTTTACTACCGATATCTCTCTCATTCTGGAACGATTCTTGGCATATTAGTTCAAAAACAGTAAAATCAATGATATTATGCCAAGATGGTCAAAACAAGGTTGCACGATAAAAATCAAGCAAAACGGACGTAAAACGAAGATTCCACGCACGTTTAAAGATTTAAGGCATCAAAACGAGATTTCAAGACAAAAGTGCCCATCACCAACATCCATCTCATCCAAGATGTTCGTTTTCAAATTACGAATCCAACAGAAGAAGAATCAACAAAAACGGACGAAGAATGAAGATTTCGCGTACGCCGGAAAATTCAAAAGATTCGTACGACACATCTAAAGTTAAGAGACATATTTTTGGGATATCTTTCCATCAAAGTCTTCGTTTTTGAATTACGAATCCAACAAAAAAAATCGACTCAAACGGGCGTATAACGAAGAAAATACGCACGAATCAAGATACGAAGCAAAAGACGACGAAACGGGGCGGGGGTGTGCCCCCAGCCGCCGGCCAGCCTCCGTACCTGGTGCGCCTTATGTCCGTACCTGGTGCGCCTTTTGTCCGTACCTGGTGCGCCTTTTTCCATACCTGGTGCGCCTTTTGTCCGTACCTGGTGCGCCTTTTTCCGTACCTGGTGCGCCTTTTGTCCGTACCTGGTGCGCCTTTTGTCCGCGTTGTACAGTACTTGGTACACCTTTTTACCCACATTGCGCTAATGTGCACCCCTTGATACTAATGTGAGCCAAACCTCTGCTATAAATAGGAGGCTTGAGCTCATTTGCAAGACACACCTTCCATCCTTGGAAAAACACACTTTCTTTCTATAGCTTCTAGCTTTTATTTCTTTGTTTATTTTCTTACTTTAGAATAGTAGTAGGCTAGTTAAACTAGAAGCAAGGAACGAGCTTGTATTCTTTGGTGAGGAACGTGTTTGTAATCTTTGGTGTACGCTTGGAGCAACTCTTATTAATTCAAGTCTATTCCTTCTCGCACATTTATCTCGGTTATTTCTATCCTTATCTATCTTAATTAAATACGTATACTTTAATTATGCTAGAGATTGTTTATGCCATGATTAGCGAGTAGATTACTATTGTGTTTGTTTGCGATGTAGTTAGTTAATTATGGGATGATTTATAATTAAATATTAAAGATCGATAGTATTACTTTGATTGTCTTATTGCATGTTCTTGTTTGATTGTTGCCTTAGGATCATCATAGTAGTAAAATATAAATGGTCTTAATTATCGTAAAGTAATATGATGGCCCCTATTCGACTGTTACTCAGTATAGCGTTGGAAACACTTTAGGTTTAGTACAAATACGTGGAAGCTGCGTAACGACCGAAGGTAGTTATATTACGGACTAATATATAAAATGAGAAACCTAGTTTAATTAACCTTTCTAAATAGACTTTTAAACTTCAAATTAATCTATTGCCTTTCCACCAATAAACGTGATTACAACACCTTTTTACGACGTCCAATTAAAAGGTAGTCAATTATCTGTGTCAATATAATTTGTCAAAGGTATGAAACTATGGAACCGCAAGGCTACATGGGGGATTATCGTAGGACAAGACATGACCAAGGTTTGAAGCGGCGGAACCACTTTAAGTGAGGAACGATGTGGATAATTAGGGGATTTATTGGGTAGTCTTAAGCAAGGGCTGGTTTAAAGTCATAAATGAACTGCTTAAATATACAAATCTGTTAGGATGATGAGGAATCGTTATATGATTCAGTTATGTCTAGTACCTTTAGATTTTGTTCCCGTTCATATGAAAGTATTATTAAACTATGATTAAGATTTTTCTTATTATTATAAATACTTTGTGATGTTACCATAACCTAGCTCCCGGTGTGACATGCTAATGGAATTTCAATTAGTAGGGAATCTAGTGTTTACATCACAAGTATCCCAGAGTAACAATTAACAAACATCTTTGAAAACAGTTTCTCCAAATATCATCCCATAACTTAATTAACGAAGTCTCAGCAAACACTATCTTTATTTTATCTGCTTTACATTTTACTTTTATTTCGTTTTATTTATTTACTTGCCTAAGTTAGTTAATATAAAAACCAAAACCCCTACTATTTTATAAACCATTCACTAGTTTGAAAGCCCTCATCTGCCTCGCCTTAGTTTCAATTCAGTCGGTTTGAAGAACGAATCTAGGTCATACCTACCACTTGCTCACCCTTAGGATTAGCATTGTTAGGAAAAACTTAGGCCCCGCAATTACAAATTTAAAACACCCACTGCTGGTGCCCGGTTAGTAATCGTTAATGACACCGACCTGATCGGGCACCAACAAGTTTTTGGCGCCGCTACCGGGGAACCAATTGTACGATCCTTAGGCGTCAAGATGAACTTACTTGCTAGTGAACCTTTAGGATTAACTCTTATTCTTAGACCCCTACGTCTTTCTTTATTTTTCCTTCCTTTTACTATTTTCACAAATTACGTTATCCCTATCCACTCAACTAGTCAACCACCTGCCAATGAAACTATGACAGCTACACGTATAACTCTCGCTGAAGACTCTAAACCTTTGATTGAAGGTCGAGGAGGACCAATCGTCTATCCGGAAATTCATAGAGGATCATTCGAGTTAAAGCCACACATTGTTCAGTTAGTCCAAAACCTCTGTCAATTCCATGGCCTACCAAATGATGATCCCAACTCACACCTTGACAAATTCATTTCCTTATCCAACTCCTTTAAGCCGATTGGGGTTAATCAAGACATAGTCTATCTATACCTTTTTCCCTACTCACTCACTCTCAATGCACAAACCTGGTTTGAGGGATTAGAGCTTAACTCTATAACCTCTTAGGTAGAATTAGCAACCAAATTTTTGGCCAAATACTTCCCCCCATCAAAACAAGCCATGTTTAGGTCCAACATCATAAACTTTCGTCAAGGGCATGATGAATCAATCTTCGATGCATGGGAGCGCTTTAAGAAATTGCTTAAGAAATGTCCAAATCATCGTTTTGAGCGTTCAGACCAGTTGCGCATTTTCTACAATGGTCTCTTCCCACACCACCGTCCTTTACTTGATACCGCCTCTCAAGGTAGTTTCATAGACTGTACAGCAAATGAAGCTTGGAGCCTTATTGAGAAAATGACCATACACAACCATGACTGGAACAGTGAAAATCACCCCTCAATAGTGAATTCACCTACTACAATCGGGAATGAAGCTATCAAAACTCTCACTCAGCAAATGGAAGACCTAACCAAGGAGATTAAGGAATTGAAAAGTCAACAACAACAAGTCTGTCAAGTTCAAACCTGCCTTAATTGTGCTAATCTGAACCACTCAGCCCAAATTCCTCAGTCTCATCTAACTTCACCCAATACTAACCCTTCTCTTAACCCACCTAGGAATAGCCCACTAACTTACCAACCCCAACCTTTGGAACCCTTTTCCTCACAAACCTCTAGTTTTGACGACACCCTGATACAAGTCATTCAAGGAATCTCGGCTAGACAAGACCAAACTGATCTCATCTTAGGACAATTAGCACAGTGTATTAACGCTAAACCTCAGGATAGTCCAACTAGTTGCCATAAGGAGGCTTCCCATATTCAAGACTCTCAGGTAGCACATAGCCTACCTACGATTTCTTCTCCGGTGAAGGAACCACCTATTGTCCCATCGACAATTGATTTAGAGTCTACACCAAATAGGAAAATAAATATTCCATTTCCGGCTCGTCTTAAACAACGACCCGACAAGCTTAACTCTTTTAAGCTTGATAGGAAATTCCTAGACACCGCCTCTGAAGTTCACTCCAAAAAGTACTTCAGAAAACTTCTTACAACCAAGGATAAGGTACCCGAAGTACCCAATGTCCCGCTGAACGAGGAATGTTCAGCTATCTTGAAAAATATCATTCCTGAAAAACTCGGAGACACCGGACGTTTTACTTTCCATGTTCCATTTACAATTCAGGCATTATCTGTTCTCTCGCCGATTTAGGAGCTAGTGTTAATCTTATGCCATACTCGCTCTTCAAGAGGCTTAAGTTAGAAAATCTTCGACCTACCAAAATGACCATACAGCTTGCTGACCACTCAGTCAAATACCCTAGGGGAATAGCTGAAAATGTTTTAGCTAGGATTGACAAATTTCTTTACCCAGCAGATTTTGTAGTATTGGATATGCAGGAAGACGTACACATCCCAATCATACTAGGAAGACCTTTCATGAATACGGCCAAGGCAATCATCAATGTCTTCGAACAAACCATCAGTTTCCAGTCTCAGGGAGAAACCATCACTTTCCATATCGACAATCCTAACCCTGGAGAGCAAGCCGATATGTACATGATCTCCATGAACAAGACCGCGGAGGACAAAGAAACTGCAAAGCCAACAACTGAAAGGAACTCTAACACGGAAATGGCGATCACGCCATATTGCCCGATTGACCTCCGACGAATAGGACAAGAGATGAAAAACGCATCTTCATCAGTGAAAAACCCAACGATGGAAGAATTGATCAGAACGAGAAAGATGGAAGAAGAAAACAAAAGAAGCATACCGCCAATTAATCCGTTTACCACTGAAGAAATGGCGAGAAGTAACCACAACCATCCCATGAGAAGAGAAACACTGGAGGAATATTCCAAACGCACAAGATACCAACCGCAAACCATTATAGATCACAAAGTGCTCGAAGAATTCATCCAAAGATTTGATAAAGCAGTAGGAGGAATCAGCAACGCAGTCAACTTACTTACTCTTTCCCCTGCTGAGCTGCAATTCTGTCGACAGCAGAAACGGACATATACTAGGATCTATAATGCCCTTAAAAGATCTAGTATCTCATTCACCTCAACACAATGGGAGATGATAGGATCCATTAGAGCGCATATGAAAGAAACTACTGGACATCCGAGCAGTCATGCCGACATCTTGACAATGAATGACCACACATCATTGCTCAACATGCTAGGAAGAGAAGATCACCGAAGTTCCAAAGAAAGCGGATCTATGGTTATCAACTCCACTATGGAAAAACAAATTGAGTTAATGATTGAAGAACTTAGTGATCTCGTTTGGGAGGAATCAAGGCGCGAACGACCCTTTAGGGTTACATATGAATCACCACTTGATATCGCTACTTCTGTTACGATCCATCTAAGGGAGATTCAACAACGGAAAACTAACTCCAGAAGAAAGTTCATATTCTACTCAGGATGCAAGGAGATACTTCGTCAGCTTACTCTAGTTTTCTCAGAATCCGACTTTCCATTCAACAACCATCAGCACCGGCAAATAAAGGACCTATGCACATCTATCAGAAGATTCAATGGAGACCCCAAGACCGAGAATTATGAAGACATAAAACTGCAAATCTTGGCGTTTGTATGCTCTCTTTGGCAAAACCCACCGCCCAGAGAGGTTGTTAAGATAGACACAACTACCATGACCGACCCTAGTGGACCTGTCACTAAAGCAGTCGATTACATCACCTTCGGACTTCACGGCCTTGCAAGGACAACTTTAGAGCATCTTCTGAACTACAAGGCATCATCGAGAGATAGTCCACTCGAATTGATTACTACAATAATCAATCACTTTATGAGAATCTATCCACCTCGATACACTTTTCCGCAACCTAGGGCCCACAACATCAATAAAGGGGATCCCATGGATGCATCAATCTCCATCTAGATAGAAGAGAAGAAGTCGAGCTCTCGACTTTAAAAGAGCGCTTCTCAGGAGGCAACCCGTGTTTTACATTTCCGCAATTTTACATTCCAAGAAGTGATGAAGTCTCCGACTATCTTTCACACTTGGATATACGAACAAGTTTCTGCCTGACGCATCAAGTCTTTGACGCCACGCATCAAAGAAAGTATATCCAACGTGTTCACACCTACGAGACCAATCACAAGAAGACTTGATCAAGAGTGAACCCAGCAAAATGAAGTTCGGCAAACGCATACCAAGGAGCACTGCAAATATCGGGGAGTACTTCTATACCGTCTCTTTCATTCGTTTTAAATATACCATATCCACTATGCTTATCACTAAGTGTGGGATTCAAACCCAAAACACACCGCTAAAAGAATAGGTCTAAGATGTTTCAAATCCTAAGTGTGGGATTTTACCCCATTATGAGCTTAGTTTGACATCGAGGACGATGTTCCTTTAAGTGTGGGATAGCAGTAGCTGCACTACTGTTAAATGGATATTGGTATATGCTTGATTCTAAAATCGCTGCTCTTTATAAGACCTTGCTTGTCCATAAAAGTAAAGAAAATTTTCAAAATTGAGTTAAAAATATGTTGAAAATGAAAAATTTTAAACAAAGAATTATTTACTTTGGGGAAGAAGGAATAATAAAATACAAATTCTTTTGAAAAACTAGTTTAGTAATCCCATAAAGAGCATCGCATGACTAGGCACACAACAACCCAACTTTTGATTCGTGAGGTATCTTGAGCCATATGAAAAGCATTCACTTTTAATGCTTCACTTTTTTTATTCTTGAGTGTGCCGATGTATGCGTTTAGAATCAGAACTTGCTCTTGTTATGCATTTCGAATCCGAACTTGTGAGTCAAAAAGGAGATCGAATCACATCATTCTTGAACCAATCCATACACCCAAAAATAAGTGTGTTACCAAGCATCCCTCAAACTTCATAGAAAGTTCCAAAGATAAAAAAAAAAGAGAAGCATCAAGGATATGACGTCAAAGAAAGAAAAAAATCCAAGAAAATTCGAAGAAAAGAAAGTCAAATGGAGAAAAAGACTCCTCCCAAAAGAAAAAGGCATCAATCCTCCCGAAAAAGTCAAAAATTTCAGCTTTCCAACTTCACCAAAAAGAAAATCCAACAAAACACCCTCTCATACCACCAACACTCCACTCCAAAAACCCTACATCACTTCCCTTATAATGATTATGGCTAGATCAACTTCGCGCTCACCTAAAAGGTAACGATTTGATACTCGATCAAGTCTATGACAATAAATGATACATGACTGGCGTTCTGAGTGATTGAATAATAGAATAGGAAACCCTAAACACTTTGAGTGATTTGAGTGACCACCATGAAAGGATCGCCTAGTCATGTATCCAAGATCAAAGATTACAATCTTTCCTTTTCAAAGAACAAGTATTTTACTTTCCCAAAACCCCTTAGTAAAACGTTCCGCCTTTAAACTTTTCATTATCTTCTTATTTTTTACCATGTTGAAGACGAGTTTGCTTGAGGACAAGCAAAGTTCTAAGTGTGGGATACTTGATATCGCGTAAAAAGTCACGTTTTTACTACCGATATCTCTCTCATTCTGGAACGATTCTTGCCATATTAGTTCAAAAACAGTAAAAATCAATGATATTATGCCAAGATGGTCAAAACAAGGTTGCACGATAAAAATCAAGCAAAACGGACGTAAAACGAAGATTCCACGCACGTTTGAAGATTCAAGGCATCAAAACGAGATTTCAAGACAAAAGTGCCCATCACCAACATCCATCTCATCCAAGATGTTCGTTTTCAAATTACGAATCCAACAGAAGAAGAATCAGCAAGGAACGAGCTTGTATTCTTTAGTGAGGAACGTGTTTGTAATCTTTGGTGTACGCTTGGAGCAACTCTTATTAATTCAAATCTATTCCTTCTCGCACATTAATCTCGGTTATTTCTCTCCTTATCTATCTTAATTAAATACGTATACTTTAATTATGCTAGAGATTGTTTATGCCATGATTAGCGAGTAGATTACTATTGTGTTTGTTTGCGATGTAGTTAGTTAATTATGGGATGATTTATAATTAAATATTAAAGATCGATAGTATTACTTTGATTGTCTTATTTCATGTTCTTGTTTGATTGTTGCCTTAGGATCATCATAGTAGTAAAATATAAATGGTCTTAATTATCGTAAAGTAATATGATGGCCCCTATTCGACTGTTACTCAGTATAGCGTTGGAAACACTTTAGGTTTAGTACAAATACGTGGAAGCTGCGTAACGACCGAAGGTAGTTATATTACGGACTAATATATAAAATGAGAAACCTAGTTTAATTAACCTTTCTAAATAGACTTTTAAACTTCAAATTAATGTATTGCCTTTCCACCAATAAACGTGATTACAACACCTTTTTACGACGTCCAATTAAAAGGTAGTCAATTATCTGTGTCAATATAATTTATCAAAGGTATGAAACTATGGAACCGCAAGGCTACATGGGGGATTATCGTAGGACAAGACATGGCCAAGGTTTGAAGCGGCGGAACCACTTTAAGTGAGGAACGCTGTGGATAATTAGGGGATTTATTGGGTAGTCTTAAGCAAGGGCTGGTTTAAAGTCATAAATGAACTGCTTATACAAATCTGTTAGGATGACGAGGAATCGTTATATGATTCAGTTATGTCTAGTACCTTAAGATTTTGTTCCCGTTCATATGAAAGTATTATTAAACCATGATTAAGATTTTGCTTATTATTCTAAATACTTTGTGATGTTACCATAACCTAGCTCCCGGTGTGACATGCTAATGGAATTTCAATTAGTAGGGAATCTTGTGTTTACATCACAAGTATCCAAGAGTAACAATTAACAAACATCTTTGAAAATAGTTTCTCCAAATATCATCCCATAACTTAATTAACGAAGTCTCAGCAAACACTATCTTTATTTTATCTGCTTTACATTTTACTTTTATTTTGTTTTATTTATTTACTTGCCTAAGTTAGTTAATATAAAAACCAAAACCCCTACTATTTTATAAACCATTCACTAGTTTGAAAGCCCTCATCTGCCTCGCCTTAGTTTCAATTCAGTCGGTTTGAAGAACGACTCTAGGTCATACCTACCACTTGCTCACCCTTAGGATTAGCATTGTTAGGAAAAACTTAGACCCCGCAATTACAAATTTAAAACACCCACTGCTGGTGCCCGGTTAGTAATCGTTAACGACACCGACCTGATCGGGCGCCAACAGTGCTTCTGTTTTTTGCTTGAGCCGATGAAGAAGAAATGGAGAGAAAGTTGGGTGATTAAATTATTGAGGTGGTTGTGAATGATCAGTGTAAGGAAGAGATGGAGTATATATTAAAATCCATTTGGTTCAATAATTCAAATGAGGGTATGGGTTGAGTCTAAATCTGTCTCCCAGATGTTTTAGGGGTAGTAATATTGTAGGTATTTAGCCCATTAATTTTGGGTACGGGTCCAATTGTGTGCCAATTTCATTCAAATTTCGTAATTATATTTTGAGGTATTTCTCCAAATACTTTAATATGAATGAGAAATATAATACTTCTTATTATTTTTGACCTTTGGGTACGTTTTGTATTTGTTTCTATTCGTGCAGGACACGTTTAAATAAAACGTATATTTGTTTTCGTTTCATTTTCGTTTCTGACTGATCGTATAATATTTTCAAATAAAATTATTTAAAAATATTTTCGAGTTCATTTCTGAACTTTTGTATCACCAACGATTGTATTTGTTTTGTGTTCGATTCATTCCGATATTATTTCGTACTGTTTAATTTATAATTATAATTAATTACAAATTCTTGTAAAACTTTTTATCCAAAAGTTTTGGGTTTGCTAGACTTATCTCACATCAAGGGTTTAGCTTAGATTTTTATTGGGAATTAGTGTAATAAAGGCGTGAAATTAAGTATAATTATATACCTAATTTGGAGGAGTATCACACTCAGCGGGTGTGATAGGGATGGAAACCGTGGTGGCTCCATTAGTGAACAAAGGGAAACGTATCTCTTCTGGAGTATAGAGGTCTAGGTGCTGCGCGAACTGGGCTAATGTCAAGGTGAACAAACTGCCCATATACCGAAATGTAATCAATCCATCACCAAATGTCCTCCTCGGCTCAAATGTGTAAGTGGCCATGAACTCGGTAATCATCTTCATGTATACCGGCTCGTCAATGCTGAATAGTCTCTTAAAAGACTCAAACTACTGACCCTCTACTGAATAACTGAGCATGCTCTCTAATCTCTGTCTGAATCCCAAAGTGTGAAACTTATCCCAATCTATGTATCAGAAACGACCGAATGATTTGTCCCTCCAAATGCGTGCCATTCGGTTGCACTCGGGTGTGGCACTAAGGTAGGCAAGAGATCCTGCAAGTGGTCGTGCTGGGTTTAGCTTTGATTTCTTCTTTGGTGACATGGTACCTGAGAACATGAGAGATTAAAAGTAATGGATTCTTAAGAAAGAGAAAATTTAAAGAACTTCCAAAGTTTCTTATAGAAAATTCGAAATGAGGGCTTTTAATTTGTGACAGTCCAAGGATTACATCAAATATCTAATGTTCCCAAGTAACAAATAATCAGTTTCAATCACACTAAGGCAACATGTAATGTGGTTGGAAATCATTATATGAAAATGTACAGTCAAGGAATGGTGACAGTTTTACCGTAAAGCATTGTCATTTATAAACTTTGGTTTTACCCAAGTTTGAAACGTCAAAACTTTACAATTCATGGTCATATGGTTATCAGTAGGGTTTGACTCTTAGAAATCCAATTTGAAGTAAGATTTTTGATAAAATGATTTGGTCTTAAGATTCAATACTTCAAGTTGACTTTTTTAGGTCAAAGCTTACTTCAAATGACAATTTCAAGTATCCGCATGCCAAGAATATAACCTATTCATGTATGCATGATCTAAAACTATTTTAAGCATTTCCTAATTGGTAAACAAGCTAGGTTATGAACAAAAAGTTATCATATCCATGTTTGGTTTGATTCTAATTTTCATAACAATGATTTTCTAGCTGTTATGCATAGTTCTATTATGAAAGAAACTAAAAAGCATCCTAGCAAGCAATACAAGCAAGAATGGTTAACCAATTTCAACTAATTCATCAATTCATGCTAGCTAGTTAACTTTTTGTTGACTTTAAGAGTCAAACTCGCAATTTCCAACTATGAACTAACCACATTGTACAATTAACATGGAATAATCATTCAAAGCTTCACTAATTAAACTTAAATACTTAGAGACTAACACTTATTCAAGCAAAATCCTAGACTTAATCAAATGGTCAAAGTTCATCCATTTGAAAAGGTCAAACTAGCATGGTAAAGTGTTAGTGGCATGTAACTAATCTAAGCATCTAATCAAGAAAAGTCTTAGTTCCTAGTTATCTTCATGAAATAGGATTTCTTAAGTTTAAAGTGGGTTTTGATGATCATACCTTAGTTTTAGTGAACAAAACTAAAAACGAATGTACAACCGTGAAGAGGATGCAACAAGGAGTTCAAAAGGACAAAAGATTACATATTTTGGTGGAGATTTGATGGTGGTTTGAAGGTGGTGGTAGTGGTGGCCGGTTTTGGGTGTGGGGAGGAAGGCGAAGAAGTTTTGCTTCTTTGGTTTTGAATTGTAGGAATGTAAGGAGTGAAGTGTGGTCCCTAGGAATATGTCCTAGTGTACAATATTCCTTGGTACATGGTCCCTAGTTCCTAAGAGAGTTTAAGTTTTAATTTCCTAGATTAAATGTCTATTGCCTTATTAATTATTCTTACGAATCCTAAGTATACTTATTGTAACTAGTTGTCAAATGCTTTTCGTTAAATTTCGAAGAGATTTAAGAATCGCGCAAATTTTTGAAGGGGAATTTTAATTCATCTAAAATATTAAATCATAAGTTATTTTTGGTGTTTTAAAATCTTTGTCTGACGGTGGTTTATGGAATGTACATGTTTCGGCTAAGAGCTTAAAGTTGCACATTCTTTTCGACACGCGCGTGTTTTCAGGCAACAATTTAAAAACGTTTTCTTCTTTTAAAGGTCTCTTTCAAGAATTTATTATATTACTATATGTACTAAAATATGCTCTTTTTAAGTCGCAAGCCTCGACCTTTTCGGAGAGAATTGTTTTACGATTTGTTCGGATCCCTCCATAGGGAAAGGGTTGAGACTTGCTCTCTTAAGCGAACGTTTATAGGCACAAAACTTTTTGAAAGCTCCCAAATGACATTATAAACTAAATAGTAATGACTATTCTCTAATTCCCCTAGGACTTTTCGTTCCTCGTATCCTAAATCGACAAGATCATTATCGAACTTATTATATACTTGCCTTATCTTTTTAGGGTTTGACAAACCGTCACGTGGTCCTTATAATTTAGATCGTGAGTGAGTTTATTCATGACTTCCAGAAACGCTTTCTCTTCCTGCGAATCAGGTTCTCCGGTTGTAGACTTAACTATCCTAAAGAGTTCACTGATTTTGGCTTTTTGTGTGGAAGTGAAGGGGTATTTGGTAAAGGCGAAGATTCGAATAAGCTTAATATGAAGGTTTTTTCTTTTAGTGAAGAGGGCTGTGTCGATTCTTTCCTTGGAGGAATCAGGAAAAACGTCTCGCAATTTTGAGATCAAGTAGGAGGCGGGGTCAACAAAGAATGGAATTTTACCATGGATGACGATGGGAATCATCGGGTCCCATTCTATCCAGAACTCAAGTTTCTTGATCATTGCAGCGACATTGTGATTGACTAATATCATAGATATTGGGAGGAAATCCATGTCGGCAAGGGATTCAAAAAGTAGATCTAAATCTGCTTTAAACTTTAGTTCTTGGTCTCTGAAATTTGTGGAAGTGCTTTCGCATTCATGGTTTGACAGGAGAAAAAGAAATCCTACTTGTTTTTCTAATTTGTCAATCGTCTCTCATTGTTCGTAGGAAAATGGGACGTCGGCAGAGTTTAATTGCTTAACGAATGCTTTATAGACATCTACCCTACGGGAAGGATTGAAAGAAGCACCGAGGTGGCGATCTTCAAAACAAGGTTGTTCTGACTCGACTGATGGTACCTTATCCACCACTTGGTAAATGGTGTATTTGTGTTCATGTGAAAGGAATGGGAAGATGCCGTCATTACAAGAATTGGACAGGGTTTGGGCATACCCTGAGGTTTCAGGAATGAGGCTGATCAAGTCACTTAATTTCGGAGGTTTTACTTCATAATCCTCTTCGGGAAGATTATCGAAGTGGACAGAATTTCGTAAATTAGGTGAATGAAAAGTTGGAGAGTGATCTTCTGGAGATGATGCAAGGTCAGGTAACTGATCCGTGTCATCAAAGTCCAGGCAATATTTTGGAATGGAAAGTGAGGTCCTAAATTCTTCTTGGTTTTCGGAGGTTTCCTTAGTTTTAGAGGAAGGAGGTGAAAAGAAATCAGATTCTATCTCTTTTTCTAAGTAGTTAAAGAATTCCGTATCATCCATTGCCTTAAATTCATCCTTTGAAATGAGGCAAGAAGCGGGTTTTCGAGTTGTCATTTTTAAACTAATACAATCCTAATCAACTAATACTATACTTAATTAATACTTAATTACTTAAATTAACTTTCGAAAGATACCTGAAAAGTTTTCGATCGGAAGGATCTCCTAAATACTACTACTTAAGGTGACTTTAAATCGTACGTTTATGATTCCCCGGCAGTGGCGCCAAAAACTTGATGGCACCCGAAAGCGTCGGTGTCGTTGGTGGTAACTATTCGGGCGCCAACAGGGGTTTTAAAATTTATATATAGCGGGGCTTAAATTAAATGTACTACCTACTCTAGTTATTAAGCGGTAAGTATAACCTAAGATCGTTCTATGAATCGAAACGTGTGGGTGATTAAAGCTGGTGCTTTCGGTAGGGAAGTATTTAGGATGGAACAAAGTAGGTAGCTTTGGGGGTTTTAATTTTTAAACTAAAGACAGATAATTAAAGTGCAGGAAAGTAAATTGCAGGAAATTAAAGTACAGGAAAGTAGGTAAAGATAAATATGTGATTGTTGAGACTTTGATATTTAATGTTTCGGGATGACAGACTAAATAGGGACAGTACTTAATACAATAAATAAACTATTAGGTGTAAACTCTAGAACCCTACCAACTAATTTTTCCATTGGCATGTCACTAGGAACTAGGTTATCGTGATTCTGATCGGAGAAATACGCAAACTTCCAATACTTATCTAGTTGAAAGATAAACAACCTATCTTCGTTTTATACCGAGGTGCACGAATCAGCAGCGTATCGTCTCATAGGTCTGACCGTTCTTAACCCCTAAGATAGTTTACTACTTTATTAGCATGCAGATTAATAACTTTGTATGTTTAGACCGCCGATTTTGCAAGACTTAGTGTTTTAAGGATTCTAGGTCGCTAGGACCCCTTTACTCTTATTCTTAAGCCTTGTTGTTATTTATTAAAGCTATGGTTACTTTGACTTATGACTTAAGTCTCTCATTTTCAAACAATTATACATCCCTGGATTATTCGCAGTTTATTAAAACGTATTTCATATGCAGACCATGCCTTTCAGTAATAGACAGTGTACTTTACATGGTAGTTCCACAGCTTCTTACATCCAACATGCGGTCAAGAGTAATTGACAGTGAAAGTGACACTCTAAACTAATTAAATGTAAAGCGGTGCAGAACTGTAAACCTAATATATACAACGAGTGGTTTCACTATGTCTTATTTATTGCATGTCATGGGCACAGATAACTACTTACCATAGTTAAGGTTGATCAGGTCCTAATTACTAGGTTGTAGTCACGTGGATAACCAGAAAGGGTACTCCATAGATTAAACTTAAGTTCATAAAGTCCTAACAGTACAAGGGTTACTAATTCCTATTTTATCTGAACGTGTTTTACGAACATTACTTTACAGTGCGTTGACTTTCGTAGGATATACCAGTTAGTTGTGAAGTTGTATTATCCTTTCGGAGTTCCAACTGTTAAACCAGAGCTGATTCCAGTGATATAACTACCTTCGGTCGTTTATCGAGTTCCATACATTTGTACTCCGCTTAAAAGCGTTTCCAGTACTATATCGAGTAAACAGTCGAATAGGGGCCGTCATATCACTTTACGATTGTCGTACACTAATTATATAATGTCATCCCTACTTATAATTATCTACGTCATCAACAATTACAATAATAAACTACTCGTAATTCATGGCAACAGATAAATCACATACCAAGTAATAATGCATATTTAAAATACGAAATAAAACAAGTATGATAAAGGTTTAGATATCACCCGGAAATAAATGCGTAGCAGTGTATTATTATGATTGACAACTCTTTCGCACGTACAAAGAATAATCTTCAATCCCGATCGTTCGTTCTAGCTCCTAGATTAATCTGTAGATTAATTATACTAACCCTAGAGTGGAAATGATTACAAAATACAAAGAAAATTCTAGAGTGAGAAAGTGGAATTACTAGTTACATGAGTTTTGTAATTCCAAGAGTGTGTGTTTCAAATGAACCTTGATGCTCTATTTATACTTGAAATCCGGTGCACGTTAGCCATCCAAGGTGCAAGTTAGCATGCATTTGGGGGGTGGTCCTTTCCCGAAAAGTGGTAGTACGTGTACCCTAAAGGCGCGGAAAGTGGTAGCACGTGTACCATAAAGTTGCGGAAAGTGGTAGCACATGTACCAGACAAGTACGAGCAAGGATGAAAAAAGGGGGAGGAGACGGGCGGCAACCAGACGGCAGCGCCTGGCTGGTGGCCTGCGGCGGCTGGCTTCCAGCCGGCGGTAGGCCATCCCGGTTGCTGCCCGTTCGCTCGTTTCTCGTTTCGTGCGTATCTTCTTCGTTATGCGTCCTTTTTCGTCGATTATTTTTGTGTTGGATTCTTTTTTCAAAAACCAAGATTTTGATGTAAAGAAATCCCTGAGATGTTTCTCTGGTCTTTAGATGTCTTGTACGAATCATTTGAATCTTTCGGCGTATGTAGAATCTTCATTCTTCATCTGTTTTTGTTGATTCTTCTTCTGTTAGATTCGTATTTTGAAAAAGAAGACTTTGGATAAGATGAATCTTAGTGAGAGGTACTTTGTCTCTAAATCTTGTTTCGGATGCCTTGAATCTTTAACTGTGCGTGGAATCTTCGTCTTTCACCCATTTTTAGTGATTTTTCTCGTGCTTCCGCGTTTTCACCTTCTTGGCATAATATCACTAATTTAAGTGATAATTGAGCTTGTATGCTAAGTATTAGTCTTAAATGAGAGAGATATCGGTTGTAAAAACATGACTTTTCACGCGATATCACACTTACTTTAACAATAAACATGCTTATTTTATCTTAACTTACTTCCACATAACAGTTAATAATCACCAAGACTTAATCCTCTTGACATCAGGTGATTTCCATAGACCCGCACAAGTCATATGATAGTTACTGTGTTGGCCAGGCACACTAATTATCATATCACAACTATACGTATCCAAAGTCCTCACAAGACATCTTGATTCAGAAATCTTAGCAATTTATTAACTACTTTAACAATTTCACATAACAAATTTATATATATATATATATATCATGCTCAAACAATAATAAAAATGGTTTAAGATCAAGTACCCACTAATGGTGAATACCCGAATCCCTTAAACCAAGCTCTGATACCAACTTGAAACACCCCGAAATTTAGAACAATTTTTTTTACACATGTAACTCAACATATTTTATTTATCATTATTATTTTAGTATTGTTATTCACCTTACATATATTTTTGTGAGTTAAAAATAAAGGTTGCTAATTCTGATCACTACCCGTCGGGTAGTAAAGGTACCCGTCGGGTATCCTACTCCAACAGCCGGGTAACCCAAGTAACAACCGGGTGAATTAGTTTGTGTGGTAACAGAAAGCAAAGCTTATTTTAAGGCTCTGGTAGCAGCCGGTTTGCATGACTACCAGCCGGGTAGTTAGCTTACCCGCCGGGTAATCTGAACTACTAGCCGGGTAGTTCTTGCCCTCCAGGCCTGCACCATTTCCTGCACATTTTATGACCAAAAATCCAATTTCCACCAAGCATAACTTCCAATCTACTTATTGTTTGGATGCCAAATTTTGCAGGCATGTTTCTAGCAAGATTATTGGCACTTTCTAATTAACACTTTTCTTCAATTCACATTTTATAAAGATTTAGACCGTTAACCCGAACATGGTCATTTCTCCACATTTTTGTGTCATACTAAGTTTTTAACCATTTCGTTTCTGACTTTCACACTTTGCTATCATTTTTAATACTTCAAAACAAAACTATTTCAATACTTAAACTTGACACATGGTCACTTTAACTCAATTTGACTCTTTAACCATTAGGTGACCCGTTTGGGCACCAAACGACCCATTTGGGTTTATGACCCACTTTAACACATCACATTAATCAATCCTTTTCCCAGCTGACTTTATAAAGTCAAAACCAACCATTTTCATCAACAAAACTTCATGACTAACGCTTTCATTATAAACTTAAACTTTACACGATAATGGTCATGATTTGCCATCTTTACAAACTTTTAATATTACTACCTAACCACTTCTTTTACGCATTAACCAAAATATTACTATTGATACACATATGAGATTAAAGTGTCAAACATATTTCCCAATCTTTTACAAAAGTTTACAAAATGGGGTGACTTGATATAGAGCATGATTTAATTAGGATCAAAACTTGTTACCGATTAGCAACAAGCCACCATTAGGTCCCCATTGGCTTCTTGCCCAAATCTTCCTTCTTACCACTTGAATCAACTACAATATTTAAACTTAACACATTAAGCACATTGCTTAGTAAGTAATGGACACTTTAACAATAACTTTAACACTTTAACATATTAAGGATCCTTAATCACTTCAATAAGTTAATCACAAAGGATTAACTACTTCCACAATTGATACCAATACCATTACTTGGCTAGCATCAAGCTAATGGCATGATAATCACTTACTTTAACAATAATCCCATTACTTACCTTGATTGCGATTAAAAGAAACACTTGAACCAACTTAAACACCTTTGGCCACCTAAACACATAATCACATAATACGCAATTACTTAACACTTACACATACATCTTCTTAAACACTTAAACCATATAACTTAACTCTTGATTCATAACATGTGGGTTAATTTAAATATACCATTTAGCATATTTCATAATTCTATTACTAAGCAAGTGTTTAATTCTTTCTTTACACAATTCATGAATTATCATTAACATATAACTTCCATACTTTCTTAAATTCACCAAACATCCATACTTCATCAATTTAATTTCTATACATAACAACTTACACTCTATTTCATTAACATCAAAAGTTAGGGTTTACACATACTAAGCTCAATTCATGAAATTTACTACCAAGAAAGGTCAATCATACCTTAGACAAGATGAATTTAAGATTAAAACACAAAAGTATTAAACCCTAGCTTCAATTGAAGATTTCTTCTTTCCCTCTTGTTTCTTCCAGATCGCCACCACCCCTCACAGTGTTTCTTACGTGATTTTAAATTTACCATCTGGAAGAAAATAGAAGCTTCAGATTTTTATTTGATTTTCTTACATTCTTTACCCCTAAGTAATCTCACTTAACAACTTCTACCCTTCTCAAAATACTACTTTACATCCTAGGTCCTACTAACTGGTTTCTTAACATACAATAGCATTTAAACACATTGTACATTTAATATACATACTCTATAACTTAAACAATTAAAACACATATTATATTATTTAGAACTTACAAATTTAGGGGGGTTACAACTTTCTACGAACTTTTTTTTTCTTTTTTCGGTGTGTTGAAAACGAGTAACACATGTGATACCAGCGGGTAACACATGTGTTACCAGCGGGTAACACATGTGATATCAGTTAGTAACACATGTGATACCTACGAGTAACACATGAATTGCCAGCGAGTAATACATGTGTTAATAATTTTGTACCATTTGTAAAACAAAACAAAAAAAGTCGTCAAAAGTATACCTTGTGAGATGGCAAATCGAAGAGAAAAAAATGTTGATTATTATGGTGAAATTTTTATAATTATTTGACTTACCGTTTGTGAGATATTTAATTTATTAAGTTGTGGGGGAAAATGAGTTTTATCACACGTAACATTTTTCTATTGGTTCTTTCATTCTCACCAAATTTTTCATTCTAATTTTAATATGACTATTAGAACTAAATAAAGACTCTATCATCTCCTTTCTTAAAACAAACAAATGTTACATTTTATTATCACGTCACGTATATATAAATAAATGATATTGGTTTTTGTAAGGAAGAGGTTTAGGGAGGGAAGAGAGAGAAGCAAATGAGGAGGTGACAAGTGTCCTCCTCCATTTCTCCACCTCCTTTATTTCTCCACCTTCTTCATTTCTCCACTATTATCATTTCTCCTTCATTTTTTTTCTTAAATATTTTTAGTTTTATTTTTTATATTAATTTTTTTCTTGACTCTTTCGTTTTTTTTTTAAAAAATTTTTTAATTAATTTTTTTTTTTTTTTTTTTTGCATTTTTTAGAGTTCTTGTTATCGTTTTTTTTTTTTTTTTTTTTTTTTTGCGTTTTTTAACCTTATCATTTAACCTTTTTCACGACTTATTTATAATTGTTTTTGTTTTTTTTCACGTTATCAACCTTTTTTCTGTAGTTGTTTTACCTAACATTATTATATGTAAATACAATTTTATATATAGTATTACAAAAAAAAAAGAAAAAACTTTTATGTGATGCACCATATTTATACCTTGAATGAAATAAATTCTGATATAACAAAATTATAACTTCAGTGCATCGTAGAATTAAAATTATGATGCACCATATTTTATAACTATGATGAACCAAGATTTATACGTTAATAATGTTTATCGTATATCTAAAAGCCGGAGTGTGACACCCGTCAATTTAGGACTAGAATTTAGTGCCTAATCAAGTTTTAATACATGTAATTAGTTCTGTGTTAGGCTAATTAATGTATCAATTATTATATATATTGTTGAATGTATATATCTACACAATTATGCGGTTTGTTTAAATCGTACGAGTTTCAACTCGAATGTAATTCGGTTCAATTAAATACGGACGTTGGTGAACAATTTAACTAAATAACATAACGTTATTTAATGGAACTATTATATCTCAAGAATATTATTTTGTAATATTTCAGTTTAAACCGTATCGTATAAATAACAATTTACTTAGTTAAATTATAAACACGCGCGACAAAACAAAACGAGTTTAAGTTATAATTTATAACTACAACCTAAAGTACTTTAATAAAAATACTTCAACCAAACCATCGGGAATTTATTCGCATTTTAAAACGTATATCTAAAAGTAACTAATATTAACTAAACGTTTAAATAATCGGGTGAACGAACACCGCACGGAGCACATTGCGTGGACTGAAAAAGGGAAACTTCCACCAAAACCACCTCCATCTTTCTTCTTTCCTCATTTCTCATTTCTTTTCTCTCTCTTTCTTTTCTTTCTCTCCAAACACACCAAAACACCACCATCACCATAATCATCAAAATAAGAATACGAAACGACCTCGGATCATCAAAATAATTACGGAAAAGGAACCACCTCGACGCGATCTACATTTCTATCTTTTCGGATTTTCAATCCGACACCGCGTAAGTTTCCGACAAATTCCCGAAACTTCTCGTTTTAGCTTGTTTTTACATATTTATGAGTTATATAACATGTATATGTCCAAATATATGAAGAAAACACGATTTTACAACCTAAAAATGAGTTTTATTTGAGTTTTGGCCGGAAAAATCTTGACAGCCGCTGTTTTCTGGGCTGGTGTTCTTCAATGCGACACAAGCCTTGTGTCGCATGTAGTGTCGTATTTTGCCTGTTATGTCGTACCTAGTGTCGTATAAATCCTTTTGTGTCGTATTTTATGTCGTATTTCTATACGACACAAGCACTATGTCGCTATTGAATCAGCATCTCGAATCTATGCGACACAACCCTTGTGTCGTATAGATATTGTGTCGCACTTTTATGCGACACAACCCTTGTGTCGCATGACGTGTCTTTGTGTCGCATATAGTGTCGCAAAACACAGCAGATTTACCATTTAATTCCATACTAAGTGTTAGACATTCGGGACTTCAAACGATTAAACAATATAACTTCTAAGGGACATTGAAATATGTTTTTCAAGCCTAACACTTCAAACAAATATAGATATGTCGAGATTATTATTTCAACTAAACCACCAACGGGCCATACGCGTTTTTAAAACATACTTCAAAATCAAACAAGTCGTTGTAACTTGTATCAATTCAATCAAACAAGTCGTAGTAACTTGTAACAATACAATCAAAAAGATCGTAGTAATTTGGACATATATAGTTGTATAACAACTACAAGGGTAGTCTTTCGAGATACCGGTACAATTAATAACAATCAAGTGTCGTGAACACATTCAGGTTTCAAGTCCTTGGACATCAATTCACAGCTAATAACTTCAAGTTTATTAAATTAAACACTTCAAGACTCAGGTGAGTCTCATGGCCCCATTTTACTGCTTTTCAATCAGGGGTGTGATATTACTGCTCGTTTTGTTTTACAAGTAGAACGCAAGTACAAACTGTCGAATACTACATGAGTTTCAACTAATCAATTTAAAGTCCTCTATAGCATAGTCTGGTAATACGTAGTAGCGTGAATGTTAGTATATGATATCATATGGGATTGACAATTCTCATCCGGGTTAGCACGCACTAGCCGGTCAAACGGATGTATTGGCATTTGGGAAGACGAGTGTGGATTAGACACTCGTAGGAGGCAAATCAGTTAGGTTTCCTTAATTGGACCTACCGCTCGAGTTAAGTTCAAACTATGTGCTCATGGATTGTATAACTTTTATTTTGCTTAATTGCATTTTAAATTCAATATAAATCTTGCGGTTCTTACAACTATACATTGACATACAAACCTGTGAGCTCACCAGCGTTTTCGCTGACCTATTTTAGTATGTATCACAGGTACCCAGCAGTAGGTTGGCTGCACAGGCAGGGACTATTAGCTCGAGTCAGCATACATACAACTAGAGATTTGATTGCATTATTATATTTTGTAAAAGTAATTATGCTATGTAATCTCTCAATTTCAGGAACCGAGCTAATGTAACATTATTTTGATGTAAACGTTTACTTTATTAATACAAGTTTAAAACGACGCATATAGTGGTCGTTCATTATATCTTATGTGCTTTGTATATTGATTAGTGACACCCAAATTGAGCTTCCGCAAATCATTAAATTTGGGGGTGTCACAGATTGGTATCAGAGCCTAAGGTTATAGTGAACTAGGTTGCATTTAGTGGGCCTAGACTATGACCGTTAGGCAGTATTCCCTATTAGGTATAACCAGTTCAGAGATTACAGCATACGAATTTAATTTAACATAGCTTGATCAACTATGTACAATTAAATAAAGATGATGTAAGATCTGAAGGAAGTTATGGCCGAACAGGATACACTAGTTGACTCTGACCTCGAGAGAACCGGGACTCAAAACAAGTCTGTGCTAGACACCCTAGGCTACTATGTGTTACATACTTATATATATACATAGGTAGACCTCACTCTTTTCACACCTTGTCTCAGAATGGCAAACACATCACCCAATTCGTCACGCTCTCATCCGCAAGAATCTCGAAACCCGCGAATGGCAAGAAGGACCACTAGGTCACCTCGAAGCAACCCCTATCCGGTTCATAAATCTCAAAACTCGGCACATCTCACGGTGCCAGTGTTGGCAACCCAACTCCGCCGTCAGGAGCATAGGCTCGAAAATCTCGAACGGGAACAACACCGAACGACCTACCTGCTTCGCCAAGCTCTTGACCGCATATCACAACTCCAGCGAGAACAAGAAGATACCAGCCTCTCTATAAGCATAATTCAGGATTCAATGACCGCTGAATTAGGCGTGGATGAACTCGTAAGAAACCGATTAGATGAATGTGAACAGCTTCACAGGAGACTGAGGATCACTCTCGAGCACTAGTACAACGACTGGCCTTGGTTGAAGACAACGCCAGGCAAACCAACAGACTTGCAGAAACAGTGGACCGCCTTGTCGCACTGATGGAGCGAATTAATCTGCATCAAGATTAGACCAGTCTGTAACTTGTAACCAGTTAACTACTTTATTAGGGTCTATGTAATTCAACCGGATGTAACAATTCCCGGCGCTTTTGTAAAACATCTAAGTCTGTAACTTTTGAAACTTGTGATTCAAAATCGTCTGTAATCATTTGGATTCGAAATATCAATTGACGATTTCTATTAATTATCTCACGTTATCGATTTTTACCTTGAGATGTTGTATATTACCATTTTATATATGTACATCTGTGGTGATATATCATGAATTTCGGACTAGTATCTTACTTCCTTTCCTTGTTCTTTCTTACTCAGCCTCATGCCTCCTCGCCGACAAATCACCCTTAGTGAAGCTGAGATCGCGGGACTGATTGCCCGCAGTGTGACCCAAGCCTTGGCTGCCCGAACCCCACCACCCAGTAGCGAAGACACAGCTAACAATGCTCCACCACTCAGACCCTGCTCCTATAAGGACTTTCTGAGCTGCAAACCACTATACTTTAAGCGCACGGAAGGTGCTATTGGTTTGAGCCGATGGATAGAATGCATAGAATCTGTTTTCAGCCTCTGCAACTGCACCGAGGAAAACAAGGTATAGTTTGCCGCCTACACTTTTCAGGAAGGCACTCTTACATGGTGGAACACCCATGCCAACTCTGTGGGTATTGAGATAGCTAATCAACTACCTTGGGCCGAGTTGAAGAACAAACTGAAGGAGAAGTATTGTCCCGAGGAAGAGATACACCGATTAGAAGAGGAGTTCTGGCAACTTGCTGTGCAGGGGACCGATATTGAGGGATACACCATCAAGTTCCAGCAATACGCGTCCCTGTGCCCTAGCCTGGTGGAACCAGAGAAAAAGGGAGTTAAGAAATACATCCGCGGCCTTCCCGAGAGCATCCAGGGAAGTGTCGCCTCATCACAACCAGCCACCACTGAAAGTGCTATCAGGCTAGCACACGAGCTCATGGCACTAGTGGTCAGCCGTGAGAAATCCAATAACAACAAACGCAAATCCACCGAACCACACAGCAGCAACCAAAACAAGAGGTCCAACGCCATCCAAGCTTACAACACCAACACCGAACCCAAACGCACCTACACTGGGGACAGACCATATTGTTCCAAGTGTAACTATCACCACCATGGCCCTTGCAAATCTCCTTGCAACAACTGCAGGAAGTACGGGCATTCGTCCAAAGACTGCTGAGCCCCTAAATCACAAAACAACAAACAACAACCCAAAACCTGTTACGAATGTGGGGAAAAAGGACATTTCAGGGATGGATGTCCCAAACTGAAGAACCAGAGCAACAACAACAACAATAACCGCAACAACAACAACAACAACAACACACGAAGTAGGGCCTTCGTCATCAACTCCGGGGACGCCCGCCAAGACCCGAATGTGGTCACGGGTATGTTCCTCCTCAACAACTTAACCGCTTCAATTCTGTTTGATACCGGTGCTGATAGGAGTTTTATTTCTGATGAGTTTTGCCCACTACTTGACATCACCCCAGTTGCCTTAGATGTTAAGTACACTGTAGAGCTTGCAAACGGTAAACTTATGGAAACCAAGAGTGTGATCCCTAATTGCACTTTAAATCTAGCCGACGAAATTTTCTCAATAGATCTCATGCATGTTAAGATAGGAAGTTTCGATGTCATTGTTGGAATGGACTGGTTGTCCAAGCATCGGGTTGAAATTATCTGTGGCGACAAAGTTATTCGTATACCTCTCGCCACCGGTGGAACTTTAATCATACAGGGGGAGACCGGTGGGACGAGACTCAATATCATGTCTTGCTTGAAAACCCGCAAATTTCTGAAAAAGGGCTATCCCGCGATCCTCGCGCACATCATGGAGAAAAAGTCGGAGGAGAAGCGGCTTGATGATGTACCAATTGTCCGAGACTTTCCTGAAGTCTTTCCCGAAGAACTGCCTGGTCTACCACCACCAAGACAGGTTGAGTTCTCAATTGATCTCGTACCGGGTGCTGCGTCTGTGGCACGAGCACCATATCGTTTAGCTCCATCCGAACTTCAGGAGTTGTCTGCCCAACTACAGGAACTTCTGGAAAGAGGATTCATTAGGCCGAGTTCTTCACCTTGGGGAGCTCCGGTCCTATTTGTCAAAAAGAAAGACAGCACTTTTCGAATGTGTATCGACTATCGAGAGTTGAACAAGTTGACCGTCAAGAACCAATACCCATTACCTCGAATCGATGATTTGTTCGACCAACTCCAAGGATCGAGTTGTTATTCAAAGATTGATCTCCGATCCGGTTATCACCAGTTGCGTGTTCGCGATGCCGACATTTCAAAAACCGCTTTCCGAACCCGCTATGGGCATTACGAATTCCAAGTGATGCCATTCGGCCTAACCAATGCACCGGCTGTATTCATGGACCTTATGAATCGGGTGTGTAAACCTTACCTTGACAAGTTTGTCATTGTCTTCATCGATGACATCCTCATATATTCACGAAGCGAACAAGAACACGCGCAACACCTCAAAACCATCCTAGAGCTACTTAGACACGAGGAGCTGTATGCTAAATTTTCTAAGTGTGAGTTCTGGATAAAAACCGTTCAATTCCTTGGCCATGTCATTGATAGTCAAGGAATTTATGTTGATCCGTCAAAAATCGATGCTATCAAAGACTGGCAATCGCAAACCACTTCGACCGAAGTACGGCAGTTTTTGGGACTGGCCGGGTACTACCGGCGATTCATTGAAAATTTCTCCAAGATAGCCTTACCACTCACGACACTGACCCAGAAAGACAAAAAGTTTGACTGGACTGATAAACAAGAGTCGGCATTCCAACTCTTAAAGCAAAAGCTTTGCAGTGCTCCTATTCTATCATTACCCGAGGGCACCGATGACTTCGTGGTATACTGCGATGCTTCTCATCAAGGTCTCGGTTGCGTGCTTATGCAACGAGACAAAGTCATAGCTTATGCTTCCCGACAGCTCAAGATTCATGAAAAGAATTACACCACCCATGACCTTGAGTTAGGAGCCGTCGTTTTCGCCCTCAAAATTTGGAGACATTACCTCTATGGCACTAGGTGCACAATTTTTACAGACCACAAAAGTCTCCAACACATATTCGATTAGAAGGATCTCAACATGAGGCAACGTCGATGGGTCGAGTTGCTTACCGATTACGACTGCGAACTCAAATATCATCCAGGCAAAGCAAATGTTGTTGCTGATGCCCTCAGTCGAAAAGAGCGAGTGAAACCACTTCGGGTCCGAGCCCTAAGTATGACCATTCACAACAATTTAAACATTCAAATTCTCACTGCTCAACTCGAAGCCTTGAAACCCGAAAATATCAAAGATGAAGCCTTGCGGGGCATGGATAAACAATTCGAAATCAAACCTAACGGGATTAGATATTTCTCAAACCGAATCTGGTTGCCTAAATTTGGAAACCTATGAGACTTGGTGATGGATGAAGCTCACAAGTCCAAATATTCTATCCATCCGGGATCCGATAAAATGTACCACGGTATCAAGGACTTCTACTGGTGGCTGAACATGAAAGCTGAAATCGCCACCTATGTCAGCAAGTGCCTTACTTGCTCCAAGGTCAAAATCGAATATCAAAAACCTTCTGGTTTACTTCAACAACCCAGTCTTCCTGAATGGAAATGGGAACAAATTGCCATGGACTTCATAACCAAACTACCCAAGTCCTCGAGCGGTTGCGATACCATTTGGGTGATCGTGGATCGTCTCACAAAGTCTGCTCACTTCCTGGCAATCAAGGAATCCGATAAAATGGAACGCCTCACCAGAATCTATCTGAAGGAAATCGTGACCAAACACGGTGTTCCAATCTCAATTATTTCTGATAGGGATAGTCGTTTCACTTCACAATTTTGGCAATCACTTCAAAAATCCCTGGGTACTCGACTTGATATGAGTACCGCATACCATCCTCAAACCGACGGCCAAAGTAAACGAACAATTCGAACACTAGAGGACATGCTACGGGCCTGCGTAGTAGACTTCGGTGTAAACTGGGAAAAACACATACCATTGTGCGAGTTCTCGTACAACAACAGTTATCATACCAGCATTAGGGCTGCACCCTTCGAGGCACTGTACGGTCGTAAGTGCCGGTCACCTATTTGTTTGACCGAAGTTGGGGATAGCCAACTCACAGGTCCAGAAATCATTCACGAGACGACCGAAAGAATCATCGAAATTCAAAACAAGCTCAAGGCCGCGCGTGATCGTCAGAAAAGTTATGCTGACGTGAGACGCAAACCACTCGAGTTCCAAGTTGGGGATCGAGTACTACTCAAGGTATCGCCTTGGAAAGGTGTAATCCGATTTGGCAAACGAGGGAAGTTAAATCCCAGATACATTGGACCATTCGAGATCCTCGATAGAATTGGCCCAGTAGCATATCGATTGCAGCTGCCATCCGAACTCAGCAGCGTACATCCCACTTTTCAAGTTTCAAATCTGAAGAAGTGTCTGTCTGATGAGACACTTATCATTCCACTCGATGAAATTCGAGTTGACGAGAAACTTCACTTTGTTGAGGAACCCCGCTGAAATCATGGACCGCGAGGTCAAACAGCTCAAACAAAGTCGCATTCCCATCGTCAAGTTCAGTTGGAATTCGCGGCGCGGTCCGGAATTCACCTGGGAACGAGAGGACCAAATGCGACTCAAGTATCCTCAACTCTTCACTGACTCAACATCAAACACGACTTCAACATAAATTTCGGGACGAAATTCTTCTAACAGGGGGAGAATGTGACACCCGTCAATTTAGGACTAGAATTTAGTGCCTAATCAAGTTTTAATACATGTAATTAGTTCTGTGTTAGGCTAATTAATGTATCAATTATTATATATATTGTTGAATGTATATATCTACACAATTATGCGGTTTGTTTAAATCGTACGAGTTTCAACTCGAATGTAATTCGGTTCAATTAAATACGGACGTTGGTGAACAATTTAACTAAATAACATAACGTTATTTAATGGAACTATTATATCTCAAGAATATTATTTTGTAATATTTCAGTTTAAACCGTATCGTATAAATAACAATTTACTTAGTTAAATTATAAACACGCGCGACAAAACAAAACGAGTTTAAGTTATAATTTATAACTACAACCTAAAGTACTTTAATAAAAATACTTCAACCAAACCATCGGGAATTTATTCGCATTTTAAAACGTATATCTAAAAGTAACTAATATTAACTAAACGTTTAAATAATCGGGAGACCGAACACCGCATGGAGCACATTGCGTGGACTGAAAAAGGGAAACTTCCACCAAAACCACCTCCATCTTTCTTCTTTCCTCATTTCTCATTTCTTTTCTCTCTCTTTCTTTTCTTTCTCTAAAACACACCAAAACACCACCATCACCATAATCATCAAAATAAGAACACGAAACGACCTCGGATCATCAAAATAATTACGGAAAAGGAACCACCTCGACGCGATCTACATTTCTATCTTTTCGGATTTTCAATCCGACACCGCGTAAGTTTCTGACAAATTCCCGAAACTTCTCGTTTTAGCTTGTTTTTACATATTTATGAGTTATATAACATGTATATGTCCAAATATATGAAGAAAACACGATTTTACAACCTAAAAATGAGTTTTATTTGAGTTTTGGCCCGAAAAATCTTGACAACCGCTGTTTTCTGGGCTGGTGTTCTTCAATGCGACACAAGCCTTGTGTCGCATGTAGTGTCGTATTTTGCCTGCTATGTCGTACCTAGTATCGTATAAATCCTTTTGTGTCGTACCGTTTACGACACAACGTTGTGTCGTATTTTATGTCGTATTTCTATACGACACAAGCACTATGTCGCTATTGAATCAGCATCTCGAATCTATGCGACACAACCCTTGTGTCGTATAGATATTGTGTCGCACTTTTATGCGACACAACCCTTGTGTCGCATGACGTGTCTTTGTGTCGCATATAGTGTCGCAAAACACAGCAGATTTACCATTTAATTCCATACTAAGTGTTAGACATTCGGGACTTCAAACGATTAAACAATATAACTTCTAAGGGACATTGAAATATGTTTTTCAAGCCTAACACTTCAAACAAATATAGATATGTCGAGATTATTATTTCAACTAAACCACCAACGGGCCATACGCGTTTTTAAAACATACTTCAAAATCAAACAAGTCGTTGTAACTTGTATCAATTCAATCAAACAAGTCGTAGTAACTTGTAACAATACAATCAAAAAGATCGTAGTAATTTGGACATATATAGTTGTATAACAACTACAAGGGTAGTCTTTCGAGATACCGGTACAATTAATAACAATCAAGTGTCGTGAACACATTCAGGTTTCAAGTCCTTGGACATCAATTCACAGCTAATAACTTCAAGTTTATTAAATTAAACACTTCAAGACTCAGGTGAGTCTCATGGCCCCATTTTACTGCTTTTCAATCAGGGGTGTGATATTACTGCTCGTTTTGTTTTACAAGTAGAACGCAAGTACAAACTGTCGAATACTACATGAGTTTCAACTAATCAATTTAAAGTCCTCTATAGCATAGTCTGGTAATACGTAGTAGCGTGAATGTTAGTATATGATATCATATGGGATTGACAATTCTCATCCGGGTTAGCACGCACTAGCCGGTCAAACGGATGTATTGGCATTTGGGAAGACGAGTGTGGATTAGACACTCGTAGGAGGCAAATCAGTTAGGTTTCCTTAATTGGACCTACCGCTCGAGTTAAGTTCAAACTATGTGCTCATGGATTGTATAACTTTAATTTTGCTTAATTGCATTTTAAATTCAATATAAATCTTGCGGTTCTTACAACTATACATTGACATACAAACCTGTGAGCTCACCAGCGTTTTCGCTGACCTATTTTAGTATGTATCACAGGTACCCAGCAGTAGGTTGGCTGCACAGGCAGGGACTATTAGCTCGAGTCAGCATACATACAACTAGAGATTTGATTGTATTATTATATTTTGTAAAAGTAATTATTGTGACACCCGGTCAAAAATGACCCAAATTACCGTCCAAATTTAAACTTTAATTACAAAGTATTAAATAACCCGAAACGATTATTTAATAATTACACGTACACAAATATGGTAGAACGCAGAAACCCAAAATAAAATTTGGTGAAAAACATTTTTAAACAAAGTATTATTATTGAGAATAATAATTACGTACTCCGAAAATTATTTAAATACATTTTATATACAGAAAACTATCCGTGTATTTCAAGTTAAACTAAGATATATTTTTATATCTCATTGGAAGTATTTTTATAGAATATTTCAATTATAAACATATACGAAATAATATTTGGAAAATTATCATATTTAAATATTATACTACATTACGATCGGGTACGCGAACACGGGACAAAGGTAACCACCTAACTTCAATTATTTGAGGGAGTCGGCCTCAATTATTTTCACACACCCTCACACATTCTCACTCTCTCAATCACTCGGCTCTCTCTTTTCTCTCTTCCGGTTTTCATCGACAAGTAACAACAACAACAACAACATCATCATCAACAGCAGCAGCATAATCAACATCATCTTCATCGTGTACATCATCATCTTCACCATCGACATCTTCGTTTTTCTCCATTTTTAGCTCGGTATGAAACGAATCATTTTTCTTTGAGTTTTCGAGTTTATATAGCTTATATTATCATGTAGTAATGTTCCAATAAGTTGATTATGTCCAAAAATGAAATCAAAACTCGATTCCACCTGCTGATGTATGAACAGACCTGAAAAACGAACCCACAGCCGTTCGGCTAGACAAAAGCAGTTCGGCTATACCAAAGCCATTCGGCTATGCCAAAGCAGTTCGGCTAAGCTCAGCCGTTCGGCTAAGAAACCTTAGCCGATCGGCTATGTGATCTTTTCCAGCAAACCATATTTTGTAGTTTTGTAGTCCTCTGAGTCGCGGTCGTTTGGGCAGCTTGATCGCCTAAATCCGAGTTCGTATGAGGGAGATATGGCCAAAACAGTGCAGCCTCGCCAAATTTGTTTAACTACGAACTTTTACACATATATTCATGTGAGCAACAAACGTAACTTTTGAAACATAAATACACGAGTTATATTTATACAAACAAACATACCGTATGTTTTAAAACATTATATATATATATACGAGATGCATATCTTTACAAAAACAAACCACGTTAGATTTTGGAATATGATTTCAAATTGTCACCAATGAGTCGTACTCGATTTACAAAACTTCAAACATAATACGAGACGAGTACTTTGGACGTAACTAACCAAATGAACAACTAAACAAATGAATTACTACGCGTACACTTACAAATATAAAATCTTGCGTGTTTAGGGCATTAGGAGATTACTGTGGCATACACACGCACTTTAGGATTGCTTACTCTACAGGTGAGTCTCACGGCCCCTTTTTACTGTTTTTACATTGGGGGTGATGCATTACTTGTTTTACTCGAACACATGTACTTACTTACTTGATTACAAACTGATTTACTGGTATATCGATTGCATGAGATTTACTTAATCCAATGAAGTCCCTTTAATCATAGTTGTTAGTTATGGTCTTAAGCGCGAGTACTAGTAAATGGATCCATTGGGACTGACAATCCCCACCCAGGGTAGCACGCACTACCCCGAACATACAGGTATAAATGGGTGTTTCTTACTCGTTTCATATGAATGTTTTTGGATTAGCATTCACGAGGGCAAATTACTTACTTACTGTTAAGCTTCAACTATGGTGCTCATGACAATGTATATCGAAACTATTGCGACTGTGCAATATTTACTTACTTTTACAAACTGATGTGTTCAAAACTGTTACTTACTATAAACCTGTGAGATTCACCAACCTTTTGGTTGACCTTTTTAGTGATGCATTCTCAGGTACGCCGAAATACTAGGAAGGCCCAGCAGGATCTACGTATATGCTAAGCTAGTACGAGTCGCATGCATACACCTATGAAGATTTTACTTGCATTATCTTTTGTACTTTGATTATGTACTTCAAATCTTCAGAATCATTTTGCGAACTCGCTAATGATGTACTACTTAAAACCTAAAACTTTGTACTACTTTTAAAAACTTATGTAATGTAATGTATTTTCTACAACGTCTCATTTAGAGTCGTTTGCTTGTACTTTGGTGTTTTGATATTTGATTAGTCACGCCCAAAAACAATCGCTTCCGCAAAGCATGAAATTGGGGGTGTGACAGATTGGTATCAGAGCCTAAGGTTATAGCGAACTAGGTTGCATTTAGTTGGCCTAGACTATGACCTTTAGGCAGTATTCCTCATTAGATATAACTGGTTCAGGGGTTTCATCATACAAGTTTAATTTAACATAACCTGATCAACTATGTACAATTAAATGAAGATGATGTAAGATCTGAAAGGGGTTATGTTGAACAGGAATGCACTAGTTGACTCTGACCACGAGAGAACCGTGACTTGTACTTGTTCTGTGCTAGATACAACTAGGTGGATAATATGTATGTATGCATGGGTTATACATATATGATTAGGCCTAGTGATATCCTCGGATACTTGGTAGCGAACTTATTGTTCTATTACACTTAGGAATAGGCCTATGGTAAGTTGATCGAGTCAGGAAAATAGTACCGGGATGTGCCCTGCCTGAAAGGGTCATCTCTTCGAAATAGGCTTACCTAGGTAGACATTAAGAACTTCGACACCCTATTCTTCACGAACTAGTCATCAGAGGACCATCCTTCACTCACCCATCAGTTTTAATATTCGAATCCAGTATTCCTCTAAGTACAAAATGTTTTCATACCTCCCTATCACATTCCGCAAAACTACTGATATCTGTTCGAATGTAATATCCCTTTTCCTTTTGAAAACCTTAATCCTTGTAATCATTTGAACTCGCAAGTTAGATGATTACAACCACTGTTATTTTACGCTATTGATTATCACTTGTGTTGTGGTATATTACCATTATATATACAACTATGATGATCATATTCTTATACGAAACTCTGACATGTCCCTTATCCTTATTGAAGGAACATGCCTCCGCGACGCCAAAAGTTCACTCAAGCTCAGGTAGATCGACTGGTTGCTGACGCACTAAGTGCTGAGCGACAACGATCCGGCGGTGCTGAAACACCACCAAATACCGTTGTGGTAAAACCTTGCACCTACAAGGACTTCCTTAACTGTAAGCCTCTGAACTTCAACGGCACTGAAGGTGCCATTGGGTTGTTAAGATGGCTGGAAAAGACTGAGGCAGTTTTTCGCATCTGCAACTGCACTGAGGACTGTAAGGTCAAGTTCTCCACCTATACTTTCATGGATGATGCTCTGACATGGTGGAACACTTATGCTGACTCGGTGGGCCAAGACATTGCTTTAGAAACTCCCTGGGATGAACTGAAGAAAATTCTCAAGGATGAGTATTGTCCTAGGGATGAAATCCAACAGCTAGAGGCGGAATTCTGGAATCTCTCCACTCAAGGAGATGACATTGCTGGCTACTCTTCTCGATTTAATCAGTTAGCACACCTGTGCCCATCTATGGTTGATACGGAATCCAAGTGAATTGAGCGCTATCTCTGGGGACTTCCTCCACAAATTCAGGGAATGGTTACTTCATCAAACTCTCCCACATTTCATGGTACAGTACGTATGGCACACAAACTGATGGCACAAATGGTTCGTCAAGGAACTGCTGGCGGCAAAAATACTGGAAACAACTCGGGAGAAAACAAGAGGAAAGCTGATGGAGGCTCTGGAAATCAGAGCCAAGCTAACAAGAAGCCTGCAACTGCTCAGGCCAACACCTCTGAATCCGATGACAAGAAAGAGTATAAGGGAAGAAAGCCCTATTTCTCTAAGTGCAAGCTTCATCACGATGGTCTATGTCCTTGCACAAAATGCAAGCGATTTGGACATCTGACTAAGGACTGTAAAGCAACCACCACTGGTACCGACGCCTCTGCACCCAAAACCTGCTACGAGTGCAATGGTACTGGGCATTTCAAGAGAGATTGCCCAAAACTGAAGGATAAAAACAACGCCGCTAAGGGCAGGTTCTATGTACTTAATGCTGAAGGTAATCACCAGAACCCTAGACTTATTGACTTACTCAACACGGGTACGTTCGCTCCCGAATAACCAAACTGCATCTGTACTACTTACTTTGATAGGTTCTATTTACTGCTTAGTACTTTATTTGTTCCCTTAGATTCTAAGTACAAAATAGAATAAGGAAATTGGCAAACTATTTCAGATAGACAGTATGATACCAAGGAATTGCGTATTAAACATAGTGAACAAACTTCTCCCATACATCTCACACATAGTGAGACCGGGAACCACAATAATACAGCCTATACAAATTATCTATCAAAGTAGCACACTGAACACTCCACAAACAATCACACGTTGGAGGACAACCAACTTAGTGAGGAACATATGGTGTTTCCTTACCTTCTTACCCTAGATATTGACATGGTAACAACTAAAGAAGTGTCAAAAGAGATGACGCTTGAGGTAGAAATTGTGGAACAACCAATAGAATTGGTGATACATACAAATATAATTAGGCTATTATGGGATATAGGTATATATACATACATAGGCCTCGACTACGTACTACTCACTAGGCTATTATATACTGAATGTATAGGAATAGGCCTTTACTTGATGATACTTTTGAGATCACCTACACCACTACAACCGACAAACATACCTACTTCAATGTCCTTTGATACGAAATTCTACTGTCTACTAAATTCTACGTCTACAACGTACTCCATTTTCAACAATTTCAACATGCTTTTACCCCGAACTTTTTCATAAATTCTGTTTTTGAATAGATTTTGTTAAACAAAATTTCAAAACTTCAAAACCGTGCAAACTTACTTACTGTACACAACTTTATACAAAATTTCAAAACCTGAATGGTCAACGAAATTACACAGTACACAAAGACCTCCTTACTGTTTATAAGAACAAAATCTACCAAGGGATGCGAGTATGGTTACTCGCTAACAACCTAACTGCTTTCATACTACTTATTTGATAAACTTTACTTGCTACTTGATACTTGTTATGTTTTCCCTAGATTCTAAGTTCACTAAAGAGTTAGGGAAAAATGACAATTTAGATCTATAGTCTCTATATAAGAAACTAGTTTTAGTACAAAGGTATAGGAATCACATATCCTACGCAGTAGTATACCGGAAAACATACCGGTTGACTTTTATATACTGGGTAACATCCCAAGTAAAACAAATTTGTGGGTAACATCCCACATAAACCTAAAATGTGCTAAACTACTTCGTTTCTATATGAGGCTGATAGAGTCTAATGTGGGCTACTAGTGCAAAATGTAGTTGTACTCTAGTAATTGGCTAAACGACCAACTTTGTCCTACCGACAAAACAATCAAGGATTTACTGAATTACTTTAGGCTACTAGTACACATTGTAGCTACCCTCTAATGATCGACTGGACTGATCATGTAGGCATAATAGTCAACACATCTCGAAATTTCATTTCGAATTCCTTAGTTGCCGGAAGGACATTAGTTCAATAAGGGGAGATAGACAACTCTAGATAGGTGTTGTCAGACTTACATAGATAACACGCAAACTATAAATTGAATACAACAATAAATACTACGAACAAATTTCGGGACGAAATTCTCCTAACAAGGGGAGAATGTGACACCCGGTCAAAAATGACCCAAATTACCGTCCAAATTTAAACTTTAATTACAAAGTATTAAATAACCCGAAACGATTATTTAATAACTACACGTACACAAATCTGGTAGAACGCAGAAACTCAAAATAAAATTTGGTGAAAAACATTTTTAAACAAAGTATTATTATTGAGAATAATAATTACGTACTCCGAAAATTATTTAAATACATTTTAGATAAAGAAAACTATCTGTGTATTTCAAGTTAAACTAAGATATATTTTTATATCTCATTGGAAGTATTTTTATAGAATATTTCAATTATAAACATATACGAAATAATATTTGGAAAATTATCATATTTAAATATTATACTACATTACGATCGGGTACGCGAACACGGGGCAAAGGTAACCACCTAACTTCAATTATTTGAGGGAGTCGGCCTCAATTATTTTCACACACCCGCACACATTCTCACTCTCTCAATCACTCGGCTCTCTCTTTTCTCTCTTCCGGTTTTCATCAACAAGTAACAACAACAACATCATCATCAACAGCAGCAGCATAATCAACATCATCTTCATCGTGTACATCATCATCTTCACCATCGACATCTTCGTTTTTCTCCATTTTTAGCTCGGTATGAAACGAATCATTTTTCTTTGAGTTTTCGAGTTTATATAGCTTATATTATCATGTAGTAATGTTCCAATAAGTTGATTATGTCCAAAAATGAAATCAAAACTCGATTCCACCTGCTGATGTATGAACAGACCTGAAAAACGAACCCACAGCCGTTCGGCTAGACAAAAGCAGTTCGGCTATACCAAAGCCATTCGGCTATGCCAAAGCAGTTCGGCTAAGCTCAGCCGTTCGGCTAAGAAACCTTAGCCGATCGGCTATGTGATCTTTTCCAGCAAACCATATTTTGTAGTTTTGTAGTCCTCTGAGTTGCGGTCGTTTGGGCAGCTTGATCGCCTAAATCCGAGTTCGTATGAGGGAGATATGGCCAAAACAGTGCAGCCTCGCCAAATTTGTTTAACTACGAACTTTTACACATATATTCATGCGAGCAACAAACGTAACTTTTGAAACATAAATACACGAGTTATATTTATACAAACAAACATACCGTATGTTTTAAAACATTATATATATATACGAGATGCATATCTTTACAAAAACAAACCACGTTAGATTTTGGAATATGATTTCAAATTGTCACCAATGAGTCGTACTCGATTTACAAAACTTCAAACATAATACGAGACGAGTACTTTGGACGTAACTAACCAAATGAACAACTAAACAAACGAATTACTACGTGTACACTTACAAATATAAAATCTTGCGTGTTTAGGGCATTAGGAGATTACTGTGGCATACACACGCACTTTAGGATTGCTTACTCTACAGTTGAGTCTCACGGCCCCTTTTTACTGTTTTTACATTGGGGGAGATGCATTACTTGTTTTACTCGAACACATGTACTTACTTACTTGATTACAAACTGATTTACTGTTATATCGATTGCATGAGATTTACTTAATCCAATGAAGTCCCTTTAATCATAGTTGTTAGTTATGGTCTTAAGCGCGAGTACTAGTAAATGGATCCATTGGGACTGACAATCCCCACCCAGGGTAGCACGCACTACCCCGAACATATAGGTATAAATGGGTGTTTCTTACTCGTTTCATATGAATGTTTTTGGATTAGCATTCACGAGGGCAAATTACTTACTTACTGTTAAGCTTCAACTATGGTGCTCATGACAATGTATATCGAAACTATTGCGACTGTGCAATATTTACTTACTTTTACAAACTGATGTGTTCAAAACTGTTACTTACTATAAACCTGTGAGATTCACCAACCTTTTGGTTGACCTTTTTAGTGATGCATTCTCAGGTACGCCGAAATACTAGGACGGCCCAGCAGGATCTACGTATATGCTAAGCTAGTACGAGTCGCATGCATACACCTATGAAGATTTTACTTGCATTATCTTTTGTACTTTGATTATGTACTTCAAATCTTCAGAATCATTTTGCGAACTCGCTAATGATGTACTACTTAAAACCTAAAACTTTGTACTACTTTTAAAAACTTATGTAATGTAATGTATTTTCTACAACGTCTCATTTAGAGTCGTTTGCTTGTACTTTGGTGTTTTGATATTTGATTAGTCACGCCCAAAAATAATCGCTTCCGCAAAGCATTAAATTGGGGGTGTGACAATTATGCTATGTAATCTCTCAATTTCAGGAACCGAGCTAATGTAACATTATTTTGATGTAAACGTTTACTTTATTAATACAAGTTTAAAACGACGCATATAGTGGTCGTTCATTATATCTTATGTGCTTTGTATATTGATTAGTGACACCCAAATCGAGCTTCCGCAATCATTAAATTTGGGGGTGTCACACGGAGCGTCATATTTATAACTATGATGCACATTATTTTATAATTATGATGCACCATATTTTATAACTATGATTAGAGGTGCACAGATGGGCTTTAACCCGAGCCCGGGCCTAGAAAAAGACCGAAAAAGCTCGGCTTGAAAAACCTCGGCTTGAAAAAGCTCGGCCCGAAGCCCGGCCTGGCCCGAAAGTCCCAAAGGGGCCTGAAATTATTCCTGAAAGCCTGATCCGACCTGGGCCCGGGTCAAGCCTGGCTAAGCCCAAAGCCCGAAAAAAAGCCCGAAAGCCCGGGCTTTTTTCAAAAAAAGCCCGAAAGCCTGGGCTTTTTTGAGATAAAGCCCGGGCTTTTTCATGAAAAAAGCCCGATCCTATATTATTTGATATGTTTTTAATATTTATATTTGAGTTTTTACTTATATAATATGTATATAACATATATCTTGTTTTTACAAAAATTATCTTTCATATTTATGTAACTTATACCTTTTGAATATGCAAAGTTTTCAATTCATTAAGTACGTATACGAGTATATATTCATTTTATCGATAGATTCTTAAACTACTACGAAAATATCTTATATACATTATAGTTGTATATTATAAAATACAACCTACAATAACTCATTTTACCCCGATATATACAAAATTAGTAGTTATATAGTATTAAATAATGTAATAAATAGTTAGTAATAAACAAAATTAAAATTAAAAAAAAAGCCTGAAAAAACCCGGTCCGGGCTTTTAAAAGCCTGGGCTAAGCCCGTTTAGCCCGTTCGGGCCTTAGTAGGCCTAGTTTTTTTGTTAAGGCCCGGGCTTTTTTAGGCTCGGCCTTTTTAAATCGAAAAAGCCCGGGCTTTTTTAGGCCCGGTCTAAGGCCGGCCCGACCCGAGCTTTGTGCATTTCTAACTATGATGCACCACCTTTTAATTTAATAACAATGTTTTATAGTATATTATGAAAGTCAATGCATGATATTTTAAACACTCGATGCACCATGTTTTAAAAATATGATAAACCATGTTTTATAACTATGATGCACTACTTTTTATAATTATGATGCACCATATTCTATAACTATGATACACCAAGATTTATACACTAATGATGTTTATCGTATATCTAAAAGTCGGAGCGTCATATTTATAACTATGATGCACCATATTCTATAACTATGATGCACCATGTTTTATAACTATGATGGACCACCATTTTAATTCAATAACGATGTTTTATAGTACATTTTGAATGTCAATGCACGATATTTTTAAACAATCGATGCACCATTTTTTATGACTATGATGAACCATGTTTTATAACTATGATGCACCACTTTTTAATTCAATAACGATGTTTCATAGTATATTTTGAAAGTTGATTCATGATATATAAATACTCGATGCATCATATTCAGAAAAAGTCAGTGTATCATATTTATCATGTTGGTGAACACAATAATAATTTAGTTTTATTGCAGCTTGTTTTTGATATTCATGTGCATCGCTATATATAATATCTGGTGCATCACAAATTTGAAAATGATATAAGAAAAAACTAAACAGGAAAAAAAGTTAAAAACTAATTTTTAGATTTGGAATTTTTTCTAAAAACATGTTAACAAATTTTATTTAATTATTTTTTTTAACAAAAGTGTTATTGAAGTTTTTACATGTTTAAAAAAATTTAATTTTTTTTTTTTAAGTTTAAAATCTTTTTTTTATAATTAAAAAAAGGAAATAGAAAAAAAAAAAGTGGAGAAATGAAGAAAGGGGGGAATTGGATAAAAAGGTGGAGAAATGAAAAAAAAAAAGAAGGGGAAATGAATAAAAAAGGTGGAGAAATGAGATTATGAGAAGACACTTGTCACCTCCTCATTGGCTTCTCTCTCTTCCCTCACTTTTACCGCTTCTACCAGGAACCTCACCTTAAATAAATAAATAAAAATATTGGAATTTGACACTAATACATGGAAGATTCAATTTGCATGATGATATTGATGGAGTTGTATATTTGAACCAATCAATCAAATTAAGTATCTTATCGTCCATATGTTTTTGTCATTTTCCCTTAACCAACTACACATGCGTTTCACAACTATAATTAATCCCGATCCTCTTGCTATTTATAATCATTCGTATCAAACACCCCCACCAAAACTAAACAAACTCACTCCATCATATCTTTAATTCATTCATCTCGATCATCTGTTTATGTAAAAAAACAAAAACAAAAATCATGGTGAATCAAGAAGAAGCTGGAGATTCCACCATTAGAAGGAGAGGGTGTACATATCAAAAGAATGATTTCTTGCCTGAAGAATCATTCAAATCATGGGGAAACTACACGGCCGCATTGAAACAAACTCCTCATCGGTTAATCGATAGGATGTTAACGCGATCCGGCGATCAAGCGGAACTGGATGCGAGAGCAAGAAGTCAGACAGCCATGAAGAAAACGCTGACGTGGTGGGATCTTATTTGGTTTGGCATGGGTGCTGTTATTGGTGCCGGAATTTTCGTGCTTACTGGACTTGAAGCTCGTGAGGTTGCCGGTCCGGCAGTTGTTTTGTCTTACGTTGTTTCCGGTGCTTCTGCTCTTATGTCCGTCTTCTGTTACACCGAGTTCGCCGTTGAGATTCCAGTTGCAGGTACATACTACGTACTACGTATCTTACTAATTATAAGTCATTTAAATATATATAATTAATAATTCATCATGATTCAATATTCGTGTGAGTGTGAGATTAAATATATATAAATATTATCAGAGATTATAAACCAAACTAAAAAAATTTCTTGTTACTTTTATAAAATAAAAAAGAAAAAGAAGAAGAAAGGACTAGTAATTCGCTAGACGTTACAAACACCAGTAATACTAATAATACTATGACTCCTACAAAATCTAAAAGAAATCACCTAATTAAATTCAGCCTCGACAAACACGTGAAAATAGAAATACCTAAACAGTATGTTAAAAGTAATTACGTACCGGTAATTACTCCCTTCGTTCTAGTCAAAGTGTGCTGCACACAGTTTTAGGATTTTCCACCAACTAAACTTTTCACCAATCAAATAACATATCTACCTATTAAAATCATTTTCGATTGGTTGAAACATAGAATTGAAAATTATTTGGGACAACCCACAATAGTAACATGGATACTTGGGTGAGATGGAGGGAGTAGTTAATTATTTATTAATTTAGGAAATAAAGTATTTACCTTATGGAATTTATTATGTTATTTTTAGAATGATCATAAGTATTAATCCCTTCATCTCAAAATAACTATCACTCGATAAAAAACACGTAGTTTAATAAAAACATAATCATTATTGTTTTCTCGTTCTTACTTTTTGCAGAATGACAATTTTACCTTTAACCAATTAATTACTGCTTCTTCAAAAGTATGTAATAATAATTTCAATATAGGGTAATACGTTAATCACGATCAAACTTTCCTATCTATTTTTGGAAGTGGACAATTAATTAGGGACGTCTGTTAAAGGAAATATGGACTATAATTTTTGGGACGGAAGGATCAGTAAAAATAAAATATAAGTTGAAACTTTCGTAAGCGATGAGTCCAAGATGAGGAGACTATGACAACTAGCGTATAGTAGAGTGTTAATTCACAATGATCTGGCTCATTTTCAATCTTTCATATCATATTATTTAATTAATAATTAAATTATTATTATTATTATTATATAATATATAATATTAAATTAATCTTCATTTTAAAAATTGTTCAAGTCGACTTCTATAGAAAGAGAGAGTTTTGTCCTGTTTGTTGATAGATATGGCAAACGGTTGACTACCATTGTTATATAATATACAATACAATTAGAAGAAAATAGATACTATCGTCCGGCCGATACAAGGTTGTTCAAATCAAGGTAATTAAGATTGCGATTTTGATTGTAGAATCCTAATTAAAATTGTAGGATCTGTTAAAATTATCGTTCATTTGGCTGTTGTATAAGTATCTCTATTAGTGTACATATTATTTTTAATTTTAATGTTAATAATATAAAAAGGTAAGATTACGAGGGAAAAGTCTCAACGAGATGAATGATGAAAAGGCCGAATTAAATGCATTTTAGAAAGAAAAAGATTTGACGCCTACTGCATCTTACAAACTGAAAACTACAATACGCCTATAAAATTTGACTGTATTTTAAAAACACATTTTATACTACAAATTTATTCTAAAATGAAATAAATTTGGTATGTAATCCTCATTTGAGGCGCCTTGTAATCCCTTCTCATATAAAAATTGTAATCTCTTCTCATATAAAAAATATGTTTAATTATGTTCACTTTTGTTAAAAAAAAAAAAAAAATAAATAAATAAATTCGCCGCCTTGTAATCTTTATTGTGTGTTAAACAACTTGTTGGCTACGATGCTTATGCTACCTCCTCGGTGGATCCGTTACTATCTCATGGATGAAGACTTGTTAAATAATGTTTTTTCATTTTCTTTTTTTCTCTTTTGTAAAAAATAAAAAGGAAAATAAAAAAGGAAAAAAATAAAAGATGAATTTGTCATCCATTTTTCAGCACACTTCTTCTGTTATCTGCCTTTGAAGTTGAACAAGTCCAATTAGGTATATTCGAGATATATATGTATGCAAGTGGTTTAGATAAGAGAATTAGGGAGTCAGAATGTAACAAAGTCAAAAGTCAAAAAGCAGAAAAATAAGGAAGTTGCAAGGAAAGTCAAAATTGAATTTGGCGGCATCTCTAATCTAATTGGTTGTGTGGACTGTGGAGTGTGTTTACATCTAACAATTAAGTCAACGAAACCCATGTGGCCAACTCCATTGCCAACCATATCTTTATTACTCCGTACTACGTATGTGAACTGAATCAACCACATTTAATTGAATTAGGTTATAATAGTATATCTTACATGTGAACAATTTGTGAAAAAAATGTTGAAAACCGGCGACTTAAACGGATTCACAATTTGATGCTTATCTATGTTGTTGGAGGCTGATTGTTGCGGCTAAACTTATGCTATTTGTGACAAAGATATCTCATGCATTACCGACATTTGAATAATAATTTAAATTTAAACATAAGTAATGTACTAACTAGTACAATACCCGCGCAATGCAGCGGTGAAAATGGCGACGGTGAATGGAGGAGCGAGCAAATGTTTTAAAATAAAAACATATTGTACTCCGTCCGTCCCATTTAAAATGTCGACATTACTATTTTGGGTGAAAAGTGTAAATTTAATATTTGATGGATGAAAAGTGTAGTTAGTGGAGAATAAGTAGTAATTAAAAATAAAAGATAATGAGATATGGGTATTAATGGAAGTTTAGTTAGTGGAAAATAAATAGTAAAAGATAATAGAGGATGGGATAGGGGCATTTTAGGAAGATTGAATATTTTAATTAGTGTTGAAATTGAAATGTGGAGATGTTTTATATATGAATATAGATATAGATAATAATTGTAAGGGTTAAGGTCATATATTGTTATTGTTAATTTCAATATAGGTAAAGAACTTTTTTATGTACACTACCTACGGTGGTAATAAAATTATTTCGTTACTAATATTTGAACAAAAAGTTAAAAGTATGTTACAAATCTATTACTTTAACGTTGTTCGTAAAGTTGTAATTGTTAAATATTTTCAGGTGGGTCGTTTGCTTATTTAAGGGTGGAATTAGGAGACTTTGTAGCTTTTATTGCGGCCGGCAATATCCTCCTAGAGTACGTGATCGGTGGAGCCGCAGTGGCACGGTCATGGACAGGCTATTTTGCTTCCTTGTGTAACTATGACCCTGCTGACTTCCGCATCAAAGCTCACGGGCTAACCGAGAGCTACAACCAATTGGACCCAATTGCAGTAGGTGTCATAGCCATCATTTGCATCATAGCGGTCCTCAGTACCAAAGGCTCGTCCCGTATCAACTACATTGCCTCTGTAGTCCACGTTATCGTCATCTTATTCATCATCATATGTGGCCTCATTAAGGCAGACACGGATAATTACAAAGACTTTGCACCACACAAGGCCCGAGGAGTGTTCAAGGCCTCGGCTGTATTGTTTTTCGCCTATGTTGGATTTGATGCAGTTTCAACGATGGCTGAGGAGACCAAGAATCCGGCTAAAGACATTCCTATAGGCCTTGTTGGTTCGATGGTGATCACTACCATACTATATTGTGCATTAGCCATAACGCTATGTTTGATGCAATCATATAAAGATATAGACGTTGATGCTCCTTTCTCGTTGGCATTCAAATCAGTTGGTTGGGATTGGGCGAAATATGTAGTGGCCGCTGGAGCACTAAAGGGTATGACCTCCGTGCTCCTAGTTGGAGCCGTTGGTCAAGCCAGGTATGATCAACTTGAAGTAATTTACATTGAAAGTATATTCTAGAACCGGTTTTATATCAACTGATAATCTAATTTCAAATATCATGGCAGATACTTGACCCATATCGCTAGAACACACATGATGCCACCATGGTTTGCGATTGTGGATGCCAAAACCGGGACGCCCGTCAATGCTACAGTCGCCATGATGATGGCCACCGCTGTGATTGCTTTCTTCACCAATCTTACCATCCTGTCAAATCTTCTCTCCATCTCCACACTCTTTATCTTCATGCTCGTGGCTGTTGCTCTTCTCGTCCGTCGCTATTATGTCTCTGGTGTCACCACCACCGCCAATCGTAACAAACTCATCGCTTGCTTAGTAACCATACTTGTTTCCTCTTGCTTTACCGCTGGATACTGGGGGCTATCTAAACACGGTTGGATTGGGTACTGCATCACCGTCCCTATTTGGTTAGCTGCAACAATTTACCTGTGGGCTTTTATCCCGCAAGCACGACAGCCAAAAATGTGGGGGGTGCCATTGGTTCCTTGGTTGCCATCAGCTTCGATTGCCATCAACATATTTCTCATTGGGTCGATTGATAAGGACTCGTTTATAAGGTTTGCAGCATGGACTGGTTTTTTGTTGGTTTATTACTTTTTGTTTGGACTTCATGCGGCATATGACACTGCTAAGGCGGATGAGAAGCAGTGGAATAAAGTTGAACAAGGGGAAGACTTAAATAATGGGATTAAGAATACAGATGGTAGTAATGCCCTGTAACTTATTATTTTACATTGTGTCAATGTATTGTCTTTACATTAAAACTTTAGAAATGTTGGTTTCTGTTACAAATGGGTATCATCGAAAATTGTCATTGTTTTGGTTGTTTGTCCATGCACGTGTTTTAAGTTTGTAGCATGTTTTTGGCGATAAATCGTATTGTATATTTGTATAGATGTTTTCTGTCTGGATTAAGGTTATAATGTCATAAGAGGTTGGAAGAAACATAAGCAACGTTCCATGGTTATAATGTGATGCATCGATAGCTGATAACAAATTAAATCGTTGAATATGTATTTCAACACAATTCCAAACACTTGTAACGATCATCTGCTTCTAACTAGATGCAAGTTTGAACTTGGGTCCTCATTCTAAGAGGGACACAGGGGTACTACATACTTATTTTGGTGTGAATTACCGAGGGACAATGGATACCCAATTGTCCACTTCCAGAACAAGAAATCGGGCATGAACTTGAAGGAGAGCCAACCATGGCAGGGGACCAAATATCGGTTATTCAGCATAAAAAAGAAACAACTTCGCTTATATACCACTTTATCTGAACAAAGAACTTTATCCACAAAGAAACTTTATATACGACAGGTCAACACTTAATACAATGCACGTTTGCATGCACGCGCACAAAGGCCCTAAGGTCATGTTTCTCAATTTCGATTTGATTGCCATGGTCACAAATCTTATCTTTAATGGTAAGTCATATCCAGTTGTGTGTTTAACAATTCATCAACAAATGATGAATCCCTAAATCTTAAGTGTTTGTTTGTCCTCATTAAGCTCTTATTTCTCATTATACCCCTTTAACGTAAACAATCTCTCATTCAACTCAATCAACAAGTATCAAAATTTTTAATTACCACTTATTTAAGACAGTTATAAGAATCATGTTTTGATTTAATTCAATCCAGATCAATCTATTTGTGCGATCTAACATGATCCATCAAGTCCAAACCCATCTAAAAAGTCTAATATTAATAAGATTCATCTAAATGATGAATTTTGATACCAGATATCATTTATTTATATTTTTCTATAAGTAATCCCACACAGCCCTCAATTACAGGTAACGATCATCACTTTGGAGTGTCAAGATTAATGATTTCAAAATAAACTAATTAACGGCTACTTTAATGAAAACTAATACTATAGAATAGGGTTAATGGCGCAGATCGGCAACGAACTATCCCTTTTTGTCGAGTTAGGGTATGAACCCAATTTATTATACAGGTCGGTAACGAACTTTCAAATTATGTTTCGAGTCAGGTAACGAACTTTTTTTTCATATAACACGAAAAGTTCGTTACCTAACTCGAAACAAAATTTGAAAGTTTGTTACCTAACTCGAAACATAGTTCGAAAGTTCGTGTCCAATATATGTTTCGAGTTAGGTAACAAACTTTCGACTTATGTTTCGAGTTAGGTAACAAACTTTCAAATTATGTTTCGACTTAGGTAACGAACTTTTCGAGTTAGGTGAAAAAAAAGTTCGTTACCTAACTCGAAATTTTTTTTGAAAGTTCGTTACCAACTCGTATAATAAATTGGGTTCATACCCTAACTCGACAAAAAAAGAAAAGTTCGTTGCCGATCTGCGCTATTTACCCTATAGAATATAAGTAGTTAGATGATGCATTAAAACCAGCCACTTTATATGTGGAAGATTTGCTCCAAAATATGACTCGTTTCAAGTATAACGTAACCACTTCAAACGTCACTAATCCTAAACGTATACTTACATAGTGAATGAAAAACAAAACAATAAAATATAAATTATGAAGATGTTCACCAACATGGATTTCAGATTAATTAAACATCAGCACTCTATATACGCAGGAAAGACAATATGCTAAAGTGATGTCCAAGTCAAAGTACCAATTCTTTGCATCTGACATCCTCCAAGTTTTTACCTTTCCTTTACCACACATACAGGACACAGCCATCATTTCATTTAGCTAATATTAACACACAACCCGCAATACACTACTATCCCGATCTTATCTAATTATAACAGCTTTTTTAGAAGAAAACAAAATTGATTTTAAGAACACTGATGAAACAATTGAAACTAGATTGTAATTTGTAAACCTCCTAAGTTTTTTTATGAAGTTTATCTATACAAAATTTACTAACGCTGTACAGACTACACAGAGTTCCACATTTATAAACCCTATATTTTGTACTGTAACATTTATCATTGTTTTAAAGTAACTCATATATTGTGAACTTTCTTACACACTCTTATAATTTTTATGAGTAAAATTTTATTCTGTAGTCTCACAGATTTCTCAATCCAAATTTTGTCTTATATTTTATCTTCACAATTAACCTGCATCCACAATGAACCACAAACAATCACCATGAACAACTAACATCACCCCATAAACACCAAATCAATTTCTAAACTAACAAAAACAACTCAGAAACCTAAATTTAACCAAATCTGCACACACAAAAAGCAGGTTTCCTTTTTCATGGGTCATGCCCATAAGACCATAACCATAAGACAAACATACTATATGTCTATACTCATCAGATACACACCCACACTCAGACAACCAAATATACATTCTCCACAAATGTAAAGCCAAGCAAACAAAATCAGAACCCAACATACAGAGCTTTGACAAAGAGTGTAAGGGAAACAATTACCCAAATCGAAACCTAAAAAACAACCCACACACCCATCACCCAAACCACATGCTACAAAATACACTGAAAATTTCCACAAACATACAAATCCAGATAGACATGCATACCATACACACAAAGATCTAAAACTACTAAAAACAAATATCTAAACCCGGGCAAACAACGGCACTCACAAATAAACCAACAAAACACCCCTTAAATATAGATAAAAAAACAGAAAGGAAGAAAAGGAGAAATAGAACGTCAGTTTTCAAGAAGTAAGTTTATATACAGGTGGCATGAGGTGGAGGTTGTAGCAGGAAAGATAGAGAAGTGAGAGGGTGAGAGATTGAGAGGGTGAGCTTATGTTGTGAGCTGAAATCTTTTCCACGCTTGATACAGAATAAGCCGTACAGTGAAGCAGATAAAATATGTTAATTGTTGAACATTGTAAAATTTTATATTGACTGAGTTGTTACAGTGCACGCAGTTGAGCATGAATAGGTTAAAAACAGTAAAATTTACCTTTGGTAAATGTAGGAGCTTAAATGTATAGTTGCTAGTGGCGATATAATAAGACTAAAAGCTACAACCATAGGTTTCAAAGGCTCCCTAAGAATAATACTAGCTAGTTGGGCCACGGTCATTAGTATTCCAAATGCAACAGATAAAAAAGACAGAAGTACAGAATCGTGTCTGTCATGCAGTCTCATTTTTATGTGGTCAATATAACCGTTGATCAAATTCAATGCAAATAAGTATGGGCCAGACAATCATGTGCGTGTTGTATGTATCCACTACAGAGCCGGAAAACAAAAATGATTACAGGTTGGTTTCGTATCTAACATGCAACTCTGAACTGAATCATTAAACTCAAAATGTATAGTAGTCAAACTGCTACACAGAACAACAAGTGCAATCTACATAGAACAAGACTCTTGACATAAAATGAAAGAGAAGTGAACAAACCAGGAGGCGAATCTAACGAGGGGCCTTCTTTTTGCCGGCAATTGCAACCTTCTTACCCTTTAAAGTCCTGCAATTGTTCTTTGTGCGCTGACCTCTACAAGGGAGTCCTTGAATGTGACGTATGCCTCTGTAGCACTGAATTTCTTTAAGTCTCCTAATTGCAAGAGCATTGAATCGCCTCTGAAAATACAAATTCTATTTAAGTCACCAAAAGCACATTGAAACACTCTAAATTCTTTCTTCTATTATAATAATTTTATTCGCATACCCAAAAAGTCATTCTGGGAAACATTTAGTACGTTTTCGTTTTTTAGGGGTACACCACCAAACGTGCTTTACATTACAATAATATATATAACAAGGGCAGAAAAAGTAGTAGTATAATTTGGGTAAAATAATGAATGAATGAAATTAAAGAAGAAGAAACATACAAGGTCTCCTTCAATCATGTACTTGGAAACTTGGTCACGAAGAGTAATAAGTTCATCTTCAGATAAATCTTTAGTGATTTTATTCTCCATCTGAAGATCATTCAAGATCTCAAGAGCCCGTGTACGCCCAATTCCATGAATGTATTGTAACGAATATTGTACCCTTTTGTTGTTGGGTATTTCCACACCACCAACACGAGCACATCTTATGCTCAATCCACCAACCTAAATAAATAAATTTCACCCAATTTCAATTTCAATTTCAATTTTCAAATAAATAAATAAAAAGTATGTTATTAGTTACCTTGGGAGGACTGAAAGTTGAAAAGGATAGAGAAGAGGTAGGTTTTGATTTGAACAAGGAAGAGGATGAGTTGCAGATGAGAGACAATGATGGTGTTACCGGCGTTCCTACTGCTTGAGCCATTGATAATTGCTCACTGCTGTTGCTGTTGGGTATCTTCTTATCCTCTGTGTTTGTGTTGGGAATAGATTACTTATGTGTTTTCTTATTCGTTTACATTTACATCTCTAGTCCCTTCCAAGTTTTCCTTTCCTAAAGAAGCGTCGGCAAACTTTGTACATAAAACATTATGACTCGAACCCAACTCGATTATTACAAAGTTTGGGTTGGGATATTTGAAGCATCAACCCGTCAACTTGAAACCCGCAAATCCAATACATTTTCGGGTCGGGTCTGGGTCAGTAAATGAATTTTAGGTTGAACCCGACAACTCAAAATTCTTTTAATTTCACTATAAATTTATTTAAATTCAAATATACAAGACCACACCCAACGATATTCGTCGGTAGCCATCGGTTCCAACCGACGGAACCGACGCCGATGGCACCAAGCCGTCGGTTGGTTCTGGTCGGTTATCCGACGTGAGGGAGCATGTGACAGTGTGTCGCACCCCCAAATTATGATGCGGAAGCGGTTCGGGTCGGGGCGCGACTAATCAATAATCACAGCACAAAGATATATAGGAACGACCACTATATGCGTCGTTTTACAACTTGTATTGATAAAATCAAAGTTTACATCAAAAATATAGTTACATTAGCTCGGTTGAAATTGAGAGATTTAAGTACATAATTAATCTATACAAAATATAATAATGCAGCTAAATCTCAGATTGTTTGCATGCTGACTCGAGCTAATTGATCCTGATTGAGCAGTCCAACCTACCGCTGGTTACCTGTGATACATGCTAAAATGGGTTAGCGAAACGCTGGTGAGCTCACAGGTTTGTATGTCAACACATAATTGTATGAACCGCAAGATTTATAATTGAATTTAAAGTACAATTAAGCAAAATAAAAGTTATACAGCCATGAGCACATAGTCTGAGCTTAACTTGAGTGTCAGGTCCAATTAAGGAAACCCGACTTAGGTGCCTCCTACGAGTGCATAATCTACACTCGTCTTCCCAAATACTAATACGTCCGTTTTACCAGTTAGTGCGTGCTAACCCGAACGAGGATTGTCAATCCTATATGATATCATATACTAACATTCACGCTACAGATGTATTACCAGACTATGCTATGGAGGGCTTTAGTGATTAGTTGAAAACAACTCATGTAGTATTTGATTGGTTTGTACTTGCGTTCAACATGTAAATAAAACGAGCAATGTAATCACACCCCGGATTGAAAAACAGTAAAATAGGGGCCATGAGACTCACCTGAGCCTCGAGTGTTTATCGAAATAACTTGAATTGATTAGCTGTGAATTGATGTCCGAAGACTTGTAACCTGAGGGCGTCCAATACGCGCGATGGTTATTAATTGAATAGGTATCTTAAAAGACTACCTTTGTAGTTGTTCGTTCAACTATAATGTCCAAATTATCCCCATTTGGTTGATTGACTTGTCCAAATTACTACGATTTGGTTGATTAACTTGAGTTTAGAAAGTGTGTACGGCCCGTTGGTGATTGTTTGTAATAATAATTTTCAACATTATTATTTTGATTTTGAAGTGTTGTACTAAAAAAAAGTGTTTACAAACTTTTAGGTTGTAACAACCCCAAAATTAGGACCAATTTAAAATTTTCCTAACTACGTGTTTATTGCTTGTATATAATATGAAATAGGATTATATACGTTATTTACTATATGTATATATGGATGGAATATATATATATACGCGTATACGATTCGTACATATCGTATAAAACAACAATCGTACAAACTTGCGAACATTGTAAAACGATTATTAAATAATGTGAAATTATTTAATTACTTTGACCAGTACATTATATTATGTTTATAATATAACGGAAAACGTACGTTTTGATTTAAAACGTTATCGAACTCTCTGAAAACTCGACCAACCGACAAAACAAACTAAGTTATGATTTATAACTTGAAAACTAGTATTTTGATAAAATACTTCAACTTAATTATCGAGTAATATTTCCTAATTTAAAACGTATATTTAATCGCGTACAAAATGATTTTTACGTTTAAACGACCGGGGAAACGAACACCGCACGAAGCGCAAACGCGAGGAAGCAAAACTTGGTGAGACCACACCATGGTGGCCCCACCAAAACCGGCCCAAGGGTCAAAGGGGACAACCCCCCCCCCCCCCCCCCCCATACCCCTTTGATCACAAACATAACCAAACTCACCTCCTCACTCAATCTCTCTCAACTCTCTCTCTAGCTCATTCTCTCTCTCTAAATCGGTACACCCTCTCCCTCTAGAAAACACACCCGAAACAAGCTTAAATCACAAAACGCAAAGGAGTAACGACGAGCACCACAACGAGGGCTACAACTTTATCTTTTCGGATTTTTGTTTCGACAACTTTGTAAGTTTTCCGGCGACCCGAAACTTTTCCGATTACTTTTATTTTGCTAGATTATTGTTCCCCTAGCTAAATGATGTCCGAAAATATAATCTAAACTCGTTTTTGAACACCTTTACGAAAATGTCGGTTTTGGTCATTTTAAAGAAAACGACACCACAAACATTAAAAACGACTAACAATAGTTATTATGGACTTATTACAACATATTAAAACTAGTATAAAAGTTCTAGACCCAACGGAAACCGGAAAATACGTTTTCGGAAACTAAATTTCCGAACAGACCTCTTGTGTCGCATCGGACCGAAATCTCATGCGACACAACACTATGTCGCATGTTATGTCGCACGTTATGTCGCAATGTATGCGACACAATGCTTATGTCGCATTATATGTCATACCATCTACGACACAAAGTTTACCTATCGCTTGATTGCGACACAACGACTATGTCGTATCGTTGTGTCGTACCCTTGTCTGCGACACAACCATTGTGTCGCATAAACACCAAACCGAAACAAATCCATACGACACAGACTTTATGTCGCATACGGTCTGCGACACAAGCCTTGTGTCGCAGAAAGCCCAGATCAGAAAACAAAATATATTCTAAGTGTTGGAATCACTTTTCAACTACTAAATCAAATACGATGCTACTTATACCTGAAAATACTATACTTTTGAAAGTATACAACAACACTTGAATACGTACAATACTATACTAAACTAAACGTGAGATTTCACTCACACACGCACACGAGTTTACACTCGAAATACTTAGGAGATTACACTCCAACAAACATACACTTGAACAACTACATGGGATTACATCCGATACGAACTTACAAGTTCACTCACTAGTTACGTGCTGGATTACACGTTAACTGATACGAACATACACTCGAATACTTACGAGGTTTCACTCGTACCCTTTGGGGTTTAAGCCCATTGGAACTTACGCTAACGATACATGTTGTAATACAAACAAACGATTATACGAGTATACTTTACAACTGTACAACTACTATGAATACATAATAATAATGGATGGAATTATTATTATACACAGATAACAAACAGACCGTACAACTTTTATACAAACTACGATTTACAAACGAATACAAACGTACAAACAAACTAACGGACATTAACTAGTTTGGGAACAACTAGCATGGATACTTTACAAGTATTCCATTTACTCACTAAACCTTATGCGTATTAGGACGCTAAGGGTTGCTAGTTCGGGATACTACTTGCTTACTTACTGCAATGGTCTGCCAGACTCAGGTGAGTCTTACAACCCCTACTTTACTGTTTTATACTCAGGGGTGAGATGCATTACTGTTTTACATGAACACACAAAACTTACTTGCTGCCATGATTTACTTACTGTATGAGATCACGAATACGCCAACTGCATGAGTTTACGACTAATCCAATGAAATCCTCCTGAACCATAGTTGTTAGTTATGTGATAAGCGCGAGTTTTAGTATATGGATCCATATGGGACTGACAATCCCCGCCCGGGGTAGCAAGCACTACCACGAACCGTTCCTGTAGAAACGGGCGTTTCTTACTCGTTCCGTATGAATGTTTTGGATTACATTCATGAGGGGGTACCTATATTTACTGTACGTTAAGCTTCAACTATGGTGGCTCATGGCAATTGTATCAAACGGTTAGCATAACCTGCAACCACCACTTATTAAAACTTAAGTTAACGATGAGCATAACCTGTGATCGTTACTTACTGGCTGGCTATGATTTACAAATACTACTTGTGTGTTCAAACTGTTTACTTACTTACAAACCTGTGAGATTCACCAACCTTTTTGGTTGACCGCTTTAGTAATGCTTCTCAGGTACACAGCATCAGTAGGGATGCCCAGCAGGATAAGCTTACTTAGCTCGAGTCGCATGCATTTACAAGCTTGGAGATTTTATTACATTACTTTTGTACTAGTTGTTATGTATTAGAATCTCTAGGAATTTACTTGAACTCGAGCTTGTATTTTGAAACTACTTATGTATTAATGTAATAACTTTCGAACGTCTCATTTAGAGTCGTTCACTGTATCCTTTGTGCTTGTGATTATTGATTAGTAACACCAAAAAAAAAAAAACGTCGCTTCCGCAAACTGTTAAATTTGGGGGTGTTACATAGGTGCCGGGGGTCCGGGGGCAGTGCCCCTGGTTAGCGGGGTTCCAGGGGTAACAACCCCTGGCGGGGTCCAAGGGGCTGGCCCCTGGTTGGGTCGAGATGCCAAGTCAGCTCGAAAAAATTTTATTTCTACTAAATTGCTTTGGTGAAAAACGCATCTGGACTTGAATTTAGGTGAAATCAAGTGATAAAATTTAGGTCTCGACACTTAGTAAAAATGAGTTGTAAACATTCTGTTTTCAGCGTCACTTATAGCGACACTCAAGGGTTTATGCGACACTTAGGAAGTGTCGCATAGGATTCTGATCTAATGGCGTCACTTGTGCAAGTGACGCATAGAGGGCGACACTTAAGGAAGTGTCGGTTGTAAGTGTCTGTATAAAGGTCATGAGTCACTAAGGTTAGTGACGGATGAAATTTGTTCTCGATTATAGGCGTCACTTAAACAAGTGACGCTATAAGTGTCGGAATATAGTGACGGGTATTGAATTTGCGACACTTAGGCAAGTGTCGGGAAAAAGGGGTTTTATGCGGCACTTAGGCAAGTGACGCAAAATTAGTGCTTTTAGCGACACTCAATGCGTCACTTAAGTGACGCACGAAGTGACGCTATACTGCAGTCGTCGTTGCGACACTTAAAGCTGTTGACGGATTTTTGAGCCAAAAACGAGTTTTCCGGCCATAGTTTGGTCCGATCCTTTTACCCAACCCATATATGGACATTTTAAGCTTATATAAACAACAAACTTGTAAAAATGAGTGAAATCGAAGTGTTTCGGGTTTTTGTCGGAAACTTACAAAGTGTCGAAATGGAATTCCGAAAAGATAGAGTTGTAGATCGTTGCGTGGTGGTTGTTTTTCTCCAAAGAGCTTCGAGATTCGGCGGCGTTTGATGGTGTTATTTGACGATTTAAGGTGGTTGTGGTTTGAGGGTTTTTTTTTTTTTGAGAGAGAGAAAATGAGAAGGAGAGAGAGAAAGGAGATGGTGATAATGAGAAGGGGGAAAGGGTTTTCCCCTTTTTGGGGCAAATTTTGGTGGGGTCCACGGTTGTGGGCTTCACCACTTTTTGTTTCCTGCGTCCGTGCTTCGTGTGGTGTTCGTTTTCTCGACCGTTTAATCGTTAAACAATTATTTTATACGTTTAATTATAAGTTTTAAAATACGAGTTATTATCCAATATTTTTGTCGAAGTATTTTACCAAATACTTAATAATTGTGTTATAAAATATAACGTTAACTTGTTTTGTTTGTTTGCGCGTTTAATAATTTAATCGCGTAGGCTTTGTTTGCACGATACGGAAATGAATACAAAATATTATTAAATAAAATAGTATTTTGGATGTAATTGTGTTATTAAATAATGTTATATTATTTAATTAAATTGTCCACCAACGTCCGTATTTATTTGAACCGAATTACATTCGAATTGAAACTTGTACGATTTAATCAAACCGCGTAATTGTATATATTCAACAATATATATATTGATACATTAATTAGCTTAACACAGAACTAATTACATGTATTAAAGCTTGATTAGGCACTAATTACTAGTCCTAATTTAACGGGTGTCACATTCTCCCCCTGTTAGAAGAATTTCGTCCCGAAATTTAGCTTGGAGTCGTGTTTGATGTTGAGTTAGTGAAGAGTTGAGGATGCTTGAGTCGCATTTGGTCTTCCCGTTCCCAGGTGAATTCCGGACCACACCGCGAATTCCACCTGACCTTGACGATGGGAATACGACTTTGCTTGAGTTGTTTGACCTCACGGTCCATGATTTCGGCGGGTTCTTCAACGAAGTGAAGCTTGTCGTCAACTCGAATCTCGTCGAGTGGAATGATAAGTGTCTCATCAGACAGACACTTCTTTAAGTTTGAGATGTGGAAAGTGGGATGCACGCTGCTGAGCTCGGCTGGCAGCTGCAATCGATATGCCACTGAACCTATCCTTTCGAGGATCTCAAAAGGTCCAATGTATCTTGGGTTTAGTTTTCCGCGTTTGCCGAAACGAATGACACCTTTCCAAGGTGAAACTTTGAGTAGTACTCGATCCCCAACCTGGAACTCGAGTGGTTTGCGTCTCACGTCAGCATAACTTTTCTGACGATCACGTGTGGCTTTGAGTTTGTTTTGAATCTCGAAGACTTTCTCGGTTGTTTCGTGAATGATTTCTGGACCCGTGAGTTGGCTATCCCCAACTTCGGTCCAACAGATAGGTGATCGGCACTTACGACCGTACAGTGCCTCGAAAGGTGCAGCCTTAATGCTGGTATGATAGCTGTTGTTGTACGAAAATTCGCACAAGGGTAGATGTTGTTCCCAGTTTACACCGAAGTCAACTACGCAGGCCCGTAGCATGTCTTCCAGTGTTTGAATCGTTCGTTCACTTTGGCCGTCGGCTTGAGGATGGTATGCGGTACTCATATCGAGACGGGTACCCAATGATTTTTGAAGTGATTGCCAAAAGTGAGATGTGAAACGACTATCCCTATCAGAGATAATCGAGATTGGAACACCGTGTCGAGAAATGATTTCCTTGATGTAAATTCGTGTGAGGCGTTCCATTTTATCGGTTTCCTTGATCGCCAGAAAATGGGCAGATTTTGTGAGACGATCGATGATCACCCAAATGGTATCGTAACTGCTCGATGACTTGGGTAGTTTGGTTATGAAATCCATGGCGATTTGTTCCCATTTCCACTCGGGAATGTCGGGTTGTTGAAGTAACCCAGAAGGTTTTTGGTATTCAGCTTTGACTTTCGAGCAAGTAAGACACTTGCTGACATACGTGGCGATTTCGGCTTTCATGTTCGGCGACCAATAAAATTCCTTGATGCCGTGGTACATTTTATTGGATCCCGGATGAATAGAATATTTGGACTTGTGAGCTTCATCCATCACCAAGTCCCGCAGATTCCCGAAACTAGGCAACCAGATTCGGTGTGAGAAATACCTGATCCCGTTAGGTTTGATTTCGAATTGTTTATCCATGCCTCGCAAGGCTTCATTTTTGATGTTTTCAATTTTGAGGGCTTCGAGTTGAGCGGTGAGGATCTGAATGTTTAGATCGTTATGAATAGTCATACTGAGGGCTCGGACTCGAAGTGGCTTCGATCGTTCCTTTCGGCTGAGAGCATCTGCAACAACATTTGACTTGCCCGGATGATATTTGATTTCACAATCATAATCGGTAAGCAACTCGACCCATCGACGTTGCCTCATATTGAGATCCTTTTGATCGAAGATATGCTGGAGGCTTTTGTGGTCGGTGAAGATCGTGCACTTAGTGCCGTATAGATAATGTCTCCAGATTTTGAAAGCAAAAACAACTGCTCCAAGTTCGAGGTCATGAGTGGTGTAGTTCTTTTCATGGATTTTCAGTTGCCGGGAAGCGTAAGCAATGACTTTTTCTCGTTGCATCAGGACACAACCGAGACCTTGATGAGAAGCATCGCAGTATACCACGAAGTCGTCGGTGCCTTCGGGTAATGATAGAATTGGAGCACTGCAAAGCTTTTGTTTCAGAAGTTGAAATGATGACTCTTGTTTTTCAGTCCAGTCGAACTTTTTATCTTTTTGAGTCAGAGTAGTGAGTGGTAGGGCTATTTTTGAGAAGTTCTCGATGAATCGTCGATAGTAGCCGGCCAGTCCTAAAACTGCCGTACTTCTGTTGGAGTTGTCAGCGATTGCCAATTCTTGATAGCCTCGATTTTTGAATGATCTACGTGAATTCCTTGACTGTCGATAACGTGCCCAAGGAATTGAACGGTTTGTATCCAGAACTCACACTTGGAGAATTTGGCGTAAAGCTCCTCGTGTGTAAGTAGTTCTAGAATGGTTTTGAGATGTTGCGCGTGTTCTTGTTCATTGCGCGAGTATATGAAGATTTCGCGCCCGCCGGAAGATCCAAATGATCCGTACGCAATATCTGGAGCTAGGGACCTCATCACAGGGCCTATCTTATGTCAAAATCTTCGTTTTTGAATTACGAATCCAAAAAAAAAGAATCAACTCAAATGGACGTATAACGAAGAAAACACACACGAATCGAGAAACGAAGCAACAAACTACGCAACGGGGCGGGGGTGGGCCCACCACCGCCGGCCTCACCACCACCGCCGCCGGCTGGCCTGTACCCGCCTCGGTTTCCATTTTTGGTACCTGGTGCGCCTACTTTTCGTGTTGTACGGTACCCGGTGCGCCTACTTTTCGTGTTGTACGGTACCCGGTGCACCCTTTTGGCTACCTTTTGCTAACATGCACCACTTGGTGCTAATGTGAGTCAAAGCTCACCTATAAATAGGTTGCTTAGGTTCATTTGTAAGACACACCAAATATGCACACTTTCTAGCATATTTCACTCTTTCTTTCTCACTAGAAAATCTTTCGTAGTCTTTTAGTCTTTCTCATTCTAGGAATATTGTAATTAGTCCACGGACTAACGTAGGAGCTAGGGCGAACGCTAGAGATTCGGAGATCAATCTTTGTACGTGTGAAAGAGTTTGTCAATTATAATAATACGCTGCTACGCATTTAATTCCGGGTGATATCTAAACTTTTATTATACTTGTCTCATTTCATATTTTGAATATGTGTTATTGCTTGGTATGTGATTTATTTATTGCCATGAATTGCGAGTAGTTTATTATTGTGATTGCTGATGATGTAGATAATTATAAGTAAGGATGTCATTACATAATCAATGCACGATAATCGTAAAATGATATAACGGCCCCTATTCGACTGTTTATTCGGTATAGTGCTGGAAATGCTTTATGCAAAGTACAAACGTACGGAAACCGATAAACGACCGAAGGTAGTTATATCATTGGAATCAGCTCTGGTTCAAAAGTTGGAACTCCGAAAGGACAATACAACTACACAACTAACTGGTGTATCCTACGAGAATTAATGCATTATAAAATAATGTTCGTAAAATACGTTCAGATAAAATAGGAGATAATAATCTTTGTACTGTTAAGACTTTATGAATTTAAGTTTAATTTATGGAGCACCCTTTCCAGTTATCCACGTGACTGCAACCTAGTAATTAGGACCTGATCAACCTTAATTATGGCAAGTAGTTATCTGTGCCCATGACATGCAATAAGTAAGACACAATGAAACCACTCGTTGTATATATTAGGTTTACATTTCTGCACTGCTTTACATTTAATTAGTTAGAGTGTCATTTTCGCTGTCAATTACTCTTGACCGCGTGTTGGATATAAGAAGCAGTGGAAATCCCATGTAAAGTACACTGTCTATTATTGAAAGGCATGGTCCTCATACGAAACACGTTTTATCAAACTGCGGATAATCTGGAGATGTATAACTGTTTGAAAAGGAGAACTTACGTCATAAGTCGAAGTAATTAGAACTTAACTAAACAAAGACGGGACTTAGGAATAGAACAAAGTCCTAGTTACCTAGAGTTCATGAAACACTAAGTCTTACATAATCGGCGGTCCAAACATACAAAGCTATTAATCTTCGTGCTAATAGAGTAGTAAACTACCTTAGGAGTTAAGAACGGTCGGACCTATGAGACGATACGCTACTGATTCATGCACCTCGGTATAAAACCAAAATAGGTTGTTCATCTTTCAACTAGATGAGTATTGGAAGTTTGCGTATTGCTCCGATCAGAATCATGATAACCTAGTTCCAAGTGACACGCCAATGGGAAACTGAGTTGGTAGGGTTCTAGAGTTTACCCCTTGTAGTTTATTTACCACATTATGTATCAACCATATTTGTTCTGTCATCCTGAAATATTAATTATCGAAATCTCAGCAATCACATCTTTATCTTTATCTGCTTTCCTGCACTTTATTTTCCTTTATTTTATTTTATTTTCCTGCAATTTACTTTCCTGCATTTTAATTACCTGTCTTTAAACCCCAAAAACCTACCTACTTTGTTCCATCCTAAATGCTTCCCTGCTGAAAGTGCCAACTTTAATCGCCCACACGTTTGGATTCATAGAACGATCTTAGGTCGTACTTACCGCTTACTAACCAGAGTAGGTAGTACGTATAATTTAAGCCCCGCAAAATATAAATTTAAAACCCCTGCTGCGCTCGCATCATCATTTGAAAAACAACGACACGGTGTGAGCACATCAATAAGGTTTGCACACCCGATTCATAAGGTCCATGAATACAGCTGGTGCGTTGGTTAGACCGAATGGCATCACCTGAAATTCGTAATGCCCATAACGGGTTCTGAAAGCAGTTTTCGGGATATCGATGTCGCGAACACGTAATTGATGATAACCTGACCGTAGGCCGATCTTTGAATAAAAACTCGACCCTTGAAATTGGTTAAACAGGTCATCGATTCGTGGAAGTGGATATCGGTTCTTGACGGTTAACTTGTTCAACTCTCGATAGTCGATATACATTCGGAATGAACCGTCCTTCTTTTTAACAAACAGGACCGGAGCTCCCCAAGGTGAAGAACTCGGTCAGATGAATCCTCTTTCTAGGAGTTCCTGTAACTGGGTGGACAACTCCTGAAGTTCGGATGGGGCTAAACGGTATGGTGCTCGGGCCACAGGTGCAGCACTCGGCACGAGATCGATTGAGAACTCAACATGTCTTGGTGGTGGTAGACCAGGCAGTTCTTCGGGAAAGACTTCTGGAAAGTCTCGAACGATCGGCACATCCTCAAGTCGCTTCTCCTCCGACTTTTTCTCCAGGATATGTGCGAGGATTGCTGGATAACCTTTTCTCAGAAATTTTTAGGTTTTCAAACAAGACATGATGTTCAGTCTCGTCCCACCGGTCTCCCCCTGTATAACCAAAGTTCTACCGGCAGCGAGAGGAATACAAACGATTTTTTCATAACAGACGATTTCAGCGCGGTGCTTGGACAACCAGTCCATACCAATGATAACGTCAAAACTTTCAATTTTGACAGGCATAAGGTCAATTGAAAAGGTTTCGTTTGCTAAGTTTAGAGTGCAATTAGGTATTACACTATTGGTTTCTATAAGTTTGCCGTCCGCTAGTTCTACAGTGTACTTAACATCTAGGGCAACAGGTGTGATGTCAAGTAGTGGGTAAAATTCATCTGAAATAAAGCTTCTATCAGCACCAGTATCAAATAGAACAGATGCAGATAAGTTGTTGAGGAGGAACATACCTGAGACCACATTCGGGTCTTGTCGGGCTTCCTCATTGTTGAGTACGAAGGCTCTACCTCTGGCGTTATTGTTGTTGTTGCCTTTGTTCTTCAGCTTCGGACATTCACTTCTGAAATGTCCAGTTTCCCCGCACTCGAAGCATGATTTGGTTTGTCCGGTGTTGCTGTTGGAGGAGTTGTTGTTGGTTTTGGGGGCTCGACAATCCTTGGTCAGATGTCCTTACTGCCTGCAGTTGTTGCAAGGAGTACCACATGGACCATCATGATGGTAGTTACACTTGGAGCAGTATGGTCTGCCCCAGTGTAGCCACGCTTGGGCTCAGAATTGGTGTTGTAAACTTGGATGGCATTAGGCTTCTTGTTTTAGTTTTTGGGGTTTTCGGATGATTTGCGTTTGTTTTTGTTGGAGGAGGTATTGGGTGTCTCACGGCTGACAACCAGCGCCATGAGTTCGTGTGCCAAACGGATTGCACTCTCAGTAGTGGTTGGTTTTGATGAGGCGACATTCCCCTAAATACTCTCCGGGAGGCCGCGGATGTATCTATTGATACATTTCTCCTCCGAATCGACCAGACCCGGGCATAACAAAGCGAATTGCTGGAATTTGGTGGTATACCCAGCAATATCAGTCCCTTGCACAGTCAGGTGCCAGAACTCTTCCTCGAGACGGTGCAGTTCTTCTTCAGGGCAGTATTTTTCTCTGAGCTTTTTCTTCAGTTCGGCCCAGGGGAGTTGGTTTGCTATCTCGATGCCCACAGAGTTGGCGTGGGTGTTCCACCACGTAAGTGCACCTTCCTGAAAGGTGTAGGCAGAGAACTTGACCTTGTTTTCTTCAGCACAGTTGCAGAGGTTGAAGATGGATTCCATACGTTCAATCCATCTGATCAGACCAATAGCACCTTCCGTGCCTTTGAAGTATAGTGGTTTGCAGCTGAGAAAGTCCTTGTAGGAACAAGGTTTGACGACAGGAGTGGTGTCAACAGTCTGGTCGCTGTTTCGTTGTGAGCTCCGAGCAGCCAGAGCATCGGCCACGGCTCGGGAGACAATGGCATTGATTTCGGCATCACTGTAACTTTTCTTCTTGGGCGGCATGATTCTTCAAGAAAGAAACAAAAGGTACATAAGAAATTGTACCAGAACAAAATTTACAATAGATGCATATATGCAAAAGCGGTAACATACGACATCACAATGTAACATTAATAATGTAGAATAATCGAGGGGAATTGTCAATTGATATTACGAGTTCAAAAGATGATGGACGATTCCAAATTAGGAGTTCCAAAAGTTACAGGATTAGATGTTTTACAAAAGCACCAGGAATTGTTACATCCGGTCGAATTACATAAGTCCTACGAAAGTATAATAGAATACAGATTCAGCCTAAGCTAATTCCGACGTAGATTGAGTTGTGGTAGCAGTGCGTTGAGATGGTCCACAGATTCCGCGAGTCTGTTGGCCGTTCGGAGGGCGTCCTCGGTTTCCCTTAGACGTGTCTCGCACTGATGTAGCCTTGATTGTAAGACAGAGATTTCATTTCGGTTGTCAATCACTTGGTTGTGGACAACCTCCATGGTTTCGACTGTTTCTCCTACTTGATTTTGAAGAGTGTTCATGGTGTTGACAGTGTGCTCGTGATCTTCAAAGACTTGCTCGATTCGTTCCATAGCTGTGAGTCTCCAGTTTTCGCGAGTTTCTTGGAGTTCGATATCCATAGCGTTAAGTCGTTGTTCGTGGTGATGTACCCTAGCGGCTAAGTCCGGTAGAGTGGGGTGAGTTGGATATATCCTAGCCACTCTTGGGTTTCGTGACCCAGATTGAGAGCGTGACGAACTGGGTAGTGTGTTTTCCCTTCTGAGACAAAGCGTTAGAGAAAGTGAGACCTATATTTATATGGTACTTATACAATATAGCCTATTGGGTGTCTAGCACAAACATGTTTGAGTCTCGGTTCTCTCGAGGTCAGAGTCAACTAGTGTATTACCGTTCAACATAACCATTTCAGACGTTACATCATCTTTCCTTAATTGTACATAGTTGATCAGACTATGTTAAATTAAAGTCGTATGCTATAATTCCTGAACCAGTCATGCCTAATAAGGAAAATACTGCCTAACGGTCATAGTCTAGGCCCACTAAATGCAACCTAGTTCACTATAACCTTAGGCTCTGATACCAATCTGTCGCACCCCCAAATTATGATGCGGAAGCGGTTCGGGTCGGGGCGCGACTAATCAATAATCACAGCACAAAGATATATAGGAACGACCACTATATGCGTCGTTTTACAACTTGTATTGATAAAATCAAAGTTTACATCAAAAATATAGTTACATTAGCTCGGTTGAAATTGAGAGATTTAAGTACATAATTAATCTATTTAAAATATAATAATGCAGCTAAATCTCTGATTGTTTGCATGCTGACTCGAGCTAATTGATCCTGATTGAGCAGTCCAACCTACCGCTGGTTACCTGTGATACATGCTAAAATGGGTTAGCGAAACGCTGGTGAGCTCACAGGTTTGTATGTCAACACATAATTGTATGAACCACAAGATTTATAATTGAATTTAAAGTACAATTAAGCAAAATAAAAGTTATACAACCATGAGCACATAGTCTGAGCTTAACTTGAGTGTCAGGTCCAATTAAGGAAACCCGACTGAGGTGCCTCCTACGAGTGCCTAATCTACACTCGTCTTCCCAAATGCTAATACGTCCGTTTTACCAGTTAGTGCGTGCTAACCCGGACGAGGATTGTCAATCCTATATGATATCATATACTAACATTCACGCTACAGATGTATTACCAGACTATGCTATGGAGGGCTTTAGTGATTAGTTGAAAACAACTCATGTAGTATTTGATTGGTTTGTACTTGCGTTCAACATGTAAATAAAACGAGCAATGTAATCACACCCCTGATTGAAAAACAGTAAAATAGGGGCCATGAGACTCACTTGAGCCTCGAGTGTTTATCGAAATAACTTGAATTGATTAGCTGTGAATTGATGTCCGAAGACTTGTAACCTGAGGGCGTCCAATACGCGCGATGGTTATTAATTGAATAGGTATCTTAAAAGACTACCTTTGTAGTTGTTCGTTCAACTATAATGTCCAAATTATCCCCATTTGGTTGATTGACTTGTCCAAATTACTACGATTTGGTTGATTAACTTGAGTTTAGAAAGTGTGTACGGCCCGTTGGTGATTGTTTGTAATAATAATTTTCAACATTATTATTTTGATTTTGAAGTGTTGTACTAAAAAAAAGTGTTTACAAACTTTTAGGTGCCGGGGGTCCGAGGGCAGTGCCCCAGGTTAGCAGGGTTCCAGGGGTAGCAACCCCTGGCGGGGTCCAAGGGGCTGGCCCCTGGTTGGGTCGAGATGCCAAGTCAGCTCGAAAAATTTTTATTTCTACTAAATTGCTTTGGTGAAAAACGCATCTGGACTTAAATTTGGGTGAAATCAAGTGATAAAATTTAGGTCTCGACACTTAGTAAAAATGAGTTGTAAACATTCTGTTTTCAGCGTCACTTATAGCGACACTCAAGGGTTTATGCGACACTTAGGAAGTGTCGCATAGGATTATGATCTAATGGCGTCACTTGTGCAAGTGACGCATAGAGGGCGACACTTAAGGAAGTGTCAGTTGTAAGTGTCGGTATAAAGGTCATGAGTCACTAAGGTTAGTGACGGATGAAATCTGTTCTCGATTATAGGCGTCACTTAGACAAGTGACGCTATAAGTGTCGGAATATAGTGACGGGTATTGAATTTGTGACACTTAGGCAAGTGTCGGGAAAAATGGGTTTTATGCGGCACTTAGGCAAGTGACGCAAAATTAGTGCTTTTAGCGACACTCAATGCGTCACTTAAGTGACGCACGAAGTGACGCTATACTGCAGTCGTCGTTGCGACATTGAAGCTGTTGACGGATTTTTGAGCCAAAAACGAGTTTTCCGGCCATAGTTTGGTCCGATCCTTTTACCCAACCCATATATGGACATTTTAAGCTTATATAAACAACAAACTTGTAAAAATGAGTGAAATCGAAGTGTTTCGGGTTTTTGTCGGAAACTTACAAAGTGTCGAAATGGAATTCCGAAAAGATAGAGTTGTAGATCGTTGCGTGGTGGTTGTTTTTCTCCAAAGAGCTTCGAGATTCGGCGGCGTTTGATGGTGTTATTTGACGATTTAAGGTGGTTGTGGTTTGAGGGTTTTTTTTTTAGAGAGAGAAAATGAGAAGGAGAGAGAGAAAGGAGATGGTGATAATGAGAAGGGGGAAAGGGTTTTCCCCTTTTTGGGGCAGATTTTGGTGGGGTCCACGGTTGTGGGCTTCACCACTTTTTGTTTCCTGCGTCCGTGCTCCGTGTGGTGTTCGTTTCTCGACCGTTTAATCGTTAAACAATTATTTTATACGTTTAATTATAAGTTTTAAAATACGAGTTATTATCCAATATTTTTGCCGAAGTATTTTACCAAATACTTAATAATTGTGTTATAAAATATAACGTTAACTTGTTTTGTTTGTTTGCGCGTTTAATAATTTAATCGCGTAGGCTTTGTTTGCACGATACGGAAATGAATACAAAATATTATTAAATAAAATAGTATTTTGGATGTAATTGTGTTATTAAATAATGTTATATTATTTAATTAAATTGTCCACCAACGTCCGTATTTATTTGAACCGAATTACATTCGATTTGAAACTTGTACGATTTAATCAAACCGCATAAATGTATATATTCAACAATATATATATATTGATACATTAATTAGCTTAACACATAACTAATTACATGTATTAAAGCTTGATTATGCACTAATTACTAGTCCTAATTTGACGGGTGTCACACAGTGGGGCCCACTTGGGTTTTTTTTTCATTTGACTGTTGAAATATTAAAAATAAAAAATTTAAAAATTTTCAAACACCCCCAACAGTTTAAAATCCAACCGTTTTTTAATTTTTTTTTCTTTTTTACATCACTTTTCAACTATAAATACATACTCCATTTTACCCACTTTTACACAACAATCCACAACAATTTTACACACAAATACACACTTCATTTTACCCACTTTCACACAACAATTCTCAACAATTTTATACACCACAATTCACACTCATTTTACCCATTTCAAACACTTCCATTTCAAACAACCACTCTCACAAAAATGTCTAAAAACACCAAATCAAAACCCAAAGTCGAAAAGAAAGATCAACAAAATATTGTCAAAGATATGTGGTAAAATTTGTTGAATAATCCGTTACCAAACCCGAATTCGCCAACCGATCAAGCTTCCAGATCCACGTCTCAACCTTCCAGATTTGCCACCTTCCCACCCATTGCGAACCTGTTTAGCCTTGCTTCCGATGACCCGAGAAATAATTATCAATTTCAAGGGTCGTGCCAAAACACACAATGGTCACCACCACAACCACAATTTTTCCACCACACACAATGGTCACCACCACACCATCAATTTTCACAAAATACACCCAACCCGAATTACCAATTTTCACTGTTCTCCAAATACACCCAATCCCAATTACTAACAAACAAATTTCACCGTACCCGAAACGTTTTAAGAAAGTTCCGAAGAGGCCCAACCCGAATTCGAACCCGAGTGTCGCACCGCCAAATTCATACAGCGGAAGCAATTCGGTTCGGGGGCGCGACTAATCAAATATCATCACACCAAAGTACAACGAACGACGTCTACATGAGTCGTTTTGAAAAATAGATACATTTCCATATATATAAGTGTTTGAAAACATAGTGTTTTCGGTACAAAAGTGTAGTTCCCCTAGAGTCCGCGTATAAAAAGGGAGATTCTATTACATAACGATATACAAAAAGTAATGCGAAAGAATCTCCGTGAATGCAGTCGTAAAATCATGCGACTCTAGCTAAGATATCCTGGAGTAAACCTACTCCGTATGTGTACCTGAGAATACATGCTAAAAGGGTCAACACGAATGTTGGTGAGCTCACAGGTTTATTAGTAAAAGTATAAGTTATGAACCATAAGATTTTATAAGTGTTGCACGTATGCGTAAATAAGTGTATTACAACCAAGCAATAAAGTGTATATACAATTGCGATGAGCTCATAGTCGAAGCTTAACAGTAAGAGTGGTAGAACCAAGTATCGTATAGTTTCCCCCGTGAGTGCTAATCCAAAACACTCATAAGTAAAAAGTATCAAACGCCCGTTTATACATTACGGTTCGTGGTAGTGCGTGCTACCCCGGGCGGGGATTGTCAGTCCCAAATTGATCCATTTACTAATACTCGCGCTTTGGTCGATAACTAACAACTATGATGGGAGGACTTCAGTGGATTATAACGTGACTCATGCAATCCGTATAACAGTAAATCAGTACTAGTACTTGTGTTCATATGTAAAACATAGCAATGTATCTCACCCGTAGGTAAAAAGGGGCTATGAGACTCATCTGAGTCTTTACAAGTAAGCGTTTAAATGAATAAACGTGTATCCGAAAGTAATATCAACCGGTAGGTTCTCCGAACCCGCAACCTTCTAATGCCCTAAGCACATAAGGCTGTATGTAAGTGGATGTCTCAAAAAATCATCCATGTTAGTTGTCCACTCAACTAGTTATGTTCAAGTATTCAATCGTGTGTTTAATTAAAAATGTATGCGGTCCGTTAGTGACGTTGTGTAATAATAATCTAAAAGTATTATTATTAGTAGGTTTCGTTGTATACTTATAAAGTATATGTATTGCTAGTACAAGTATTTCATATAGAATCAAGTAGTTGTTGCGCAGATACGACACTTGGTTAATGGGCTTAGTTTGTCAACAGATTGTTCAGTTCGCAGGAATATCAAATCGCAGGGCAGCGTCAACTCGCAAGTCAAGTCGCAAGATACTCGTCTCGTAGTTCAACTCGCAAGACAAGTTCATCTCGCAAGTCAAAGTCAAGTCGCAGGTCAAAGGGTCGAGTCGCAAGAAAGGGTTCAACTCGCAAAGGAAGGTTCAACTCGCAAGATTTCATCTCACAGCATAGTGTGCGAACTGAAACTGAGCTCGGTTCGCAGAATCAGCTGTTAGCGTTTTCGTTTATGGTAATTTGGTCAAACGTGCTCGGTCTGACCCGAGACTTTTACACAAGTCTTAAATATGTTTTCTAACCCACAAAAAGTAGTTTTCATGTTTCGTAAAAAGCCCGAAAGTGTCATTTCGATACGCATACGAAAACAGCCCTTAGTTGTATTTTTATCAAATTTCGGTCTCGTTCGGGCCTCATTTTAACTAGGTAGATGGTCGATATAAAATCTGAGAAAAATATATGTTATTCCCCTATGTCTTAGCTTCACAAAACATATTTTTATGTAATTTTTAGCTAAGTGAAACTCATGTAAATAATTTGCAAATGGAAATAGGTCCAGCAACTCAGTTTCGGTACATACGCGTGAAGATCGGTTTATAGCTCAAGTTGTGTGTGTTTTCATGTAACACCCCAAATTTTAAAGTAGTATTGTGGTAAAGGTAAAAGTAATCGTTTTAAGTATTATTTTAGGTAAAATAAAATAGTAATAATTGTAAGTTGGTTTTAAAGTTCCAGACAATGATAAGTATGGGATGTAAAATAAACATATGTATCTATTTGTTTCATGTACGTATGTGATATATCACTCCAAAAAGTTCCAGAACACAGAAATGAAAGAAAGAAAACGCAGAAGAACAAGGAGAAACAAGAATTGAGTAAATCATACGAAATTGAAGCTACAAATATCAATTTAATCACTAATTGATTCTCTATATCATCAAGTAAGTTATGTTCTTCAATTCTCTAACCCTAGAAATGGGTTTTATGGAGGGGTTTAAGAAATTGGTGATGTATTGAATGAAATTGAAGGTAGATTATGTTAAATTGATGTTAGTAAAGTTTATTAGTGAATTATGTTAACATTATCACAAGTCAAAGGTGACGATTTTGATATTGTGTTCATTGGGGTTTATGATGATTAAACCTTGAAAGTGGATTATGATGAATTATGTTAAGATTAGGGTAAGTATATGATAATTCATCTAAATTATTAATTATAGAAACTATTATGATCATGGTGAATGAAGCTATTTAGCTAATTAAAGAATAGTTATGAATTAATATGATCATGATGAAAGAAAGTGTTAGTAATTAGAGTTTGTAAATGTTTAATAGTGGATGTTAATTCACTCTATTGTTAAGTCATGAAGATTGTTAAGATAATTAATCATAACTAAAGTGATAAGTCATGTATACAAGGTTTAAGATTTAGATGATCATGAATGTGAAAGTTATGTTAGTTGATTAAAGATCAACTTATGAATGTAAAGAGTTAATAATGATGATTAGTAGAATTTGATCATCATGTGGTACTAAGTATATTGTTACATTTATATGCTATGTAATAGGTGATTGAGAGTATGGCATCCATGATCAAGTGTTAAGTTACATAACCGTCTCTAAAGCGAAGGTGAGTACTATGGGGGCTAAATGGGTAAGGATTGTATGTTCCGGATTACTTCCGAGAAAGAGGTTCATACAACCGGTGGAAGTATTAATTATGTCATATATTATTGATTATATATGTTGATACAATGGTATGTGATATGAATGCTTGTTAAGTGGTAAGTGTGGTAAGAACTTGTAATATATGGTATAAGCTTTTGTAAAGATTTGTGTAAAGTTATGATATAAATATATATATATATATATATATATATATATATATATATATATATATATATATATATATATATATATATATATATATATATATATTGCTTCCATTACTTACTTTGTAAGTAGATGGATATGTGGAAGTTGTTTCCATTACTTGCTATGTAAGTAGATGGATATGTGGAAGTTGTTTCCATTACTTGCTATGTAAGTAGATGGATATGTGGAAGTGTCTCCATGACTTACTAAATAAGTATATGGATGATTGTGAAAGTAAGTAATGACCATGACATTAGCTTGATGTTTAGCCAAGTAATGATCATGGCATTATCTTGGTATAAGATGTTAATTATTATTAATTAACATGTGGAAGTGGTTACGGATCCTTAAGATTGTGGAAGAAGTAAAGTGAATGGTCAAGTAAATATGTTATGATAAATACACTAAGTTGATAAGGTAAGAAAGGGAAGGTAATGTGTCGCACCCCCAAATGCGGTAATTACTGTTTATCAGATAATTGAGGAAGCATTAGATCGAGTGGGGGCACCGACGTAAACGTTGGACATTCATACATATCAGAGCATATGATTATCGCAGAACATAAATATATTAAGATGCCAAAGTAAATTGTTTACAAAGGTTTACGATTCATCGAATCGTATAAGTGGAAATATAGTTAAAATTATACAAAAGTGGATTTCGTAAATATGACTAAAACATATTAGTTATACAAAAGAAATCCCATTTGATTTACAAAAGGTGGCATCCTAACTTCGTCGTGGGTCGCCTAGTTCCAAAAGGTGTGCATGCTTTCTGGTGCAGCTAATTCCCTGAAAAACATAGTAAAAAGTCAACATGGTTGTTGAGTGAATTCACAGGTTTTAAGTTTATAATTATAGTTCGTTAAACCAACTTGTTTGTAAGTTTGTTGACTCAAAACTCAAATAGTGTTTGCGTTGGAATGTTATCCAAATATATGTTTGAAAATATGTAGCTGGTTGTTCTCCAACGAGTTCCCAAATTTGTACCGGTCGTTCTTCGGTAAGTTCACAAATTAGTGTCGGTCGTTCTCCGACAAGTTCACAGTTAGTAACGGTCGTTCTCTGGTAAGTTCACGAGTTAGCACCGGTCGTTCTCCGGCGAGTTCACAGTTAGTACCGGTCATTCTCCGGTAAGTTCACCAATTAGTACCGGTCGTTCTCCGGTAAGTTCCCAAAATAGTTGACACAATTGTAACAGTTTATAGTATGAAAACGCTATTTCATAAATATGATGTTTGTATAAAGCCTAAAGCATTTATAAGCAGTTGTAATAGTATGAACACAATCATAACAATTTGTATAAAAGCGTGAAAGCAATTATATACTAGTTGCATATTTTAGCAAAAGAATTGGCTATGTTTTTCACCCCTATTTGAAAAGCAGTAAAAACAGTAAAAAGGTAGTGATGCCGCCCGATAGGTCAGGTCTGTTTGAGCTCACCCTTCTCGCGGAGGAGAAGAAGGAGCCGTCCTCATCGTCAAAGGACTTGATCGGACAGTACCGAGCGATGATCGGTGAGTTTTAAAATTTGTAATATGTGGGGCTCAATTTATAGGTACTACCTACTACACTGGGTGAGTAAGCAGCAAGTATAACTCTAGGTCGTTCTTTAATCGGAGTGAATTGAAACGAAGCTTAGGCCGGAGATAAAGTTCACTATTAGGATGGGTTTGTGTAGATAGGTAGGTTTTGTTGTTTTGATTTTCTAATAAACTAATTATCTAAGTGCAGAAAAGTAAAATAGAGATGAGAATTGGTAATTAGGTAGATAGATAGAGAATGCGGCTGTTGAAGTTTCAATAATCAATTGTTGGGATGATGTTCATTATAAAGGTAATTGGGGACACAATTAGTTGACAGACAGATGAATTACAGGTGTAAACACTAGGACCCTACTTGTTTAGTTAAACCTAAATAAGTATGTCACTGAGTACCTAGGCTATCGGGATTCTGGTCAGAACAGGCTGCTCGACCCCCCACACTATCTTGTGAAGACCAGTGACCCATGAAGGGTGCAGGAATAAGGTAACAGACTGCCCTCAGGTTATTCTGACCTTTCTTAACACCTAAATACAACTGTTATTATCTAATCATGTTCTAAGTATTAACTTGTTATTCTAAACTATCAGTTTTATAGAGTCTAGGGGTTCTAAGAATCCTGAACCACTGCTGGACTTGACTTTCATCTCCAGACTCATTCCTTAGGTTTTATTTTCACAATTACTTCTGTCATGATATAGAACTCTCCTTTGCGATCATTCATTCGTCCCTAGGTACACTAGCGGTTTACAATGCATTTATTTCCACAGTTTGCTAACCCTAGGTGCTTTTCAATGTACAGTACTTCTAACCGTCTTCCACAGTCCCATGTAACCAGAGGTAGATTTACAGTGTACTACAGCTGTTCCATAGCTAGCTAACCCTAGGTACGACAGCATTGTACAGTGCTAGAAGCATTTCCACAACTTTCATAACCAGAGGTAGGTCTACGATGTACTATAGCTTTTCCACATGTTTACTAACCATAGGCATAGTAACAGTGTACTTCAGTTAATGTATTTCCACGGATTTGTAACCAGGGGTAGACCTATGATATACTTATCATTTTCACAGCTCTACGGTTCCTAGACCACATTCTAGGATTTCTAGGTAGGTCACAATGTCGGTACAGACGGCTTTTCCTGAGCTTCCACGGTTGTACTCCACCAGTGGTGTTTCCATTGCTATACCCAGTACTTTAGCCAAATTATAGTAACGAACATTGATTCATATGATAACACAGATAACAAACTACCGTATCTAGAGGTGATCAATTTCTAAACCTAAGTAGCAGTCACGCGAATGACTGGAATGGGTGATCCGTAAACTAAGTCTAGATGCACAAAAAGTTTAGACATAACAGAGTTTAATAATTCCCAATTACATATTTAATTTAAAGATAAATGAAACATCATCCCTACGTTTAATTATCTACATTTCAACAACCGCAATAATACACTACTCAGTAATCATGGCAATACACATAACATACATCATACAAGCAGGCAGAAATAATTCGGACATAGTATAAGTATGAGAGATTAGATATCACCAGAATTTAAGCAGAGTAATATTGAGAAACGCGTAGTCTTGCACCAAGAATGCTTTTACACCGTGATTACAACAGCTAGCTTCTCTCTCTCTACCTCTAACTAACTAACTATCTATATCTCTCTAAAGAGAGAAAATTCTAGAGAGAGAAACCAAAAATAAAAGCTAAATACGAAAATGAAAATGAAAGTGTAAATGAGAAGTGTGAAGTGTGGAATGAAGAATTGATGAAGAATGTGGAGATGGAGGTTGATATTTATAGATTTGGCTCAACCGTATTTCTTAACCGTATTTCCACCTCCAAAATCTCATCTGTATTTTTCAACCGTATCAAAATCCTTCCTTGTACGGGAAAGACATCGAATACGGGACGTCAAGCTGTATTTCGGGTGGGAAATGGAGAATACGGGAGAGACCCAACCGTATACGGGCAAGACTGGCCATATACGGCTGGGACAGGGCCGTATACGCCCTTTCCAGGCCGTATACGGTCATGGCTTGGCCGTATACCATCAGGCTTGGCCGTATACGGCTTGGCTTTCCGGTATCTCGGTCTTCGGTTGCTTTGATTATTCGTTTGGGCGTATCTTCTTCATCATGCGTCCGTTTTGAGCGATCTTTATATCCACGCGTTCGTAATTTCCTAACGAAGAAAATGACATAAGTTAGAGGTCATAGTTCTAAGTGTAGCTCAAAAAGTGTCAAAATGCGTGAACTAGAGATTCGTTAATCGTTTATGCTCAGTTTTTCACGTTTTTCTTGTCATTTTCAATGGTTTTTAAAACATCACTTCCGTTTTGACTTGGTTAACAAAATATCATAATATTTGACATTATTGGTGTGGTTTTGTTAACTTCAGGTCTAAAATGCGGGAAATAACGTACGTAAAAACATGACTTTTTATGTGTTATCAAATATCCCACACTTAGAACTTTGCTTGACCTCAAGCAAACTTTAAAATCCTCACTCGCTATAAAGATTTTGAAAATAATGGTTTTGGGTTTCTGACATAAAATATTTTGAGATCAATCATTTGTCAGTCATTAAATAAATCTTTTTAGAAAGCAAGCATCGTTAGGATAGTCATCCCTTAGATTTGAAATGTTAGCCCTGGCATACTTTCACAATTCTCGATGGATAAACATTACTAGGCGATCTCACTAGGTGGTCACTCAATTCACTCAGCGTGTATCGGGTTTCCTATCTTTCTAAATCAAAGAAATCGCTCATAAAGCCAGTCATGCATTTGCTTTCGACATATGCTTGATCGAGAATCGGATCTCCACCACTTCGATGAGAATGGTGCTAATCATCCCAAGACATTTTAAAAGGGTGTAACGGTAAGTGAGGTTTAAGGGGGTACGGAAGGTGGTGTTTAGGGTTTGATGGGTTTTGACTTAAGCTTAGAAATCCTAAAGCTTATGAAAAGAATTATTTAGACACTCTTTGAACGGAACGAAACACGTGAGGAGGAATTTTATCTTTGGAGGATAGCTTTGATGATATCACTCTCGGGAACACACGCAAATTTGTATGACTTTCTGATCAGGCATTCTTTGCGAGACTTGAAACATTAAGCTTTATTCTATTTTTGTGAAACTTTTTCAAGGGGTATTTCTTTCTTTCTTTTTTTTTTCTTTTCTATTTTTCTTTTCTTCACAGACATATTTTTCTCCTTTTTTTTTGAGAAATCCAATACACTTTGTCTTTTGACATTTCATTTTTTTCCTGAGTTTTTCACAGAGGTGCCAATTTTTCACACCGAGTGTCGCTTCTAGAGATTTTGACTTTTGAACACACGCAAGATCTTCTGAGAGAAACGCAGAGTAGCTGAAAGCTTTGAGACAAGAGTAACAAGGACGTCTAAATGACGCTTTTCATAACCTCAAAAGTTCTAAACTAGAGTTTTGGATGGGTAAGGGAATTTTTGAGTGGGTTTGTTTTGTTAGGGTTTTAAGATAGAAACGAAAGGCTAAGGCGCAAAGGGGTTTTCTAGGCGGATCATCAACACTAAAGATAAGTGTTGGAAGGGTTTTGGGCTAGAAAAGATTTGTGAAAAATGGTTTTAATCCTAGGAAATGTCGAGGTCCTCTGATTGCACCTACACCGCGTACGATGCTCATCGGTGTGGTCTCGAAACGTATACCAAGAGCAAGTTCTAATTCAAAGCAAAAGCATCGGTACACACATCAATCGAAAGTGAAGCATTAAAGATATATGCTTATTGGGCTCAAGTACCTCACTACAAAGGGGTTGTATGTGCCTAGCTGTGCGATGCTCTAGGGTTAACATTTCATTTCTAAGGAATTCGTATCCTAACTTATCTTACTTTCCAAAGCAATTTATTTGATTTCTGACAAATGACCTTTCACAAAAATATTTTAAGTCAGAAATTTAAAATTTTTAGCCAAAATGAGGTTTTGATGAAAAATTTAAGCCTAATGGAGCTTAAGCTTATTTTTATTTGTTGTTTACTTTGGACAAGCAATCAAAGTCAAAATACGGTATATCATACCGTGTATCCCACACTTAGTATAAAATTCTTCTTTGGAGAAGAATCCCACACTTAAAGTTTGATCATATTTTTGAACTTTGTTTCTAAGTCGATTTGATTTATGGGATTTGAAATCCCACACTTAAAGATTAAGCATAAAGGACAACGGTATTGATATATTAAGATATTTTATAACCACTAGAAAAAAGAACGAAAAACTCCCCTAAGAAAGAATGAGACGGTTGTTTGATAAATTTTGGCGTGTTGACAGCAACCGGAGAATCCAGCGTCATTCAGTCCGAATCTTGCGTGATTTGCGCGTCGTCTTATGTTTCCTTGGGGAACTTCAATTACACTCACAACTTTCTTATTCAAAAGCAAGATAAACATAATATTAGTAAACGATAATAAACTAATATGATAATAAAAGCAGATAAATCCAACCAGATCACTGGTTAGTCCAAAATATATCCGCACAATCACAATACCAGTACAGTCATCCAAAATATCAAGTGATAGTACAGTAATCCAACATAAGTAACAATAATAAGATAAGGAGTGATATATAAGTAGAATCAAGGAAGAGGGAGGTCCTGATCCGCTGGTGACTCCTGAAGAGTAGGAAGAGAGCTGCCTGCTGGGTGACGGAGTGCTGTCCACTCGACGCCATGCGGGATACTGACCCCGATGATGCGGTACACTGCTGCTCTGGATGTAGTGGATACAGATGGAAGTTCGAATCAAGGCCCATATCGCCTATGTCAGCTGATCCGAGAGGGTAGTCACGCAGAACCTGTGCCAAGTGAACCAGTGGAAAATCTGAGGATGGAACAGGGGTAGTGTCAAGTAAACTTGTCAATCCAGAAGATGTGGGTCCCCTAGGAAAAACTGGCACATAGTCTGTCTGTATCTGCTCCTGTATCTGCTCATGCATCTAATCCTCCTCAAGCTCCTGAACTGGCTCCATATGAGTATCCAAACCCTGCCCTGACTGTAGGAAGTCCATTTATGAGGATGTTTCTGTATCTGATGTGGCAGACTCAGCTGGTCGAGGACGGGTGACAACCCGTGAAGATGGCTATCGGATAACATGCGGGTCATGCGGCTCACGTATGGTGGTAGTGTGGATAGAGAATACCGGCTCAGATATATGTGTAGATGAAGATCGACGAGCCCTGGTGATAGTCCCTGGTGTGGTGGTAGGTGTGATAGTGGTAGTGGGGTAAGGTGATGTGATGATGGGTATGGTGGTGGTGAATGGAGTCATGGTGAATGTATGGAGTGGTGATGTGGTGAAGTCTGGTGGTAGTGGGCCGCAGACCCAAGTCAGTGGAGTTGGTGTAGGAAATCCAAACTCCTGAGCCAGGTATGTGTCCATAGTGTGTCTCTGATGTAGCATATGCAGCATACCATAAAAGAGCTCAGATGATGGTGGATCTCCCCAGTTAAGCACTCTGGGCTGAGGAGTAGGTACACTCTGAGCCTCAATGTCAGGAACTGAAGTCTCCCCTGTCTCAGGCTCATGATGAACCTCATTTCTTGGCTCCCTATGCACTGTGCTATCATCAAACTCAATCCTAGCTCTCTTTGTCTTCGGAGGTCTCATAGAAACTCCCGGAATCAGATCACCATCCTTCCAGCGGATATCACCATTCAAATCTTTTTCCAATAACCAAACTTTTATCATGTAGTTCATATCATAAGGTTGTGACTCCTTTTCTCTCACCTCTGTCAACCGGCTAATCACATCACTAGTCAAAAGCCACATCTTCCTAACTAGTTTTGTAATGATAGCTCCCATGTAAACAGTCTCAACCTCAGAATAAGCAGACTCAGTAAGAAGTCGGTCAGCAATCAGATAAGCAACATTCACATGTTCAACCTCTATAATACTCTTGATGATCAACAAGTCTTTCTGCCCAACAACTCCTTTCGTCTTCTTCTTTCCTCGAATACTACAAAGCAAGAAGGTTATGAAGCACATTGTGATATTTATCCTGAAAAACTCGAGCTTTGACATTTGAATGAAACCGGCCTGAAGCATATTGAGACCAAATAGCAGTGTGATCTCTCTGTCGTGGACTGCACTCTGAGTTGAGGAAGAACTTGGTGGTCACTTGATGTTCACTGTATAGCTCTAAATGAACAGCAAAAGTGGCTAAGGACATGCTATGACTCTTTCCCTGAAAGTTAAACTGAATCATCGAATCATCGTCCAATCTAGATACTGATTTATCAAACTTAAGAGTAACCATGAATTCTGCCACAAGTTCTTGATAAACTTTCTCTTTTAAATTAAAGAGACTGGTCCATGCCCGAAGATGTCGTCTACCCACTTTAAATTCAATCAACTCCTTAAATCCCTTGTCTAAACCAATCTTGGCCAAATCTGTAACACCCGCCAAATTAGGACTAGTAATTAGTGCCTAATTCTCTGTTAATACATGTAATTAGTTATGTGTTAGGCTAATTAATGTATCGAATTATAAATTGATGAATATATACAAACTTTGCGATTTGATTAAATCGTACGCAATTTAAATCGAATGTATTTCGGTTCCATAAATACGGACGTTGGTGACACAATTTATATTTAAGTATAAAACATTATCTGAAAACATTACTGGGTCCAAACTAATTGTTTAAATTACATTCCCAGAGTTGTCCCGTTTTGCACAATTAAAACTTACGTAATTAGAAACAAAATACACAAATTATTTAAATCACATTTTAAATCTTTAAATTAGTAGATAGTTAATAAAACAATTTAATTAGATTATTAAACAAAAATTCGTATTTTAAAATGGTTAATTAACGCGCAAAATATTTATTAAAACGTTAAATGACGGAGAAAACGAACACCACGCGGAGCGCGGGGCGAAGACTGAAAAAGGAGGAGGTTAAACCTCCACCTCCCACTTTCTTTTTCTCATTTCTTTCTTTCCTCTCTCTCTCCTCTCTTCCTTTTTCTCTCAAACAAACCATCACCAACATCACACTAATCCATCAAATAACACCACGAAACGCACTCGGATCATCAAGATTTTTAGAGATTCACGACCACCTCGCAACGATCTACAACACTATCATTTCGGATTTTCAATCCGACACTTTGTAAGTTTTCGACAAAATCCCGAAACCACTCGATTCTTAGTATTTTCACTTGATAGTCGTTTATATAACTTATATATGTCCATTACAAAGAGTAGAACATGATTTTATAGCTTAAAAATGAGTTTGAATTGGGTTTTGGCCGGAAAAATCTCAACAGCCGCTGTATTCTGGACTGGTATTCTTCAATGCGACACAAGCTTTGTGTCGCATGTTATGTCGTATTTTGCATGTTATGTCGTATAAAATCCTCTATGTCGTATTTTGTGTCGTATGAAGCCAGTTATGTCGTATCCTATGCGACACAATATTGTGTCGTACCTTATGTCGCAAATACCATGCGACACAACCCTTATGTCGCTATTGATTTAGCATCGAACGCTTATGCGACACAACCCTTGTGTCGCTAAGCTCTTGTGTCGCATTTGTAACACCCCAGTTTTCAAGGTATTATTTTAGTAAATAAAAATAAGTTTTAATAGCTCAGTTTTACAGTATTATTTTAGTGTACAATAAAATATACATCTTTTTAATTTTAGATCTCTAAATAATGAGATATGATAGAAAACGCAAGCTAGTGGTCCAGTTCCAGACTGTGTAGTATAGAAACTTAAAAGAATTTAGGCATTTATACGTGCCTTTCATCTGTAAATTGAAGATAACCTTTAAACAAATTCCAGAACCTCTAAAATAAACACAGAAAAATCGCAGGAGCTAGGAGGAAGCAAGAATCAATCTTCAAATTTAAATTCGAGCTTCAAATCATTGAAATCATCATCTTCTATTACTCACTAATCTCTGTAAGTGAATTAATCTCTTCAAGAACCCTAGAAATTGGGTTTTCATGGGTTTTAGCTAATTAGTATGAATTAATCCGAAATTAGGGTTTATAAATGATTAGTTAGTGTTAGTTTAGTATATAAATCATGATTAGAATCCTAATTTCATGCTAGAGATGATAGGTTATGATTAGTGTTCATGAGGTTTATGAGATTTTTCATGAATCTTATGTTTTAGTTTATAGTATGATTTTGATATGTTAGTAGAATCAATTAGTGATTAGAAAGTAGTTAAATTCATAATAAAGCAATGATTTTGATTATGATAAGTAAGTTAGTTAGTTTAGTTGAAGTGAAATTAGTAAACCTCAAGTGGGGGAGAAAGAAATAGATGATTAGTTATTGAAAGTGTGAATTAGTTGTTGATTATGTGCTATGTGTATGTAATAGGTGCTAAAGAAGAATTGTCATCATTTGATCATCTTGTTTCAATTTGTGCTACAAACCAAGGTGAGTTTATGAATTGAATAGATCATGATCATGTAAATTGTTGTGATTAGCTTATAATTATATCATGATTATGATGAAAGCTTGTGATTAGAATGGTTAATGGTTATTAGCCATATTTTGATTAGAATAGCTAACCAAGGTTAGCTTTGTTTGATTAGTGGTTAACTTATGTTAGCCAAGTATTGATTAGTTATGTGCACATATGATTAGAATTGTGAAAGTGAAGTTGCAAGAAAGGGAAGTAGTTCTTTACCTTGTTCATTATTGCTCTATGTTAATAATGCATAGTATTGATTAGATTTCATATTCTCACTAAGCAAATTGCTTAATTAGTTTAGTTATGTTGTAGGTACAAGTGAAAGTGGAAGAGGTAAAGATATTGCGAAAGGCTAGAAGTGGAGTTGCTAGCTTGTTGTAAGTTACACAAGCTTCTCTTTAAATTATCGTTTTGAAACCTTGTAAGATCGCCTAAACAATGTTTTGACATGTTTTGGTTCTGAAGGCAATGACTAGATAGATTATGTGTAATAGTATAAAGTTGTGAAAGATTAGTAGATAATGTTTAAAAAGTGTTAAGTTATAAGTTGTAATAGAAGTGACATTTGATTATACATATATTGAAAGTTTATTGAAAGTCAAGTAATGTATTAGTCAAATTGGAAGTGTGTTTAGCCATTGAATGGGTCAAATTAGCTCTTTTGGATCAGCGGGTCATAATGGGTCCAAACGGGTCCTAATAACGCTTATGAACAAATTTGAGCTAGACTAAGGTTGGAAGTATGATGATTAGCCTTGCAAGTTTGTTTTGATAATAGAAATGTGGGCTTAAAGTCTCAGCTCCCAAGTCTCAATGGTTAGAGACTTGGTACGTTAGAAAAATGTTGAAATTTAGCCGAAAATGACCCATAAGCCCAAATCCCGATAAAATGAGAAATTTGAGAAAGTGCAAAAATAGAAAGTTTTCTTTTGACTATAGTAAGGTGCCTGCAAAGTTTCATGTCTAAATTCTTAGTCGGTTGCAAGATATGCGTGTTCAAAGTTCGGTTTTTGGTATGAAATAGTGCAGATTCGGATTTGGTCTGCAGGTCATGGGAATACGATCGTATTCCCATGAATACGGTCGAATTCCCGGGAATACGGCGTATTCCGAGACCGTATTCCCTTAATTTGGTTCTGTTTCAAAACTGTGCAAAAAGGGTCAATGAATACGACCGTATTCCCCAGAATACGATCGTATTCCACTGAATACGATCGTATTCCCAAGAATACGATCGTATTCCCAGTGTTTCAGAAAAATCAAAATTTTGTTGAGCTTATTTGTTTGACAATGCAATAGTAGATAATAATTAGAGTATTGGGACCGTTATAAGACAGTAATAGTTACATAAAGATGTAAAAAAAAAAAAAAAAAAAAAAATGTTCAGATTTTCAGGGCGTTTCAAGTTGGTATCAGAGCGATGGTTTAAGAGATTTAAGCAATCCACAGTAGGATTGCCTAAACTTAAACCACTTATAAATGTGTAGTAGTTAATTACAGTTATGTTTTTGCAATGTTTTGCATATGATTAGTAGATTTTGATTAGAGTAGGAATGATTGCTTGGATTCGGAATATATTTAAGAATTTTGGATAGAAACATGTATTTAGTTTAATATAACTACGTCTGGCCAACGAGGTTATATTTTGCTAACGCATGTGGGAGATTCAAAGTTGTTAAATATGTGAAGATAAAGGCAATCATTATTTAATAATTGTAGTAGAAATTTTTATGTCTTAATTGTGTTTCTATATTGTTTAGTAAATGGAATCCACACCAAACAAAGAAGCTGAGGGTTCAAATGTACGTTCTCCCACTCAAGAGGAGAATGTTTCAGAAAGAAGTTTAGATCCTGAGGATCGGATGCTATTAAAAGATGTCATTGGGCAAGCCCTACAAGAATTTGCTCCTAAGGTATACACCCGAATGGAGCAAATTATTAATACACGATTAGTAGAATTTGAACAGAAGCATCCTGTCTTAGTTAACCCTCAGTTGAATAGTGAAATGTTAAGTGCTCAGCAGCAAATTAATAAAGAAAAAGAACGTTTTGAATATAAAAACTTCGCAAACTGTAGTCCCCCAGAATTTCATGGTGAAAGAGACCCGATTAGTAGTCATAGGTGGATTAGTAAGATAGAAGAAACTTTTCTACTTTGTGACTGTCCAGAAAGACTACGAGTGTTGTTTGCTGCCCATCAGTTGAAAGATAGTGCTCAGGATTGGTGGGGTACACAAGTTAAAACACATGGTGCTGTGGAAGCTGCAAAGTTTTCTTGGAGTATGTTTAGAGAAAAGTTTATAGCAGAATTTGCGCCAATGGCAGAAGTAGAAAGACTGAAAGGAGAGTTCTTAGCCATCAATCAAGGGAAAAGGTCGGTAACTGAGTACACTAACATGTTTTATGATAAATCTCAGTTTTGTCCCGAATATACTTCGAATCCAGTGTTAATGAAGGATCATTATTACCGACATTTAAATATTGATATCAAAGAAGCAGTTGACCCAACTATTTATGATTCTATTCCTAAGATGATGAATAAAGGGTTGACTCGAGAGAAAGAGTTGCAAGTGAAAGCTGAGGATAGAGCTAATAAGAGAAAAGCAGAACAATCTTCTTCTCAATCACAGCAATCTAAGAAATTCAGAAATTTCGGAAAGCAGCAATCATCACAACCACAACAACAAAAGTCACAATCTCAACAATCAAACCGTCAATCTCAAGCTCCAGTTCGGGAATTTCCCAAGTGTAATAATTGTGGCAGAAAGCATCCAGGAGAATGTCAGTTAGGGAGTACAGCTTGTTATAAGTGTCGTCAGCAAGGACATATTGCTGCTAATTGCCCTAACCCATATAGAATGTGCTTTTATTGTTATAAGGATGACCACTTACAAGCTAACTGTCCTGCTAAACTAGAAGATATGAAAAGAAATGAACAGAAGAAAGAAGCAGAAAAGAAAAGAGAAGCTAGTGGATAGAAAGCTAAAGGTCGTTCTTTTCAGATTACAGCAGATGAGGCAAAGGAGTCTCATGACGTGGTGACAGGTACCTTCATAATTAATACTATACCTGCCCATGTTTTATTTGACTCTGGAGCCACCAAATCTTTTGTATCGTTATCATTCTGTGAAAAGTTGAATACTCCTATTGTTAAATTAGAACGCCCTTTGGAAGTTGAAATTGCCGATAGCAAATTAGTTATTGTTAGTGATGTTTATAGAGGGTGTACTATTGAAATAGGAGGTGAAGTATTCAAAATAGATTTGATTCCCATGCAAATGGGGGAATTTCACGTAGTTATAGGAATGGATTGGATGGGAAAGAATAAGGGTATGATAAATTGTCATGAAAAGATAGTTCTCCTGAAAGCACCTAGCGGAAGGGAGATTGTTGTTTATGGTGAGCATTCTAGTAGATCCAATTCTGTTTGTACTTATGCTCGAGCTAAAAGATTCTTGTCGCACGGGTGTCAAGCCTTTTTGGCGCACGTGGTTGATAATTCTAAAGCTGTACCAGAACTTTCCAGTATTCTAGTTGTGAAAGAATTCCCTGAAGTGTTCCCTGATGAACTTCCAGGTATTCCACCTGACAGACAAGTGGAATTCCGAATTGATCTTATTCCTGGAGCTATTCCAATTGCTAAAACTCCTTATCGGTTAGCTCCAACTGAAATGCAAGAAATGATGAAACAATTGCAAGAACTTTTAGATAAAGGTTTCATCCGTCCTAGTAGTTCACCTTGGGGAGCCCCTGTGTTGTTTGTCAAGAAGAAAGATGGTTCCTTAAGAATGTGTATAGATTACCGGGAACTAAATAAAGTGACCATTAAGAACAGATATCCCTTGCCTCGAATAGATGACTTATTTGATCAGTTACAGGGTGCCAATTTCTTTTCAAAGATTGATCTTCGTTCTGGCTACCATCAATTAAAAGTAAAGGAAGATGATATTTCAAAGACTGCTTTTCGTACTCGTTATGGTCACTTTGAGTTTACAGTTATGCCCTTCGGCTTAACAAATGCTCCAGCTGCATTCATGGACTTGATGAACAGAGTTTGTCGGCCCATGCTTGATATCTTTGTTATAGTTTTCATTGATGATATTCTTATCTATTCTAAAAGTGAAGTTGAGCATGCAGCACATCTTAGGCAAGTTCTTGATACACTTCGTTGTGAAAAGTTATTTGCCAAATTTTCTAAATGTGAATTCTGGTTACGAGAAGTCCAATTTCTTGGACACGTGATCAATATTCACGGCATTCAAGTCGATCCTTCCAAGATAGCAGCAGTAATGAAGTGGGACCCACCTACGAGTCCTACTGAAATCAGGAGTTTTCTTGGTCTAGCTGGCTATTATCGTCGTTTTATTCAAGATTTTTCAAGGATTGCTACTCCTTTGACTCAGTTGACTAGAAAGAGCGTTCAGTGGAAGTGGGAAGATAAGCAAGCTAAAGCGTTTCAGATGTTGAAGGAAAAGCTTAGTCAAGCCCCTATTCTTGTTTTACCCGAGGGCAACGAGGATATGGTGGTGTATTGTGATGCTTCAAAACTTGGATTAGGTTGTGTTCTTATGCAGCGTGGGAAAGTCATTGCTTATGCTTCACGTCAGTTAAAGTCACATGAGCAGAACTATCCCACTCATGATCTTGAGTTAGCAGCTGTGGTCTTCGCTCTTAAAATTTGGCGCCATTATCTCTATGGTGTTAAATTCACTATCTATACAGACCACAAAAGTCTTAAATATTTCTTCGATCAGCGTGATTTGAACAATCGTCAGAGAAGATGGCTAGATTTAGTCAAAGATTATGACTGCGACATACTTTACCATCCTGGTAAAGCTAATGTTGTAGCCGATGCCCTTAGTAGAAAAGTTAGCCATACTGTTCTTTCAGTGAAATCTCTTCAAATGACTGTGCTTCCTCAGTTATTTGATTCTATTAAAGCTGCTCAGATTGAAATTCTAGCCTTAAATGACTCGAAAAATCAACGTTTAGCGGGGCAACTTTCTGAATTAGTAGATGATTCTAGAGGTTTAAAGACTCGTTATGGTAGAATTTGGATACCAAGAACGAGTGAAGTAAAGAAAGAGTTACTAGATGAGGCGCACAAATCTAAATATTCTATTCATCCTGGTGCTACCAAGATGTACCGTGATCTGAAACGTGATTATTGGTGGCCAGGTATGAAGTGTGATATAGTTAAACATGTTCAGAATTGTCTCACTTGTCTGCAAGTTAAAACAGAGCACCAGCAACCATACGGTAAACTTCAGCCTTTAGATATACCGGTATGGAAATGGGAACACATCACCATGGATTTTGTTACCAAGTTGCCAAAGACCCCTAGGCAACATGACACTATTTGGGTGATCGTGGACCGATTGACAAAAAGTGCTATCTTTCTTCCTATTCAAGAAGCTTCTTCTTCAGAGAAATTAGCCGATCTTTATGTTAAAGAAGTTGTTGCTAGGCATGGAGTTCCACTTTCTATAGTTTCAGATCGTGATACTCGTTTTACTTCTCGATTCTGGAATAAATTTCAAGATGACTTGGGAACTCGATTGCATATTAGTACAGCTTTTCATCCTCAAACTGATGGTCAGAGTGAACGTACCATTCAGACTCTTGAGGATATGCTTAGAGCTTGGGCTATTGACTTTGGTGGCAGTTGGGATACTCACCTTCCATTGGTCGAGTTTTCTTATAATAACAGTTATCATTCTTCGATCAAAATGCCACCTTATGAAATGCTATATGGTAGAAAATGTCGAACTCCAATTTGTTGGGGTGAGATTGGTCAGAGAGAGCTTGGAAGTACAGATATAGTACAGTTAACTACTGAGAAGATTGATCAGATTAGAGAAAGATTAAAGATGGCACAAGATCGACAAAAGTCATATGCAGACAAGCGGAGAAGGCCTATTGAATTTCAAGTAGGCGATAAGGTGTTACTTAAAGTTTCACCTTGGAAAGGGATTATACGTTTTAGAAAGCGGGGAAAGTTGAGTCCAAGGTATATTGGACCTTTTGAAATTATTGATAGAGTTGGCAAGGTTGCGTATCGATTGCAATTACCAGAAGAACTTGGTAGTATTCATGATACATTTCATGTGTCTCAGCTCAGAAAGTGTTTAGTTGATGAGGCTTTTTATGTACCACTGACAGAAATAGAAATAAATGATAAGTTGAGTTATATAGAAGAGCCAGTTAAAATTCTTGATCAGAAAGTAAAGCAGCTCAGAAATAAATCAGTTTCAATAGTTAAAGTTCAGTGGCGACATAGGAAGGGTTCAGAATTTACTTGGGAACCGGAGGAGTGGATGATGATATACTACCCTGCGGTGCACCAAGAATGGTTCGTGAGGACACGAACATAATAAGTGGGGGAGAGTTGTAACACCCCAGTTTTCAAGGTATTATTTTAGTAAATAAAAATAAGTTTTAATAGCTCAGTTTTACAGTATTATTTTAGTGTACAATAAAATATACATCTTTTTAATTTTAGATCTCTAAATAATGAGATATGATAGAAAACGCAAGCTAGTGGTCCAGTTCCAGACTGTGTAGTATAGAAACTTAAAAGAATTTAGGCATTTATACGTGCCTTTCATCTGTAAATTGAAGATAACCTTTAAACAAATTCCAGAACCTCTAAAATAAACACAGAAAAATCGCAGGAGCTAGGAGGAAGCAAGAATCAATCTTCAAATTTAAATTCGAGCTTCAAATCATTGAAATCATCATCTTCTATTACTCACTAATCTCTGTAAGTGAATTAATCTCTTCAAGAACCCTAGAAATTGGGTTTTCATGGGTTTTAGCTAATTAGTATGAATTAATCCGAAATTAGGGTTTATAAATGATTAGTTAGTGTTAGTTTAGTATATAAATCATGATTAGAATCCTAATTTCATGCTAGAGATGATAGGTTATGATTAGTGTTCATGAGGTTTATGAGATTTTTCATGAATCTTATGTTTTAGTTTATAGTATGATTTTGATATGTTAGTAGAATCAATTAGTGATTAGAAAGTAGTTAAATTCATAATAAAGCAATGATTTTGATTATGATAAGTAAGTTAGTTAGTTTAGTTGAAGTGAAATTAGTAAACCTCAAGTGGGGGAGAAAGAAATAGATGATTAGTTATTGAAAGTGTGAATTAGTTGTTGATTATGTGCTATGTGTATGTAATAGGTGCTAAAGAAGAATTGTCATCATTTGATCATCTTGTTTCAATTTGTGCTACAAACCAAGGTGAGTTTATGAATTGAATAGATCATGATCATGTAAATTGTTGTGATTAGCTTATAATTATATCATGATTATGATGAAAGCTTGTGATTAGAATGGTTAATGGTTATTAGCCATATTTTGATTAGAATAGCTAACCAAGGTTAGCTTTGTTTGATTAGTGGTTAACTTATGTTAGCCAAGTATTGATTAGTTATGTGCACATATGATTAGAATTGTGAAAGTGAAGTTGCAAGAAAGGGAAGTAGTTCTTTACCTTGTTCATTATTGCTCTATGTTAATAATGCATAGTATTGATTAGATTTCATATTCTCACTAAGCAAATTGCTTAATTAGTTTAGTTATGTTGTAGGTACAAGTGAAAGTGGAAGAGGTAAAGATATTGCGAAAGGCTAGAAGTGGAGTTGCTAGCTTGTTGTAAGTTACACAAGCTTCTCTTTAAATTATCGTTTTGAAACCTTGTAAGATCGCCCAAACAATGTTTTGACATGTTTAGGTTCTGAAGGCAATGACTAGATAGATTATGTGTAATAGTATAAAGTTGTGAAAGATTAGTAGATAATGTTTAAAAAGTGTTAAGTTATAAGTTGTAATAGAAGTGATATTTGATTATATATATATTGAAAGTTTATTGAAAGTCAAGTAATGTATTAGTCAAATTGGAAGTGTGTTTAGCCATTGAATGGGTCAAATTAGCTCTTTTGGATCAGCGGGTCATAATGGGTCCAAACGGGTCCTAATAACGCTTATGAACAAATTTGAGCTAGACTAAGGTTGGAAGTATGATGATTAGCCTTGCAAGTTTGTTTTGATAATAGAAATGTGGGCTTAAAGTCTCAGCTCCTAAGTCTCAATGGTTAGAGACTTGGTACGTTAGAAAAATGTTGAAATTTAGCCGAAAATGACCCATAAGCCCAAATCCCGATAAAATGAGAAATTTGAGAAAGTGCAAAAATAGAAAGTTTTCTTTTGACTATAGTAAGGTGCCTGCAAAGTTTCATGTCTAAATTCTTAGTCGGTTGCAAGATATGCGTGTTCAAAGTTCGGTTTTTGGTATGAAATAGTGCAGATTCGGATTTGGTCTGCAGGTCATGGGAATATGATCGTATTCCCATGAATACGGTCGGATTCCCGGGAATACGGCGTATTCCGAGACCGTATTCCCTTAATTTGGTTCTGTTTCAAAACTGTGCAAAAAGGGTCAATGAATACGACCGTATTCCCCAGAATACGATCGTATTCCACTGAATACGATCGTATTCCCAAGAATACGATCGTATTCCCAGTGTTTCAGAAAAATCAAAATTTTGTTGAGCTTATTTGTTTGACAATGCAATAGTAGATAATAATTAGAGTATTGGGACCGTTATAAGACAGTAATAGTTACATAAAGATGTAAAAAAAAAAAAAAAAAAAAAATGTTCAGATTTTCAGGGCGTTTCAGCATTCCTATGCGACACAACCCTTGTGTCGCATGACAAACTTTTGTGTCGCATATTGTGTCGCAAAACACAGAAAACTCAGATTTTTACTAAGTGTCGAGACTCAAAATTTATCACTCGATTTTACCCGAATTCAGATCCCAGATGCGTTTTCCACTAAAGCAATATAGTAGAAATAAAAAATTTTCGAGCTGACCTGGCATCTCGACCCCAGCCAGGGGCCAGCCCCTTGGACCCCGCCAGGGGCGCTGCCCCCGGACCCCCGTACTTAGATTCCGTAAGCACATTTCTCACCAAGTGTCAAACTTGTATGACTTCAAAACGCTTATATGATACAACTTTTCAAACATAATGGAATATACTTTTCAAGTATAACACTTCGAAATCAATCTGATAACATCAGGACTATTATTACAATTAATCACCAACGGGCCGTACACGTTTTCAAACACTTAACAAATCAACCAAATCGTAGTAATTTGGACATATATATATATATATAGTTGTGTAACAACTACAAGGGTGATCTTTTGAAATACCCAATCATGTTTATAACCATCGCGTGTCATGGACACCCTCAGGTTACAAGTCTTTGGACTTCATTTCTCAGCTAATCAACTCAAGTTTATTAAGTTAAACTCACAAGACTCAGGTGAGTCTCATGGCCCTTCTTTTTACTGTTTTACTCAGGGGTGTGATATATTGCTCATTTTTAACATGTGAACGTAAGTACAAACATTTCATATACTACATGAGTTTTTTCACAACTAATCATTTAAAGTCCTCCGTCAGCATAGTTGTTAATACGTTGTAGCGTGAATATTAGTATATGGTACCATATAGGATTGACCCTCCTCGTTCGGGTTAGCAAGCACTAACCGGGTAAACGGACGTACTAATATTTGGGAAGACGAGTGTTGATTAGGCACTCGTGAAGGCACCTCGCCCGGAATTCTCTATAGTGGACCCGGCCCTCGAGTTAAGCTCAACTATGTGCTCATGGCTGTATACACGATTACTATCATTTCATTTTGCTGGATGCAAATCATTATTAAATCTTGCGGTTCATACTATATTACTTGATTTCAAACCTGTGAGCTCACCAGCTTTAGCTGACCCATTTAGAATGTATCGCAGGTACCAAGCAGTAGGTTGTTTCCGCTTCAGGACTTTTAGCTCGAGTCAGCATACAGACGTTTGAGATTTTCTTGCATCAGTATATTTTGTACTAGTACTTATGTACTGAAATCTCCTTTTATTTAAACTCGAGCTATGTAAAGCTATAAATGTTGTAAACATTTCAATGTCAATATATTTTGTTAAAACGACGCATATAGAGTCGTTTACTATATATCTTTGTGCTTTGTTATTGATTAGTAACACCCAAATCGTGCTTCCGCAAATCATTAAAGTTGGGGGTGTTACAAAATCCTCCCATACTACATATATGTTCACTCCTAACTCATGAGATAGCCATTTCTGATAAAGCTTCCTTTTCTCGTGATCTTTGATTGAATCTTTTATGTATGAAGGAAGTGAAGTCTTGGCCATCTGAAAATAAGAGAAAACGAACATCATAGTGAATTATATTAGATCAATTACAAGTGTATGGATTATATCATACCCTCGAATTTTTTAGAAAAAATTCGAAATGAGGGCTTTAAAATATGAATAATCCATAAACCTGTAATGACTAATAATAATCAAAACCGTAATATCCAACCATAAAAAGGGACTTTGGTTCATGTAAGAAGCTATCACGAACTATTTGCACCAAATTCTCAAGTAGACTTTATCAAGTTAAAGTAACTCGAGAACTTGAGACTAGTTCCAATTTCCAACCACATAAGCATTAAGCATTTAGAATTTCACAATATGTAACATGTAAGTTTGTTCTAAGCTTGCTAATTACCTTAAAGTGGCGAAAATGATATCTACTTACATAATTTGCAAACTAGCATGGCATTCCAAATTTAAAGTAAGCATTTATAAGTATACCGAGCAAGTAAGCAATCAAAGTTCCGAGTTAACCTTAAAGTAGTCATGGCATTTTTGGTTCAAACATCGCCTTTGTTTTTTTTAAAGATGGTAATTTAAAGTCGCGATGCGTTAAACTAAAGCTTGCCATGCTTACTTCTAAGTTCAAAATCTCATCAAAAATCCAATTGTTACATAATGAAATGGTTACTTGAATATAAGAACAAATCATAACTTATAAGTTTTACTAACTTAATTTTACCAAAGTAGTGCCACTTAGAAATCTTGATCCATTCGTTAATCCCTTTTTATTGCTTTCAAGAATCAAAGTGAGTTTAAAGTATTCATTTAAGCACAAGTATCGTTTTTAAGCAAAGGTTTTACTTCAAAAATGTGATACTTGGCAAAAAGTCGACTTTTAAGCTCACTTTAATTCTCAAATGTAACCAAAATCATGTTTTATTAAATAACAAAGCAAATGTACAAGTTACTTACACCATTCTAAGCATATAACAACTAATAGCAATTTCACATAAGCATTTTAATCATCAATTAATCAAATATGAACAATTAGGGCAAAATTAGCTAACTTTAAAAATCAAAATTCATAATTCTTCCACTAATTCATGTAATACTTGTTCCTACATCATCTTATATCACTACTAAGCAAGAATCAATACCTAAATCCGCAATTTTAACTAGCAATAATCATCAAAAAGTTTGAAACCCTAGGTTTTTAAAGTTAGAGAATTTTGAGATTTAGGATTTGGAAATTACCTTAATGGAGATGCAATGATGTTAGAAGTCACATAAACGTGATTTGGATGAAGGTTTGAAACTTGATTTGGTGAAAAATGGAGATGATGGTGGGGTGGTGCTTGGGCCGTCGAACAAGAGGAACAAGAAGGGAAAAAATGATTTTTTTTTTTTTTTTTTTTATATTTTGAATTCTTTCTAAGTCCTAATCATATTTATACCCCCTTTATTTTTTTATTTAATACTTAAGTTAATCACTAATTAATCACAAAATAATTTTGGGAATTTAAAACTTTGGCCAAATATTTTTAGCAAAAAGTTCAAAATTTTGCGCAGTACTGTGAGCGGTCAAAAAGAGTTTTTATTAAAAAATCACGAATGATCAAATTTAAACTAAAGAAAGCAAAATATTTTTGGTCCAAAAATTTGAATCTTTAAAAACATAACAATTTTAAAATTTTAAAACTTATAAAATTTTTAAATTTCAGAAATTGCGCAGATTTTTGCGGAGACAAAGTTTTTAGAAGTTTTTGGTATTTTAAAAGGAAACTAATTCTATTATTATTTAAACTAAGCTAAACTAAATTAATTTAAAAATTATTTAAGACCTACTTTGGGTTGCCTCCCAAAAAGCGCTGGGTTAAAGTCTTCGGCTCGACTTTCCAAACATTTTTAATTTTTCAAGAACAAATGCTTAAAAGCATTTGGTGGTCTTGGATCTCGAAGAATATAACGAGGAATGAAATCAATTATGAGGGTTTTAATGACAGAGTCAACTAGGTCTGCAGGATTTAGATAAAATCGTTCGAATTCGCTGAGAAACCTACGTTCCTTTTTGCCTAAATTTAGAAGATTGTCAATAAACCTATTAAATTCCTTCCTAACTTTTTTCGGACTTGAAATTCATACTCGTGTTCCTTTGTCTATATGATTAAGGTCGTGGAGAAGTTCATCTAGAGTTTTCTGAAATTTCCGTTCTTCCTCTGAATCAGGGTCTCGAGTTGTAGCGTGAATTACTTCGGCGACGTCCATGATTAAAGATCTTTGAGATATAGTGAAAGGAAATTTATACTGAGCGAAAAGTGAAGTGAGTTCAACGTGTATATTCTTTCTTTCGGCAAAAAAAGCGGCTTCTAACTTATCGTCATCGGCTCCAGATCTTTTGAGATCCAGAACTCAAGCTCATATATCATAGCCGCAACATAACGATTAATCTGGTTTTGTGAGACCAAGTGATAATCGGTGCTGGCGAATAGGTCCATTAGTAGGTCTATTGTTGATATAAGCTTTCGTTATTCCTCTCTATATCGTGTGAAGATACCATCTTCTTTTTGGGTCGGAAGACAGTGGAGAATACCTATTTGATCATCAATCCTACTAATGACTTCTCTTTGTTCAACTGAAAAAGGAAAGTCTGACGAATCGAGATGTCTGGCAAATGCCTTGCATACATCTAACCTCTTGTCAGGATCAAAAGAGTAACCAACATAGTGGACTTCTTCACTTTCCGGTATATCCTTATCAACGACACGGTATATGGTGTACGCAGGTTCTGGTACAAGGTTTATAAAAATTGGTGATTTTGGAGGGTATTCGTAAGCGTCTTCATTCCTTATGGGGATGCGTTCTTCAACGGGTGGAAAACGAAAGGTATGAAGATTTTCAGAGGTACCAACAAAATCAGGGAATTGAGAGAAATTTCCTAAGGGGAATGAGATCTCAGGTGCAGGTAAGACCTGATAGCTTGGAATGCTAGAGATAGAAGTTGAAATCTTCTACTGAGACTCATTGGGTCCTAAGTCAAGATCTATGAATTTCCCTATGGTTCTAGAATCGTCATCTGGGCTAGCGAAGATTTCTTCGGATGAAGTTGAAGATGAAGAGTAGAAGTCGGATTCTAACTCTCGTTCAAGGAAGTCAAAGAATTCAGCGTCGTCCATGGCCATCATTTCTTCGGTCGTCTTATGGGCGAAGGGAGAAACGGGGCTAGAAGGCGGCGAATCGTAGAAAGGTATTTTTGTATTTTTCATTTTATACTATTTAACTAAACTATTCTAAGGCTAAACGAAAAGGGTTCTATTTAACTATACTATTTAAGTAACTTTCAGATAAGTTTGGGTGAACCTAAACGAAAAGGGTCTCCTAACAGCTAAATTATCTAAGGCGGCTTCAGAATCGTAACGCTTTACGATCCCCGACAACGGCGCCAAAAAGTTAATGCCGCTCGATAGGTCAGGTCTGTTTGAGCTCACCCTTCTCGCGGAGGAGAAGAAGGAGCCGTCCTCGTCGTCAAAGGACTTGATCGGACGGTACCGGGCGACGATCGGTGAGTTTTAAAATTTGTAATATGCGGGGCTCAATTTATAGGTACTACCTACTACACTGGGTGAGTAAGCAGCAAGTATAACTCGAGGTCGTTCTTTAATCGGAGTGAATTGAAACGAAGCTTAGGCCGAAGATAAATTTCACTATTAGGATGGGTTTGTGTAGATAGGTAGGTTTTGTTGTTTTGGTTTTCTAATAAACTAATTATCTAAGTGCAGAAAAGTAAAATAGAGATGAGAATCGGTAATTAGGTAGATAGATAGAGAATGCGGCTATTGAAGTTTCAATAATCAATTGTTGGGATGATGTTCATTATAAAGGTAATTGGGGACACAATTAGTTAACAGACAGATGAATTACAGGTGTAAACACTAGGACCCTACTTGTTTAGTTAAACCTAAATAAGTATGTCATTGAGTACCTAGGCTATCGGGATTTTGGTCAGAACAGGCTGCTTGACGCCTCACATTGTCTTGTAAAGACCAGAGACCCATGAAGGGTGCAGGAATAAGGTAACAGACTGCCCTCAGATTATTCTGACCTTTCCTAACACCTAAATACAACTGTTATTATCTAATCGTGTTCTAAGTATTAACTTGTTATTCTAAACTATCAGTTTTATAGAGTCTAGGGGTTCTAAGAATCCTTAACCACTACTGGGCTTGACTTTCATCTCCAGACTCATTCCTTAGGTTTTATTAGCACAATTACTTCTGTCATGATATAGAACTCTCCTTTGCGATCAGTCATTCGTCCCTAGGTACACTAGCGGTGTACAATGCATTTATTTCCACAGTTTGCTAACCCTAGGTACTTTTCAATGTACAGTACTTCTAACCGTCTTCCATAGTCCCATGTAACCAGAGGTAGATTTACAGTGTACTACAGCTGTTCCATAGCTAGCTAACCCTAGGTACGATAGCAGTGTACAGTGCTAGAAGCATTTCCACAGCTTTCATAACCAGAGGTAGGTCTACGATGTATTATAGATTTTCCACATGTTTACTAACCCTAGGCATAGTTACAGTGTACTTCAGTTAATGTATTTCCATGGATTTGTAACCAGGGGTAGACCTACAATGTACTTAGCATTTCCACAGCTCTACGGTTCCTAGACCATATTCTAGGATTTCTAGGTAGGTCACAATGTCGGTACAGACGGCTTTTCCGGAGCTTCCACGGTTGTACTCCACCAGTGGTGTTTCCATCGCTATACCCAGTACTTTAGCCGAATTATAGTAACAAACACTGATTCGTACGATAACACAGATAACAAACTACCGTATCTAGAGGTGATCAATTTCTAAACCTAAGTAGCAGTCACGCGAAGGACTGGAAAGGGTGATCCGTAAACTAAGTCTAGATGCACGAAAAGTTTAGACATAACAGAGTTTAATAATTCCCAATTACATATTTAATTTAAAATTAATTTAACATCATTCCTACGTTTAATTATCTACATTTCAACAACTGCAATAATACACTACTCAGTAATCATGGCAATACACATAACATACATCATACAAGCAGATAGAAATAATTCGGACATAGTATAAGTATGAGAGAATAGATATCACCAGAATTTAAGCAGAGTAATATTGAGAAACACGTAGTCTTGCACCAAGAATGCTTTTACACCGGGATTACAACAGCTAGCTTCTCTCTCTCTCTCTACCTCTAACTAACTAACTATCTATATCTCTCTAGAGAGAGAAAACTCTAGAGAGAGAAACCAAAACTAAAAGCTAAATACGAAAATGAAAATGAAAGTGTAAATGAGAAGTGTGAAGTGTGGAATGAAGAATTGATGAAGAATGTGGAGGTGGAGGTTGATATTTATAGATTTGGATCAACCGTATTTCTCAACCATATTTCCACCTCCAAAATCTCAGCCGTATTTCTCAACCGTATCAAAATCCTTCCTTGTACGGGAAAGACATCGAATACGGGACGTCAAGCCGTATTTCGGGTGAGAAATGGAGAATACGGGAGAGACCCAACCGTATACGGGCAATACTGGCCGTATACAGCTGGGACAGGGCCGTATACACCCTTGCCAGGCCGTATACGGTCATGGCTTGGCCGTATACGGCTTGGCTCTCCCGTATCTCGGTCTTCGGTTGCTTTGATTCTTCATGTACAGTACTTCTAACCGTTTTGAGCGATCTTTATATCCACGCGTTCGTAATTTCCTAACGAAGAAAATGAAATAAGTTAGAGGTCTTAATTCTAAATGTAGCTCAAAAAGTGTCGAAATGCGTGAACTAGAGATTCATTAATCGTTTATGCTCAGTTTTTCACGTTTTTCATGTCATTTTCAATGGTTTATAAAACATCACTTCCGTTTTGACTTAGTTAACAAAATATCATAATATTTGACATTATTGGTGTGGTTTTGTTAACTTTAGGTCTAAAATGCGGGAAATAACGTACATAAAAACATGACTTTTTACGTGTTATCAGGTAGGGGATGTGAACTCACCTCGTGAGCTCGGTATGTGAGTGCTAGCAAAGCTTAAGCCCAAGGTAAGTCTTTAACGTCCTAAACGTACGAGATAAGTATATAAGTAGTTGGCTCAATGCCAAAACATATTAATCGTTCACTCGTTGAAAGATCGTTATTTGTTTAAATGTTTGTACGTTTTCCCCGTTGGTGATAATGTTGTAATAATAATATGATATTATATTATTATTATGTTTCGTTGCTTTGTAAGTATTCAATACTTATAGTTGTTTCATACATTGTTTGTTGTGCGTATATATGTGTATATATATATATATATATATATATATATATATATATATATATATATATATATAGTTTACGTTTGAGTAATTTTGTAAAAGTATAAATATATAGAGTGTACGAGTTATATCGTATATATCCGAAAGTGTATATATATATATATATATATATATATATATATATATATATATATATATATTTACATATATATATCCGACAATATGTGTTTAAATAGGTATCCGAAAGTGTGTATTTAATATATTCCGAAAGTATGTGTTTGTATCCGAAAGTTTGGAGTCCGGAAGTGTATATTCCGAAAGTTAGAGTCCAAAAATGCAGCTTTCCGAAAGTCAACTCCGAAAGTTGACTTTCGGAGGTCAAAATCCGAAAGTCCTTCACAAAAATCCGAAAGTCAAACATTTTCCAAAAGTCAAACTTTCGGAGTTATAGTCAGCCCCATTTTGTGATTTTTATTTGACTAGGCAAACATTATCGAAAAGTTCCAAAATTTTTACACAATATTCCCACATATCGTAGGTACTTCCTGTATTTTTTTCATGGCTTTTAGAGGTCGTTTGATATTTTTTTTAAAATTCACAAAGCATCACAGTTCCTGTTTGATCCGAATTTAAACTGTTTTCATAGATTGGATTTTCTGGAAGAATCCGTGCATTTTTAGAGGAAGTGTTCAACACGAAAGTTGTAGATAACAAAAATACGAAGATTTTGGCAATGGTCTCATATGTTTATTCAACTTCTACGATTTTACATAAAATTCCAAAGAAGACTGAAGATCTGGACAGATTTATTGTTCTCACCAAAGTTAAGTTTTGTTAGATTTTGTTATGTTTTAGTGTATGATCTTTCATGAGATGAACTACTAACATGTAAATGAGCAAAATTCAAAGGATAAAAGTGAAAGGATTGTTCCCTACAAAGCTTGAAGAAAACGAAAAGGAGATGATGATGTTGCTTGATCTTGTTGCTAGCCTTTTCCTTTGCAAATCTTGAAGGAACTTGTGGTGATTTATTGGTTGATTATGGTGGTGGTTTGGGTCTGTTTTCTTCCAGCAGAAAAACGAAGGAGAGAGAGATGGGTAGAAGTGAAATGGAGTGAGGGAGTGGATAGACAAGTATGGTGTATGTATTTTGTATGTCTTGAGTGTTTGAAAGATCAAAGGGATATGGTCATGCACATGGGGTGATTTGGTCGGCTATCACAAGTCCTCATGGGCATGGGCATATTGATTTTTGCCCCCTTGAATTATTGTGCAGGTGTTTTGGTATTTAATCCGTTAACCGCGTGTACGTTTTAGCGTTAAACGTTAGTTTGTTTCGTTAAATTTGTTAACGGTTATTTCGCGTTAATTTCTTTCGAATTATTAATTCAAATACTTAATATTAAGTTTCAAAAATGTTACTTTTGACTAGTTTGGTTGTTGGGCTTGTTTTATTTATTTTGTTATATTTGTTACGTTTTAATTAAAACGTATAATGTTTTATGTTTAGTTGTTACTCAATAATGCTTATCATAATACTTCCAAGTAAATATTTTCTATAAATATAGCTTTAATATATAATAAAATTTTGTATCACCAACGTACATATTTGTTTTGTCGGACTCGCTCCAATTGTTTCGCGTGTAATTACTAATAATTGCTAGACTTATCTCATTAAAATAATTTTGTGAATTCACTAGTCAGGGAATTAGACTTAAGAATGCGTGTGATTAATGTGCTTAATTGTATTCAAAATTGCGGGGTGTTACATAATGTGTTAGCTAATTGGTACCATTGAAATACGGTGCATTACCTTGATAAAGGAAAGATTGATATGCTAAGTGTTCTTGATAAAGATTGTGATTGTTTGTATTATTGTTTAAATGTTATTCATTTAATTTCTCATATGCTCACTAAGCGTAAAGCTTACCCTTTTAAGTGTTTAATGTTGTAGGTGCTTGGTTCGGTTGAACCAATTGGCTTGAACAAGTAGATTATGGTGGCAAGAAGTTAGAGTGGAAATGGAGCTAGCTTATGTGGTTAGAAAAGCTCCTCTTCTTTTAAATTATCGTTTATGAATGCCATTGTGTAAATCGCCCAAATAAGAATTTATGACATGAATTGATTAAAGTGTAAGTATGTAAATGGTCAAGGATGAATACCTTTGACACACAAAGTCAAAGTGGAAAAGTGGTTAAAGTCAAAGTTAAATGATTTGATGTCAAAGATGGGTATAAAGTCTTGTTGAAAGGTTATAAGTTTTGCTAAGTATTGAGAACAAGTTTTTGGTTGACTTTGAAGTTTACATGTAGTCAACTACTTTGAAATAGTCAACTATATGTGAAAGTTGTAAGTGAATGAGTCAAAATATGATCGTAATAGGAAACGGGTCAAAAAGTGTCCAAATGGACCCTAAACGGGTCAACGTGTCCAAATGAGCCATAGTACAAGTAGGCAACTTGTTGCTATTGGTTTAAGTGTTAAACGTATGGTAGAAAATGTTGGTAAAAGATGGAAGTCTGAATGTAAGTCGTTTGGGAATTGACTTATTCACTAAAATTGTCCTAAATGACCATAAACAAGTCACATCCGTTGTCTTGGTAAATGCGTATTTTGAAAAAGTGTAAAAAGGGAAAGTTTTATATTGTTATAGTGGAAGTGTATGCAAAATTTGAGGGTTTAAGTGTTTACGAGTAAAAAGTTATGTGCGTTTGAATTTAGTCCTAAAACCTGTGTTTGAAAGCTGGTGTCTGGGTGCAGGGCTAACACGCGATCGCGTGGATTTGCACGATCGTGTAATTTAGTGAAATTCGGTTACAGAACATTTTTGGCGTGTTAATACGCGATAGCGTGGTTTTGGTAGGATCGCGTACTAATGCATAATACGCGATCGCGTATTAGGTCCAGGATTGCGTATTTTATATCCAAATTCTGAAAATGCATAAGTGTTGGTAGTCTTTTTAGTGGCACTTTTTACTTCACATTCTTGGGTACTTTGGTGGCACTTTAGTGGCAATTTTATTTAAAGATATACGTTATAATTGCGTACGGAATGATATGATGGGACTTAATTTTAAAAAAAAAAAAAAAAATCTGAGCGTTTCATTTCAGGGGATGATGTCTAAATAGAAGTTGTAGTTAACTAACTAATTAAGATATTACATTTCAAGTCTTAAATCGTTGTAGATCTCAATATAAGTTCAAATCATTTTGACCAAAAATATGATCAGTTTTTGCAGCAGGTACATGTACTTTTATTTAATTATTTAAAAATAGAAAACGATTTTTATAAAATATGGGGCCTGGATATTACGAATATAGACCCAGTGAACTTGTGTTTTGAGCTAACAAATGTAAGATTTAGTGAAGAAACGAGTTAGATATCGCGTTACAAAGTTGATCTAAATTATTGTCCAGTGGTTATACGTTTTACCCGATGGTTAATAGCGTTATCTTTTGGTTTTTCGAGTGGATCTTGGATATATACTAGCAAAATCGAAGCTCTAGCATGTAGATAAATGTAATCCAAGTAAAACTAGTGAAAGAAAATGAAGATCTTACAAGGAGAAATTCGATCTAAAGCTAGATGAAGTCGGTTTGCTGTTGTCTTGTTTCTTTGCTTGCTTCCACTTGCGAAATCGGTTACAAGGGAATGTAGGAGATAATGGATGATGATGGTGGTTGCTAGGGTCTATTGGAGGATGATTTTGAGAGTGTTTTTGTTGGTGTTCTTCAGCTGGAAGTCGTGAGAATGGGGAGGGGAAAGAGGAGGAGTGAAAGACAAAGTGTGTGTGAAATGAGATCGGTAAATGAGGGGTAAAATGAGTTTAAGGAATTTAAAGGAAGGGTTAGGGCTGGGCTTAGATGGGCCGTGGGCCTGGGCTCTTGAGCTTGGGCTCACAACTCATTCCTCGAACTCATGTAACGTTTGTCGTTCGGTAAATCGTTAAACACGCGTAATTCGTTAAATCGTCAAACGTTAAATTTTTGCGTTATGTTTTCAATACATAAATGCTCATGTAAATTGACTAGTAAACTTTTGAAAACTTCATTTCGAGTTACCAGAATATATTTTGGATTTCGTTTGGGTGTCAGGCTCGATTCACGCGTTTTCTCGTGTTCGTTATGTTTTATTCAAACCGTAATAGTTTTTCGTGTATATTATTATAAAATAATAATACAAAGTAAATAACGACTATTTTATTATAAAAATAGATTCATGTTACACATGAAATGTTTCACCAACGGCCGGGTGTGTCGGAATCCATCCGAACAAATCGCGTAATATTAATTTATTACGTACGTGTGTATATTCAATGTACGAAATATTACAAGTAATTAGTCCTATTCCATACTAAATACAAGTAATTACAAGCAAGCTAAAGGTAATTAAATACGCTTAAGTACGGGTTGTCACATTCTCCCTTTGTTAAAGAAATTTCGTCCCGAAATTAGTTTGTAGTTGGGGTCTGAGTGGGGTCCGAGAAGAGGTGTGGGTATTTCTCGCGTATCTGGTCTTCTCGATCCCAGGTGAATTCAGGGCCTCACCTAGAATTCCATTGAATTTTAACAATGGGAATGCGACTCTGTTTCAATCGTTTGACCTCACGGTCCATGATTTCTATGGGTTCTTCGACGAAATGAAGTTTGTCATCGATATGGATTTCGTCGAGCGGTATAATTAGTGTCTCATCAGACAGGCATTTCTTAAGATTAGAAATGTGGAATGTGCTATGCATGCTGCTAAGCTCGGAAGGTAACTGTAGGCGATATGCCACTGGACCAATCCTTTCCAGGATTTCAAATGGTCCGATGTATCTGGGATTTAGTTTCTCGTGTTTACCAAAACGAATGACACCTTTCCATGGTGACACTTTCAAGAGTACATGATCCCCGACTTGAAACTCAGGTGTTTGCGTCTCACGTCAGAATAACTTTTCTGACGATCACACGCGACTTTCAGCCGGTTTTGGATACCTATGATTTTCTCAGTTGTTTCGTGAATGATTTCTAGACTGGTGAGTTGGCTATCTCCCACCTCAGTCCAGCAAATGGGTGAACGGCACTTTCATCCGTAGAGTGCCACAAAAGGCGCAGCCTTAATGCTGGTGTGATAACTGTTGTTGTACGAAAACTCGCACTACGGTAAGTGGTTTTCCCAAGAATCAACGAAGTCAACTACGCAGGCTCGTAGCATATCCTCCAGTGTTTGAATCGTTCGATCGCTTTGGCTATCAGTTTGCGGGTGACAAGCTGTACTCATATCCAAACGAGTACCAAGAGATTTCTGTAGTGATTGCCAAAAGCGGGAAGTGAAGCGGCTATCTCTATCAGAGATAATCGAGATGGGTACGCCGTGTCTAGATACAATCTCTTTCAGGTATATTTGAGTTAAGCGTTCCATTTTGTCGATTTCCTTGATGGCTAGAAAATGATCCGATTTGGTGAGACGATCTACGATCACTGTTGTGGGTAGATTTTTACTAACCTTTGCAGGATCCTAATCAGCATCATATGTACACCTCGCAGGTATGAAAGTTGTTTATATTTTATATTCATATCTTAGAATAATGGTAGTTTATAAGTCTGCATTTAGGATCACGGATATAACTGAGGATCCAGGGAGTATCTTTGTTATTTGTCTTGCAGGATCCTATTCAGGACATATTTATCTAACATAATTATACAGGATTCTGGACCAGGAAGATATTTGTTTAAGGATCCTATGATCAATCTCGGAGTACACATAGCTCAGGATCCTGGACTTATCTTAGTTAAGGATCTTGAACTATATAACACATTTATTTTTCTTGAGTATTGACCAGGTCTTAGAAGAAACGCGTTAATGAGATATGCTCCGGATTACGTGAAGAGGATCTGATACGATTTCATGAAGACGAAGTCTTACGCACGTGTAAAATGAAGTCAAAAGAGACGTTGGGAGTCTTCATCATTCCTCAGAGGATCCCTGATTTCTCGGAATTATTGTTATACACTCTTAGTATTTAAACGAGGCTTGGGTGATCGATTAGGTTAACGTTTTATCACTACTCACACCTGCAAATCACATAAACACTCTGCTATTTCTTTATTTTACAATCATTTCATCAACACTTAGCTAGATTCACACACATTCACTTAGCCGATCATCCTTGTGTTCTTACTTTGTAATTCATTACTTTTATTTTAATAAGATTTACAAAGGCAAGGATCGTTTGATCCTTCCCGAGGTTTTGTGCCGGCGATCAACCTTGATCAAGGGCTTTCCTCGTACATCATTGTGTCGATTTTGCTTATTTATTACTTATTTTGCTTCAATCACATTTTACTTACGTTTCTATCGTCAAATTGCAATTATCCTTAATCTGCTCTTAAGTTTTGATATTAACTCGTTTGTTCAATAAGGATCTTCGTTGTTAATACATCTTTTTGACACAAAACATTTACTTACTAATAGAGGTAATCGTGTTTCTACGTAATTGCCTTGATAGTAATTTTTACACCTGACCTCACAAACTAATTTTGATCACTTAATTGCTTTTAGTAATTTTTGACCAAAACAATTTGGCGCCCACCGTGGGGCAATTGGTGTTTTGCTTAATCAAACTTTTGTTAAGATCCTTGTTGAGTCGTCTTTTTCAAAGATTTTTGTCAAAATGTCGAGCCAAGGATGATCTACATCATCCACCATGCCATCATCATCATCTGCCAGAACCACTCTTCCACCTGCTCCACCTCTCACATCATCTCAACAACAGCCGCAAAATGTCTATCAGAGGCTATCTTCGGCTGGATCCACTTCCTTGGGGGCTGGATTCTTTTCGGATCCAGACCCTGTTATGATTGCTAACCGGGATATCGTGTCTATGTTTACGCAGGTTAAGGAGCAGCTTCAACGAGTGGAGAGAAGCAACGAAATCCTGAGAAAGGATGTGGAGGATATGAGGGTTAGGAACAATGTTCCAGCTTCTCAAGTTACTACTCCTATCCGAAGCAGGATCCTTGATTTTGGCACTCCTCCATCCATGGAGCATCAAGGAGACTTTGTATCCATGCAAGGGAGCGCTAGGATCCCGGATCCAATCTATGCTAAAGGAGTTTCCACGTCAAGGGGTCAACAATCTAATCCAGGATCCTCATACAGGACTCCTGACGGTAGTAACATGTTCAATAATTTTGCTTCTAATAATACTGTCGGGACTAACAATTTTCAGGATCCTGGAGTTAGCCCTACAATGGCAAGAGAAATACAGAAGTTGAAGGATATGATATCAAGCGTCCCCGGAGTTGTACAACCAATTCCAGAAGTTGCTCCAACAGCACACAGGATCTCGAGATTTGCGCCACCTATTTGTGATGCTGAGATCCCTAAGAGATTTCAGACGTCCAATATGAAGTTGTATGATGGGACTACGGATCCTGAGGAGCACATTGCACAATACAGGGAGAGGATGGAAATCATTCCAATTCCTTCTAATCTTAAAGAAGCATGTTTATGCAAGGGCTTTGATTCTACTCTTACAGGATCCGCGTTAAAATGGCTATTGAACGTTCCTCCTTACTCTATTAATTCATTTGCTCATTTGGTTAATTTATTTAATAATCAATTCTCTTGCAGTAGAACATTTGAAAAATTAACAACTGATCTATATAGAATTGTCCAAAAAGCTAACGAGTCTCTTCAAGATTTTGTAGGGAGATTCGGGAGAGAATCCTTGAACATACCTAACTTGGATATGCCTACTATCGTACAAGCCTTTAAAATGGGAATCAAAAGGGATTCCCCATTTTATGAGGATCTTGTTATGAATCCTTGCAGGAACCTCGATGAAGTTAGAAACAGGGCTTTGAGGTTTATTAGATTGGAAGAAGATGCAATGATACAGAAGAGGGTGGATACTCAATCAGCATACGATAGACCTAACAGGAAGTCAGACTCATCCTCATTCAGATCAAACCGGAACAAACCATATACCAGAAATGAGGATCGTCGTGTGAATGCTGTTGACGAAGATGACGGAGAATATCCTAAAATAACTGATTATAATTTTTCTGTAGACACAACAGATATATTGTGTGCCATGCAGGATCTTGGAGACAAGGCAAGATGGCCAAAGAAGAATGACAAGTCATATGCGTGGAAGGATAAATCAAAATGGTGTGCCTATCATGAAGATTTCGGCCACACAACTGAGAATTGCATAGCTCTCCGGAAAGAAATCAACCATCTTCTCAACAAAGGATACTTGAAGGATCTGCTTGGGAAAAGGAAGGATCACGCGAAGGATCATGACAGAGCTCAGGATCCTGAGTCTCAGGATAATCGCAGGATCCCAACTAGAGCAGGATCCCCACCCTCGGACGCCAAGGTAATCAATTTTATTTCTGGTGGCTCTGATATATGTGGCACTTCTTATTCTGTAGCGAAGAGGCACGCAAGGGAATCAAAGTCAGAAAAGCCATATAAACCTACAAGGACTTCCATGAAGAAAGACGAGAAGGTCATAGCATTTGATGAGGATGATTTGCGAGATGTTCAGGATCCTCACCATGATGGTTTGGTTATTACTCTCTATGTTGCCAATCACTTTGTGCGAAGGATCCTGATCGATGGAGGAAGCTCAGTCAACATCATTCGTCTGGAGACTTTGAAAAGGATGGGTATCCCAGAATCAGAAATCACTTCGAGATCCACCGTATTGGTAGGATTCAGCGGAGAAGCAAAAAATACAGTTGGTAATATAAAATTGCCAATCTACATTGAAGGGGTAAACTCTGTTCAAAAGTTCTGTGTTATGGATTGTTTGTCGAGCTATAACATTATCCTGGGAAGGCCTTGGTTGCATGATATGAAAGCGGTACCCTCAACGTACCATCAATGCGTCAAATTACCAACCCCATGGGGGGTGGTCAAGATCAGCAGTGACCAACAAGAAGCAAAGGATTGTTATACAACGTCAATGAAATCTACTGCCAAGCCTCCGTCAGCATAGCAATTAAAGAACAAGGCATGGGATGTCCTGGATACAAAGGAGCAGGACATCAAAGAAATGCCGCTGAGCTCAAAGAATCCTGAAGAAAAGGTGCTTATAGGATCAAGCGTCCCGGAGGATCTTGAACAGGATCTGATGAAGTTCTTGAATCAAAGAAAATCGACTTTTGCCTGGAAGCCAGAGGATATGACAGGTATATCTAAGGATATCATAACTCATAAACTTGGAATTGATAATAGTTTCAGGCCGGTTCAACAAAAGAGAAGAAAATTTGCGCCGAAAAGGAATGCTATTATCCAGGCTGATGTTGAAAGACTACTTGCTGCTGGCATGATAAGGGAAGTAAAGTTTCCTAGATGGTTGGCAAACGTGGTGGTGGTACAAAAGAAGAATGGGAAATGGAGAGTGTGTGTGGACTATACGGATCTCAACAAAGCCTGCCCGAAGGATCCTTTTCCATTGCCCCACATAGATTCAATGGTGGATGCTACGGCTGGGCACGAGATCCTAACTTTTATGGATGCTTCTTCAGGATTTCAACAAATTCAGATGGAACCTTCAGACCAGGAAGACACAGCCTTCATAACCCCCACAGGTATTTATTGTTATGTTGTTATGCCTTTTGGTCTTAAAAATGCAGGTGCAACGTATCAAAGGCTAGTCAACATGATGTTCAAAGACCAATTGGGAAGCACAATGGAAGTATACATCGACGATATGGTAGTAAAGTCAAAGAAAATTGAGGATCATCTTCAGGATCTTAAGGTGGCCTTTGACATTCTGGATCAGTATAACATGAAGCTCAATTCTGCAAAATGCCACTTTAGAGTGGGGGCAGGAAAATTCTTGGGATATATGGTGACCAAGAGAGGGATAGAAGCAAGTCCTGAACAAATCAAAGGTATTCTTAATTCAAAGTCTCCGTCAAGCCCAAAGGATATACAAAGGTTAACGGGAAGGATAGCAGCTCTGAACCGTTTTATTTCAAGATCCTCAGACAGATGCAAGGAATTCTATGATATCCTCAAAAAGAACAAAAAATTTGAGTGGGGAGAAAGGCATGAAGCTGCATTTCGAGAATTGAAGGAATATTTGTCATCAGCTCCTTTATTAATGAAGACTGAGAATGGTGAACCACTGTTTCTCTATTTATCGGTATCCCGAAATGCTATGAGTGCGGTGCTGGTGAAGGATCATGAAGGGAAACAACATCCTGTTTACTATGTAAGTAAAAGCCTATTAGATGCTGAAACCAGGTATTCTCATCTCGAAAAACTTATACTTGCATTAGTCATGGCATCAACTAAACTTAGACATTATTTTGAGACACACCCTATACATGTAAGAACCAATTATCCTATTAAAAACGTTTTGAGGAAACCAGAAATGTCAGGACGTTTAGCTAAATGGTCTGTAAAATTAAGTGCTTATAATTTAATTTATGAACCTAGGAATGCAATTAAATCTCAAGCTTTAGCGGATTTTATTGCTGACTTTACTAGTGATCTCCAAAATGAAGTAGACTTAGAAGTGCAAGAACTAAATCAAATAAGTGAAAGATGGACATTATATACTGATGGTGCTTCTAATGTAAAAGGAACTTGATTAGGAATTGTATTAAAATCACCTCAAGGTGATATCATGCCTCAAGCCATAAGATGTAAATTTCAAGCAACAAATAATGAGGCGGAATATGAAGCATTAATTGCGGGATTACAATTAGCTAAGGATATTGGAATAAAATACTTAAATGTGTATGTCGATTCATTATTAATTGCTAATCACTATAATGGATCTTATACTATAAAAGTAGATAGATTAGCTGCGTATTTGGAGATTGTTAAGGATCTTGCAGGTAGCTTCGAGATCTTCGACATTCAACAGGTACCACGAGAGGACAACACTGAAGCGGATGCTTTGGCTAATCTAGGATCAAGTCTAAGGATCCCACCGGATGTCAAAATACCAATTATCCATATTGCAGCGCCTGCCATCGCTGATAAGGATCACAATGAAGAGCAAGTGTGTGACATTGAGGATCCTCAGCCTGGAGACAAATCGAATGCATCAGGTTCTGGGGGCAAGTCAGGATCATGGATGCAACCGATCATGGAATATATACAACACGATGTGATCCCTAAGGATGAAAATAATCCTAAAGCCTTCAGATTAAAGGTATCCCGTTTTACTATTGAAAATGGTATATTGTATAAAAAATCACTTGCAGGACCATTATTGCGATGCCTTGAGGATCCTGAAGCAAAAGCGGTTCTCAAGGATATACATGAAGGCGATTGTGGGAATCATTCTGGGGGCAGAGCATTATTTTCAAAAGTTTTAAGGACAGGATACTTCTGGCCCACTATGGAGAAGGATTCTATGGATTTTGCTTGCAAATGTGATGCTTGTCAAAGACACGGAAACATCCATCATCAACCAGCAGAACCGATGCATCCGATTGTCTCACCGTGGCCGTTTATGAAATGGGGAATGGATATTGTTGGAAAACTACCAGTTGCTCCAGGAGGAAAAGTGTTTATGCTTGCAATGACAGATTATTTTTCAAAATGGATTGAAGCTGAAGCATTTGTTCAAGTAAAGGAAAAGGATGTTATCTCATTCATCAAGAGAAATATCCTCACAAGGTTTGGGATCCCGGCAGAAATAGTGTGTGACAATGGATCTCAATTTATTGGAAGAAGAACAACTAAGTTTTGTGAAAGTTGGGGAATCAAGATGATAACTTCAACTCCAGTCCATCCTCAAGCCAATGGACAAGCAGAATCTAGCAATAAAATTATAATCAACAATCTGAAGAAGAGGCTGGATGCTAAGAAAGGAAGATGGGCTGAAGAATTGCCTTTTATTTTATGTGCTGATAGGACCACTGAAAAGGAGGCAACTAAGCAAACTCCTTTTGCTTTGGTGTTTGGATCCGAAGCTATGATCCCAACAGAGATGGTAATCCCAACGGCAAGATCCCGAATGCAGACCTTGGAAGCAAACAAGGAAGCGTTGATTCAGGATCTGGACACTGTGGATGAATTAAGGGATCGTGCTAAATTCAGGATTGCAGCATACCAACAGAGAATTTCAAGATCCTACAACAAGAATGTCAGGATAAGAAGGTTTCGAGTAGGAGATTTGGTATTAAGAAAAGTATTTCAAAATACTAAAAATCCTGCAGAAGGAAAGCTAGCACCAAAGTGGGAAGGTCCATATTTAATAGATTCGGATGCTGGAAAGGGGGCATACTGGTTGGCCAACATGGATGGTGAACTACTTCCAAGATCCTGGAATGCCATTCATTTGAAGCTCTATCATATGTAAGTTGAATGTCTGTATTCAACATAAAAGGTACTCCTGTGATCCTTAACTTTTCATTGATTTTAATACTTTTTACTATATATGTATGTGTGTATTATAATTATATATGCATGAAAGTTTATTATGATTATTATTCTCATTGAATACCCTACTGACTTAAGCATCGGAGGGGTGTTAGGCAAACTAACACCCACCTTTACCCAAGGTTTTGTATTTGTTGTAGTTCATATACTTAAGGATCTTGGAATGAAGATTAGGGGTTGGCCACCTCTCCTCCGTTAAGGATCCCAACGATTCTCTAAGGTTTAGAGGTTTTCGTACGGATAAACACCTCTCTACGAAAAGGGTTTTGACACCTCGCCGGGTGCGCACGATGTTTGATTATAGTGCCATGGTTAGGGAATCGGTGATGCCTCTGGTACCCGACAACTTCATTTCCGTTGGCCTATAGATCAAGCGCTAACGAATGTCGATACTGATGTGCACTATACGTATCGATCTAAGGTTTGTGTCGTTTTCACGTCACTCTAAGGTTTGTAATGTTTTCACATTACCAATTGGTTAGGCATTTTCATGTCTCAAATGGCGTAGCCCAAGAATCAAACGGTTTGTAATGTTTTCACATTACCTGATGGTTTGGCATTTACATGTCACTATTATAGTTTTTATAAACTATCCAATGGTTATAATGTATTCACATTATCAAAATTTTCATTGGTTAAGTCTAATAAATAACTTTATTAGCCCTAATGTTTTCATGATTATCAAAAGCTGTTTTGATCTAAGGATCGCAAAATCTTTTTAAGATCATAACATTTTTTCAAAAAAAAAAAAAAATTGTTTTCACAATTGTTTGACAAATTATTCGCATCTATATGTTACAGGAATTACTCATTGGAAGTTCCTCATCATCGTCAGTTTATTTTAGGATCTTGAAATCTCAAGATCCTAAAATTCAGTTTATATGAAATACGGTTAAGGTTCCTTGAATCTTAGGATCCCTATCCCGTCGTTATCTCAGATCCAGTTAAGGATCCTTTAAGCCTGTAATGTTGAGAAAATCTTCTCATTATTCTAGAAGTATTCTGAGGGAATCTCCTCAGGATCCTGTTTCTAAGCAAATATATACATACTGAGGGAATCTCCTCAGTATCCTGAAGACTCAAGATGAAAATAATATCCTAATATTATTAACAGCAAAAGATCTAAGGATTCTGCAATCCTAAGATTGAAGTTCGAAAGAAAAGCAGGAAATTAAAATTGTCTTGTGGCCAACATGAACCACATTCAAACTCCACCATGATTGACCATACCAGGTCAACCTCACCCCAAATTGATTGCTTTTGTTTACACCACAAACCATGAAAATAAAATATGAGAAATTAGAGATTGGGCTCCGGCTAGTCATTTGCCTTCCTTGCCCAATGTGTTGATATCCTCTGCTCCCGACATCCCTTGGAGAACCTCTGAGACGGAAGCCAAAGTATCCATGTTTGCATCTTCTGGATTGGCAGAGGATATTCCTGCAGCTTTTGGGATCACGGATGCTGGTTTGGATGCTACTTCCGGGGTTTCACCTTTGGCTTTAGCCAGTTTGCTTTCCCAGGTATCCACAGGCCAAAATGAAGTGTCAAGACCCTTGCTAGAGGCCTCGGCAACCATTTTCATTCGAGCCTCAAAGATGGCAACAGTAGCATCCCTTTTTATCTTTGTTGTCAGCTCCTGTGTGATCTCTTCAGTCTTGGCATCAGCTTGAGCATTTATCTTCAGAATATAGGCCTTGAGATCCCCATTCTCCTTTTTCAGCTTAGCAAGCTCGGCAATGTCTTTGTCATGTTCAGTCTTCCTTGCTAGGGAAAGCTTGCACATGTCATTGAACGCATTAACCTTATCTTGATAACATTTGGAGATCTGTTCGGCAGCCTGCTCAGGACGAGCCTATTATAAAAACTATACTTTAATTATTTTCTAGAATAAAATACGATTGGGTATGAGATATATCACCTTGGCAAATTCAGAATCAAGGTCCATAGGGTCACTTGTTTCCTCGTTTTTCCTCTTCTTTGAGGATCTGGATCGAAGGTTAGGCATCCTTGATTTTGATGGAGCTGGGGTAGACTTTTCCTTTTTATCCTCTGAAGAATCGTTGTCAATATCGACTAGGTTGATGTAAGAGCCTGGATTGTCATAAGAGAGAGTAAATTGGGGTTGTATGATGAAAACAGAGAATATTGAGCTTGAGTAAGCTTACCAGACATAGAGGTGTCCTGAGATCCTGTACTGTCAATCTGTTCAGGATGCTTAAAGGATCTTTCGTCCTCAGGAACCTCTAAGAATGCTCTTAGATTGCCTTCGGTATCCAGGTCAGGAGGTGTTAAAGCCGCAAAATCAATCGAAACAAATGAAATCAGGCCAGAATTGAGATTCTACATTTTTTAAACCCTAGAAAAAATTGTTTCCTACCCTTGAGTAACCAGGAAGAAGGGATTTGACTCCAATCGGGTAAAGAATTACGATCGACAAAAAAGAATCTGCTTCTCCAATTTAAGTCATTTTGTTTGGTTCGTAAGATCAAATGACTGCGATGGGGTTTGACTTTGAGTAGAAAGTAATGGGAACCGTGAGTTTTGAGATGATAGGTTTGGGCTAATTCAGGAGATCCTAAATCTATGGTCTGAGAATCGATTACGGTCTGAATTACAGAAAGAGTACGCCAAACCATAGGCATAGCTTGGATGTAGCAAAGCTTAGTAACGGTGAAAAATTCGGTGATCAAAGGCGGAAAAGGATACCTAAGACCTATTGAAAAAGGGTATTCTGGGAAGCAAACCCATTTGCTGGAAGAAAGGTCCGGTGGGCATAAAGGGTCGAAAGCTTTGAAAATGGTATTTGGGGGAAATGAACCTGTGGATCTCAGTAGCTCAATATCGGAATCGTTAAAAGAACAAGGGTCGGTTCAGAACTAAACCCTGAGTCTCATACGTCGGACGGTTATCTCCGTTTTTAAAAGGAATTAAATACATGATGAACAAAACGATCAGATACGAATTCAACGGAAAAAGGGAGAATAAAAATTGTTACCTGCAAATCGGTGGCGGTTAGCGGCAGAGAGAAGATGGATAAAGGGATTCAGGTGTCAAAATGAATATAAACCCTTAGGCACGGTAACCGATACATCTACCTAACACGCTTTGAGCAGTTATCTTGAGAAGTTATAACGTTTAAGGATCCTGAAAAACGTTATAACTTCGGGGGCAATTGTTGTGGGTAGATTTTTACCAACCTTTGCAGGATCCTAATCAGCATCATATGTACACCTCGCAGGTATGAAAGTTGTTTATATTTTATATTCATATCTTAGAATAATGGTAGTTTATAAGTCTGCATTCAGGATCACGGATATAACTGAGGAACCTGGGAGTATCTTTGTTATTTGTCTTGAAGGATCCTATTCAGGACATATTTATCTAACATAATTATACAGGATTCTGGACCAGGAAGATATTTGTTTAAGGATCCTATGATCAATCTCGGAGTACACATAGCTCAGGATCCTGGACTTATCTTAGTTAAGGATCTTGAACTATATAACACGTTTATTTTTCTTGAGTATTGACCAGGTCTTAGAAGAAACGCGTTAATGAGATATGCTTCGGATTACGTGAAGAGGATCTGATACGATTTCATGAAGACAAAGTCTTACGCATGTGTAAAATGAAGTCAAAAGAGACGTTGGGAGTCTTCATCATTCCTCGGAGGATCCCTGATTTCTCGGAATTATTGTTATACACTCTTAGTATTTAAACGAGGCTTGGGTGATCGATTAGGTTAACGTTTTATCACTACTCACACCTGCAAATCACATAAACACTCTGCTATTTCTTTATTTTACAATCATTTCATCAACACTTAGCTAGATTTACACACATTCACTTAGCCGATCATCCTTGTGCTCTTACTTTGTAATTCATTACTTTTATTTTAATAAGATTTACAAAGGCAAGGATCGTTTGATCCTTCCCGAGGTTTTGTGCCGGCGATCAACCTTGATCAAGGGCTTTCCTCGTACATCATCGTGTCGATTTTGCTTATTTATTACTTATTTTGCTTCAATCACATTTTACTTACGTTTCTATCGTCAAATTGCAATTATCCTTAATCTGCTCTTAAGTTTTGATATTAACTCGTTTGTTCAATAAGGATCTTCGTTGTTAATACATCTTTTTGACACAAAACATTTACTTACTAATAGAGGTAATCGTGTTTCTACGTAATTGCCTTGATAGTAATTTTTACACCTGACCTCACAAACTAATTTTGATCACTTAATTGCTTTTAGTAATTTTTGACCAAAATAATCACCCAAATGGTATCGCAACCATTCGGTGGTTTCGGTAATTTGGTAATGCAATCCATGGAAATATTTCTCATTTCCACTGACGTATCTCGGGTTGTTGCAGCAATCCCGATGGTTTCTGGTATTCGGCTTTGACTTTCGAGCAGGTTAGACATTTGCTAACGTAAGTAGCTATGTCGGCTTTCATGTTGGGCCACCAATACAACTCTTTGATTCCGTGATACATCTTGTCAGCTAGAAAGCAGTAAATAAGGGGGGTGTTTTAGTTCCGTGCGAACATTTGTTTAGAAAACATTGATTTAAAATAATTAAACTTAAATAAAAACTTAATTTAAAATAATAAATAAATAATAATAAATATTGAATGGAAGGAATAAGTAATTGTATAATTAATGTCACTCAGATTCATATCTCCCGATTCATTACGTATTGATTATCTAATTGTGATTCTTTTAGATCAACTTAATACCAAATTCTTCAATGATATTAAATTGAATGTGAACTAGCCAACGGTTCGGGTCCAACTAATTCCTACAATCTAGGGTCCAACATAAAACACTGGTTCCAATGTCACAAGATGATCAGTCAATTGTGTGCCTTTCCCTAAATCATGCATTAAACATTCACAACTTATTATAATTAACTCTATTGGTATGACTCAACAATATCCAATAATTAACTTATTGTCTTGTTCATTTTAAAGTGAATAATTATTAATTTCTCAACCTATCAAACTCAATCTATTTAGCAATGATCAAAACCCTAAGATTATAACCAATAATAATTAATAAAATCAAAGGAAATCAATCTCATCAATCTTATTAACCACGTTGAGAACTAATAACTACCAGTTACCAATAAACAAGGATTCACGAGTAATATAACCATTTTCAATTAAATAACTTAGCCAATACGCAATAACAATCGTTCAACAATCATAATCCAAGTTCAATCAATTACATAATCACTTTGGATATTCAATTCATCATAAAACAATAAAAACTCAGTTTATTCAACATCAAATTCTTCAATAAATCGATATAAAACATTTATACCGAATTATAAAGACGAATCACGAAGAATCAACACGAACTCCCCTCAATCTTGACTCCACGTGCCTCCAAAATGCTAATAAAACTCGTAAGTAAACCCTAATATTCGTAAACTATCGTCTGGAAACAAAACCTAAACGAACTCTCTGTTTTTAGGTTAAAATTCCCGTTTTATACTTCCTGTGCTTTTGATCCATACGGCGTATGGATTGATTTTAAGCCCGGCCCAAGCTCGCGTAACACTGGGCCTCCACCGCTACATCCATACGGCGTATGGATTTCCATACGGCGTATGGATGAGTTTTTCAGCCGATTTCATCATTTTTCTTCATTTAATCATATCTTCCACTTCGGCTTCACTTTATTCTTCAAATATGCATCATTTAGCTCGTTTATTGACCGTTTTCCGTTCCTTTCTTCATAAACGATCCATTTCCACATCTAATTGCAAATATGAACGAAATCAATATCTAATTCTAATTAAATGCAATATAATCATCCAAGAATAGGGGTAAAATACTACTAAATTATAGTACTTTTGAGCATTTATCAAACATCCCCCACTTGAATCCTACTTGTCCTCAAGTAGACTATCGATTCAAAAATCAAATTCTTAAGAAAACAGTCATCTCTATTAATCTAAATAACTAACAAAGGAATTACACAACATCACCCATCTTCAACTCAAACGTTTAAATTTAAAAATCTGTTAATTCTAAAAACAAATATTAAGAAACTACGAGATTACAAAAATGGTCTACACATGAAGTTATTATTCTTTAAACATTAATTAGTTCACGATGATTATTGATATTGTTATCCACTTAAACAATCTATATTCAAATAACTGAGCTCAACTTATTATTATTCACGTAGATGTTCCCTTAAACTCCCAAAAACTATATACTTTCATACTCATAACATGCCAATATTACATATCTTGAAATTCTAATCAAAACAATCATTTTTCAAATCAAGACAGAGGTGACAGGTCTGTGCCTCAACATAACAAAGCAACAAAACTTGATTTTGGTTTAGCAATAATGTCTTAGTCAAACCATTGGTGGCAGGTCTGTACCTTAGTACAACAAAGCAACTTAATTCGACTACATTTTAAAATCATGAGTTATTAAACTCTTTTGCTCTTTTTTCATTAGATATACTGACGGAAACCATGTCTGTACTTTCGTACAACAAAGGAAACATCACCCAGTATATCCCCAAATGATATTAATTAAATTTCCAAAAATATGGCATATCACACATTACTAATATGAAAATTAAGACCTACGTCATACACAGCTAAAGTTCATCTAAAAGGTAATATCCACTCCTTAATTTCATTTCTTAAAAGCTCAAAAATTCTCATATAAATCGCCTATCAATACATCATATAATGAAGCTAAATAACATTTTTCACAATTTAATATTTAATTAAAAGTGTAGAAAATTTTAAAATTAACCTACATAGTTACAAAATAATTATCTCTAGAAAATAAAATTTAAAAATTAAAAATTTGTTGAAAAACAGGCAACTTATAACCTCTTAGTTACTTATCTTAATGAGATAACAGTTAACCAAATTACAAAATCATCTACTTATTTACAGGACAATTATGTGGAAACTTAACTCTTTTCTCTCCCATCCCCCACTTAAAGATGTACAATACCCTCATTGTACAAATAATGAAATACTAAAACGGGAAAAAGAGAAAAGAACTTAGAACAGAAAAACTCCTCTGGAATAATGTGCAGTTTAATGAACATGAAAAAGATGATATAAATTTCCTACATCCTCTCGATTCAATTTTTGTTGCGCTGAACTTACTGCCAGCATAACACGTACTCACAACACAATTCTGAGGGAACAATCAACAAACAGAATTAAACCATACCAAATTAAACATGCTAATTAAAAATAATACTACCAAACCTAAAACTACAAATCCAACATAACAATTAATAATCCTACAAATATAACAGTCATAATTGATAATAAAAATAATAATAGTGTTTGGAATCATAAACCACACAGGATGAACATCATCCTAATCACTATCATCCTCTCGCTGGTACCGGTACTGATGAGAAGGCTCTCCATGATCTGGCTGTGGTGGTGGTCGTGGCATAAACTCTGGTGGCATCTGGTACTGAAATGGCTGATAAACAGGTCCAGAAGGATACTGACCAAACAGCTGCTCAAACAGGCCATCTTGGTAATCCAAGTGTGCACTGGTCTGATGGAAATGCTGTCTCTGCATAAGATCTATCTGATCAAACCTCTGAGTCTGGTGTAACTCCATCTGGTGCAACTGCTGAGATAGCTGATCAAACTCCGTAGCATAAACTCTGTTACAGCCTCGTGCCGTACCTCGACCTCTATCACTTCCACTAGTATCTCCTCTGGCTCTAGCCTGCCTCGACTGCAAAGTCTGTCCTACCGGAGTAGTCGGAACCCAATTGTAACACCCCCAAATTTCACTGTTGGCGGAAGCAAGCTTTGGGATGTTACTAATCAAATATCACAGCACAAAGTAAAGCAAACGACATCTATATGCGACGTTTATAAAATAGTTACATTTCCACATAATAAATGTTTTGAAAACATAGTGTTTTCAGTTACAAAAAGTAGTTCCCTAGAGTCCACGCGTATAGCGGGAGATTCTATTACATAATCGTAGTTACAAAAGATAATGCCAAAGAATCTCCGTTAAATGCAAGTTGGAAATCATGCGACTCTAGCTAGAAATCCTGGAGTGATCCTACTCCGTATGTGTACCTGAGATACAAAGCTAAAAAGTGTCAACCAAAAAGGTTGGTGAATCTCACAGGTTTAGTAATAAGTAAGTGTCATGAACCACAAGTATGTACCCGTATTGCTATTCAGCAAAGTAAGTAAATCAGTAAATCAGTACAGTGCCATGAGCTCATAAGTTGAAGCTTAACCGTGTAGTGTGAAATAAATCACGTACCCCCGTGAGTGCTATCCGCACACACTCATATGTAACAAATACTAATATGTCTGTTTCTACGTGTAAATCAGTACGTGGTGGCGCTACCACCCCAGACAGGGATTGTCAGTCCCAGATGGATCCATCTACTAGTAATCGCGCTTAAGTCCATAACTAACAACTTACGATAAGGAGGCTTTCAGTGGATAAAAGTAACTCATGCGTTTGTTTGTAATCAGCAATGTTTTCAGTTCAGTACATTGTGTTCATGCGTAAAAACAGTTGCTAAGTATCTCACCCCGTATGTAAAACAGTAAAAGTGGGGCTGTAAGACTCACCTGAGTCTAGTAAGTATGTCTGGGAAATCAAACAAGTAATGCGGATGTAAGTCCGTAAGTGGTTCTCCGAACCCTGCAACCTTCTGGCGTCCGAAACGCGCAAGGTTGTAAGTAAACAAGTAAATAAGTTGGTGTCTTAAAAGACCACCCATGCTAGTTGTCCACTCAACTAGTTAATGTCCAAGTGTTTGTTTAAATGTTTGTCGTCGTTTGTGTTTGTAGTTTGAAAATAAGTATGGCCCGTTGGTGACAGTTTGTAATAATAATCCAAAAGTGCTATTATTATGTGTATCGTTGAATCAGGTTTCGTTAATTGTAAGTGTTTGACACTTAGTGCGAAAAGTATTCACAACATCTAATGACGGGGGTCCGGGGGCAGCGCCCCTGGTAGCGGGGTCCAAGGGGCAGAGCCCCTGGCTGGGGTCGAGCTGCCAAGTCAGCTTGGAAAATTTTTATTTCTACTATATTGCTTTATCGAAAACGCATTTGAAATCTAATTTCGGTGTAAAATCAAGTGATAAATCTTAGTTCATATTAGTGCTTTTATTACCGAATTTGGGTTCGAAAGACAAAGTGGGCTGCGAACCGAGCTGGGAGAACTCGACTCGCAGGCCAACTCGACTCGCAGGTCAACTCGACTCGCGGGTCAGTTCGGTTCACCGGGCAACTCGACTCGCAAGTCAATTTCGACTCGCGGGTCAACTCGACTCGCAAGTCAACTCGCGGGTCGATTCGGTTCGTTGGTGATTCCGATTCGCAGGATGGCTTCGCGAGTCAAATCTCGACTCGCCTCGTTTGACGAACAGATCTCGACTCGCGAGACGGGCTGTTCGCGTAAAACTCAAAAATTCGGCTTTTTAAGTCGGTTTTTGGACATAAACTCGTTGGGGAAATGTTCTAGCATGTAAATCCAAGCTTTACAAGTAATTTAAAAGAGTTTTAACGTTCTATTACCTCAAAAACCGAAAATCAAAGGAGATGAAGATGGTAATGGTGATGATGATCCTTGTGTTTGTGTCTTGATGATGATGATGAACGACGGTGGTGGTGGTAGCAGCAGCTGCTGCTGCCGTTTTAGAGTGAGAGAAAGGGTGAGAGAGAAAGAGTGGTAGAGAGAGAAAGAGGTGGTGGTAAATGAGGTGAAAACCAAAGAAAATGGGGTTTTAAGGATGGGAAATGGGTCGTGGGTCGCGGGTTGAGTTGGCTCCGCGGGTTTGGCTGACCCAACTTGGGTCTCAGTCTCGTGAACTCGTTCCTCAATTACATTACATCCCGTGATTGATTAAATGTTGTTCCACGTTTTAAGTTAAAGTTTATCTGTAATATTTTTAATCGAGGTAATTTACCAAAACACTTCATAATAAGTTATAAAAATATAATTTGCACTATTTTCCTTGTAGGGCGCGTCTCGCGTGTTTTCGCCACGTTCGGAGTGTTTTAAACGATACAAAATATGTGTAATATATTTTCATGATATATTAATGAAATTAGTGTTTGCTTGTATAATTCCACATTATTTAAAGGTTTGTCACCAACGTCCATATTAATTAGCATCGGACCTCGTCCGGTTTACAAATGTTCGATTTAAACAAATCGCGTACGCGTGTATGTAATTACACCAAAATGTTACATACATTTAGAGTATTACAAAACTAAATACACATAATTACAAGTAGTTTAGGCACTAATTAAAGCCCTAAGTTGGCGGGTGTTACATTCTCCCCTTGTTAGGAGAATTTCGTCCCGAAATTAGCTTGTAGTTGTGGTATTGGTAGGAGTAGGGTCTGTGAACAAGTGTGGGTATTTCAGTCGCATTTGGTCTTCTCGTTCCCAAGTGAATTCAGGACCACGCCTCGAATTCCACCTGACCTTAACGATGGGAATACGACTCTGTTTTAAACGTTTGACCTCACGGTCCAGTATTTCCGCGGGTTCCTCGACAAAGTGTAGTTTGTCATCAATGTGTATTTCATCGAGGGGTATAATCAGTGTCTCATCAGACAGACATTTCTTCAAGTTAGAAATGTGAAAGATAGGGTGCACGCTACTGAGTTCGGTTGGTAGCTGCAGTCGGTAAGCCACTGGACCAATCCTTTCAAGGATCTCGAATGGTCCAATGTACCTGGGATTCAGTTTCCCACGTTTGCCAAAACGGATGACGCCTTTCCAAGGCGACACTTTCAGAAGAACTCGATCTCTCACTTGGAACTCGAGGTGTTTGCGTCTCACGTCAGCATAGCTTTTCTGACGATCACGTGCGGCTTTCAGCCGGTTTTGTATACCAAAGATCTTTTCAGTTGTTTCGTGTATGATTTCTGGACCGGTGAGTTGTGTATCTCCCACCTCAGTCCAACAGATAGGTGACCGGCACTTACGACCGTAAAGTGCCTCGAAGGGTGCAGCCTTAATGCTGGTGTGGTAGCTGTTGTTGTACGAGAATTCGCACAATGGTAAGTGATTTTCCCAGTTTTTACCGAAGTCAACTACGCAGGCTCGTAGCATATCCTCCAATGTTTGTATAGTTCGTTCGCTCTGGCCGTCAGTTTGCGGGTGGTAAGCCGTACTCATATCCAGACGAGTACCAAGAGATTTTTGCAGTGATTGCCAGAAGCGAGAAGTAAACCGAGCATCTCGGTCGGAGATGATTGAGATGGGCACGCCGTGTCTTGACACGATCTCTTTCAGGTAGATCCGTGTCAAACGTTCCATCTTATCAGTTTCTTTGATGGCTAGGAAATGAGCAGATTTAGTGAGTCGGTCGACGATCACCCAAATGGTATCGCAACCGCTAGAAGTTTTCGGGAGTTTAGTAATGAAGTCCATGGTAATCTGCTCCCATTTCCATTGTGGTATTTCGGGTTGTTGTAGCAAACCTGAAGGTTTCTGGTGTTCCGCTTTAACCTTGGAACAAGTAAGACACTTGCCAACATAGGTTGCAATGTCAGATTTCATGTTGGGCCACCAGTACAGTTCCTTGATGTCGTGGTACATTTTGTCGGCACCGGGGTGTATAGAGTATTTAGACTTGTGAGCTTCATTCATCACCAAGTCTCGAAGGTTTCCAAAACTTGGTAACCAGATTCGATTCGAGAAGTATTTGGCCCCGTTAGGTTTGGTTTCAAATTGTTTGTCCATGCCCCGCAAGGCCTCGTTTATCACGTTTTCTGGTTTGAGTGCTTCGAGTTGAGCGGTGAGAGTTTGATTGATGAGATCGTTATGAATGGTCATACCAAGAGCTCGAACTCGAAGTGGTTTCACTCGTTCTTTTCGGCTTAAGGCATCGGCGACAACATTCGCCTTGCCCGGATGATAACGGATTTCGCAGTCATAATCAGTAAGCAACTCGACCCATCGACGTTGCCTCATGTTGAGATCCTTTTGATCGAAGATATGTTGGAGACTTTTATGGTCAGTAAAGATTGTACACTTGGTACCGTATAAGTAGTGTCTCCAGATTTTCAGAGCGAAAACGACAGCCCCCAACTCTAGGTCATGAGTTGTGTAATTCTTTTCGTGGACCTTGAGTTGTCGAGAGGCGTAAGCGATGACCTTGTCTCGTTGCATCAGCACGCAACCAAGACCTTGGTGTGAAGCATCACAGTATACCACGAAGTCCTCGTTGCCTTCGGGTAATGATAAGATAGGTGCACTGCAGAGTTTTTGTTTTAGTAGCTGAAAAGCCGACTCCTGTTTGTCAGTCCAATCGAACTTCTTTTCTTTTTGAGTCAGTGCAGTGAGAGGTAGGGCTATTTTCGAAAAGTTCTCAATGAATCGCCTGTAGTATCCGGCGAGCCCTAAGAATTGGCGTACCTCGGTCGGAGTAGTAGGAGCTTGCCAACCCTTGATAGCCTCGATTTTCGAAGGATCAACATGAATCCCTTGATTGTCAATGACGTGTCCAAGGAATTGAACGGTTTTCATCCAGAACTCACACTTAGAGAATTTGGCGTACAACTCTTCGTGTTTGAGCAGCTCTAGGATGGTTTTCAGGTGTTGCGCGTGTTCTTGTTCAGTGCGCGAGTAAATCAAGATATCATCGATAAATACGATAACAAACTTGTCAAGGTAAGGTTTGCACACCCGATTCATAAGATCCATGAATACTGCCGGTGCGTTGGTTAAGCCGAATGGCATCACTTGGAATTCGTAATGCCCGTAACGAGTTCGGAAAGCTGTTTTTGGGATGTCTTCGTCACGAACTCGGAGTTGGTGATAACCAGACCGTAGATCGATCTTTGAGTAAAACTCGATCCCTGAAGTTGGTCAAACAGGTCATCAATGCGAGGAAGTGGGTAACGGTTCTTGACAGTTAATTTGTTGAGTTCACGGTAGTCGATGCACATGCGGAAAGAACCGTCTTTCTTTTTCACAAACAGGACCGGAGCTCCCCAAGGTGAGGAACTTGGTCGGATAAATCTCTTGTCCAGGAGTTCCTGTAACTGAGTAGACAACTCCTGAAGTTCTGATGGGGCTAGTCGGTAAGGGGCTCGTGCCACGGGTGCTGCGCCGGGCACAAGATCAATAGAGAATTCGACTTGTCTAGTTGGCGGAAGGCCAGGCAAGTCTTCAGGAAAGACCTCTGGGAAGTCTCGAACGATAGGCACATCCTCAAGTCGCTTTTCAACCGACTTTTTCTCCATAACGTGCGCGAGGATTGCCTGGTACCCTTTTCTCAAGTATTTTCGGGTTTTCATGCAAGAAATGATGTTGATTCTCGTCCCACCGGTCTCCCCTTGTATGCTCAAAGTTCCACCGGTGACGAGAGGAATGCGTACAATTTTCTCGAAACAAACGATTTCGGCTCGGTGCGTGGATAACCAATCCATACCGACAATGATGTCAAAGCTGCCGATTTCGACAGGTATCAAATCAATGGGAAAGAGCTCGTTAGCTAAGTTCAGGGTGCAATTAGGTATCACACTGTCGGCCTCAATGAGTTTTCCGTTTGCCAATTCTATTGTGTACTTAGAATCTAAGGCAATAGGTGTGGTGTCAAGTAGTGGATAAAATTCGTCGGAAATAAAGCTCTTATCAGCACCAGTATCGAATAATACAGAAGCAGTCAAGTTGTTGAGAAGGAACGTACCCGTGACCACATTCGGGTCTTGACGGGCTTCCCCAGATTTCAGTACAAAAGCTCTTCCTCGAGCATTGTTGTTGTTCCTGTTGTTGTTGTTGTTTAGCTTCGGGCAGTCTTTCTTGAAATGCCCCGTTCCGTTGCACCCATAACAAGTCTTTGGTGCAGAGGTGTTGGTGTCAGTGGTGTTTGATCTACAATCCCTAGCCAAGTGTCCAAATCTCTTACACTTGCTACAGGGACAAGAACCATGGTGGTGTCGTTGGCACTTGGAGCAATAGGGTTTGGTTCCCTTATACGCCCCCTTGTCATCAGTACCGGAGGTGTAGGCTTTAATGGTTTCAGGTTTCTTGTTTTGGTGGTTGTGGTGGCTGTCGGACCATTTTCTTTTGTTGCTGTTGGAGGTTGGAGTGGGTGGTTCTGGGTCCTCGTTCATGGCTAGAAGTTCATGGGCCAACCGAATGGCACCATGAAGAGTGGTTTGTTTTGACGAGGCGACATTCCCCCGGACAGGTTCCGGGAGGCCGCGGATGTATTTCTTGATCTTTTCGGGTTCAGTACCCGCCATAGTCGGGCGAAGGACGGTGAGTTGTTGGAATCTGGTGGTGTATCCAACGATATCAGTTCCTTGTACTTTCAAGTTCCAGAACTCTTCGTCCAGTTTGTAAAGTTGTTCGGCCGGGCAATACTCATCAGTGAGCATTTTCTTCAGATCCTCCCAAGGGAGTAGATAAGCTGTATCAATACCCACAGACTGGGTATAGGAATTCCACCACGAGAGGGCACCATCTTCGAGGGTGCAGGTGGAGAACTTGACTTTGTCGTCCTCCGCACATTTGCTGATGCGGAAAACGGATTCCATCTTTTCAAACCATCTAATAAGTCCGATGGCTCCTTCGATACCCTTGAAGCTCAAGGGTTTGCAGTTTTGAAAATCCTTGTATGAACAAGGTTTAGCAGCAGGAGTTTCAGCGGCATCGCTGTTTCTTGTGGAACCAGGTGGAGTGTTCCGAGCTAAGGCTTCAGTAACAGCCTGGGTTATGAGTGAAGTGATCTGAGCATCCGTGTAAGGTCTTGTCTTTGGCGGCATGACTCTTCAATAAAAGAAATGAAGATACATGAGATTTTGCAAGAAAGTTGTATGTATTTCAGATGTACATGTGTAAAGATGGTAATACATCACATCAATATGAAAAAGAATTATGGCAATTAATATGAGTTGAACAACAAGAAATATTTGATAGATGATACGAGTTCAAAGGTTACATCCTACAAATGTATTACAAAAGATGTCGGGAATTGTTACATCCGACTGAAACGTAGAGTAGTGCTTAGATAGTTACTAGATTACAAGATAGATTACAAGACAAAGACTACACTAGTCTTAACGTAGGTTAATCTGTTCCATCATCGTGACAAGGCGATCCACAGTGTTTGCAAGCCTGCTAGCTTGTCGGGCGTTGTCTTCTGCTAGCGCTAGTCGTTGGGTTAGTCCACGCGCATACTCTTCTGCCTCAAGTGAGCGCTGCACATATTCATCCATCCTTTGTTGCAGAAGGGCATTTTCCACCCTTATTTCTATTATTTGGTTGCGAAGGACGTCCATGTTGTTGTTAGTGGTTTCCAGATCGTCGGAGACTTGTTCTATGCGTTCGAGAGATGTAAGTCTCCAGTTTTCGTTGGTTTCTTGCAACACGACATCCATGGTGCGAAGTCGTTGCTCGTGTTGGTTCACCCTAGCGGCTAAGGCCGGCAAGGTGAAGTGAGTGGGGTATGGGCCAGCTCGAGGCAACCTGTTGTTCCTCCTTGCTACCCTTGGGTTCTGCGACCCGGTTCGAGAACGAGATGAGTTGGATGGGGTGTTTGCCATTTCTGAGACAAAGCGTTAGTAAGTTTGAGGCTAATATATATACATATATCATATCTAGCCTAGTGTCTAGCACGTATCAAGTAATGGTCCGGTTCTCTCGTAGTCAGAGTCAACTATCGTATCCCTGTTTAACATAATCATTTCAGATCTTACATCATATTTCCTTAATTGTACATAGTTGATCAGGCTATGTTAAATTAAAGTTGTATGCTGTAATTCCTGAACTAGTCATGTCTAAAAAGAGAATACTGCCTAACGGTCATAGTCTAGGCCCACTAAATGCAACCTAGTTCACTATAACCTTAGGCTCTGATACCAATCTGTAACACCCCCAAATTTCACTGTTGGCGGAAGCAAGCTTTGGGATGTTACTAATCAAATATCACAGCACAAAGTAAAGCAAACGACATCTATATGCGACGTTTATAAAATAGTTACATTTCCACATAATAAATGTTTTGAAAACATAGTGTTTTCAGTTACAAAAAGTAGTTCCCTAGAGTCCACGCGTATAGCGGGAGATTCTATTACATAATCGTAGTTACAAAAGATAATGCCAAAGAATCTCCGTTAAATGCAAGTTGGAAATCATGCGACTCTAGCTAGAAATCCTGGAGTGATCCTACTCCGTATGTGTACCTGAGATACAAAGCTAAAAAGTGTCAACCAAAAAGGTTGGTGAATCTCACAGGTTTAGTAATAAGTAAGTGTCATGAACCACAAGTATGTACCCGTATTGCTATTCAGCAAAGTAAGTAAATCAGTAAATCAGTACAGTGCCATGAGCTCATAAGTTGAAGCTTAACCGTGTAGTGTGAAATAAATCACGTACCCCCGTGAGTGCTATCCGCACACACTCATATGTAACAAATACTAATATGTCTGTTTCTACGTGTAAATCAGTACGTGGTGGCGCTACCACCCCAGACAGGGATTGTCAGTCCCAGATGGATCCATCTACTAGTAATCGCGCTTAAGTCCATAACTAACAACTTACGATAAGGAGGCTTTCAGTGGATAAAAGTAACTCATGCGTTTGTTTGTAATCAGCAATGTTTTCAGTTCAGTACATTGTGTTCATGCGTAAAAACAGTTGCTAAGTATCTCACCCCGTATGTAAAACAGTAAAAGTGGGGCTGTAAGACTCACCTGAGTCTAGTAAGTATGTCTGGGAAATCAAACAAGTAATGCGGATGTAAGTCCGTAAGTGGTTCTCCGAACCCTGCAACCTTCTGGCGTCCGAAACGCGCAAGGTTGTAAGTAAACAAGTAAATAAGTTGGTGTCTTAAAAGACCACCCATGCTAGTTGTCCACTCAACTAGTTAATGTCCAAGTGTTTGTTTAAATGTTTGTCGTCGTTTGTGTTTGTAGTTTGAAAATAAGTATGGCCCGTTGGTGACAGTTTGTAATAATAATCCAAAAGTGCTATTATTATGTGTATCGTTGAATCAGGTTTCGTTAATTGTAAGTGTTTGACACTTAGTGCGAAAAGTATTCACAACATCTAATGACGGGGGTCCGGGGGCAGCGCCCCTGGTAGCGGGGTCCAAGGGGCAGAGCCCCTGGCTGGGGTCGAGCTGCCAAGTCAGCTTGGAAAATTTTTATTTCTACTATATTGCTTTATCGAAAACGCATTTGAAATCTAATTTCGGTGTAAAATCAAGTGATAAATCTTAGTTCATATTAGTGCTTTTATTACCGAATTTGGGTTCGAAAGACAAAGTGGGCTGCGAACCGAGCTGGGAGAACTCGACTCGCAGGCCAACTCGACTCGCAGGTCAACTCGACTCGCGGGTCAGTTCGGTTCACCGGGCAACTCGACTCGCAAGTCAATTTCGACTCGCGGGTCAACTCAACTCGCAAGTCAACTCGCGGGTCGATTCGGTTCGTTGGTGATTCCGATTCGCAGGATGGCTTCGCGAGTCAAATCTCGACTCGCCTCGTTTGACGAACAGATCTCGACTCGCGAGACGGGCTGTTCGCGTAAAACTCAAAAATTCGGCTTTTTAAGTCGGTTTTTGGACATAAACTCGTTGGGGAAATGTTCTAGCATGTAAATCCAAGCTTTACAAGTAATTTAAAAGAGTTTTAACGTTCTATTACCTCAAAAACCGAAAATCAAAGGAGATGAAGATGGTAATGGTGATGATGATCCTTGTGTTTGTGTCTTGATGATGATGATGAACGACGGTGGTGGTGGTAGCAGCAGCTGCTGCTGCCGTTTTAGAGTGAGAGAAAGGGTGAGAGAGAAAGAGTGGTAGAGAGAGAAAGAGGTGGTGGTAAATGAGGTGAAAACCAAAGAAAATGGGGTTTTAAGGATGGGAAATGGGTCGTGGGTCGCGGGTTGAGTTGGCTCCGCGGGTTTGGCTGACCCAACTTGGGTCTCAGTCTCGTGAACTCGTTCCTCAATTACATTACATCCCGTGATTGATTAAATGTTGTTCCACGTTTTAAGTTAAAGTTTATCTGTAATATTTTTAATCGAGGTAATTTACCAAAACACTTCATAATAAGTTATAAAAATATAATTTGCACTATTTTCCTTGTAGGGCGCGTCTCGCGTGTTTTCGCCACGTTCGGAGTGTTTTAAACGATACAAAATATGTGTAATATATTTTCATGATATATTAATGAAATTAGTGTTTGCTTGTATAATTCCACATTATTTAAAGGTTTGTCACCAACGTCCATATTAATTAGCATCGGACCTCGTCCGGTTTACAAATGTTCGATTTAAACAAATCGCGTACGCGTGTATGTAATTACACCAAAATGTTACATACATTTAGAGTATTACAAAACTAAATACACATAATTACAAGTAGTTTAGGCACTAATTAAAGCCCTAAGTTGGCGGGTGTTACACCAATAATACATATCCGCAGGACCACCATAAATAATGCACGGCTCAATAAGAGCAAAAGTCTCCAACCGGCGTGCAGTCAACCAACCCATGCTAGGCTGAACAATCGTGCATGACCACATCTCATCCTGAGTAGCCAAACCAAAATATCTAGCCAACCGTGTAACAAAGTGACCTCAACACAGACTACTCCCATCTCTAGTACCAGTAGCTCTCTTCTACATCCACTTCGCCAATCTCCAAGGCACATCACTAACCTCTTCCTAATAATCGAGCTCAAATAAAACAAATCAGGCCTAGAAACTTTCTCAGGCCCCTCCTTGCGACCAACGATGGTGTAAGTCAACAATCGGTGAATGAGTCGATGTCGAGGGTCTCGAATGCGCGTGTAAGAAGGTGTCGAACTGCCATAGTTACCCTGGGCAATATACTGCCACTCCTGCTCAATTTCCAAGTCAGTGAGCTTCTTCACAGCACCTGCAGAAATGTGATTTAAAAAGTGAGGATTATCCAACTCGTTGGGCTCATAAAGCCCCAGCCCCAAAGCAAACTGAACCAAAGTCATCTGTCTAGGCTGTCCCCCTAGCTGGAAGAAAATGGAGTTCTCAGTCCATTGAGTCGACCTGTACTCAAACCTAAAGGTGCTATAGAACTCTACAACTAACTCTCTGTAGATGTCCTCCCTGATACTAAACAACCGAGACCAAGCATAAGAAACAAATCCAATGTTTCCATCCTCAAGTACATATGGCATAGCAAGCAAATTCCTAATGGCCTCAGCACCATTATTAAACCCCTCTCTAGCAATCACATGCTCCAAAACGTTCCAGTTGACAGCATCAAAAACCTCAATTGACTGGCCAATATTAGAAGCTAGACGCTCCCCAAACTGAAATCTGGTAGTCTCAGAATATGACCCATGAAAAGTGAGATATCTATGGGCTCTAACCAACGGGTTTCCCAAGTTTGACCACCTCGTGTTCTCCTGTTAGACATGATAACTGCTAAACAAAACAATTGTTAATAACACCAAATAAGCAGTTAATGCAAAAAGGTTACTAAAAATTTCGGCAGCATTTCTGCTAAATATGGAATAATCCACCATTTTGGTTTAGCCTAGAACTACCGCAACAATCAATTTTATAAACCTAAATTGCGTCTCAAAACAAACTTGCTCAAATTGCCAAAATGTATATACTTATTAAAAATTCATGACAATTACCTAATCAAAGGCATTATAATAACTTGGTACCATTATGAAAATACGAAATTGCACAATTACTAAACTCGAGCATTAGCAACTAGCAAACATCCATACAACCTCACAATAACAATTTATCACATAACCGTAATCACAAATACTTGTGTACCAAACAAACATTTGCATTAATTATCATGTGGTCAGAAAATCAACAAGTACTAAATCAAGACATATCAAAATTGAGTTCATCATATTCACATTCCACATACACTAACGGATAAATCGAATCACACAATATATGTAATATATTAGAAAAATGAGCATGACATTGCAATATATATATTACCAAGAACAATAAATCGATCAACATATGCCAATAATCATACTCAAATTCAAAATACCCAAATTACTAACATAAACCCTAACTTCCAAATACATAATTTAACCAACGAAAATGAAAACGGGAAGTTATACCTTGTAGAGGAAAGTGTGTGTAACACGAATATGCAAAAATGGAGATGAATGCGTGGCCGGAATTTGTGTTTGGGTGGTGTGGTGTTAACAGCCGTAGGTGATGATGGAAATGGTTTAGGTTTCAAATGAGGAAGAAAAGAGGCTGCTGGCGGTTTTTGCCTCTTTTTGATCCATACGGCGTATGGATTCCATACGGCGTATGGATTAAAAAGGCCCAAGTCAAACAATCTAAACCTAGTCAATCGCTCGGCCCAGTGGCCCAAACCGATCCATACGGCGTATGAAATCCATACGGCGTATGGATTGAAAAATCAGAATTTTTTTCAAAAACGTTTTTCAAACCATTTTTTAACCAAAATCCAACACTTATTCAATAATATTAAATACCAAACCTAGAGGATAATCACGACTTCAAAATCTTCATAATTCCACACTATATAAATAAATAACAAAAATTAACAAACTTTAAATGAAAGAAATATAAAAAGAACAAACACACATACTAATTAAATGTTCAAAATCCAAACACACCAACAATACTAAAATCCAAAATAAGCAAAGTCAACATAATAATAAGAAATAAACAAAATGTCAGAAATAATCCAATAGTATAAGAAATAAAAGAGATGATTAGAATCACTGGTTAGGATAGAGAGCAAGGAAACGCTCAGTGATTATGGGAATGACGTTAATGATCCCGTTACCAAAACAAAAGAAATTAGACAGGTGCTCGGCAGTCACGGGAAGCAGATAAATTAAATCCAAGCTAATCTTCATTTCCGCCTTAGTTACCTCTCCTTCTTCATCCCATACTTCATCATCACCAACTAACTTAACCTCACGATTCGGACTGTCATCCTCAAGCTCACTAATAAATTCTAAACATGACTCTCCAATCTAATGATGCTTGCTCATCAGTGGAATTTCCTTCAAACTTCTAACTAAGCTTTCAATCTCACCCAGGACTTTCTCTTGAAGTCTATTAAAACCCAAACCTGAATTCCTGAATATCTCAACAAATCTCATGTAGATTTCCACCATTCCATAGTGGAAATGCTCCCTTTGGTACAAAATCTTAGTCTCATCAACTAATTCTCTCATATTTACCACAAGATAAGTTGCTAAATCAATTTCACTATTTGGGTGAATAAAATCCGGGCGTGGCCTTCCTTCTTCTTCCTTAGCAAGACGATCCAGCTGTTTAACCATTCTATTCATGTGATAGTGAATGGTGTTATGCACTATAAAACAATGAGGTGTCTCATCCTTAAGATGATCATCTGCTTGTAACAATCAAACCAGATCCCATAAACCAGCTAAGAATTCCTTGTCAGCTTCAGAATTTGGATGACCTGTTACCTTATACAAAGCTTTAATCATACGACTAAGACACGCGGCCTGATTAACCGCGTAAGGAAACGAATGTTGCCTTAAAATCTCATAAACCTCAACATATCGTCTCTTTTGGTATGCGAAGAATACTTTCTCCTCTTCGATCCTTAAAGTTATTGATTCCTCGAAATCTAAAAGATCGTCCAGAAACTGCTGAGAATCCCCAAATTGTCTTTCCACTTCTGCACTATCTAGTAGGTTCTGCATTAGTGCCAGTTGATAGTCGGAAAAATAAACAGAGGATATCCTTATTAGTTCAGCTGTAAAAGGTATGTCCCATCTCACGTTCGCAATAGCACCCAATAATTTCTGACATGACGACGTGATAGGCACAACCTTACGTCCTAAGCGAGTGAATGATGGAATTGCGCTTTCTACTCTCGAAGCCAAACTCTCAGAGTCATAAATCCCAACCAGATCGTAATTATTAGCATCACTTTCAAAGCTTCTCGCCATTAGACAAACCTAAATAAAAATAAATCTGAAATACAAAACACCACTAACAAAAAACAAGTTAGTTCAAACAAAATAATTAAAAACTAAATAACATATACAATATTACATAAATGGAACTCCAACCGGCGGACGGATTTCCATCCGCCGGTTGAAACTAAATCCCCAAAAGTTTAACCAATTTAAGGGTAATTTATTTCAACCAGTTAATGAAAAACAACTTTTAATCACGATAAATCAATCTACTTAAACAAATTTACAGAAATCTATTTAACCAATTAAAAAAATAAAAAGAATTTACAATTAATAATTCCTATTTAAATAAACAACGCAACCGCTCCCCGGCAGCGGCGCCAAAAACTTGATGTGCTATGAAAGTGCGTCTTGTTTTATAATTTATAAATAGATATACCTAATAAATACTTTCAAGCAACCAGGCAAGAATACCCGATCAAATGTAAATATAGATTTGGTAAGTCAGATTCGAACACAGGGAACGGCGGATTTATTAAAAATAGAAATTAACAATTAACTAGAAAGCAGTAAATAAGGGTGGCGTTTTAGTTCCGTGCAAACATTTGTTTAGAAAACATTGATTTAAAATAATTAAACTTAAATAAAAACTTAATTTAAAATAATAAATAAATAATAATAAATATTGAATGGAAGGAATAAGTAATTGTATAATTAATGTCACTCAGATTCATATCTCCCGATTCATTACGTATTGGTTATCTAATTGTGATTCTTTTAGATCAACTTAATACCAAATTCTTCAATGATATTAAATTGAATGTGAACTAGCCAACGGTTCGGGTCCAACTAATTCCTACAATCTAGGGTCCAACATAAAACACTGGTTCCAATGTCACAAGATGATCAGTCAATTGTGTGCCTTTCCCTAAATCATGCATTAAACATTCACAACTTATTATAATTAACTCTATTGGTATGACTCAACAATACCCAATAATTAACTTATTGTCTTGTTCATTTTAAAGTGATAAATTATTAATTTCTCAACCTATCAAACTCAATCTATTTAGCAATGATCAAAACCCTAAGATTATAACCATCAATAATTAATAAAATCAAAGGAAATCAATCTCATCAATCTTATTAACCACGTTGAGAACTAATAACTACCAGTTACCAATAAACAAGGATTCACGAGTAATATAACCGTTTTCAATTAAATAACTTAGCCAATACGCAATAACAATCGTTCAACAATCATAATCCAAGTTCAATCAATTACACAATCACTTTGGATATTCAATTCATCATAAAACAATAAAAACTCAGTTTATTCAACATCAAATTCTTCAATGAAATCGAAATAAAAGAAGTATACCGAATTATAAAGACGAATCACGAAGAATCAACACGAACTACCCTCAATCTTGACTCCACGTGCCTCCAAAATGCTAATAAAACTCGTAAGTAAACCCTAATATTTGTAAACTATCGTCTGGAAACAAAACCTAAACGAACTCTCTGTTTTTAGGTTAAAATTCGCGTTTTATACTTCCTGTGCTTTTGATCCATACGGCGTATTGATTGATTTTAAGCCCGGCCCAAGCTCGCATAACACTGGGCCTCCACCGCTACATCCATACGGCGTATTGTCACACCCCCAAAACACGTGGCAGCGGAAGTATGAGGTGTCATGGGGGCGCCGACCAAATTTCATATCACAACACAAAGATTAAAGCAAACGACCTCTACATGAGACGTTTGAAAATATTACATTCCATAAAGTAAAATGTTTACATCATTGGCGAGTTCGCAAAATGTATTCCTGAAGATTCTAATACATAGCCGTATTACAAAAAGTTAATGTAAGAAAATCTCCAATACGTGTAATGCATGCGACTCGAACTAGCTAGCGCATCCTGTGGGCAACCCTACTGTTGCTGAGCACCTGAGAATACAACACTAAAAGGGTCAACCAAAAGATTGGTGAATCTCACAGGTTTATTAGTAAAACATGTTATGATGCACAAGATTTATCCGATAATGTTTAACCGAGTGATAAATGAACAAATTAATGTTTCCGATTTGCCATGACATGAGTCCACGGTTCGAAGCCTAACCCGATTTGTGCCTCCCGGAGGTGTCTAATCCGAAACACCTTTATGACAAATACTAAAGTGCCCGTTTGACGTGGTTGTAGCTAGCAACCCGGACGGGGACGTCACTCCCATAATAGATCCCAAAGAGATTTATCCTTTAGTACTCGCGCCTTCGCAGTTAACGAACCATGTGTTTGAGGACCTTAAATGGATTTTGAAAACAACTCATGCGACCAAGTAAAAATGTTTTCAAAAACGGTTTTTATAAAAATAGTTTAAGCATTGTATCCCCCCCCCCCCCCCCCCCCCCCCGAAGTTTTAAAATACAGTAAAACAATAAAAATGGGGCTGTGAGACTCACCTTAGATTAGCAAGTAGCAAGCAAATATCAATTAGCAAGCAAAGTGTTCAGATGTGCAACCTTCTAACGACCTAAACGTATACGGTTGTGTAAGTAGTTGTCTTATAAGACCATCTATGGCGATTGTATAAGTGGGGGTCAACGTCCACTTAAGCCAATTGTGTAGGTGGAGGGTTTATGTCCACCTAAAGTTAGTTCACTCAACTAGTATGTCCAAGTAAGTTGTTCAAGTTTGTTTATTAAATACGTGTACGACCCGTTGGTGAAAGTTTGTAATAATAATTCATTTAGACATTATTATTAAGTTTGTTTTGTTGTATATTATTTATTAGTACATATCGTATATTGCAAACAGTGCAAACAGATTATTTAGTTCGTAAAAAACCTTAAACCGTAGGTCAAAGTTGGTCAACTCATTGGTCAAAGCTGGTCAAACTTGGTCAAAGTTGGTCAAACCTAGTCAAAGTTACTAAATATGTCACCCAAACCCTTTTTGTTACCATTCTTTCCAAAATAGTAAGTTTCCAAAAATAGAAAGTTTGACATTTTCGAAACCGAGTCCCATTTTTGTTGACTTGGTCAAACCATCTCGGTTTGACCCGAAACTTTTCACAAACCCTTAAATATGTTCAAATGTCATAAAAATCTAGTTTCACCACTTATATCATGTTTAAAAGTGTGGGTTTAATTCTATGTGCCAAAACAGTCCACTATCTCATTTTCCAGAAAATGCACATGTTTGTTGAATTTTTATAAAAATCTACAATCTGTAAACAAATCCAAGAAAATTATCAGTTGTTCCCCCATATGTTATCTACCTTCAGTAAATTTTCCAGGAATTTAAGGGGACTACAACCATTTTTTAAAAATTACTTTCCTGACTTGTATCCAGATTTGGACACATGCAAGTAATCATCAATTCTGGGAAAATGTTACAAGGAATCAGTAAAAGTAGTTAACACGAAAGTTATAGCCAATGAGATTTATGAAATTTGAGCGGTGGTTTCAGGTCATTTTAAGGTGTGTAGCTCAAGTTATGGTCAAAACACTGAGATGAAACTTTCTGACTTTATAGAATAGATTGTCTATGTGTTTTTATACAAATTATTAAAAATAATAAACGAACTCAGAAAAATATGAGGCTTACGGCGTTGGAAATATTACTTCTTGAACTTAATTTTTGACTATAAAAACGTCCATTTTAATGGAGAAATGTTTGAGAAACAATTTGGTGAAATTTGTGTAGAAATCTGGACAGAAAGTGCATGTTATATTTTCAAGAGTTTTAAGTGGTGAAAAATGATTTTAACAAAGTTTTTGGACATTAATCTTTGAGTGAACATTTAAACATGTTATTTAAGTAATAAGATGAAGAAAAAGGTCCTTACAAAGGTGTTTTTATGATGAGAGGACAGAAGTGAAATGAGATGAACTAGTGGTCTTGAAGTCTTGAATCTCCTTTGTAAAAGCTTGAAGAATTAGGTGGTGATTGATGGTGGTTGCTTGGTGGATTATGGTGGTGATAGGGTGGTGTAAAGGCTGGTTTTTCTCCAGATTTTAGAGAGAGAGTGAGTGTATTAGAGAGAAGGAGGAGAAAATGTGAAAGAGTGTGAAGTTGGAAAATGGGAGAAATGATTGTGTTTGCATGTAGTAGGATTGGAGGGGAAAGGAGGTGGCACATGGGAAGAACGACCAAGGGGGCCCATTTGTGGTCAAAAATCAGTCAAAATTTTGTCTATTAAGTTTAGATTACGTATTGTGTTCGTTTATCCGTTATTTTCGCTAAAACGTTAAATCGGGTAACGTTATTTGAGTCGTTTTTAATTAACGATATATTTGGGATTATGTTCCATTGAAGTATTGTTAAAATACTTTATTTTGAGTTACCGAAATATTTATCGAGTTTTGTTTCATTTCCGAATGCGATTCGTGCATTTTCGTTGCGTTTGAGACGTTTTAAGCGAAACGTCTAGGTTTTTCGTGTATTATTTAAACAAATAATAATATAGGGTATATAACTACTATTTAATTCATAAAATAGGTTTACATTATTTATAGAAAAGTTTTTACCAACGTCGTATTAATAGTCGGACTCCGTCCTGTTGTTCCGCGTAATTTCAACAAATCACGTAAGCGTAATTTTAAATAATTATGTAGGTGTATATTCACATAAATATACAAATAGTTACAAGTAAGTACAAGTACTTAGCCTAAATCCCATCTAAATACACGTAATTAGGTTTTCGGTTAGGTTTAACGGTTAACCTAAATCGTCGGGTGTCACACGTATGGATTTCCATACGGCGTATGGATGAGTTTTTCAGCCGATTTCATCATTTTTCTTCATTTAATCATATCTTCCACTTCGGCTTCACTTTATTCTTCAAATATGCATCATTTAGCTCGTTTATTGACTGTTTTCCGTTCCTTTCTTCATAAACGCTCTATTTCCACATCTAATTGCAAATATGAACGAAATCAATATCTAATTCTAATTAAATGCAATATATACATCCAATAATAGGGGTAAAATACTACTAAATTATAGTATTTTTGAGCGTTTATCACAATCCTTACCACTTTACAACTTAATCATTACCCAAATTGACACCACCACCTTTAACGTTGACTTTCCCAAGTCAAAGACACACTTTTCAATAATTTGACACCTTACAATTTAATTAACAACATAACCGCATTAAGTGTCTTTGGGCGATTTACACAAGTGATAATTCATAACGACAATTCAAAAGGAAGAGAAGCTTATCTAACCACATTACAAGCTCCAATCCACGCTACTTTCTTGTAACCATATTTCATCCAATTGGTTCCACCAAACCAAGTACCTACAACATAAAACCACTAAAAGGGTAAGCATAAAGCTTAGTGGGCATACGAGCAATTAAATGAATACTCCACAAAACAACAACATATAGCAATTATCAATAATCCACTTATCTGCTTAAACAAATATTTACTGAGCAATTGTAGAGATTGAAACACTATGCGGATCCGCGGCCATAGAACAGCGTATGCGAGGCACCATACCACATTGATATGCATACCAAGCTTAACTACATAATGCTAACTACAGTTAGCTAAACTATGGATCTCTACAAATTACTCATTCCACATAATCCACATAATCATCATATAATTCCACTTATCAACATTTTATGAAACTCATCAGCCACATAAGATACTACAAAAGAATCAAACGTTAGAAGCACTTATAATCCACTTAATTGTGCAAACCTCTTGCTCGGAAGCAATCCGGTAATACACATATCACAAGTTTTATCAACATAATTCATCTTAGCACGTATCCAACATAACGTGCTATAACAACATCATAGTTTAAGCAACAAATAGAAACAAAACAAGAAACAAACCATACGTCACATGATTGTATGAACCTCTTGCTCGGAAGCAATCCGGAACACACAATCATTACCCATTTAACCCCCATATCACTCACCTTTGCTTTTTACGCAATTAGGCAACATAATACTTGAACATGGATTCCACATCCCTTGATCACCTAACACATAACACATCAACATACAATACATTTAGCAACTAATAGTCATCATAATCAACTTATCAACATTATCAACCCATCACCATCTTGGGTTGACTAAGTTTGACTTTTAATCAAACTATACACAAACTCTCTCTACATATTTATCTTTGTTTCACTATCTCACCACTTACATAATCACTTTACTTATGACTACTTATCATAATTCAACATAAACCAATCCAAGGTTATGAAGAACCATCTTAAACATCATTAATTCATATTAACCCATCAAGTTCATCATTCCCTTAATTAAATCATAACTATTTACATGGTTTAATCACTTGTGTACTATTTCAATTATCATTAGAATATAACTAATTATCACCATAATCACTTTTAACATATAACTACTTTGATCATTACCTCATTATATCATCTTATCAACATAACTATAATCACTATCATAATCATACTTAACCCACATAATTAACTACTTGATTCAATACTTCAATTTTCATTAATCATACTCCAATAAAATCTCTAACCACTAATTAAGGTAAATTAACACCAAAACATACCCTTTTGATCAAAACCCACTTTGATCATTAATCATATAACTCAATTAGTCCACTTATACATTGAATTAATGTTAACCAACATCGTATATACACTTGTACATCATTAATTCATCATAATCAACTCTAATTTCATATTACTACTCATCAATTTCTCAAAACCCTCATAACCCCCATGAAACTTACTTTCTAGATTAGAGAAATTGAAGAACAAAGATTACCTCATATTAGGAATAATTAATCGTTGATGAATTTGAATTCTCTAGCTTCAATTTCATGTTTTCGTATGATTTTGGTTTAGGTTTGAGTTTCCTGCGTGTTTTCTTGAAGCTCCTAGAATAATTTTGTGATATCTCATGAAACGTACGTATGTATGTAAATATATGTGTTTTAATTTCGTTCCTCGTAATTATCATAGTCTAGAACTTTAAAACCGACTCGCAGTTATTATTATTTTATACCACCTAAAATAATAATAACTTAAAACAATTACATTTACTTTTACTACAATAATACTTTTGGATTTTTGGGTGTTACACTTAACCTTGCACTCCTCGGTGCAGTTGCAGATTTGGAATACAGATTCCATCTTCTCAATCCATCGCAGTAAGCCGATGGCTCCTTCAGTGCCCTTAAAGTTCAAGGGTTTACAACTCAAGAATTCCTTGTAGGTACAAGGCTTGACTACTAGAGTGGTAGTTGTATCTTCGCTGCCCTGATTCGGGTTTGAACCACTATATCGTTGTGCCTCTTGAGCAGCTAGGGCATCAGCTACCCCTTGGGTGACAAACTGAGCAAGTTCGGCGGCGCTGAAAGTCTGTCTTTTTGGTGGCATGTTCCTTCAATAAAAAGGAGGTAGAAGGCATGTGAGATTTTGTACAAAGAGTATGATTATCACATATGTATATATATAAAAGCGGTAATATACAACATCACCACAGGAAAATCAATAACATAGGATAGATAGATTAGCAACCAATTAAGTTGTGAGTTTCAAAAGATTACAGGATTTAACGTTTTACAAAATGTGCCGGGAATTGTTACATCCGGTAGAATTGTAAGAGTTTTAGCTAGTAGATTACATATCTCATGCTACACTAATCTTGGCGTAGATTAACTCGTGGTAGCAGGGTGATGAGATGATCCACAGCTTCTGCAAGACTACTAGCTTGTCTGGCATTTTCTTCAGCTAAAGTCAGTCGTTGTTCCTGTTGGGTTTTCTATTCCCTAACTAGATTATTATACACGCAGCGAAATAACAAAACTTTATATAATCTAAGGCAATTAGGAAACTAAAACCCTAAGGGATCTTTAACTTTAACAACATAGTACAATAAACAAATTGGATAAAGAGAATAAGGAAAACACTAACCTTAGAGAAAACCTATTTCTCGCACGTAGACCAATGAGCAGAGTTCCGTTACTTGGAGGCAAGTACCCAAAGTAGAATACCTCTAATGATTCACACCCAAAAACCCAAGAGAAAGTCAAATTTTCAAAACCCTCAAAAATTCGTACTTGAAAACTTATGTTATGAAGGTATATGTTGAGTCACTGGTCGCTGATCAACTCAACTATACACTACTCGATGAAGAAATGGATTGTATCGAAGCTGCTGTTGCTAATGATAGGTTTCACTGATCGTCATTCATTCTGTTCGATATTCTGAGAAAGATTTAAAGCTCAACTTGGTGTGTCGCTGATCAACGTCAGCGAGAGCATTACTTCTTCAAATCAATAAAGGCAAAAGTCACTGCCAGAATAACAGCTAGTCACTGAAGATCTTTTGTTCAATTCATTCTACAAGAGCATGTTAGCTCGCAGTGAGTGAGGAGGATTGCTGCATCTTCAGTGACTATTCAATAAAGCCTCTCAATCATCAAGTACTAAAAAGTACTGTACTTATCTATACATCAGCAAGAATGTTCCAGTTCGAAGTATGTCCGAAAGATTACGTGGCAGCAAGTGATTGGTTTTAAGGTAACGAGATATTTGCGGTAACAGAATTGGGACCCGCAGAATGTCGGTTTATCAGAGATCAGGACCAATCAAGCTGCAACACGTGTCCTTCCAAGATCCTATTTTGTAGGCGATATTTTAGGAACTCTTGTAGTATAAATAGTTCAGTGTTTTGTACTATTGAGGCTAGTCGTTATATGCACCGTTCTTCTGTTTGTCAGAGAACTAGTTTGTCTAGGTGTGTATTAAGACTCAGCGAGGTTAACTATCAGCGTGTATGTCCACTGTAGTTAATACTTTTCATTGTAATAATTTAGCTAAGTGTTTGAATTGGATTAACCTTGGTTAATCCATTCCGCATTCAACACTTCGTGAATTTAATCAATACAATTCACTTTCAGCTACTATTACTTGTCGTTCTTTGATTCTGTTATATCTTAAATCTGTTATTTCAATACCGTCATACTCTGTTATAGATAATAAATTTAAAACAATCTGAAACACTTGGTAAAATATGAAATTGTTTTAAATTGTATTCAACCCCCCCTTCTACAATTAAACTTTACAGTTTGAGATTCCAAATCACTAACTAATAGTGATTACGGGACTATCAATTGGTATTAGAGCAGAGTTGGTTTAAATTCAATTAACCAGGTCTGCTATGGAATCGGTAAAGTACAGCTGTGTTGACTCTGATTATCAAAAGGGAAATGGTTCTACAACCAAACCTCCAGCTTTTGATCCTTCAAGGATTGAAACTTGGATGTCCCGGATGATGATGTTTTTGGACTTAGTTGATGACCGTCTTTGTAATATCATAACCAATGGTCCACATATCCCAACTACTATTGTTCCTGCTGTAATTGCAACAGCTACTACTCCAGCTATACCAGAAATGGTTTTACCTAAAAGAGAGGAACAATGGACTGATGAGGATAGGCGATTGGTTAGACTTGATAAACAAGCTAAAATCTACATAGGCATGGCACTTCCTGATGAAGTGTTTGAATCAATCAGGCTTTGTAGATCTGCTAAAGATATGTGGGATACCCTTAGGAATATATATATTGGAACTCCTGATATTATTCGCTGCAGGGAAGTCAATCTCACTCGCCAGTATGAGCTGTTCGCAATGGAACCAAATGAATCTCTGTCTTCCACTTACACCAGATACCAGTCACTGAAGAACAAAATGGAGAAGGCTGGTATAGGCAAGTAACAGAGATTTGTTGTTGAAAAGTTTCTTGAGTTGCTGCCAAGGAAAATCTGGGGAACCATTGCAACGTGTACCAGACAGAGAAATGATTATTCAATTCTGAATTTAACTCAGGTCTAAGGTACTTTGCTCAATTGGGAGCAGTCTGAAAAGCAAGCTGATCAGAGTGAGCATATTCGTGCTACTCTTGGAAGTCAGAAGATATCCAATGCCCTTGTAGCAGAGCTTGATGAAATCGATCAGAGACAGAAGTCAAAAGTGTCTAAGAAAAGCTCGAAGTCACTGATAGCAGAAGAAGAAGGTGGTCAGAATGAAGAAGAGTCAGAATATGAGTATGATGAAGGATTGGAGAAGCTTGAGAAGGATATGGCCATGATGGTTGCTAATTTCAGAAAGAACACCAGATCAAGAAGATTCGCTGGTGCTCCATCATCTGATAAATTTCAATCAAAGGGTGAATGCTACAAGTGTGGCAGAATTGGTCATTTTGCAGCTGAATGCAGATCAAAGTCAGTGAATCAAGTCCCTGAATCCATGCCAGATGTCAGAAATGACAAGTACAACAAGTACAAGGCAAAATACAAGAAATTGAAGGCATTGGCTAAATCTGGGAAGAAGAAAGGAAAAGGTTTTGTTGCTGAAGAAGGTTCATTCAGTAATTCTGATTCCTCATCATCTGATGAAGAAGAAGCAATGATTTGTTTAGATAAGGAGTACTGTCTGATGGCAAATGACACTGAACTTCTTGAAGACATCAAAGAAGTCACTCCTAAATGTTCAGCATCTGAATGGGATCCTGAAACTCTTTACAAGGTACATTGTTTTAAAACATATACAGCTGCTGAAAAAGATAAGGTCTTTGAGTCTTTGATAGTTGACTTATCAAATGCTCATGATATTCAAAGAGGGCTGAAACGTAAAATTTGTGACTTACAATCCAAGCTTAATGATCAAAATGAAAATGAGTCAAAGTTGAAGAAATTAAAACTTGATCTTGATGCACAAATTCATGCTAATCAAGTGTGTATTCAAGAAAAAGTTAAGTTTGAAACACAATTTCAACAGCTTAAAAAGGTCATCGAATTTTGGTGTAAGTCAAATGATAAAGTCAATCACTGTGTGAATAATCAAATTCCAAAACAAGTCAAAGCTATTTTGGGAGGAGATTATGAATATGCTGCATCCCTCGCTGATTCAACAATGGTTGACCCTGTTTTTGATCCCAAGGGTAATTTTTCAGAAGCTGTATTTGAACCCATTTCCATCTTCAGTGAGCCACGACCAAACTATTTTACTAAAAGCAAGTTGGTCACTGAAGATAATGATGTCTTAAATGATAATGATGAGATAAATATTTTGAAAACTGTCAAATCATCTGTAACGTCTCATCTCATCAAAACCATCGCTGATAATCAAACAATCATCAGCAACTTCTCGGACACTGTATCTGTCACTGAGACAACTTCCATCAGTGACCTAGAGTCAAAGATGCAAGAAGTAACAATCAGCAAGAAAAGTTGTGTGATTGTGTCAGATCAGCAACTTAAAAAGAAGAAAGCCAAAAAGACCGGCTCTTTGAACAAAAAGTGTTATAAATGTGGCAACAGGCAACATGTGTCATCTGAATGTTCTGTTTTACCTTTTGAAAAACAAAACACCATCAGTGAACATTCAGACACGGTTTATTCAAATCAGTGGAAGCCAAAACCAGCGCTTGGTCACTATGAACCTATCTCTGGATGGGTTCATCAATTGGACTAATCATATAGTTCATTTTGTCTCATGAGTATTTATTATGATGTCATACTGTTTTATATCAGTGACTTAATTTCTTCTAAGCTGATTTTGTTAGTATTCTAAGTTGTAACTTAATCAGTGACGAAGCAATCTAATGATATGTTATACAACTTATATACAACATAATCTTTACTCAAGATTTTTAAAAAAAAAAAAAAAAATAATAATAATAATAATAATAATAATAATAATAATAATAATAATAATAATAATAATAATAATCTTTATGGTTTATTCAAGAATAATAATCTTTTTTTCTTTATTTATAAAATGATCACATCTCTATGGTTTATTCAGTATTCTAAGTTGTATTTAAATCAGCGAGACTACATCCTTGCCTAAATAAAGAAACAATGTTATTATTCTTGACTATTTTTTTGTGGTAAATCAAGAAAATTGATTATGTATCTTCAGTAACTTTCAAACTCACTGAAGATATCATTTAATGGTGATTTTCAATCAACAAAACATTCGTTATATTTAGTACATTGTGTATTTAACTTAACGGATTTCAAAATTAAATGTTTTATGGTATATCGGAAAAATCGCGCGCTTCTGACACTCTCTTACCTACGTCAGCGTACTTTTTCCGGCACACCACTCCCATCACCATTAATGCCACCATGCACCACCATCATAACCCTCTCCACCTCTACATCTTCCACCACGACTGCCCACGTTGTTTTCATCTTAGCCACACGATCATTAGTAAAGTGTACTATTTAAACCTACAAATCAGCAACTTGTAAACTTTTACACTTTACTAATTTTCGAAAATCCTTTGGCTTTTCAAAACCCTAAAATAAACGTTTAATCTACGATTTTCAAAGGTTCTGTAATGGCTAAATCAAAATATTTTCTCAACTCATACACTGTCACTGCAGATATCAAAGCTCTTCGAGCTCCTGCAGTCGGTGAAGATGATATCATTACAGTTCCAAAAGCAAATTATTTGGGTAATCTTTCATGCCCTAAAACAGAGTACGCGGAGATTATCACTTTTCTGAAAAATCATTTTATTCTCCCTGCTCTCACATTATCCCCTGAAAAGATGAATCCAGAATGGTTGAGTGAGTTTTGGTATACCTGTACTCACTCAATCGTTAATAGTACCTCTCAACTTAAAGGTTTTATCGATAACGGAAGTCAAGAAATAATTATTTCTGCACACACCATCCGTACTGTTTTACAACTTCCTGAGCACGATACTTACGACCCACTGCCTGACAAAGAAGATGCCAAAGGAGGCATAGTGAATCTCACTGGGATTCACTGCAAATACACTATGGATAGCAATGGAAATCGTAAGTACTCTACTGTTCATAAATCTAAATGGATGGTGTGTGGAATGCCCTATTTTCAAACTTTATTCAATCTTTGGGTACAAAAACAGGGAGTTATGATCAATTCAACTCCCTAGAAGCACAGTTAAGTTGGTCACTGGTCAACTCCTTAAAAGTTGACTATGCAAGTGTGATTTTTGATGATATTGTTTCTAGAATCTGTGAATCTACCAGAGCAAAATTTGTTTCCTATCCTAGGTTCTTTTCACTTATTTTTAAAGATCAATTTAAATCCTATGACAGGATTTCATTTAAAGGTTTTGAACCTACTCTGATAGGAAGTCAAATTTTTTGTAAAACTGCAACTGTGCTTCTCCCTGATTTTATGAAACCAAAGGGGATACTTGCACCCCAGCCTTTACAAGCTATACATCAGTCTGGTTCTGCCCCCCCATCGATCACGTCACTGATCACACCTCCAGTGACCATTGCTGATCAACCACCAAAGCAAAAGCCACCAACTGCTCCTAAGAAAATCAAGTTAAAGTCCCTGACATCAAAGGATCAGGGACAGAGTCAGAAAAAGACGTCTAAAGACGCCAAGAGTGAAGCAGCAACTGAACGTTCAGTCCCTGCGGGCACTCTTGATCAACCTATGCCTGAAACTGCTTCACTGGACTCACAAAAGTCCAGTGACTCTATAAAGGGAAGCCTACCGACAGCTACAATGGCTCAACCCATTGTTAGCAGTGATTCGGGTGCAACCCACACCCATCCATCGAGTCAACCCATCAGCCACTCATCATTCTCACAAAAGGATGATGTTTCAGTCAAAGGGCTAGTGTCATCAGCGGGTGTTAACACACTCATTACTGATGACACATCACTGGCTACAGACCCGGGCCAACTCTCATCTTTCACTGCACCGACCGACAATGTCCCTCCCAAGTCACAGGGAGAGATACAGGTTGACCTTTCTGTTTCCAATGATCCATCAGCTAAAACACAAGTTGATGATGTTAAGGAAGCCCAACCAATGGATACTTCTTCATCTTCTTCAGAAAAAGATCAGCAATATGGATCTTATGATCTTACACTTCCAAAGATGAATAAGCAATCAGATGATACTGTTATTTCATCTCTACCCTTCTCCACTATACCACATGCTGATTTCATAACTTCACCCATTCAGGAATTAGATGAAATGTCTATTTCCAGTGATAACATTGCTCAACATGCTGATGATCAACCATCTCAACCAGATGTTGAAATTCAATCTGAATCACAAACAATTCCACCAATCTCCCATACCACTCAAAAATCACCAACCAACAAAGCATCAACTTCCACCACATCATCAACAGACAAATTGCTGCTTGAGTATATTGCTGCTTCACAGCAACAAATTCGGATGCTTACTGAAGACAGAGAGATTTTGACTGGCAAACTCATTGATCTCACTAATAAGGTTCACTCTCTTGCAGCAGCTTACGAACCCATTCCAGATTGGAGTGATTCTATCAAAGAAAAGGTCTCACTTATTGCAAATGCTGAAATAGATCACTATCGACTTCTGGAAACTCATGCAAAGTCTCTTATCGATCTCGCATCATTCACCAGAATCAACCTCAAAACTCATGAAGATTCAATAATCTCTCTCAATGAAAAACAAAAAATGATGGCATCTTCTGTTGTAGATTATATCACTCATGCTGATAAAATTATCAGCGAGCTTCCACAAATTATCTCCAACCATCATGAAACCATCACTGGTCTAGAAACTATGCATGAAGATCATCAGAAAATCTGCATTAGACTTGAGGAGATCATTCAATTCGTTTCTGAGGCTGAGGGGGAGAATGAAGATGATGATGCTAAGGATTACACTCCCTTTGACAATGACTCATCAGATATGGATGTCACTGAGGAAAGAGAGATGGTTGTTTTCCCTGAGTTTCATCCTGATGAACAAAGGAGGTATGACTATCTAGTCAAAGAGTGGGCTGCTGATGAGAATGCACGAGTTATGGGGGAGTCAGCAAGCTTTGAGCTGATGAGGTGGGAATGGATGAATAGACAACAAGAGGATGATGTTGTCAATATGGATGAAGGAGATGATGATGATGATGATGATGACAATGATGGTAATAATGGAAGTGATGAAAAGAAAAATGATGTTGCTGATATACAAGATAGTGCTGATAAAGAAATCAAGAATGATGGGACAAGTGAAAAAGGAACTGATGCTGGTACTAATGATAAGAAAGAAAAAGATGTTGATAATCAAATAGAAGATCAGCAGGAAGATCAGCAACCAATCTCTTCTATTCTGGTTACTGATGATCAAGTAGAAGATCAGCAAGAGGATCAGCAACCAGTAGTCTCTGATGATCAAATGGAAGATGTAACACCCGCCAAATTAGGACTTTAATTAGTGCCTAAACTACTTGTAATTACGTGTATTTAGTTTTGTAATACTCTGAACATATGTAACGTTTTGGTGTAATTAGATACACGTTTACGCGATTTACTGAATCGTACACTTACAAACCGGACTAGGTCCGACAATATATTTATGGACGTTGGTGACAAAGCTTATAAATAATGTGGCATTAGCCAAACAAACATTATTTACACTAATATATTTGGTAAAATATATTACACAAAATTTGTATCGCCTAGAACACTCTGTACATGATGAAAACGCACGAAACGTACCCGGTAGACAAATAAATCCAAGTTATAATTTTATAACTTAAAAATATGTTGTTTTGATTAAAACCTTCATTTAAAATGTCGTGTCTTAAAACGTTAATGAAACGCATTATGTTGAACATGTAACACTAAATAACATTTAAACGATCGTGAGACTTAACGCAAATTCGAGGAACGAGCATGAGGCCGAGACCCAAACGGGTCAGCTCAGCCCCGTGGGTCCAACCCGCGACCCATGACCCACCCCCCTTATAACCCCATTTTCTCTCATTTTCATCTCTCATTTCACCACCAACACTTCACCCAACTCTCTCTCTTTTCCCTCATTTTCGGCAGCCCCAAATCCACCAAAAACACCATCAAAAATCGTTTATCATCATCATCCGGAACAAGCACAAGGATCACCAACTCGAGCTCTCCATCTTCATCTTTTTCGTTTTCAATTTTGAGGTATAAAATGTTAAAACTCTTTTAAATTGCTTATTAAGCTTTGATTTACATGCTAGAACGTTTCCCCAACGAGTTTATGTCCAAAAACCGACTTAAAAAGCCGATTTTTAGAGTTTTTATGCGAACAGCCCGTCTCGCGAGCCGAGATCTGTTCATCCAACGAGGCGAGTCGAGATTCGACTCGCGAAGCCATCCTGCGAATCGGAGTCTCTTATGAACCGAACTGACCCGCGAGTTGACCTGCGAGTCGAGATGACTTGCGAGTCGAGTTAATTTGTGAACCGAACTGACCCGCGAGTCGAGTTGACCTGCGAGTCGAGTTGGCCTGCGAGTCGAGTTCTCCCAGCTCGGTTCGCAGCCCATTTTGTCTTTCGGACCCAAATTCGGTAATAAAGGCACTAATATGAACTAAGATTTATCACTTGATTTTATACCAAAATTAGATTTCAAATGCGTTTTCGATAAAGCGATATAGTAGAAATAAAAATTTTCCAAGCTGACCTGGCAGCTCGACCCCAGCCAGGGGCTCTGCCCCTTGGACCCCGCTACCAGGGGCGCTGCCCCCGGACCCCCGTCATTAGATGTTGTAAATACTTTTCGCACTAAGTGTCAAACACTTACAAATAACGAAACCTGATTCAACGATACATATAAGAATAACACTTTTGGATTATTATTATTACAAACCGTCACCAACGGGCCATACTTGTTTTCAAACTACAAACGGATTACTAAACAAACACTTGGACATTTCCTAGTTGAGTGGACAACTAGCATGGGTGGTCTTCTAAGGCACCAACTTATTATTTATTTACTTACAACCTTGCGCGTTTCGGACGCCAGAAGGTTGCAGGGTTCGGAGAACCACTTACGGACTTACATCCGCCTTACTTGGTTGATTTCTCATACATACTTACTGGACTCAGGTGAGTTTTACGGCCCCACTTTTACTGTTTTTATACTTTGGGGGAGATACTTAGCAAATGTTTTACATATGAACACAATGTACTGAACTGATTACTCTACTTTTTACACATGTTGCATGAGTTACTTTTATCCACTGAAAGCCTCCTATCATAAGTTGTTAGTTATTGACTTAAGCGCGATTACTAGTAAATGGATCCATTTGGGATTGACAATCCCTGCCTGGGGTAGTAGCGCTACCACGGATTTCACCGTAGAAACAGGCATATTAGTTTTTGTTACTTTTGAGTGTTCGGATAGCACTCACGGGGGGTACGTGATGATGTACTTAACTGTACCATTCACACTACACTGTTAAGCTTCAACTTGTGGGCTCATGGCACTTGTGATGATTTACTGATTTACTTACTTTGCTTGATAGCAATACGGGTACATATTTGTGGTTCATAAACGATTACTTTACTACTAAACCTGTGAGATTCACCAACCTTTTTGGTTGACCCTTTTTAGCTTTGTATCTCAGGTACACATACGGAGTAGGATCACCCCTGGAAACTAGCTAGAGTTGCATGATTTCTACTTTGCATTTAACGGAGATTCTTAGCATTATCTTTTGTATATTATGATTATGTAATAGAATCTACCGCTTTACGCGTGGACTCTAGAGAACTATATTTTTGTAACCGAAAGCACTATGTTTTCAAACATTATATATATTGGAAATGTAACTATTTTACAAACGTTACATATAGATGTCGTTTGCTTTACTTTGTGCTGTGATATTTGATTAGTAGCACCCCAAAGCTTGCTTCCGCTAAACAGTGAATTTGGGGGTGTTACAGAAGATCTGCTACCAATCTCTTCTATTTTAATAAAAAGAAAAAGGACCAGCGAGTCTCCCACATCAGAGTTCATTTCTTCTAAAAAGATAAACTTCTCTGAAGAAGAAATAGCAGCCGCCATGCACAATCTCAAAACTATCATTCAGCAACCTCATACAGACACTGTCCTATCTGAGGCATCCCCAGCAACAGAAATCATTCCATCGGCAAAAATCCAAACATCAGCAACAATCCAGACAACAGCAACAACACAATCATCAACCCCACTTCCAGCAACAACAACTCCACCAATTACCACAACCACAAAAGCAACTACACAGATCACCATCTCAATTCCCACTATCACCACTCCAACAGAAGCAACAACTACTACAACTTATCATCACTCTCAATCTGAGATCACAAAGTCAGATTCTTCTGTTCCTGCTCATCTTTTGTCATCAGTTGTAACTTCAGAAAGTTCTCATCATGAAGAAACTGAACAACAGCGAATAGTAAGAAAAATTAAAGAGAGACAGAAGCATGAGAGGGAGATGCTTTTAAAATTTCAAGCTGAGCTAGATGAAGAAGAAGAAGAAGAAAGAAAGAGAAAGCTGAAAGAACAAGCTGATTCTGATCGAGCTTATCTATTGAAGCTGAGTGGAGATGAGGCCATTCAAAAAGAAAGAGAAATCTTCTTAAAAAGAAAGCAAGAAGATGAAGACTATATGCTGTCTAAACTCCTTCAAGATGTTGAAGAATCTGATCTTCAACAAGAGATTTGTGCAAATAAAAAGGGCAGCAAGTTGAAAAAGAAAGGGGGAGCAAAGACCTCTGCTTATAAAATGTTGGATGAGATTGACAGAAAGAAATATGCTGTCAGAATGGTTGGAAGATCAAACCCTGCTCCTATCACAAAAGTCTACCTGAAGAAGCCTAAGAACAAGTCTCAAGCTATGCTACTTATCCACAGAGGATTGGATTCTCAAGCAATCAATCTTGATCAAGTCTGTAAACTTCATAGAGAAGAATGGAATGAAATTAGACTTGCTATCAATCACTCCTCAAGTGCTGCAAAGGAAGAAGTCCTGGCTGAGATTGACATATTGTTCAAGAAAATGGTGGATCTACAGCTACTTAGACCAGAAAACACTGTCATATTTGGTGAAGAGATAGTGCAGCCACCAAGTCCAAGGTATAGGGCAGGTACCAACAGAATTATCAGAGTCCCAAACACCAGCAAACTGAATCTGTCAATTCCTGATGGAGTGCCAAGGGTTGAGGGCACTGAAGTTACTGAAGGTGAGAAAGGGATTGTTTACAGGGACTTCAATGGAAAGATGTGTTTCCAAAGAGAATCAGAACTTGAAAAGATAGATCATGAGCAGCTTGTACATCTCATCAGAATAGTCAGCGTGCTTCCCAAGAACTCAATTATGAGAAAAGCAATCATGGAAGAAGGGCTTGCTAGACAGTACAGATTCCTGCCATCCAGTGACAAATATGAGTTACAGAGTGAGTTGGGCATCGTAAAAGAAGAAAAAGTTTGGGGGTGTTTAAATTGAAGCTTGTAATAGATTAGGTTTATTGTAACTAAATTTACTTTATGATATACAGTTCAATGAAACCTAATTGTGTTTTTGAGAAAACCAAAGTGCAAAACTCAGAGCATATCAAAAGAATCCAAAAAGAAAGATGAATGGATCACAAGTATACAGTCACTGAATGTTTAAATTCTTAAACACTGACTATAAACTTTCACAGCAACAAGTTTGTCTAAGGAGCTTCAATCACAATCATTTAGGGGGAGATTGTTGAGTCACTGGTCGCTGATCAACTCAACTATACACTACTCGATGAAGAAATGGATTGTATCGAAGCTGCTGTTGCTAATGATAGGTTTCACTGATCATCATTCATTCTGTTCGATATTCTAAGGAAGATTTAAAGCTCAACTTGGTGTGTCGCTGATCAACGTCAGCGAGAGCATTACTTCTTCAAATCAATAAAGGAAAAAGTCACTGCCAGAATAACAACTAGTCACTGAAGATCTTTTGTTCAATTCATTCTACAAGAGCATGTTAGCTCGCAGTGAGTGAGGAGGATTGCTGCATCTTCAGTGACTATTCAATAAAGCCTCTCAATCATCAAGTACTAAAAAGTACTGTACTTATCTATACATCAGCAAGAATGTTCCAGTTCGAAGTATGTCCGAAAGATTACGTGGCAGCAAGTGATTGGTTTTAAGGTAACGAGATATTTGCGGTAACAGAATTGGGACCCGCAGAATGTCGGTTTATCAGAGATCAGGACCAATCAAGCTGCAACACGTGTCCTTCCAAGATCCTATTTTGTAGGCGATATTTTAGGAACTCTTGTAGTATAAATAGTTCAGTGTTTTGTACTATTGAGGCTAGTCGTTATATGCACCGTTCTTCTGTTTGTCAGAGAACTAGTTTGTCTAGGTGTGTATTAAGACTCAGCGAGGTTAACTATCAGCGTGTATGTCCACTGTACTCTTCATTGTAATAATTTAGCTAAGTGTTTGAATTGGATTAACCTTGGTTAATCCATTCCGCATTCAACACTTCGTGAATTTAATCAATACAATTCACTTTCAGCTACTATTACTTATCGTTCTTTGATTCTGTTATATCTTAAATATGTTATTTCAATACCGTCATACTCTGTTATAGATAATAAATTTAAAACAATCTGAAACACTTGGTAAAATATGAAATTGTTTTAAATTGTATTCAACCCCCCCTTCTACAATTAAACTTTACACTTTGAGATTCCAAATCACTAACTAATAGTGATTACGGGACTATCAGTATAGGATGCCCCTATTTATAGTTTCGGAAGAAACCCCAGATTCGACCCTCAACCGGCGGTTGGACCTTCCAACTGGCGGTTGGAACTGTCAGTCTTGGACTCCAAGTCTGCGACTTCCACCGCCTTAGAAACCCTAATCCCAACCAGCGGTTGGACTTTCCAACCGGCGGTTGGATCCTGTTTCTGGAATCTTTCGCCAAATTTAATTACTTTTGATATTCTAATTAATAAACTATTTATTAATTAACCAAACAATTATAATATTAATACAATTAATAATATCCTTCATCTTTCTCTTGACTTTTTATTGAGGGCAACCCAAAAAGGACTTTACAATTAATGATAGTCTCACCAATTAGTTATGATATTGGACACTATTCCAACAATCTCCCACTTGGACAAATCATCAACTATTATTGGTCTAAGTCTCTATCCTATTAACTTTGTAAAGTGTGCCATCCAACGCAACTGCCGAACTCTGAATCATATCTTAGAGTCAGTCCTTTAGATAAGTGATCAACCATTCCTTTGTTTCACGATATCTTATGAATCGAGACATGGATTATAATCAATCTCAAGAGTCATATATGTTTTCTGATTTCCGATTATATTGACTATATGAGACTACTGTACTATCAACTTAGTCGGCCAGGCCTAGCACTTTTGAGTCAAACTTTAATCATCAGAGGGCCCATGATATCTCTTTTCCATTTTAGGCAAAAGGAACAAATAAATATCGACTACACAGCACTAGTCAACTGACATGCCATACCTAGCATACCCTTTATAACTGGCATTTACGCACAGCGTTTGAATAGACTAAAGTATAACAGACTTGAAGAACTAGATACTTATGTATCTCCATTTCAAGAATAGAAGATATTATCATCTTAAAATCACTCGTGATTTAATCCATGAAGTGATCTCTTTAAGTGCGGGTTTCTCCTATACTTAAATCCCCATTAAGTACCCATGAGTGTTGCAGCAATCTCCATGCCATGTCTAATCTCCATAGACATCTACTAACACTCCATGACAGTCTTAATTCACCACATACTTCCTATAGTGTGATCGACTGAGGAGGTTTGAGTAAGAACTTATTACTCTGGAAGTGGTGTCTAAACATGCAAAACTGAAACACAATGACAAACAATAGTAAATGGTAGAACTCCTTCCAATTAAAAGACTCCATTATTTAATCACCTAGTCTATTACAGTTTCCATCATTGTTTATAACGTTTCAAATTCAAACTAACAACTAAAACTTTACATCATCTCTTAAAGCTATGCTCCTAGCATGTTCATCGTGCTTGGACTTTCCCAGTGGCTTTGTGAACGGATCAGCTAGATTATCCTCTGATCTTACGCTTTTCACAATCACGTGTCCTTCTTCGACTTTCCTTCGAACAAAATGGTATTTCCTTTCAATGTGCTTTGACTTTCCGTGATCCTTGGGTTCTCTACTCAAGGCGACTGCACTTTCATTATCACAGAATATAGCAATAGGATCTTGTACTGTTGGAACAACTCCAAGATCTCCAATGAAATTCCTCATCCAGATAGCTTCCTTTGCTGCTTCACAGGCCGCAATGTACTCAGACTCGCATGTAGAGTCTGCTACTGTATCTTGCTTAGAACTTTTCCATGTCACCGCTCCCCCATTCAGTAGGAATACCCAAACAGACTGTGATTGACAATCATCTCTATCTGTTTGGAAACTAGCATCACTATAACCCGTTACTCTGAGTTCTTCTTCTCCACCATAAACCAAGAACCTGTCTTTAGTATTTCTCAAATACTTAAGAATATTCTTTACAGCTGTCCAATGACCTTCACCAGGATTCTGCTGATGTTGACTCACTAAGCTCAAAGAAAATGATACATCAGGCCTTGTACACGTCATGGCATACATGATCGATCCTATAGCCGAAGCATATGGGATTCGACTCATTGTGTCCAATTCTTGCTCAGACTTTGGACACAGATCCTTACTGATCTTAATGCCATGATTCAAGGGTAAGTTCCCTTTCTTAGAATTTTCCATATTGAATCTTTTCAAGATTTTATCTATGTACGTATCCTGGCTGAGTCCTATGAGACGTTTTGACCTATCTCTATAAATCTTTATACCAAGGATATATGCTGCATCTCCAAGATCTTTCATAGCGAAACTTTTTCCCAACCATTCTTTTACACTTTGTAAAGTTGAGATATCATTTCCTATGAGCAATATTTCATCCACATATAATACTAAGAATACTACAATACTACCACTGAACTTGACATATATACAGGACTCATCTTCACTTCTAGAAAATCCAAACTCTGTGACTTTCGCATGGAAGCAGAGATTCCAGCTACGAGAGGCTTGTTTAAATCTATAAATGGCCTTTTCAAGCTTGTACACTATATTAGGATACTTTGCATTTTCAAAACCTTCCGGATATGCCATGAACACATCCTCTGTCAGTTTCCCGTTAAGGAAAGCGGTTTTGACATCCATCTGCCAAATTTCATAATCATGAAATGCAGTTATGGCCAGCATAATCCTAATTGACTTAATCTTAGCTACTGGTGAGAAGGTTTCCTCATAATCAATCCCATATGTTTGAGTATAGCCCTTTGCTACCAACCTAACTTTATAAGTGTATATTTTCCCATCCATGTCTGTCTTCTTCTTGAAGATCCACTTACAACCCACCGTCTTGAGACCGGGTGTAGTGTCAACTGTAACACCCCCAAATTTGATGATTTGCGGAAGCTTGATTTGGGTGTTACTAATCAATATACAATGCACATAAGATATATAATGAACGACCACTATATGCGTCGTTTTAAACTTGTATTAATAAAGTAAACGTTTGCATCAAAATATTGTTTACATTAGCTCAGCTTGAAATTGAGAGATTTAAGTACATAATTAATCTATACAAAATATAATAATGCAGCAAAATCTCTGATTGTTTGCATGATGACTCGAGCTAATTGATCCTTACTTGAGCAGTCCAACCTACTGCTGGTCACCTGTGATACATACTAAAATGGGTCAGCGAAAACGCTGGTGAGCTCACAGGTTTGTATGTCAATGTATAGTTGTAAGAACCGCAAGATTTATATTGAAATTAAAATGCAATTAAGCAAAATAAAAGTTATACAATACATGAGCACATAGTCTGAGCTTAACTTGAGCGCTAGGTCCAATTAAGAAAACCTAACTGATTTGCCTCCTACGAGTGTCTAATCCACACTCGTCTTCCCAAATGCTAATACATCCGTTTGACCGGTTAGTGCATGCTAACCCGGATGAGGATTGTCAATCCCATATGATATCATATACTAACATTCACGCTAAAATATTAGAGACTATGCTATAGAGGACTTTAAATTGATTAGCTTGAAACTCATGTAGTATTTGAAGGTTGGTACTTGCGTTCTACTTGTAAAACAAAATAGAGTAGTAATATCACACCCCTAGTTGTAAAATAGTGAAAATAGGGCCATGAAACTCACCTGAGTCTTGAAGTGTTTAATTTAATAAACTTGAAGTATTTTACCAAATACTTAATAATTGCGTTATAAATTATAACGTTAACTTGTTTTGTTTGTTTGCGCGTTTATTATCTTAATCGCGTATCCATTGATTGTATGATTCGAAATGAATACTAAATATTATAAAAATAATATTTTGGATATAACTGTGTTGTTAAATAATGTTTATATTATTTAACTAATTCGTTCACCAACGTCCGTATTAAATGAATCGAATTACATTCGATTTGAAACTTGTACGATTTAATCAAATCGCATACTTGTATATATTCAACAATATATATTAATTGGTACATCAATTAGCCTAACACAGAACTGATTACATGTATTAAAACTTGATTAGGCACTAATTACTAGTCCTAATTTGACGGGTGTCACATTCTCCCCCTGTTAGAAGAATTTCGTCCCGAAATTTAAGTCGAAGTCGTGTTTGTACTTGAATCAGTGAAGAGTTGAGGATACTTGAGTCGCATTTGGTCCTCCCGTTCCCAGGTGAATTCCGGACCACGCCGCGAATTCCACCTGACTTTGACAATGGGAATACGACTTTGTTTGAGTTGTTTGACCTCACGGTCCATGATTTCGGCGGGTTCTTCAACGAAGTGAAGCTTGTCGTCAACTCGAATCTCATCGAGTGGAATGATAAGTGTCTCATCAGACAGACACTTCTTCAAATTTGAAATGTGAAAAGTGGGATGCACACTGCTAAGCTCGGTTGGCAGTTGCAATCGATATGCCACTGGACCTATTCTCTCGAGGATCTCAAATGGTCCAATGTATCTGGGATTTAACTTCCCTCGTTTTCCAAATCGAATTACGCCTTTCCAAGGCGATACTTTGAGTAGTACTCGATCCCCAACCTGGAACTCGAGTGGTTTGCGTCTCACGTTAGCATAGTTTTTCTGACGATCACGTGCAGCTTTGAGTTTGTTTTGAATCTCGAAGATTTTCTCGGTTGTTTCGTGAATGATTTCCGGACCCGTGAGTTGGCTATCCCCAACTTCGGTCCAACAGATAGGTGACCGACACTTACGACCGTACAGTGCCTCGAATGGTGCAGCCTTGATGCTAGAGTGATAAATGTTGTTGTACGAGAACTCGCACAACGGTAGATGTTGTTCCCAGTTTACACCGAAGTCAACTACGCAGGCACGTAGCATGTCTTCAAGTGTTTGAATTGTTCGTTCACTTTGGCCGTCGGTTTGAGGATGGTATACGGTACTCATGTCAAGACGGGTACCTAGTGATTTCTGAAGTGATTGCCAGAAGTGAGATGTGAAACGACTGTCCCTATCAGAGATAATTGAGGTTGGAACACCGTGTCGAGAAATGATTTCCTTGATGTAAATTCGTGTGAGGCGTTCCATTTTGTCGGTTTCTTTGATTGCCAGGAAGTGAGCAGATTTGGTGAGACGATCGACGATCACCCAAATGGTATCGCAACCGCTCGATGACTTTGGTAGTTTGGTTATGAAATCCATGGCAATTTGTTCCCATTTCCATTCAGGAATGTCGGGTTGTTGAAGTAAACCAGAAGGTTTTTGATATTCGGCTTTGACTTTCGAGCAAGTGAGACACTTGCTGACATACGTGGCGATTTCGGCTTTCATGTTTGGCCACCAATAAAAATCCTTGATGCCGTGATACATTTTGTCGGATCCCGGATGGATGGAATATTTAGACTTGTGAGCTTCATCCATCACCAAGTCTCGCAGGTTCCCAAAACTAGGCAACCAGATTCGGGTTGAGAAGCACCTAATTCCGTTAGGTTTGATTTCAAATTGTTTATACATGCTTCGCAAGGCTTCGTTTTTGATGTTATCGGGTTTCAAGGCTTCGAGTTGAGCAGTGAGAATCTGAATGTTCAGATCGTTATGAATTGTCATGCTGAGGGCTCGGACTCGAAGTGGTTTCACTCGCTCCTTTCGACTGAGGGCATCGGCAACAACATTTGCCTTCCCTGGATGGTATTTGATTTCGCAGTCGTAATCGGTAAGCAACTCGACCCAGCGACGTTGCCTCATGTTGAGATCCTTTTGATCGAATATGTGTTGGAGACTTTTGTGGTCGGTGAAGATTGTGCACTTAGTGCCGTAAAGATAATGTCTCCAAATTTTGAGAGCGAAAACGACTGCTCCAAGTTCCAGGTCATGCGTAGTGTAGTTCCTTTCGTGGATTTTGAGTTGTCGTGAGGCGTAAGCAATGACCTTGTCTCGTTGCATCAACAGGCAACCGAGACCTTGATGAGAAGCATCGCAGTATACCACGAAGTCATCGGTTCCTTCGGGTAGTGATAAGATTGGAGCACTGCAAAGCTTTCGTTTCAGGAGTTGAAATGCTGACTCTTGTTTGTCAGTCCAATCGAACTTTTTGTCTTTCTGAGTCAGCGTCGTGAGTGGTAGGGCTATTTTTGAGAAATTTTCGATAAACCGACGATAATACCCCGCCAATCCCAGGAATTGACGTATCTCGGTTGGAGTGGTTGGCGATTGCCAGTCTTTGATAGCCTCGATTTTCGATGGATCAACATGAATTCCTTGATTATCGATAACGTGTCCAAGGAATTGAACGGTTTGCATCCAGAACTCACATTTAGAGAATTTGGTGTACAGCTCCTCGTGCTTAAGTAGTTCAAGGACGGTTTGAAGATGTTGTGCGTGATCTTGTTCGTTTCGCGAATATATGAGGATGTCGTCAATGAAGACAATAACGAACTTGTCGAGATAAGGCTTGCACACCCGATTCATAAGGTCCATGAATACAGCCGGTGCATTGGTTAAACCGAATGGCATCACTTGGAATTCGTAATGCCCATAACGGGTTCTGAAGGCGGTTTTCGGGATATCGGTGTCGCGAACACGCAATTGATGATAACCTGATCGAAGATCAATCTTGGAATAAAAACTCGACCCTTGAAGTTGGTCAAACAAGTCATCGATTCGAGGAAGTGGATAACGGTTCTTGACGGTCAATTTGTTTAACTCTCGATAGTCGATGCACATTCTGAAAGAACCATCTTTCTTTTTGACGAATAGGACCGGAGCACCCCAAGGTGAGGAACTCGGCCTAATGAATCCCCTTTCCAGGAGTTCCTGTAATTGGGTGGACAACTCCTGAAGTTCAGATGGTGCTAAACGGTATGGTGCTCGGGCCAGAGGTGCAGCACCTGGCACGAGATCGATTGAGAACTCAACATGTCTTAGTGGTGGCAGACCAGGTAGTTCTTCGGGAAAGACTTCTGGAAAGTCTCAGACAATTGGCACATCCTCAAGTCGCTTCTCCTCCGACTTTTTCTCCATGATGTGCGCGAGGATTGCTGGATAACCCTTTCTCAGAAATTTTCGTGTTTTCAAACAAGATATGATATTGAGTCTCGTCCCACCGGTCTCCCCCTGTATGACCAAAGTTCTACCGGCGGCGAGAGGGATTCGAACGACCTTGTCGTAGCAAACGATCTCAGCACGATGTTTGGACAACCAGTCCATACCAATGATGAGGTCGAAACTTCCTATTTCAACTGGCATAAGATCAATGGAGAAGGTTTCGTCGGCTAGGTTTAAAGTGCAATTAGGTATCACACTATCAGTTTCTATGAGTTTACCATTTGCAAGTTCTACGGTGTACTTAACATCTAAGGCAACGGGAGTGATGTCAAGTAGTGGGCAAAACTCATCAGATATAAAGCTTCTATCAGCACCAGTATCAAAAAGAACAGAAGCAGTTAAGTTGTTGAGGAGGAACATACCCGTGACCACATTCGGGTCCTGACGGGCATCCCTGGAGTTGAGAACGAATGCTCTTCCTTTGGCATTGTTGTTGTTGTTGTTGTTGCCCTTGTTCTTTCGTTTGGGACATGCATCTCTGAAATGTCCCGTTTCTCCGCATCCATAGCAGGATTTGGGTTGTTGGTTATTGTTATTGGATTTGGGGGCTCGGCAGTCTTTGGTCAAATGCCCGTACTTCTTGCAGTTGTTGCAGGGAGTACTACATGGACCGTCATGGTGGTAGTTACACTTGGAACAGTATGGTCTGTCTCCAGTGTAGCTACGTTTGGTTTCAGTATTGGTGTTGTAAACTTGGATGGTGTTGGTTTTCTTGTTTGGTTGGTTTTGGTGTTCAGAGGATTTTCGCTTGCTGTTGGAGGAGGTATTGGGTGCCTCACGGCTGACAACCAGCGCCATGAGCTCATGTGCTAGCCGGATAGCACTCTCTGTAGTGGTTGGTTTGGACGAAGCAACATTCCCCTGAATGCTCTCAGGGAGGCCGCGGATATATCTTTTGATGCTCTTCTCCTCCGGATCAACTAAACCCGGGCATAAGAACGCAAACTGCTGGAATTTGGTGGTATACCCAGCTATGTCAGTTCCCTGCACCGTCAAATGCCAGAACTCTTCCTCTAGACGGTGCAGTTCTTCTTCGGGGCAGTACTTTTCTCTGAGCTTTTTCTTCAGCTCAGCCCAGGGGAGTTGGTTTGCAATCTCGATGCCTATAGAGTTGGCGTGGGTGTTCCACCACGTAAGTGCACCTTCTTGAAAGGTGTAAGCAGAGAATTTGACCTTGTCTTCCTCTGTACAGTTGCAGAGGTTAAAAACGGATTCCATCCGTTCTATCCAACGGATTAGTCCAATGGCACCTTCCGTACCCTTGAAGTAGAGTGGTTTGCAGCTGAGAAAATCCTTGTAAGAACAAGGCTTGATGATAGGGGTATTATTAGGAGCTTCACCAGTATTTCGGGAGTTTCTAGGCGAGTCCCGAGCAGCCAAGGCATCGGCCACAGCCCGAGAAACTATAGCATTGATTTCCGCATCACTGTAACTTTTCTTCTTGGGCGGCATGATTCTTCAAGAAAGAAAGAAACAAAAGGTACATAAGAAATTGTACCGGAATGAAAATTACAATAGATGCATATATATAAAAGCGGTAACATACGACATCACAATGTAAAATCAATAATATAGAATAATCGAGGGGAATTGTCAATTGATATTACGAGTTCAAAAGATGATAGACAATTCCAAATTACGAGTTCCAAAAGTTACAGGATTAGGTGTTTTACAAAAGTACCGGGAATTGTTACATCCGGTTGAATTACATAGATCCTACAAAAGCATATTAGGGTACAGATTCAGCCTAAGCTAATTCTGACGTAAGTTGAGTTGTGGCAGTAGTGCAGTGAGATGATTCACAGACTCTGCAAGTCTGTTGGCAGTTCGGAGGGCGTCCTCGGTTTCCCTCAGACGTGTCTCGCACTGAAGTAGTCTTGATTGTAGGACAGAGATTTCATTTCGGTTGCCAATCACTTGGTTGTGGACAACCTCCATGGTTTCGATTGTTTCTTCCACTTGATTTTGAAGAGTGTTTATGGTGTTGACAGTGTGCTCGTGATCTTCAGAGACTTGCTCGATTCTTTCCATAGCTGTGAGTCTCCAGATTTCACGAGTTTCTTGGAGTTCGATATCCATAGCGTTAAGTCGTTGTTCGTGGTGATGTACTCTAGCGGTTAAGCCCGGTAGAGTGGGGTGAGTTGGATATGGGCTAGCTCGAGGCAACCTGGTGTCCCTCCTAGCTACCCTTGAGTTTCGTGATTCATGTGGATAAGAGCGTGATGAACTTGGTGGTGTGTTTGCCATTCTGAGACAAAGCGTTAGGAAGAATGAGACCTATATCCATATAATAACTTATATAATATAGCCTAAGATTGTAACGAGGCCTATCTATGTATACTTAGTATCACATAATAGCCTATTAGGTGTCTAGCACAGACTTGTTTGAGTCTCGGTTCTCTCGAGGTCAGAGTCAACTAGTGTATTCCTGTTCAACATGATGGTTTCAGACCTTACATCATCTTTCCTTAATTGTACATAGTTGATCAGGCTATGTTAAATTAAAGTCGTATGCTGAAATTCCTGAACCAGTCATGCATAATGAGGAAATACTGCCTAACGGTCATAGTCTAGGCCCACTAAATGCAACCTAGTTCACTATAACCTTAGGCTCTGATACCAATCTGTAACACCCCCAAATTTGATGATTTGCGGAAGCTTGATTTGGGTGTTACTAATCAATATACAATGCACATAAGATATATAATGAACGACCACTATATGCGTCGTTTTAAACTTGTATTAATAAAGTAAACGTTTGCATCAAAATATTGTTTACATTAGCTCAGCTTGAAATTGAGAGATTTAAGTACATAATTAATCTATACAAAATATAATAATACAGCAAAATCTCTGATTGTTTGCATGATGACTCGAGCTAATTGATCCTTACTTGAGCAGTCCAACCTACTGCTGGTCACCTGTGATACATACTAAAATGGGTCAGCGAAAACGCTGGTGAGCTCACAAGTTTGTATGTCAATGTATAGTTGTAAGAACCGCAAGATTTATATTGAATTTAAAATGCAATTAAGCAAAATAAAAGTTATACAATACATGAGCACATAGTCTGAGCTTAACTTGAGCGCTAGGTCCAATTAAGAAAACCTAACTGATTTGCCTCCTACGAGTGTCTAATCCACACTCGTCTTCCCAAATGCTAATACATCCGTTTGACCGGTTAGTGCATGCTAACCCGGATGAGGATTGTCAATCCCATATGATATCATATACTAACATTCACGCTAAAATATTAGAGACTATGCTATAGAGGACTTTAAATTGATTAGCTTGAAACTCATGTAGTATTTGAAGGTTGGTACTTGCGTTCTACTTGTAAAACAAAATAGAGTAGTAATATCACACCCCTAGTTGTAAAATAGTGAAAATGGGGCCATGAAACTCACCTGAGTCTTGAAGTGTTTAATTTAATAAACTTGAAGTATTTTACCAAATACTTAATAATTGCGTTATAAATTATAACGTTAACTTGTTTTGTTTGTTTACGCGTTTATTATCTTAATCGCGTATCCATTGATTGTATGATTCGAAATGAATACTAAATATTATAAAAATAATATTTTGGATATAACTGTGTTGTTAAATAATGTTTATATTATTTAACTAATTTGTTCACCAACGTCCGTATTAAATGAATCGAATTACATTCGATTTGAAACTTGTACGATTTAATCAAATCGCATACTTGTATATATTCAACAATATATATTAATTGGTACATCAATTAGCCTAACACAGAACTAATTACATGTATTAAAACTTGATTAGGCACTAATTACTAGTCTTAATTTGACGGGTGTCACATCAACCAAATTCCAAACTTGGTTGTCATACATGGACTGAATTTCACTTTTCATAGCTTCCTTCCACTTAGCAGTCTCAGGGCATGCCATCTCTTCCTTGTAGTTAGCAGGCTCATCTAATTCAGCCAGTGTACTATCACTTATCTCATCCTCTTCTTCTATTTGGTAACCATGATAGAACTCAGGAGGATTGCTAACTCTACTAGATCTGCGAACGGGTAAGGATATGTCTTCAGGTTCAACAGGTGTATCCACCTCTTGTTGAATGCCAGTGTTTATTATAGGTTCTTCGTCGGTAGATTCTTGAATTTCTTCAAGATCAATTTTACTCCCACTGTCCTCTTTAGATATCATTTCTCTCTCAAGGAACACTCCTCTTCGAGCTACAAAGACCACATTATCCTTAGGTCTGTAGAATAAATATCCAAATGACTCTTGTGGATAACCGACGAAAAGACACTTTTCAGATCTGGAGTCTAGTTTGTCCTGAGTTTCCCGTCTAACGTAAACTTCACAACCCCAGATTTTGATGTGACCAAGAGAAGGTCTTTTTCCCTTCCACATTTCATACGGTGTCTTTGAAACTTTCTTAGTGGGTATTTGATTTAAGATATGGGCGGCTGTTTCTAATGCGTAACCCTAAAAACTTATCGGAAGTGTTGCTCGACTCATCATAGATCGAACCATGTCTAACAAGGTTCTATTCCTCCTCTCAGCAACACCATTAAGCTGCGGTATTCTAGGAGGGGTCAATTGTAAAACTATTCCACAATCTTTGAGATGATCGAGAAACTCGATACTAAGGTATTCTCTTCCCCTATCGAATCGGAGAACCTTTATCTTTCTGCCCAGTTTATTCTCTACTTTGTTTTGATATCTTTTGAATACCTCAAAAGTATCCGACTTATGTTTGATCAGATAAACATGTCCAAATCTACTGAAGTCATCAGTAAATATAATATAGTATCGATTTCCATCTTTTGTGGCACATCGGAATGGTCCACATACATCTGTATGTACCAAGTCCAATAGTCCTTCACCTCTTTTACACGATCCTGTGAATGGTGACTTAGTCATCTTTCCTAATAAACAAGACTCGCATACATCATTCGATTTGAGGTCGAATGATACCAACACTCCATCCTTTTGGAGTTGGGCGATGCGTTTCTTATTTATGTGCCCAAGACGACAATGCCACAACTTGGATTTATCAAGCTCTTTAGACGAATCAACATTTAAAATAACATTGCTAACACATTCAACATTTTCATATATGCCTTTGTAAGGAGAAGCTTTAAAAATAAAACAATCATTTAAATGAACCAAAATATCTCCATTTCCATTATCAAAAGAAAAATGATAACCATCTTTAAACATAGCATAAAATGAAATAATGTTTCTAGTCATTTCTAACGAATAATAGCAATTATTTAAATCTATCCTAACTCCAGAATTCAGCATGAGCTCAAATCTTCCAATCTTCGTCACAGGTACAATTCCTTTGTTTCCCATAACTAAGTTGAGCTCTCCATGCTTCACACTTCTACTTTCCTTTAGCCCCAGCAATACAGTGCAAATGTGATTACCACACCCTGTATCCAGAACCCATGAATTAGAAGTTGTAGTATTATGGAGTTCGATCATAAACATACCTGAGTGAATACTCTTCTCGACCTTTCCATCTTCAAGGTCCTTCAGGTACTTTGGGCAGTTACGCTTTCAATGCCCCTTTGTGTTGCAGTAGAAGCACACAGTTTCCTTTGGGTCACTAACAGGTGCAATCTCAGAATCGGTCCCTTTCTTAGACCTACGAATGGACTTTCCGTCAGCAGTCTTTCTTTTCCAATTTGACCTTTTCCTTTTCTTTGCACTTTGACCAACAGTCAACACAGGAGCTGTTGAGCCAGAGAACACATCATCTTTCTTGATTCCTTGCTCAGCAGTTTGCAGTAAATTGTGGAGTTCTATTATTGAGCTTTCCCTCTCATTCATATTCATCTGATATGATATTACAAACTGATTGTAGCCAGCTGGCAAACTGGATAAAAGTATGGCGATGGAAAACTCTGTGTCAAATACCATGTTCAATGATTCCAACCTATCAAAGTACCCTTTCATCTCTAAGATGAAAGCACGGATAGAAACTCCAGGTTCGGGTTTGCAAGCCATGAGGGACTTAACTACATCAAGGCGTTCTTTGCTTGCCTTAGCCTGAAACATTTCTTTCAGCTGTTGGTTCATTTCATAAGCCCAAGTGTTTTCAAAAGTCTTTTGCAGTTTAGGGCTCATGGAAGATGCCATGATACAAGACACTTTATTCGCATCATCATAATGTTTCCAGTGTGCCTCAATCTCCTCTTGGATTGATTCATCATCAATTATGGGAATCTGCTCATCGAGAACATACTCTTTGTTCTCGTACCTCAAGGTAAACCTTAGGTTACGCATCCAGTCCATATAATTTAGACCGGTTAGTCTTTCCCTCCCAAGAACTGAAAGTAGTGAGAAGTTCGAGTTATTTGCGGGATTGGGGACGAGAGGATTTACACCATTTAAATTAGCCATCTATGAGATAAAACAGTTTTAGTTAGTTTGAATATTCCTTAATTGATTACCCAATTTTTTAAACTAAGGATAGGATCTATATTTTCAGTTTTATGAAAAGGGTCGCCGTAATCATATAACTAAAATACTTTTATCTATTTCAATTCTATGAAACTCCTAGATCTTTGAGATTCATTGATTTCTATCAATGGCATGTTAATCTCGGTTATGCACATCTACTATTCATGACTCGTATGCCGAGGATCATGAACAAAATGGTGAATTAACCATGCAAACCCCGCGTGATCCCCGGCTCGAGTACGCTTGAGAATCGCGAGTCTAAATCACCACTCATTATGTCCTCATATTAATGTGTTGGTAAACCATACACGCTCCATTAACAGTTCATACGAGAGATGTGCGGATTTCATGTGTTAGCATACTATTCATCATTTCCTATGGCTAAAACGGGATTTTGTTTTACAATTTTAAGTCTACTTTTAATCTTGACCTCATCCTATCAAAAGTCCTCGGTAGCTCCATCGAACGCACAAAGAAACGGAGAAGTAGGTCAGCGCGAAGCCTATTAAAAACCCGACTTCTTTAGGGAAGCAAAGCGACCCGCCTTATACCTCTCTTATAGTTTGTTCACTATGGGTGAGCCGATTTATCAATTGAATGACGATGTTATTTGACTTTAATTATACATATATATAAATCATATTATACATATAATATCTCTTGAAGTTTAGGGTTCTATTTTAAACCTTTTAAAATTGAGTGGTCTATATTAAACAATTCAAAATTATCAGTATCCAAAGTGTAAATGCATATTACCTATTTAGATAATTCTCTTTCCAATTTATCTTTACCTACATACTATTGTAGATAATTAAAAGGTACTATTTGTTAAGCTATGGCTCTTATACCATTGTTGGGTTTTCTATTCCCTAACTAGATTATTATACACGCAGCGGAATAACAAAACTTTAAATAATCTAAGGCAATTAGGAAACTAAAACCCTAAGGGATCTTTAACTTTAACAACATAGTACAATAAAAAAATTGGATAAAGAGAATAAGGAAAACACTAAACTTAGAGAAAACCAATTTCTCGCGCGTAGACAAACGAGCAGAGTTCCGTTACTTGGAGGCAAGTACCCAAAGTAGAATACCTCTAATGCTTCACACCCAAAAACCCAAGAGAAAGTCGAATTTTCGAACCCTCAAAAATTCGTATTTGAAAACTTATGTTATGAAGGTATAGGATGCCCCTATTTATAGTTTCGGAAGAAACCCCATATTCGACTCTCAACCAGCGGTTGGACCTTCCAACCGGCGGTTTGAGCGGTCAGTCTTGGACTCCAAGTCTGCGACTTCCACCGCCTTAGAAACCCTAATCCCAACCGGCGGTTGGACTTTCCAACTGGCGGTTGGATCCTGTTTCTGGAATCTTCCGCCAAATTTAATTACTTTTGATTTTCTAATTAATAAACTATTTATTAATTAACCAAACAATTATAATATTAATACAATTAATATTATCCTTCATCTTTCTCTTGACTGTTTATTGAGGGCAACCCAAAAAAGGACTTTACCATTAATGATAGTCTCACCAATTAGTTATGATATTGGACACTATTCCAACAGTTCCAGCATACAATAGTATTGTTCCATTTCTTGTGAGCGTAGTTCGCATTGTTACAGTCTTAGTTATAGCACTTCGATTTCATTTCTGTCCTCGATCACTTGTTGATGTACAATTTCCATGGTTTTAGTCATGTCTTCCTGATCCTGGGTGATTTGTCCAAGTCATCCCTGGGCTAGACGCATCCAGCCCAATCATGTTTCATGTTGTTCGATTAGCATCTCATCGAGCCTCTCCTCATGACGATGTTGCTCCATTTACACATCGTCAAGTCTGTTTTCATGGCAGTGTAGTCAAGCGGCTAACACCGGGACAGTAAGATAAACGGGTTCGTGGGTGTATGGAGAAATTTTCATGTTTGAGGAATCCTTGGCTTCATCAGTGATGAGTATGTTTTCCTCGATTCTCCAAGTAGCAACAGTAGTGGGTAACCAGCTCCATTGGTGGGCGACTACCCGACGACGGGTTTCAGTAGGAGCGTTACCAGTGGTGGTGTGGGTAGAGTAAGGACTAGCTCGTGATGACCTAGCGGTCCTCCTAGTCATGCGTATCATACTCGATCCCGAGGGATGAGAGTGAGGTGGAGTGTGTGACGTAGAATCCTCCTCAGGATTAGGTGACGATACAGCGGAAGGCGTTGTCATGTTCTGTGACAAGAGTATAAGAGAATGAGGCCTACTAATATAATCTAATATATATAATAGCCTATCATGTATAGCACATATAAGTTTGGTCCCATCTCTATCGTAGTCAGAGTCTGCTAATGTATCCCTGTTCACTATAACCCCTTTTAGACCTTGCATCGATCCTTCTTTAATTGTACATAGTTGATCAGGCTATGTTATATTAAAATGAAAGAATGATGCAATTCCTGAACCAGTCATAACTGATGAGGAATACTAACCTAACGGTCATAGTCTAGGCCCACTAATGCAACCTAGTTCGCTATAACCTTAGGCTCTGATACCAATCTGTCGCACCCCCAAATTCGTACAGCGGAAGCAATTCGGGTCGGGGCGCGACTAATCAAATATTATCACACCAAAGTACAACGAACGACCTTTACATGAGTCGTTTTGAAAAATAGATACATTTCCATATATGTAATTGTTGTAAAACATAGTGTTTTCATTACAAAAGTGTAGTTCCCCTAGAGTCCGCGTATAAAAAGGGAGATTCTATTACATAACGATATACAAAAAGTAATGCGAAAGAATCTCCGTGAATGCAGTCGTAAAATCATGCGACTCTAGCTAAGATATCCTGGAGTAAACCTACTCCGTATGTGTACCTGAGAATACATGCTAAAAGGGTCAACACGAATGTTGGTGAGGTCACACGTTTATCAGTAAAAGTATAAGTTATGAACCACAAGATTTTATCAGTGTTGCATGTATGCGTAAACAAGTGTATTGCAACCAAGCAATAAAGTGTATATACAATTGCGATGAGCTCATAGTCGAAGCTTAACAGTAAGAGTGGTACAACCAAGTACCGTATAGTTGCCCCCGTGACTCCATGAGTACTAATCCAAAACACTCATAAGTAACAAGTATCAAACGCCCGTTTGTACAGTACGGTTCGTGGTAGTGCGTGCTACCCCGGGCGGGGATTGTCAGTCCCAAATGGATCCATTTACTAATACTCGCGCTTAAGTTGATAACTAACAACTATGATGGGAGGACTTCAGTGGATTATAATGTGACTCATGTAATCCGTATAACAGTAAATCAGTAGTAGTACTTGTGTTCATATGTAAAACAGAGCAATGTATCTCACCCCTAGGTAAAAACAGTAAAAAGGGGCTACGAGACTCACCTGAGTCTTTGCAAGTAAGCTTTTAAATGAATAAACGTGTATCCGAAAGTAATATCAACCGGTAGGTTCTCCGAACCCGCAACCTTCTAATGCCCTAAGCACATAAAGATTATATGTAAGTGGATGTCTCAAAAGACCATCCATGCTAGTTGTCCACTCAACTAGTTATGTCCAAGTATTCAATCGTTTGTTTAATTAAAAACGTATGCGGCCCGTTGGTGACATTGTGTAATAATAATCTAAAAGTATTATTATTAGTAGGCTTCGTTGTATACTTATAAAGTATATGTATTGCAAGTACGAGTATATCGTATAGAATCAAGTAGTTGTTGCGCGGATACGACACTTGGTTAATGGGCTTAGTTTGTCAACAGATTGTTTAGTTCCCAGGAATCTCAAATCGTAGGGCAGCGTCATCTCGCAAGTCAAGTCGCAAGATACTCGTCTCGCAGTTCAACTCGCAAGACAAGTTCATCTCGCAAGTCAAAGTCAAGTCGCAGGTTAAAGGGTCGAGTCGCAAGAAAGGGTTCAACTCACAAAGGAAGGTTCAACTCGCAAGATTTCATCTCGCAGCATAGTGTGCGAACTGAAACTGAGCTCGGTTCGCAGAATCGGCTGTTAGCGTTTTCGTTTATGGTAATTTGGTCAAACGTGCTCGGTCTGACCCGAGACTTTTACACAAGTCTTAAATATGTTTTCTAACCCACAAAAAGTAGTTTTCATGTTTTGTAAAAAGCGCAAAAGTGTCATTTCGATACGCATACGAAAACTGCCTAGTTGTATTTTTATCAAATTTTGGTCTCGTTCGGGCCTCGTTTTAACTAGGTAGATGGTCGATATAAAATCCGAGAAAAATATATGTTATTCCCCTATGTCTTAGCTTCACAAAACAAATTTTTATGTAATTTTAGCTTAGTGAAACTCATGTAAATAATTTGCAAATGGAAATAGGTCCAGCAGCTCAGTTTCGTTACATACGCACGAAGATCGGTTTATAGCTCAAGTTGTGTGTGTTTTCAAGGGATGATATCTAAATAGAAGTTGTAGTTAACTAACTAATTAAGATTTTACAACTAGTTTCAAGTCTTGAATCGTTGTAGATCTCAATATAAGTTCAAATAATTTTGACTAAAAATCTGATCAGTTTTTGCAGCGAAAACATGTACTTTTATTTAATTATTTAACAATAGAAAACGATTTTTATAAAATATGGGCCTGGATATTACGAATATAGACTCAGTGAAGTTGTGTTTTGAGCTAATAAATGTAAGATTTAGTGAAGAAACGAGTTAGATATCGCATTACAAAGTCGATCTAAATTATTGTCCAGTGGTTATATGTTTTACCCGATCGTTAATAGCGTTATCTTTTGGTTTTCGAGTGGATATTGAACATATACTAGCAAAATTGAAGCTCTAGCATGTACATAAACGTAATCCAAGTAAAACTAGTGAAAGAAAACGAAGATCTTACAAGGAGAAAGTCGATCTAAAGCTAGATGAAGTTGGTTTGCTGCTGTCTTGTTTCTTTGCTTGCTTCCACTTGCGAAATCGGTTACAAGGGAATGTAGGAGACAATGGATGATGATGGTTGTAACACCCGCCAAATTAGGTGTAACACCCGCCAAATTAGGACTAGTAATTAGTGCCTAATCATATGTTAATACATGTAATTAGTTCTGTGTTAGGCTAATTTATGTATCGAAATATATATTGTTGAATATATACTAATTATGCGATTTGATTAAATCGTACGCAAATTAAATCGAATGTATTTCGGTTCCATAAATACGGACGTTGGTGACACAATTTATATTTAAGTATAAAGCATTATCTAAAAACATTACTGGGTCCAAGCTACTGTTTAAATTTTATTCCCAAAGTTGTCCCGCTTCGTACAATTAAAACTTACCTAATTAACAACAAAATACGCAAATTATTTAAATCACATTTTAAATCTTTAAATTAGTAGATAGTTGGTAAAACAATTTAATTAGATTATTAAACAAAAATTCGTATTTTAAAATGGTTAATTAACGCGCAAAATATTTATTAAAACGTTAAATGACGGAGAAAACGAACACCACGTGGAGCGCGGGGCGAAGACTGAAAAGTGAAGGATAACCTCCCACTTTCCATCTCTTTTTCACATTTCTTTCTTTCCTCTCTCTCTCCTCTCTTCCTTTTTTCTCTCAAACAAACCACCACCAACATCACACTAATCCATCAAATAACACCATGAAACGCACTCGGATCATCAAGATTTTAAGAGATTCACGACCACCTCGCAACGATCTACACTTCTATCTTTCCAGATTTCCATTTCGCCACTTTGTAAGTTTCCGATAAAATCCCGAAACCACTCGATTCTTAGTATTTTCACTTAATAGTCGTTTATATAACTTATATATGTCCATTACAAAGAGTAGAACACGATTTTATAGCTTAAAAATGAGTTTGAATTGGGTTTTGGCCGGAAAAATCTCGACCGTCGAAACTTTCTGGGCTGGTGTTCTTCAATGCGACACAAGACTTGTGCCACATGTTGTGTCGTATTTTGCCTGTTCTGTCGTACCTGGTGTCGTATAAATCCTTTTGTGTCGTACCCTTTACGACACAACGTTGTGTCGTATTTTATGTCGTATTTCCCATACGACACAAGCACTATGTCGCTGTTAAATCAGCATCTCGAATCTATGCGACACAACCCTTGTGTCGTATAGATATTGTGTCGCATTTTTATGCGACACAACCCTTGTGTCGCATGACAAATTTTTGTGTCGCACGTTGTGTCACAAAACACAGAAAACCAGAATTTTTAAAGTCAAAGTTACTGTAGAAAAGTCAAATTTACTGTAGCAATTCACTGTAGCAAACGCAATAATAACGTTTTAGAACTATTGTTACAAACCGTCACCAACGGGCCGTACACGTTTTCAAAACATAAATCCAATAATCAACCAAATCGTAGTAATTTGGACATATATAGTTGCGTAACAACTACAAGGGTGATTTTTTGAGATACCCAATCATGTTTATAACCATCGCGTGTCGTGGACACCCTCAGGTTACAAGTCTTTGGACTTCATTACTCGGCTAATCAACTCAAGTTTATTAAGTTAAACTCACAAGACTCAGGTGAGTCTCATAGCCCCTCTTTTTACTGTTTTACTCAGGGGTGTGATACAATGCTTATTTTTAACATGTGAACGCAAGTACAACTTTTATATACTACATGAGTTTTACACACTAATCATTTAAAGTCCTCCGTCAGCATAGTTGTTAATACGTTGTAGCGTGAATATTAGTATATGGTACCATATAGGATTGACCCTCCTCGTTCGGGTTAGCAAGCACTAACCGGGTAAACGGACGTACTAATATTTGGGAAGACGAATGTTGGTTAGGCGTTCGTTGAGGCACCTCGCCCGGAATTCTCTATAGGGGACCCGGCCCTCGAGTTAAGCTCAACTATGTGCTCATGGCTGTATACACGATTACTATCACTTTATTTGCTGGATGCAAATCATTATTAAATCTTGCGGTTCATACTATATTACTTGATTTCAAACCTGTGAGCTCACCAGCTTTAGCTGACCCATTTAGCATGTATCGCAGGTACCAAGCAGTAGGTTGTTTCGGCTTCAGGACTTTTAGCTCGAGTCAGCATACAGACGTTTGAGATTTTCTTGCATTAGTATATTTTGTACAAGTACTTATGTACTGAAATCTTTTTTTATTTAAACTCGAGCTATGTAAAGCTATAAATGTTGTAAACATTTCAATATTAATATATTTTGTTAAAATGACGCATATAGAGTCGTTTACTATATATCTTTGTGCTTTGTTATTGATTAGTAACACCCAAATCGTGCTTCTGCAAATCATTAAATTTGGGGGTGTTACAGATTGGTATCAGAGACTAAGGTTATAGTGAACTAGGTTGCATCTAGTGGGCCTAGACTATGACCATTAGGCAGTATTCCTTATTAGGTATAACTGGTTCAGTGATTACGTCATACGAGTTTAATTTAACATAGCCTGATCAACTATGTATAATTAAGCAAAGATGATGTAAGATCTGAAAGTAGTTATGGCTGAACAGGGTACACTAGAAGACTCTGACCTCGAGAGAACAAAAACTCAAACATGTCTGTGTTAGACACCCCAGGCTATTATGTGATACTAGGTATACATAGATAGACCTCGTTACAATCTTAGGCCATATTATATATGTATTATATGAAAATAGGCCTCATTCTTACTAACGCTTTGTCTCAGAAATGGCAAACACACCGCCCAATCCATCGCGCTCTCAATCCGGGTCTCAGAACCCAAGGGTAGCTAGGAGGAACGCCAGGTTGCCTCGAGCTGTCCCGTACCCCACTCACTTCACCCTACCGACCCTAGCCGCTAGAGTGAACCAACACGAGCAGCGTCTTCACATCATGGACGTCGTGTTGCAGGAAACGAACGAAAACTGGAGACTTACATCTCTCGAACGCATCAAACAAGTCTCCGAGGATCACGAAACCACCGTTAACAATGTAGACGTTCTTTTCAACAAAGTGGTGGAGATAAGCGTAGAAACCGCCCTCTTGAAACATAGACTAGAAGAATGTGAACAACGCTCACGGGAAACGGAAGAATATACCCGTGGATTGGTACAGCGACTAGCATTGGCTGAAGACAATGCCCGACAGGCCAGCAGACTTGCAAATACTGTGGACCGTCTCATTGAAATGATGGAACGGATTAATCTACGTTGAGACTAGTGTAGTCCTTGCCTTGTAATCTATCTTGTAGTCTAATAACTACTTAAGCACTACTTTATGATTCGGTCGGATGTAACAATTCCCGACGCCTTTTGTAATACATCCATGAGATGTAACCTTTGAACTCATATTATCTATCAAATATTCCTTGCTGTTTCAACTCATATTAATTGCCATTTTTCATATTGATGTTATGTATTACCGCTTTTATACATGAACATCTGTGACAATTACAAATTCCTACAAAATCTCATGTATCTTCATTTCTTTTATTGAAGATGCATGCCGCCAAAGACAAGACCATACACTGATGCCCAGCTTACATCACTCATAACCCAGGCTGTGACTGAAGCCCTGGCTCGGAATACTCCACAGAATTCCGAAAGAAACAGCGATGCCGCTGAAACCCCCGCTGCTAAACCTTGTTCTTACAAGGACTTTCAGAGCTGCAAACCCTCAAGTTTCAAGGGTACTGAGGGAGCCATCGGACTAATCAGATGGTTCGAGAAAATGGAAACTGTTTTCCGTGTCAGCAAATGCGCGGAAGGCGACAAGGTTAATTTCGCCACCTGCTCCCTCGAAGATGATGCCCACTCTGGGTGGAACTCATATTCCCAATCAGTGGGTGCTGACACTGCCTACCAACTCTCTTGGGAGGACTTGAAAGCAAAACTCACTGCCAAGTACTGTTCGATCGACAAACTCCAAAAGCTGGACGAGGAGTTCTGGAACCTAAAAGTTCAGGGCAGTAATATCGATGGTTACACCACTAGATTCCAGCAACTCGCTGCCCTCCGCCCAGCCATGGTAAGCATAGAACCTGATAAAATCAGGAAGTACATCCTTGGTCTTCCTGAGCCTGTTCGGGGGCACGTTGCCTCTTCAAACCAAACCACCATTGACGGTGCAATCCTACTGGCCCAAGACCTGATGGCAATGAGCCAAGATTCTGAACCACCCACTTCGTCCTCCCACAACAACAAAAGAAAGTGGTCCGACTACCACAACAACCACCCAAACCAACAAAACAAGAAATCCGACACCATCAAAGCCTACAACACCACCACAGACATCAAACGGGGCTACACTGGGAGCAAACCCTATTGTTCCAAGTGCAGCCGCCACCACGAAGGTTCTTGTGGCTCCTTTTGCAGCAATTGCAAGAGGTATGGTCACCTCACCCAGGATTGCCATTCCCATACTAACAACAACCCTAACAACACCAGAACACCCAAAGTCTGCTTTGAGTGTGGGAACCCCGAGCACTTCAGGGACACATGCCCAAGGCTGAAGAACAACAACAACAGCAGCAACAACCGCAACAGCAACAACAACAACACCCGAAGTAGAGCCTTCGTCATCAACTCCGGGGACGCCCGCCAAGACCCAAATGTGGTCTCGGGTATGTTCCTCCTCAACAACTTAACCGCTTCTGTTCTATTTGATACTGGTGTTGATAGAAGCTTTATCTCTGATGGCTTTTGCCCATTACTTGACATCACTCCTGTTGCCTTAGATGTTAAGTACACTGTAGAGCTAGCAAATGGGAAACTTATAGAAACCAATAGTGTGATACCTAATTGCACTTTAAACCTAGCTGACGAAACCTTTTCAATCGATCTTGTACCCGTCGAAATCGAAAGTTTCGACGTCATCATTGGAATGGACTGGTTGTCTAAACACCGAGCCGAAATCGTTTTTTACGATAAGATCGTCCGTATCCCACTCGCCTTCAGTAGAACCTTGATCATACAGGGGGAGACCGGTGGGACGAGACTCAATATCATCTCTTGCTTAAAAACCCGAAAATTTCTGAGAAAGGGTTACCCTGCAATACTCGCACACATCACAGAGAAGAAGTCGGAGGAGAAGCGACTTGAGGATGTGCCAATTGTTAGAGACTTTCTCGAAGTCTTTCCGGAAGAACTACCTGGTCTACCTCCACCTAGACAGGTTGAGTTCTCAATCGATCTCGTGCCGGGTGCCGCACCGGTGGCCCGCGCACCATACCGTTTAGCCCCATCCTAACTTCAGGAGTTGTCCACCCAGTTACAGGAACTCCTGGATAGAGGATTCATTAGACCGAGTTCTTCACCTTGGGGAGCTCCGGTCTTATTTGTTAAAAAGAAGGACGGTTCATTCCAAATGTGCATCGACTATCGAGAGTTGAACAAATTGACCGTCAAAAACCGATACCCACTTCCTCGCATTGATGATCTATTCGACCAACTTCAGGGTTCAAGTTTCTACTTAAAAATTGACCTGCGATCAGGATATCATCAGTTACGGGTTCGCGACACCGATATTCCAAAAACTGCTTTCAGAACTCGTTACGGGCACTACGAATTCCAAGTGATGCCCTTCGGTCTAACCAACGCACCGGCTGTATTCATGGACCTCATGAACCGGGTGTGTAAACCTTATCTCAACAAGTTTGTCATTGTCTTTATCGATGACATACTCATTTACTCGCGCAACGAGCAAGAACATGTGCAACACCTCAAAACCATCCTAGAACTACTTAGACACGAGGAGCTTTACGCCGAATTCTCTAAGTGTGAGTTCTGGATAAAAACCGTTCAATTCCTTGGTCACGTGATCGACAGTCAGGAAAATTCACGTTGACCCATCAAAAATCGAGGCTATCAAAGACTGGCAAGCACCCAGCACTGCAACTGAAGTACATCAATTCTTGGGTCTTGCTGGGTACTATCGGTGATTTATTGAAAATTTCTCCAAAATAGCTCAACCACTCACGGTACTGACTCAGAAGGACAAAAAGTTCGATTGGACCGATAAACAAGAGTCAGCGTTCCAACTTCTGAAACAAAAGCTTTGCAGTGCTCCAATTCTATCACTACCCGAAGGCACCGATGACTTCGTGGTATACTGCGATGCTTCTCATCAAGGTCTCGGTTGCGTGTTGATGCAACGAGACAAGTTCATTGCTTACGCTTCTCGACAACTCAAAATCCACGAGAAGAACTATACCACCCATGACCTCGAACTTGGAGCTGTCGTTTTCGCTCTTAAAATCTGGAGACATTATCTATACGGCACTAAGTGCACAATCTTTATCGACCATAAAAGTCTCCAACATATATTCGATCAGAAGGATCTCAATATGAGGCAACGTCGATGGGTCGAGTTGCTCACCGATTACGATTGTGAAATCAAGTATCATCCAGGGAAGGCAAATTTGTTGCCGATGCCCTCAGTCGAAAGGAACGGCCGAAACCATTTCGAGTCCGAGCCCTCAGTATGACCATTCACAACGATCTTACCGTTCAGATTCATACCGCTCAGATCGAAGCCCTGAAACCTGAAAACGTCAAAACCGAAACCTTGCGGGGTATTGACAAACAATTCGAAATCAGACCTAATGGGATTAGGTATTTCTCAAACCGAATCTGGTTGCCTAGTTTCGGGAACCTACGAGACTTGGTGATGGATGAGGCTCACAAGTCCAAATATTCTATCACGGAATCAAGGAATTTTATTGGTGGCCGAACATGAAAGCCGAAATCGCCACTTATGTCGGCAAGTGCCTTACGTGCTCAAAAGTCAAAACCGAACATCAAAAACCTTCTGGTTTACTCCAACAACCTGAAATCCCTAAATGGAAATGGGAACAAATTGCCATGGATTTCATAACCAAACTACCTAAGTCGTCGAGCGGTTGCGATACCATTTGGGTGATCGTCGATCGTCTCACCAAATCTGCTCATTTCCTGGCAATCAAGGAAAACGATAAAATGGAACGCCTTGCACAAATCTACATCAAAGAAATTGTTTCTCAACACGGTGTTCCAATCTCGATCATCTCTGACAGAGATGCCCGCTTCACTTCTCACTTTTGGCAGTCACTTCAAAAAGCATTGGGTACTCGTCTCGATATGAGCACCGCGTACCATCCTCAAACCGATGGCCAAAGTGAACGAACCATTCAGACACTGGAAGATATGCTACGCGCCTGCGTAGTTGATTTCGGTACAAACTGGGAAACACACCTACCGTTGTGCGAATTCTCGTACAATAACATCTATCACGCCAGCATTAAGGCTGCACCCTTTGAGGCACTGTACGGTCGTAAGTGCCGATCACCGATTTGTTGGACCGAAGTGGGAGACAGCCAACTCACTGGTCCTGAACTCATACACGCCACCACTGAGAAAATTGTGGAAATCCAAAACCGACTCAAAGCCGCACGTGATCGTCAGAAAAGTTACGCTGACGTGAAACGCAAACCACTCGAGTTCCAGGTTGGGGATCGAATACTCTTAAAAGTATCACCTTGGAAAGGCGTCATCCGTTTTAGCAAACGCGGGAAGTTAAATCCCAGATACATCGGGCCTTTTGAGATCCTCGAACGGATTGGCCCCGTAGCTTATCGATTGCAGCTGCCATCCGAACTCAGCAGCGTGCACCTCACCTTTCACATTTCTAACCTAAAGAAATGCCTGTCCGATGAGACACTTATAATACCACTGGATGAGATTCACGTCGATAACAAACTTCATTTTGTTGAGGAACCCGCTGAAATCATGGACCGTGAGGCCAAACAAGTAAAACAAAGTAGTATTCCCATCGTCAAAGTAAGATGGAATTCGCGGCGCGGTCCGGAATTCACTTGGGAACGGGAAGACCAAATGCGACTCAAGTATCCTCAGCTATTCACCGATTCTACATCAACCACGACCTCGAACTAAATTTTGGGACGAAATTCTCTTAACAGGGGGAGAATGTAACACCCGCCAAATTAGGACTAGTAATTAGTGCCTAATCATATGTTAATACATGTAATTAGTTCTATGTTAGGCTAATTTATGTATCGAAATATATATTGTTGAATATATACTAATTATGCGATTTGATTAAATCGTACGCAAATTAAATCGAATGTATTTCGGTTCCATAAATACGGACGTTGGTGACACAATTTATATTTAAGTATAAAGCATTATCTGAAAACATTACTGGGTCCAAACTACTGTTTAAATTTTATTCCCAAAGTTGTCCCGCTTCGTACAATTAAAACTTACCTAATTAACAACAAAATACGCAAATTATTTAAATCACATTTTAAATCTTTAAATTAGTAGATAGTTGGTAAAACAATTTAATTAGATTATTAAACAAAAATTCGTATTTTAAAATGGTTAATTAACGCGCAAAATATTTATTAAAATGTTAAATGACGGAGAAAACGAACACCACGCGGAGCACGGGGCGAAGACTGAAAAGTGAAGGATAACCTCCCACTTTCCATCTCATTTTCTCATTTCTTTCTTTCCTCTCTCTCTCCTCTCTTCCTTTTTTCTCTCAAACAAACCACCACCAACATCACACTAATCCATCAAATAACACCACGAAACGCACTCGGATCATCAAGATTTTTAGAGATTCACGACCACCTCGCAACGATCTACACTTCTATCTTTCCGGATTTCCATTTCGCCACTTTGTAAGTTTCCGACAAAATCCCGAAACCACTCGATTCTTAGTATTTTCACTTGATAGTCGTTTATATAACTTATATATGTCCATTACAAAGAGTAGAACACGATTTTATAGCTTAAAAATGAGTTTGAATTGGGTTTTGGCCGGAAAAATCTCGACAGTCGAAACTTTCTGGGCTGGTGTTCTTCAATGCGACACAAGACTTGTGTCACATGTTGTGTCGTATTTTGCCTGTTCTGTCGTACCTGGTGTCGTATAAATCCTTTTGTGTCGTACCCTTTACGACACAACGTTGTGTCGTATTTTATGTCGTATTTCCCATACGACACAAGCACTATGTCGCTGTTAAATCAGCATCTCGAATCTATGCGACACAACCCTTGTGTCGTATAGATATTGTGTCGCATTTTTATGCGACACAACCCTTGTGTCGCATGACAAACTTTTGTGTCGCACGTTGTGTCGCAAAACACAGAAAACCAGAATTTTTAAAGTCAAAGTTACTGTAGAAAAGTCAAATTTACTGTAGCAATTCACTGTAGCAAACGCAATAATAACGTTTTAGAACTATTGTTACAAACCGTCACCAACGGGCCGTACACGTTTTCAAAACATAAATCCAATAATCAACCAAATCGTAGTAATTTGGACATATATAGTTGCGTAACAACTACAAGGGTGATCTTTTGAGATACCCAATCATGTTTATAACCATCGCGTGTCGTGGACACCCTCAGGTTACAAGTCTTTGGACTTCATTACTCGGCAAATCAACTCAAGTTTATTAAGTTAAACTCACAAGACTCAGGTGAGTCTCATAGCCCCTCTTTTTACTGTTTTACTCAGGGGTGTGATACAATGCTTATTTTTAACATGTGAACGCAAGTACAACTTTTATATACTACATGAGTTTTACACACTAATCATTTAAAGTCCTCCGTCAGCATAGTTGTTAATACGTTGTAGCGTGAATATTAGTAGATGGTACCATATAGGATTGACCCTCCTCGTTCGGGTTAGCAAACACTAACCGGGTAAACGGACGTACTAATATTTGGGAAGACGAATGTTGGTTAGGCATTCGTGGAGGCACCTCGCCCGGAATTCTCTATAGGGGACCCGGCCCTCGTGTTAAGCTCAACTATGTGCTCATGGCTGTATACACGATTACTATCACTTTATTTGCTGGATGCAAATCATTATTAAATCTTGCGGTTCATACTATATTACTTGATTTCAAACCTGTGAGCTCACCAGCTTTAGCTGACCCATTTAGCATGTATCGCAGGTACCAAGCAGTAGGTTGTTTCGGCTTCAGGACTTTTAGCTCGAGTCAGCATACAGACGTTTGAGATTTTCTTGCATTAATATATTTTGTACAAGTACTTATGTACTGAAATCTCCTTTTATTTAAACTCGAGCTATGTAAAGCTATAAATGTTGTAAACATTTCAATATTAATATATTTTGTTAAAACGACGCATATAGAGTCGTTTACTATATATCTTTGTGCTTTGTTATTGATTAGTAACACCCAAATCGTGCTTCTGCAAATCATTAAATTTGGGGGTGTTACATTAGGACTAGTGATTAGTGCCTAATCATTCGTTAATACATGTAATTAGTTCGGTTTTAGGCTAATTATTGTATCAAAATATATATTGATGAATATATACAATTATGCGATTTGATTAAATCGTACGCAATTTAAATCGAATGTAATTTGATTCATTAAAATACGGACGTTGGTGAAGCATTTTAAATTAATCATTGTGTAATAACATTTCCATATACAAAATAGTATCTTAATAATACTCCCAAATTGTATTGTTCCGTATAATCAAAATTTACGCAACTTAAAAACAGAAATATACAATTTTATTTAAGAATTTGATAAAATAATTCAATTAAATTATTTAACAAAAATTCGTATTTTAAAATGAATAATTGACGCGTAAAATAAATATTTAACGCTTAAACGACGGAGAAAACGAACACCACGCGGAACACGGAGCGGGGACTGTGAGGTGAGGCTTTCACCTACACCCCACCTCTCCTCTTTTTTCTTTTTCATTTTCACCATCTCATCTCTCTCTCTCCTTCCTTTTTTCTCTCAAAATTTCACCATCACCACCACCTCATTAATTCGCAAAATCACATCGTCAAACGTACTCGGATCATACCACTCCTTTGGAAGAAAAGCATCACCGCTTCATGATCTACCTTCCCATCTTTTCGGAATTTCCATTCGACACTTTGTAAGTTTCCGACAAAATCCCGAAACCTCTCGATTCTTAGTATTTTTACTTGTTTGTTGTTTATAATAACTTGTAATGTCCAAAAAATGGGTTGGGTAAAAGATTTGGACCAAACGGAAGTCGCCCGGCCGATTTTCCGGCCACCGGAACCAGATCAGTCGCCGATGTCACATTTGGCTTGGCCCGATTGCGACGTCAGCTACAATGTCGCAAAACCTCTCGTGATGTCGCATGGTGCGACATCAGTCACAAAGTCGCATTAAATTGCGACGTCGCATATAGCGACATCAGCCTTAACGTCACTAATACCTCACAACGTCGCATATAGCGACATTAGCCTTAACGTCGCTAATACCTCACAACATCGCATATAGCGACATTGACCTCAAAGTCGCATTAAATTGCGAATGTCGCACATAGCGACGCCATGCTCAACGTCGAAGTCAGAACCTGCGACGTCGCACCCAACGTCGCACAAAACAGAAACTAGAAAACACAGATTTTTACTAAGTGTCGAGACCCAAAACTTTATTACTTGATTTTACCCAAATTCAACTCTCAGGTGCGTTTTTCACCAAAGCAATATAGTAGAAATAAAAATTTTCCAAGCTGACTTGGCAGCTCGACCCCGCCAGGGGCTGCCGCCCCTTGGACCCCGCTAACCAGGGGCGCTGCCCCCGGACCCCCATCACATAAAGTGTATAGACACCTTTCACACCAAGTGTCAAATTTGCATAACACTACGAAATCATAATAATAATAATTAAGATTATTATTACAAACAATCACCAACGGGCCGTACACGTTTTCAAACACTTAACAAATCAACAAAATCGAAACCATTTGGACATTCTAGTTGGACGAACAACTACAAGGGTGATCTTTTGAGATACCCAACCATATTTATAATCATCGCGTGTCGTGGACACCCTCAGGTTACAAGTCTTTGGACTTCATTACTCGGCTAATCAACTCAAGTTTATTAAGTTAAACTCACAAAACTCAGGTGAGTCTCATAGCCCCTCTTTTTACAACTTTATGCTCAGGGGTGTGATACAACGCTCGTTTTTAACATGTGAACGCAAGTACAACTTTTTCATATACTACATGAGTTACTCACGACTAATCATTTAAAGTCCTCCGTCAGCATAGTTGTTAATACGTTGTAGCGTGAATATTAGTATATGGTACCATATAGAATTGACCCTCCTCGTCCGGGTTAGCAAGCACTAACCGGGTAAACGGACGTACTAATATTTGAGAAGACGAGTGTTGATTAGGCACTCGTGGAGGCAAAAACGCTCAGGCTGTGACCCTGACCCACGAGTTAAGCTCAACTATGTGCTCATGGCTGTATACACTTACATTATCAATTGCTGGATGCAATTCAATTACTTAAATCTTACGGTTCATACAACATTATTTTATATTTAAACCTGTGAGCTCACCAGCTTTAGCTGACCCATTTTAGCATGTATCGCAGGTACTAAGCAGTGATCGGATTGCCCTCAGGATTAATATGGCTCGATTCAGCATGCAGATATTAGAGATTTTTTTGCATTAGTATATTTTGTACAAGTACTCATGTACTGAAATCTCTCATTTAATCGAGCACGAGCTATGTATTAGTTGTAAATGTTGTAAACATTTTAACATATATATATTTTGTTAAAACAACGCATATAGAGTCGTATACTATATATCTTTGTGCTTTGATTATTGATTAGTAACACCCAATGTATGCTTCCGCTAAACAGTAATTTGGGGGTGTTACAATGGTGGTTGCTAGGGTCTCTTGGAGGATGATTTTGAGAGTGTTTTTGTTGGTGTTCTTCAGCTGGAAGTCGTGAGAATGGGGAGGGGAAAGAGGAGGAGTGAAAGACAAAGTGTGTGTGAAATGAGATGGGTAAATGAGGGGTAAAATGAGTTTAAGGAATTTAAAGAAAGGGTTAGGGCTGGGCGTAGATGGGCCGTGGGCCTGAGCTGGCCCATGGGCCAGGGCTCGTGAGCTTGGGCTCACAACTCGTTCCTCGAACTCGTGTAACGTTGTCGTTCGGTAAATCGTTAAACACGCGTTATTCGTTAAATCGTCAAACGTTAAATTTTTGCGTTACGTTTTCAATACATAAACGCTACTGTAAATTAACTAGTAAACTTTTGAAAACTTCATTTCGAGTTACCAAAATATATTTTGGATTTCGTTTGGGTGTCAGGCTCGATTCGCGCATTTTCTCGTGTTCGTTACGTTTTATTCCGACCGTAATAGTTTTTCGTGTATATTATTATAAAATAATAATACAAAGTAAATAACGACTATTTTATTATAAAAATAGATTCACGTTACACATGAAATGTTTCACCAACGGCCGGGTGTGTCGGAATCCATCCGAACAAATCGTGTAATATTAATTTATTACGTACATGTGTATATTCAATATACGAAATATTACAAGTAATTAGTCATATTCCATACAAAATACAAGTAATTACAAGCAAGCTTAAGGTAATTTAATACGCTTGAGTACGGGTTGTCTCACCGAGGCTCAAACCGGGAAGAAAAAGGGTAAACGGGTTCAAATACGGTGGACGGACGAGGAGGCTAGAATTTTAGCTGAACGGTGGATACCTTGTTCCGAAAATGGCGTCCAAGGAAAAAATCAATCAAACGAGACAATTTGGGGTAAAGTTCAATCCGGTTACAATTCTTGTGTGGCACAAAAAGGTAACATTAATCAACTTACTGGCAAGTGGAATAAGATTTCGCACGACACAAAAACATTCCAAGCCCTATACAAACACTATAAAGAGATTTGCCCTCAAAGCGGTGCCGACGAAAATGACGTTTTAAATGCTACCCGAAAAGCATTTAAGGCACAAATTAAGCGTCGATACATTTACGAATCATGTTGGAATGTTCTAAAACATTACCCAAAGTTCTTTGCCAAGCCGGGCGTAATGGGTAATGGGTAACGAAGATACGTTCCAATCTTTTGCCACCGATCTAGATGAGGACGACGGCCCAGTGGGCACGGCTCTTGATACAAACATGAAATGGTTGTTCCAAGACGACCAAATACACCGTCCACCAGGTCGAAAGACGGAAAAAAGTACGACTTCATCGGACGCCGGTTCGTCTTCAAGAAGTATTCATTCCGATAAAATTGATGCACTTGAAGCCGTCAAGCAAGCCGCTGTGATGCAACAAAAAGCAATAGAAACGATTACCGAAAACAATTTGAAAAAAGCAGCTTACAAAGCTTTGAGTTTTCTTTGTAAAAAAATTCCAAAACGTGCCTCTAAAAAAGAACTCAAAATGATCAAAAGCGCTCGGAAAGAAGTGATAACACTCTACTAAGACAAGTATGGAGGTGACGGCTCGGACGAAGACGAAGATAAAAACGCCAACGAAATGGACGAATCGAGCTCGGATTAGATTACGTTATTTAAATTCTAGTCTTTTTATTTTAATTATTGTACCTTTTTTAAATTATTGTGGTTTTTTTTAATTATTGTACCTTGTTTTTAATTATTGTAATGTTTTTATTTTAATGAAATGTGTATTATTTAAATTATTGTGTTTTAATTGTTTAATTAATTAGTCAGTGGGTCCTAGAAAAATGAAGTGATAGAGCACTAATGGAGTGGTCAGTCAGTTTCAGTCAATTTTTATAAAAAGCTGACGTGACGCTGACGTTGCTTAGTCAGTTTTAATTAGTTTTTTACACCATTGGATATGGTCTAACACATAATTTAGACTAACATATGAGAAAAAAACAGAAGACACCTAACCTAATTAACAAGCATCAGCAATCCACCAGGCCCGATAATATGAAACATGATTGCTTCTATTAGAAATTCATAAAGGTGTTAGAGGTTAAATCCTAAAGAAAACATCATCATTCCTGATGTGAGATTTCTTCCAAATCAGCAGCATGAACAATTCTACTCCTCCAATTCCAAAAGACCCATAATGCCACCCAACAAGAACCAATAAAAGCTTTATATTCGTACTTGCGTCCAAGAGTAGAGATCTTACCCAAAATCAAAGTTGATACTTGAAGGAAGGCCATTTGAGATCAAAAACTTCCACCAACCAAAAGATTTCGCCAAACATTAGCTACCACCCGACATGAGCTAAGAATATGGTCATGAGACTCAACCACTTCCTCAAAGATTGTGTAGAGAATCGGTAAAACCGTAATTCCGATTACAAAGATTTGTAAAATGCGAGATGCAGTCATGAAAAGCCCTCCAAATGAAAAATATTAATTATTCGAATGAATTTTCATAGTTTTTTATTTCATGTTTATGATTTTATGATTTATTATTAATTAGTATTAGAAATGTCTGTTAGCAGGCTTTTATATTGGACAGTATATCTAGATATGTCTTATTTACATTGGGCTTGGCCTATTTAACTTTTATGATGTATTTATACTGTGTTTAACATTATTATTGATTAATGAGAAATAATTAGTTTAATATGGTATCCGAGCCTAAACCCTAAATTCTTTATCCCTACTAAAACTATCGACTACCATCAAAAAATAAAACAAAAAGAATTCAAATCCCACCATTCGCAAAACCCCACGCATGCAATTCATCAATCCCGCAAACAGATATGATAATCAAAAACTTCTCTTACAGCCAACCATTGTTGACTATTTAGTATATTCAATCTTTAAATTTTAAACTCCCTGCATCATAATTCACGGTTCATCGTATCCCTTTATTACAACTTGTTGTCATCGTAATCAGGGATGACCACCACACCACAAACAATATCTACGGCTCAGCTTTTGGAACTTGCAACAAGCCCAAAAGATTATTGGCACAATATGAACTGGCCCAACAGTTCAACCAGGCCCAATGTTCTTTGCAAGCCCACCAACACATTTTAAATCAATCATGTCCCAACACTATACCTGCTAATCCATTTAGCTTCCCTTACATGGCGGCCCAATAGGCCCTTGTTACTCGATTGACCCAACAACCAAAGAATCAAACTACAACAGACACTACCTCAAATTTCGGTCAGGAAACTTTCGTTCAACATGCTTTCAGTACCCCTGCCACTTTAAGACTTCGATAATGTCGGTTGGAATATGGACACATGTGCGTCTTCTCATTTGACTTCCAATACAAATACTCTACTTACTATTATATTGGAATTGACTCATTGAGTAATAAATAAATGGTTAACACTTACCAAATTAGTTTAGTCAATGTAATGAACGGAGTAAAATATGTATTTGGTATCCTCCATTTGTAAACTTTAAGCATGCACCCTGAATGCTTTATAAGGATATACATATGAAACACCCCAAAATAACAATTTTGCTTTTGATATAAAATTGATTTCTTATCCTACGATTGGATCTACAAATTTTTAAGTCAAATGGATGTCTATTATTTCTTTACCTAAATTAACAGGTGTAAATTTTTCATCATCATTAGTATACTTAATAGTTAACTAGCATAATACCCGCGCAATGCAGCGGTGAAAGTGGTGACGGTGGATGGAGGTGCGAGTGAATATTTTAAAATAAAAACATATTGTACTCCTTCCGTCCCATTTAAAATGTCCACTTTACTATTTTGGGATGTCCCATTATAAGTGTCCAATTTGATATTTAACCAATCAAAAAAGATATTAGTGGATAGATTTAATATTTGATGGATAAAAAATGTAGTTAGTGGAGAATAAGTAGTAATTAAAAATAATAGATGATGGGATAGGTGTATTAATGGAAGTGTAGTTAGTGGAGAATAAGTAGTAATAGATAATAGATAATGGGATAAGAGTATTAATGGAAATGTTATAGATAAGTCAAGGGTAGTATAGTCATTTTGTTGTGTTGAATACCAAAGTAAGAAAGGGTGGAGATGCATTATATGTAATATAGATATAGATATAGATATAGATATAGATAGATAGTGAACCATGTGAAGATCTAATGTTCCAATTTAAGTTTATTTACATCGATTATTTTACTTCTTTTTTCTCATATAAAATTTTGTACAGTATGTTTCTTTTATACTTAATCGTTAACTTTTAAAAAACTCAAATATGTTAGCTCACGTAGTCGCGGGTCAATAAACTAGTTATATTATATTTATTATTATATTATATAGATAAAAAAAAATCATAGATTTCTAGGTTTATCTCAAATCAGTTTATTTATAATGTGATTTTATTTATTATTTATTTATTTTAAGATTGAGGATTAACGAGGTCAGTTCGCCCGTGCTCTGCGTCGGAAAGATTTACACATTCAAAGAATGTAAGCCTTACGAAATAATACTCCGTATTTAATATTTTATATAATACTAATCAAACAAATGATAATTAGTATAATAATCATAATATAATGGTAAAGTGTAAGTTTTACATAATTTTAGGGGATGTTGTGAACGAGTTTTTTTCACCCGCGTGTTGCGGCGGGGCACAGAAAATGCATAAATTTAGATGCACGAAATGAATTCTTCTTTAGGTCGTTTGCTCATTTTACGGAACTAAAAACGTAGAAGAACTTCGTATTCCCTCTACTATAGTAGAGAGTGTTCATTGAAGCAGGTTTTAATTTTTCAAGCCGTTAAGATTTGATTGTTCTTTTTCTAAAAAGTTTGTACTTAATTAGATATCCAATTTAAATATGTATCACATTTTTATCAAAAAAAAAATTAGAATCCGATCTGCAATTAATTTTATTTGATTACGTTGATTTAATAAACTTGAAACGAAAACACTCAACGTATCGTCATCGTAATTATACAGCTTTAACAACCCAATTTCAATAATATAGAATTCTACATTTTGAATTAAAATAATAAATATTTTTTCCTTTTTATTGATTTAGTCATTTATCATACCTTATAATCACATTTTTTACATTAAAGGTTTATAAAAGTTTGATAACCACTGTATAGATAATTTGTTTAATAAAAATTCACTCACTTTAATAGGACTACAATGTATATTTAAACTCTATTAAAAAATATGTATAGCATCATAATTATAATAATTATATATATGTTCGATTTAATACCCTTTTGATTAATTTTGAAATTTATAATCTTACCTTGTGAAAAGGAAAATTACATTAAACACAATATTCTCTTATAAATAAATATTGTTAGATATCTATGGTTGTATTTATTTGTTTGTTTTCTTATTAATACTAATTATATCAAATATATTTATTTATGCTTCTTTGTTATAGAATAATGTCTATATTATTTATAAGACTACCTCTTCATACCTTTTATCTTATTTTTTTTTATTTCTTTGAGTTGCAATAGTGTTTCATGAGTAGGAATTACCTTTGGTAATTGTCATAGAGGTAATATTTGAAAAAATTTAAGTGCAAGTGGTTACTTCATTAAACTGCATGGGCTTATTTTGTAATTGTCAAAAAGTTAAAACATCAACATCTGAACTTATTTTCAAAGGGTGGTGATAATTCCACCATCGAAATTGATAGATCCACCATCACTATGCATTAACAGGTTGTACTATAAAATCTGTTAATGCATAACAATGGTGGATTTATCAATTTGAAAGGTGGAAATATCATTAGCTATTTTTGAAGCGATGGAACAGAGTTACGGTGGTCAACAAAGACGGCCGAATAATGAGAGAACATGTGGCATGATTTTTATGGATCATCTACTGTTCATTCCACTTGGAGAATTGATTATATAGGAGTATTAAAAGATAACAAAAATGAAACAAGAGATATGTCGCACCCCCAAATTCGGGTTGTGGAAGCGAATCGGGTCGGGGCGCGACTAATCAATAATCAAAGCACACAAGATATAATGAACGACCACTATATGCGTCGTTGTACAACTTGTATTGATAAAACCAAAGTTTACATCAAAATATTGTTTACATTAGCTCGTTTGAAAATGGAGAGATTTAAATACATAATTACTTTATACAAAATATAATAATGCATCTAAATCTCTGAAAGTTTGCATGATGACTCGAGCTAAGTGTCCTGTCGGGCAGTCTAAACTACTGCTAGGTACCTGTGATACATGCTAAAATGGGTCAGTGAAACGCTGGTGAGCTCACAGGTTTGTATGTCAACACATATTTGTATGAACCGCAAGATTTAATTGAATTTAAAATGCAATTAAACAAAATAAAAGTTATACAGCCATGAGCACGTAGTCTGAGCTTAACTTGAGGGTCGGGTCCAATTAAGGAATTCCGATCGAGGTGCCTCCTACGAGTGCCTAATCCACATTCGTCTACCCAAATGCTAATACGTCCGTTTGACCAGTTAGTACTTGCTAACCCGGACGAGGATTGTCAATCCTATATGATATCATATACTAACATTCACGCTACAGATGTATTACCAAACTATGTTGTGGAGGGCTTTAAATTGATTAGTGAAAACAACTCATGTAGTATTTGATTTCGAATGGTACTTGCGTTCATATTGTAAAACAAAACGAGCAATGATATCACACCCCTGGGTAAAACAGTAAAAGAGGGGACATGAGACTCACCTGAGTCTTGAGAGTTTAAATTAATAAACTTGGTTTGATTAGCCGAGTAGTGATGTCCGAAGACTTGTAACCTGAGGGTGTCCACGACACGCGATGGTTATAAATATATGTAGATGTCTCAATAGACCATCTATGCTAGTAGCTCATTCAACTAGAAATGTCCAAATAATTTGGTTGTTTGATTGATTAGTTTGAGTTTTGAAAATATGTACGGCCCGTTGGTGACGGTTTGTAATAATAATCTCAAAGCATTATTATTATATGTTTCGTGGTATCGTATATTTATCAAAGTATATGTTATGTGTTCCAAGGTTTTCCAACAATGGCGTGTTATTATTTATCCAACAATAGCAGGTACTATTCATGAGACAATAGCGATCATGAGACGGTTTCAAGTATGAAAATGTTAGTTTTTGCGACAATAGTTATTACGACAATGTGGTTTCATGCGACAATAATGTAAATACTCAATTATCCGATAATCAATTCCGACAATAAGGTATGCGATAATGGGGTATTCTCGGACACAGTTCATGCGACAATGAGGTATTGTCGGACATTGTTCATGCGACAATGAGGTATTGTCGGACACTGTTCATGCGACAATGAGGTATTGTCGGACAGGTGTGATTTCCGATTTTGTTTAAGTGCTCGTTTTCGTTGACTTGGTCAAACGTGTTCGGTTTGACTCGAAACTTTTAGGGAAGTCTTAAATATGTTAAATAAGCTTTAGAAAATTGTCGTTACGTTTTATGGTTGACTCGAAGTGTCGGTTTTGTAAAATGACTAAAACAGTCCTTATGTTTACATTTTCCAGATTTTGGACTCGATAAACCACTCGGTTTCACCACTTTTTAAGTCGATCTAGGTCTCAAAAAAAATCATGCATGTTCACCTATGAACCTAGTCCAATTCTGCACTTTATGGTGATTTTATATGTTCATTTACTATTTTTAACAAAAATGGAAATGAAAAGTGCTCAGGTTGAGTCTAAGAACGAGTTCAGTCCATAGATCGGTTCCTACACAAAATTCCGTGGGGATCTGGTCAAAGTGGTAAACATAAAAGTTGTAGCCAACATCTTAACGATCATTTTTCGTTTAGACTTCATAAGGTGATTCTTCCTAGAACTCGAGATATTAACGAAATGGTAAGACGATTTTCTGGGACAGATTTAGGTGTTTTGAGTTTGTGTTCATAAAAACGTTTTTCAACTTAGATTTGGACATTTTCTTGTCAAATGATCAACTAGACATGTAAATATATGTAAAGCATGAAAATCTAGTGAGAGAAAGTGTAGTTCTTACTTAGAAAAATGATGATCTAGAGGCGGAAACGAGAGAGTATTGTTCGGTTGTGCTTCCTTGCTCCTTTCCTTCGTTTTCTTCTTCAAGAATGGTGGTGGATGATGGCGGATTGTGGTGGTGGTGAGGGTGGCCGGTCAAGGAAAGAGGAGAGGGGGAGGTGAGGGTTTTAGAGTGAGAGTGTAGAGAGAGGGAGGTGAAAGACACAAATGAGGGTGATGGGGTGTGGTGGTTGCATATGGTCAAGGCAACAAGATCCATGTTTCATGGATCTTGTTGTGGCTGATTTTTCTTGGTCAAAAAGTGGGGCTAGATTTGTTAAATCTTGCCTCACAACCTGGTATTATATCCGTGTTTGTTTACCCGATCGTTTAAACGTATAATTTGAGACGTTATGCATTATACGTACGTGTTTAAATAACAAATAACTTTTTGATATTTTTAGTTGTAGTATTTTATCAAAATACTTATTAGTGAGTTATAAAAATATAACTTAAGTTTATTTCGATTGTCGGGCGCGTTTCGCGCGTTTTCGGTCATTTTTGAGCATTTTATACGATACGAAATACTTAGGGAATATTATCCAAATAATATTTGGAAATAATTATGTTTATTAAATAATTTCGTATTATTTAATAAATTGAGTTCACCAACGTCCGTATTATTGTATCGGGATCCATCCGATATGAAAATGCACGATTTAAATAAATCGCGTACGTGTATATATTCTCAAATATATATTGATACACATAATTAGCCTATTACAAAACTAATTACACGTATTACAAAGTGATTAGGACCTAATAATTTGCCCTAATTTGTCGGGTGTCACATTCTCCCCTTGTTAAGAGAATTTCATCCCGAAATTTAGCTCTGAATCGTAGATGGAGTGGAGTTTGTGAATAAATGTGGATACTTGTGTTGCATTTGGTCTTCCCGTTCCCAAGTGAATTCCAGACCACGCCGCGAATTCCACTGGACTTTGACGATGGGAATACGACTTTGTTTCAAATGTTTGACCTCCCGGTCCATGATTTCCACTGGTGTCTCGACAAAATGAAGTTTATCATCGATATGTATTTCGTCGAGAGGAATGATAAGTGTCTCATCAGACAGACATTTCTTCAAGTTAGAAATGTGGAATGTGGGGTGCACGCTGCTGAGCTCGGTTGGCATCTGCAATCGATATGCCACTGGACCAATCCTTTCAAGGATTTCAAAAGGTCCAATGTATCTGGGGTTCAATTTCCCGTGTTTAACAAAACGGATGACACCTTTCCAAGGTGATACTTTCAAGAGTACTCGATCTCCAACCTGGAACTCGAGATGTTTGCGTCTCACGTCAGCATAACTTTTCTGACGATCACGTGCGGCTTTTAGCCGGTTTTGAATACCAACGATCTTCTCGGTGGTCTCGAGTATGATTTCAGGACCAGTGAGTTGGCTGTCTCCCACTTCGGTCCAACAGACAGGTGATCGGCACTTACGACCATACAGTTCCTCGAAAGGTGTAGCTCCAATACTGGTATAGTAGCTGTTGTTGTACGAGAACTCGCACAAAGGTAGATGATGTTCCCAGTTTGCACCGAAGTCAACTACGCAGGCCCGTAGCATATCCTCTAGTGTTTGAATGGTTCGTTCGCTTTGGCCGTCTGTTTGTGGATGGTATGCAGTACTCATATCCAAACGAGTACCCAATGATTTCTGAAGTGATTGCCAGAAGCGGGATGTGAAACGACTATCTCTGTCTGAGATAATTGAGATGGGAACGCCATGTCGGGATACGATCTCCTTGAGGTAGATTTGTGTGAGGCGTTCCATTTTATCGGTTTCTTTGATGGCTAGGAAATGAGCAGATTTGGTGAGACGATCGACGATCACCCAAATGGTATCGCAACCGCTCGGTGTTTTTGGGAGTTTAGTGATGAAGTCCATAGTGATCTGCTCCCATTTCCACTGAGGTATGTCCGGTTGTTGGAGTAGACCGGAGGGTTTTTGATACTCGGCTTTGACTTTTGAACAAGTGAGGCACTTGCTGACATATGTGGCGATTTCTGCTTTCTTGTTTGGCCACCAATATAACTCTTTGATGCCATGATACATCTTGTCAGATCCAGGGTGTATAGAGTATTTGGACTTGTGAGCTTCATGCATCACCAAGTTTCGTAGGTTCCCGAAATAGGGCAACCAGATTCGATTTGAGAAGTATTTGACCCCATTGGGTTTGGTTTCGAATTGTTTTTCCATGTTACACAAGGCCTCGTTTTTGATGTTCTCAGGTTTGAGTGCTTCGAGTTGAGCGGTGAGAATCTGAATAATCAGATCATTGTATATAGTCATACTGAGTGCTCGGACTCGAAGTGGTTTGGTACGTTCTTTTCGACTGAGGGCATCGGCAACAACATTTTCTTTGCCCGGATGATATCGAATCTCATAATCGTAATCGGTAAGCAACTCGACCCAACGACGTTGCCTCATGTTGAGATCCTTTTGATCGAAGATGTGCTGGAGACTTTTATGATCTGTGAAGATTGTACATTTGGTGCTGTACAGATAGTGTCTCCAGATTTTTAGTGCAAAGACGACAGCTCCAAGTTCAAGATCATGAGTGGTGTAATTCTTTTCATGGAGTTTGAGCTGTCGGGAGGCGTAAGCAATAACCTTGTCTCGTTGCATCAACACGCAACCAAGACCTTGGTGTGAAGCATCGCAGTATACCACGAAGTCATCGGTGCCTTCGGGTAGTGATAGGACGGGTGCACTACAAAGCTTTTGTTTCAACAGTTGAAATGCTGACTCTTGTTTATCAGTCCAATCGAACTTCTTTTCCTTCTGAGTCAGTGTTGTGAGTGGTTGGGCTATTTTCGAGAAATTCTCAATGAATCGCCGATAGTATCCGGCCAGTGCCAAAAACTGCCGTACTTCGGTTGGAGAGGTTGGCGATTGCCAGTTTTTGATAGCCTCGATTTTTGATGGATCAACATGAATTCCTTGACTGTCAATCACATGTCCAAGGAATTGAACGGTTTGCATCCAGAACTCACACTTGGAGAATTTGGCGTATAACTCCTCGTGTCTGAGCAGTTTTAGGACAGTTTTGAGATGTTGCGCATGTTCTTGTTCGTTGCGCGAGTATATAAGAATGTCATCAATGAAGACAATGACAAACTTGTCGAGATATGGTTTACACACTCGGTTCATAAGGTCCATGAATACAGCTGGTGCGTTTGTGAAACCAAATGGCATTACTTGAAACTCGTAATGCCCATAGCGAGTTCGGAATGCAGTTTTCAGGATATCTTCATCGTGAACTCGGAGTTGATGATAACCTGACCGGAGATCGATCTTTGAATAAAAACTCGACCCCTGAAGTTGGTCAAACAGGTCATCGATGCGGAGAAGTGGATAACGGTTCTTTACTGTTAACTTGTTCAGCTCACGGTAATCGATGCACATGCGGAAAGAACCGTCCTTCTTCTTTACAAACAAGACCGGAGTTCCCCAAGGTGAAGAACTCGGTCGAATGAATCCTTTGTCCAGGAGTTCCTGTAACTGGGTGGACAACTCCTGAAGTTCGGATGGGGCTAATCGGTATGGTGCTCGTGCCACCGGCGCAGCACTAGGCACGAGATCAATAGAAAATTCGACTTGCCTCGGTGGTGGAAGGCCAGGTAGGTCTTCAGGAAAGTCTCGGACAATTGACACATCCTCAAGTCGCTTCTCCTCCGACTTTTTCTCCATTACATGTGCGAGGATTGTCTGATAATCCTTTCTCAAGTACTTTCGGGTTTTCATACACGATATGATGTTCATCCTCATCCCACCGGTCTCCCCTTGTATGACCAAAGTTCTACCAGCGGCGAGGGGAATGCGGACGATCTTTTCAAAACAGATGATCTCAGCGCGATATTTGGACAACCAGTCCATACCAACAATGATGTCGAAACTTCCGATCTCGACGGGTATAAGGTTAATGGAGAAAAGTTCGTTGGCGAGGTTTAAAGTGCAATTAGGTATTACACTGTCGGTCTCTATGAGCTTACCATTAGCTAACTCAACAATGTACTTAACATCTAAAGTCACAGGAGTGATGTCAAGCAGTGGACAAAATTCATCAGATATAAAGCTTTTATCAGCACCGGTATCAAATAGAACAGATGCAGTTAAGTTGTTGAGGAGGAATAAACCCGAGACCACATTCGGGTCTTGGCGGGCTTCTCCTAAGTTTAGAACAAAGGCTCTACCTTTTGCAATGTTATTGTTGCCCTTGTTCTTCAGCTTAGGACATTCACTTCTGAAATGCCCGACGTCCCCACATTCGTAGCAGGATTTGGGTTGTCTGGTGTTGCTGCTGGAGGTGTTGTTGTTGGATTTGGGAGTTCGGCAATCCTTGGTCGAATGTTTGTACCTCCTACAGTTGTTGCAAGGGGTAGTACAATGACCGTCATGGTGGTGGTTACACTTAGAGCAGTAGGGTTTGCTCCCGGTGTACCCACGTTTGGGTTCAGAGTTGGTGTTGTAAGCTTTGATGGTGTTGGGTTTCTTTTCTGGCGGGTTGTGGTGCTCAGCAGGTTTGCGTTTGTTGTTGGAGGAAGAATTGGATGTCTCACGGCTGACGACCATTGCCATGAGTTCATGAGCTAATCGGATTACACTTTCAACAGTGGTTGGTTTAGATGAGGCGACGTTCCCCTGGATGTTCTCCGGGAGGCCGCGGATGTATCTCTTGATGCATTTCTCCTCCGGATCAACCAAACCCAGGCATAACAAGGCAAATTGCTGGAATTTGGTAGTATACCCAGCAATATCAGTTCCCTGCACAGTCAGGTGCCAAAACTCTTCCTCCAGACGGTGCAGTTCTTCTTCGGGACAGTATTTTTCCCTAAGCTTTTTCTTCAGTTCAGCCCAAGGAAGTTGGTTTGCTATCTCGATGCCCACAGAGTTGGCGTGGGTATTCCACCACGTAAGTGCACCTTCCTGAAAGGTGTAAGCAGCGAATTTAACTTTGTTATCCTCAGTACAGGTGCAGAGACTGAAGACATATTCCATACATTCCATCCACCGGATCAGACCAATAGCACCTTCCATGCCTTTGAAGTATATCGGTTTGCAGCTGAGAAAGTCCTTGTAGGAACAAGGTTTGGTAACCGGGGTGGTATTAACGGTTTGATCGCTAGATTGTTGGGAGTTTCGAGCAGCCAAAGCATCGGCTATGGCTCGGGAAACAATAGCATTGATTTCAGCATCACTGTAACTTTTCTTCTTCGGCGGCATGATTCTGAGACAAAGTGTTAGGAAGGATGAGGCTTATATCCATATAATATATAATATAGCTTAAGATATCGAGCGAGAGCGAGGTCTATCTATGTATACATATATATCACATAATAGCCTAGGGTGTCTAACACAGACATGTTTGAGTCCCGGTTTCTCTCGAGGTCAGAGTCAACTAGTGTATCCTATTCAGCCATAACTCCTTTCAGATCTTACATCATCTTTATTTAATTGTACATAGTTGATCATGCTATGTTAAATTAAACTCATATGATGTAATCACTGAACCAGTTATACCTAATAGGGAATACTGCCTAACGGTCATAGTCTAGGCCCACTAAATGCACCCTAGTTCACTATAACCTTAGGCTCTGATACCAATCTGTCGCACCCCCAAATTCGGGTTGCGGAAGCGAATCGGGTCGGGGCGCGACTAATCAATAATCAAAGCACACAAGATATATAATGAACGACCACTACATGCGTCGTTTTACAACTTGTATTGATTAAACAAAAGTTTACATCAAAAGGATAGTTTACATTAGCTCGTTTGAAATTGGGAGATTTAAATACATAATTAATTTATACAAAATATAATAATGCAGCTAAATCTATGATAGTTTGCATGCTGACTCGAGCTAATGAATCCTGATTGGGCAGTCCAACCTACTGCTGAGTACATGTGATACATGCTAAAATGGGTCAACGAAACGCTGGTGAGCACACAGGTTTGTATGTCAACACATATTTGTATGAACCGCAAGATTTAATTGAATTTAAAATGCAATTAAGCAAAATAAAAGTTATACAACCATGAGCACATAGTCTGAGCTTAACTTGAGGGTCGGGTCCAATTAAGGAATTCCGATCGAGGTGCCTCCTACGAGTGCCTAATCCACACTCGTCTACCCAAATGCTAATACGTCCGTTTGACCAGTTAGTACTTGCTAACCCGGACGAGGATTGTCAATCCTATATGATATCATATACTAACATTCACGCTACAGATGTATTACCAAACTATGTTGTGGAGGGCTTTAAATTGATTAGTGAAAACAACTCATGTAGTATTTAATTTCGAATGGTACTTGCGTTCATATTGTAAAACAAAACGAGCAATGATATCACACCCCTTGGTAAAACAGTAAAAGAGGGGCCATGAGACTCACCCGAGTCTTGAGAGTTTAAATTAATAAACTTGGTTTGATTAGCCGAGTAGTGATGTCCGAAGACTTGTAACCTGAGGGTGTCTACGACACGCGATGGTTATAAATATATGTAGATGTCTCAACAGACCATCTATGCTAGTAGCTCATTCAACTAGAAATGTCCAAATAATTTGGTTGTTTGATTGATTAGTTTGAGTTTTGAAAATATGTACGGCCCGTTGGTGACGGTTTGTAATAATAATCTCAAAGCATTATCATTATATGTTTCGTGGTATCGTATATTTATCAAAGTATATGTTATGTATTCCAAGGTTTTCCAACAATGGCGTGTTATTATTTATCCAACAATAGCAGGTACTATTCAAGAGACAATAGCGATCATGAGACGGTTTCAAGTATGAAAATGTTAGTTTTTGCGACAATAGTTATTACGACAATGTGGTTTCATGCGACAATAATGAAAATACTCAATTATCCGATAATCAATTCCGACAATAAGGTATGCGATAATGGGGTATTCTCGGACACTGTTCATGCGACAATGAGGTATTGTCGGACACTGTTCATGCGACAATGAGGTATTGTCGGACACTGTTCATGCGACAATGAGGTATTGTCGGACAGGTGTGATTTCCGATTTTGTTTAAGTGCTCGTTTTCGTTGACTTGGTCAAACGTGTTCGGTTTGACTCGAAACTTTTAGGGAAGTCTTAAATATGTTAAATAAGCTTTAGAAAATTGTCGTTACGTTTTATGGTTGACTCGAAGTGTCGGTTTTGTAAAATGACTAAAACAGTCCTTATGTTTACATTTTCCAGATTTTGGACTCGATAAACCACTCGGTTTCACCACTTTTTAAGTCGATCTAGGTCTCAAAAAAAATCATGCATGTTCACCTATGAACCTAGTATAATTCTGCACTTTATGGTGATTTTATATGTTCATTTACTATTTTTAACAAAAATGGAAATGAAAAGTGCTCAGGTTGAGTCTAAGAACGAGTTCAGTTCATAGATCGGTTCCTACACAAAATTCCGTTGGGATCTGGTCAAAGTGGTAAACATAAAAGTTGTAGCCAACATCTTAACGGTCATTTTTCGTTTAAACTTCGTAAGTTGATTCTTCTTAGAACTCGAGATATTAACGAAATGGTAAGACGATTTTCTGGGACAGATTTAGGTGTTTTGAGTTTGTGTTCATAAAAACGTTTTTCAACTTAGATTTGGACATTTTCTTGTCAAATGATCAACTAGACATGTAAATATATGTAAAGCATGAAAATCTAGTGAGAGAAAGTGTAGTTCTTACTTAGAAAAATGATGATCTAGAGGCGGAAACGAGAGAGTATTGTTCGGTTGTGCTTCCTTGCTCCTTTCCTTCGTTTTCTTCTTCAAGAATGGTGGTGGATGATGGCGGATTGTGGTGGTGGTGAGGGTGGCCGGTCAAGGAAAGAGGAGAGGGAGAGGTGAGGGTTTTAGAGTGAGAGTGTAGAGAGAGGGAGGTGAAAGACACAAATGAGGGTGATGGGGTGTGGTGGTTGCATATGGTCAAGGCAACAAGATCCATGTTTCATGGATCTTGTTGTGGCTGATTTTTCTTGGTCAAAAAGTGGGGCTAGATTTGTTAAATCTTGCCTCACAACCTGGTATTATATCCGTGTTTGTTTACCCGATCGTTTAAACGTATAATTTGAGACGTTATGCATTATACGTACGTGTTTAAATAACAAATAACTTTTTGATATTTTTAGTTGTAGTATTTTATCAAAATACTTATTAGTGAGTTATAAAAATATAACTTAATTTTATTTCGATTGTCGGGCGCGTTTCGCGCGTTTTCGGTCGTTTTTGAGCATTTTATACGATACGAAATACTTAGGGAATATTATCCAAATAATATTTGGAAATAATTATGTTTATTAAATAATTTCGTATTATTTAATAAATTGAGTTCACCAACGTCCGTATTATTGTATCAGGATCCGCCCGATATGAAAATGCACGATTTAAATAAATTGCGTACGTGTATATATTCTCAAATATATATAATGATACACATAATTAGCCTATTACAAAACTAATTACACGTATTACAAAGTGATTAGGACCTAATAATTTGCCCTAATTTGTCGGGTGTCACAAGATAAAACCAATGTTTAATGAAGTATACTAAATACCAATATAGGAGTATTAAAAGAATAACAAAAACGATTTCTGGTCAGATCGGTTGGGCCGGAGGGTCGGACCGAAATTGTTAAAAAACTTGAAAATCTATTATATACATGGTGGAGTAAAGACATACAAAACTCAATAACAAAGCTTAACAATCCAATAAATCTACAAATGTTCCATTCTTATTGCTTGAACAATCCAACAACAAAGTCATACAATCTAACATTAACACATGTTCCAAACCAAACGAGTAAACAACATTCTTAATCTAAATATTAAATAGTTCAACATCAAAGTTCAAACAAACCAACGTCAACCCAAATCACCACATCATATACCATAAAGAATGAAAGTTTAATTTATACATATCCTAATACGAAACCATCAATACGTAGTGTTTATTCAAATATACTAATACAATTATTTTAATGGAGTATCATTATCCATTTTGTCTCTGTGAACATACAACCATATATCAAGACTGTTAACATATTAAATAATATGTTAAACTATTGAGCTTATAGGGTTTATGGACCAGATCGCCAACGTACTTTACTTTTTGTCCCAATGTCACCAATCAACCGGTTTTATTACCAAGGTCGACACCAAACTTTTTACTTTTGTCTCAATGTCACCAACGAACTAATTTTATTACCAATGTCGGCAACGAACTTGTTAAATATTTTTTGAGGTCACCAAAATACCTTTTTTTTTAACGAGCTACGTTTTGAATTTGTTGATGTGGTGTTGCCATGCATTTCATTTATGTGACCAGGCTTCCACGTAAGCTAAACTTGTACATGTGTGGTTAATTCTTCTTCTCCTATCGAATAACATGTAATTTTTTATTGTTTTACGATAATCACCACTTTTCCAGTGAATCTAAACGCAATTACTACTTCTTCTTTGTTTTTTATCAAAAACGTAACCCAAAATTACATGTTATTCGATAGGAGAAGAAGAATTAACCATACATGTACAAGTTTAGCTTACGTGGAAGCCTGGTCACATAAATGAAATGCATGGTAATACCACATCAACAAATTCAAAACGTAGCTCGTAAAAAAAAGATATTTTGGTGACCTCAAAACATATTTAACAAGTTCGTTGTCGACATTGGTAATAAAATAAGTTCGTTGGTGACATTGAGACAAAAGTAAAAAGTTTGGTGTCGACCTTGGTAATAAAACCGGTTCATTGGTGACATTGAGACAAAAAGTAAAGTACGTTGGCGATCTGGTCCATAAACCATACTATATATTTTGAGCTAATGTAAACATCATATCCTTACCCAAAATAAATGAAAAAAATAAATGACACGGAACAAAAATCCACATCACACAAATTACATTAAGAGGTAAATTACATTAGGCCACTTATATGGAGAAAAAAAAAAAAAAAAAAGGGTGTGTTTGATTTTTTGGGGTTACTAATTTAATTAGGTAAAAAAAAGTAATATATTTTGAACCGGGTCGATACCCTTTTCCGATTCCCGGTCCAACCGGCCGGGCCAAACGGTCGTTGACTAGTCAAATTATCGAAAAACCCGGATTTTTTTAAGCCGAAATCCTTTACAAATCCGGTCAGACCGGCCGGTCGAACCAGGTCTTAACATCGGATAAAACCCCGATTCCCTTTTTATTTTTTTTTTTTTTATTTTTTTTTTTTTTTAGCATAGCAATCTGATAAACAAAATCTCTGCATCTCTTTTTCTCTCCCTTTGGTTTCGATCAGTAGCCATTGCCGGAACACAGCCACCTGCACCGCCGCCGTCTTCATTCTTATTTTAGGGAATTAGTAGGAGGTGGATTTCGACAACAAACAAGCATGCTCACTATTCCACTTTCATCAAAGGTATAAAAAAAACCCTTCTGTTGTGTATCTCCTCTTCTTTCCCCAATTATTATATGTTTCGTCTTTATTTGTTTTTTGTTGGTGTTGTTAGATAGGTGGTGGTGCTGCTGCTGGTATCATTGGAATACCAACTCAAACTCCTTTTTCAACTCTAAATTCTTCCTCCTCTGCACATAAATACAAGGCAAGGCAACAGGCAAGCACCCTCTTTTTGCTGTTACCTCCTGCTAGTATACATTTTGATACTCACTACATAAATAAAAAGCCAGTAATTAATCTCTTTATGTTTGTGACAGCCAATTGTCAATCAACGCCAACTTATCAACTTAAATACTGTCAATGGGTAAGCTAATTTGAGCTAAAGTTATGACAGGCCTTATATCCATTTGTTGCTATATGCTTTTTTTTCTTTCTAGAAGTTATGGTATCTTCACAACAATTGCAGGAATATAAAAAAGCCAAGCAAGACCCAACATCACTTATGGAATAAAAGAGATTCTGCTGCATCTGGCCAAAAGGCACTTAATCTAGTTCGAATTGTAAGTGCACCTGTTGATGAGTTTGCTCATTTCGCCCGTATGTTTTACGGATTTTTAGTTTTAGACTGTTTTGCTCATCTCTATGGGTCGGGATAGGGTTCGGCCGACTAAACTCTTTATTGTCTTTCCCTTTCCCAGTTATATATATGGTTAAAATGTTTTAGTTTTCAGTAGGAAACTTATATTATTACATCGCTATGTAGAAGCATGATCTAGGAGGTTTTATGCATGTACTTTGGGCAACTTCCAACCCAATCTCCATTTTGCCCTGTTTCCTTTTTAGCTATTTATCTCTAACTTTACTAATTTGACCTAGAGAATTTCTTTTACCCGAGATCAACCCATGTGAGCCGGGCCAGATGCTAGTTTTTTATTTATTATTGAAAGGCTGAAGTTTTGGGATTATAACAAATTGAAGGTTCACTTGTTAATTCGAATTGTTAACTCACAGGTTTGTGGATTACCAAATGAGAAAGAAACTGTTTATGGAGAACTTGATAAATGGACAGCATGGGAGTCTGAATTCCCAGTGATAGCAGTTGCCAAGGCTCTTAATATCCTAAAGCAGCGAAAACAATGGAAACGAGTCATTCAAGTATGAAAGTATATTCTCTTAAGCTTCTAAATACGGTTGCACTGGTCACCATGAATGATACTGAGATTTGTTTTTTAAAAGTATTTTGTTAGTTACTTGATACAGTATGTGTTATGATATAGTGCTCATTTCCTAAACATGATATACTGCATTATTGTCTGTGCGTTTACAGATTATATATCATAAGTATGTGAACGTTTTTTGTAAGAATTATCATCAATTAGTAAATAGTAAATAAGGAAATAACTTGTTTTTTATTTGCGAATTTTATACAGGTGGCAAAATGGATGTTTGGCAAAGGTCAAGGAATGACAATGGGAACATTCGACACCCTGCTACTAGCATTTGATATGGACCAACGAGTAGATGAAGCACGATCATTCTGGAACATGATTTTGCATACACACGAAAGATCTATCTCAAGAAGGTTGTTTTCACGAATGATATCCACCTATGCTCATCATGACATGCCTAATGACATAATAGAGGTATCTTTCTAGTACTTATTCTTCTTGCAACCATATATAATAGTACTTGACTACTTGCAATCATTATGAAACTATCACCAGTAGAGGTGGTGGTGGTCCATATATGGATCTATTTAGGTTATACTGTCTCTAATGGATAATTTTTAATTTTTTTACACCTAAAACGGAAGTCAATCGAACTGGTAAAAAGACATCCTCAGAATGTTGTCACAATTCGTACCTCCAAAATTGTTTATTTTCAGGAGAAATTTTATCGTTGTAATAGTGGTTTTTTCGATCATGTTTAATAAATTAGTTATTTGTAGAGTTCAAGAAAACAAATGAAAAGAAAGTTGGCCCAAGGGCCAAGACCCACCCATACAAGAAAATTACCTATTTTGACGTGTTTGCCATCTCTATTATCATCATCATCTGTATAAGGTAATAAACGATAATCTTGGAAATAATCAGGTGTTTGCAGACATGGAGGAACTAGGTGTAAAACCCGATGAGGACACTGCAAGAAAAGTTGCATATGCGTTTCAAAAGGTTGGTGACATTGAGAAGCAGCAACTAGTTCTACACAAGTACCTGAGTGAATGGAAATACATCCATTTTAAGGGTGAACGAGTGAGGGTTAAAAGATATGTTGAATGAGATGATCGTCTTCTATAACTTAGTAGCTCACTATTCCGTTCCTTGCGCCATGGTATGCCATTTATTCCTTTAGTTAGGCCATGTAGAGGTGGCAGTTTCTACCCATATACATATGGGTTAATTTGGGAAACCTGTGACATACTATATACATTTGGGATACACCACATCTATATATATCTTTTAGATGGTTGTTTCTACCTGTTTTAGTATAAAACACCTTCTATGACTGAATGGTTCTGAAAACCTTGTATATTCAACTTCAGCCTTGTAATTCTTAAAAAGAAATTATGAATCTAGATGGTTTAATGGAAATAAATTTTTGGATATGTTGTTTGTTTATGTTCTAATTCTAGTTGTATATATATTAACTTATCATTAATATATGTAGTTTATCAGTTTTTCGTATCCACCCATCACAATCTTATGTCTATATTTAGACGTACAAGTTTAGGCCTACATATCATTTTTCATAATGATAATATTAAAAGATAAAAAGGAAAAAATTAGTTAGAATAAAATAAATTCAACTATTAACTAATTGGTTTTATTTTAAAATGATTCAAAACAAGCTAATCATTATCCCTTATCCCATCTAATGTAAAACCTAATGGTGCATGGAATGAACCATTTGTGATGTAGTCCAAGAGTACATATAGTCATAACGATTTAATAACACATCAATTGCTGTTACGGAAGAGAGACGTGTTTAAAACAGTATACATCTGCCTAAAGTTCTTGTAACATGAGATCATAATTTCTCCATCCGATTGCAACTACCCAAAATTGTATAACTACATCCGAAGTTGCGAGTTGTACATCTACATCAACAAATGCTCATACTCTGTCAAGTAAGTGCTTGTTCATGTGAATATTATTGAATTGACTTCACCTTTCACGTATTTGATCATTTATTCAATTACTAATGCCACAATTCAAGTCTTCAACGGAGCTCGAGCGACACAGACCAACAATGGCATTTCTTTTTAACTTGCGTCTTAGACGAAGGAAGACTACTAGAGGTGGCAATTTAAACCCATTTACATTGAAACAGGTCAATTCTAGTTATATACTGTTGATGGAAGCCGACTAAGGTTAAATGTAAGGAATCAGCTAAAACTGAAGCAGGTCATTAGTCCCATAATGCGTTTTCAGATCATATCTCAGAAGCTTAACATCTTTATCAACTACTTTACCAAACTTTGATAAGTCGACGGTTTTCAAAAGATAAGACACTTCTCATGAGGGTCCCCCAAAACCGTATTTATTAATGGTCCCACTTTTAAGTGTCATATTACAAGTTACAGATGCAATACACCCTAGTTACAAAAAATCTTTCTGTATAGTATGTACCCAAAAATCTATCACCACAATTATGTCTCTGACAAAATATCAGCCATTTTTTTCAGTAGTGAGACAACATCAGTCGATGAACTTAAGAGATACCTGGCACTTGAACGCTTTTTTTTTACTGCACAAGAGAAATAATGGTTACTATTGAGATCGAGTATTGATGGCGTGCTATCTGTCCCATTCCCAATATCCGCGTTGCTAACAATAGCATCATTAATGTCTGAAGCTGAAAATGGATGAGCTTTTCTCACGCATATTCCCCCGGATCCAGTTCTATCTAAAGATGATGATCCGCTAACTGGACTTGATAAGCTTGATCTGACAGGGGTTGGAGGCTCGGGCTCAAAAAATGTGTAAACATCTTCATCCTAAACCGTAATTATAATGTATACAAAATTTATAATCAACATATAAGATTCATGTTCATATTACTACAACAAATATAAACATACTACGTATGAGTGAAGCACACAACTTTGTAAATTGGCAGAATGTGGGAAATAACAGCCTAAATTCACTTTTATTTACCATTTCTGGCAATTACCACCTATTTTCTAGTGATTTAAGCATTGTATAATGTGAAACTGGTTATATGATGAAATAGCGCCATGTTTGGGTTGTTTCTGCCTCATCATCAGTACAAAAATAGCAAGTATATTGCTATAATTAGTTGAATGAAGAACACAAAGTGAAAGCAGTTTGTATTTGTGGTGACAACACAATGCTAGATTCGGAAGAAAATAAGAAGTAAATTGCTTGAATTGCTAAAGTAGGTTGTTATTTCTCGGATTCTGCTTATATGAATATAACAGACAAAATATGTAAGATCAACTCATTTGTAGTAGTTTATACCTTCGGAAGGAAATGGCCAACACACAAGACGTAGTCAATTGGTTCCTTCATATCTTTGTAATGTATGACGTGTCCTAAAATGCGTTTGATTCCAGCACCCTACACAAATTTGGAGAAGGTTTAAAAACCGTGTACAGGTGCAATGGAGAACAATAGAGTTGACAGTTTTAACTCTGTATGATGAATGGCCGATTAACTTATGTTATATCTTTGAGATTTCAAACAAGTAGAACAAAAAAAGTTTATTAGAAAACTGGTCAGAGGGTCAAACGACCTGGATAGCTCCCAAAGTGTCTCAATACGTAAAACCTCCTAAATCGTCTTGTTACAAATAAATCATTGTTACTAACGTTACTTAGTTAGTTTTAGTAATGCTCGACTCCCTAGTTATATGTACGGAGTATTTGTTTTGGGCAAAACTTGATTTGAGTTGACTTGTCCCCTTTAGACAGTGAAAAAAATTGCCAATATTGAGCAGCTACCCAACCTGCCTGACCCGTCCATCATGCCACCTTAAAATGACGAACCTTACTGATTCCATTCGCACGGACCTCAACGGACCTGCCACCTTGAACAACTTCGACAGATGCATTTGATATTGGCCCAGTCCATAGGTGCTGCAACATGTCCTTAGCTTGAAGCCTCCCAAACTCGATATCTATTGCCCGTAATGTCAGTGTATTGTGAAAAATTGAATTAATCCAACATGTATAAGAGATTAATATGAAATGGGATAGCAGCAACCTGCATACTTGTAATTCCAGACCAATGATGTCTCACGAAGCTCCAAGTGAGACCGTGGTGTTCTCTCAGTGAAATACTCGAAGACGTGCTGAAACCAACATCAAGTTTGTACAACTGAATTCAGGATCATGTAGTAGCATAACTACAATATTCTACCATTCAGTAGTAAATGAGTCGAAACTGCCACTTGTTTCTCCAACATAGAAGAAGGACAGAAACATGGATGGATAGACATACCTTAACACTATCGACCCAATCCATATGTACTTCTGGCAAGTTTCTGATCCATTTCTTGTTAGGAGGTCTTAAAAACACACCATGTTCTGCACCCAACCATATATTGAATTCTCCGAAATTCTGTAGTTTCATAAAGTTAAGAAGATATGATTTGCCAATGATGTGAAACTCAATGAGTTGCTAGAGTGTATAGTGAGGAAGGAAGACCTTTTAACTATTTAGTTAATTAATTAAATCATAAGCTGAATTAATTGTGAAGCTGAATAGAAGGATTTTCTGGTTCTGCCATTTACAGAGAATCAATATATACCTTATCAAGGATGGAATGGTGGCATCCACTTAGGACAATGACTGTGGTCTTTGGATCTTCGCACAACCTCTTTAAAACTTCTTTTACTTCCGGGTGAAGTTTCGGTTCCATTTCTTTGAACTGATCAAACCTTCTACCATAATCTACAGGTTCCGTCAGCGTTGCATAAAATCCCTGTGATGTTTCTTTGAGTTATAGTCAGCATAAATATATGTATGTTTACAGCTCTTGGAAATATCTCGTATGAAGCATATGTGTTTGAATCATTTTCATCATAAGTTCTTTCAGATATGTATACCAAAATGAGTAAACGGTTGTGGGAATCCAAATAACGGTCAACTGCTTCTTCCATTTGAAGTAAAGGGGGAATCTGTCTGATCCTCAGTTGAGCTTCCACAATCGTATCATTGAGTTCACTACACATGAAAGAGTAGACACTGATCCCATTTTTCCTATTCAAACTTTCAATAACAAAACTATTTGTATTTCATATGTGAAAAAACAAGCTTGAGGTGGTAAATTGGATGGGTCTGTTCAAGACGGGTTACTTTTGAGTCCAGGTCAGATGGGGATGCATCAGGTTAGATTGACCTGCAAACACCCTTTGTCCCATATTAAAAACTACGTGTTAGATATGATTAGAAAAACAAGATTGTTATGAAAATAAATATTTTGAACAAAATGATTTAGGAGGTTGCATAAAAACGACTTTGACATGTTTGCCTTTTTGCTAAATTTTTTAGTTTTACCCGTTTGACATGTCACTAGTGAAAGACCACATTTGACCCAATGAATGGGTTGTGACATGCAAATAGCTATGTTGCATCATCACAGAGCAAATAGCATAAAGAGAGTACATATATTTGAGGCAATTTCAGTTTCGTGGTTCATACTTGCAATTTTCAAAGTCAATATTTTAGGGCCTACACTTTGAACACAATTATCAAGTTCAAATATACTTTAATTGTTGGTGTGATGCTGATGTAGTGACAGTCATAAATGAGAGTACGGACGCTTAAGTGTTGCAAAATGGAAGTGTGGACCCTAAAACGTTGACATTGAAAATATGAATCATAAACTGAAAATTACCTCAAGGTATCTTTTTATTTATTTTTTGTAATTTTTCCTTCAAGGTCTAATGTACCTAATAAAGGTTTCAGCCCATTCCTGGGATGTATGAGTTGTGACATGCTTGAAGTTATGGTGGTGACGTTTTTCCCTCTCGTCCGCAGGCATGTTCAAAGCATAAGCAATTGAAGAAGCCACTTCTGTTATGTTCCAAGGGTTTACCAAAAGTGCCCCTGCACCCAGAGACTGTGCTGCACCTGCAAACTACGTAAAATATGTCTATAATACATACACATATCCCATGAAATTGCATGTATTAATCTGTCAGGTAAATGTTTAAATTATAGACGAAGCAGGGGAGTTTCTAGAACATAAGCAATATCAATAGTTTGCTATGAGGTGTTCATGGACGGTTAACCGGATGTTCGGTTAACCGAAGACCGGTTAACCGAATTTTAGGTTCAATATTTTCTTGAACCTAAATCGAAACCGAAAAGTTCGGTTAACCGACTTTTCCGGTTTGGTTATACGGTTTACCAAATTAACCGTTTTTTTTACTAATCATTTAAAATATAAATATTAATACAAAAATATACACTCATTAATGAATATTTGTTATAAGTTTTTCACGTTGATCATTCTAACAACAAACATATAACATTTTAATTATGTACAAAACATGAACGCCGAACCAACTTAGTCACAAAACCAAAAAATTTACTACTAAGAAAGCAAAAATATTAACATTCGAACCAACAATAATACAAAAATATAATAATCATATTCTAAATTAGAAGATATTTAGTAATATTATCTATATCTATATATATATGCACATTTTTTAAATAGTAATGTAAAATTTTCGGTTTTTCAGTTAACCGGTTGTGACAATATCGTGAACCGAAACCGAAACCGAAACCGGAGAACCGAAAAAATACCGGTTCGGTTAACCGAAACCGAAAAACAAAAAAATTTCGGTTTGGTTAACCTAAAATTCGTCACGGTTCAACGATTTTCGGTTCGGTTTTCCGGTTTCGGATTATTATGAACACTCCTAGCTATGATGGCATAAGGAAACAAGTTTGTGGTTAGATCATTAGAGTTTATATTAGAAAATCTTGGATATGGCAAAGTTGGCAGGACGAATGGGTCGGGTTATGATGGGTCAACCTGCCAAAAAATTCTCTTTTATTTTTTTTTTCCCTTCTTTCTTCCTTTCTTTCTTAGATAATGCATTAAATTAGATTAGTAAGAGTATAATTTTGTAAGATATTAAAATTATAATTTTATTCAAATAAGTTGTGACGTGTAGCTAAGGTGCTCTTAGCTAACTTGGTTGAGGGTTGAAGTCCTACTTAGAATAGTGTGAAAAAGGGGATGTGTGTGTGTGAGAGAGAGAGATGTTCTTTATAAAAAGACTAAAAATTGGCTAAAATGATTTAAAATGTTGTAGCATTTTAATGTTCAATAATTGGAATGCTTTGACCCACTTATCCCATTCGACCTGTTCTATATATTTGTCTTTTTATATTTTATGCAATTGACCTGTTATCAATAGAATACTGCCAGAAACAACCCATTTTTGGAGTAATGGTTTAAGGATGACACTTCTAACCAGCACATAACCTATAATGAAGAATATATATATACCTCGCTTAAGATTAGAACTCCCTTCTTTGCAGCTTGGCAAGCAACAAATTCATAACTTACAAGATTCATTCCATCCCTTAATGATGTAATAAGAGCCACGTCTATCCAACAGACATCAATATATCAGTTTGGTTGCAGTTTTAAGTGTTAGGTAGTAGAAAAGACCTGTTTATTGGCATTAATGACTAAACTAGGAGTGCATAACATATGATACCACAGGACTGAAATGATACCAGTAATCGCGTATAGTGCACATAGCCCATGAAAGTCAAGAGATCGATCCTGAGTAAACAGGAAAATTCACATGTCATTATGTTTCAAACCGGCTTTTCTCCGATTAGTATTAGTGTAATCTTATCAGCAAAGTGTTAGTCAAATGAAGAGTCAAACCAAATGATGAATTGGAACGGTTGTAAGGCTTCCAAATCGTCCGTTAATTCGTCCAACAATTTCATGAACTTGACATGTAAGTTTTTGATCTGTTTGGGAAAGAATCAGAGACATAAAGAAGGCAATAAGAACTAACACCAGCTGCATACTTTTATAATTGATCGATAACTAGAGGTGGCAAGATGGGTAGGTTGGATAATGGGCCAAAACTGGTTTGGGCTGAAATAGTCATACTTTAGTAACGGTAGTGCAGCTCAAGTTGACCTGCAAACACTTTTTGTTCACCTTTTAGAAGAGATATGAATGATCAATAGGTTATCTAGGATTTCAAACCAGTTACAGTACTATCTATATACATAAATATAGTGGACACCTGCATAAACATAGATTTTGGTTGACTTTCAACCCGTCTGACCCGATCCATTATAACCCACTAACCATTTAGCTAAACAATTTATGTTACCCTTTTCACTGTTTCAGATAATAGACAATCCAACTTTGAAAAAATTAATTGGGAAGTAACAGAATGTAAATAAGAAATTCATCAAACTATTGAAAGCATACACTCAGGGACATTCGTCCTTGTTGGAGCAGCAATCTGAAGCAACACTACTTTGTCATGCCATTCGGGATTTTCTTCCAGAAACTTTTCGAATGCCAAAATCTTTTGAGGTATTCCCTTTATCATGTCAAGGCGATCAACTCCTAACATCACCTGCACATATAAAACCAGTTGGAACTTCACTACTGCATGAATAATGCTGCACTTTATTACAATAATAACTTGCAGACTACATTCATTAGATTCCCCTCGTATTTAGTGGGTGCTTGGATGTTTTTATTAAAACGTATAATGCTATACTAAATAATCACCGTAGGCAATCAGTCATTATAAAACTCGTTGCACTTGATAGTGTTTGTATTTCATTTGCTGTTTCAAATTGTGATAATCAGATTGTTTTTTGAGTACTCTGTTGAAGGAACCAATCAGTAAATTAACCAAAATGAACATTCTTATATGATGTAAAAATTAAAGATATGGAAATTCATTTTCAATATGACTTTATTTGATTTATTAACAAATTCTTATTCAAACATATATACAGTAGTATATAATAATTCCAGTGTTTACAACTATTTATAAATGTGATAAGTAGGTGTAAATGAGTCACGCTAAAAATTTTAAATCATCAGTTAAATGTATTAAAATAATTTCAGATGTGTTTGGGATTGCTTATCAAAAATGCTTATTTGCCTTATTTTACCACAGATAAGCAAATCCAAACACCCTTCTAAGAAGTACATATCTACTTATTTATAGGAATAGGTACTTGTTGACACATTACTTATTTGTTGAAAAAATAAGCGCTATAACAATACACAATCCCAAATACCCACGAAATAATAATCAGAACCACAATCACTTTATCTAAACACTATAAAGAATGAGTTCTATAACGGTAATCCAAACTTCACTTTAATGTTCTAAAAGATAAATCAACTCTACGGAATGGATTTTGATTTACCTTTCTGCCAGAAAATCTTTCCTTCAGTTCTTCGATATGATCCTTGATTTGAGGAAGCTGAATAGTTCGTATGAACCTACCAGGATCTATCCCAATAGGAAACTGCAGTTAAAGGTCATGATGTGGATCATTACCAGCTTCACAGATTATATAATATAAGTTTTTTTGTACTACAAGAATGACACAACAGCTCGAGTACATAAGTATATTTTAAAAAGATGGTTAGTGTACCGCAGCAACACGAGTAAGCTTCCCTTGATCCTCCACTCCTTCAGGGGTACCCTCGAGCCCAAGAATTCGAGTACATGCACTCACAAAGTGTCTTGCATAATCATATGTGTGGAAACTGATATATAGTAGTATGCATTATCAGAATATTATTACTAGGATGAAATGAGAGATGACAGTTTCAACTCATTTACTTATGAATGTGTCAATTCGGTCATTCATGTTGTGTTTATCTCTCAGAAGTCAAATAGGAATAATAGAGAAAACTTCACATAAACAAAACAGGTCAGTCACACCAAGTGTACTTACAACACGTATAACCTCCTAAATGAATTCTAAAAAAAATTAGAAGTTCTTGATAATAAGTTATTTGGATATATCCACATCCGACACATTTTGGCTCATATTGATAGAATAAACCTCCCCCTTCACGCAAACCACCTGACCAAAGATATAATAAGTGGCAACTTCAGCTCATTATCTTATGAATGAGCTGATTTGATTCTGCCTGATCTCTACTGGGTCGAGATACTTGGCTTGAAGTGATACAAACTTCGCATTCATATTAATCACACTTGCAATTTTATAAAATAATAATAATAAAAAATATAAGTAAAAAAAAATTGGACAAATTTCAGGTTAACCTGATCGAACCTCGAACTTAAATTTACCCATTTAGACCTATTATCCAACACAACTGAGCCATCCATTTTGCCACCTCTAGAATAGATTATGAAATATATAGTACGTACCCTACTAGATCGGCAACAAGAATGGCTCTTAGAAGCTCAGACCGAGATGGAAGTGTCCTATGAATTTCAGAGGAAGGAAAAGGCGTATGCAGAAACCAGCCAACTTTCATCTTACTATCATGTTCTTTAAGACATTTCGGTAGAAACATTAAATGGTAATCATGACACCAAATGACATCCCCTTCTATATAATGCTCATTCACTACATCCGCAAACATCTGATTGGCTTTCTTGTAAGCATCAAATTGTGATTGGAAACTACGAGTAGTTGCGAGCCGATCCTCTTGAGGAAGACCAAGATAATGGAAGAGGGGCCATAAGATTTTGTTACAGTACCCGTTATAATACAGATTAACAAGATCTTCATCAAGAAATACTGGGATGCACCTCTGGATACAAAAAAAAAAGTATAAAAGTTATAACCAGGATTCTTTAAACTATGGTTAAAATATTAAGAATTTGTCATTTGAAAGTGATCAGCTCATCAAACTGTAGTGTTTGGGTAACTAACTTTTGCTTATGGTAAATTGAATCTCGGACCAGGAGTTAATTATAAGCTATTTTCGAATAATCATCAACTTGAAACTATCTACGACAAATATTTTTACGGGTATATATACTGTTGACAAGAAGAGTAACTAGCAAATCTGTAATACACAATACTAGAGTGATTGATTTTCTTCGGTTAGCTTTTATAGTTTGATGATTGTTTTCTTCTCACATTTCCTACAAGTACCCTTATTAAAAAAATTGACTATTACTTTAGGCAATAGAATCACACCCAAACACTTTTTAAAAAATTTATATATACACTCAACCTTTTCAGCTAAAGCTTCTGTGAGTGATTTCTGCCCGATCTCATCAGGTACATTTACTCCAGCCCATCCAATCCATTTGGTTTCGAATTCGGTTATACCTTTATCAAAAGTGTCCTCCATTAGACTCCGATAAGAATCTTTACATACATAAGAGGAAAATTGCAAAAAGTGCAACATACTTTTGGTCCAATTCTAAGTTGGTCACTGATAGTTACCAAAACCATGTACTTTATAAACTGATAGTTGTGAGAAATTTGACCCCGAAACCTGTAAATGCTGTCATGGAAGAATAGTATACTGGTTCACCAAATTTAGATCGTTTTACAATGGTTTGTATTCTAGTTTTACTAACGATTCCAATAACTAAACCAGAACTCAAGTGAAAGTTTGTTGCTACTTATTCCAATTTTCTCTGAAGATAGATAACGTCTAAAAGGATCGAGGAATGATACATAGATACGTGTCATATAGCAAAAAGTACAGAGGCCAAAACAAATATAGGTGGAAATTTCAACCAATTAGCAGAGTGGTGAAATGCTAGCAACCTCCTAATTCATTTTAGTTTAATCAAGTTAGACTACCCACATCAGCTGTTTATAATTTTCAAAACATAGGACAAGAGAGTGTTGATGGGTAAGTCCAATTAAAAATACATGTTTTCACCCGAACCTGTTTTGACCTCTAATGCAGCCCTTACATATTCCCACTTTTACCAGTTATACTAAAACATGAGCGGATATAAAGGTAATATGCCATGAATGAACATGTATATATAGATAATTGAAGATTAAAATGCGTTGCTGTCGATTGTAACAAGGTATAAAAGGAAAATGAATCAAGAACTGACCCAAAAGTGCACTGACTAGTCCCCCAACACTCATTTCAAGATGCCACGATGCTTCACCTTTTCTACTTGCCGAAACAGGAAGACGATTGGCTACCACTAGTAATCGTTGTCTATCTGTTGCGGGTCGAATCCTAAACCCTTCTTCTTCGGTGGGAAACTGATTAGCTCCGATTTGCCGATTCCCAGTATTAATACTATCAATACCTCCATGTCCATTAAAATCTTCATTTTGGGACTTAGAAGATCTTCTTAACTCTCTTTCCCTCAATAGTCTTTCAAGCCTAGTCCTAAGTATGGCTGATGTGTATTTGTAGTCATCTGTATGCATATCTGACTTCTGCAATTCATCCTGTAATTAATCAAGGAAATTTACTTATTTTTACATTAAAGGGGAAATATTTAAACCACAACATATATTGTGCCATGAAGATTAATCAAACCTTGGGTGTCAAAGATTGGGTAAAATATACAATCTGACATAGTTTTCTTAATATTTCGATACAACTGAAAATCCTAAATTATAAATAGATAAAATTAGTACAAATGTAATGTTTGACTTGACATATAATCGAAGAAGACAGTTTAAAATGTATATAGTTGCCCAAACAAGGACAAAATAAATAAAGCTAGCAGTTGCACACCAAACTGAAGTTACTAATATCTAGTTATGATCAAAGAAATATATATATATATATATATATATATATTAGGAATTAAATCATACGAGATTACCAGAGGTCAAAATCAGGAAATAAACAATATAGAACAAGGGCATGTATGCATATATACAAATTAAATCTGATCCTTTATAATGATCAAAATATTGACATATCAAGAACACACACGATTTAAAGAGAACAATATACACAAGTACCGGCCAATATAATCATATAAGTAGGAAAAAGAAAACAGATTAACAAATTAACGATTATGAAGGTGGCTTTTTCGAGCTAATAAGTACCAAATCGTGTTGCAGAATGCCGATCTCTTCAGATGATCTAATGTTCTTCATTGAATAATCAAAACCCGGCCTACAATGCCCGTTTCATAAATACTGAAATTGTATGTAATGTAATTAGTGGTTGCCAAATAATATTGAGAAGGTTAACGTATGTTTTATAAGATGATATTAGATTCTAGATAATGGAAATGATCGAATGCATGCATGTAAAGGGTAGAATTTTTGAGCAATTCTACATTCACTAAATTTTTACAAAAAACAATTCACAAAATGATGTGGAATTAGATGTGGACCAATCAAAATCAATTATGTGTTCTCTCTCATCCTTCTCTCTCCTCACATGATTGGTACATGTCATTTTGTGGTTGATTTTTTGTAAAAATTATGTGAGTAAAGTATTTCTCAGAATTTTTTTTAACCAAAATGGCAAACGCATAATAATTTTACACGTATCCTTTATTATTATTTATTTATATATATATATCTCATTCCTTAATAAAAAGAAGCATTCTATCTTTAAAATTAGCCAAGTTAGGGCTTTTAAACTAGCCATGTTAGGGGTTTTTTACTCTCCACGTATCTTCTAAATCTAAAAAATGTTTAGTGCCTTCTTAAGAATTAAACACGTTAAACCCTACTCCTATACCTAAAACCTCTAGCTCCACTTTTCTTTTATCACACATAGATAAATAATAATATCCTTTTACAATTTCAATTTGTATCCTCTCCTCACTCATCTTCCCTTTTCCCCTTTATCCCAATCTACATCCTCATCCCAATTTCCCCACATCATCATATGTATGGTAAGAACACAACTACAGGTGATGTTTACTTAGGTTTTCAATTGCAAAATTTATTCAATTTCTTTTTCGATTTGAGGTACATTCTCACTTCTATTGGTATTCTATTGTAAAAAATTTTATATTTCTTACGGTATTACATCTCTATCTTAGTTCAACCTCTTCCTTTTGGAGTTTGGTGGTCTTATTTTTCGTTTCAATTTATAAGGTAAGACTAACGTAAACATAGATTTATAGCTTATGTTGCCACTTGGGTTGTGTTTGATATATTTGATTATTTCTTCACTCTTATGTTATCATTCTTGATTATACTCCTTCTTGATGGGTTGTTGATTTATCTACTAAATTCCATATATTTATTTGGTGCAGATGGTGGAATAGCAGAGTATAAAAGCTTCAGCGACACTTCTAATTTATTAACATGCTCAACAAATAAAATCTTCCCGTTTAAGATGAAGTGCTCCCGAATGCTACTATGGTATGATTTATACTTTAAGCTTTCAGTCAATAGACAAAGAAGATGTCTGTTTGTATGCTGCTACTTTAATATATGATTTGAATATTATGTCTCTGTCCTGTAGTGGTTGTTCTACTCTTGTTGTACGCGTAGTTTGTTCCCGGTGACTAAATTACTTCTTGTAATTTAGTTTTGTTTGTGTATTAGTTCTTTGGGTGTTGTGGTGGTTCAGACTCTTGTATTGTCTTGATAATAGTTCAATTGTCTGCTGTATTCAAAAAATAAATAAGAAATAAGCAGGGCAATAATATGTGTTATTTTCTTGCTTCTAATTAGTCACACTTAAGTTGTAGGCAGTGGTGTGTACGTTTGAGATTGCTCTCATTACATAAACAGCTGTCATCAGGGCCTCTTTGATCATTTTGAATCGAACTGTTTATTTGGCTTGGCAATGTTGTCTAGCAAAGTGCATGACTGCATGTGATATTCATATTAATACTTTATATGGACTTTTGAAATTCAAAGTGACTGAAATAATTGAATTCGGCTAACAACTACAGATTTTGGTCGATCGATAGCAAGGTGCTACTATGTAAACCAGCTACTTCCATAGTTCTGAATCTATATAGACGTTGGAATGCGCAACTACTTTGGCTAAATTAACATCGCACTGAGTTTGCATCAAGGTACTTTCATGGTCCCTTCTTTTATCTTTATGCAAATAGCTTATATGTACATAACATTTGACCATGGGATTGTTTATAAGTTACAATTGTTGAGACTCCAACTGCAATTTTTACTTGAATATTTTCAGGTGTTGAGATGCATAATGAAGGGCCAAGTATATTAAGAAAGAAAAAAAAAAAAACTGCCTTATGTTGATGCATGCCAAGAAATCAATGAGGACATAGAAAGGGAGGTAAATAATAAGGGTGGCCCCTAAAAGTTATTTGTGCAGCAGATTTCTATGTCACAAGAAAATTTAAGATAATTTTGTTTGGCTTTGTGGACTGTTATTGCTTGGGGTTAAAATAATGAAACAAATAGTTGGATCATCATGTGAGATTGCTGGTCATTTTGGTTGATCATTTGTATTAGGATAGTTTACAAGGTTTATAACTTTATATGGAGTTTGACTTTACAAATTAAATGCTGATATGTTTGCATCCAAGTGTGTGTAGGTTTACGAGATTCCACTCGAGTATTATATTGCAAGTTAGTACTATTTAAGAACCTTAAATTTGTATTTAATAGTATCACATACAACTTTTAAGGGAGGATCAATGGCCAATTTAGTTTTAAAGTAGTCATTCATGTTTCTTTTCTTCATATTTGATATGATATAATTTTTTACGTGTATTTCACGTGTTTGTCTACTTTGCAGGTTACGCCTTATGGAGAAGTTCTTCACCATAAGGACATGAAAGCCAATTTTCATTGGCATAGTGATATCAAAATGATTGTAGGTTTGTAGTGGTTAAGTAACACTATATTATTGATATTGATTTGAAGGTGGACTACATGGGAGCCTGCTATAACATATATGATGTTGTAATTTTTAAGTCGCAGGTGCAGCAACTACATACTACGATGTGAATACTTGTTGGCTTACCCAGCACAGAGAAGTAATCTCGTCTGTAATTACTATGGTGTTGACAAATAATTTCATTTGTGTCTAAATTAGATTCAGGTTTTAAAGAATCATTTGTTGATGATTTTTTTTCGATGAGGATGTCAACTTCCGTGGGCTGTGCGTATGCACAGCCAAAAGGATTCCTAGTAAATAAGATAAGAAGCATTACTTAGCTTCATATGTTGACACATAGGATCATCACAAATTGACACATCATACTACTAACTTTCTTATTTTACTTATAAAAGTTATTAAATTTTTAATTATAATCCTATATTATACGAGTATGTACTAACTATTTCATAATCTTTCTTTATGCTAATCTTCAAATATCTATAACTTTAACTTATAAAATCAACACAAACTCATTCTAACCACAAAAGAGTTTCACACTTTATCATTATTAGCATTAGATTTTTCTTTTAAACATTCTATATATAAAGCTTTTTCATATTTTCTCTATGTTCATTTTAGAATTGTATCAACAAATTAAAAAAAAAAATAGTAATTTGGAGGATACCCCTAATGTCGCACCCCAGAACACGTGGCAGCGGAAGTATGAGGTGTCACGGGGGCGCCGACCAAATCAAATATCACAACACAAAGATTACAACAAACGACCTCTATATGAGACGTTTTAATAAAAAAAGTTACATTTCCATAATTCAAAGTTTACAATATCGGGAGTTCGCATAAACCTTTAAGAAATTTCTAATACATTACTGAATATAAAAATTACAGCTAAATGCAATCTAATCTCTTGATGTTTGAAAACAATGCGACTCGAGCTGAGCTTTCCATAAGCTTCCTACTGCGGCGGGTTACCTGAGAAATACATACTAAAAGGTCAACATAAAGTTGGTGAGTTCATAGGTTTGTAAACAATCGTTTAGTTATGATCCACAAGATTTCAAGTTGTATCATTCAAAAATGACAGTTAAAAGTATCGTTAGCCAACGATAAGTAAAAGTATTGCATAAAGCAATATAAGTATACCATTTGCAATGAGTCTCATAGTCGAGCTTAACGTTGTTTGCCTGCGGTAAGTGTACTAATCCGATACACTTCTAAATCACAAATAATATTGCATCCGTGGGTTGACTAGCGCGACTAGTCCGGATGGGGATTGTCAATCCCCGATAGTACTATCCAATAATATTCACGCACAAATTTTAACGACTATGATGGGTAGAGGACTTTAGTGGATTAATCAGGTCTCATGCAATCCGTATAAAAAGTTGTTACAGTACTTGTGATCATAAAAGCAGTTGTATAAAACAGTTGTATGTATTCTCACCCCAGTTAGAAAACAGTAAAAAGGGGCTATGAAACTCACCTTATATTAGCAAGTAGCAAGCAAATATCAAATAAGCAAGCAAAGTCCAAAGCGCAACCTTCTAACGTCCTAAACGTATAAGGTTGTGTAAGTAGATGTCTTATAAGACCATCTATAGCGATTGTATAAGTGGGGGTCAATGTCCACTCAAGCCAATCGTGTAGGTGGAGGGTTAATGTCCACCTAGAGCTAGTTCATCAACTAGAATGTCCAAATAAGTTGTTCAAGTTCGTTTCTTAAAAGCGTGTACGACCCGTTGGTGAAAGTTTGTAATAATAATTCATTTAGACATTATTATCAAGTTTGTTTTGCTGTAAACTATTCATTAGTACATATCGTGTGTTGCAAACCGATTATTTTAGTTTGTATAAGTCTTAAACCGTATGTCAAAGTTGGTCCACTCGTTGGTCAAAGCTGGTCAAACTTGGTCAAACCTGGTCAAACTTGTCAAACCTGGTCAAACTGGTCAAACCTGGTCAAACTGGTCAAACATGGACAAACTGGTCAAACCTGGTCAAACCTGATCAAACCTGGTCAAACTTGGTCAAACTGGTCAAAGTTAGTCAAACTTAGCATCACTAGCAAAATGTAGCATCACTAGTAATTGTGGCATCACTAGGTTAGTGTCTCTACTTGAGACTTAGGATATTTTCAGAAAATGTAGCATCACTAGCAAAATGTAGCATCACTAGTAAAATGTAGCATCACTATGTTAGTGTCTCTATTTGAGACTTAGGATATTTTGTTCAAGTGTTCTAAGTGTCGGTTTCTAATTCGGGAAACTTTCTAAGTTTAGTTCTAGGTCCAAGTTACTAACTAAGTCATCCAAACCCATTTTTGTTACCACTTTCCAAAAATAGTAATTTTTGTCGTTTTTAGAAACCGAGCCGTTTTTGTTGACTTGGTCAAACCTACTCGGTTTGACCCGAAACTTTTACCTAACCCATATATCAGTTTAAAGAGTCCAAATAATTTGTCGGTTTGTGTCGGAGTCATCCAAAGTGTCGGTTTTAATTACACTTCTTAAAACTTCAAGATTCAACGTTTTCGGTTTATGTCGGGTCATTACGCCAACTGATTTCGCCTATCTCTAGTCCAAATCAAACCTCAAAACTTTTACCAACTGATATACTAAGTGTCTAGACTAACATGTCAAATTTCCAGCATTTAACAAGTCCGTTTACATATTAAATAAATTCCGCGAAAGTTCCGAACACAATTCTCGAAAACTAACAGGTCAGTCCTATAAATCGGCTCGTAGAGAAAAATGAGTACGTTTCTGGAAAAAGTGCAAAACACGAAAGTTGTAGATCTTTTCAAGACGCAAATTTTTAAAAAAAATGCATCTTCTAACTCTCAAAATTCGATTTTATACGTATATTTTTGTAAACTGCATTTTAAGAGACAGATTCTGCATGTTCTTGTATGTGTTATAAAAACGATTTTTAGTATGATATTTGGACATAATCAAGTTAGATGAGCTATATAACATATAAATCAGTAGCTTAAGATCAAGAAAAGAGTTTTCTTACAAAGAGATGGTGAAGATAAGATGAGATGATGATGAGGAACTCTTGGGGTCTTGTTTTCTTGAATCTCCTTTGTAACTTGATGAAGATGAAGATGGTGGTTGATGGTGATTTATGGTGGTGATATGGTGGAGGAAGGGCTGAGTTTTCTTCAGAAAATTGAGAGAGTAGAGGGAGAGAGTTGAAGGGTTTGAGTGTGTTAGTAAAAAGAAAAGAAGTGAAGTGTGTAAGTGGTGAAGAATATCATCATGATTTTGCATGTAACAAGAGAGGAGGAGAGGGGGTGGTGGCACATGGGAGGGCCGGCCCCCATGTGGTCCCACAAGGGGTATTTTGGTCATTTTCATTTCCCATTTAATTAGTTACATTTTCCGTTCGTTTACTCGATTGTTTAGACGTTTAGTCGCACGTTAAATATTTTATACACGTTTTTAAGTAACGATTTAAATTCCAATATTTTCACTTGAAGTATATATTCTAAATGCTTGAAAAACATTTAAAAATGTTCCGTTAATTCGTCGGCCTCGATTTGCATGTTAGTTCTACGGAGGTTTAAATCGCGTAACGTTTTAAATAGACGTTTTTATTGACGAATCATTGTACCATGTTTTTCGTAATAATTTCACACAAAATAATATATTTTAAATTATAAAAATATATTTCGACTTTCGTTCAATTGTCGGGCGCGTTCCGCGCGTTTCTGTTGCGTTTGAGACGTTTTAATGAAAACGCCTAAGTTTTTCGTGTATTATTTTAACAAAATAATAATATATGATAAATAACTTCTAAAAATAGATTCAAGTTATTTATAGAAATGTTTTCACCAACGTCGTATAATTTGTCAGACTCCGTCCGGTTGTTTTGCACAATTTCACCAAATTGCGTAAGTGTAATTACTTAATTACATAAGCGTAATATAATCAATTACGGGAGTGTATATTCACATAAATACACAAATAGTTACAAGTAATTACAAGTATTTAGCCTAATACTAAACTAAACACACGTAATTAGGATTTCTAGTAGGTTAATCAGTAACCCTAAATCGTCGGGTGTCACATTCTCCCCCTGTTAGGAGAATTTCTGTAACACCTCGTCAAAAAGGGTCAAATTTCGCACCATTTTTAAACTTTAAATAATTACCTTTTAAAGATCGAGTGAAATATTTTACTAAAAATACTTACAAAATGATATAAACAAAATCATAGATTTAAAGTAATAAACGTTCAAAAATGTAATTCGCTTTTTATTTAAAACACATTCTAAATTATTCGAAACCGCGCGAAAATAATTTATTAAACATTAAGTTCCAATAATATTTTTATAAAACATTTCGGAAGAATACAAAACAATTTTTAGAATTTAAAATGTTATTTTAAATTACATCGGACAAATTAATCACGGGTATTTTACACTGTGGTTGGAGACCACAGTCCGCGAAGCGTGATCTGGAAGTGGGTAAAACCCACCTCCACCCCACCTCATTTTCTCATTTCTCTTTTTCTTTCCCCTCTCTTCCTCCTTTTCTCTCTAAAAAGTTCATCACCTCCAATCTCACAAAATCACAAAATAACAACATCAAACGGCCTCGGATTATACTACTCCTTTGGAATAAAACGACCACGGCATCCCGATCTACACTTCTACCTTTTCGGATTTCAAATCCAACACTCGTAAGTTTCCGACAAATCCCGTAAATCTTTAGATTTCGAAGTTATAATTAATGTTTCATGTTTAATATACTTAGATTACCATGTTTTAGTGTTTTATACAACCGAAAATGTCCAAAATCGACCAAAAACTCGAGATTTTCAAGCTGTTCGTCGAACAGCTGATAGTGTCGCTATGTGACCAAAAACAGTACCGCGACACTACCCTAGTGACGCTACTAGTGACGCCTTAAACCGTAGTATACCGACACTTCTTAAGTGTCGCACCTAGTGCCGCATGAAACCCGAATTATACCGTCACTTGTTTAGTGACGCTATCAACCTTACGATACCGACACTTCTTGAGTGTCGCTATTCACTGACTGACGCATCTACGCGTCACTTACCAAGTGCCGCATGAAATCCAAATTATACCGTCACTTGATAAGTGACGCACTATACCGACACTCCCTAAGTGACGCTATATGCGTCACTAACCCGATAGCGGCACTATCTAAGTGTCGCTAAAATGCTGAATTTTCCTAACTTTTGAGTCACTTGCCTAGTGACGCTATGAACCAACCAGTGACGCATGAAGTGTCGCTATTATCAGTTTTTGAACTAAAAAACTCACTTTTAAAATGTCCAACTTATCCGGAAACATATACGCAATTATATACGAACCGAAACGCGTTTAAACGAGTTTATTTATACGAAAACAACTTAAATTATATTTTCTAAATATAATGTCGACACGCGACAACGACACGTAATTTCTTTATGAAATTCAAACGTAAACATATAACAAACACATTGAGTACAAACGAAACGAATAAACAACAAACTTGGATAGTTTATGTAATTATCCACTTACTTATACGAAACCTCACGTGTTTAGGACACTAGGAGGTCACTTTGGACGATACGCGTAATTAGGAACGCTTGCACTCTCAGGTGAGTTCATAACCCCACTCTTTTACTGTTTTCAACTGATTTCGGGGTGGGAATGCATACTCCTGTTTTACTACTTTCCACTGTATAAATCTTTACAAACGTTTTACAATAGTTTATGGTAACGGTGTTAGATTACGACAGCTACGAACCACTTGATCATACTTAGAGATATTAAGTACGACCGTTTCAGAAATACCTAGAATTATATTACATATGATATCTAGGGAGTAACCGCCTCACTACATCAGTGACTTGCTAAGTACTAGTAACGACTAGTGGACTTATGAACACCAACTAGAGGCACCGACATGCTAGTTTAGCGTTGACTACCCTTAAGAACTAGCAGATGACTTTGACTAAGTACTGTAAGTACTCCCCGACAGTTAAGTGACGTGTTAACGTACTTTGACTTTACACATTACTTTGGACAAACTAGGTGACGTAGACACGTACCTAACAGATGATTATGACTTACCCTATGCCTAGATGACATCCTTACTTTCTAGTATAATTGTGACGACTCTGGCTTGGAGTTACTGGGCCAGGGATGGTCCCCCGGCAGCAGGGAGTTACCCAAAAACCGGGGGGTGTCACATAACAACTTGCGGTGCTGTTGAGTACCTGTAACACTTTTCTAGCCTTGGGCTAAACTTTCATGCGGGTATGTTGCGAACGTACCAAACCAACGCATCGTCGCCTTCGGGGGACCACGGACGCTGTCACTATATGTGAAGCAACGATACCACGGTGGGTGGTACAACTGACTTACGAGCTGGATGCTCACGATACCACGGTGGGTGGTACAACCGACTTACGAGCTGTGGGCTCACGATACCACGGTGGGTGGTACAACTTACTTACGAGCTGAATGCTCACACTCAGCAACGGACCGACGAACTATTACAGTCGGGGTCGTTGGCTCGGCATATGAATTTATACTCTATCGTAGTTCTACGGAACTGCACGGTTACTCATACTCAGCATATAGCTATATGCTTTACTTACTCTTAGCACGGACCTACGCACTTTTACGGTAGGGGTCGTTGACTCGATAACTGATATATTTATTTAAACGTGGTCCTGCGGGACGTAACTTGACGTATCCTTTGGGGGATACCCATTACCATCACTGTAGGTGATTACTAGATAACTTACGAGTCGGAGACTCAGGAAATTACGAGCTTTTGCTCACTTGACTGTCGTTACCAACCGTACCGATATGACACGATCACAAAACAGATAACTTGATCACGTTGCCGGGGTGCAACCTTTCATGCCAGGTGGCATCGTGACCTATTAATAACCGTAGAACTAATACTTGAAACCGTATAAACTATCTGTACCGTATTGCCGGGGAGCAATACCGACCGTCTAAGGACTTTCTTGTTTGATCTCTTTCGACCAGTAGCATGACAGTTAGTCATCTTACGCTACACCCTTATACATATTGCCAGGTGGCAATAACTTACCTGATAACACACCCACTGGGAATTGGTTCCCTTTACTGGACTAGAAACCTATTGATTAGGTTCACCTGCTTACCATAAATTACTTATAACTGCCTCGAGGGGCAACTGTTGTTATTTAAACTGCTAAACTTGATTTACATTTCTGAATGAAATACATATTTCTTGAACTAATTGTTATTACAAATTACTTGTGAACTCACCAGCTTTCCAGCTGACCCTTTTAGTGTGCATTCTCAGGTACACTGCTATAGTAGGATTGGCCTACAGGATTTCTAGCTCGAGTCGCACGTTTTGACAATTGGATGTCTCTGCATAATTTTCGTATTATCAGTTATGTATTGAAAGTATTTTGCGAACTCGCAACTTGTATACATTTTATTTTGGGAAATGTAATAACTATTTTTCAAACGTCTCATTTAGAGTCGTTCATTATACATCTTATGCTGTGATATTTGATTTGGTAACACCCGACCCGATCGCTTCCGCAACCCGAAATATGAGGGTGTTACAGATTGGTATCAGAGCCTAAGGTTGTAGTGAACTAGGTTGCATTTAGTGGGCCTAGACTATGACCATTAGGCAGTATTCCTTATTAGGTATAACTAGTTCAGGGATTTCATCATACGAACTTAATTTAACATAGCGTAGCTAACTATGTACAATTAAGCAAGGATGATGTAAGATCTGAAAGGGGTTATACTGAAACAGGAATGCAGTAGTTGACTCTGATTGTTATTTGTTACTTGCTAGACACCCTAGGCTATTATATGTACTGTAGGTATATATGAATAGGCCTTACGTGTATACTGTTTCTGCATATCTATATACATGTATGTATGATTATACCTGACGTGATTCCGCTGTACTACTGATACATACACTCGGAGTGGCATATCGCCAACTTCCCAACCTTTAAGACTTGATCTCAAATTGTGACCAGGTTGGTCACGACTGACGGGTATTGCGAGAGATACTCGTAATGACAAAGCCCACGAATTACTTTCGAACTTACTATCGGCCTGAGGGCTACTCTTGAACAACACCCAGCACGTGGTGCTGCAATTACTCAGTATGTTAATACTACAACTGGCACGTTGGTGCTACGCTCACAGTACTCGGGTACTGCAATTTCGGTGCTTTGGGCACTACGAACATGTGGCACGTGGTGCCGCATCGTGCTTGGGGCACAATACTACTTCAGCACGTGGTGCTGTAACTTATGATAACCAAGTACTACTTTTACTATACAATAGGAAATTACATTACAGTGCTGATGGCACTACATTACATTACAGGGTTACTGTGTTTTAGTACTTAGGGTACTACGCACCAACTGATAGACTTACAACTACCGTACACTAGTATTACACAATAGTCAGTTAGACTAGATACCATACCATAGTCTTGGTAGATTACTTTAAGGCATACGTGAACGACTAATATGTACACAACGAAGCTAAAAGTCTGAGAACTTTCGAACACATACTATTTTTACATACCAATGAAATAGACATAATTCTCGAATAAAGAACTTACCGTTAACGTTTCATTCTTGTTTAAGAATCATGCCGCCTAAACGACAAACCTACACACAAGCAGAACGTGACCAATACGCTGAGCAAAGAGTGGCTGAAGCTCTAGCTGCACAAAACTTTACGCGCCTCTGCACCTATAAAGAATTTCTGAACTGTGACCCGCCAATCTTTGTTGGTACTGAAGGGGCTGTCGGACTGATCCAATGGATCGAAAGGATGGAAGCTGTATTCCGCATTTGCAACTGCCCCGATGGATACAAAGTCAAATACTCCACCTACACCCTTCGAGATAATGCTCTAACCTGGTGGAATGCTCACGCCCAAACCGTAGGGGTTGACACCGCCTATGAACTTTCTTGGGAGGAACTGAAACAACTGATGAGGGACGAATATTGTCCTAGCGAGGAACTACACCAACTTGAGAATGAACTCTGGCATCTTACCGTGAAAAACAACGACATCATGACCTATACCAATCGTTTTCACCGACTGGCACTCCTTTGCCCTTCTCTAGTGAACCCAGAAAGCAAACGAATCGAACAATACATCGAAGGACTTCCGACACAAATCGCGGACATGGTCATCTCCTCTAAACCCAACACTATTCGCGACGCCGTTCGCATGGCCCACAACCTCATGGCACGGGTGGTTCAACGCGGGACCCCCACAACTGAAAACCATACACAAAAATGGAATGGCGATTCCGGCACTAGTCATGATCCAACAAATCAACCCGAACCCTTGAAATCTTACCCTTCTGCATACAAAGGAAAGCGGGGCTATGCGGGAGATAAACCATTCTGTCACAACTGTAAACGTCACCACTCTGGCCCTTGTGGCTCACCTTGCGAGAGATGTCAACGATTCGGACACCAAAGCTGGGACTGTAGGGTTCCTGCCAACCCCGACAAACAACAAACGTGTTTCAAATGTAACACTCCTGGACATTTCAAGAAAGATTGCCCAAATCAGAAACGAAAAATCCTCATGATCAACTCCGGAGGGACCGGACGAAACCGCGGCAATATCACGGGTATGTCCCTATTCGATACTAAACATTCAAAATAAACACAACGTTTCGATCAACGGGAAGGTCAATACCAAAAATGATACCGAATACATGAATTAATACCGACTACATGAATTAAGTCAAACATAAAAGCTAGAATTTGCTTTCAGCCGATTAACCGACTGAACGTACACAAACCACCTAGTCCTAATAGGACTACTCGCCGAACAGTCACGTTGTGACAACTATCTAGTCCCGAATGGACTACAATGTAAATGGTTCCTTAGCAACCACAACTTAAACATGTAAACAATATAGTCAGAATGTGACTACAACGATAAACCGCGACACAGTCATGGATTGACTGCCCTTCAACCCCATTATAAGACATGATATATCTAAAACCTACTCGACAAACAACATGTACGTACATTGCTCCCCAGACCCCACACGACCACGACCCTACTTTAAATTTCGGGACGAAATTTTATTAACAGGGGGAGAATGTAACACCTCGTCAAAAAGGGTCAAATTTCGCACCATTTTTAAACTTTAAATAATTACCTTTTAAAGATCGAGTGAAATATTTTACTAAAAATACTTACAAAATGATATAAACAAAATCATAGATTTAAAGTAATAAACGTTCAAAAATGTAATTCGCTTTTTATTTAAAACACATTCTAAATTATTCGAAACCGCGCGAAAATAATTTATTAAACATTAAGTTCCAATAATATTTTTATAAAACATTTCGGAAGAATACAAAACAATTTTTAGAATTTAAAATGTTATTTTAAATTACATCGGACAAATTAATCACGGGTATTTTACACTGTGGTTGGAGACCACAGTCCGCGAAGCGTGATCTGGAAGTGGGTAAAACCCACCTCCACCCCACCTCATTTTCTCATTTCTCTTTTTCTTTCCCCTCTCTTCCTCCTTTTCTCTCTAAAAAGTTCATCACCTCCAATCTCACAAAATCACAAAATAACAACATCAAACGGCCTCGGATTATACTACTCCTTTGGAATAAAACGACCACGGCATCCCGATCTACACTTCTACCTTTTCGGATTTCAAATCCAACACTCGTAAGTTTCCGACAAATCCCGTAAATCTTTAGATTTCGAAGTTATAATTAATGTTTCATGTTTAATATACTTAGATTACCATGTTTTAGTGTTTTATACAACCGAAAATGTCCAAAATCGACCAAAAACTCGAGATTTTCAAGCTGTTCGTCGAACAGCTGATAGTGTCGCTATGTGACCAAAAACAGTACCGCGACACTACCCTAGTGACGCTACTAGTGACGCCTTAAACCGTAGTATACCGACACTTCTTAAGTGTCGCACCTAGTGCCGCATGAAACCCGAATTATACCGTCACTTGTTTAGTGACGCTATCAACCTTACGATACCGACACTTCTTGAGTGTCGCTATTCACTGACTGACGCATCTACGCGTCACTTACCAAGTGCCGCATGAAATCCAAATTATACCGTCACTTGATAAGTGACGCACTATACCGACACTCCCTAAGTGACGCTATATGCGTCACTAACCCGATAGCGGCACTATCTAAGTGTCGCTAAAATGCTGAATTTTCCTAACTTTTGAGTCACTTGCCTAGTGACGCTATGAACCAACCAGTGACGCATGAAGTGTCGCTATTATCAGTTTTTGAACTAAAAAACTCACTTTTAAAATGTCCAACTTATCCGGAAACATATACGCAATTATATACGAACCGAAACGCGTTTAAACGAGTTTATTTATACGAAAACAACTTAAATTATATTTTCTAAATATAATGTTGACACGCGACAACGACACGTAATTTCTTTATGAAATTCAAACGTAAACATATAACAAACACATTGAGTACAAACGAAACGAATAAACAACAAACTTGGATAGTTTATGTAATTATCCACTTACTTATACGAAACCTCACGTGTTTAGGACACTAGGAGGTCACTTTGGACGATACGCGTAATTAGGAACGCTTGCACTCTCAGGTGAGTTCATAACCCCACTCTTTTACTGTTTTCAACTGATTTCGGGGTGGGAATGCATACTCCTGTTTTACTACTTTCCACTGTATAAATCTTTACAAACGTTTTACAATAGTTTATGGTAACGGTGTTAGATTACGACAGCTACGAACCACTTGATCATACTTAGAGATATTAAGTACGACCGTTTCAGAAATACCTAGAATTATATTACATATGATATCTAGGGAGTAACCGCCTCACTACATCAGTGACTTGCTAAGTACTAGTAACGACTAGTGGACTTATGAACACCAACTAGAGGCACCGACATGCTAGTTTAGCGTTGACTACCCTTAAGAACTAGCAGATGACTTTGACTAAGTACTGTAAGTACTCCCCGACAGTTAAGTGACGTGTTAACGTACTTTGACTTTACACATTACTTTGGACAAACTAGGTGACGTAGACACGTACCTAACAGATGATTATGACTTACCCTATGCCTAGATGACATCCTTACTTTCTAGTATAATTGTGACGACTCTGGCTTGGAGTTACTGGGCCAGGGATGGTCCCCCGGCAGCAGGGAGTTACCCAAAAACCGGGGGGTGTCACATAACAACTTGCGGTGCTGTTGAGTACCTGTAACACTTTTCTAGCCTTGGGCTAAACTTTCATGCGGGTATGTTGCGAACGTACCAAACCAACGCATCGTCGCCTTCGGGGGACCACGGACGCTGTCACTATATGTGAAGCAACGATACCACGGTGGGTGGTACAACTGACTTACGAGCTGGATGCTCACGATACCACGGTGGGTGGTACAACCGACTTACGAGCTGTGGGCTCACGATACCACGGTGGGTGGTACAACTTACTTACGAGCTGAATGCTCACACTCAGCAACGGACCGACGAACTATTACAGTCGGGGTCGTTGGCTCGGCATATGAATTTATACTCTATCGTAGTTCTACGGAACTGCACGGTTACTCATACTCAGCATATAGCTATATGCTTTACTTACTCTTAGCACGGACCTACGCACTTTTACGGTAGGGGTCGTTGACTCGATAACTGATATATTTATTTAAACGTGGTCCTGCGGGACGTAACTTGACGTATCCTTTGGGGGATACCCATTACCATCACTGTAGGTGATTACTAGATAACTTACGAGTCGGAGACTCAGGAAATTACGAGCTTTTGCTCACTTGACTGTCGTTACCAACCGTACCGATATGACACGATCACAAAACAGATAACTTGATCACGTTGCCGGGGTGCAACCTTTCATGCCAGGTGGCATCGTGACCTATTAATAACCGTAGAACTAATACTTGAAACCGTATAAACTATCTGTACCGTATTGCCGGGGAGCAATACCGACCGTCTAAGGACTTTCTTGTTTGATCTCTTTCGACCAGTAGCATGACAGTTAGTCATCTTACGCTACACCCTTATACATATTGCCAGGTGGCAATAACTTACCTGATAACACACCCACTGGGAATTGGTTCCCTTTACTGGACTAGAAACCTATTGATTAGGTTCACCTGCTTACCATAAATTACTTATAACTGCCTCGAGGGGCAACTGTTGTTATTTAAACTGCTAAACTTGATTTACATTTCTGAATGAAATACATATTTCTTGAACTAATTGTTATTACAAATTACTTGTGAACTCACCAGCTTTCCAGCTGACCCTTTTAGTGTGCATTCTCAGGTACACTGCTATAGTAGGATTGGCCTACAGGATTTCTAGCTCGAGTCGCACGTTTTGACAATTGGATGTCTCTGCATAATTTTCGTATTATCAGTTATGTATTGAAAGTATTTTGCGAACTCGCAACTTGTATACATTTTATTTTGGGAAATGTAATAACTATTTTTCAAACGTCTCATTTAGAGTCGTTCATTATACATCTTATGCTGTGATATTTGATTTGGTAACACCCGACCCGATCGCTTCCGCAACCCGAAATATGAGGGTGTTACAATTTCGTCCCGAAATTAGTTTGTTGCCGCAGTCTGTGGGGTATCTAGGAATAGATGTGGATGTTTCAGTCGCATTTGGTCTTCCCGTTCCCAAGTGAATTCAGGACCGCGCCTAGAATTCCACCGGACTTTAACGATGGGAATACGACTCTGTTTCAAGCGTTTGACCTCACGGTCCATGATTTCTATCGGCTCCTCGATGAAATGGAGTTTATCATCTATGTGGATTTCGTCGAGCGGGATTACAAGTGTCTCATCAGACAGACATTTCTTCAAGTTAGAAATGTGGAATGTGTTGTGCACGCTACTGAGTTGGGGCGGTAGCTGCAGTCGATATGCCACCGGACCAATTCTTTCAAGAATCTCAAAAGGTCCGATGTACCTAGGGTTTAGTTTGCCGCGTTTGCCAAAACGAATTACACCTTTCCAAGGTGACACTTTTAAGAGTACTCGGTCCCTAACCTGGAATTCGAGTGGTTTGCGTCTCACGTCAGCGTAACTCTTTTGACGATCACGTGCGGCTTTCAACCGGTTTTGGATGGTCACGATTTTCTCGGTCGTTTCATGGATGATTTCAGGACCGGTGAGTTGGCTATCGCCGATTTCGGTCCAACAAATGGGTGATCGGCACTTTCTACCATAAAGTGCCTTGAAGGGTGCAGCACCAATGCTGGTATGGTAACTGTTGTTGTAGGAGAACTCACACAAAGGTAGGTGGTTTTCCCAGTTGTTTCCGAAGTCAACTACGCAGGCGCGCAACATGTCTTCTAAGGTTTGGATGGTTAAACCAAGGGCTCGAACTCGAAGGGGTTTCACTCGTTCTTTTCGGCTTAGGGCATCGACAACAACGTTAGCCTTACCCGGGTGGTATCGGATTTCACAGTCGTAGTCACTAAGTAACTCGACCCAACGACGTTGTCTCATGTTTAGGTCCTTCTGATCAAAGATATGTTGAAGGCTTTTGTGGTCAGTGAAGATAGTACATTTTGTACCATACATGTAGTGTCTCCAGATCTTGAGTGCAAAAACTACAGCTCCCAATTCGAGGTCATGGGTGGTGTAGTTCTTTTCGTGGATTTTCAGTTGTCGTGAGGCGTAGGCGATGACTTTTTCACGTTGCATTAACACACAACCTAGTCCTTGGTGTGAGGCGTCGCAGTAAACTACGAAATCATCGGTGCCTTCGGGTAAGGACAGGATTGGTGCACTGCAGAGTTTCTGTTTCAGAAGTTGGAAGGCTGACTCTTGTTTATCGGTCCAATCGAATTTCTTATCTTTCTGAGTCAGTGAGGTTAAAGGTAGGGCTATTTTGGAGAAGTTCTCAATGAATCGCCAGTAATACCCAGCAAGACCTAAGAATTGTCGTACTTCGGTTGGAGTAGTTGGTGCTTTCCAGCACTTGATGGCCTCGATCTTGGCTGGATCAACACGTATCCCTTGACTGTCAATGACATGCCCTAGGAACTGTACTGTTTGCATCCAGAATTCACACTTGGAGAACTTGGCGTATAACTCCTCGTGTCTGAGTAATTCCAAGATAGTTTTCAAGTGTTGGCCATGTTCGGTTTCGTTGCTAGAGTAGATTTAGATGTCATCAATGAACACGATGACAAACTTATCTAGATAGGGTTTGCACACCTGATTCATAAGGTCCATGAATACAGCCGGTGCGTTAGTTAAGCTAAAAGGCATCACTTGAAATTCGTAATGTCCGTAGCGGGTTCGGAAGGCGGTTTTCGGGATATCGGCGTCTCGAACGCAAAGTTGGTGATAACCAGACCGAAGGTCGATCTTTGAGTAAAAGGTCGAACCTTGGAGTTGGTCAAATAAGTCATCGATTCTAGGAAGTGGGTATCGGTTTTTGATGGTTGATTTGTTTAGTTCTTAGTCTACCGGTCTCCCCTTGTTTGATCAAGGTTCCACTGGTAATGAAGGGAATATTAACGATTTTCTAGAGACAATTGATTTCGGCACCATGTTTGGACAATCGGTCCATGCGTATGATGAATATCAAGGTTTCCGATTTTGACGGTTATGAGATCTATGAGGAAATGTTCGCTTGCGATGGTGTAAAATCAGTCGATAAATTTCTATGATAATAGTTTGTTTGGGAATGTTAAGTCCGTTGAAAACTTGAGTTGATCAAAATATGTTGGAAAAATCTGGTCGTCAATAAGACGTTGAAAATTTCTGTCTAGCCAATTTAATTGAACATTAGAAGTTGTAAATAGTTCCGGGTAGTTGTTTGGTGAAAATTCTTTGAAAACTTGAATTGGTAGAAATTTGTTGAAAAATCTGTTGAAAACCCTTGTTATTGTAAAGTGTTGAAAGTTTCAGTTGATTCTTATAGTGGTGTCTCCTTAAACGAAAGGGGGATAAAGGAATGAATGAGATCTTTGTATGAGAGCTAAGATGATCACATTCATGATTAAAAGTAATATGTGGCTTCATAGTACGACGATAAATCAATACAAGGTTATATGATTTGTAACTAACAAGGCGCAAGGTTTAGGTTGATAGCTTATAGAATTCAAAGTTTACAAAACATGCCGGGCATCGCTACATCCGGACGAATACATAATGTAACATCCCCAAATTGGGCCTAGGAGAAACAGGTAATTCTTTATGTTTAATTGTGATATTTATTTATATTTTGTCTTTGATTGTGAAATTTGTAGGTAAATAAGCCTCAGGAAATATTGTGACTAGTGAAATATAGTTTGTTTTAAATAAACTTAGGTGACGGTAAAATAAAATAATTTTATCGCAATTGAAACTGAGGTTCCAGACAATAGGTCAAAAAGGGGTATAATATTGTACTGTGAATTAAGAGAGTCGGTTTAATAAAAAGGGATAAGGCCGACTTAATTCATTTTCTTCAAACTTCTTGTGAACTTCATACCTCTCATAAACCTTCATCAAATCACCTACACAATTGCTAGTGAAAAGTGATCAAAAGTAAAGCTGTGATCTTCTTGTTAAACTATCATCATCATCCTCATAATCTTCTCCTTGTTCTTTATTGGTAAGTTAAACTTTTGTTTAACCTAAATGATGAAATTGTTTGAATGATAGGAATTGAAGCTTAAATGATAGAACTGATAGTTGTTTGAAGGTGTAATAGCTAGGTGAATGCTTTATGAACTGATTTGATAATGATTACATGATGAAATTTGTTAGATTCTTGAGTTTTGAGTTTGAATGTGAATAATTAGGTTATATATGATTTTGATTGAATTGTGATGATTTGAAGCTTAAATCATTGTTATAAGTTGTTAGTAGAAGTTATTATGGTCAAAAACTGATAAAAAGTTGAGTTTAGAACTCAGTTTTATTGATTTGTGATTTTGGTTTCGTAGCTGCAAATGTGCAGGAACTGAAAAGTGCAGGTCTGGAAGAACCTGGGAATACGGTCGGATTCCCGTGAATCCGGACGGATTCAAGGGAATACGGCGTATTCCCGGGGTGTATTCCCAACCGGATTCCTAAGATTGAGTTCTGGTTGAAATTGAAGCAAAAATGACTGGGGAATACGGGCGTATTCACTGGAATACGGCCGGATTCACCTGAATACGGCCGGATTCCAAGGAATACGGCCGGATTCCCTTGGCCTGGCAGAGATTTTAATTTAAACCTTAGAATGTGATATTTGTGTACTTAATATGTTCATATAACTTTATACTTGTTTGATTGTTGATATTAAGTTATATACAATGTGATGTGAGGATTGACTTGGGATTCTTTTGTATTTCAGATCCGACCACGACTCAATAAAATTAGATCATTGAGTGAAGCTTGAAACGAGACAGGTGAGTGACTGGTTCTCACAGTTTAAATTGGTGTTAACAATTTAGTTACATCAATTTTAAGTAGATTGATATTATTGAGTTATTGATAAGTTGATTGCGAATAAATGATTGATTGCTAGTGACTTATTCCATGATAGGTTGGAATGATAGAGGTCAATTTCGATTGGGTTTAGTTGCTATAGGTTAATCTTTATGGTATTGATGAACATTCGTTGTGAATTCGTCCATATTGATTAAAGATAGCATTGAACTATCGGTAAAATCTCTGTATTGGCCTGCAGTGGATTATAAGTGTTCTTGGTTGGCCATCAGCGGGCTGAGGGTACCTCAAGAACCACCGATCCTCTAATTTGATTGTTACTATTAGTTGATTGTTGTGAGTTGATTGTTTAAGCTAAGTTAGATTGTTGGAATCGTTATTCACTTAGCTTCGTGCTAATCCCCCACCTCACTTTTGCAGGTTAAGTTTGCTTATGCTCGGTTAAGAGGTTTTGGGTGAAATGTTTGACAAGCTGAGCACTCTTGATTACTTTTAGTCGGAAATAAAACTTTTGTATAAATAACACCACTAGATTATGAGTTTGTAACAAAATAACTTAATGATAGTATCTGTAATAACTAACCTTTGATATTATGTAATATATAAAGTTTGTTGAATGGGATAACGCTTCCAGGTTAAAAAAAAAAAAATGGCTTGAAAATATGGGATGTTATAAGTTGGTATCAGAGCATAAGTTTAGGGGAATGAACATTCTAGGTGTTCATACCTAAACTTAGTTCCGTTGGTCGAACATTTCATGTTGGGGGGGATTAGTTAGGAAAAGAAATTTGATTAGTTTGCTAGTACTAATGATTAACGAATTTTGAGATATGATGTGATTTCAGATATGGCGGATATTGAGCAACCTGTCCATACTCTTAACAATGCCTCTCAAATTTCTGCACCAACACCAGAAAACCAGGAGCATAATGGAATATCTAATCCAAGAGGTGTAGAAACAGAAACTGACCAAGAGTACATTATGAGATTAGAGAATCGGGTGTTGGAATTACAGAATGAACGGGCTGGGCCTTCTCGACAGCCTATTCATACTCAGCCGCCTGTTATAACTACTGCTCCTCCTGTTGTATCTTCTGAGCGGATTCCAGTATCTATACCTTTTGTTTCTCAGCAGCAGCAACAAGGTTATAGTTATCAAGCTACTGTACCTTTTCCTTCTTCCGGATTTCCTAGTTATCCGATACATGCGATTCCTCTATTTCAGCAGTTAAAAGTGGGTTGTTCACTTAAGACTTTTATGTCCACCAATCCTTCTTCATTCTCTGGAAGTACTAATCCTACTGACACTTTGGATTGGTTACGTGATGTGGAGCGAAAATTGGAAGTTTGCCAATGTGAAGAAAAAGATAAAGTACCATATGTGGTTCAGCTGTTAAAGGGTCAAGCAATGTCATGGTGGGATGCTGTAACTGCTCCATTGACATCGGAACAAATCAAAATGATTAGATGGTCAGACTTTCATGCCGAAGTTTGTAAGCAATTCTGTTCAGAGTACAACTTATCACGTATCAGACAAGAGTTTCTTGATTTACAAAAGACGGATCAAATGTCGATTGAAGAGCTTATCAAGCAATTTTCTGACAAATTACGATTTGTGAGACAGTGGGTTCCGACAGATAGAACTCAGATTGAGCATTTTGTGAAGACTTTGCCTCCAGATTATCGTACTTCAGTGAGATTAGCTGGTTCTCTTTCAGAAGCATATGATTATGCTCGTTCGGTGGATGGTGATATTCAAGCTAAAAAGTTAATGAATAAGGAGAGGTATTCACAGAAACAAATGGGAGATTCATCTAGTAAACAAAAGGGGCAAGGTGGTCAGCAAAACAGAAGGTTTAATCCAATGGATAGTAACTATTGTAACAAATGTCGAGCTAGACATAATGGTCCTTGTACTCCCCAAACCTCAAGATGTGTTAAATGTGGAACTTTTGGACACGCTGCCAAGGATTGTACGTTTCCTAATAGCGTGTGTTGGAATTGTCAAAAAGAGGGGCATCGAGCTGGAGATTGTACAGAGGCTAAGAGACAAAGTATGGGTATGGCTAAGGGTTCCTCATCCTCCGGCCAAAAGAGGAAAGTACCACCAGTAGCTGCTAGTCGAGCTTTTCAAATGACAGTGGATGAAGCTGTCACTACTGAAGACGTTATAACGGGAACATTTCTCATAAATTCTGTACCAGCTCGCGTATTATTTGATTCTGGTGCCAATTGCTCGTTTATATCTGTGAAATTTTGTGATAGACTGAAATTGATTCCTTCTTTGATTGTGAAACCATTAGAAGTTGAAATTGCTAATGGTAAGGTAGTTCCTGTTACCACATCGGTAACTGGAGCAAGTATATTAATAGAGGGTCATAACTTTCTGATTTCATTCTTGTTAATGCCAATTCCGAGTTTTGATGCGGTTATCGGTATGGATTGGTTAAGCTTAAATAAGGCTAATATTGATTGTCATAGAAAGATTATAAAAATTCCCGTCTCTGATAAGTCTCACGTTGTGGCTCGAGGGGAATGGGAAAGGGGTAACATTCCGTTGATTTCTGTGATGAAGGCTAAAAAATCTTTAGTCAAGGGCTGTGATTCTTATTTGTGTTATGTGGTTGATACTAAATTAGAAAAGAAATCCATTTCCGATATCCGGGTGGTTTCTGAATACCCGGAGGTGTTCCCTGATGAATTGCCTGGTTTGCCCCCTGTAAGAGAAGTAGAATATCAGATTGATTTGATTCCTGGTTCGACTCCAGTAGCTAAGTCTCCTTATAGATTAGCTCCAGCTGAAATTCGGGAAATGATGGGTCAGATTCAGGAATTGTTAGATAAAGGGTTTATAAGGCCGAGTTCTTCCCCGTGGGGTGCTCCGGTATTGTTTGTGAAAAAGAAAGATGGTACTTTACGTATGTGTATCGATTATAGGGAACTTAATAAGGGAACAGTGAAAAATAAATACCCTTTGCCCAGAATTGATGAACTCTTTGACCAGTTGCAAGGATCATCTTATTTTTCTAAGATTGATTTGAGATCCGGTTATCACCAGGTGCGAGTACGTGAGGAAGATGTTCCTAAAACTGCTTTTCGCACCAGGTACGGACATTATGAGTTTTTAGTCATGCCTTTTGGATTGACTAATGCCCCTGCTATTTTCATGGACTTAATGAATCGAATATGTCGACCTTTTCTAGACAAGTTTGTAATTGTGTTTATCGACGATATATTGATTTATTCTAAATCTGAGTCCGAACATGAACATCATTTGAGGTTGATTCTGGAAATTCTGAAAAGAGAACACCTTTATGCTAAATTTTCTAAATGTGAATTCTGGCTTCGAGAGGTGCAATTTCTTGGTCATATCATTAGTAATTATGGAGTTAAAGTAGATCCTTCTAAGGTAGAGGCTGTTATGAATTGGAATGCCCCTAAATCCCCTTCTGAGATTAAAAGTTTCCTTGGTTTAGCTGGGTACTATCGGAAATTTATCCAAGATTTTTCTAAAATTGCTGGTCCGTTGACTCGATTGACTAGGAAAGATGTTAAGTTTCAGTGGGGTGATCAACAAGAATCTTCTTTTCAGACTCTTAAGCAGTTGTTGTGTCAAGCTCCAGTGTTAGCACTTCCTGATGGTTCTGATGGTTTTGTGGTTTATTGTGATGCTTCGCATGCTGGGTTGGGTGCTGTTTTAATGCAACGTGATCGTGTTATTGCGTATGCTTCTCGCCAGCTTAAAACTCACGAAAGAAATTATCCTACGCACGATTTGGAACTTGCAGCTGTGGTATTTGCTTTAAAAATCTGGAGACATTATTTATACGGTACCAAATGCATTGTATGTACAGATCATAAAAGCCTCCAGTACATGTTTTCTCAGAAAGAGCTTAATATGAGACAGCGCCGTTGGTTAGAATTGATTAAAGATTATGATTGTGAAATCCGATATCATCCGGGTAAAGATAATGTAGTAGCCGATGCTTTAAGTCGAAAGGTATCTTCTAACCGAGTCTACTTTATGCGCTTGGAAATATCTTCTGATTTGATTTCTCAGCTGAGAGCGGCACAGTTGGAAGCGTTGTTAGATCAGAATTTAAAATCTGAGATTTTGTTGAAAAGAAAAGATTTATTGGTTGATGATTCTCGAGGGTTGAAAACTTTTCAGTCTCGAGTTTGGGTTCCATTGATTGGGGGACTTCGGGATTTGATATTGACTGAGGCACACAAATCGAGGTTGTCAGTACATCCAGGGAGTACGAAAATGTATAATGATTTGAAACCGTTGTATTGGTGGCCAACGATGAAAACCGATGTTGCTAGAATGGTTGAAACTTGCCACATATGTTCCCAAGTAAAAGCAGAACATCAGAAACCTTATGGTTCGTTAAAACAGTTGGATATTCCGGAGTGGAAATGGGAGCATATCACTATGGATTTTGTTACTAAATTGCCTCGTACACAGAAAGGGAATGATATGATTTGGGTCGTTGTCGATCGTTTGACTAAAAGTGCTCATTTTCTTGCCACCAGCGAAACTGCTTCTTTGACGTGGCTATCTCTTTTGTATATTAACGAGATTGTTGTGAGACATGGTATTCCTTTATCTATTGTGTCCGATCGAGATTCTCGGTTTGTTTCTGGTTTTTGGCAGAGTTTGCAGCGTGAGTTGGGTACCAGAATTAATCTCAGTACAGCTTATCATCCTCAGACGGATGGGCAGTCAGAACGTACTATTCAGACTCTAGAGGATATGTTAAGAGCTTGTGTACTTGAGTATGGCGGTTCTTGGGATTCACACTTACCTTTGATAGAGTTTGCGTATAACAACTCTTATCATTCTAGTATTGGTATGCCACCGTACGAAATGTTATATGGCCGCCGTTGTAGAACTCCAACATGTTGGTTAGAAGCAGGAGAAAAGCAATTTGCGGGTCCCGATATAGTTCAGATTACGGCCGATAAAGTTAAGGTTGCACGTGAGAAATTGAAAGCAGCTAGAGATAGGCAAAAACAGTATGCTGATCCACGTAGACGACCCGTTGTGTTTGTTGAAGGTGAACTTGTATATTTGAAAGTTTCTCCGTGGAAGGGTGTTATTAGATTTGGTAAGCGTGGGAAATTAGCTCCCCGTTATATTGGTCCATTTAAAGTTCGACAAGTAATTAATGACCAATCGGTTTCTTTGGAACTTCCTCCTGAATTAGCTGGTATTCATGATACGTTTAATGTCTGTTATTTAAGAAAGTGCAATGTGGAGGATCAATCCCAAATCCTTCCTTTGCAAGATCTTAGAGTTGACCCGAGTAAGAAATTGGTGGAAGAACCTGTTGAACTTTTAGATAGAAAAGTAACCAAGCTTCGTAGAAAGGAAATCCCGATGGTATTAGTTAAATGGAAGCATAGCTTGGGTGCCGATTTAACATGGGAAACCGAAGAGAGTATGAGAACTAGATATCCTAGTTTGTTTATGTCTAGTGAGATTTCGGGGACGAAATCTTCCTAAGGAGGGAAGATTTGTAACATCCCCAAATTGGGCCTAGGAGAAACAGGTAATTCTTTATGTTTAATTGTGATATTTATTTATATTTTGTCTTTGATTGTGAAATTTGTAGGTAAATAAGCCTCAGGAAATATTGTGTCTAGTGAAATATAGTTTGTTTTAAATAAACTTAGGTGACGGTAAAATAAAATAATTTTATCGCAATTGAAACTGAGGTTCCAGACAATAGGTCAAAAAGGGGTATAATATTGTACTGTGAATTAAGAGAGTCGGTTTAATAAAAAGGGATAAGGCCGACTTAATTCATTTTCTTCAAACTTCTTGTGAACTTCATACCTCTCATAAACCTTCATCAAATCACCTACACAATTGCTAGTGAAAAGTGATCAAAAGTAAAGCTGTGATCTTCTTGTTAAACTATCATCATCATCCTCATAATCTTCTCCTTGTTCTTTATTGGTAAGTTAAACTTTTGTTTAACCTAAATGATGAAATTGTTTGAATGATAGGAATTGAAGCTTAAATGATAGAACTGATAGTTGTTTGAAGGTGTAATAGCTAGGTGAATGCTTTATGAACTGATTTGATAATGATTACATGATGAAATTTGTTAGATTCTTGAGTTTTGAGTTTGAATGTGAATAATTAGGTTATATATGATTTTGATTGAATTGTGATGATTTGAAGCTTAAATCATTGTTATAAGTTGTTAGTAGAAGTTATTATGGTCAAAAACTGATAAAAAGTTGAGTTTAGAACTCAGTTTTATTGATTTGTGATTTTGGTTTCGTAGCTGCAAATGTGCAGGAACTGAAAAGTGCAGGTCTGGAAGAACCTGGGAATACGGTCGGATTCCCGTGAATCCGGACGGATTCAAGGGAATACGGCGTATTCCCGGGGTGTATTCCCAACCGGATTCCTAAGATTGAGTTCTGGTTGAAATTGAAGCAAAAATGACTGGGGAATACGGGCGTATTCACTGGAATACGGCCGGATTCACCTGAATACGGCCGGATTCCAAGGAATACGGCCGGATTCCCTTGGCCTGGCAGAGATTTTAATTTAAACCTTAGAATGTGATATTTGTGTACTTAATATGTTCATATAACTTTATACTTGTTTGATTGTTGATATTAAGTTATATACAATGTGATGTGAGGATTGACTTGGGATTCTTTTGTATTTCAGATCCGACCACGACTCAATAAAATTAGATCATTGAGTGAAGCTTGAAACGAGACATGTGAGTGACTGGTTCTCACAGTTTAAATTGGTGTTAACAATTTAGTTACATCAATTTTAAGTAGATTGATATTATTGAGTTATTGATAAGTTGATTGCGAATAAATGATTGATTGCTAGTGACTTATTCCATGATAGGTTGGAATGATAGAGGTCAATTTCGATTGGGTTTAGTTACTATAGGTTAATCTTTATGGTATTGATGAACATTCGTTGTGAATTCGTCCATATTGATTAAAGATAGCATTGAACTATCGGTAAAATCTCTGTATTGGCCTGCAGTGGATTATAAGTGTTCTTGGTGGGCCATCCGCGGGCTGAGGGTACCTCAAGAACCACCGATCCTCTAATTTGATTGTTACTATTAGTTGATTGTTGTGAGTTGATTGTTTATGCTAAGTTAGATTGTTGGAATCGTTATTCACTTAGCTTCGTGCTAATCCCCCACCTCACTTTTGCAGGTTAAGTTTGCTTATGCTCGGTTAAGAGGTTTTGGGTGAAATGTTTGACAAGCTGAGCACTCTTGATTACTTTTAGTCGAAAGTTAAACGTTTGTATAAATAACACCACTAGATTATGAGTTTGTAACAAAATAACTTAATGATAGTATGTGTAATAACTAACCTTTGATATTATGTAATATATAAAGTTTGTTGAATGGGATAACGCTTCCAGGTTAAAAAAAAAAAAAAAATGGCTTGAAAATATGGGGTGTTATAAGTTGGTATCAGAGCATAAGTTTAGGGGAATGAACATTCTAGGTGTTCATACCTAAACTTAGTTCCGTTGGTCAAACATTTCATGTTGGGGGGGATTAGTTAGGAAAAGAAATTTGATTAGTTTGCTAGTACTAATGATTAACAAATTTTGAGATATGATGTGATTTCAGATATGGCGGATATTGAGCAACCTGTCCATACTCTTAACAATGCCTCTCAAATTTCTGCACCAACACCAGAAAACCAGGAGCATAATGGAATATCTAATCCAAGAGGCGTAGAAACAGAAACTGACCAAGAGTACATTATGAGATTAGAGAATCGGGTGTTGAAATTACAGAATGAACGGGCTGGGCCTTCTCGACAGCCTATTCATACTCAGCCGCCTGTTATAACTACTGCTCCTCCTGTTGTATCTTCTGAGCGGATTCCAGTATCTATACCTTTTGTTTCTCAGCAGCAGCAACAAGGTTATAGTTATCAAGCTACTGTACCTTTTCCTTATTCCGGATTTCCTAGTTATCAGATACATGCGATTCCTCCATTTCAGCAGTTAAAAGTGGGTTGTTCACTTAAGACTTTTATGTCCACCAATCCTTCTTCATTCTCTGGAAGTACTAATCCTACTGACACTTTGGATTGGTTACGTGATGTGGAGCGAAAATTGGAAGTTTGCCATTGTGAAGAAAAAGATAAAGTACCATATGCGGTTCAGCTGTTAAAGGGTCAAGCAATGTCATGGTGGGATGCTATAACTGCTCCATTGACATCGGAACAAATCAAAATGATTAGATGGTCAGACTTTCATGCCGAAGTTTGTAAGCAATTCTATTCAGAGTACAACTTATCACGTATCAGACAAGAGTTTCTTGATTTACAAAAGACGGATCAAATGTCGATTGAAGAGCTTATCAAGCAATTTTCTGACAAATTACGATTTGTGAGACAGTGGGTTCCGACAGATAGAACTCAGATTGAGCATTTTGTGAAGACTTTCCCTCCAGATTATCGTACTTCAGTGAGATTAGCTGGTTCTCTTTCACAAGCATATGATTATGCTCGTTCGGTGGATGGTGATATTCAAGCTAAAAAGTTAATGAATAAGGAGAGGTATTCACAGAAACAAAGGGGAGATTCATCTAGTAAACAAAAGGGGCAAGGTGGTCAGCAAAACAGAAGGTTTAATCCAATGGATAGTAACTATTGTAACAAATGTCGAGCTAGACATAATGGTCCTTGTACTCCCCAAACCTCAAGATGTGTTAAATGTGGAACTTTTGGACACGCTGCCAAGGATTGTACGTTTCCTAATAGCGTGTGTTGGAATTGTCAAAAAGAGGGGCATCGAGCTGGAGATTGTACAGAGGCTAAGAGACAAAGTATGGGTATGGCTAAGGGTTCCTCATCCTCCGGCCAAAAGAGGAAAGTACCACCAGTAGCTGCTAGTCGAGCTTTTCAAATGACAGTGGATGAAGCTGTCACTACTGAAGACGTTATAACGGGTACATTTCTCATAAATTCTGTACCAGCTCGCGTATTATTTGATTCTGGTGCCAATTGCTCGTTTATATCTGTGAAATTTTGTGATAGACTGAAATTGATTCCTTCTTTGATTGTGAAACCATTAGAAGTTGAAATTGCTAATGGTAAGGTAGTTCCTGTTACCACATCGGTAACTGGAGCAAGTATATTAATAGAGGGTCATAACTTTCTGATTTCATTCCTGTTAATGCCAATTCCGAGTTTCGATGCGGTTATCGGTATGGATTGGTTAAGCTTAAATAAGGCTAATATTGATTGTCATAGAAAGATTATAAAAATTCCCGTCTCTGATAAGTCTCACGTTGTGGCTCGAGGGGAACGGGAAAGGGGTAACATTCCGTTGATTTCTGTGATGAAGGCTAAAAAATCTTTAGTCAAGGGCTGTGATTCTTATTTGTGTTATGTGGTTGATACTAAATTAGAAAAGAAATCCATTTCCGATATCCGGGTGGTTTCTGAATACCCGGAGGTGTTCCCTGATGAATTGCCTGGTTTGCCCCCTGTAAGAGAAGTAGAATATCAGATTGATTTGATTCCTGGTTCGACTCCAGTAGCTAAGTCTCCTTATAGATTAGCTCCAGCTGAAATTCAGGAAATGATGGGTCAGATTCAGGAATTGTTAGATAAAGGGTTTATAAGGCCGAGTTCTTCCCCGTGGGGTGCTCCGGTATTGTTTGTGAAAAAGAAAGATGGTACTTTACGTATGTGTATCGATTATAGGGAACTTAATAAGGGAACAGTGAAAAATAAATACCCTTTGCCCAGAATTGATGAACTCTTTGACCAGTTGCAAGGATCATCTTATTTTTCTAAGATTGATTTGAGATCCGGTTATCACCAGGTGCGAGTACGTGAGGAAGATGTTCCTAAAACTGCTTTTCGCACCAGGTACGGACATTATGAGTTTTTAGTCATGCCTTTTGGATTGACTAATGCCCCTGCTATTTTCATGGACTTAATGAATCGAATATGTCGACCTTTTCTAGACAAGTTTGTAATTGTGTTTATCGACGATATATTGATTTATTCTAAATCTGAGTCCGAACATGAACATCATTTGAGGTTGATTCTGGAAATTCTGAAAAGAGAACACCTTTATGCTAAATTTTCTAAATGTGAATTCTGGCTTCGAGAGGTGCAATTTCTTGGTCATATCATTAGTAATTATGGAGTTAAAGTAGATCCTTCTAAGGTAGAAGCTGTTATGAATTGGAATGCTCCTAAATCCCCTTCTGAGATTAAAAGTTTCCTTGGTTTAGCTGGGTACTATCGGAAATTTATCCAAGATTTTTCTAAAATTGCTGGTCCGTTGACTCGATTGACTAGGAAAGATGTTAAGTTTCAGTGGGGTGATCAACAAGAATCTTCTTTTCGGACTCTTAAGCAGTTGTTGTGTCAAGCTCCAGTGTTAGCACTTCCTGATGGTTCTGATGGTTTTGTGGTTTATTGTGATGCTTCGCATGCTGGGTTGGGTGCTGTTTTAATGCAACGTGATCGTGTTATTGCGTATGCTTCTCGCCAGCTTAAAACTCACGAAAGAAATTATCCTACGCACGATTTGGAACTTGCAGCTGTGGTATTTGCTTTAAAAATCTGGAGACATTATTTATACGGTACCAAATGCATTGTATGTACAGATCATAAAAGCCTCCAGTACATGTTTTCTCAGAAAGAGCTTAATATGAGACAGCGCCGTTGGTTAGAATTGATTAAAGATTATGATTGTGAAATCCGATATCATCCGGGTAAAGATAATGTAGTAGCCGATGCTTTAAGTCGAAAGGTATCTTCTAACCGAGTCTACTTTATGCGCTTGGAAATATCTTCTGATTTGATTTCTCAGCTGAGAGCGGCACAGTTGGAAGCGTTGTTAGATCAGAATTTAAAATCTGAGATTTTGTTGAAAAGAAAAGATTTATTGGTTGATGATTCTCGAGGGTTGAAAACTTTTCAGTCTCGAGTTTGGGTTCCATTGATTGGGGGACTTCGGGATTTGATATTGACTGAGGCACACAAATCGAGGTTGTCAGTACATCCAGGGAGTACGAAAATGTATAATGATTTGAAACCGTTGTATTGGTGGCCAACGATGAAAACCGATGTTGCTAGAATGGTTGAAACTTGCCACATATGTTCCCAAGTAAAAGCAGAACATCAGAAACCTTATGGTTCGTTAAAACAGTTGGATATTCCGGAGTGGAAATGGGAGCATATCACTATGGATTTTGTTACTAAATTGCCTCGTACACAGAAATGGAATGATATGATTTGGGTCGTTGTCGATCGTTTGACTAAAAGTGCTCATTTTCTTGCCACCAGCGAAACTGCTTCTTTGACGCGGCTATCTCTTTTGTATATTAACGAGATTGTTGTGAGACATGGTATTCCTTTATCTATTGTGTCCGATCGAGATTCTCGGTTTGTTTCTGGTTTTTGGCAGAGTTTGCAGCGTGAGTTGGGTACCAGAATTAATCTCAGTACAGCTTATCATCCTCAGACGGATGGGCAGTCAGAACGTACTATTCAGACTCTAGAGGATATGTTAAGAGCTTGTGTACTTGAGTATGGCGGTTCTTGGGATTCACACTTACCTTTGATAGAGTTTGCGTATAACAACTCTTATCATTCTAGTATTGGTATGCCACCGTACGAAATGTTATATGGCCGCCGTTGTAGAACTCCAACATGTTGGTTAGAAGCAGGAGAAAAGCAATTTGCGGGTCCCGATATAGTTCAGATTACGGCCGATAAAGTTAAGGTTGCACGTGAGAAATTGAAAGCAGCTAGAGATAGGCAAAAACAGTATGCTGATCCACGTAGACGACCCGTTGTGTTTGTTGAAGGTGAACTTGTATATTTGAAAGTTTCTCCGTGGAAGGGTGTTATTAGATTTGGTAAGCGTGGGAAATTAGCTCCCCGTTATATTGGTCCATTTAAAGTTCGACAAGTAATTAATGACCAATTGGTTTCTTTGGAACTTCCTCCTGAATTAGCTGGTATTCATGATACGTTTAATGTCTGTTATTTAAGAAAGTGCAATGTGGAGGATCAATCCCAAATCCTTCCTTTGCAAGATCTTAGAGTTGACCCGAGTAAGAAATTGGTGGAAGAACCTGTTGAACTTTTAGATAGAAAAGTGACCAAGCTTCGTAGAAAGGAAATCCCGATGGTATTAGTTAAATGGAAGCATAGCTTGGGTGCCGATTTAACATGGGAAACCGAAGAGAGTATGAGAACTAGATATCCTAGTTTGTTTATGTCTAGTGAGATTTCGGGGACGAAATCTTTCTAAGGAGGGAAGATTTGTAACATCCTCAAATTGGGCCTAGGAGAAACAGGTAATTCTTTATGTTTAATTGTGATATTTATTTATATTTTGTCTTTGATTGTGAAATTTGTAGGTAAATAAGCCTCAGGAAATATTGTGACTAGTTAAATATAGTTTGTTTTAAATAAACTTAGGTGACGGTAAAATAAAATAATTTTATCGCAATTGAAACTGAGGTTCCAGACAATAGGTCAAAAAGGGGTATAATATTGTACTGTGAATTAAGAGAGTCGGTTTAATAAAAAGGGATAAGGCCGACTTAATTCATTTTCTTCAAACTTCTTGTGAACTTCATACCTCTCATAAACCTTCATCAAATCACCTACACAATTGCTAGTGAAAAGTGATCAAAAGTAAAGCTGTGATCTTCTTGTTAAACTATCATCATCATCCTCATAATCTTCTCCTTGTTCTTTATTGGTAAGTTAAACTTTTGTTTAACCTAAATGATGAAATTGTTTGAATGATAGGAATTGAAGCTTAAATGATAGAATTGATAGTTGTTTGAAGGTGTAATAGCTAGGTGAATGCTTTATGAACTGATTTGATAATGATTACATGATGAAATTTGTTAGATTCTTGAGTTTTGAGTTTGAATGTGAATAATTAGGTTATATATGATTTTGATTGAATTGTGATGATTTGAAGCTTAAATCATTGTTATAAGTTGTTAGTAGAAGTTATTATGGTCAAAAACTGATAAAAAGTTGAGTTTAGAACTCAGTTTTATTGATTTGTGATTTTGGTTTCGTAGCTGCAAATGTGCAGGAACTGAAAAGTGCAGGTCTGGAAGAACCTGGGAATACGGTCGGATTCCCGTGAATCCGGACGGATTCAAGGGAATACGGCGTATTCCCGGGGTGTATTCCCAACCGGATTCCTAAGATTGAGTTCTGGTTGAAATTGAAGCAAAAATGACTGGGGAATACGGGCGTATTCACTGGAATACGGCCGGATTCACCTGAATACGGCCGGATTCCAAGGAATACGGCCGGATTCCCTTGGCCTGGCAGAGATTTTAATTTAAACCTTAGAATGTGATATTTGTGTACTTAATATGTTCATATAACTTTATACTTGTTTGATTGTTGATATTAAGTTATATACAATGTGATGTGAGGATTGACTTGGGATTCTTTTGTATTTCAGATCCGACCACGACTCAATAAAATTAGATCATTGAGTGAAGCTTGAAACGAGACAGGTGAGTGACTGGTTCTCACAGTTTAAATTGGTGTTAACAATTTAGTTACATCAATTTTAAGTAGATTGATATTATTGAGTTATTGATAAGTTGATTGCGAATAAATGATTGATTGCTAGTGACTTATTCCATGATAGGTTGGAATGATAGAGGTCAATTTCGATTGGGTTTAGTTGCTATAGGTTAATCTTTATGGTATTGATGAACATTCGTTGTGAATTCGTCCATATTGATTAAAGATAGCATTGAACTATCGGTAAAATCTCTGTATTGGCCTGCAGTGGATTATAAGTGTTCTTGGTGGGCCATCCGCGGGCTGAGGGTACCTCAAGAACCACCGATCCTCTAATTTGATTGTTACTATTAGTTGATTGTTGTGAGTTGATTGTTTATGCTAAGTTAGATTGTTGGAATCGTTATTCACTTAGCTTCGTGCTAATCCCCCACCTCACTTTTGCAGGTTAAGTTTGCTTATGCTCAGTTAAGAGGTTTTGGGTGAAATGTTTGACAAGCTGAGCACTCTTGATTACTTTTAGTCGGAAGTTAAACGTTTGTATAAATAACACCACTAGATTATGAGTTTGTAACAAAATAACTTAATGATAGTATGTGTAATAACTAACCTTTGATATTATGTAATATATAAAGTTTGTTGAATGGGATAACGCTTCCAGGTTAAAAAAAAAAAAAAATGGCTTGAAAATATGGGGTGTTATACATAAGTCTTATACAAAATGTGATGGGGTTTTATACACCCATCGATAGATTATCGAGCTAACACAAGCTACGTTCACCGTTGTTCGGGTCTACTTTTACTCTATTCTAGGTTCAGGTCATGTGGATAGTAACGTGCTTCGAGCATGTGACGGTATCGCGGGAGTGCAGAGTAGAGTAAGATATTGTCTGTTGAGTGTTGGAACATCCATTTGATCCACGTTTTTGTTCTTTGCTCAAAATGAGTAGCCACTTCCTTCCAGTAGTGAATCCTATCCCTGATTCGGTAGGGTATAGACCTTTTCAGAATCCTCAATTCTTGCTCGTAGGTCTTGCACCTAAGTTTGAGCTCCCAATTGCGGCCATCTAATTCTTCGGCCTGATCTCGCACTCTTTCGTATTCCTCGATGCCAATCATTCTGAAATTGTGATGCTCGTTTTCCTCCGTAGCGATTTCTTCCATTGGTGCTATTTCCTCATCGAGATATGTGTACTGAATCTGTTCTTCGCAGATTAGGTCGTCATCTGACGAGTAGTCGTTCTTAGGGGAGTTTGCCATCTTTTTCGAGAGGGCGTTCTATTAAGACAATGAATCAACAACAAGAAGGTTTAGTCAATATCGTAGTTTCAAAGAGTAGCTACAAAAATGGTCGGGTAGTGTTCTCAAAGTAGTCAGTCATGACTATATTGTTGTTTTGAAATGAACAATTGCTTGGTGAAGGTGTTTAGATAATTGATAAATTCGTAGCTGCGGGTAGTCCTTGCAGTAGTGATTAGAAAGTTCAAGTCATAATTTGAAATAGTTTGAAGTAGTTTACGGACTTAGTCGTTGTGAGTATCCCTCGTAATACTAATCCAGTGATGTTCGGAACAGTCAAAGTCGCGAATCAAGTTATGAGCAAATCGTTTGACAAACGTGTCGGAATGGTGATCAAGCATGATCAAGTAGTAAGTCTCGTGTTTGAAAGAATTGTTGACGTACAAGTCAAAGAGTGATCAATCATGATCAAGTGAAGAGTTATGTGACACCCCCAAATTTGATTTATTTGCGGAAGCTCGATTTGGGTGTCACTAATCAATATACAAAGCACATAAGATAATAATGAACGACCACTATATGCGTCGTTTTAAACTTGTATAAATAAAGTAAACGTTTACATCAAAACAATGTTACATTAGCTCGGTTCCTGAAATTGAGAGATTACATGGCATAATTACTTTTACAAAATATAATAATGCAATCAAATCTCTAGTTGTATGTATGCTGACTCGAGCTAATAATCCCTGCTTGTGCAGCCAACCTACTGCTGGGTACCTGTGATACATACTAAAATGGGTCAGCGAAAACGCTGGTGAGCTCACAGGTTTGTATGTCAATGTATAGTTGTAAGAACCGCAAGATTTAAATTGAAGTTAAATTGCAATTAAGCAAAATAAAAGTTATACAATCCATGAGCACATAGTCTGAGCTTAACTTGAGTGCTAGGTCCAATTAAGGAAACCTAACTGGTTTGCCTCCTACGAGTGTCTAATCCACACTCGTCTTCCCAAATGCTAATACATCCGTTTGACCGGTTAGTGCGTGCTAACCCGGATGAGGATTGTCAATCCCATATGATATCATATACTAACATTCACGCTATAAATACTAGAGACTATGCTATGGAGGACTTTAAATTGATTAGCTTGAAACTCATGTAGTATTTGAAGTTTAGCACTTGCGTTCTACTTGTAAAACAAAATGAAGTAGTAATATCACACCCCTAGTAAAAATAGTGAAAATGGGGCCATGAAACTCACCTGAGTCTTGAAGTGTTTAATTTAATAAGCTTGAAGTAATTAGCTGTAATTTGGTGTCCAAAGTCTTGAAACCTGAATGTGTCCACGACACTTGAATTGTTATTAATTGTACCGGTATCTCGAAAGACTACCATTGAAATTGTTTGTTTAACTTGATGTCCAAATTACCCCGATTTGGTTGATTGTATTGTTACAAGTTACTAAGACTTGTTTGATTGAATTGATACAAGTTACAACGACTTGTTTGATTGAATTGATGTATGTTTTGAAAACGCGTACGGTCCGTTGGTGATTGTTGGAATTTAAATATTTCAATGTTCTCATTATGACTCGAAGTGTTATCCTTGAAAAGTAAATTCCATTATGATTGAAAAGTTGTATTGTGTAAGCGTTTTGAAGTTGTACAAGTTTGACACTTGGTGTAAAAATGTGCTTACGGAATCTGAGTACGGGGGTCCGGGGGCAGCGCCCCTGGTAGCGGGGTCCAAGGGGCGGCAGCCCCTGGCGGGGTCCAGGTCAGCTTGGAAATTTTTTATTTCTACTATATTGCTTTAAGGAAAAACGCATCCGGACTTGAAATTGGGTGAAATCGAGTGATAAAATTTAGGGTCTCGACACTAAGTGAAAATCTGTGTTTTCTGGTTTGTGCGACGTTGGGTGCGACGTGAGTGTTTGCGTCGCATTTTGCGACGTTCGCAATCCAATGCGACGTAGGGTGCTGCGTCGCTAATGCGACGTTGGTTAAGTTGGCGACGTTAAGGTCTGCGTCGCTATGTGCGACATTCGCAAGTCAATGCGACGTAATAGGCTGCGTCGCTATATGTGACGTCGAGGATTCGTGCGACGTAAGTCACTGCGTCGCATTTGCTCCAGGCCAAATGCGACGTACGGGGTCTGATCGGAGTTTCAACCTTATAAACGCGTTTTCCGGCCATCGATCGGCCTAATATTCTTACCCAACCCATTTTAGGACATTACAAGCTTAGAGGAACAATTATCAAGTTATAAAACTTAAAAACGAGAGTTTTCGAAGTTGTGTCGGAAACTTACAAATTGCCGAAATGAAATTCCGGAAAGGTAAGGTTGTAGATCGTGAAGCCGTGAGTCTTTTATCCTAAACGAGCTTGAAGATTCGAGGTGGTTTGATGCTAGTATTTTGTGGTTTAAGGTGTATGGTGAAAATGGTGGTGATAGAGAGAAAATAAGAGAGGAGAGAGAGAAAGAAAGTGAAAAGTGAAAGAAAAAGATGGTGAGAATGGGAGGTTAACTCCCATTTTCGCCCCGCGTTTCCGCTCCGTGTGGTGTTCGTTTTCCCCGTCGTTCAAACGTTAAATAATTATTTTATAGGTTTTAATATACGTTTTAAAATACAAAAGATTATTCAGTATTTTTGTTGAAGTATTTTACTAAACAGTTAATAATTATATTATAAACGGTGATTTGTCTCATTTTGTTTGCGCAATTACATTTTATTCGCGTTTATATTAATTGTGTGATAACACTTGGATACGAAATATTATTGATATAATATTTTTAAATACGATAACGTTATTAATCATTCCTTGTATTACTTAATAAAAATTGTTCACCAACGTCCGTATTTATTGAATCGAATTTTGTTCGATTTGAAACTCGTACGATTTAAACAAACCGCATCATTGTGTAGATATATATTCAACAATACATATAATAATTGATACATTAATTAGCCTAACACAGAACTAATTACATGTATTAAAACTTGATTAGGCACTAAATTCTAGTCCTAAATTGACGGGTGTCACAAGTTAAGTGGATCGTGGAAATTCATGCAATTGTTCGAAAAGTCACTTCCATTACGTAGGTGTTGTGGTTGACCAAGTTCACCCGCGGACCCTTGTATGACAACGGGTTCTAGTGTTTGGAGTGTCAGTAGTAGTGGTAAGAATAAGACAAGGTCTAGTTGGAGGTGGTGTGTCTGTCCTTCTAGTCGTGTGTAGCACGCGCGCTCCATGGGTCTATGATAAAAGTGAGAACGATGGGTGCGTAGTGAAGGAAGTAGGTGTAGTTCGTTTAGGTGACAAAGTATCGTACAATTTAAGTTCTATACGTGTTCCTGTGTGATTTAGTTGCGAGCGGGAAAAAGAGAGTGAAGTAGGTGTCACTCATTTGGGTGGCGAATCCTTTGGTGGATTCTCCTCAAGTGAGTCCTATTCGATTATATCGTTGTCCGATGCGGTTGGACGAGCGGGTACCGTGGAAATTTCCACAGTAGTAAGTAAGATTTGAGTTTCGTTTTCTGTGTCAGGTGACGTAGTGGTGGGAGTGGTTGCCATGAAGGGTGGCAATTAGTTTAGTATACGAGAAGTTAAGGTTATATATGAAAATATAATAACCTAGCACATAAGCACGTATAAGGGTTGGTCCCGTTCTTATCCTCGGTTTTCGTTACTACTGTACCCTCGTTCACTATAACCATTTCAGGTCTTGCATCGATTCTCCTTTAATTGTACATAGTTGATCAGACTATGTTAAATTAAATTCAAATGATGCAATTGCTGAACCAATCATATCAAACAAGGAATACTAACCTAACGGTCATAGTCTAGGTCACTAATGCAATCCTAGTTCGCTATAACCTTAGGCTCTGATACCAATCTGTCGCACCCCCAGAACACGTGGCAGCGGAAGTATGAGGTGTCACGGGGGCGCCGACCAAATCAAATATCACAACACAAAGATTACAACAAACGACCTCTATATGAGACGTTTTAATAAAAAAAGTTACATTTCCATAATTCAAAGTTTACAATATCGGGAGTTCGCATAAACCTTTAAGAGATTTCTAATACATTACTGAATATAAAAATTACAGCTAAATGCAATCTAATCTCTTGATGTTTGAAAACAATGCGACTCGAGCTGAGCTTTCCATAAGCTTCCTACTGCGGCGGGTTACCTGAGAAATACATACTAAAAGGTCAACATAAAGTTGGTGAGTTCATAGGTTTGTAAACAATCGTTTAGTTATGATCCACAAGATTTCAAGTTGTATCATTCAAAAATGACAGTTAAAAGTATCGTTAGCCAACGATAAGTAAAAGTATTGCATAAAGCAATATAAGTATACCATTTGCAATGAGTCTCATAGTCGAGCTTAACGTTGTTTGCCTGCGGTAAGTGTACTAATCCGATACACTTCTAAATCACAAATAATATTGCATCCGTGGGTTGACTAGCGCGACTAGTCCGGATGGGGATTGTCAATCCCCGATAGTACTATCCAATAATATTCACGCACAAATTTTAACGACTATGATGGGTAGAGGACTTTAGTGGATTAATCAGGTCTCATGCAATCCGTATAAAAAGTTGTTACAGTACTTGTGATCATAAAAGCAGTTGTATAAAACAGTTGTATGTATTCTCACCCCAGTTAGAAAACAGTAAAAAGGGGCTATGAAACTCACCTTATATTAGCAAGTAGCAAGCAAATATCAAATAAGCAAGCAAAGTCCAAAGCGCAACCTTCTAACATCCTAAACGTATAAGGTTGTGTAAGTAGATGTCTTATAAGACCATCTATAGCGATTGTATAAGTGGGGGTCAATGTCCACTCAAGCCAATCGTGTAGGTGGAGGGTTAATGTCCACCTAGAGCTAGTTCATCAACTAGAATGTCCAAATAAGTTGTTCAAGTTCGTTTCTTAAAAGCGTGTACGACCCGTTGGTGAAAGTTTGTAATAATAATTCATTTATACATTATTATCAAGTTTGTTTTGCTGTAAACTATTCATTAGTACATATCGTGTGTTGCAAACCGATTATTTTAGTTTGTATAAGTCTTAAACCGTAGGTCAAAGTTGGTCAACTCGTTGGTCAAACCTGGTCAAACTAGTCAAACCTGGTCAAACCTGGTCAAACCGGTCAAACCTGGTCAAACCTGGTCAAACTTGGTCAAACTGGTCAAAGTTAGTCAAACTTAGCATCACTAGCAAAATGTAGCATCACTAGTAATTGTGGCATCACTAGGTTAGTGTCTCTACTTGAGACTTAGGATATTTTCAGAAAATGTAGCATCACTAGCAAAATGTAGCATCACTAGTAAAATGTAGCATCACTATGTTAGTGTCTCTATTTGAGACTTAGGATATTTTGTTCAAGTGTTCTAAGTGTCGGTTTCTAATTCGGGAAACTTTCTAAGTTTAGTTCTAGGTCCAAGTTACTAACTAAGTCATCCAAACCCATTTTTGTTACCACTTTCCAAAAATAGTAATTTTTGTCGTTTTTAGAAACCGAGCCGTTTTTGTTGACTTGGTCAAACCTACTCGGTTTGACCCAAAACTTTTACCTAACCCATATATCAGTTTAAAGAGTCCAAATAATTTGTCGGTTTGTGTCGGAGTCATCCAAAGTGTCGGTTTTAATTACACTTCTTAAAACTTCAAGATTCAACGTTTTCGGTTTATGTCGGGTCATTACGCCAACTGATTTCGCCTATCTCTAGTCCAAATCAAACCTCAAAACTTTTACCAACTGATATACTAAGTGTCTAGACTAACATGTCAAATTTCCAGCATTTAACAAGTCCGTTTACATATTAAATAAATTCCGCGAAAGTTCCGAACACAATTCTCGAAAACTAACAGGTCAGTCCTATAAATCGGCTCGTAGAGAAAAATGAGTACGTTTCTGGAAAAAGTGCAAAACACGAAAGTTGTAGATCTTTTCAAGACGCAAATTTTTTAAAAAAATGCATCTTCTAACTCTCAAAATTCGATTTTATACGTATATTTTTGTAAACTGCATTTTATGAGACAGATTCTGCATGTTCTTGTATGTGTTATAAAAACGATTTTTAGTATGATATTTGGACATAATCAAGTTAGATGAGCTATATAACATATAAATCAGTAGCTTAAGATCAAGAAAAGGGTTTTCTTACAAAGAGATGGTGAAGATAAGATGAGATGATGATGAGGAACTCTTGGGGTCTTGTTTTCTTGAATCTCCTTTGTAACTTGATGAAGATGAAGATGGTGGTTGATGGTGATTTATGGTGGTGATATGGTGGAGGAAGGGCTGAGTTTTCTTCAGAAAATTGAGAGAGTAGAGGGAGAGAGTTGAAGGGTTTGAGTGTGTTAGTAAAAAGAAAAGAAGTGAAGTGTGTAAGTGGTGAAGAATATCATCATGATTTTGCATGTAACAAGAGAGGAGGAGAGGGGGTGGTGGCACATGGGAGGGCCGGCCCCCATGTGGTCCCACAAGGGGTATTTTGGTCATTTTTCATTTCCCATTTAATTAGTTACATTTTCCGTTCGTTTACTCGATTGTTTAGACGTTTAGTCGCACGTTAAATATTTTATACACGTTTTTAAGTAACGATTTAAATTCCAATATTTTCACTTGAAGTATATATTCTAAATGCTTGAAAAACATTTAAAAATGTTCCGTTAATTCGTCGGCCTCGATTTGCATGTTAGTTCTACGGAGGTTTAAATCGCGTAACGTTTTAAATAGACGTTTTTATTGGCGAATCATTGTACGATGTTTTTAGTAATAATTTCACACAAAATAATATATTTTAAATTATAAAAATATATTTCGACTTTCGTTCAATTGTTGGGCGCGTTCCGCGCTTTTCTGTTGCGTTTGAGACGTTTTAGTCAAAACGCCTAAGTTTTTCGTGTATTATTTTAACAAAATAATAATATATGATAAATAACTTCTAAAAATAGATTCAAGTTATTTATAGAAATGTTTTCACCAACGTCGTATAATTTGTCGGACTCCGTCCGGTTGTTTTGCACAATTTCACCAAATTGCGTAAGTGTAATTACTTAATTACATAAGCGTAATATAATCAATTACGGGAGTGTATATTCACATAAATACACAAATAGTTACAAGTAATTACAAGTATTTAGCCTAATACTAAACTAAACACACGTAATTAGGATTTCTAGTAGGTGTAAAAAAAAAAGTTGTAGTCATAGCAAATTAACGTGAAAGTTCCTATAATCAATACCGCATTGCACCGTATTGTCATGTAGTGCGTATGTAAATCCATGAATCGGAAGCAATACAAGGGATATGTAACACTTAATTTATAAATAATTTGTTCATCTTTGTGAGCCTATATGCAATTTGTTTGGTGAAACTGCTGCGGTGGTTGAACGAGAGGTGAATGAATTTTGAATAAGTTTGTACTACGTACAGACATAAGTGAAAGTGAACATCTTAAATAGTATTCAATATTGGCCTTAACTATGTAGTTGTTTTGAAGATATTGTTTGTTCAAGGTGATATATGCATGGTAAAACTATACTAATGCAAAGACGTCATACGATGACCTAACTATATATCTTTATATAAGTGGACACAGTTTAGTATAACAGGACATCTAATTTATACTTATTTATATCACCCATATTATCAACCAAATATGAAAAGACATACATGGGCGGGCTGTGCGTATGCACAGCGAAAGCGTAACTAGTATATATAAATAAGATTAGCATAATCTATCGCACGTAATGCATTGGATTACTCGAGGACTAATAGAATGACACGCTATCATTTTTTATTTTTATACAATTCTTCACAACCCATTAAACCTTGAAGATTGAAGCAATTGTCACATCATTGTTGATGAAACACACAAACAGTATTTAAATGAATTAAAGTACAACTAATAGATGTCGGAGTAGAAAAGGTTTTTTTTTTTAATTCAACCAATGACATGGCATATTTACAATGCATTAAGAGCTAATGTTTTCTATTAGACCATCCACCTCATTGATTCCATTGTAAATGGTGTGAAACTGGTTATAAAAAGTTGAATTAGTTATGTTATTTAAAAACACAACTAACTTTTAATTTTGTCTTTATAGACAAGGTTCCTTATTTTAGGGGTGTCGAAAATATCCGAATCCGAAAATCCGATCCGACTTTAATCGGATTTGGGTAAAACGGATTGGATTATTTGGTTAATCGTATCCAAATAACCCGAATCCGAGTAATCCGAATCTTATTTGGATTGGATAACGGATAAATAATTTTGAATTCGGTTAATCCGAATAATCCGAATAACCCGAAAAAGGTACTAAATTTAGAAATATAATTTTATATATATGTTATTTATGATTTATACGAGTATACTTATATACAATCAACATATACATCACTTATAATGATATAAAGCTTTTAGTGTTATTTTGTGAACTTTAAATTATGTTAAAGACGTGGAAGTTTAAGATATTATCTTATTTGGATAAAAATGTAATATCCGAATCCGAACCAATCCAATCCGAATCCGTATAAACCGAAACCGAATAATCCGAATCTTATTCGGATTGGATTACGGATAAATTATAAACTTACAAAATCCGAATAATTCGATCCGAACAACCCAAAATCCGAACAGTTTATCCGAACAACACCCCTATCTTATTTTGTTCATCCCGATGTATTTCAAAATTTGTCCCTTCTCTCAAATTTTAATTGGAAAACTTATTACGTAGTTGTGTTTTTGAGAAATAATATAACCACACAAATTTTCCAAAAGAAAATTTCACAAACTGATGTGGACCAATAGCATACGGAGAGAGAAGTATGAGAGAGAAACAAAATTTGAATGTGTTTGGATCTTCAATCAGCAATCCCATCAATGATGAATTGAGGGGAACATGGGGAATCGTGAAGGCCTTCCCACCACGCGAAGTTCAAACCTCGCCAAACTAATAGGAATAAACAGGCAAAAAAGGCTTATATAACCTGCCTTAATTTTATACCCTATTTCATATACAAAACTAGTTTATTGACCCGTGACTATACATGTTTGATATAAAATTTGATTAAAATTTGCCACTTATATTTTATAATTATAATAAATATATATTGATAAGTTTTATCAATTGAATTATGTATTATTATTATATTTGTGTGCATTCAAAATTTAATAATATGGTTTAGCGATCCGTTTTATCAGAAAAATTAAAATAGGTTGACACTATTAGGAAAGTTATATAACACGTGCTTCATCATTTTTGCCTATTCTGAAATTTTTGTTTTAAGATAAATAAATATATATTGATAAGTTTTATCAATTGAATTATGTATTATTATTATATTTGTGTGCATTCAAAATTTAATAATATGGTTTAGCGATCCGTTTTATCAGAAAAATTAAAATAGGTTGACACTATTAGGAAAGTTATATAACACCTGCTTCATCATTTTTGCTTATTCTGAAATTTTTGTTTTAAGATAAATATCAAAAAATATAATAAACAACATAATACAATATTTGTAGAACATTTTACGTTTTTCAAATATATCTGTACTCTATTTATGACTATGACAATCTATACATTTTTCCAAAACTGACTTTTGACAATAAAAATAAAAGTCAAACTAATCTTTTAAACTGCTACCAACAAATATTAAACCTCCATGCCTTGATCTTTTGCATTTTTCCTCTCTTTAATCTGCATTCCATCACTCCTATTATAACCATCTGTATACAAAATAATTATGTTACCATCCCATGTTTAACAATTTGAGTCAGCAAAGTTAAACTACTTAGAATGCAACATTCCACCATTTTTGACCATTTTGACAAAAATGGTCAAACTTTTGATCCATCTTAACTCTCCACTTATGTACAATACTAATCCATTTTATAGCATCCAAAACATATTATCATGATAATACAGTACTTGCCAACCTCCATCTAAATATTGACACAATAGTTGAATAATGACAAAATTGTTACTGCATTTTTTACTTAGAAAATCAACAACCATGATACTGTCTTCAATATGCAGCCAATAACTTTTAAGTCTCATCAAATTTTCAAACTAAAAAAATCCATGAACTTATGATCTAGCTACACATAACCTCTATGAACAGATATGCAGTTGAAGTGACCATCAATACGAATGAAGATTATTCATTTGTTCAAAATAACATACCCATTTCCAAAGTGTTCTTCACCTCATGTCCTTGACCATCCTGATACATTTAGGTACCATGTGTATGTCGAATCTCTATAACACCCTTCTAATAAAGAAAACGAAAAGGAAGTCCTCTGCGCATAAATGACATCAACTTATTTGTAATGATGATAATGAGCATATAGAATAGGCCATTTAAATTGGAATCAGTTCATTTAAAAGAGGTTTCACTTTTCATGGAAGTACATACAAAAGAAAGAAAATTGGAAAGCATAATGAAGCCAGGTGCAAAACTCATTAGATAAACAGTAGGTATCTAAAGGGATTCTAATAACAGCTTACAAACTTATAAATTAAAGGTTAAGGAGCGAATGCCCTTCAAATCCATTATTTATACTCAAATTCATCTTACTAATTATAATTAATACCATTTCTTTCCATTCTGAAGTGCCATCATCACTCTGACCACCCATCCTTGCCCATCTACATCTAAATCCATTTTCATCGAAATCTTCACCACTTTCTCTATACCAGGTACTACCATCCTCATTGACTCCAGATTCACTAACATGTTCATTTAAACTGATCCCCCAGTCCTTCTCATTTGCAATACCAATGTCTACCACCATGCATAAGATAGAATCAGTACATAAGAGAGCACATATCTACAATTCAACAACTATATAAGGAGTGCTTGGATTTGAGCTTTACAATAATTTGGAAATCATCAATTTCAAGGGTATGCACGTCACAAACAGGCCATGATTATCTAATAATTTGTCATAAAAGTAATAGGTGTAAATGAATAGCATCTAAAGTTGTCTTACCTTGTTGTATGTTCCTGTGTATGCGATCAATTCCTAGTTGTCAGATCCATAAGCCCCCTCAGCAACAATAGCAACAACTCTGATAATAGGCTGTTTTAAAGCAAGATAAGATGAAGTAGTAGCACCGTAAAAATTCCACGATTATTAATAAATGCCAACTAATTTATACATACAATAAATAAAAGCATAGCAGGGAAATTATTCTTGGTTAAGTATTCAACTATATGTGATGCCAAAAAGTACCCATAATGAAAACAAAACAATGGAAGCTTGTGGAAGAAAATCAATGCCATCAGTCGTTTGTAATTATGACAATGAGTAACTACAAAACCATAACTTTAAAACAAACTCTTATATCCTAGCAATTAGTAACTACTATAAAATATTAGCTATAAATGGAACAATTTCACTTACTACATTATAAGCTTGCCATTGTACACCAGTTGCTTGTATTCTTCATTTTTGAAATTGTTCACTCCCATAGCCAACCTAGCTATCACACTCAATAATTGCAACATTTTTCCTGTAATTAGAAGTAGTATTAGTATAACTAATATTTTTTTGTATATCTTTCCCTTTATTATTCACAATAAACAAAAATAAGGGCATGAATAATGGTGTTAGCACATTCATATGACTGTAGATTTTCCATTATAGACTCTAAATGGAACCTGCAATATAATTTTATACACTAGTACATAAATGGATATTTATGGCGGTGAAAAATGCCATCTGAAGCGGTGATCTAACCGCCCCTGATGCCGGCGACACAAAAGCCTAAACATCTTTTATAGCGGTCAAACGACCGTTTCAAAAGAATAAATTTGAAGCGGTTACTTTACTTTAATAAATTGATTGTTGGACAGTACATGAGGTGATCATTGGGCCAATAAACCGCTTCAAAAGTCAAACAAAAATTCAAAAAAAAAATCACTTTTACCCCAGAAGCATATATTCATTTTCAGTTTCCCGCTAATCACCCAAATATATTCATTATTCTTGCTTCAACTTACATTTCAAATTCAAATTAGTTTTCTTTTATGAAAAAAAATAGATTCCTTTTCAACTTATATAAATATACATACACAATAACTAAAAGGAAAAATATCAACCTGTTTTAATCGAACAAAAAATTACATATCTTAAATAAACATATTAAATTACAATAAATCAAGAATACATGGATTTGAATATAGCAATACTATACTACAAGTCAACAATCATATATCTATAAAGTAAAACTTCTTCAATTGCACTAACGATACACTGCAACTCATCGCCTTTTCAGTAACCACTAGTCCACTAACAATTTGCCATTTGTTTCTTGAGGATACTGCAATAGATATAAAAACACTATAAATTTTATATTATTTTTATGTTTGTTGTATCTGCATATACATAGAAGATACATATGCTCACCATAACAACCGATGAAGTACAACTAGATGTGAGCCGTCATCATGGACGAGATCTGAACACAGATACATATATGTAAGAACACAGATCTGATGAACCAAAACACAGATCTAAAAAAATATTGAATCATAGTTTCTTTGAATCTTACATTAATTTACTCGTTTGCTGCCACCGTGACTCACTGTTAGTCATCACCGGATCAACTCTTCAATTTATTTTCTATAGTGGGGAATAACTTAAATAAATCTTGCTTGTGTAAATTAGTGGGTACATGCTGGAGATAATATGTGTGTGGTGGAGAAGATATGTGTGTTTATTTATAAGTAAAATGAGAAAAGAGAAGCGGTTATTTATCATTTTATAGCACGGTTCACAAAGAATGCGCTATAAAATAACAAATAACCGCTCCATATTTGTTATTTTATAGCACGGTTCACAAAGAACGCGCTATAAAATAACAAATAACCGCTCCATATTTGCTATTTTATAGCGCGTTCTTTGTGAACCGCGCTATAAAATAACAAATATGGAGCGGTTATTTGTTATTTTATAGCGCGTTCTTTGTGAACCGTGCTATAAAATAACAAATAACCGCTCCATATTTGTTATTTTATAGCGCGGTTCACAAAGAACGCGCTATAAAATAACAAATAGATAACCACTCATTATTTTATGTTTATTTATAGGTAAAATGAGAAAAAATTATGGAGCGGTTATTTGTTATTTTATAGCGCGGTTCACAAAGAACGTGCTATAAAATAACAATTAACCGCTTCTAACTATACTCATTTTTTTTACTTTGGAAACAACCGCTCCACTTTTTTCTATTTGAAACGGTTCTTTACTTAACCGTTTTAAAATTGTACTTTTTTGAAGCGGGTTGTTTTAAACCGCCACAAATAACGATATTTTTTTGGAGCGGTGTTTACTAAACCGCTATAAATATAAGTAATTAGAGCGGTTTTTTCTAAAACCGCTACAAGTAATGCCATTAAACCGTTTCAAAAAATATTTTGGACCCACTTTTTACTTTTTATAACGGTTATCACGTAAAACCGCTATAACACTGCGCTCTAAATAGCCATTTTTGTACTAGTGATAAATGAAAGAAAATGAATCACCATATACTGAAAGATGGACAATACATATGGTTCTTTATACTTATATAAACTCACCAACCACAAGTTAGTTACCACTGTCATTTGAAATAGTTCTTTCAATGACACTCAAACAAAATTCAAATATAATAGATACATAATTAAAACAGTCACACAATAAAGTGGCCAAAAATATACACAATTACCTTGAATAGTTGTTTCTCTTAAATATTTCATCAAACACTTGTTGTGCGCTTCATCAAGAACCCATTCCAAGCCTGTATACAATCATATAAACGCAAACTAACAATATCGAGCGAAATGAAACCGTAAAAAAGCCAAATCAAATTCTTAACTTACTTTAATAATCCAACAGCGACCACCTTCAACTATAAGCATTTTTTACTTTCAGAAATTAACGATCTAAAGAGTAGAAGAAAGAGGATGAGTACCCAAATACATACATAAATCTAACGATAATGGAAGCACGTAGAAATACATGAGTTACCTGTATGAAATTGATTTGTAGAGGTTGAAGAAGATGAGCAGTCATAAGTACTTAATAAACTCTGAAAATAGCTAGTAATGGCATTGCAAATAAATGGTAAGAAATAAAAAGTAAGATTAACCCTAAGAACTCACGATGGAGAAACACCGAGAAAATGATGAAGATGATGAAATATGAGTTTTGATGAATGAATGGAGAAATAAGATGGGGAGTTTTGATTGATATTATCGTTCATTCAAAATTTAAAGCGTGACCTTGAAAAATGAGGAAGCTTGCCGTGAAAATTAAAGCCGGGGTAAAAGAGCCAATCAAATACATCTTGTACAATAAGTTTAATTATTCCAATACAAGCTCTACTAAAATCCAAATTTTAATAAATTAAAACGCTCAACATTAATGATTAGTTGCTTAGGAACTTACAAAGTAAATCCTATTTAGCAGATTTTGAAATTGAAAATACAAATAAATTATCCTTTGGTTGTATTTTATTTTCCAAATAATTCAAAATTAGGAGAAAAAAGCTTGAATATCATAACGCCATGTCATCAAATTGATTGTCTAAGAATGTGCCAAGTCAGCTGAATGACATCAGCATAAACCCCCTTTTATTAGATAGGAGAGATACGATCCAAAGAGGATGACTTTGTAATAGAGTTGCCACAAATGCAACGAAATAGGATTTGATAATGGTGGTAGTTGACTGTTATTCAAAAATGGCACATGTTGTGCCATGTTTCAAGATATTGGTTACTACCAACGTTATTGACTTATATATTAAGCAAGTTATGAAATTATGTGAACTACACCGATGTTCAAATTTAAGGAGAGTGGTCAACGTATAAATATTGTGAAAATAACGGATAAAATGTTGTACGTATACTTTGAAAATTGAATTTCCTCTTTTCACTAGAAATTTTTTAAGAGAAGCTCTATTTGTTTTTTCAAAAAATTTTTCCTAAAATAAATTTTTCACTTTTCAGCAATTAAACAATGTCAAAGAAAGAAAGTTGCTAAGTTAATGTTGATTCAGGTTCCATAATCAATTGTCAACAAGGATATAACATATTTATTGTCATTCCTTGGGTTTTCAAAAGGGTTAATAGACAATTTCGTTACTGTACTTTCCGAAAAAGTTCAATTTAGTTACCGAACTTTTATTTGGTTCAATTGAATTACTGAACATTTAAATAATTGATCAAATTGTTACTCAAGTTTCTAATCATACACATATTAGTTACTGTAGTTTACGAAAATGTTCAATTTCGTTATCGAACTTTCATTTTTTTGGAATAAAAAACGAGGATTTTACACTTGTAAACCGGTTTTGTAAGTTCAGTAATTCAATTGAACCAAATAAAAGTTCGGTAACTAAATTGAACTTTTTCGGAAAGTACAGTAACGAAATTGTCTATTAACCCTTTTCAAAATCATTACAAGTTCAGGACTCTCCATAGGAGTACGGACTTATCATGCTTTCGAAGCTATCCTTTTGTCTCTCTATCTACACACGGGCCGTCGAATGTGTATTTGATATTACGCGAATAATGTATATGATAAAACTCTATCGTTTCGTCGGAGTTATAATACATATGCAATAAAGTCGTGAACTAAATTATTTTAGTTGGTATGTACTTAAAGCATATCGTTGGAGTTAAAAGCGTAGGGATATTTATTGTTTTATTAATTTAACAAATAATTAAAATGAGTGTCTTTGTTTAATAAAATCAAAAAGTACTCTCAGAGTCCATTTTGTATAGTTTTGTACCAAAAGGTAAATCGTAGTTTTAATATATTTCACTCTTTTGCAATGAATGAGTAATGATGCACCTTTTTGAATATGTACTTATGTTTTCGTTATTGAGTTTAAATATATTTCACTCTTTTGCAATGAATGAGCAATGATGCACCTTTTTGAATATGTACTTACGTTTTCATTATCGATTTTGTGAATTGTGGCTTGCTTCTGGTTCATGTAGGTTTAATGATGAGAAAATTGCATTGGTCGTCCCTGTGATTTACACAAAATAGCACTGGTAGTCCTTCGCAGTTTTTTTTTTGCACTGGTCGTCCCTGTGGTTGCTAGTTGTTGCACTGGTAGTCCCTATGGTTACTCTCTGTTAGTTTTCTCCGTTAAAAGGACCAGCTATGTAATTTTTTCTCCTTATCGCTAACAACGGTTAGTTTTCTCATTAAAAGGACTAGCAGTGTAATTTTTTCTTTTTTTCAATTTTCAAGTTTATTTAAATTTAATAATATTTTTAATTGTATTTAGTTAATTTAATTTTAGAATAATTTAATCAATTTAATTTAATTATTTTAATCAACCTTTTTCAGTGCTAATTATTTTATTTTTTACAATTAAAATGATCACCTTAAATATTTCTTTATTCAAAATTTTTTTAAGAGTTTTGATCTATATAAACCCACTAAAAATATAATATTTTAAAAATATAATAGTTTATACTAGTGCTGGCAAATTCTGCCCATTTGCTTCACATCTGGGCAATTCTGGGTATAATGGCATGGAGTTTGGGTTGTTATGGACTTGAGAAATTTTATGAATGAGTTTAATTGGGTAAAACTCAAATCATGAATGGATCTAAATGGCTAGCCATCATGTTATATTTTTTATATTATATAGTTAAAAATGTATAATTTATTTTGGAAGATATATATATTTTAGTGAATTAGAACATTTTTCTATGAAATTTTTAAAAAGCCCGTTATGACCCGAGCCCGTTTAGACCCGAGCCCGTTTAGACCCGTACCCGATTAGACCCGAGCCCGTTTATACCCGTAGCCCATACCCGCCCAACCCGCCCATTTTGCCAGCTCTAGTTTATACTCTTAATTTTGCATATCATTGTCGATTTTATGACTCCGCATAAACAATTCTACATGCCTACATATATGTAACACCCGCCAAATTAGGACTAGTAATTAGTGCCTAATCATATGTTAATACATGTAATTAGTTCCTGGTTAGGCTAATTAATGCATCGAATTATATATATATTGTTGAATATATACGAAAATGCGATTTGGTTAAATCGTACGCAATTTAAATCGAATGTATTTCGATTCAATTTAATACGGACGTTGGTGACCAATTTTATTAAATAACACTTTTATGTCAAAAATATTATTATGATGATATTTCGTATTCATTCGTATCGTACAAACAAAACTTGCATGATTTAAAATATTTAACGCGCAAACTAACTTACAATTTATAATTCAAATATAAAGCGATTAGTAAAATATTTAAATAAAATATCGCGTAATAAATTGTATTTTAAAACTTACCATTTAATATGAAAAATAATTATTTAACATTTAAACGACGGAGTAAACGAACACCGCACGGACCGCGATTGCGGAGACTGAAAAGTGGGAGGTTAAACTCCCACCTCCCTCCTTTTTCCTCATTTCTATCTTTTCTCTCTCTCTCTTACACTCTCTTTCTTCCTTTTCTCTCTAAAATCACCACACCACCACCAACTCACTAATCTTCAAAATAACAACCTAAAACGCACGCGAAACATACTACTCCTTTGGAAAAGAACGACCACGGCATCCCGATCTATCATCCTATCTTTTCGGATTCTTGATCCGACACTTTGTAAGTTTCCGACAATTCTCGAAACTCTTCGATTTCCATTATTTTCGACTTGTGGTTGTTTGTATACACTTAAAATGTCCATATATGGGTTGGGTAAAAGTTTTGGACCGAACGGAAACCGAAAAACTCGTTTTCGACACATTTTCCGGCCAACAGACCGCTACGTCGCAGTTGGCCCAGAAATTATGTGACGTCAGCTTCTACGTCGCAAAACCCTTCGTGACGTCGCATGGTGCGACGTCAGTTACAACGTCGCATTAAATTGCGACGTCGCATATAGCGACATCAGCCTTAACGTCGCAAATACCTCACCACGTCGCACTTAGCGACGCAAGCCCCTACGTCGCAGAAACCACCTACGTCGCATTAGCGACGCAGCACCCTACGTCGCATTAAATTGCGAAACGTCGCCTTTAGCGACGTCATGCTCAACGTCGCAATCCTACCTGCGACGTCGCACCCAACGTCGCACAAACCAGAACCTCAAAAACACAGATTTTTACTAAGTGTCGAGACTCGAAATTTATCACTCGATTTTACCCAAATTCAGATCCAGATGCGTTTTTCGTTAAAGCAATATAGTAGAAATAAAAATTTTCCAAGCTGACCTGGCAGCTCGACCCCAGCCAGGGGCTCTGCCCCTTGGACCCCGCCAGGGGCTGCCGCCCCTTGGACCCCGCTACCAGGGGCGCTGCCCCCGGACCCCCGTACTTAGATTTCGTAACGGCTTCTAAAACACAATCAAAACACATTTTTCAAGTAAAACGCCACGAAATCAAAATAGTAATAATTGAGTTTATTATTACAAATCCGTCACCAACGGGCCGTACACTTTTCAAACACTTAAACGTATCAACCAAATAGTGGAGATTTGGACATTATAGTTGGACGAACAACTACAAGGTAGTCTTATTAGATACCTTCGCATATTATAACCATCGCGTGTCGTGGACACCCTCAGGTTACAAGTCTTTGGACTTCGATTCTCGGCTAATCATTCTCAGTTCATTTTCATAAACTCAACGACTCAGGTGAGTCTCATAGCCCCTCTTTTACTGTTTTACTCAGGGGTGTGATATATTGCTCAACTTTTAACATGTGAACGCAAGTACCAACTTTTCATATACTACATGAGTTTTTCGAAACTAATCAATTTAAAGTCCTCCGTCAGCATAGTTGTTAATACGTTGTAGCGTGAATATTAGTATATGGTACCATATAGGATTGACCCTCCTCGTTCGGGTTAGCAAGCACTAACCGGGTAAACGGACGTACTAATATTTGGGAAGACGAATGTTGATTAGGCATTCGTGGAGGCACCTCGCCCGGAATTCTCTATAGGGGACCCGGCCCTCGAGTTAAGCTCAACTATGTGCTCATGGCTGTATACACGATGATTATCATTTAATTGCTGGATGCAATTCATTATTTAATTGCTGGATGCAATTCATTATTTAAATCTTGCGGTTCATACAATATTACTTGATTTCAAACCTGTGAGCTCACCAGCTTTATAGCTGACCTTTTAGCATATATCGCAGGTACCCAGCAGTAGGATGTTTCTGCTTCAGGATTTAGCTCGAGTCAGCATACAGACGATTGAGATTTTCTTGCATTAGTATATTTTGTATAAGTACTTATGTACTGAAATCTCATTTTATTTAACTCGAGCTATGTAAAGCTTTAAACGTTGTAAACATTTCAGTTATCAATATATTTTGTTAAAACGACGCATATAGAGTCGTTTGCTATTTATCTTTGTGCTTTGTTATTGATTAGTAACACCCAATTCAAGCTTCCGCAAATCATCAAATTTGGGGGTGTTACAGATTGGTATCAGAGCCTAAGGTTATAGTGAACTAGGTTGCATTTAGTGAGCCTAGACTATGACCATTAGGCCGTATTCCTTATTAAGTATGACTGGTTCAGTGATTACAGCATACGAGTTTAATTTAACATAGCCTGATCAACTATGTACAATTAAGCAAAGATGATGTAAGACCTGAAAGTAGTTATGGCTGAACAGGGTACAATAGAAGACTCTGACCTCGAGAGAACCGAGACTTAAACATGTTTATGCTAGACACTCAATAGGCTATATTATATAGGAGCTATACGAATATAGGCCTCAATCTTACTAACGCTTTGTCTCAGAAATGGCAAACACTCCATCAAATTCATCTCGTTCTCAATCCGGGTCGCAGAACCCAAGGGTAGCAAGGAGGAACTCCAGATTGCCTCGAGCTGGCCCGTACCACACTCACTCCACCTTGCCGGCCTTAGCCGCTAGGGTGAACCAACACGAGCAACGACTTCGCACCATGGATGTCGTGTTGCAGGAAACCAACGAAAACTGGAGACTTACATCCCTCGAACGCATAGAACAAGTCTCCGACGATCTTGAAACCACGAACAATAACATGGATATCCTTCGTAATCAAATAATAGAAATAAGGGTGGAAAATGCCCTTCTGCAACAAAGGATGGAAGAATGTGAACAGCGCTCACTTGAAGCAGAAGAGTATGCGCGTGGACTAACTCAACGACTTGCACTAGCAGAAGACAACGCCCGACAAGCTAGCAGGCTTGCAATCACTGTGGACCGTCTTGTCACGATGATGGAACAAATTAATCTACGTTAAAACTAGTGTAGTTCTTGTCTTGTAATCTATCATGTAATCTATTAACTAGCTACGCGCCACTCTATAATTCGGTCGGATGTAACAATTCCCGACATCTTTTGTAATACATCTGTAGGATGTAACCTTTGAACTCGTATCATCTATCAAATATCCCTTGCTGTTTCAACTCATATTAATTGCCATTATTTCTGTTGATGTTATGTATTACTGCTTTTATACATGTACATCTGTGACAATTACAAGTTCCTACAGAATCTCATTTATCTTCATTTCTTTTATTGAAGAATCATGCCGCCAAAGACCAGACCTTACACCGATGCACAGATTACCTCACTCATAACCCAGGCTATTACTGAAGCCTTGGCTCGGAATACTCCTCACAACTCCACAAGAAACAGCGATGCCGCTGAAACCCCTGCCGTCAAACCTTGTTCTTACAAGGACTTTCAAAGCTGCAAACCCTCGAGTTTCAAGGGTTCTGAAGGAGCCATCGGACTGATCAGATGGTTCGAGAAAATGGAAACTGTTTTCCGTGTTAGTAAATGCGCGGAGAATGACAAAGTAAACTTCGCCACCTGCTCTCTTGAAGATGATGCCCACTCTTGGTGGAATTCATATACCCAATCAGTGGGTGCTGACATTGCCTACCAACTCACTTGGGAGGAATTGAAAGCCAAACTCACTGCCAAGTACTGCTCTATCGCCAAACTCCAAAAGCTTGATGAGGAGTTCTGGAACTTAAAGGTTCAGGGTGGTGATATCGATGGTTATACCACCAGGTTTCAACAACTAGCTGTCCTCCGCCCAGCTATGGTAAGCACTGAACCTGATAAAATCAGGAAGTACACCCTTGGTCTTCCTGATCCTGTTCGGGGACACGTCATCTCTTCAAAACCAACCACCATTGACGGTGCAATCTCATTGGCCCAAGACCTGATGTCCATGAGCCAAGATTCTGAACAACCTACTTCATCCTCTCACAACAACAAACGCAAGTGGTCTGACCACCACAACAACAACTCCAACCAACAAAACAAGAAACCCGACACCATCAAAGCCTACAACACCACCACCGATATCATAAGGGGTTACACTGGGAGCAAACCATACTGTCCCAAGTGCAGCCGTCACCATGAAGGTTCCTGTGGTCCCTTTTGTAACAATTGCAAGAGGTACGGCCACCTCACCAAAGATTGCCGCTCTCCTGCCAACAACAATTCCAACAACAACACCAGACCACCCAAAGTATGCTTTGAGTGTGGGAAACCCGGGCATTTCAGAGACTCATGCCCAAAACTGAAGAACAAATACAACAACAACCGCAACAACAACAACAACAACACCCGCAGCAGAGCTTTCGTCATCAAATCTGGGGACGCCCGCCAGGACCCGAATGTGGTCTCGGGTATGTTCCTCCTCAACAACTTAACTGCTTCTGTTCTATTTGATACTGGTGCTGATAGAAGCTTTATCTCCGATGATTTTTGCCCATTACTTGACGTCACTCCTGTTGCCTTAGATGTTAAGTACACTGTAGAGCTAGCAAATGGAAAACTTGTAGAAACCACCAGTGTGATACCAAATTGCACTTTAAACCTAGCTGACGAAACCTTTTCGATCGACCTTATACCCATTGAAATCGGAAGTTTCGACGTCATTATTGGAATGGACTGGTTGTCCAAACATCGAGCGGAAATCGTTTGTCACGATAAAATCGTCCGTATCCCACTCGTCGTTGGGGGAACCTTGATCATACAGGGGGAGACCGGTGGGACGGGACTCAATATAATCTCCTGCTTAAAAACCCGAAAATTTCCGAGAAAGGGTTACCCTGCCATACTCGCACACATTACCGAGAAGAAGTCGGAGGAGAAGCGACTTGAGGATGTGCCGATTGTTAGAGACTTTCCCGAAGTCTTTCCGGAAGAACTACCTGGTCTACCTCCGCCTAGACAGGTTGAGTTCTCAATCGATCTCGTGCCGGGTGCCGCACCGGTGGCCCGCGCACCATACCGTTTAGCCCCATCTGAACTTCAGGAGTTGTCCTCTCAGTTACAGGAACTTCTGGATCGTGGATTCATTAGACCGAGTTCTTCACCTTGGGGAGCTCCGGTCTTATTTGTCAAAAAGAAGGACGGTTCATTTCGAATGTGCATCGATTACCGAGAGTTGAACAAGTTGACCGTCAAGAACCGATACCCACTTCCTCGCATTGATGATCTATTCGACCAACTTCAGGGTTCAAGTTTCTACTCAAAAATCGACCTGCGATCAGGTTATCATCAGTTACGAGTTCGCGACACCGATATTCCAAAAACTGCATTCAGGACTCGTTACGGGCACTACGAATTTCAAGTGATGCCCTTTGGTCTAACCAACGCACCGGCTGTATTCATGGACCTCATGAACCGGGTGTGCAAACCTTACCTCGATAAGTTTGTCATCGTCTTTATTGATGACATACTCATTTACTCGCGCAACGAGCAAGAACATGCGCAACACCTCAAAACCATCCTTGAACTACTTAGACACGAGGAGCTTTATGCCAAATTCTCTAAGTGTGAGTTCTGGATAAACAGTTCAATTCCTTGGTCACGTGATCGACAGTCAGGGAATTCACGTTGACCCATCAAAGATCGAGGCTATCAAAGACTGGCAAGCACCCACCTCTGCAACTGAAGTACGACAATTCTTGGGTCTTGCTGGGTACTATCGGCGATTTATCGAAAATTTCTCTAAAATAGCTCAACCACTCACGGTACTGACTCAGAAGGACAAAAGGTTCGATTGGACCGAAAAACAAGAGTCAGCGTTCCAACTCTTGAAACAAAAGCTTTGCAGTGCTCCAATTTTATCCTTACCCGAAGGCACCGATGACTTCGTGGTATACTGCGATGCCTCTCACCAAGGTCTTGGTTGCGTGCTGATGCAACGAGACAAAGTCATTGCTTATGCCTCACGACAGCTAAAAATTCACGAAAAGAACTACACCACTCATGATCTCGAACTTGGAGCTGTCATTTTTGCTCTCAAAATCTGGAGACATTATCTCTACGGCACTAAGTGCACAATCTTTACCGATCATAAAAGTCTCCAACATATCTTCGATCAGAAGGATCTCAATATGAGGCAACGTCGTTGGGTCGAGTTGCTTACCGATTACGATTGCGAGATCAAATACCATCCAGGGAAGGCTAATGTTGTAGCCGATGCCCTCAGTCGAAAAGAACGATCAAAACCCCTTCGAGTCCGAGCCCTCAGTATGACCATTCATAACGATCTTACCACTCAAATTCATACCGCTCAGATCGAAGCCCTGAAACATGAAAACATCAAAAATGAAGCCTTGCGGGGCATTGACAAACAATTCGAAATCAGACCTAACGGGATTAGGTATTTCTCAAATCGAATCTGGTTGCCTGATTTCGGGAACCTAAGAGACTTGGTGATGGACGAGGCTCACAAGTCTAAATATTCTATACATCCGGGATCCGATAAGATGTACCATGGCATCAAAGAATTTTATTGGTGGCCAAACATGAAAGCCGAAATCGCCACTTATGTCAGCAAGTGCCTTACTTGCTCGAAAGTCAAAACCGAACATCAGAAACCTCCTGGTTTACTCCAACAACCTGAAATCCCTGAATGGAAATGGGATCAAATTGCCATGGACTTCATAACCAAACTACCCAATTCGTCGAGCGGTTGCGATACCATTTGGGTGATCGTCGATCGTCTCACCAAATCTGCTCATTTCCTGGCAATCAAGGAAAACGATAAAATGGAACGCCTTACACAAATTTACATCAAGGAAATCATTTCTCATCACGGTGTTCCAATCTCGATCATCTCTAACAGGGATGCCCGTTTTACCTCTCACTTTTGGCAATCACTTCAAAAAGCTTTGGGTACCCGTCTCGATATGAGTACCGCGTATCATCCTCAAACCGATGGCCAAAGTGAACGAACCATTCAAACACTGGAAGACATGCTACGAGCCTGCGTAGTTGATTTCGGTACGAACTGGGAAAGACATCTACCGTTGTGCGAATTTTCGTACAATAACAGTTATCACGCCAGCATTAAGGCTGCACCTTTTGAGGCACTGTACGGTCGTAAGTGCCGATCACCGATCTGTTGGACTGAAGTGGGAGACAGTCAACTCACTGGTCCTGAACTCATACACGCCACTACTGAGAAAATTGTGGAAATCCAAAACCGACTCAAAGCCGCACGTGATCGTCAGAAAAGTTACGCTGACGTGAGACGCAAACCGCTCGAGTTCCAAGTTGGGGACCGAGTACTCTTAAAAGTATCGCCTTGGAAAGGCGTCATCCGTTTTGGCAAACGCGGAAAGTTGAATCCCAGGTACATCGGGCCTTTTGAGATCCTCGAACGGATTGGCCCCGTAGCTTATCGATTGCAGCTGCCATCCGAACTCAGCAGCGTGCACCCCACTTTTCACATTTCAAATCTGAAGAAGTGTCTGTCTGATGAGACACTTATTATTCCACTAGATGAAATTCGTGTTGACGATAAACTCCACTTCGTTGAGGAACCCGTTGAAATTATGGACCGTGAGGCCAAACAACTGATACAAAGTCGTATTCCCATCGTCAAGGTCAGGTGGAATTCGCGGCGTGGTTCGGAATTCACCTGGGAACGGGAAGACCAAATGCGACTCAAATATCCTCAACTTTTCACTGATTCTACATCAAACACGACTTCGAACTAAATTTCGGGACGAAATTCTTCTAACAGGGGGAGAATGTAACACCCGCCAAATTAGGACTAGTAATTAGTGCCTAATCATATGTTAATACATGTAATTAGTTCCTGGTTAGGCTAATTAATGCATCGAATTATATATATATTGTTGAATATATACGAAAATGCGATTTGGTTAAATCGTACGCAATTTAAATCGAATGTATTTCGATTCAATTTAATACGGACGTTGGTGACCAATTTTATTAAATAACACTTTTATGTCAAAAATATTATTATGATGATATTTCGTATTCATTCGTATCGTACAAACAAAACTTGCATGATTTAAAATATTTAACGCGCAAACTAACTTACAATTTATAATTCAAATATAAAGCGATTAGTAAAATATTTAAATAAAATATCGCGTAATAAATTGTATTTTAAAACTTACCATTTAATATGAAAAATAATTATTTAACATTTAAACGACGGAGTAAACGAACACCGCACGGACCGCGATTGCGGAGACTGAAAAGTGGGAGGTTAAACTCCCACCTCCCTCCTTTTTCCTCATTTCTATCTTTTCTCTCTCTCTCTTACACTCTCTTTCTTCCTTTTCTCTCTAAAATCACCACACCACCACCAACTCACTAATCTTCAAAATAACAACCTAAAACGCACGCGAAACATACTACTCCTTTGGAAAAGAACGACCACGGCATCCCGATCTATCATCCTATCTTTTCGGATTCTTGATCCGACACTTTGTAAGTTTCCGACAATTCTCGAAACTCTTCGATTTCCATTATTTTCGACTTGTGGTTGTTTGTATACACTTAAAATGTCCATATATGGGTTGGGTAAAAGTTTTGGACCGAACGGAAACCGAAAAACTCGTTTTCGACACATTTTCCGGCCAACAGACCGCTACGTCGCAGTTGGCCCAGAAATTATGCGACGTCAGCTTCTACGTCGCAAAACCCTTCGTGACGTCGCATGGTGCGACGTCAGTTACAACGTCGCATTAAATTGCGACGTCGCATATAGCGACATCAGCCTTAACGTCGCAAATACCTCACCACGTCGCACTTTACGACGCAAGCCCCTACGTCGCAGAAACCACCTACGTCGCATTAGCGACGCAGCACCCTACGTCGCATTAAATTGCGAAACGTCGCCTTTAGCGACGTCATGCTCAACGTCGCAATCCTACCTGCGACGTCGCACCCAACGTCGCACAAACCAGAACCTCAAAAACACAGATTTTTACTAAGTGTCGAGACTCGAAATTTATCACTCGATTTTACCCAAATTCAGATCCAGATGCGTTTTTCGTCAAAGCAATATAGTAGAAATAAAAAATTTCCAAGCTGACCTGGCAGCTCGACCCCAGCCAGGGGCTCTGCCCCTTGGACCCCGCCAGGGGCTGCCGCCCCTTGGACCCCGCTACCAGGGGCGCTGCCCCCGGACCCCCGTACTTAGATTTCGTAACGGCTTCTAAAACACAATCAAAACACATTTTTCAAGTAAAACGCCACGAAATCAAAATAGTAATAATTGAGTTTATTATTACAAATCCGTCACCAACGGGCCGTACACTTTTCAAACACTTAAACGTATCAACCAAATAGTGGAGATTTGGACATTATAGTTGGACGAACAACTACAAGGTAGTCTTATTAGATACCTTCGCATATTATAACCATCGCGTGTCGTGGACACCCTCAGGTTACAAGTCTTTGGACTTCGATTCTCGGCTAATCATTCTCAGTTCATTTTCATAAACTCAACGACTCAGGTGAGTCTCATAGCCCCTCTTTTACTGTTTTACTCAGGGGTGTGATATATTGCTCAACTTTTAACATGTGAACACAAGTACCAACTTTTCATATACTACATGAGTTTTTCGAAACTAATCAATTTAAAGTCCTCCGTCAGCATAGTTGTTAATACGTTGTAGCGTGAATATTAGTATATGGTACCATATAGGATTGACCCTCCTCGTTCGGGTTAGCAAGCACTAACCGGGTAAACGGACGTACTAATATTTGGGAAGACGAATGTTGATTAGGCATTCGTGGAGGCACCTCGCCCGGAATTCTCTATAGGGGACCCGGCCCTCGAGTTAAGCTCAACTATGTGCTCATGGCTGTATACACGATGATTATCATTTAATTGCTGGATGCAATTCATTATTTAATTGCTGGATGCAATTCATTATTTAAATCTTGCGGTTCATACAATATTACTTGATTTCAAACCTGTGAGCTCACCAGCTTTATAGCTGACCTTTTAGCATATATCGCAGGTACCCAGCAGTAGGATGTTTCTGCTTCAGGATTTAGCTCGAGTCAGCATACAGACGATTGAGATTTTCTTGCATTAGTATATTTTGTATAAGTACTTATGTACTGAAATCTCATTTTATTTAACTCGAGCTATGTAAAGCTTTAAACGTTGTAAACATTTCAGTTATCAATATATTTTGTTAAAACGACGCATATAGAGTCGTTTGCTATTTATCTTTGTGCTTTGTTATTGATTAGTAACACCCAATTCAAGCTTCAGCAAATCATCAAATTTGGGGGTGTTACAATATATATTGTTAACAGTTTTGTATACTATGAACGTATTCAAATTGCACATTATCAACATGTAACATTTTTAGTGGGTTTATATAGATCGGGACAAAAAAAAACTAGAATAAAGAAATATAGTTAACCATTTTAATTGTAAAAAGTAAAATAATTATCACTAAAAAGGTTGATTAAAATAATTAAATTAAATTGATTAGATTATTTTAAAAATAAATTAACTAAATACAATTAAAAATAATATTAAATTTAAATAAACTTAAAATTTGAAAAAAAAAATACACGGCTAGTCTTTTTAACGAGAAAACTAACGGTCGTTAGCAATAAGGAAAAAAAATTACATAGCTGGTCCTTTTAACGGGGAAAACTAACGGAGAGTAACCACAGGGACTACTAGTGCAACAACTAGCAACCACAGGGATGACCAGTGCAACAAAAAACTGCGAGGGACTACCAGTGCTATTTTGTGTAAACCACAGAGACTACCAATGCAATTTTCTCTTTAATGATTTCGGAGTTGATGATATATCTACGGCAAAAGTCCTTACACGAAAGAAGTATAATAAATTGATTGCGTATATTAATTGTAATAAAATATAAAGTATTAAGATTAAGATTCTATTATGATAAATGTATGATCTTTTTTTAGGATTTATTTTTATTATATGGTTATTTTAGAAATAATTCATTATTTATGATGTTAGCGAATCCAAAATTTTAGTCGAATGGACAAAATTTAGTTTTTTTTTTTTGTTGATCAGAATTTTGTTGACATCACACCCTCTTCCTATATTATATCTAAGATACTAGTGTTCAAAAAGAATTTTCATTTTCGCCTTCTAGATTTTCAACTTATGTTTAATAAAATCTCCAATCTTTAATTATATTACATATCAAGAACTTTTTTGTCTTGCTAACTCTTATCATAATTGGCAATATATTTACGTAGAAAGATACTTATAATTCTTAAAATTAACTCGCTAGATATATCCATAAATTACGTTTACAACTTTTTAACTAAAATTTTTTTAATCAATGCAATGCAAATTACATAAGATTATTATTATGTTGTTAAATTCTATAGCAAATTTATATAATTAAGTTTTCATAAATGACTATACTGTCCCTAAAATGTATCGTCAGATATTTAAAATATACTTGTTGAAGGTGAAACTTTTACTTTTTATTAGCGAGTTTTTTTTAATGTGCTAGATTAGATGATAGCTGTATATACTTATACTTCACAGTTCAACGCAAATTTAATAGCTTGTTACATTCAAAGATGTGTTCAAGTTTTCAAGACATTGAAGTTTGGGTCCCATTTTCAAGGGGTCGTATTTTGAGTTTCAATGTTTTGTCTCTTATATTCTAGTCAACATGTTGCTTCTAATTTTTCAATGGGTGGTGATATATACAATATTTTTTTTTAATACATCATAATGTACAACATCTAAAGCTCACAGTATGTCGCACCCCCAAATTTGTTAATTGAAATTACCAGAGTGTTTTGCGGAAGCATTAGATCGAGTGGGGGTGTCGACGTATACAAAGTACATACATACATATCAGAGCGTATGATTACAACAGAACATATATATTTAGATGCCAAGAGTAATAGTTACAAAGTTTACGATTCATCGAATCGTATAAGTTTAAAAGTAATTGAGTTTACAAAGTGGATTTCGTAAATATGACTAAAATAGCTTAGTTATATAAAAGAAATCCCGTTGTCAAAAGTTGGCATCCTAATTTCTTCACGGATCGCCTAGAATCCATATGTGCAGGCGGTTCTTACGTGCAGTTAATTCCCTGAAAAACATAGTAAAAGTCAACAACGAGGTTGAGTGAATTCACAAGTTTTAAGTTTGTAAGTTTAGTTGATAAAATCGATGCGTTCTCAAATAGTTATTGCCATAACAGTTAAGTAAAGTTTAGTGGAATGTTATCCAAATATAGTTCAGTTGAGATGTTGCCCAAAGTACAGTTTAATTGTTTGTAGAAAAATACATATCCTATTAGATGTTCGTAGGAATGTCGATATCCTATTAGTAGTTTGGTGGGTCCATGTCAGTAGGATCCAGTACCCATGTCAGTAGGGTTCGAGTCGTAGGGAGTGTCAGTGTCCCATGTTCAATAAGTATAATGGATCCATGTCAGTAGGATACAGTACCCATGTCAGTAGAGTTCAAGTAGTAGGGAATGTCAGTGTCCCATGTTCAATAAGTATAACAGATCCATGTCAGTAGGATCCGTTGTGTTTTCTATTCCCTAACTAGATTAATATGCGCAGCGGAATATAACAAAATTAATCTAAGGCAATTAGGAAACTAAACCCTAAGGGATCTTAACTTGAATAGATAAAAGCAATAAAATAAACAAATAAGATAAATAGAAAATTACTAACCTTTGAGAAAACAATTTCTCACGCGTAGACAAACTAGCAGAACCTTCTTGCTTGGTGGCGAGTGCCCAAAGTAGAACACCTCTAATGGCTCACACCCACGAACAAAGAGAAATTCCCAAGTCTCCTAAGGTCACGACTCAAGGTTGCAGAACTCTTACAAGGAGCATGAGTAAGAAAGAGAGAAAGAGAATTGAAACTATTCAATTCAAAAGGTGCAAGGAAAACCTAAGGGGTAGGCCCCTATTTATAGGGGAGGAGGAGGCTTAGAAGTTTGTCATCCAGCCGATGTGGGACAACATCTTTTCAATCCATACGGCGTATGGAATTCCATACGGCGTATGGATGATGTTTCCAGAATATTCTGACCGCCGTTCCTACGCCTTGTAAACCCTAGCATCCATACGTCGTATGGAAATTCCATAAGGCGTATGGATGGAGTTTCCAGAATTCCTTTTGGTTTCTTATTAATATTCAATTAACAAACCAACTAAACATTCTTTATCGTTTCTGTTAATTTCCTTTAGCTTCTAATTAATTTATCAACTTTGATAAATTAACAAACCAAATAATTAACTTATAATATTAATTCCAATTAATATTATCTCTCATTTATTTCTCTTACTGTTCATTGAGGGCGACCCAAAAAGGACTCCACTTTTAATGATGTACTTACCAATTAGTTATGATATTGGACACTATTCCAACAGTCTCCCACTTGGACAATTCATCAACTATTATTGGTCTAAGCCTATCCATTAACTAAGCAGAGAGTGCCATCCAATGCAACTGCCAAACTCTGATTCATATCTAGAGACAGCCCTTTAGACAAGTGATCATATATTCCTTTGTTGTTGATATCGTATGAAACTGGGACATGGATTTTAATCAATCTCCAGATTCAAGATTGTGTTTTCTGATTTCCGATCAATTTGAATATATAGGACTACAAAATTGTATACATCAATTTAGTCCTGGCTTGGCCAAGCGCTTTATTAGTCAACATTTAATCATCAGAGGGCCCATGATATCGCTTTTCCCATTAGGCGAAAATGAACAAATAAATTTCGACTACATAGCACTAGGCAACTCATCATGTCATACCTAGCATACCCTTTATAACTGGCATTTACGCACATCGTTTGAGTAGACTAAAGTATAACAGACTTGAAAAACTAGAAACTCAATGTATCTCCATTTTAAGAATATAAGATATTATAATCTCAGAGTTACTTATGATTTCAATCCATGAAGTAACTTCCATGAGTGCGGGTCTCTCCTATACTTAAATCCCCATTAAGTACCCATGAGTGTTGCAGCAATCTCCATGCAATGTCTAATCTTCATAGACAATCTACTAACACTCCATGACAGTCTTAATTTACCACATACTTCCTTTAGTGTGATCGACTGAGGATGTTTGAGTAAATCTTATTACTCTGGAAGTGGTGTCTAAACATGCTAAACTTGAAACACAATGACAACCAATAGTAAATGGTAGAACTCCTTCCAATAAATGAATCTCCATTATTTAATCACCAAGTCTATTCATGTTTCCATCATTGTTTGTAACGTTTCAAAATCAAACTAACAATTAAACTTTATGTTATCTCGTAAACCTATGCTCTTAGCATGTTTACCGTGTTGGACTCAACCAATGACTTTGTGAACTGATTAGTTGGACTATCCTCTAATCCTCACAATCACGTGTCCTTTAAGCTCCTAGCGATTTTCTTGTGTCTGGACTTAGTCAGTGTCTTTGTGAACGGATCAACCGGACTATCCTCTGATCTTCACAATCACTTGTCCTTTTATGCTCCCAGCACTCTTTTGTGTTCGGAATTAGTCAGTGTCTTTGTGAACGGATTAGCCGGACTATCCTCTAGATCTTCACAATCACTTGTTCTTTTCCGAACAAAATGTTATTTCTATTCAAAACGTTTTGAATTTCCATGTCTCCGCTCCTCCATTCAGTAAGATTCCCAAATCAGATTGTGAACGACTATCATCTCTATCTGTTTGGAAACTTGCGTCACTATGACCTTCTACTCTGAATTCCTTTTCTCCACTAAAACATGTCTTCAGTATTTCTCAAATACTTGAGAGTGTTCTTTACAGCTGTCAAATGACTTTCACCAGGATTGTACCGATGTCGACTCACTTTGCTCCAAGAAAATGAGACATCGGTCCTTCTACACGTCATGGCATATATGATCGATCCTATAGCCGGAGCTTATGGGACTCGACTCATTTCGTCCAATTCTTGCTAAGTCTTTTGGACATAGATCCCTTCTAATCTTTTATGCCATGATGTAAGGGTAGAATCCTGTTCTTAGAATTCTCCATTCTAAGACCTTTTAGAATTTTATTCTAAGTACAATTCCTGGCTAAGTCCTATGAAACGTTTCGACCTATATCGTTTAAATCTTTATACCAAGAATATACGTTGCATCTCCTTAATCTTTCATAGCGAAAATTTTTCCCAACCAATCCTTTACACCTTGTAATGTTGGGATTCCATTTCCTATGAAGTATTATATCATTCACATATAATACTAGGAAGACTACAACACTCCCACTGAACTTGACATATATACATGACTCATCTTTGCTTCTACAAAATTCAAACTCATGGACTTTCTCATGGAAGCAGATATTCCAACTATGAGAGGCCTGTTTAAGTCCATAAACCACCTTATGAAGCTTGCACACTCTATTAGGATACTTTGCTCTTTCAAAACCATTCGGTTGTGCCATCAACACATCCTCTGTTCGTTTTCCGTTAAGGAAAGCGGTTTTGACTTCCATCTGCCAAATTTCACAATTATGAAATGCAGCTATGGCTAGCATTATCCTAATTGACTTTATCTTAGCTACTGGTGAGAAGATTTCCTCATAATCAAACTCGTGGGTTTGAGTATAGCCCTTCGCTACCAACCTAGCTTTATAAGTGTGTACATTCCCATCCATGTATGTCTTCTTCTTGAAGATCCACTTACAACCCACCGTCTTAAGACCGGGCCTAGTGTCAACCAAATTCCAAACTTGGTTGTTGTAACATCCTCCGTACCGGTCTGGTAATTTCTTATTTAAATTCGTTATTTAAATGTTGTTAGAAATTATTTAATCTTATTTACCTATTGTGAATAGTAAATTGTTTTTTGTTATAATTTACTATAGGTGACGGTAAAATAATATAATTAAAATCGTAAATGGTTTCTAGGTTCCAGACAATACATTAGAAAGGGATTGTTTTAAATGGATACGGGGTCGGTGGCCGACCTATATTTAAAACTTTCCTAAATTAGAAAGATAGTACGTTCTTTCTTGAAAAATCAAAGAAAATACTAAATCTATCAACCTATATCAAAGTTTAACATTGAATTGAAGCTTGTGATCTTGATTCAAGTTGTTCATAATCTTGTTCTTCATCCTAAACAAGTAAGTGGTTTGATGATTTTGATTATGATTGAGATTATATATAAGTGATTTATGAAGATTGATGTTGCAATATGATGTTATGGAACTACATGATCATTACTATGATTGATATTTGTTGTTAGAAACTGAAATTTGTAAGTTTGATGTTAAATTTCGAAAGCTGATATACTGTAGTTAGGAAGAACAGTCGGCCTGCAAAACCAGTTGATCCGGCGGATCAGGTGGTTGATCCGGCGGATCCTCGACCTAAATCTGTGATCCGGTGGATCTGTCGGTTGATCCGGCGGATCCTAAGGATTATTATTTGTATCCGGTTATGATCCGAGCATGATATGGGGGATCTCGTGTGGTCGGTACTACATTGTTAAGGATCCGACGGATCCTCCTTGAGATCCGGCGGATCAAGTAAGTATCCGGCGGATCCGGTGTTTGATCCGGCGGATCTTGAGTATTATATGTGATTGTTGTTTAGTTTTAGTACTAGAATGGATTGATGGTTATGATATGGTTATAACTAGTACTTATACTTAAGTTGTGATGTGATTACTTGTGTAATGTCGTTGTTTACATAAGTATCAATTGTTGATATCAAGTTACTAACGTGTAGTATTGTGTGATGTTTCAGATACCCCTAAGACTCAGTGATTAGAAGCTGAGTGTGGTGACTACTGAGGTATCGGTGAGTGGATTCAGAACTCACCATTTGATTTAGTTGTAATCGTTTGGTTACAACAAGTAACGTAGATATGATGTTGTTGCATTTAATATCGTTTCTTGCTTATAAATCTACGTGCTATGTGTGGCCTTCGGGCATCAGTTGTTAATGAGGTCAACAGGTTGAACTGGTTGGTTGGGCTAGTTGGTTGTTGTGTGAATGACACAAGGTCTTGCTTCATTTGTTGTGTGTATAGAACCTGTGTCTGAGTATAGTAACCACTAGCCATCGGTCTCGTCCGTTATGGCCATACGGATATGGTTGGTTAAGTGTTCTTGGGGAGCCACCCGGGTATAATGGTATTCCCCAGAGCCACCGATCCTCATTACTATATTGTTGACTAGTTGAATCATATGTTTACGATTGTTTGGTGTAAACAGGTGATTATGCTAAGTTGAATTGTGTGTGACGAATTCATTCACTTAGCTTTGTGCTAATCCCTCAATTTACTTCCTGCAGGTTATGTTTTGGGTTGTGGGTAGCAGGAAGATGATGCTCCCGAAGCAGGGGAAGTTGGACTTGTCGTGCTACTCTGACATGTTTTGTTATAACTAAGTTTGGAACAATATAATACCCCGTTTTATGTGGTTACTGTGTAATAACTTAATCAGTTTTAACTTATAGTGTGTGATGTGACCCAAAAAGTCATGTTTTTAAGTACTTATTTCCGCACTTTTTGGACTATTCTTTGATGAAAACATTTCAAAACAATCATTTATCATCATAAATCATCAAGGTAGTCTAAATACGTGCGTTGCTACAAAAATCAATAAAAACACCCATTTTGCACGCAAACCGAGGCGAAAACTATCACCTTAAATATTCCATTCTTGATTATCCTATAAAAGTAGATCTTAATGCATATTTTATGATTCAATAGGAAAATCCAAGATCGGTGGTGAAAGAATCAAGAGAAATGGGTGAAGAACGAAGAAGATATGCAGTCTAGAAGCCCGTCGATCGTCATCCGGAACACGCAAAAGTCAAACACTTCCAAATTTGGCAAACTCAGTGTCATTAGAAGCGTAACGGAAAAACGAAGCCAACGGCGCAAGAATCAAGCAAATCGGAGCCCAAACGAAGAAGATACGGACGAACCAAGCAACCGAGAAACAAGCGGAGGCCAAACCAAGCACCAACCCCCCCCTGCCCACCTAGGTACCGTATACGGTACCCTAGGTGCCGTATATGGCCCTTGGGGTGCCGTATACGGGGCCTGGTGGCTTGTGAGGTGCCGTTTGCCCCCTTGGTCCGGTACCCCCCGTATGCGCTTTGATGCTTGTTCTTCATGCTTTATGACTTGTACCAAGCTTCCTACTCTTTCCCTATAAATAGAGGACTCTCCTCCTCATTTTTACACACACCTTACACCTTTCATTTCACATACTTCTCTTTCTCTCTCTAGAATTCTCTCTCTAGCACTACTCTTAGGAGTTATAGGAGAATTGTTCTTGTAGTTAGTTTTCTCTCTAGTTTCTCTCTCTAGCACTACTCTTAGGAGTTAGAGGAGAACTAGAGAGATATAAGTTAGCGGTTAGAGCTAGAGGAAAGTTGTAATTGGGTAATCAAGCTGTAGCAAGGTTATTCAAGTCAGACTGTTGTAATCCTCAGTATTACTCTTCTAATCCGGTGATATTATCTTACTTTCTTACTGTTATAATGTTTACTTTGCATATTATTTCAGTACGATCTATGATTGTTGCCATGCTGATTAGCTAGATTAATATGTGATTGTTGGAATGTAGATGTTAGGATTAGGGATGATGTTTAATTAATATATCTTATATATGATTGGTAGTTGTTATGCTGCATACATGTTTAGACTTATCCTGGATGTAGATTTAATTAATCACCCTTTCTGGTCTCTCATGTGACCGTTGCCTTAGGATAGGATCTGATCAACCCTAACTACGATTACACAGTTATCTCCTGTTTGTATGAAACTGTGGGATCGCCATAACACGTCAGAATACTTGGTATAGCGTTGGAAATACCGCTGGTAGAGTACAAATACGTGGAAGCCAAGGAAATGCCGGTGGCCTATCTCACCGTGGATTACCTGGAAGCAACCCTTCCAGACGCGGGTCTAGGTCTTGTTAAGCCGTGAAAATGCTATAGTACACCGTTAAACTACCTCTGGTTATAAAGCTGTGTAAAGATACAATAGGTCTTTAAAACACCGTAGATATACCTAGGGTTAGAGTACTGTGGAAAATAAGGACACTATACACTGTACGCATACCTAGGGATGAGCGACCGATGGCAAAGGAGGGTCTAATCCATGACGGAAGTATTAAGAACTTAAACAGATAAAACATGAGTTAGGAAATGAAAGCAAGGATGCCGGCTGTGTTCCCAGATGCTTAAAACCCCTAAACTCTACTTAACCGATAGTTTAACTTATTCAGCATACAACCAGCATCACTCTGTTAAAATTGGATAAACATAGGTGTTAAGAAAGGTCAGTGTTGTGGACTGTCGCCTTATTCCTTAACCCCATTCAGAGGGTCGCTTGGTCTCCGAAAGAGACGTTGAGGTGGGTCTGAAGACAGTCTCATCTGGTCAGAATTAGGATAACCTAGGATTCAGTGACATATGCTTTAGGGTTACACCTAGACGTAGGGTCCTAGTGTTTACACCAACTGTTTAGAATATTCTTAACCAGAGTAATCACCTATCATCTATATAATATCATCCCGAAACTCTAATCGTCGAAGTTTCAGCAATCACTCTCTACCTGCTGCTTATATTCTCGTTTACTTTTCTGCATTTTAATTCCTGTCTTTAGATCAGATTAGATAAAACCAAAACCCATACCTACCTTGTTTAAAACCCATCCTATTGTCAAGTTATCTTTGGTAGGTTCCAATTCAATTCAATTCGTTCCGATTTTGGACGACACTCGAGTTATACTTGCCGCCTTACCCACGAGGTAGGTAGCTTGCATAGTTTGAGCCCAGCAAATATAAATTTTTAAAACTTCTCTGTTCGCGCTTCTCGGTAGCCGTCGGTGCAACGACCCGGATTCTAAAACCCGACCGACCGCTGGGACCGCGACAAGTTTTTGGCGCCGCTGTCGGGGATCGGTTTCGTCAAGAATTGAATTCTGCCTTAGATAATTAACTTTAGGAGATCCTTTCCTAAGATTATCATTACTTAGGAAGTTAATTGCTTTATTAGTTAGATAACTTAGTTCTTAAACCCTAGAAAATACATAAAAATTAGAAAATGAAAAATCTTAATTCTCCTTCAAACCCCATCTCTCCTCTCAATCAAATGATGACGGATGAGATGACGGTTCTGGAAGATGCGGAATTCTTTGACTGTCCAGAGTATGAGTCAAACTCCTCTGACGTTAGAGAAATCTGTGTTAACCATGAAGTTGAGAGCCCAAAAATATCGAGCTTAGACTTAGGTTTTGATAAATCTCAGCAGAAGATTCCAGCTTCTGTTACTATTGCTTTAAGTGGTCAACCCACACTTGACCCTGAGATTCTGTCAATCTTGTCTAGGTATCCACACTATATTAGACCTACCACTTTACCTGATGATGAACCATTTGGAATCGAAATGTTCTTCTATCCACCCATGCCTTGGATGGATTTGAATGAACGTCTTCATTGTTTAGATGAATACTTTGAGTACGATCTCCCAGATATTTTGCGAGCCCACCCCACTACACTTTATTCAAGTGTTGTTGAGGAAGAGTGTCTTCAGTATCAGGTTGAGAATGAACTTAGGATAGAAACACCAACCCGATTAAACACTGAATCTAGGAATCATCTACCCGAATCAGAAACAGACCATCACTTAGGAAATTCTCAAAAGCCCAATAGGAGGATAGATATCCATACCAACTTTCTGAAATATCTTAAGATATCTGATTTTCCATTTACAATTGAGCAGAGAAAGACCTTTGTTGAGATTGATAGAATAATTAGACTTCTCCGTGCCAAACACAGTCGAAAAGACGAGCTATTGTTAAAATCAGAATTAGATCTTTTAATGGATTTACTTGCCAGCACCGATTATCCCTCTGATTCACAACCTAGGATTAATCGTTATGTTGCGTTCCTGATTGACGAGCTTGAATTTTGGATAGAAAGAAGCCCTATCAATTCTAACATGATTCTTGCAGATATTCCATTCTTTGTTGATCCTGCTACTTATTTAATTAATGAGCTTAGAGCTATTTTTCCCGAATCAACTGAGGAAGCTATGGACGCTGCTTTCTTTGCAAAAAGAAAACAGATCCATATCCAGCTAATCCAGTTATTCCAAAAAACCAAATTCCCGTTTACTAACCAACAGAAGATTTATATCGAAGAACTTTCGCAAGCAGTTCACACTACTTACGGAAACCCCAATTCTTCTGAGGAAACGGAATTTGTGGATTTACTTTCAAAACTGCTCTATGATCTGTCTTATTTAGATACAGGATTTAGGGATGGCATTTCAAACCAGAAAAAAGTGAAACGGGAATTTAATCGTTTTGTCGATGCATTGTTACAACTCAGTCAGGAAGAACGAGAATTCTTAACAGAATTTGAACGGTATTTCATAAATCCTGCTGATTTAGTTTACTATGTCATCCGAGCTCTCCGAGGTACGTTTATTTCCCGCTATACCTTGTCTCTATCCAAAGCATCAACTGTATCCAACAGTGTCATCTCGGACACTATCCGGTGAAGCAGTAAGTCTGATATGGACGAGCTTTCGTCTTTAACAAAGCGCTCTTGGGAGGCATCCCAAGCTTATCTAGGTTAATTAATATTAGTTAGTATTAATTTTAGTTTAAATTAATTTTTCGTTTTAAAGCTTTCGTTTAAAAATCAAGAAAATGTCCTTTAAACTTTAAACTCGCGCAATTTGCGTAAGTTCGAACTTTTCAGAAAAATTTAACAAAGTTTTAATCTTAAAATTTTGGTAAATTAATTATGATTTGTTTTAAAGTTTAAAGTACATAAAAATATTGTTTCATTTTTAAATAAACTCGTTTTAGTTTAAACGCAAAGAATTTTTCGCACGCAATTTAAAATACAATTTTAATTCGCGAAAACTTTTTATAAAGATTCGTATTTACTTTTGGTTACTTTATTAAAAATCTTAAAACCTTTCGAAAACCAATCGTACGTATCGCATCTTTCGCGTTTTAAATCGAAACGTATTTAAACCAAGAGGAAGGGACTCACTACCAAACAAAAGGTCAAAAAGTCAAAATTTCTTCTCCTTCCTCTTCCCCAAAACCTACGGCCCCCATCACCATTTCTAAAACCTCCATTTCTCCACCATTTTTGATGATTTAAAGCTTCAAGTTCTTCATTTTATCATCTCTCTTGCATACATAACATCATTTCATCACTTGCAAGGTAATTCCTAACTCAAATCTTTAAATTTCATTAACTTTTTAAAAGTTAGGGTTTCAACTTTTGATCTATGAAATCCATGGTGAAAACTTGTGTTTTATGGTTCAAAAGTGTTCTTGCATAGTTGCTTAACATGATTACATGCTTGATTGAGTAGATTACTTGATAATTTGTGACTTTGATCTTCAAGTGTTGACTTTAAGTTGTCAAAGTTGCTGGAATTGTTGACTTTTGATAACTAGTAGATTGTTTTGACTTGTTTTGATTAATTCATGCTTAGTATGATTTAATAAACATGTTTACATGATTGCTAGTTTATTTTGAATGATCTCTAGGATTATTGAAAGTTAAAGTAAGCACGTTGTGATTAAAATTAACTAAGTATCATACTTTATTTTAAATATTCAATTTTTAAATGGTACTTGTGTAAATTAAATCATGGCAAGTTTCTTAGATTTTCGATAATTCATTAGTTAGCTTTTGGTCCTTGATTATTTTAATTATTCACCACCTTAATTAATAAAGTGATTGAATATTTTTAATGTGACCATCACACGTAAGCTACCGTCATTCATTTATCAAAAATCTTTAAATCTTGCAAAAGTAACCGAATAAGTTGACACGTGTCTTTAACCATATGGTATTTGCATGAATAAATTAGTTTATGCTCTTTTTGGTTCACTTGATGTATTTGAGGTAATTACATGATTAAGCTCACTTAGATTAAGTTGCCATGAATGAAAGTAAAAATATTTGCTAGTTGTTTGAAATGACGAGTTTACTTGGATTAAACGCTAGTATTATTGTTGCTTTAATACCCTTGGAATAGGTTAGACACTTATGGTTGCGAAAATTGCGGATTGAGGATTGGTTAGGCCTAGGTTTAGTTTAAAATAAATTGCGGATTTATTCATATTTTAAAGCCTACATTTCCAATTTTTGTTTAAAATTTGGAAATGTACTTAGCAATTTGTTATTACTTATGCATCTCATTTTCTTGTCACAGATGGATCTATCAAACCCTTCGTTGAGGAAGCTTGCTTCATCCCCCGAGAATATGGACGATATCACAAAATGGATGGGACGATACCTCGGGTCAAACAGAGTCATCATATGGCAGGATATGAGACGCATGGGTATTAGGGAAGAGTTGGAAGATTTGATTAAGTATAATAAAGATGGCGAGGAACATGCTGCGTTTTTCCATCTTTTCTCCATTGATGAGGCTATATACCGAGAGGTCGTCACTGAGTTTATGATGACTTACGAGTTCCGAGAGAGATTGGAGATCACTGATAAGAAGAAGATCACTTTTCGGTATCGTGGGAAGAAATATCATATGACAGTTGGAGATTTCGGGGTATACCTTGGCCTTTACACACAGTCTCAGGCCAGTTCTGATTGGTTCACTAGCAGTTTTCAGTCTATCTCCAGTTTACCGTCACGGGATCACAAGGAGATATGGAGGGGATTGACGGGGACAACCTTCAGGAGTGGAGTGAAAGCTTCACTCATGACCCGACCAGTTCACCACATTCTTCACAAGCTCCTGTGCTGTACTATCTTTGGGAAGAGAGATGCTGGACCTGCTACATCAGAGGAGCTTAAGTTCATGGATGCGATCATAAGGAAGCAGAACCTGAATGTCGCATACATCATAGCGGATAGATTGTGGAAGGAGAAGAGGGAGGATAGACGCCATGTATTCATGGGAGCCATTATCACGAGATTGTTAGTCGGCATGGGGATTCTCACTGACCATCACCGTGAGGATTACACCCATCACGCTAGCTCGCAGCCGTTTGATCTAGAGTATTGTAAGTTGATCAGGATCATTGATGAGGGACCTGAGAGACAGTGCTTATGGTATCAGACTCGGCAGCCCATTCCTGGATGCTTCATGACCAGGAAGCGCGTGACTACAGAGGATCGAGATATTGGTCCCCAGCCACAGAGACCAGTTGCAGCAGAGATACCTGAGACATCACGAGGAGCAGACACATCAGTATTGCCTACACAGGCCGTTGTGCATCACACGGATCCGGTCACTCCTCTTACTCAGTACTATCTATTACATGCTTTACAGGTTATCCGTGACCAGCAGGTTCTGACAGCTAGGACACATGGTACTCCTGAGCCTGATCACTTCTTATATAGATGTGGACCACCACCACCACCTCCACCCACTCACCCATACACCGCCACTCGCCCATACACCACATTTCCTCCACCACATCCACATACCTCCACTCAGCCACCACATCCATATAGACGCCCACGCACACCTACCACATACTCCGCACCATTACCCACTCACAGATCCACATCTGATATAGCCAGAGTCTACTCAGTACAAATACCATCACCAGCCCGTCAGCAGGCATCATTGCCTCATCCGACTGTACCCATTTCGACCCATGATGAGCATCCAGAGGCTAGCACATCATACAGACCAAATCTGCTCTACATTGGTACCGATGCATTGTTCACTGGTAGCGTCGGCCCTTACTTGGATTTGGGCCCCATCTTCTCAGATTAGGTTCCTACTGAGAGCACTCTCAGGCAGCTCTACCTTGATATGTTACAGACGGCAGGTGTTACTACTGCGGACATGCTCGCACAGGGTTATGATGATATGATGGCGCTTCCAGCGATGACCCTCAGGCAGATATTGATTCAGAGAGGACTACTACCTCTAGATGAGCAGAGGGTATCTAGCGGACAGCAGTCAGTTGCAGGACCTCCAGCTCAGCCTGATGACATACCAGCAGAGGATCCTCCATTCTAGACTACTTATCTTATGATTCATATTTATCACTGACTTTCGTATTGTATTGATTACAGTGATCTCTTTCTTGCACTTGGTTAAACTTTTGGGATATTTGTCAACCTTTATGGTTGATACTTTATTATTATATTTCGTTTATCGTATTTACTTATTATGTTTGTTTCTTTATTTAGAATAAGTGATTGAATGTGTGATGAATGAGCACGAGACCACATGAGATGACGAGCGTTCAAGAAAGAACCGTGATGTCAAGAGGCAGACAACCAAGGAATTCACAACTGCAGACCACGGAACTTACACACATCTCAGGAGAGGAGCTTTGGTCTATCTTCTTCTGAAACTCGCACACGCACCGCAGACTCTTCAAAGATCTAAGTGTGGGATCTCAACCCACACTCCAAGACATCTTAGCTAGAATCGTCTCCAAAATCTTAAATCACAATAGTGTGAAATTCACTAATAAGAACTTCCACTTACATTATGGGTCGACTCTTGGCTAAGCATGAATGAGAAAGCGCTGTGCACCAGATAAGGACATACGGAGCTGAATCACTCTTAATGAAGATCTTCGAATTCTCAGCTTTCGCCTCTAAACGTCTAATCGTCATCTGGGGAGTTTCTTACCTTTCACTTCTTTTTCATACATTGATTCATTTTGTTAGCTTAGGAATGCAAAGTAATCTATACTCTATCCTAAACTTATCACTAAGTATGGGATTCCAGCCCAAACCAAACACTTGAAGAAACATTTTCTATATGTTCAAACTCTAAGTGTGGGATTATATTTTCAAATATAATCTCAACTCAAGAGAACATTAGGGACAATGTTCCTCTAAGTGTGGGATAGTAGGTATAGAATACCTTGAATTAGTTGTTTTACAGATTTTAATGTCCAAATAGCTTTACTCAGAAAATGTTCCTCAAATTTTCAAAATTTTCAAAACTTTTTAAACAACAAATAATAAAGTATGAGCCAAATCACCTGATCAGCTCTACTATTTTTGAGTTATGATTCCTTTCAAAGAGGAACCATTTCTAATATGAGTTAGTTATTCAAGAATATTAGGGAAATTAAGGTAGAAATTTCTTAAATTAGTATTAACAATCTAAGGAGCATGGCTAGGCACATACAAACCCAAATTTGCAGTGAGGTTTTGAGCCTTAAAAGCATTCATTTTAAATGCTACATTGTTCATTTCTTGTGTGTGCCGATGCTAGTATCTCTAAATTAGAACTTGTTCCTGACATACGTTTCGAGACCACATTGGAGAGTACCGTACGCGGTATAGGTGCAATTAGATGATCTCGACATTCCTTAGGATTAAACCCATTCTTACATACCTTTTCAAGCCCAAAACCCTTCCGATACTCATTTTTAGTATCGATGATCCGCCTAGAAAAACCCTTTGAGCCTAAACCTTTCGTTTCTTCAAAACCCTATATCTTTAACCACTTTCCCCAAATTCCCAACAACTTATCTTGGAATTTCTAAGGTTATGAAAAACATCTTGAAGAATCTCTTTCTGAATTGATCTACTCCTCCGTGTTCACCAAAAATTAGAAAATCAAGAGTGCGAAAAATTGGCACCAGAAGAGAAGACTCGAAGAAGTCCGTGATAAGAAAGAAGAGATTTCCGAAAGAAAATCAAAAATATCCTTGGAAATTCTCTGGCAAAGAAGTTCTGAAGAAAGAAAAGAAAATAAAAAACAGAAAAGAAAGAAAAGAAAAAGAAAAGAAAATAAAGCTAAAGTGCTTCAGAGTATCAATCTTTCAAAGAAAGATTCAATGAAATACTAGTAGCTATCTTCTCTCCGTTCTACAATAAGTTTTTCATGATTCTTAGAATGCCCATGATAAGCAACCCCTTACAACCAAAAATCACCACTATCCATACCCATTAACCCTCACAAACATTACAACCCACTTGAATGTCTTGGGATAATTAGTGCCGTCCTATTCCTAAGTGGTGGAGATCCGATTCTCGACAAAGCTTATGATGATGAGTGCTGCATGACTGGCTATTTGAGCGATTTCAATTGTGCTAGATTGATAGGAAACCCGATACACTCTGAATGAATTGAGTGACCACCTTTAGTGAGATCGCCTGGTCATGTATACTCCAAGATCACGAGATTTGGAAAGTATGCCTGGGAAAGTCAATACTTATTTCCGAAAGGATCATCTTAGCTTTCCCTATGTCCTCTGAATAATTTTCCCATATAACAAAGTGGTAACTTTTTGGAAAGTGCTCTAACTCACCTAAAATTTATAAAATGTTTTCACAGGGATACAACTGAGTGTTGCTTGAGGACAAGCAACGCTTAAGTGTGGGATACTTGATGTGACCCAAAAAGTCATGTTTTTAAGTACTTATTTCCGCACTTTTTGGACTATTCTTTGATGAAAACATTTCAAAACAATCATTTATCATCATAAATCATCAAGGTAGTCTAAATACGGGCGTTGCTACAAAAATCAATAAAAACACCCATTTTGCACGCAAACCGAGGCGAAAACTATCACCTTAAATATTCCATTCTTGATTATCCTATAAAAGTAGATCTTAATGCATATTTTATGATTCAATAGGAAAATCCAAGATCGGTGGTGAAAGAATCAAGAGAAACGGGTGAAGAACGAAGAAGATATGCAGTCTAGAAGCCCGCCGATCGTCATCCGGAACACGCAAAAGTCAAACACTTCCAAATTTGGCAAACTCAGTGTCATTAGAAGCGTAACGGAAAAACGAAGCCAACGGCGCAAGAATCAAGCAAATCGGAGCCCAAACGAAGAAGATACGGACGAACCAAGCAACCGAGAAACAAGCGGAGGCCAAACCAAGCACCAACCCCCCCTGCCCACCTAGGTACCGTATACGGTACCCTAGGTGCCGTATACGGCCCTTGGGGTGCCGTATACGGGGCCTGGTGGCTTGTGAGGTGCCATTTGCCCCCTTGGTCCGGTACCCCCCGTATGCGCTTTGATGCTTGTTCTTCATGCTTTATGACTTGTACCAAGCTCCTACTCTTTCCCTATAAATAGAGGACTCTCCTCCTCATTTTTACACACACCTTACACCTTTCATTTCACATACTTCTCTTTCTCTCTCTAGAATTCTCTCTCTAGCACTACTCTTAGGAGTTAGAGGAGAATTGTTCTTGTAGTTAGTTTTCTCTCTAGTTTCTCTCTCTAGCACTACTCTTAGGAGTTAGAGGAGAACTAGAGAGATATAAGTTAGCGGTTAGAGCTAGAGGAAAGTTGTAATTGGGTAATCAAGCTGTAGCAAGGTTATTCAAGTCAGACTGTTGTAATCCTCAGTATTACTCTTCTAATCCGGTGATATTATCTTACTTTCTTACTATTATAATGTTTACTTTGCATATTATTTCAGTACGATCTATGATTGTTGCCATGCTGATTAGCTAGATTAATATGTGATTGTTGGAATGTAGATGTTAGGATTAGGGATGATGTTTAATTAATATATCTTATATATGATTGGTAGTTGTTATGCTGCATACATGTTTAGACTTATCCTGGATGTAGATTTAATTAATCACCCTTTCTGGTCTCTCACGTGACCGTTGCCTTAGGATAGGATCTGATCAACCCTAACTACGAATACACAGTTATCTCCTGTTTGTATGAAACTGTGGGATCGCCATAACACGTCAGAATACTTGGTATAGCGTTGGAAATACCGTTGGTAGAGTACAAATACGTGGAAGCCAAGGAAATGCCGGTGGCCTATCTCACCGTGGATTACCTGGAAGCAACCCTTCCAGACGCGGGTCTAGGTCTTGTTAAGCCGTGAAAATGCTATAGTACACCGTTAAACTACCTCTGGTTATAAAGCTGTGTAAAGATACAATAGGTCGTTAAAACACCGTAGATATACCTAGGGTTAGAGTACTGTGGAAAATAAGGACACTATACACTGTACGCATACCTAGGGATGAGCGACCGATGGCAAAGGAGGGTCTAATCCATGACGGAAGTATTAAGAACTTAAACAAATAAAACATGAGTTAGGAAATGAAAGCAAGGATTCCGGCTGTGTTCCCAGATGCTTAAAACCCCTAAACTCTACTTAACCGATAGTTTAACTTATTCAGCATACAACCAGCATCACTCTGTTAAAATTGGATAAACATAGGTGTTAAGAAAGGTCAGTGTTGTGGACTGTCGCCTTATTCCTTAACCCCATTCAGAGGGTCGCTTGGTCTCCGAAAGAGACGTTGAGGTGGGTCTGAAGACAGTCCCATCTGATCAGAATTAGGATAACCTAGGATTCAGTGACATATGCTTTAGGGTTACACCTAAACGTAGGGTCCTAGTGTTTACACCAACTGTTTAGAATATTCTTAACCAGAGTAATCACCTATCATCTATATAATATCATCCCGAAACTCTAATCGTCGAAGTTTCAGCAATCACTCTCTACCTGCTGCTTATATTCTCGTTTACTTTTCTGCATTTTAATTCCTGTCTTTAGATCAGATTAGATAAAACCAAAACCCATACCTACCTTGTTTAAAACCCATCCTATTGTCAAGTTATCTTTGGTAGGTTCCAATTCAATTCAATTCGTTCCGATTTTGGACGACACTCGAGTTATACTTGCCGCCTTACCCACGAGGTAGGTAGCTTGCATAGTTTGAGCCCAGCAAATATAAATTTTTAAAACTTCTCTGTTCGCGCGTCTCGGTAGCCGTCGGTGCAACGACCCGGATTCTAAAACCCGACCGACCGCTGGGACCGCGACAAGTTTTTGGCGCCGCTGCCGGGGATCGGTTTCGTCAAGAATTGAATTCTGCCTTAGATAATTAACTTTAGGAGATCCTTTCCTAAGATTATCATTACTTAGGAAGTTAATTGCTTTATTAGTTAGATAACTTAGTTCTTAAACCCTAGAAAATACATAAAAATTAGAAAATGAAAAACCTTAATTCTCCTTCAAACCCCATCTCTCCTCTCAATCAAATGATGACGGATGAGATGACGGTTCTGGAAGATGCGGAATTCTTTGACTGTCCAGAGTATGAGTCAAACTCCTCTGACGTTAGAGAAATCTGTGTTAACCATGAAGTTGAGAGCCCAAAAATATTGAGCTTAGACTTAGGTTTTGATAAATCTCAGCAGAAGATTCCAGCTTCTGTTACTATTGCTTTAAGTGGTCAACCCACACTTGACCCTGAGATTCTGTCAATCTTGTCTAGGTATCCACACTATATTAGACCTACCACTTTACCTGATGATGAACCATTTGGAATCGAAATGTTCTTCTATCCACCCATGCCTTGGATGGATTTGAATGAACGTCTTCATTGTTTAGATGAATACTTTGAGTACGATCTCCCAGATATTTTGCGAGCCCACCCCACTACACTTTATTGAAGTGTTGTTGAGGAAGAGTGTCTCCAGTATCAGGTTGAGAATGAACTTAGGATAGAAACACCAACCCGATTAAACACTGAATCTAGGAATCATCTACCCGAATCAGAAACAGACCATCACTTAGGAAATTCTCAAAAGCCCAATAGGAGGATAGATATCCATACCAACTTTCTGAAATATCTTAAGATATCTGATTTTCCATTTACAATTGAGCAGAGAAAGACCTTTGTTGAGATTGATAGAATAATTAGACTTCTCCGTGCTAAACACAGTCGAAAAGACGAGCTATTGTTAAAATCAGAATTAGATCTTTTAATGGATTTACTTGCCAGCACCGATTATCCCTCTGATTCACAACCTAGGATTAATCGTTATGTTGCGTTCCTGATTGACGAGCTTGAATTTTGGATAGAAAGAAGCCCTATCAATTCTAACATGATTCTTGCAGATATTCCATTCTTTGTTGATCCTGCTACTTATTTAATTAATGAGCTTAGAGCTATTTTTCCCGAATCAACTGAGGAAGCTATGGACGCTGCTTTCTTTGCAAAAAGAAAACAGATCCATATCCAGCTAATCCAGTTATTCCAAAAAACCAAATTCCCGTTTACTAACCAACAGAAGATTTATATCGAAGAACTTTCGCAAGCAGTTCACACTACTTACGGAAACCCCAATTCTTCTGAGGAAACGGAATTTGTGGATTTACTTTCAAAACTGCTCTATGATCTGTCTTATTTAGATACAGGATTTAGGGATGGCATTTCAAACCAGAAAAAAGTGAAACGGGAATTTAATCGTTTTGTCGATGCATTGTTACAACTCAGTCAGGAAGAACGAGAATTCTTAACAGAATTTGAACGGTATTTCATAAATCCTGCTGATTTAGTTTACTATGTCATCCGAGCTCTCCGAGGTACGTTTATTTCCCGCTATACCTTGTCTCTATCCAAAGCCTCAACTGTATCCAACAGTGTCATCTCGGACACTATCCGGTGAAGCAGTAAGTCTGATATGGACGAGCTTTCGTCTTTAACAAAGCGCTCTTGGGAGGCATCCCAAGCTTATCTAGGTTAATTAATATTAGTTAGTATTAATTTTAGTTTAAATTAATTTTTCGTTTTAAAGCTTTCGTTTAAAAATCAAGAAAATGTCCTTTAAACTTTAAACTCGCGCAATTTGCGTAAGTTCGAACTTTTCAGAAAAATTTAACAAAGTTTTAATCTTAAAATTTTGGTAAATTAATTATGATTTGTTTTAAAGTTTAAAGTACATAAAAATATTGTTTCATTTTTAAATAAACTCGTTTTAGTTTAAACGCAAAGAATTTTTCGCACGCAATTTAAAATACAATTTTAATTCGCGAAAACTTTTTATAAAGATTCGTATTTACTTTTGGTTACTTTATTAAAAATCTTAAAACCTTTCGAAAACCAATCGTACGTATCGCATCTTTCGCGTTTTAAATCGAAACGTATTTAAACCAAGAGGAAGGGACTCACTACCAAACAAAAGGTCAAAAAGTCAAAATTTCTTCTCCTTCCTCTTCCCCAAAACCTACGGCCCCCATCACCATTTCTAAAACCTCCATTTCTCCACCATTTTTGATGATTTAAAGCTTCAAGTTCTTCATTTTATCATCTCTCTTGCATACATAACATCATTTCATCACTTGCAAGGTAATTCCTAACTCAAATCTTTAAATTTCATTAACTTTTTAAAAGTTAGGGTTTCAACTTTTGATCTATGAAATCCATGGTGAAAACTTGTGTTTTATGGTTCAAAAGTGTTCTTGCATAGTTGCTTAACATGATTACATGCTTGATTGAGTAGATTACTTGATAATTTGTGACTTTGATCTTCAAGTGTTGACTTTAAGTTGTCAAAGTTGCTGGAATTGTTGACTTTTGATAACTAGTAGATTGTTTTGACTTGTTTTGATTAATTCATGCTTAGTATGATTTAATAAACATGTTTACATGATTGCTAGTTTATTTTGAATGATCTCTAGGATTATTGAAAGTTAAAGTAAGCACGTTGTGATTAAAATTAACTAAGTATCATACTTTATTTTAAATATTCAATTTTTAAATGGTACTTGTGTAAATTAAATCATGGCAAGTTTCTTAGATTTTCGATAATTCATTAGTTAGCTTTTGGTCCTTGATTATTTTAATTATTCACCACCTTAATTAATAAAGTGATTGAATATTTTTAATGTGACCATCACACGTAAGCTACCGTCATTCATTTATCAAAAATCTTTAAATCTTGCAAAAGTAACCGAATAAGTTGACACGTGTCTTTAACCATATGGTATTTGCATGAATAAATTAGTTTATGCTCTTTTTGGTTCACTTGATGTATTTGAGGTAATTACATGATTAAGCTCACTTAGATTAAGTTTCCATGAATGAAAGTAAAAATATTTGCTAGTTGTTTGAAATGACGAGTTTACTTGGATTAAACGCTAGTATTATTGTTGCTTTAATACCCTTGGAATAGGTTAGACACTTATGGTTGCGAAAATTGCTGATTGAGGATTGGTTAGGCCTAGGTTTAGTTTAAAATAAATTGCGGATTTATTCATATTTTAAAGCCTACATTTCCAATTTTTGTTTAAAATTTGGAAATGTACTTAGCAATTTGTTATTACTTATGCATCTCATTTTCTTGTCACAGATGGATCTATCAAACCCTTCGTTGAGGAAGCTTGCTTCATCCCCCGAGAATATGGACGATATCACAAAATGGATGGGACGATACCTCGGGTCAAACAGAGTCATCATATGGCAGGATATGAGACGCATGGGTATTAGGGATGAGTTGGAAGATTTGATTAAGTATAATAAAGATGGCGAGGAACATGCTGCGTTTTTCCATCTTTTCTCCATTGATGAGGCTATATACCGAGAGGTCGTCACTGAGTTTATGATGACTTACGAGTTCCGAGAGAGATTGGAGATCACTGATAAGAAGAAGATCACTTTTCGGTATCGTGGGAAGAAATATCATATGACAGTTGGAGATTTCGGGGTATACCTTGGCCTTTACACACAGTCTCAGGCCAGTTCTGATTGGTTCACTAGCAGTTTTCAGTCTATCTCCAGTTTACCGTCACGGGATCACAAGGAGATATGGAGGGGATTGACGGGGACAACCTTCAGGAGTGGAGTGAAAGCTTCACTCATGACCCGACCAGTTCACCACATTCTTCACAAGCTCCTGTGCTGTACTATCTTTGGGAAGAGAGATGCTGGACCTGCTACATCAGAGGAGCTTAAGTTCATGGATGCGATCATAAGGAAGCAGAACCTGAATGTCGCATACATCATAACGGATAGATTGTGGAAAGAGAAGAGGGAGGATAGACGCCATGTATTCATGGGAGCCATTATCACGAGATTGTTAGTCGGCATGAGGATTCTCACTGACCATCACCGTGAGGATTACACCCATCACGCTAGCTCGCAGCTTTTTGATCTAGAGTATTGTAAGTTGATCAGGATCATTGATGAGGGACCTGAGAGACAGTGCTTATGGTATCAGACTCGGCAGCCCATTCCTGGATGCTTCATGACCAGGAAGCGCGTGACTACAGAGGATCGAGATATTGGTCCCCAGCCACAGAGACCAGTTGCAGCAGAGATACCTGAGACATCACGAGGAGCAGACACATCAGTATTGCCTACACAGGCCGTTGTGCATCACACGGATCCGGTCACTCCTCTTACTCAGTACTATCTATTACATGCTTTACAGGTTATCCGTGACCAGCAGGTTCTGACAGCTAGGACACATGGTACTCCTGAGCCTGATCACTTCTTATATAGATGTGGACCACCACCACCACCTCCACCCACTCACCCATACACCGCCACTCGCCCATACACCACATTTCCTCCACCACATCCACATACCTCCACTCAGCCACCACATCCATATAGACGCCCACGCACACCTACCACATACTCCGCACCATTACCCACTCACAGATCCACATCTGATATAGCCAGAGTCTACTCAGTACACATACCATCACCAGCCCGTCAGCAGGCATCATTGCCTCATCCGACTGTACCCATTCCGACCCATGATGAGCATCCAGAGGCTAGCACATCATACAGACCAGATCTGCTCTACATTGGTACCGATGCATTGTTCACTGGTAGCGTCGGCCCTTACTTGGATTTGGGCCCCATCTTCTCAGATTAGGTTCCTACTGAGAGCACTCTCAGGCAGCTCTACCTTGATATGTTACAGACGGCAGGTGTTACTACTGCAGACATGCTCGCACAGGGTTATGATGATATGATGGCGCTTCCAGCGATGACCCTCACGCAGATATTGATTCAGAGAGGACTACTACCTCTAGATGAGCAGAGGGTATCTAGCGGACAGCAGTCAGTTGCAGGACCTCCAGCTCAGCCTGATGACATACCAGCAGAGGATCCTCCATTCTAGACTACTTATCTTATGATTCATATTTATCACTGACTTTCGTATTGTATTGATTACAGTGATCTCTTTCTTGCACTTGGTTAAACTTTTGGGATATTTGTCAACCTTTATGGTTGATACTTTATTATTATATTTCGTTTATCGTATTTACTTATTATGTTTGTTTCTTTATTTAGAATAAGTGATTGAATGTGTGATGAATGAGCACGAGACCACATGAGATGACGAGCATTCAAGAAAGAACCGTGATGTCAAGAGGCAGACAACCAAGGAATTCACAACTGCAGATCACAGAACTTACACACATCTCAGGAGAGGAGCTTTGGTCTATCTTCTTCTGAAACTCGCACACGCACCGCAGACTCTTCAAAGATCTAAGTGTGGGATGTCAACCCACACTCCAAGACATCTTAGCTAGAATCGTCTCCAAAATCTTAAATCACAATAGTGTGAAATTCACTAATAAGAACTTCCACTTACATTATGGGTCGACTCTTGGCTAAGCATGAATGAGAAAGCGCTGTGCACCAGATAAGGACATACGGAGCTGAATCACTCTTAATGAAGATCTTCGAATTCTCAGCTTTCGCCTCTAAACGTCTAATCGTCATCTGGGGAGTTTCTTACCTTTCACTTCTTTTTCATACATTGATTCATTTTGTTAGCTTAGGAATGCAAAGTAATATATACTCTATCCTAAACTTATCACTAAGTATGGGATTCCAGCCCAAACCAAACACTTGAAGAAACATTTTCTATATGTTCAAACTCTAAGTGTGGGATTATATTTTCAAATATAATCTCAACTCAAGAGAACATTAGGGACAATGTTCCTCTAAGTGTGGGATAGTAGGTATAGAATACCTTGAATTAGTTGTTTTACAGATTTTAATGTCCAAATAGCTTTACTCAGAAAATGTTCCTCAAATTTTCAAAATTTTCAAAACTTTTTAAACAACAAATAATAAAGTATGAGCCAAATCACCTGATCAGCTCTACTATTTTTGAGTTATGATTCCTTTCAAAGAGGAACCATTTCTAATATGAGTTAGTTATTCAAGAATATTAGGGAAATTAAGGTAGAAATTTCTTAAATTAGTATTAACAATCTAAGGAGCATGGCTAGGCACATACAAACCCAAATTTGCAGTGAGGTTTTGAGCCTTAAAAGCATTCATTTTAAATGCTACATTGTTCATTTCTTGTGTGTGCCGATGCTAGTATCTCTAAATTAGAACTTGTTCCTGACATACGTTTCGAGACCACATTGGAGAGTACCGTACGCGGTATAGGTGCAATTAGATGATCTCGACATTCCTTAGGATTAAACCCATTCTTACATACCTTTTCAAGCCCAAAACCCTTCCGATACTCATTTTTAGTATCGATGATCCGCCTAGAAAAACCCTTTGAGCCTAAACCTTTCGTTTCTTCAAAACCCTATATCTTTAACCACTTTCCCCAAATTCCCAACAACTTATCTTGGAATTTCTAAGGTTATGAAAAACATCTTGAAGAATCTCTTTCTGAATTGATCTACTCCTCCGTGTTCACCAAAAATTAGAAAATCAAGAGTGCGAAAAATTGGCACCAGAAGAGAAGACTCGAAGAAGTCCGTGATAAGAAAGAAGAGATTTCCGAAAGAAAATCAAAAATATCCTTGGAAATTCTCTGGCAAAGAAGTTCTGAAGAAAGAAAAGAAAATAAAAAACAGAAAAGAAAGAAAAGAAAAAGAAAAGAAAATAAAGCTAAAGTGCTTCAGAGTATCAATCTTTCAAAGAAAGATTCAATGAAATACTAGTAGCTATCTTCTCTCCGTTCTACAATAAGTTTTTCATGATTCTTAGAATGCCCATGATAAGCAACCCCTTAGAACCAAAAATCACCACTATCCATACCCCTTAACCCTCACAAACATTACAACCCACTTGAATGTCTTGGGATAATTAGCGCCGTCCTATTCCTAAGTGGTGGAGATCCGATTCTCGACAAAGCTTATGATGATGAGTGCTACATGACTGGCTATTTGAGCGATTTCAATTGTGCTAGATTGATAGGAAACCCGATACACTCTGAGTGAATTGAGTGACCACCTTTAGTGAGATCGCCTGGTCATGTATACTCCAAGATCACGAGATTTGGAAAGTATGCCTGGAAAAGTCAATACTTATTTCCGAAAGGATCATCTTAACTTTCCCTATGTCCTCTGAATAATTTTCCCATATAACAAAGTGGTAACTTTTTGGAAAGTGCTCTAACTCACCTAAAATTTATAAAATGTTTTCACAGGGACACAACTGAGTGTTGCTTGAGGACAAGCAACGCTTAAGTGTGGGATACTTGATGTGACCCAAAAAGTCATGTTTTTAAGTACTTATTTCCGCACTTTTTGGACTATTCTTTGATGAAAACATTTCAAAACAATCATTTATCATCATAAATCATCAAGGTAGTCTAAAAACGGGCGTTGCTACAAAAATCAATAAAAACACCCATTTTGCACGCAAACCGAGGCGAAAACTATCACCTTAAATATTCCATTCTTGATTATCCTATAAAAGTAGATCTTAATGCATATTTTATGATTCAATAGGAAAATCCAAGATCGGTGGTGAAAGAATCAAGAGAAACGGGTGAAGAACGAAGAAGATATGCAGTCTAGAAGCCCGCCGATCGTCATCCGGAACACGCAAAAGTCAAACACTTCCAAATTTGGCAAACTCAGTGTCATTAGAAGCGTAACGGAAAAATGAAGCCAACGGCGCAAGAATCAAGCAAATCAGAGCCCAAACGAAGAAGATACGGACGAACCAAGCAACCGAGAAACAAGCGGAGGCCAAACCAAGCACCAACCCCCCCTGCCCACCTAGGTACCATATACGGTACCCTAGGTGCCGTATACGGCCCTTGGGGTGCCGTATACGGGGCCTGGTGGCTTGTGAGGTGCCATTTGTCCCCCTTGGTCCGGTACCCCCCGTATGCGCTTTGATGCTTGTTCTTCATGCTTTATGACTTGTACCAAGCTCCTACTCTTTCCCTATAAATAGAGGACTCTCCTCCTCATTTTTACACACACCTTACACCTTTCATTTCACATACTTCTCTTTCTCTCTCTAGAATTCTCTCTCTAGCACTACTCTTAGGAGTTAGAGGAGAATTGTTCTTGTAGTTAGTTTTCTCTCTAGTTTCTCTCTCTAGCACTACTCTTAGGAGTTAGAGGAGAACTAGAGAGATATAAGTTAGCGGTTAGAGCTAGAGGAAAGTTGTAATTGGGTAATCAAGCTGTAGCAAGGTTATTCAAGTCAGACTGTTGTAATCCTCAGTATTACTCTTCTAATCCGGTGATATTATCTTACTTTCTTACTGTTATAATGTTTACTTTGCATATTATTTCAGTACGATCTATGATTGTTGCCATGCTGATTAGCTAGATTAATATGTGATTGTTGGAATGTAGATGTTAGGATTAGGGATGATGTTTAATTAATATATCTTATATATGATTGATAGTTGGTATGCTGCATACATGTTTAGACTTATCCTGGATGTAGATTTAATTAATCACCCTTTCTGGTCTCTCACGTGACCGTTGCCTTAGGATAGGATCTGATCAACCCTAACTACGAATACACAGTTATCTCCTGTTTGTATGAAACTGTGGGATCGCCATAACACGTCAGAATACTTGGTATAGCGTTGGAAATACCGCTGGTAGAGTACAAATACGTGGAAGCCAAGGAAATGCCGGTGGCCTATCTCACCGTGGATTACCTGGAAGCAACCCTTCCAGACGCGGGTCTAGGTCTTGTTAAGCAGTGAAAATGCTATAGTACACCGTTAAACTACCTCTGGTTATAAAGCTGTGTAAAGATACAATAGGTCTTTAAAACACCGTAGATATATCTAGGGTTAGAGTACTGTGGAAAATAAGGACACTATACACTGTACACATACCTAGGGATGAGCGACCGATGGCAAAGGAGGGTTTAATCCATGACGGAAGTATTAAGAACTTAAACGGATAAAACATGAGTTAGGAAATGAAAGCAAGGATGCCGGCTGTGTTCCCAGATGCTTAAAACCCCTAAACTCTACTTAACCGATAGTTTAATATAACACCCCGATCGAAATACAAGGATATTATTATTTTTTTATTTTTTTATTTATTATTTTTTTTTTATAAAAGGAAGCGCAAGATTTAGATACAAACCATTGGATTGCATATTTACATTTCAAAATGGCAATCCAAATACATACAGTCTTTAAACTAGATTATCCTAGACGTTACATACGATAAGTTTAGTGTTATAGAAATCCACAACATAATGTTATAACATTAACAAAGTTAACAAAACAGAGTGAGCTTGTCAAACATTCCATTCCTATAGTACTTCTTGCCCACCCACATACCAAAGTAAACCTGCAAGAAGTAATGAGGGGTTAGCACGAAGCTAAGTGAATAAATCTCAAACTATCACCTAACTTAGCTTAACAAATGAATACAGCAAAGCATAGCAACAGTTAATCATGAAGGATCGGTGGTCCTTGGAGTACCCTCATGCCGCGGTGGTTCCCCAAGTAACACTTAAAACCAACTGAAGGCCAAATCAGTGGTTAAACCGATAGCTTGGTACTATTACTACTTGCAACATAATTTCAGTGAACAACACATGTACAAAGCACTTATGATGTCCAAAGTAATAGTACTCAAACCCAACACACGTTGACCCCCGACATTCATATAGTCCACAACCATCAAGGCAATCAAGGACACCAATAATTAAGCTAATTATAACCATCATGGCAAAATATTAACTTAACAATGAAAACAGTAAATTCACATTTACCCATTGTAACCATATTGTTACAACCAAATTAGACTGAAAGTCCAAGATCCACTCACCCTAGACGTCACTGTCTCCACTCAGAGTTCTTATATTACTGAGTCTTCGGTGTATCTGAGAATACAACAAAATATCAATTAGCATTCTCGCTTGCACAAGTGTACTTAATTTAGTATATACATCGAATATCAATTGAGCACTTAATATTCAAATCAAAGTTATTCTCATAGATCATAAGCACATTTGCTTAAACAAAGTTACTATAACATTTAATCACATATAGATTGAATTCGGCTTCTCGACAAGATTTAACAATCATATAATGAGCATGTAATAAGCTAGAAAAATGTTGCAGGAAAACACAGAGTACCCGCCGGGTAAGGTCACTACCCGCCGGGTAATAACACTACCCGCCGGGTACCCGTGTACGCACCGGGTACTCATCTTAGGGTTGTTTCTGGTCAAAATTGTGCATTTGTACCCGCCGGCTACATGTGTTACCCGCCGGGTACTAATCGTGAACGGGGACTACCCGCTGGGTAAGGGTAGTACCCGCCGGGTACTACGCCTTTTCCAGCTATCTGCATACAGATCAATTTCCTGCACACCAAACTTCGAACCAAAAACACCAATTTTCACAAATGCACATGTAATACTCGATTTTTGACATGTAAATGACCTCTACAACATGTGTAAACATATAACAACAACTAATAGCAACATCTAACACCAAGATTCATACATGCATCATGTGTTCAATCTAATTTCAACAAAAACCCAATTCATTCAATTTCACATATGAACACACAATTGATTCATCTTAATTGAATATGAAATCAGTTTATAATCAACACACAAACACATTCAAACATAGATTAACTCAAATTCATCATTTCATCCTATTAATTCAACCAATTCAACCAACTCAAGTTCATACATAAAAATGGAGGTGATTTCACTTACAATGGAGATGATTATGAGATGAAGAAGATGATGAACATTATGGAACCAAAATCACAGCCTTCTAGTTGATGAAATCAGATTGAAATCTTTGGTTTGAGAGTAAGTGTTCTAGAGGTGAAAGCACAAGTCAGGGAACAAAAATGATGTTCTGTCAAATGAAGAAACAGGTGTCGACCTGACCTTTATGACTCAACAATTTTGGGTATAAATTATACCCGTCCTAAATCTATTGTCTGGAACCTAAAAACCATTTGCGAGAAATAAGTTTTTATTATACCGTCAACTAAATAAATTTAAAACAAATAATAATTCATTTATCACAATAAGCCAATTGACCAATTGACCTATTAATTTAGCTATCGAAATACACCAAGTATTTAAAAATACAATTTAAATAGCAGTTAAATTAAGGAAATACCGTATTTCTCCTAGGCCCATTTCGAGGATGTTACAATTCTTCCCTCCTTAAGAAGATTTCGTCCCCGAAATCTCGCCACGCTCAAAAAGATTGGGATAGCGCGTCCTCATGCTAGACTCGGTCTCCCAAGTAAGATTCGGACCCAAACTATGATTCCACTTAACCAATACCATAGGGATTTCCTTCTTTCGAAGTTTAGTCACCTTACGGTCCAAAAGCTCTACGGGTTCTTCTACAAGTCTTTGACTTAGGTCAACACGCAAATCTTGCAATGGAAGAACTTGGGATTGGTCCTCCACATTGCATTTTCTTAAATAGCACACATTGAAAGTATTGTGAATACCCGACAATTCAGGAGGAAGATCTAATGACACCGTTTGATCATTGACGACATGTCGAATTTTAAACGGCCCGATGTATCTAGGAGCCAGTTTACCACGTTTCCCAAAACTGATAACACCCTTCCAAGGTGAAACTTTCAAATAAACCAACTCACCTTCTACAAACGAAACCGGTCGACGGCGTGGGTCAGCATACTGTTTCTGTCTATCACGGGCAGCTTTTAATCTATCTCGGGCTATAGCTACTTTATCGGCTGTAATTTGGACTATGTCAGGACCCGCAAACTGCTTTTATCCCGCCTCTAACCAACAAGTGGGTGTCCTACACCTACGACCATACAACATTTCGTAGGGTGGCATGCCTATACTAGAATGGAAAGAATTATTATAGGCAAACTCAACTAATGGTAAATGGGAATCCCACGACCCACCAAATTCTAATACACATGCCCGCAACATGTCCTCCAAGGTTTGAATGGTGCGCTCCGACTGACCATCCGTCTGAGGATGATAAGCCGTACTCAAGTTGACCCTAGAACCCAATTCACGTTGTAAATTCTGCCAAAAACTCGACACAAATCGAGAATCTCTGTCTGAAACAATCGACAACGGAATCCCATGTCTAATAACCACTTCATTAATGTACAATTGCGCCAATTTACTTAATGATGCCGTTTCACAAGTAGCAAGAAAGTGAGCACTCTTGGTCAATCTATCGACAATTACCCAAATCATATCATTACCCTTAACAGTTCGAGGTAATTTGGTCACAAAATCCATGGTAATATGTTCCCATTTCCACTCGGGAATCTCGAGTTGCTTCAAAGCTCCATAAGGTTTCTGATGCTCGGTCTTTACTTGAGAGCAAATATGGCAAGATTCAACAATTCGAGTGACATCCAACTTCAAAGTAGGCCACCAATACAATGGTTTTAAATCCTGATACATTTTGGTGCTTCCGGGATGAATCGACAGTCTGGATTTATGAGCCTCCATCAATATCACATCTCGAAGTCCACCAAACAATGGGACCCAAACACGAGACTGAAATGTCTTTAATCCATGAGAATCTTCTACTAATAAATCCTTCCTTTTAAGCATGATTTCGGATTTCAAGTTATGATCCAATAGGGCCTCCATCTGAGCCAATTTCAATTTATCGATCAAGTCTGAAGAGATTTCCAAACGCATTAAACAAACCCTTTCAGATTTACCCTTTCGGCTAAGCGCATCCGCCACCACATTTGCCTTACCCGGATGGTATCGAATCTCGCAATCATAATCGTTAATCAATTCTAACCATCGCCTTTGTCTCATGTTAAGTTCTTTTTGAGTAAACATGTACTGAAGGCTCTTGTGGTTCGTACAAATAACGCATTTGGTTCCATACAGGTAATGTCTCCAAATCTTTAAGGCAAAAACCACAGCTGCAAGTTCCAAATCATGGGTAGGATAGTTAATCTCATGAGGTTTCAACTGACGTGAAGCATAGGCAATAACACGGTTTCGTTGCATCAAAACACAACCTAAACCCGCATGTGAAGCATCACAATATACGATAAAATCCTCGGATCCGTCAGGTAAAGCTAAAACCGGAGCCTGACACAACAATTGTTTCAAGGTCTGAAAAGCCGATTCCTGTTGATCACCCCACGGAAATTTCACATCCTTACGAGTTAATTTAGTCAAAGAACCTGCAATCTTGGAGAAATCTTTAATAAATTTTCTGTAATAACCTGCCAAACCCAGAAAACTCTTGATCTCTGACGGAGATTTAGGTGATTGCCAATTCATGACGGCCTCAATTTTAGATGGATCCACTTTAACCCCATCTTCACAAATGATGTGTCCCAAAAACTGAACTTCACGAAGCCAAAATTCACATTTCGAAAACTTAGCATACAATTTCTCTTTTCTCAAGGTGTCAAGAACTAAACGCAAATGTACTTCATGATCAGATTCAGATTTAGAATAAACTAAAATATCATCAATGAATACAATGACAAATTTATCGAGAAAAGGCCGACAAACCCTGTTCATCAAATCCATGAAAATTGCTGGAGCATTAGTCAACCCAAAAGGCATAACAAGAAATTCATAATGACCATAGCGAGTGCGAAAAGCTGTTTTAGGGATATCCTCCCCACAAACCCGGACTTGGTGATAACCCGATCTCAAGTCTATCTTAGAGAAAAACGAAGACCCTTGCAGTTGATCAAACAATTCATCTATTCGGGGCAAAGGATACTTATTCTTTACAGTCCTCTTATTCAACTCTCTATAATCAATACACATACGGAAAGTGCCATCTTTCTTTTTAACAAATAATACAGGAGCACCCCAAGGAGAAGAACTGGGTCTAACAAAACCCTTATCTAATAATTCCTGAATTTGATTCATCATTTCACGGATTTCGGAGGGAGCTAATCTATAAGGTGCCTTAGCTACCGGAGTAGAACCAGGAATTAACTCAATTTTATATTCTACTTCTCTAACCGGAGGTAAACCAGGCAATTCATCAGGGAAAACATCCGAATACTCAGAAACAACTCGGACATTACAAATGGCTTTCTTTTCTAGCTTAGCATCGACGACATAGGCTAAATAAGCATCACACCCTTTAGCTAGAGATTTTCTAGCTTTCATCATAGAGATCAAAGGTATACTACCCCTCTCCCTTTCCCCTCGAGCCACGACATATGACTCGTCCGAGATTGGGATTTTTATCAGCTTCTTATGACAATCTATATTGGCTTTATTACGACTCAACCAATCCATGCCTAACACCACATCAAACCCATGAATAGGCATTAACAGAAAAGAAGTAGGAAAGCTATGACCCTCAATCAAAATACTAGCTCCAGTAACCGATGTGGTAACCGAAACTAGCTTTCCATCCGCTACCTCAACCTCAATTGGTTGTGAAATACATGTGGGTGTCAATTTAAGTCTATCACAGAATAGCAAGGACATAAAGGAACAATTTGCCCCTGAATCAAATAAGGCGCATGCCGGTACTGAATTAATAAGAAAAGTACCAGTTATGACATCCTCGGCTACCACAGCTTCATCCACGGTCATACGAAAAGCCCGACCAGTTGGAGCTGGAGGATTCTTTCTTTTCTGGCCAGAAGATGATGATGACCCTCCGACCGTTCCCGATTTTTGCTTCCCTGCCTCTGGACAATCACTCGAACGATGTCCTTCCTTTCGACAATTCCAACACACTGGCTTAGGAAAAGGACAATCCTTAATGTCATGACCGAACTGACCACACTTAATACACCTAGCAGTCTGAGGTGTACAATGTCCCGTGTGCCTAGACTTGCAATTCTGGCACCAATTTGATCTATCCACTGAACCACCAACAACATTCGGTTTACGGTTATTATTATTACCTTGCCATTTCTTCTTCCCCTGACCTGACGTAGATTCACCTTTGGTTTTCAATGGGGACTTGTCTTTAATTTCCAAATCATGAGCTCTAATATCGCCGTCCACAGAACGAGCCAAATCAAAAGCTTGGTTAAGATCGCCTGCAAGTCTCACAGTAGTCCGATAAGTATGGGGTAACATTCCAACAAAATGGTCAATCTTTGTCCTTTCATCCGGTACCCATTGATGTACAAATCTCAATTTATCTGTATACTGGGAGATAAGGTCCTCCATAGTCATACTATCAGTCAATTGCATATCCAAGAATTCACACCTAATGCGAGTCATGTCATACCCGGAACAATACTTCTTACAAACCGCGTTATGGAAATCAGACCATGTAATGGAAGCTTTTTGCTGAGGTGTTAAATGAGATGTGATAGAATCCCACCTTCCCATTGCCGGTCCCTTTAAAAGTTGTACCGCATAAGTTACCTTGATTTCATCCTCACATCGGCAAACCTCAAATTTCCTTTCGACATCCCTTAACCAATCCATGGTCACAGAAGGATTTGTACTCCCAAAGAAATCTGAAGGTCCACTAGATTTAAAGGTCTTAAATGAACATAATTTTTGCTGAGATGGAGGAGGAAATACCGGAAACTGATATCCAGAAGGTCCTGAAGAAGAAAAAGGAGCTGATGTCTGGTAACCAGTAGGCAGTGGCATAGAAAACTGTGATGTCACTAACGGAGGTGTAATCGTACTAACAGCAGGAATCTGCCTGGATGTTCTAGCTTGTTGTTCAAATAACTCCTTATATTTGTTTAACTCATCCTCCAAATACAAAGTGTACTCATCACGGCTCAATTCATTTGCAGGGAGTGTAGTACTAGTCTGACCTTGGCTTTGAGACTGAATTTCAGGAGGAGAGTCTCTCGCTCCAGAAGCATTGATCGGGGTACTGGTCGGAGCGTTACTTTCTGCCATATCCTGTACCACAACACATCTCATAACCCGTTAATTGTTAGTACTTAGCAATACTAACCAAATCATATTCACTAGCTCAATCCCCTTCCCAGGAATGTTTGACTAACACAAATAGATTTGGGATTGAACAATTAACCCATGTTCAATTCACCCAAACCATAGCTCTAATACCAATTTATAACACCCCGATCGAAATACAAGGATATTTTTTTTTTTTTTTTTTATAAAAGGAAGCGCAAGATTTAGATACAAACCATTGGATTGCATATTTACATTTCAAAATGGCAATCCAAATACATACAGTCTTTAAACTAGATTATCCTAGACGTTACATACGATAAGTTTAGTGTTATAGAAATCCACAACATAATGTTATAACATTAACAAAGTTAACAAAACAGAGTGAGCTTGTCAAACATTCCATTCCTATAGTACTTCTTGCCCACCCACATACCAAAGTAAACCTGCAAGAAGTAATGAGGGGTTAGCGCGAAGCTAAGTGAATAAATCTCAAACTATCACCTAACTTAGCTTAACAAATGAATACAGCAAAGCATAGCAACAGTTAATCATAAAGGATCGGTGGTCCTTGGAGTACCCTCATGCCGCGGTGGTTCCCCAAGTAACACTTAAAACCAACTGAAGGCCAAATAAGTGGTTAAACCGATAGCTTGGTACTATTACTACTTGCAACATAATTTCAGTGAACAACACATGTACAAAGCACTTATGATGTCCAAAGTAATAGTACTCAAACCCAACACACGTTGACCCCCGACATTCATATAGTCCACAACCGTCAATGCAATCAAGGACACCAATAATTAAGCTAATTATAACCATCATGGCAAAATATTAACTTAACAATGAAAACAGTAAATTCACATTTACCCGTTGTAACCATATTGTTACAACCAAATTAGACTGAAAGTCCAAGATCCACTCACCCTAGACGTCACTGTCTCCACTCAGAGTTCTTATATTACTGAGTCTTCGGTGTATCTGAGAATACAACAAAATATCAATTAGCATTCTCGCTTGCACAAGTGTACTTAATTTAGTATATACATCGAATATCAATTGAGCACTTAATAATCAAATCAAAGTTATTCTCATAGATCATAAGCACATTTGCTTAAACAAAGTTACTATAACATTTAATCACATATAGATTGAATTCAGCTTCTCGACAAGATTTAACAATCATATAATGAGCATGTAATAAGCTAGAAAAATGTTGCAGGAAAACACAGAGTACCCGCCGGGTAAGGTCACTACCCGCCGGGTAATAACACTACCCGCCGGGTACCCGTGTACGCACCGGGTACTCATCTTAGGGTTGTTTCTGGTCAAAATTGTGCATTAGTACCCGCCGGCTACATGTGTTACCCGCCGGGTACTAATCGTGAACGAGGACTACCCGCCGGGTAAGGGTAGTACCCGCCGGGTACTACGCCTTTTCCAGCTATCTGCATACAGATCAATTTCCTGCACACCAAACTTCGAACCAAAAACACCAATTTTCACAAATGCACATGTAATACTCGATTTTTGACATGTAAATGACCTCTACAACATGTGTAAACATATAACAACAACTAATAGCAACATCTAACACCAAGATTCATACATGCATCATGTGTTCAATCTAATTTCAACAAAAACCCAATTCATTCAATTTCACATATGAACACACAATTGATTCATCTTAATTGAATATGAAATCAGTTTATAATCAACACACAAACACATTCAAACATAGATGAACTCAAATTCATCATTTCATCCTATTAATTCAACCAATTCAACCAACTCAAGTTCATACATAAAAATGGAGGTGATTTCACTTACAATGGAGATGATTATGAGATGAAGAAGATGATGAACATTATGGAACCAAAATCACAGCCTTCTAGTTGATGAAATCAGATTGAAATCTTTGGTTTGAGAGTAAGTGTTCTAGAGGTGAAAGCACAAGTCAGGGAACAAAAATGATGTTCTGTCAAATGAAGAAACAGGTGTCGACCTGACCTTTATGACTCAACAATTTTGGGTATAAATTATACCCGTCCTAAATCTATTGTCTGGAACCTAAAAACCATTTGCGAGAAATAAGTTTTTATAATACCGTCAACTAAATAAATTTAAAACAAATAATAATTCATTTATCACAATAAGCCAATTGACCAATTGACCTATTAATTTAGCTATCGAAATACACCAAGTATTTAAAAATACAATTTAAATAGCAGTTAAATTAAGGAAATACCGTATTTCTCCTAGGCCCATTTCGAGGATGTTACATTTAACTTATTCAGCATACAACCAGCATCACTCTGTTAAAATTGGATAAACATAGGTGTTAAGAAAGGTTAGTGTTGTGGACTGTCGCCTTATTCCTTAACCCCATTCAGAGGGTCGCTTGGTCTCCGAAAGAGACGGTGAGGTGGGTCTGAAGATAGTCCCATCTGATCAGAATCAGGATAACCTAGGATTCAGTGACATATGCTTTAGGGTTACACCTAGACGTAGGGTCCTAGTGTTTACACCAACTGTTTAGAAGATTCTTAACCAGAGTAATCACCTATCATCTATATAATATCATCCCGAAACTCTAATCGTCGAAGTTTCAGCAATCACTCTCTACCTGCTGCTTATATTCTCGTTTACTTTTCTGCATTTTAATTCCTGTCTTTAGATCAGATTAGATCAAACCAAAACCCATACCTACCTTGTTTAAAACCCATCCTATTGTCAAGTTATCTTTGGTAGGTTCCAATTCAATTCAATTCGTTCCGATTTTGGACGACACTCGAGTTATACTTGTCGCCTTACCCACAAGGTAGGTAGCTTGCATAGTTTGAGCCCAGCAAATATAAATTTTTAAAACTTCTCTGTTCGCGCGTCTCGGTAGCCGTCGGTGCAACGACCCGGATTCTAAAACCCGACCGACCGCTGGGACCGCGACAGTGTGTCGAGAATGTACTCGATTAATGTACATTATTGTAATATACAGTGTTAAAGGGTGTTTTAAAATATTCGCTTCCGTGTTACTAATATAATAATGTTATAAATTATGAGGGGTGTTATAGTTTTCATGCATAGACTGAATCTTGCTTTTCATAGCTTCTTTCCACTTTAACAGCCTTATGGCCTGCCATCGCTTCCTTGTAGTTAGCAGGTTTTATCTAATTCACTTAGTGTACTATCACTAATGTTATCCTCTTCTTCTATATGGATATCATAACAGAACTGAGGAGGATTGCTAACTCTACAATTGCGAGCGGGTAAGAATGTGTCATCAAATTCAACAGGTGTCACCACCTCTTGTTGAACGTCAGTGTTTACTTGTAAGTTCTTCACCGGTAGATCCTTGAAACTTTTCAAGATCAATTGTACTCCCACTGTCCTCTTTAGATATTGTTTCTCTTTTAAGGAACAATCCTCTTCGAGCTACAAAATATATCTAAACGACTCCTGTGGATAACCGATGAAAAGATACTTTTTAGATTTGGCTTTTGTGCTAAGTTTCTCGTCTAATGATAACTTCACAACTCCAGATTTGGATTTGCCAAAGAGAAAACATTTTCCCTTTCACATCTCTTCTTGGTGAATACTAGATTTAAGATATGCGAATGTCTCTAATGTCTAACCCCAAAAGTTTATTGGAAGTGTTGCCCGACTCATCATAGATTGAACCATGTCTAACAAGGTTTCTCTTTTCAACAACTCCATAAGACTATGGTGTTCTAGGAGGAGTCAACTGTGAAACTATTCCACAGTTTCTAAGATGATCAAGAAACTTGATACCAAGGCATTCTCTTCTCCTATAGATTGGAGTCCCTTTATCTTTCTGCCCAGTTGGTTTTCTACTTCGTTCTGATATCCTTTTGAATATTTCAAAATTATCGGACTTATGTTTAATCTGATAAACATATCCAAATCTATTGAGTAGTGATTTCCATCTTTTGTAGCGCATCGGAATTGTCCACACACATCCATGTGCACTAAGTCCAATGTTCCTTCACCTCTTTCACATGACCTTGTGAATGGTGATTTAGTCATCTTGCCTGATAAACAAGATTCGCATACATCATCCGATTTATGGTCGAACGGTTCCAACACTCCATCCCTTTGGAGTTGGGCGATGCGTTTCTTATTTTGGTGCTCAAGACGAAAATTCCACAATTTAGATTTATCAAGCTTATTAGACGAACGAACATTTAAATTACTTTGCTGACCTATTTAACATTTTCATACATGCCTTTGCTAGGAGAAGCTCTATCATCATTCTCATTATCATATGAAAACTGATAACTATCCTTAAACAAGCATGAAATGAAACTATGTTTCGAATAACAACAATTATTTAAATGTATCATAACTCCGGATTTTAGTATGAACTCAAACTTTCCAATGGGCGTGACTATCTTGTCTCCCATGACTAAGTTGAGCTTTTCATGCTTCAAACTCCCACTTTCCTTTGGACCTTGCAATACAGTGCAAAAATGAGTACCACACCCTGTATCCAAGACCAACGAATTAGAAGTTTTAATAATGCGGAGTTCGATTACTTATATACCTGAATCCTTTTTCGACCATTCTGTCTTTAAGGTCCTTCAGATATTTTGGGCAGCAACGCTTCTAGTGTCCCACTATGTTTCAGTAAAAGCACACTGCTTTCCATGGATTACTTGGTAGATGCAATCTCAAATTCAATCTTTCTCTTAGCCCACGATTGGACCTTCCATTCGTAGCTATTTTAGATCTTATCCTTTCTTTGCATCACGACCAATTTTACAACACAGGAGCTGCTGAGCTAGAGGGCAAATCCTTATTGATCCCTCGCTTAGCGGTTTGCAGTAATTTTGGAGTTACATTATTGAAGTGTCTATCTCATTCAAATCCATTTGACATGAGATTACAAACTGTTTGTATACAGCTGGTAGACCGGACAGAACTATGGTGATGGAAAACTCTGTATCGAATATCATATCCAATTATTCCAACCTATCAATGTACCCTTTCATCTCCAAGACGAAAACACAATTAGAAGTTCCAGGTTTGCGTATGCAAGCCATGAGGGATCTAACCACATTAAAGCGTTCTTTGCATGCCTTTTTCCTAAACCATTTCTTTTGACTGCTGGTTCATTTCATAAGCCCAAGTATTCTCAAAAGTCTTTTGCAATTGAGGGCTCATGAAGAATACAAGATACTTTATTCGCATCATCATAATGTTTCCGGTGAGATTGAATCTGCTCTTGGGTTGAATCATTATCATTTGTGGGAATCTTCATCAAGAACATACTCCTTGTTCTCATACCTTAGGTTGAACCTAAGATTCGCATTAGTCCATACAGTTTGGACCGGTTAGTCTTTCCCTCCTAAGAACTGAGAGTAGTGAGGAATTCGAGTTGTTTGTTGAATTAGGAACATGAGGATTATTACCATTTTAAGCAGACATCTTTGAGATAACCTAGTTTTAGTTATTTTGAGTATTCCTTAATTAAATTACCCAATTTCAAATTAAGGCTAGGATCCATATTTTAGATTCGTTTTATGAAGAGGTTTGCCGTAATCATATCGCGAATTTATTTTAGGTAGACAATGCTCTTGTCAATTTCATTCTCCATGAAATTCCTAGTTCTTTTGAGATTCATTGATTTCCATCAATGGCATGTTAATCTCGGATTATGCTCATCTACCATTCATAACTGGTGTGCCGAGGATCATGAACAAGATGGTGAACTTAACCATGCAAAACCCGCGTGGTCCCCGGCCCGAGTACGCTCGAGAATCGCGAGTTCCACATCACCTCTCAATATGATCTCACATTAATGTGCCGGTAAACCACACACGCTCCATTAACAGACCATACGAAAGATGTGCGGTTTTCATGGGTTAGCATACTATTCACATTTTAGTATCTAGAACGGGATTTTGTTTTATACTTTTAGGTCATACTTTTGATCTTGACATCATCCTATCAAAAGTCCTCGGTAGCTCCATTGAACGCACAAAGAAGTGGAGAAGCAGGTCAGCGCGAAGCCTATTAAAAACCTGACTTCTTTAGGGAAGCTGAGCGACCCGCCTTATACCTCTCTTATAGTTTGTTCACTATGGGTGAGCCGATGTATCAATTGATTGACGATGTATTTAACTTTAATGATACATATACTTATAGCTCATAACATATGTAAGGTCTCTCTTTAAACTCTTAAAGTCTACGGTTCTATTTTAAAACATTTTAAAATTTAGGGATATATTTTAAACATTTCAAAATATAGGGTCTAAAGTGTAAATACTTTTTACCAATTTAGACAAGCCAATTTCCAATTTATCTTTACCTACATACTATTGCAGATAATTAAATGCTAGTATTTATCAAGCTAAGTCTCTGATACTGCTGTTGTGTTTTCTATTCCCTAACTAGATAAATATGCGCAGTGGAATATAACAAAATTAATCTAAGGCAATTAGGAAACTAAACCCTAAGGGATCTTAACTTGAATAAATAAAAGCAATAAAATAAACAAATAAGATAAATAGGAAATTACTAACCTTTGAGAAAACAATTTCTCACGCGTAGACAAACTAGCAGAACCTTCTTGCTTGGTGGCGAGTGCCCAAAGTAGAACACCTCTAATGGCTCACACCCACGAACAAAGAGAAATTCCCAAGTCTCCTAAGGTCACGACTCAAGGTCGCAAAACTCTTACAAGGAGCAGGAGTAAGAAAGAGAGAAAGAGAATTGAAACTATTCAATTCAAAAGGTGCAAGGAAAACCTAAGGGGTGGGCCCCTATTTATAGGGGAGGAGGAGGCTTAGAGGTTTGTCATCCAGCAGATGTGGGACAACATCTTTTCAATCCATACGGCGTATGGAATTCCATACGGCGTATGGATGATGTTTCCAGAATATTCTGACCGCCGTTCCTACGCCTTGTAAACCCTAGCATCCATACGACGTATGGAAATTCCATACGGCGTATGGATGGAGTTTCCAGAATTCCTTTTGGTTTCTTATTAATATTCAATTAACAAACCAACTAAACATTCTTTATCGTTTCTGTTAATTTCCTTTAGCTTCTAATTAATTTATCATCTTTGATAAATTAACAAACCAAATAATTAACTTATAATATTAATTCCAATTAATATTATTCTCTCATTTATTTCTCTTACTGTTCATTGAGGGCGACCCAAAAAGGACTCCACTTTTAATGATGTACTTACCAATTAGTTATGATATTGGACACTATTCCAACAGGATCTAGTACCCATGTCAGTAGGGTTCGAGTAGTAGGGAGTGTCAGTGTCTCTTGATCCATGTCAGCAGGATCTAGTCCATGTCAGTAGGACCCATTAGTTGCTTAAGAAGTAGAGACTTTGTATGTGTGCCCAAGGCGTATGGACTTCTCAATTTGTTTAGTAAAAAGTGTTGTTGGTCGTTCTCCGGCTTTTCCAAAACAGTACCGGTCGCCCTCCGGTTTATCAAATATAGTTAACGCGTTTGTAATAGTTTGTAGTATGAAAACGTTATTTCATGAATACCAGTTTGTTCAAAAGTTTAACAGTTCTAAAGTACTCTGGCTACCAATCAAACATGATCACAATCATTAACAATCGATAGTTCGGAGTAACCAAGCTAGTTAACAATCAAGTGGGCAAAAGTAGTTATGGCAATAAGTAAAGTAGTTGACTATGTTTCTCACCCCAAGTTGAAAGCAGTAAAACAGTTAAAAGTGGGGCTGTGAACTCACCTGGTGAGCTAAACGTGTACGAGTGCTAGCAAAGCCTAAGCCCGGGTAAAGTCCTTAACGTCCTAAACGTAAGAGATAATTTGTATAAGTAGTTGGCTACCCGCCAAACTATGTCAATTGTTCACTCATTCGAAAGATCGTTTTGTTTGTAAAGCGTACGACACGTTGGTGATGGTTTTCGTAATAATAATTCTTAATTAAATCATTATTAAAATCGTTTCGTTTTCGACTTCGCAAAAGTATGTATTTTTGTATGTTAATCATCGTCGTAAAAAGTGTAGTTGTCGTTGCGCGAATGACGAATCATTGGGCAACAACTCAGTTCGCAGGGCAGAACCTCAGTTAGCAGACCAGGTCAGTTTGGCTCGCTCGTTCGACTCGCAAGCTCGACTCGCAAGCTCGACTCGCAAGCTCGACTCGCAAGCTCAACTCGCGAGTTCGGTTCGCAATGGTTCAGTTCACATGGTTTGATTCGCATCTTAGTTCGGTTCGCAGCTCGGTTCGATTCGCAGCTTGGTTCGGTTCGCAGCTCGGTTCGGTTCGCAGCTCGTTCGATTATTCAGTTCGCAACATGATCGCTGCGAACTGAGATGAATCTCAGTTCGCAGCTGACGCTGTAAGTGTTAAATTTTTGGAAAAAACTAAGTTTTTGAGTTCGATTCTTTCGTATAGTGAACAACCACATGTTTAGGTCTTAAAAGTACATGAAAACAAGTCAAAAGAGAGCGTTTTCTTACCAAATCTAAGATGGTGAGATGGAGAAGGAAATGGTGGTGATGATGCTTGATCTTGTGCTTGATCTTGATGATGTTGATGATGCACGATTTTGATGGTGGTGTTGGTTTGTTGCTGCTGCCGATCCAAGGAGAGAAAGAGGGAGAGAGGTGGAGAGTAAAATGATTAGGTGTGTGTGAAGAATGAGGGAGAAAAATGGGGTTTAGGGTTTCAAATGGGGGTGTAAATGGGGGAAGGTTGGGCTGGGTTCGCGGGTTTGGGCCGACCCATTCAGGTCTTAGGCTCGCGGGTTCTTGTTTCCCAATTGTTTCGTTCCGTGTCCCACTCGTTTTTATAATTTGTTATAATATTTAAACGCACGTTTTCGGTGTCGATATAAAATGAGTATTTGTTAAAGATACTTAGAAATAAATATATAATTTGTTCGTGTTTTTCGTGTTCGGTTCTGTTTTCGTCAAAACGTATTACATAAAGTATAATATCTCAATAATATAAAGTAAATAATGTTTGTTCAGATAAATATCCTAATTATTTATAAAAGTGGTCACCAACGTCCAAAGTTAACTGTGTCGGACTCGATCCAATAGTTTCGCACGTAATTATAAATAACTACGAAAATAGTAATACCTCACGTATTAAATAGTTAGGCTTTGCTAGTCTTATCTCATAAAAGTAGTGTGAATTCACTTAAGTAAGGAATTAACATAAAATGCAAGCGTATAGTGTACGAAATTTGTGTTCAAATTTGCGGGGTGTCACACAGTACAATACAGCATAACAAAATTTTGGTGTTTGCAACAATTTGTGTGTTGTATTTATCAACTCCCCTTTTCAATGGTCCAATTCGTCATGTATAATGAGTGATTTTTTTCGCCTCTATCTCAAGATATATTATTTTGCTTATGCAAAAAATACATATTTCCTCCGTCTAAAAATTATTGTCACCTATCAAAAAACACTCAGTTTAATAAAGACACTAGATCATAACCCGCGAATTCGCGGGCTACTAAATAAGTTTACAATATAGATATTTTTCGATTAATCTATCTGAATAATTATGTTTTTAACTTTTGGTATAGCTTTTTTTTTTTTTTTTTATAAAGAATGAAGAAGTATGCTTTGATTTAGCTTTTTCCTGAAGCGGGAAGAATTGTCGAGAATAACTGTAGCATGTTTATGTTATTTTTTATATCTATTGATGAACATTTGCTAAATTCGTAAGAAGTCGATATTGTAATGTATCTGTATGTGGAAGTTTAATCTGCATTTTTTAGGTATGTATAAGAAAATGCAACGTTAAATGGAATGCTAAATGTTGAGGTAAATATCTTTATAATTATAGTTAGGACAATGTATGATAATAATAGATAAAAGGAGAACTTATATATAATGAACAAAATATGAAACATCAAAGTCTAGAATAAAATATAAAATAGACACCTAAATTGAGAATAGCGGTTTAATACAAAGTATAAGTAACTATTATCTGAAATGTATTATAAATATTATAAAAAAATCAAATAAATAAATAAATAAGTTGTAGAACAATGTAAATAAAATTATAAATTCTAACGTCCTTGTGTTATTGAGCAACAAAGACTTAAGTTGGAGCATGGATCCTCTGGACACGATTGTTAAGTACACATCGAGCATTTAGTTTAGAGAAAAATGTAACCTTGAATAGAAACTAATCGTCGACATTAAATGTTAAATGGAAAAATCAAAAAGTCATTGGCATAGCTGTATCGAGGTGACCCTCCAACTTAAAATTGTATTCTTGAAAAATTGTTGATGGAAATCATTCAACGTCACAAATTATAATTATACAGGGGATCTTACTATTATATAGTCCGTTATTAAAAATCAACTAATGGAGTAATATGTTATTGACGCGGAATTTCATATGATATTGTTTATTAATGGGTTACATGGACCACACCTTGGAATTTTACCATATATCTCAACATGTATTGTGTAGACATCTGTTATAGTATGGTCCTTCATTTGGTATCATCGGTTATTAGTATGTTTATTTCTATTTTTTAATTGTACAAATAATACATTTTAAAATGATAAAAGAATGGAAAAAAGGATTAAATTTTGGATAATACTACTGTCTTATTAGCTTAAATATTATAATAATACAAAGTGTACACAATGGTGAATGGTTCAATACATAGGCAAATCAAATACGATATTGTTTGAATCCGTATGCATATTAGCAGTCAGAAAAACATTCATCAAACCGTTTAAGGACAGATCAGGTCTGCCACAAAATTCTACGTGTTCAAATGATCTTACATACTCGTTATCTCCTGCTACTGATCTGCCACCTACTCGTGGGCCATAAGTGATGTTGGCTTCCTTTCGGGTGCATTCCGTGTTGATAAGAAGAACGATGCAAATGACTAAAGAAATCGCTAGAGCAACCAATGTATTCTTCAATATGTTTAGCAGCAGCTTCACCTGGATAAACAGAAACAAAAAGTCAACTTCATGAAAAAGGCTGTAAGGACATCATCATCAATGCAAAATCAACAAAATTCATTCGAATAATGGGCAGCAAGAGAGACACATAATAGATCTAGGATTCCTTGAAATGTATATTTTGAGAAATATAGTAGATTAGAATAAGATTTAATGGGAAGATATATGAACTCAAATCGTAAGCATACAGTTGGGTTTCCTTATTTTTCTCTACGGTTTCACATTTAAATTTAGTTCACACTTTTTCATCCAACTGAGCATCATCAAAGCCAAACGTATAGAAACAAAAACTTAATCACAACATTATTTAGGAGTCTCAAAATGATAATAAGTGTAGCGAAAATCATACCAGATATCTATAATAAATGAGTTGAAAAGATAACTTGCATAGGGTAAGCAAAATTGCAACCGTAATAAAAGCCATTAGACATTAACACAGACAACCAAAGTTTCTACAAAATATTTCATCATAGGGAACCAAAGTTGCCTCCAATCATTTTAAACGATAAACTCTTTAACATAATAGAAAATTAGGACGATTTACTTGTGTTTAGGCTGTAGCAATATAAACTTCACCTTCAAAGTTCAAGTTGAATGGAACCATGTAACCTGCACATGTTTAAGAGATAGGACTAATTAAAGGTAAAGACCTGACAAAAAGTAAAAAATGGGTTAAGTTAGGACTAATTGAAGGTGATATGCAATTCTGAGTTCAGTTTGTAACATTAGCAATGGCCTTCTACCTTATACATCCATTAACAATACACCTAGTATGGAGAGAGTGCCAAATAGACAGGTGCAATGGAGTCACTCTGTTCTTCATATAAAAATAAAAATATTAGTATATCTTTTTAAGTTTAAATAACATGACCTGATGAGTATTAATATAGGAATGGGTGTGTTTGATATTATGTCTGGAACTTTTAGTACATACTGAAATGGGTCGGGTCGACACAACACACACTGTTATACCAAATCTTCGATATGTTTCACACAAATTGGCGTTGGCCAAACTTGTACCAAACTGAACAGGTATCTACCTGATACATCCATTAACAATACACCTAGTATGGAGTGAATTCCAATTAGACAGGTGCAATGGACTGACTCTGTTCTTCATATAAAAATAAAAAATTATACTTTTTTAAGTTTAGATAAAATTGTTAGAAACCTCAAAATGTTATACTACTTACCACCTGATGTATGTTATGTTTTAGGGAGTATAGCATTAACTTTAATAGGAACCTTAAATGGAAACTCAATCTATATTCCCGAGCTTCTAGATATAACGTCAAGATACATATATCAACCTGCCAATATTTTTTTAGGATACTATCAAAAGACAAAAAACACATAAGAGGGATAATGGTTGTGTCAACAGGCAAACAATCTTCCATTTATAAGACAAAAAACGCAGTCACAACATTTACACTTACTAATCGACCTAAGAGTCTTTAAATAACAAATAATAACACGCATAAACATATTGGGACTATCCATGTCATTTACACTTACTCGTATCAGCAGCCCAGTGAAACCTCTTATATCTGCCATTCCCTTTGTTATTAGCCTATAATATATTCATAAGAATGGAATAGGAATAGGACTCTGAGGATCTGATCATGGCTAAGCAGTTTCATAGAGTTCAAATAAAAACATAGCAGGTACCTATTTAACAACTTCTGCTAAAACAACGAAAAGTTATTTTTATGTTACATAATACATATTACCAATCATGACAATAAAATTGCCCATTACACAATCAATCCCAATAATAGAACTTCTCCCATACTTAACATCCATATAGTTATTCAAAGACTTCAAGTTATCTATGTGGTGCCATATTTTGAGTTCTCTGACTGTCAATGCTAATTGAAATGCACAAATAGGAAGATGGGGCTGAACTGCATCATCTTAATTCGGATCCAATCGAGAGTAACTGTACAATAATGGTGTATCTTGTACGACTTGTACCAACTCATCTTTATTTGTTATAATTTAACATTGAAAACGTGTTTGATGGAGTAACCTCTTGTGTACTACTCATGTAATTGCAATCCGCATGAATGAACCTGAGTATTAATGGACTAAATGAATGCAAGGTTATTGAAGAGTCTTTGTTAATGATATATCCAGACTATACGTTTGTACGTACATCGACCACACAAATGTGTGTGTGTGTGTATATTTATTTATTTTTATTGTACATAAAATAAGTTAAGAAGGTAACATAGCAAGGTCCATGTACACGTATCAAAATGTATTTGCAGACTATAAACCTAATGATTGAATGCGGGTTAGGAAACCATAACAGAGGATTGTTTAATTCTTATGAATCGAAACACGCTAGCCATAAAAAACATGGATTGAAGAATACAATCAATCAATCGATATATTACCAGATGACTGATCAATTCTTACGAATCGAAAACACGCTAGCCATAAAAAAAACACGAATTGAAGAATACAGTCAATCAATAAATCGACACAGGAAAGGATGACTGAATAATTAGTACGATTCGAAAACACCGTCACTCAAGAAATCCGAATTGAAGAACACAATCAATCAATCACTCAATCTACACAATTAAGGATGAGACGAACCTTAGGTTAAGATGCGACAGGGAAGCCAGCGAATTTTGTGCCGTATTCAAATCCGGTGAAAACTTTTGTTGCTTGTCTGCGTCGCCATATCTGTCATGTTTAGCCGCTCAATTCTAAAAAAAAGGAGGAGAAGGGTACGGATTAAGAAGGGGTATTTTAGTCACAAAGGGGCCTAATTTCCTAGAGATTAATAAATCAATTCACTAATTACAATCAATGGTGTTAATTAAAAGGATTAAGACAATGGATGGTGATGATTAGAGTATAAGTACTCATTTAGCAAGTGATTAATTAATTAAGCTTTTCTTATATTAGATAAGAGAGATACCTAGTAATTATTAATGCTTTCTTATTGCTTTCTGTTTTGCAGAATAACAATTTTACCCTTAATAATTACCGTTTTCTGTAATAATAACTTTAATTAAGGTAATATGTAATCACGAATTGTCTATTTTTCAGAAGGGTGGTGATTTGTACACCACCAAAGATTAGCCATACACCACTAAAGCTGTTTTACGGTGTTGTACTGTATAACACAATGATACATAAAAATGGTGTATGGCTAATATTTGATGGTGTACAAATCACCACCCTGCCCTTTTGAGAAAGGAAACACAGTGAGGGAGTAAAAGATCACGGGCATTAAGAAAACCAGTTTTTATCTCATTTTGGCTATGTTTGGCACGCTTGTTTTATGTGACACCCGACGATTTAGGGTTACTGATTAACCTACTAGAAATCCTAATTACGTGTGTTTAGTTTAGTATTAGGCTAAATACTTGTAATTACTTGTAACTATTTGTGTATTTATGTGAATATACACTCCCGTAATTGATTATATTACGCTTATGTAATTAGTTGTAATTACACTTATGCAATTTGGTGAAATTGTGCAAAACAACCGGACGGAGTCCGACAAATTATACGACGTTGGTGAAAACATTTCTATAAATAACTTGAATCTATTTTTAGAAGTTATTTACCATATATTATTATTTTGTTAAAATAATACACGAAAAACTTAGGCGTTTTCACTAAAACGTCTCAAACGCAACAGAAACGCGCGGAACGCACCCGACAATCGAGCGAAAGCTAAAATATATTTTAATAATTTAAATATATTATTTTGTATGAAATTATTATTGAAAACATCTTATAATGATTCGTCAATAAAAACGTCTATTTAAAACGTTACGCGATTAAAACTTCGTACGACTAGCGCGCAAATCGAGGCCAACGAATTATCGGAACATTTCTAAAAGAGTTTTCAAGTATTATATTAAATATTTCAAGGGGAAATATCGAAATTTAAATCGTTAAATAAAAACGTCAACTAAATATTTAACGTACGAATAAACGTCTAAACAATCGAGCAAATGAACGTAAAACGCAACAATTTAAGCTAAGAATGAAAAATGACCAAAATGCCCTTGGTGGGACCACCTTGGGCCGGCCCCAAGGCCACCACCCCAAATTGCCCACTCACCACACATGCAAAATCAAATCATGACTCTTTCTTACACCACCACTACTTTCACATGCAAATGATCAAACTCACCATTCACTCAAAACACTTGTACATTTTCACACTTTTCCCTCCACCATCTCTCTAAAAACCAGACTTCCCTCTCTCTAAAAATCAGTACCTAAACCACCATAATCCACCTCTCAAACAATATCAAGTTAGAAGGAAAGAAGCTAGGATCAACACCATCATCATCCTCTTTTGTTCTTCTTCATCATTCTTTGTGAGAATCACTAACTCCCTTCACTTATTTTACTTTTAATCTACTGATTATGATGTTATTAAGCTCTATCAACAAGATTATGTCCAAACCTTGTGCTAAAATACGTTTTTATAACTTATACTTTAACATGCATGAATCTGCGTAAAAATCGACAGTTCACGAAAATATTCGTATAAAATCATCTGTTAAGAGTTAGAGGTCGAATTCTTTTTTAAAATTTGCGTATCGAAAAGATCTACAACTTTCGTGTTTTACACTTTTTCCAGAAACGTACTCGTTTTTCTCTACGAGCCGATTTGTAGGACTGACCTGTAGGTTTTCAATAAATCTGTTCGGAACTTTCTCGGAATTAATTAAATATGTTAATGGACCCATTGGAAGCTGAAAATTTGATATGTTAGTCTAGACTCATTGTAGATCAGTTGGTAAAAATTTGGAAGTTTGATTTGGAATAGAGATAGGTGAAATCAGTTGGCGTAATAACCCGACAAAAACCGAAACATGGAATCTTGAAGTTGTAAAGTACATTTTAAAAACCGACACCTCGGGATGATCCCGACATGAGCCGACAATTTTTATGAGCTTTATTAACTGAGATATGGGTTGGGAAAAAGTTTCGGGTCAAACCGAGTAGGTTTGACCAAGTCAACAAAAACGGCTCGGCGGCTAAAAACGACAAAACTTACTGTTTTTGGAAAGTGGTAACAAAAAAAAAATGGTTTTGGGAGACTTAGTTAGTAAGTTGGACCAAAAACTAAACTTAGAAAGTTTCCCGAATTAGAAACCGACACTTAGAACACTTGGATTTGATAAGTGACTCATGAAATTGGTAAGTGTCTCATAAATTGATAAGTGACTCATAAAATCAGTAAGTGTCTCATGAAATTGGTAAGTGACTCATAAAATCAGTAAGTGTCTCATGAATTGGTAAGTGACTCATTAAATTGGTAAGTGACTCTATAAATTAGAAGTGACTCATAGTTTGACCAAGGTTGACCAGGTTTGACTAGGTTTGACCAGGTTTGACCAGTTTGACCAGTTTGACTAGGTTTGACCACGTTTGACCAGTTTGACCAGGTTTGACCAGGTTTGACCAGGTTGACCAGGTTTGACCAGTTTGACTAGGTTTGACCAGGTTTGACCAGTTTGACCAGGTTTGACCAGTTTGACCAGGTTTGACCGGTTTGACCAACTTTGACCAGCTTTGACCAACGAGTTGACCAACTTTGACCTACGGTTTAAGACTTATACAAACTAAAATAATCTGTTCGCAACACACGATATGTACTAATAAATATTATACAACAAAACAAACTTAATAATAATGTCTAAATGAATTATTATTACAAACTTTCACCAACGGGTCGTACATGTTTTTAGTAAACGAACTTGAACAACTTATTTGGACATACTAGTTGATGAACTAGCCTTAGGTGGACATTAACCCTCCACCTACACGATTGGCTTAAGTGGACATTGACCCCCACTTATACAATCGCTATAGATGGTCTTTTGAGACATCTACTTACACAACCTTATACGTTTAGGACGTTAGAAGGTTGCACATTGGATCACACCTTGCTTGCTATTTGATATTGCTTGCTTACTATTTGCTAGAACTCAGGTGAGTTTCATAGCCCCCTTTTTACTTGTTTTTGAACTGTTTTGGGGTGAGAATACATACACACAGAAACTTTTACAGATTTTTACTTATGATTGCTAGAAACATAAACAGAAACAGAAACAGAAAACAGAACATATACTAGTTGCATGAGTAGCAGAACTAATCCACCAATAAGACCTCAATTTCATGGTTCGTTAATTTCATAAAGCGCGAATAATTGTGAATAGATCTATTTGGGATTGACAATCCCGTCCGAGCTGGTCGCTCCAGCTAACCCACGGGCGCATAATTATTTGAATCAGGATGTGTCCCGGATTAGACACATAGAGGCAGCAGAATTTGTTAAAGCTTCGAATACATGAGCTCATGGCAATAGTAAACAGGACTATAGTATTGTAACAACCCCAAAATTTAGGGTAAATTTAAAATTTTCCAAATTACATGTTTACTACTTGTATTTAATATGAAATAGGACTAATACATTACTTACTTATTATATATATGGATGGAATATATATACGCGTATACGATTCGTTCAAATCGTATAAAACTACAATTGTACAAACATACGGACGTTGGTAAAACAAATATTAAATAATGTGAAATTATTTAATTACTTTGACTATTACTTTATATTATGTTTATAATATAACGGAAAACGTACGTTTTTGTTAGTACATGTTTAGTGTCTGTCAGTTGGTCTAGCTCGTAGTTTGTATTTAGATTAGCATTTCTGACTCCTGCGACGTAGCGCACTACGTCGCAGGTGCGACGTCAGGTATTGGGCCTGCGACGTAGCAGACGTCGCATGGGCTTGGGCCTGCGACGTAGCGTGCTACGTCGCAGGTGCCAGTTTTTGTATAAAAACGATTTGTGTTTTCTGTTTTAGGGTTGACGAAACCCTAAACGCAATTTGTCGAAATTCTCTGTAATCTGATCGAATATAAGCAATAATATTACGTTCGTTTGATATTGATTGCGTATTGATTGTTCGTGTGTTTGTTTGATAATCTAATCGTTGTTTCCGCCATCGATTGGATTGACTCGGTTCGTTCTAGATCCTAAGTAAGGGACAAACAACTGGTATCAGAGCAGTGAGGCTCGTTTTTGGCGATACGGATCGAGTTTGGGTTTTAAAAGGACGTGATATTCGTGAGTTTTCGTGTTTATTACGTTTGTTTTGTGTTTTTACAGGTTTTCGATCAGTATTATTGGGATTATTGAAGGTTTCAGTCGTTCGACATTCGTGGTTTTGGTTTTAGGGTTAAAAATTCGTTTTTAGGGTTTTTGGCCGCTGCTCAGCACGTTTTGCGACGTAGCAAAGCGACGTAAGCTGCGACGTCGCGTGCGACGTAGTGTTTTTGAACTTTAATTAGTTCGTGCGACGTACCGTTGCGACGTACCTCTCTACGTCGCTATTTTGACTTTAATTAGTCTTTTGCGACGCTGCGTTGCGACGTAGCCTGATTCTGCGACGTACCACTCTACGTCGCACTTTCTGATTCTTAATTGAATCATTTGCTTTTTGCGACGTACCCATCTACGTCGCATATCCTTTTTGCGACGTACCCATCTACGTCGCATATTCTTTGTGCGACGTACCCCTCTACGTCGCTAAGATCAGAAGTTTGATTTTTCGATTAAGTATTTACAATGGCAGCTGATAAAGAGGATATTAGAGGACTTAGGGAGATGATTAAACAAAGCAATGACATAGGTTCAAGTAATAAACCTCCACTTTTTACTGCGGACATGGATTACGTGTACTGGAGAGACCGAGTTGAGCAATATATTGATTTCCATTGTCCAGAATTATGGGGACCATTACGTGAGCGTTATGTAGCTCCATTAGCTGACGGAGAATACCGAGGTATTCGTCCTGCTAAGCCCTATAAAGCCATGTCTCCTGAGGAGAAGAAAGATTTTGATACTGAAAGGAAATCTTTTTCAATGATTAAAATGTGTTTAACCAAGGATGTGCTATGGCTTTTCCGAACTCATGAAACAGCCTTTGATTTGTGGAAGGCTATTGAAACTCGTTGTGGAGGGAATGATAAGTACAAGGAAGCAAAGCTCGAACTGATTAAGAAACAGTACGATATCTTTGACATCCTTCCTGATGAAGACACGACTTCTTTATTTACTAGGTACTCACGGTTAGTTGGTGAGTTGTTTGAAGGGGGTTATACTTTTCCTTCAATTGAAGTAAATAAGAAGCTGCTGGATGTGTTGCCGAGTTCTTGGGATATTAAAGTTCAATTTTTAAAGGAAAATGAAGAACTTGCAAACATGTCTTTGGATGCGTTGATAGGGGATCTTCAAGCTTACGCGATGGAGATCAAGAAGAAAGAAACTAGGTCTGGTTCTGCTGGTCAGAATCCTAGTGTGTATGGTGTTCAGATCAACTCTGGAAAGACTTATGGATCTGGAGTTGCCTTTGTATCAAATACAAATGCTTCATCGAATTCTTCTTCTTCTGATGGGATTCATTCGGTTTTTATGACTGGACCTTCTTCAAATCAACAAAAGGTTCAAGTCTCACCTGCTATTCAGGAGCAAGCTGCCATCTACACAGCTTTCTTAAGCTCTTACAAGGATTTGGTTACTCAACCGAATCTAACTTTGGAGTTGACTAAGGAGGACTATGCTCAGCTTGATGAAGACGATCTGGAGCAAATGGATTTGACTTGGAATGTGGCAATGATCACCCGCAGAATTCAGAAGTTTTTGCAGAGAACAGGGCGTAAAAGCTTGGAGGGTGATGGAAAGACTGGATTTGGATTTGACAAGAGTAAGGTCCGATGTTACAATTGTCAAAATTTGGGTCACTTCGCCAGGGAGTGCGAGAAACCCAAAATGCCAGCATCGGGATTTACAACACCGTCTACTCCTCCAAAGGCCAAAGAAACTGAAGTTACCAAGAGAGGGATTGCTGATAATGCCCTGATTGCTTTTGAGCCTACAAGTCAAGATTGGACGCCTGTCTCCCAGCATTACCAACAGTGTCTGATGGCTCACATTGTGAATGAGGTACATGATGAACCGTTAAATTGTATTTCATGCATAAAGTTAACTGAATCTTTAAAGGCATATCAGACAGAGACAGCTGAATTGAGGAAAAAGAATGAAAAACTAACCGACTCAAATAATTTTTTAAAAGCTAATGAGAAACTTTATGAAAATCATCTTGAGGCTCATCGGTTTGATACTCAGAAATATAAATCTAAGGTTTTTAGTCAAGAAGATGCCATTAAAAGCTATCTTGTTGAAATTGAACTTTTAAATAAAGAACTTAAAGATTTAAAAGCTGAGTATGAGAATTATAAGAGTAAAATCTTAGGTTCAAATTCCTCAACAGTTGTCTTCAATGAAATCCTTAGCAAGCATGGTACTAAAGGGAAAAAGAATGAGGGATTGGGATACAACTCAGTTCCTCCTCCTACTACTTGTTGTCCCCTGCCTGTTAAGGAAGGCATTGAAGAGATTCCAGTTGACTGGTCCAAGCTCTATGGTTTAAAAGCTAAAGATGCTAAAGAGACCAACCATAACAAACCGGCAAAGGAGAAAACCATGCGGCCAGAGTACCCCTTGCCAAAGTTTGTTAAGTCTGTGCATGAATCTCCGGTTAGTGTTAAGGAGAATGTTGAGGTTAAGAATGAATCTCCAGTTAGTGTTGTGGAGATAGTTGAGATTGAGGACATTACGGATCAGGAGTATCCGGAGGTTAAGAAGGTTGCATTTAAACCTGAAAAAGTGATTTCAAAGGTTGAACCGGAAATTAAGGTTCAACCAAATAAGGGAAAAGCTAAGGTTTTAAACTCGAAACAACAAACTTTACAGTCACCTGTAAAGATTTTGCAAAGAAAATCAGTAAATGAAAATGTTTCGTATGATAAACCATCAACTTCAACCTCTCAACCAAGACAAACATTTTCTAAGACGTGTACTCAATGTTCATGTTCTAGAAATGTTTCTCCACCTCCTGTGGTAATTCCTCAGCCTCAACCGTTTGTTGAGACTCGTTCTTGTTTCTACTGCAAGAAACAAGGACATTTAATTCGTGAATGTCCAAAGCTGTCAAATCAGCGATATGGGAGAGAGATGCCTAGGACATCTGTTTATAAAAACTCTTTTTCTAAATCTCCACCTAGGCGTCACTCAAACTCTCCCAAGCCTGTTTCGAAACCAAGTAATGTTGAGCAAAAATCTTTGCCAATTCAAAAGCCCAACATTACTTCTATTACCATTTCCGAATCTTCAAAAGTTTGGAAACGTAAAGAGTCTGATGTTGACTCTTCAGTCGTCAACAATAACACATCAGATAAAAATTCTAATTTGTTTAAAGATAAAATTCTATCTGACGTGATTATTGTTGATGACCACGGTCGACCTAAGTCTGTAAAGGCTTGGGTCACCGTTTCTCACTAATCTCCTTTGTTTATGTGTTGCAGCAGTCAGAACGCGTTAAAGATAGCGAATGGTATTTGGATAGCGGCTGCTCGCGACATATGACGGGCGATGTATCTCTTCTTGTGGATATTAAACCACATGCAGGAGGTTATGTTGCCTTTGCTGGAGATTCTGGGGGAACTATTTCTGGAAGAGGAACGTTAACTAACGGCAATGTTAGTTTTGAAAATGTGAACTACGTGGAACAGCTTACGCACAACTTGCTAAGTGTTTCACAGGTCTGTGATAAGGATTATACAACTGCGTTCACAAAGTCTGAGTGTGTGATACTGAAGCCTGGGTATGTCATTCCGGAAGAATGGGTGTTACTGAGAGCACCAAGAAAGGATGACACCTACATTTTGAATATGAGAACTGTTGAGACATCGAACGAGTATACGTGTCTCTTGTCTAAGGCTTCTGAAAAGGATTCACTGCTTTGGCACAGGCGAATGGGACACATTCATTTCCGAAAAATGAATTTCTTGACCAAAAATGATCTAGTGCTAGGAGTTCCAAAACAGTCATTTGCTCTAAAGGATGACTGTATCTCCTGCCAAAAAGGAAAGTTACGTAAGAAGTCCCATAAGTCTAAGCAGGTGAATTCCATAAATGCTCCATTGGAATTGCTGCATATGGATCTTTTCGGTCCAGTTTCTACAAAGAGCATTGGTGGTCGGTCTTACTGCTTGGTAGTTACTGATGACTACTCAAGGTTTTCGTGGGTTTACTTTTTGACCACGAAAGGGGAAACTCCTGAGATACTGGTGTATTTGTTGGACAAGTTGGCAAATCTGAGCAACTTGAAGGTGAAAAGGATACGGAGTGACAATGGAACTGAGTTCAAGAACTCAACTCTCGAATTGTTTTGTGCTACAAGAGGTATTGAGCATCAATTTAGTGCTCCGAGGACTCCGCAACAGAATGGAGTCGCAGAAAGGAAGAATAGGACAATTATCGAGACAGCTCGGACTATGTTAGCTGACTCCAAGTTACCAATCATATTCTGGGCTGAGGCAGTTAATACTGCCTGTTATGTTCTCAATAGAGTACTCACGGTTAAGAAAAGGAACAAAACGTGTTATGAACTTTTTAATAACCGTAAGCCAAATCTACAGTTCCTAGAACCATTTGGGTGTCCATGCCTGATCATGATTACAAAAGATAAGGTCTCTAAGTTTGGTGATAAAGCTGTTGAAGGGATTTTTCTTGGATATGCAGTCAACTCTCCGAACAAAAGAGTCTTCAACAAATCAACGAATCAGATCGAAGAGCATTTTGAAGTGAAGTGTTTAAGGTATACGGAACCTCCTCAAGGAACGGGTCCGGATTGGTTTTTCAATTATGGAAACCTCTTCAACTCTTTCAATATTCCGGAAGAAGATGAAACGGAAGAGTTGGTTTCTATACTGCATGAGCTTGATATTTCTCAAGATACACCCGTTACTAATAAACCATCCGACCCATCTCCTAATGCAACACCCGCACCTCCACCGACTAATCCTACACCTCCACAACCTACACCTACTCCTTCACCAACACCCACACAACCGAAAACAACTACCAAATCACCACCATCAACACCATCTCCTACTCCACCATCTTCGGCAGCTCCTTCTAAAACAGTTTACAACTATACAAAGGAGCTTCCATATGATCCAAATATGCCTCCTCTAGAGGAACCTCAAGAAGAAGATGAAGTGGAAGAAACAATGAACTACTCTCACTTATTTTCTCATGAAGATGAAGGAGAAGAGGAAGAGATAGTCATTCCTGAGTCTGCTGCTACTCCTGAAACTGAGGGAGATTTGAACAATTTGGGTGTGGATCTTGTAGCAGGTGCCATACCAGAAACACGTATACATAAGGATCACCCCATTGATGATATCATTGGTGATCCTCATGCATCTGTTCAAACACGACAGCAAACAAAGCAGACTTCAGCTCAGCAGCTTTTGGGACTTATTGCTCATATTGATTCATGTCATTTGTCTCAAATTGAACCGAAAAAGGTCGATCAAGCCTTAAAGGATCCATCTTGGGTCGAGGCTATGCAGGAGGAACTACAGCAAATAAACAAGATGAATGTTTGGGAAATTGTTCCTCTACCCAAGGGTGCTCATTTGACGGGTACTCGTTGGGTTTTCCGTAACAAAATGGATGATCGTGGGGCTGTTATTCGAAACAAAGCCCGTCTGGTAGTTCAAGGATATAGTCAACTAGAGGGTATTGACTATGATGAAGTTTTCGCTCCTGTTGCTCGTTTGGAATCAATTCGGATCTTTCTAGCTTATGCTTCTTTCAAAGGATTCCGAGTGTATCAACTTGACGTGAAGTGTGCTTTTCTATATGGAGATGTTGATGCAGTGATCTATGTCTGTCAGCCTCCCGGTTTTGAAGACCCAAAGCATCCTAATCATGTTTGCAAGCTGAAGAAAGCTTTGTATGGTCTTCATCAATCTCCTCGACTTTGGTATGAGCGACTTGCCACGTACTTACTGAAGAATGGTTTTGATAGAGGACAGATTGATAGCACGCTTTTCATCAAACGGGAAGGAGCGGATTTGTTACTTGTGCAGGTCTATGTGGACGACATAATCTTTGGATCAACTAATGATCAGTTGTGCAAAGATTTTGAAGGACTGATGAAATCTGAGTTTGAAATGAGTGCTATGGGGGAACTCACGTTCTTTCTGGGGCTACAGGTTGAGCAATCTGACAGTGGAATATATATTCACCAGTCAAAATATGTCACTGACATGTTAAAGCGGTATGAATTGCTCAACTGTAAACACTTCGGCACTCCAATTGAAGCACGACACAATCTTGGACCTAATGAGGACGATGAAGACTGCAAGGAGAAGGACTATCGATCAATGATAGGCTCTCTCATGTACCTGACTGCCTCAAGACCAGATATCGTGTTTGCTGTTTCTCTCTGCTCACGATTTCAAGCAAATCCGAAGGTGTCTCATATGAAGGCAGTAAAACGCATTTTTGGATATCTCGCTTTTAGGCCATCTCTGGGTCTATGGTATTCAAACGAGAAAAACTTCGAGTTAACTGCCTATTCGGATTCGGATCTTGGTGGCTGCAAGATAGATATGAAGTCAACTACTGGAGGATGTCAGTTCCTTGGATCGCGCTTAGTTTCTTGGCAGTGCAAAAAGCAGACTGCGGTTGCTATTTCCACAGCTGAAGCCGAGTATGTTGCTGCTGCAAGTTGCTGTTCTCAGGTTCTCTGGATTCAGCATCAGCTGCGTGATTACGGGTTCAATCTCTCTATGACTCCTATTTATATTGATAATACAGCTGCTATATCCATAACTCACAATCCCGTACAGCACTCTAAGACCAAACATATTGAACTTAGGTTTCACTTCATACGGGATTGCTTTGAGAAACACCTTATAGATGTCGTACATATAGAGACACTTAAGCAGTGTGCGGACCTTTTCACAAAAGCCTTTTTGCGATCACGTTTCATTGAACTGGTCAATCTAATAGGTTTAAGGTTCTTTCAGTCAAAGAAATGATTTGTGACTTGGATTTTTTTTGGATTTTTAAATTCAATTTAAAAAAAAAAAAAAAAAAAAAAAAAAAAAAATAAAAAAAATAAAATAAAATAAAAAATCGCAACAGCCACTCTTTATGCTCTTTAGTATTAAAGAAAACGCAAGGTTGCTACATTTTTAAAATAGACGTTGAAGTTGTGTCTGTAAACAACTTGGGATATGATAGTACATCGGGTGACATGCACAAAATGGAATTTTAAGGTTTATCTTGGATGTGTCAGTAGGTTTATCTGACACACTTAAAACAGTTTTTATCTAAATTATCTTCATCATACGATGTATTGGTAGGCATGCTACACACCGGTTTGTGAGTGAGTAAGAAGTAATGATAAAACTTGTCTATTACTTTGTGAAAAATGTTATCTGATGTATGGCATAAGTCTTAATTGATAAATGGAAGTACTAACATACACTGTCATAATTATGTAAATGTAAAATGGGCATATAGTAATAATATGGTTATTCGCCTAACTAATGGTGACTATTGTTGTACTCACGTACAGACCTGAATCCATTAGTTACGCAAATAGTCTCAAACTGGTTATGTTCATACTAAGGGACCCTCTGTTGTACTTTGTACAGATCTGGGGCCACTAGTATCTTCATAGTCGGTTTGATGTATGCCTAAATATAAATATCAAGTGTATGTTACGAGAAAACCGAGATAAACTTGGTCTTGTAATCTCTACCTTGTGTGAATATGCAGTGTTTGTTTTACTGAAGTTTATCAGTATATCCTATAATAGGTTTCACAAAATTAATATTCATTCTAACAATAAAGGTTAGCTCACAAATACGGATGTAACATGTTTAGGTGGACAAACAATACCAATAATTGTCTTGAAATAATTTTTATAAAAGGTGTTTTAAATGTGCCAAGTAAATTTAAAGTGGACAAATATACTGATGATCGAAATAACACTTACTATTCCTAATAAAGGCATGTTATTCCGATATGATCCCTAAGCAGACAAAACAACTCCGTCACCAAAAATAGAGTGTTAGTTATTTCTATTTTTTGTAAAATTAAATAAAATACCAAAAAGATTTTATAGTTTAGTTATTTTATCTTATTTTATTTTATTCTATGTTATTTTCCCAAGTCACGAGTTATTTGGAAATTATTTGCTAAAAATAACGAGTAAACGGTTTGAAAAATTCAAATATGGATCACAACTGTTTTATGCGACGTTCGGCTCTACGTCGCCTGCGACGTTCGGCTCTACGTCGCCTGCGACGTCCCAGCCTACGTCGCACATAGGGTTAGACTTTAAATAGTATCCACTGCGACGTAACTCGTCACAGTATTCACTATTCAAGTGCGACGTAGCCTGCGACGTACCAACCGGCGATTTGCGACGTACCAATTCTTCGAGTTTTTTCGTGATTTGTAGCTGTTTTCGTTCCGATTCACTCACGTAGTTTTCATATACTCGTTATTCCGCACACTTAGGTACCATATTTACCTGTTTTCACCGTGTATTATATGTTTAATTGCTATATACATGTTACGGGTTAATAGGGTTTTGGTTTTGGTTTGAATTCGATGGTCAATTGGATGTTAAAATGGTTATAACTTATGTTTTCGCCATCACCATCGTAGGGCGCACCTTATTGTGTGATCAATTTTGAAAACCCCTAAATTTGACAATTAGGTTTTCTGGGTTGGGGATGAATGTTCGTCAGTGCGACGTACGATGCGACGTAGTCGCCTACGTCGCACTAATTATCAATTAATTAATTCCTACGTCGCCCTTCCCTACGTCGCCTTTTATGCGACGTCCGATGCGACGTAGCACTCTACGTCGCTATTTTAATTAATGTGATTAAATTCACAATAAATTGCAAAATGCGACGTCCCCCTTTACGTCGCTCGATTTTTATGCGACGTACGGGCTTACGTCGCTTTTCAATTTATTTTGATTTTACGCGACGTACAGTTCTACGTCGCTCAGTGTTCATGCGACGTACGGTGCTACGTCGCTATTTCCAGGGATTTTGAAAAAGGTTTTTTCCAAAAAATGTCAAATTTTTTTTGCTAACCCTTTTCGAGTTGCACTATGTTTCGGTTTTTGCAGATATGGCTTTGACTTTTGAAGCTCGTCACAATACGACTGCTTATCTGGTTGACACTTCTGACAAAGCTGCACCGTATCGTCAGATGATTGCATTTTTGAGACGTTCTAGGGTATCTCACGTCATTTCCGATACCACGGTGGTTTTTGGAAATCTGATCAACCCATTTTGGAGGAACGCAACTGTCGTTACTGAAAACGACGTTAGACGATTGGTCTCTACCGTTCTGGGTACGGAGATCACTATTACAGAACAGAGCATTCGGGAACTTTTCCAGCTCAACGATCAGCCGGATATGCCTATCGGTTTTGATCATATTTTTGTTACTGGAGCTATGCAACGAATAGGATATCCAGGAATTCCCTCCGATCAGTACAGGAAAGCGAATCTCACGCGTGTTTGGAGATATCTTATGCACGTGATTATCGTTTGTTTGGGGAATAGAAAAGGTGGAACGGATGGTATGAGCCGAAGTCTGGCTTCTGCTATGTTAGCATTGGTATACAACAAGCCGTTCAACTTCTCAGGATTTATCTTCAAGGCTATGGTTGATAATGCGAACGCTGGGGATCAGAAATGGATTTTATATCCACGTTTTGTTCAGTTGCACATTAATCGTCATCATCCAGATCTTCAGGCACAGGGTGATCCCGATCAGCTATTAAAGATTTCACCGATGATGAGTCGGATTTTCACTATTTGTGCAAGTTTTGAGAAAGGGGTTGCGGCAGCAACGGATGTTCCCTTATTTGGTGCAATTGTGGACGAGAATTATGTACCGCCCCCAGATCCTCAGTATATGGATGTTCCAGCACCTCAGCAACCGCAGCAACCGTTTGTGAACATTCCAGTTCAAGCTGCGGGGGAGAACATTCCTGCTCAAGCTGCGGGGGAGAACGTGGATGCCCTTTTGGAGAACATTGAGCAGTTCGGGCATGTGGATTCGGACAATCCAGCATCGCATGATACGGTTGAGGATTCCGATTCTGAAGATATTGCGATTGTAGGACCTCAGGATGGGGGTCCGACGCCTGAGCATTCTGATGGTACTGTTCCGCATCCCTCTGAGATGGAACGTATCAGGCTTTCAGATTCATTCAGATATCTGCGGATTAAGCGTCGAATCAGACAAGGACGCAAGTATGTACCTCCAAGGGATACTGGGAAACGTACACGCGACGGTGATGATCCTGCTGATGAGACTTATCGACCGCCTCGTCGTGTTCGTCGCTCTTCGTCAACACGAGCTCCAGTCAATCCACAGCAACAGGAGGTTTTTGAGATTCAACCGACTCCAGCTTTCATGCAAAAGATAATGGAAGATATGCAGCTGATGAAGCAAAAGCTGGAGGCTCAGGATGAGAAGATTGCTGAACAAGCTGCTTTGATCGAGGTTCAATCTAAAGAGCTTGAGGAAACGAAGAATAGGGTTAATGTTTTGGAAGGCAGGTTACTTGCCTCGGGGGAGTCTGGGTCTGGGATACCCACTTTAGAGTCAAGTGAACCTGCGTCTGTAAATCCCAACCCTGTAATTGAAAATATTAATGAAAATATTTCTGTTTTGGATTACTTTTCTGTTGATGATATTCCAGGTCAACCAAGACCGCTGGCAGTTGATTACTCATTCGCTGACTTATCATTTATTCAGAGGATGGCCAGTGGAGTTGGCTCTGAGGAAGAAACGGAAAATGTGTTTGAGATGAACGAGGATGTCTCGATTGAAGAAGAACAGTTGGATGCAGATGAAACGTATAATGATGCACATTCTGGGGAAGCTTATGATGATGCACCTATTATAGAGTCTGATTCAAGTGAAGACGAGAGTCCTGATAAAGCGCGACATGGAGAATCTAGTTCTGCTGCAACTCCAGTTTCAGAGACACAGGCACCGGACTCAGCAGCAAAGAAACTAACTGCTGAAGAAAAGAGAGAGAGAAACAAGAAATGGTGGCCTAAGGGACGAAATCCAGTTCCTATTCCAGTGAAATGTCAAGTGTACCGGGTTAGTCGGAATTATACCGGTGTTATTAAAAGCTGGAAGTGTCAAAGGAATCTGTTTATGATAAAGAGAGAAGATGGAGTTCAGTATTTTAGAATGCGTTTTGATAGATTGAGCACGTTGCCAAAAGGAGAGATTAATCGATTAGCTCAGCTTAAGTTGATTAATCCTTTTGAGAATGATTATGCTGAGTTCATTCAAAGATGTCTACGTCGGGAAGTACTGTCGAAGACTTATTCGAAATTGAAGCCGACGTTGGGAACTCGGTATACATGGAAGAAAAAGATTGATCCAGTCACCAGGAAGCCTTTGGTTAAAGTTCACTATTCGCCGGCTAAATGTTTGACTGAGATACCTCTGGAATCAGTTCCTTATTATTTTCTGAGAAGACTTGTGAAATGGGAACTTGATCCGCAGACTGGCGAAGCGGTTATCACTTTCGTTCCAGATTCTGAACCGTGGCCAGAAGTTGGAGGTATATGGAATTTGAAGCAAGCAACGTTTAGGCTGTATGATCCGATGAGTTTAATTAATTTTCATGAAAAGGATTTAAGAAAACTCTATGATAATCGGATTCGAGTTGGTCAGAAGAATGAATTCAACAGACGATTAGCACAACAGTTTTACAATGTTGTTACTGTTTGCGTAGCTAATGGAATTCATGCCGACGGCCAGTTTCCTGCGGGCTGGGTTTAAAGAAGATTTTTGAAGACCAAGCTGAAGACACGGGGGAGTTTGTTAGTACATGTTTAGTGTCTGTCAGTTGGTCTAGCTCGTAGTTTGTATTTAGATTAGCATTTCTGACTCCTGCGACGTAGCGCACTACGTCGCAGGTGCGACGTCAGGTATTGGGCCTGCGACGTAGCAGACGTCGCATGGGCTTGGGCCTGCGACGTAGCGTGCTACGTCGCAGGTGCCAGTTTTTGTATAAAAACGATTTGTGTTTTCTGTTTTAGGGTTGACGAAACCCTAAACGCAATTTGTCGAAATTCTCTGTAATCTGATCGAATATAAGCAATAATATTACGTTCGTTTGATATTGATTGCGTATTGATTGTTCGTGTGTTTGTTTGATAATCTAATCGTTGTTTCCGCCATCGATTGGATTGACTCGGTTCGTTCTAGATCCTAAGTAAGGGACAAACAGTTTTAATTAAAACGTCACCGAACTCTCCGAAAACTCGACCAACCGACAAAACAAACTAAGTTATGATTTATAACTTAAAAACAAAGTATTTTATTAAAATGCTTCAACTAAATTATCGGATATTATTTCGTATTTTAAAACGTATATTAAATCACGTATAAAATGATTTTAACGTTTAAACGACCGGGGAAACGAACACCGCACGGAGCGCAAACACGGAGGAGCAAAAAGTGGTGAGACCACATCATGTGGCCCCACCAAAACCGGCCCAAGGTGAGGGGGCATTAAGCCCTCACCTCCTTTCTCCTTTCCCACACTCAAACACAACACCTACACCTCAATCATTCTCTCCCTCTCTCTCTCTATCGGTCACTCTCTCTCTCTCTAAAACCGATTACAAAACACCCTAAAAACACCATTAAAACACCTCGGAAGCTAGGCTCGTTTTGAAGAAAAGTGATCACGTGAACGAGAGCTACAATCGTATCTTTTCGGATTTTCGTTTCGACAACTTTGTAAGTTTCCCGGCGACCCGAAACTTTTCCGATTACTTTTATTTTGCTAGATTATTGTTCCCCTAGCTAAATGATGTCCGAAAATATAATCTAAACTCGTTTTTGAACACTTTTACGAAAATGTCGGTTTTGGTCATTTTAAAGAAAACGACACCACAAACATTAAAAACGACTAACAATAGTTATTATGGACTTATTACAACATATTAAAACTAGTATAAAAGTTCTAGACCCAACGGAAACCGGAAAATACGTTTTCGGAAACTAAATTTCCGAACAGACCTCTTGTGTCGCATCGGACCGAAATCTCATACGACACAACACTATGTCGCATGTTATGTCGCACGTTATGTCGCAATATATGCGACACAACGCTTATGTCGCATTATATGTCGTACCATCTGCGACACAAAGTTTACCTATCGCTTGATTGCGACACAACGACTATGTCGTACCGTTGTGTCGTACCCTTGTCTGCGACACAATCATTGTGTCGCATAAACACTAAATCAGAAACAAACCCATACGACACAGACCTTATGTCGCATACGGTCTGCGACACAAGCCTTGTGTCGCAGAAAGCCCAGATCAGAAAAAAAAATATACTCTAAGTGTTAGAATCACTTTTCAAACTACTAAATCAAATACGATGCTACTTATACCTGAAAATACTATACTTTTGAAAGTATACAACAACACTTGAATACGTACAAGACTATGCCGAACTAACGTGAGATTTCACTCACACACGCACACCAGTTTACACTCGAAATACTTAGGAGATTACACTCCAACGAACTTACACTTGTACACTACACGGGATTACATCCGATACGAACTTACAAGTTCACTTACTAGTTACGTGCTGGATTACACGTTAACTGATACGAACATACACTCGAATACTTACGAGGTTTCACTCGTACCCTTTGGGGTTTAAGCCCATTGGAACTTACGCAAACGATACATGTTGTAATACAAACAAACGATTTTACGAGTATACTTTACAACTGTACCACTACTATGAATACATAATAATAATGGATGGAATTATTATTATACACTGATTAACAAACGAACCGTACAACTTTTATACAAACTACGATTTACAAACGAATACAAACGTACAAACAAACTAATGGACATTAACTAGTTTGGGAACAACTAGCATGGATACTTTACAAGTATTCCATTTACTTACTAAACCTTGTGCGTATTAGGACGCTAAGGGTGCTAGTACGGGAATACTACTTGCTTACTTACTACATTGACTGCCAGACTCAGGTGAGTCTTACAGCCCCTACTTTACTGTTTTTACTCAGGGGTGAGATGCATTACTGTTTTACATGAACACACAAAACTTACCTGCTGCCATGATTTACTTACTGTATGAGATTACGAATACGCCAACTGCATGAGTTTACGACTAATCCAATGAAATCCTCCTGAACCATAGTTGTTAGTTATGTGATAAGCGCGAGTTTTAGTATATGGATCCATATGGGACTGACAATCCCCGCCCGGGGTAGCAAGCACTACCACGAACCGTTCCTGTAGAAACGGGCGTTTCTTACTCGTTCCGTATGAATGTTTTGGATTACATTCATGAGGGGGTACCTATATTTACTGTACGTTAAGCTTCAACTATGGTGGCTCATGGCAATTGTATCAAACGGTTAGCATAACCTGCAACCACCACTTATTAAAACTTAAGTTAACGATGAGCATAACCTGTGATCGTTACTTACTGGCTGGCTATGATTTACAAAATACTACTTGTGTGTTCAACTGCTTACTTACTTACAAACCTGTGAGATTCACCAACCTTTTTGGTTGACCGTTTTAGTAATGCTTCTCAGGTACACAGCATCAGTAGGGATGCCCAGCAGGATAAGCTTTCTTAGCTCGAGTCTCCTGCATTTACAAGCTTGGAGATTTTTATACATTACTTTTGTACTAGCTGTTATGTATTAGAATCTCTAGGAATTTACTTGAACTCGAGCTTGTATTTTGAAACTACTTATGTATTAATGTAATAACTTTTCGAACGTCTCATTTAGAGTCGTTCACTGTATCCTTCGTGCTTGTGATTATTGATTAGTAACACCCAAAACATCGCTTCCGCAAACAGTAAATTTGGGGGTGTTACAGATTGGTATCAGAGCCTAAGGTTATAGTGAACTAGGTTGCATTTAGTGGGCCTAGACTATGACCGTTAGGCAGTATTCCTCATTAGGTATAACTGGTTCAGGAATTACAGCATACAAGTTTAATTTAACATAGCCTGATCAACTATGTACAATTAAATGAAGATGATGTGAGTTCTGAAAGGGGTTATGTTGAACCGGAATGCATTAGCTGACTCTGACCTCGAGAGAACCGGGACTTTTACTTGATTGTGCTAGACACATACTAGGCGGTTATGTGATATATATATATATATATACATAGACCTCTTTCCCCTGATACAATACTCTCTCTCTCGACTGCTGCGAATTTCATTTTTCAACTTACATTAAACAAACGACGACTCGATTCTCGTCATTCTGTCTTTATTTAACTTTTATGAATTCACGACTACCGGCTTACGTTCGAAGACTTCCACACCATTATAACCGACAACAATAGATACTCGAACATCCTTCGATATGAAGATCGAGACCTTGTTTTCATTTGCTATTCCTATCTAATTCGACGTTTATACCATTCTACAACGTACCCCACCGTACTGTTATATGTATCCCAATAAAATCATTTTCAACATAAGTCTCCGTCAGACATCAAATTATACAACCGATTTTTAACATCAAAATTTTATAACAAATGTATTTTTGCCAAACATGTTACAAAATTTCTTACAAAATGTTTTATAAAATTTTCAAAAATTTCGAAACTGTATAAACTTATTTATAACCCACAAACTTTGAACCAATTTCAACCGTTGACGAAATTTCTTTAAACGTACTAAATCATCACCGCCATAATTCTTATTCAAATCCTCACATGTTCTTTATTATTGTTTCAAGGAACATGCCTCCTCGACGTCAAATCATGCTCACTGAAGCCGAAGTAGCGGGTATAATTGCCCGTAGCGTGGCTCAAGCCCTAGCTACCCGAACATCAACCCCTGGTAGCGAAGATACAGCTACTAATGGACCACAACCCAAAACCTGCACCTACAAGGATTTCCATAACTGCAAGCCGCTGAACTTTGCGGGAACTGAAGGAGCAATCGGTCTGATTCGATGGACCGAGAAAATCGAATCAGTGTTCCTCATCTGCAACTGCAAGGAAGAGGATAAAGTTAAATTCGCCGCCAGCACCTTTTCTGACACCGCCCTTACTTGGTGGAACACTTATGCGCAAACGGTGAGCATTGCCGATGCTTACAAGCTACAGTGGGATGAACTAAAGAATATACTGAGGGGCGAGTACTGCCCAAGAGATGAGCTGAAGCAACTAGAGTTAGAATTCTGGAATCACAAGATGCAGGGTGACGACATCACCGGATACACCAACCGCTTTCACCAGCTGGCACTTTTGTGCCCATCCATGGTTGATCCTGAGTACAAAAGGATCGAAAAGTACGTTGATGGACTTCCCGAACGACTTCAAGATTTAGTTACCTCATCCAAACCGGGAACCATCCAGAGCGCCATTCGTATGGCTCATGAGTTAACGGCCAATTCTGTCCGCCGTGGCTCGACTTCAACCCCGTCTGCGAGTAACAAACGCAAATGGGAAGTGAGTCCCCACTCATCCAACACTACCTCCGACAAAAAGCCTGCAACAGTCAATGCCAATGACTCAAGGGCTTACAAGGGGAGCAAGCCTTACTGCTCCAACTGTAATCGCCATCATAACGGCTCCTGTCCCTGCACTAAGTGCAAGAAATTCGGGCACCTGGCCCAAGACTGCCGAACCAACCTCACTGGTACTGATACTTCTGCACCCAAAACCTGCTATGAGTGCAATGGTACCGGGCACTTCAGGAAGGATTGCCCTAAGCTGAAACCCCGAACCAACAATACAAGGAGTAGAGCTTATGTAATCAATGCTAGGGAGGATGACCCAAACCCGAGACTCTGTGATTTACTCAACCCGGGTACGCTTATTCTTTGACTACCCGAATCTGTTTTCTCATAAATCTCTCGCTTAATGACTTATGTATAACTGTACTTTATTCTGTGTGTTTTCTTTGATCCTAAGTACACAATAGGATTAGGAAACGACCGACTACTTAAATCCCGACAACACAATTTGCCTTACACTTCCGATACAGTAACCCAAACTCCCTTCCCAATTCTCTCACACTGGTTGAGACCGGGAACTCGTATGCTATTCGTTACTTTAAACAGATAAATTAATATAACTTCACTTACTTGAGGCAAATTCTTAAATATAACACTTATTTCGTAGGAAATGACAACTCACTCCGTCAACAACCCTACACTGCAAAATGAACTGCTCAGTGAGGAACCGAAGATGTTTCCTTACCTCCTCGAACTCGAGTGTGATACAGAACACTCCGCTGAATCAGCAATGGCACCTGCTGTCCCTGCTCCGCAAATTGCTGCAAGAGCATCAGTTGATGAAACCTTGACTGCTGAATCAGTCAGCCACCTCAACAAAACTATTGAATCGCTGCAAAAACAACTTACCGAAGCACGGGAAGACATTGATGACCTACGACGAATTGCTTTCCAAAATGACATACGTATGCGTGAGTACGAACTACGTTTGATAGCTTTAGAAAACCCTACTTCACCACCAACTTCACAAAGTACTCCTACTGAAGAGGATACCGACACCGACTGTACGTCACCTCCAACGAAAAGAGTGAAGATTACTCCCTCCAAACCCACCGGAAATTACTTGGGAAAGAAACCTTTCTGTTTCCGATGCACTCGGCATCATGAAGGACCGTGTACCATACCCGCCGGTCAATGCAAATCCTACCCTAAAAGTACGAATCCTCCTAAGGTGAAACTCTGCTTCAACTGTGGGAGTGCTGGCCATCTCAAGGCCCAATGCCCACTACCTTCAGGCAACAAAATTTAGGGTACGTTACCACCTGACGATTTCCTGATTTCAAACACTGTAGGACCTACCCTACTACTGTAGGCTACTAGTACGCATCGTAACCACCTGACGAATAACGAACTACCGATTACTACTTTGAACAAATTTCGGGACGAAATTCTCCTAACAAGGGGAGAATGTAACAACCCCAAAATTTAGGGTAAATTTAAAATTTTCCAAATTACATGTTTACTACTTGTATTTAATATGAAATAGGACTAATACATTACTTACTTATTATATATATGGATGGAATATATATACGCGTATACGATTCGTTCAAATCGTATAAAACTACAATTGTACAAACATACGGACGTTGGTAAAACAAATATTAAATAATGTGAAATTATTTAATTACTTTGACTATTACTTTATATTATGTTTATAATATAACGGAAAACGTACGTTTTAATTAAAACGTCACCGAACTCTCCGAAAACTCGACCAACCGACAAAACAAACTAAGTTATGATTTATAACTTAAAAACAAAGTATTTTATTAAAATGCTTCAACTAAATTATCGGATATTATTTCGTATTTTAAAACGTATATTAAATCACGTATAAAATGATTTTAACGTTTAAACGACCGGGGAAACGAACACCGCACGGAGCGCAAACACGGAGGAGCAAAAAGTGGTGAGACCACATCATGTGGCCCCACCAAAACCGGCCCAAGGTGAGGGGGCATTAAGCCCTCACCTCCTTTCTCCTTTCCCACACTCAAACACAACACCTACACCTCAATCATTCTCTCCCTCTCTCTCTCTATCGGTCACTCTCTCTCTCTCTAAAACCGATTACAAAACACCCTAAAAACACCATTAAAACACCTCGGAAGCTAGGCTCGTTTTGAAGAAAAGTGATCACGTGAACGAGAGCTACAATCGTATCTTTTCGGATTTTCGTTTCGACAACTTTGTAAGTTTCCCGGCGACCCGAAACTTTTCCGATTACTTTTATTTTGCTAGATTATTGTTCCCCTAGCTAAATGATGTCCGAAAATATAATCTAAACTCGTTTTTGAACACTTTTACGAAAATGTCGGTTTTGGTCATTTTAAAGAAAACGACACCACAAACATTAAAAACGACTAACAATAGTTATTATGGACTTATTACAACATATTAAAACTAGTATAAAAGTTCTAGACCCAACGGAAACCGGAAAATACGTTTTCGGAAACTAAATTTCCGAACAGACCTCTTGTGTCGCATCGGACCGAAATCTCATGCGACACAACACTATGTCGCATGTTATGTCGCACGTTATGTCGCAATATATGCGACACAACGCTTATGTCGCATTATATGTCGTACCATCTGCGACACAAAGTTTACCTATCGCTTGATTGCGACACAACGACTATGTCGTACCGTTGTGTCGTACCCTTGTCTGCGACACAATCATTGTGTCGCATAAACACTAAATCAGAAACAAACCCATACGACACAGACCTTATGTCGCATACGGTCTGCGACACAAGCCTTGTGTCGCAGAAAGCCCAGATCAGAAAACAAAATATACTCTAAGTGTTAGAATCACTTTTCAAACTACTAAATCAAATACGATGCTACTTATACCTGAAAATACTATACTTTTGAAAGTATACAACAACACTTGAATACGTACAAGACTATGCCGAACTAACGTGAGATTTCACTCACACACGCACACGAGTTTACACTCGAAATACTTAGGAGATTACACTCCAACGAACTTACACTTGTACACTACACGGGATTACATCCGATACGAACTTACAAGTTCACTTACTAGTTACGTGCTGGATTACACGTTAACTGATACGAACATACACTCGAATACTTACGAGGTTTCACTCGTACCCTTTGGGGTTTAAGCCCATTGGAACTTACGCAAACGATACATGTTGTAATACAAACAAACGATTTTACGAGTATACTTTACAACTGTACCACTACTATGAATACATAATAATAATGGATGGAATTATTATTATACACTGATTAACAAACGAACCGTACAACTTTTATACAAACTACGATTTACAAACGAATACAAACGTACAAACAAACTAATGGACATTAACTAGTTTGGGAACAACTAGCATGGATACTTTACAAGTATTCCATTTACTTACTAAACCTTGTGCGTATTAGGACGCTAAGGGTGCTAGTACGGGAATACTACTTGCTTACTTACTACATTGACTGCCAGACTCAGGTGAGTCTTACAGCCCCTACTTTACTGTTTTTACTCAGGGGTGAGATGCATTACTGTTTTACATGAACACACAAAACTTACCTGCTGCCATGATTTACTTACTGTATGAGATTACGAATAAGCCAACTGCATGAGTTTACGACTGATCCAATGAAATCCTCCTGAACCATAGTTGTTAGTTATGTGATAAGCGCGAGTTTTAGTATATGGATCCATATGGGACTGACAATCCCCGCCCGGGGTAGCAAGCACTACCACGAACCGTTCCTGTAGAAACGGGCGTTTCTTACTCGTTCCGTATGAATGTTTTGGATTACATTCATGAGGGGGTACCTATATTTACTGTACGTTAAGCTTCAACTATGGTGGCTCATGGCAATTGTATCAAACGGTTAGCATAACCTGCAACCACCACTTATTAAAACTTAAGTTAACGATGAGCATAACCTGTGATCGTTACTTACTGGCTGGCTATGATTTACAAAATACTACTTGTGTGTTCAACTGCTTACTTACTTACAAACCTGTGAGATTCACCAACCTTTTTGGTTGACCGTTTTAGTAATGCTTCTCAGGTACACAGCATCAGTAGGGATGCCCAGCAGGATAAGCTTTCTTAGCTCGAGTCGCATGCATTCACAAGCTTGGAGATTTTTATACATTACTTTTGTACTAGCTGTTATGTATTAGAATCTCTAGGAATTTACTTGAACTCGAGCTTGTATTTTGAAACTACTTATGTATTAATGTAATAACTTTTCGAACGTCTCATTTAGAGTCGTTCACTGTATCCTTCGTGCTTGTGATTATTGATTAGTAACACCCAAAACATCGCTTCCGCAAACAGTAAATTTGGGGGTGTTACAAGTATACAATACTATAGTATACCGAATCTTTATTATACAGAAACTTTGTTATGCAGAATTTGATTTTACACAGAAACTATGTTATACAGAACTGGATCCATGCAGAACTTGATGTACTCAGAAACTCTATTTTTACAGAACTGGATCCATGCAGAACTTAATTTACTCAGATACTCTATTTATACAGAACTGGATCCATGCAGGACTTGAATTACTCAGAAACTCTATTTTTTTTACAGAACTCTGTTTTACAGAACTTTGATATGCAGAAACTCTATTTTTTTTTACAGAACTCTGTTTTACAGAACTTTGATATGCAGAACTTGATTTCACACAGAAACTGTTTTAACAGAACTTTATTACGCGGAACTTGACTTAACACAGAAACTCTATTTTACAAAACTCTATTTTACAAACAGAAAACCTTGTGTTTACATGATTCCTTTACAGATTAAACCTATGAACTCACCAACTTTATGTTGACCCTTTTAGTATGTATTCTCAGGTTTACAGACGCAGTAGGACTACCCACAGGAAACAAGACAGTAGGATGCTTTTGGAAAGCATAGCTCGAGTCGCATATTTTCAAATAGGAGATTTAAATTGCATTATGACATTTTGTATCAACGATTATGTATTATAAATCTCTAGACTATGTTTGCGAGCTTTAGAATCTTATGTAAGCTTTTATTTATGGAATGTAACGTTTTCAAACGTCTCATATAGAGGTCGTTTGCTTTAATCTTTGTGTTGTGATATTTGATTTGGTCGTAGCCCCCATGACACCTCATGTTTCCGCTGCCACGTGTTTCGGGGGTGCGACAGATTGGTATCAGAGCCAGGTTATAGCGAACTAGGATTGCATTAGTGACCTAGACTATAACCGTTAGGTTAGTATTCTTGTTTGGTATGACTGGTTCAGCAATTGCATCAATTGAATTTAATTTAACATAGCCTGATCAACTATGTACAATTAAATGAGATTCGATGCAAGACCTGAAATGGTTATAGTGAACGAGAATACAGTAGTAGACATAGACCGAGGATAGAACGGGACCAACCTATATACGTGCTTATGTGCTAGGCTTTTATGTGTATATATATATATATGTATAATCTTACGTACACTAAACTTATTTGCCACCTTTCATGGCAACCACTCCTACAGCTACGTCACCCGACTCTGAAAATGAGACTCAACTCTTATTTACCGCTGAGGAGACTTCCACGGTACCACTTGCCCAACCGCATAGGGTAACTACATAATCGAATAGGACTCACTTGAGAAGAATCTACTTTAGGATTCGCCAACCAAACAAGTCACATCTACTTCACCCACTTCTTTCCGCTTGCAACTAAATAACTCGGGAACACGTATAGAACTTAAACTTTACGATACTTCGTCACTTAGACGGACTATACCTACTTCCGCCACTTCACTTTCTCCACCCGCTCTCGACCTAGACATATGAATCGCGTGTGTTTTACACCACTAGAGGGACTGACTAATAGACCTCCTCGGACTAGACCTTATCCTATTCATACTATTTCTACTTGATCTCGTTAGGTCACTATTTTGACACGTTCGTTAAACGATTTACCCATAACTTGATTCGCGACTTTGAATGCTCCGAACACCTTTATCAAGCATTCGTTCATTTCGAAACAATAACATAGTCATGATTGACTATTTCAAGAACACTACTCGGTCATTGTCATGACTACCTTTTGAAACTACGATTTGGCTATTTACAACTCTTGAGACGCGGAGAATCTTCCGACATGAATACCCCCCCCCCCCCCCCATACGCATAGGAACCCGCTCATCATGCCGTTCTGGTACTAGCTGTTAGACTACGCCGCCACGAGAATAGAATAGATGATATGGATTTTTCACAGACGTAAACTTTCAACGGATTTTTGACAAAACAAAATTTTCAACACTTTTCAATAACTAGAGCTTTCAACGAATTTTTGCGAAACAGAGTCTTTCAACGTGCTGACAAGAGTTTCCAACGTATTTTGATTGACATTAAAGTTTTTAACAGATATTATGATGACATTTTTAACAAATAAAAACCGTACCTATAGACAAACACTTGATTTTCACTTAATTTTTCTCAAAGATCTATGTTTTCTAACGAACGATAACGACTTATACTTTGAAACACCTGCTGGTCTTCTAACGATTTACATATTGAAAATACGTTTACAACGATTTATATTGGATGTGATCCAACGAATTACTCATAACTTGCGAATTGTTTACAAACTGGTTTATTGACAGTTTTAACAAACTATTTATTGGAATCCAATTACTACTTTCATTTTTCTTTTATCAAGATTTGACCACTACTTTGACTTGTACGTCAACGAATTACCCAATACCCGAGACATAATACACGCTTCCTACTACGATTCCTACAACGAACCACATAGGAATGTTTTCCTACTACGAACCCTATAATAAATGACCTTACTATGACCGACTATTTAGGAATACTTGTCCTACTTATAGTACACGGGGAAATTTTTCCAAACGTATACGAACGGATGTGTTTACATCACGAAATAACAATCAGAACAACAACGCTCGACAGAACCCATAACATTGTTACGGGTACGTTACCTCTCAATAACTTGACTATTTTCAATCTTATTCGGTACTAAATTACGCGATCGCGCCCCACAAACTTAGAAGCTAAGAATAACGCATAAATTACAGATTGATTTTAGCCGTGAAATCGTAAATCAGAACCTCATTTTGAACTTAGCAGACAAAACTTTTCTCCCTAGACATAATAAACCATCGGAATTTCCATTCTCTTTCCTTTCTCGATGCCATCTAAAATCTCAGCCGAATAGTTGCCATGAGAAACCTATTGTATTCTTACTGTTACCAGTAGAACATCGATCTAACGAGGGGAGAAAAGATAAAACAAGAATTGTTTCATTAAGAAACCTACAGAAACCTTACAACAGAAAACCAAGAACTTAGACCCTGATGGCTTACCCATCATCAAGGCCCAGTGAATCTCAAGACGAAGTCTGAATTCACTAGAACCACCCACTTACTCTCTCACTGACCCCACACAGACCGTGACTGAAAACAAATTTCGGGACGAAATTCTCCTAACATGGGGAGAATGTGACACCCGACGATTTAGGGTTACTGATTAACCTACTAGAAATCCTAATTACGTGTGTTTAGTTTAGTATTAGGCTAAATACTTGTAATTACTTGTAACTATTTGTGTATTTATGTGAATATACACTCCCGTAATTGATTATATTACGCTTATGTAATTAGTTGTAATTACACTTACGCAATTTGGTGAAATTGTGCAAAACAACCGGACGAAGTCCGACAAATTATACGACGTTGGTGAAAACATTTCTATAAATAACTTAAATCTATTTTTAGAAGTTATTTACCATATATTATTATTTTGTTAAAATAATACACGAAAAACTTAGGCGTTTTGACTAAAACGTCTCAAACGCAACAGAAACGCGCGGAACGCACCCGACAATCGAGCGAAAGCTAAAATATATTTTAATAATTTAAATATATTATTTTGTATGAAATTATTATTGAAAACATCTTATAATGATTCGTCAATAAAAACGTCTATTTAAAACGTTACGCGATTAAAACTTCGTACGACTAGCGCGCAAATCGAGGCCAACGAATTATCGGAACATTTCTAAAAGAGTTTTCAAGTATTATATTAAATATTTCAAGGGGAAATATCGAAATTTAAATCGTTAAATAAAAACGTCAACTAAATATTTAACGTACGAATAAACGTCTAAACAATCGAGCAAATGAACGTAAAACGCAACAATTTAAGCTAAGAATGAAAAATGACCAAAATGCCCTTGATGGGACCACCTTGGGCCGGCCCCAAGGCCACCACCCCAAATTGCCCACTCACCACACATGCAAAATCAAATCATGACTCTTTCTTACACCACCACTACTTTCACATGCAAATGATCAAACTCACCATTCACTCAAAACACTTGTACATTTTCACACTTTTCCCTCCACCATCTCTCTAAAAACCAGACTTCCCTCTCTCTAAAAATCAGTACCTAAACCACCATAATCCACCTCTCAAACAATATCAAGTTAGAAGGAAAGAAGCTAGGATCAACACCATCATCATCCTCTTTTGTTCTTCTTCATCATTCTTTGTGAGAATCACTAACTCCCTTCACTTATTTTACTTTTAATCTACTGATTATGATGTTATTAAGCTCTATCAACAAGATTATGTCCAAACCTTGTGCTAAAATACGTTTTTATAACTTATACTTTAACATGCATGAATCTGCCTAAAAATCGACAGTTCACGAAAATATTTGTATAAAATCATCTGTTAAGAGTTAGAGGTCGAATTCTTTTTTAAAATTTGCGTATGGAAAAGATCTACAACTTTCGTGTTTTACACTTTTTCCAGAAACGTACTCGTTTTTCTCTACGAGCCGATTTGTAGGACTGACCTGTAGGTTTTCAATAAATCTGTTCGGAACTTTCTCGGAATTAATTAAATATGTTAATGGACCCATTGGAAGCTGAAAATTTGATATGTTAGTCTAGACTCATTGTAGATCAGTTGGTAAAAATTTGGAAGTTTGATTTGGAATAGAGATAGGTGAAATCAGTTGGCGTAATAACCCGACAAAAACCGAAACATGGAATCTTGAAGTTGTAAAGTACATTTTAAAAACCGACACCTCGGGATGATCCTGACATGAGCCGACAATTTTTATGAGCTTTATTAACTGAGATATGGGTTGGGAAAAAGTTTCGGGTCAAACCGAGTAGGTTTGACCAAGTCAACAAAAACGGCTCGGCGGCTAAAAACGACAAAACTTACTGTTTTTGGAAAGTGGTAACAAAAAAAAAATGGTTTTGGGAGACTTAGTTAGTAAGTTGGACCAAAAACTAAACTTAGAAAGTTTCCCGAATTAGAAACCGACACTTAGAACACTTGGATTTGATAAGTGACTCATGAAATTGGTAAGTGTCTCATAAATTGATAAGTGACTCATAAAATCAGTAAGTGTCTCATGAAATTGGTAAGTGACTCATAAAATCAGTAAGTGTCTCATGAATTGGTAAGTGACTCATTAAATTGGTAAGTGACTCTATAAATTAGAAGTGACTCATAGTTTGACCAAGGTTGACCAGGTTTGACTAGGTTTGACCAGGTTTGACCAGTTTGACCAGTTTGACTAGGTTTGACCACGTTTGACCAGTTTGACCAGGTTTGACCAGGTTTGACCAGGTTGACCAGGTTTGACCAGTTTGACTAGGTTTGACCAGGTTTGACCAGTTTGACCAGGTTTGACCAGGTTTGACCAGTTTGACCAGGTTTGACCGGTTTGACCAACTTTGACCAGCTTTGACCAACGAGTTGACCAACTTTGACCTACGGTTTAAGACTTATACAAACTAAAATAATCTGTTCGCAACACACGATATGTACTAATAAATATTATACAACAAAACAAACTTAATAATAATGTCTAAATGAATTATTATTACAAACTTTCACCAACGGGTCGTACATGTTTTTAGTAAACGAACTTGAACAACTTATTTGGACATACTAGTTGATGAACTAGCCTTAGGTGGACATTAACCCTCCACCTACACGATTGGCTTAAGTGGACATTGACCCCCACTTATACAATCGCTATAGATGGTCTTTTGAGACATCTACTTACACAACCTTATACGTTTAGGACGTTAGAAGGTTGCACATTGGATCACACCTTGCTTGCTATTTGATATTGCTTGCTTACTATTTGCTAGAACTCAGGTGAGTTTCATAGCCCCATTTTTACTTGTTTTTGAACTGTTTTGGGGTGAGAATACATACACACAGAAACTTTTACAGATTTTTACTTATGATTGCTAGAAACATAAACAGAAACAGAAACAGAAAACAGAACATATACTAGTTGCATGAGTAGCAGAACTAATCCACCAATAAGACCTCAATTTCATGGTTCGTTAATTTCATAAAGCGCGAATAATTGTGAATAGATCTATTTGGGATTGACAATCCCGTCCAAGCTGGTCGCTCCAGCTAACCCACGGGCGCATAATTATTTGAATCAGGATGTGTCCCGGATTAGACACATAGAGGCAGCAGAATTTGTTAAAGCTTCGAATACATGAGCTCATGGCAATAGTAAACAGGACTATAGTATACAATACTATAGTATACCGAATCTTTATTATACAGAAACTTTGTTATGCAGAATTTGATTTTACACAGAAACTGTGTTATACAGAACTGGATCCATGCAGAACTTGATGTACTCAGAAACTCTATTTTTACAGAACTGGATCCATGCAGAACTTAATTTACTCAGATACTCTATTTATACAGAACTGGATCCATGCAGGACTTGAATTACTCAGAAACTCTATTTTTTTTACAGAACTCTGTTTTACAGAACTTTGATATGCAGAAACTCTATTTTTTTTTACAGAACTCTGTTTTACAGAACTTTGATATGCAGAACTTGATTTCACACAGAAACTGTTTTAACAGAACTTTATTACGCGGAACTTGACTTAACACAGAAACTCTATTTTACAAAACTCTATTTTACAAACAGAAAACCTTGTGTTTACATGATTCCTTTACAGATTAAACCTATGAACTCACCAACTTTATGTTGACCCTTTTAGTATGTATTCTCAGGTTTACAGACGCAGTAGGACTACCCACAGGAAACAGGACAGTAGGATGCTTTTGGAAAGCATAGCTCGAGTCGCATATTTTCAAACAGGAGATTTAAATTGCATTATGACATTTTGTATCAACGATTATGTATTATAAATCTCTAGACTATGTTTGCGAGCTTTAGAATCTTATGTAAGCTTTTATTTATGGAATGTAACGTTTTCAAACGTCTCATATAGAGGTCGTTTGCTTTAATCTTTGTGTTGTGATATTTGATTTGGTCGTAGCCCCCGTGACACCTCATGTTTCAACTGCCACGTGTTTCGGGGGTGCGACATTTTAAGAGCTTATGGGAGCTTGTAGCTTGTAGCTTATGGTTTTCATAAGCTCTGTTTGGCTAAGTAGCTTATGAGTAGCTTATGGTTTCCATAAGCTCCAAAACCATAAGCTACTTGAAGTAGCTTATGGAAGTAGCTTGTAGCTTATGGAAAATGAAATTACATAAATACCCTCCAATTATATATCATTTTTTAAAATTAATATACTTGTCCTTTTATGTCATTTTACATTCATAAGCTACAAGCTTCAGCTACTCTGCCAAACACAAATATTACCAAAAGCTACAAGCTACCAGCTCCAGCTACAAGCTACCAACTCCGGCTACAAGCTCCAGCTCCAGCTACAAGCTCCACCTACCAACTAGTTGTGCCCAAACATACCCTTTACCACCGCTTTCAATACCAAATTTTGGTGATCGTCCCTGCAACCGCCTGAAACGAACCATGGCCATCATCAAAACCCTAAAATCCACTCCCTTCATAACTCTCCTCCTTCTCCTTCTTCTAACCACCACCACATCTTCCTCGTTCCCCATTCCCACAACAACAACTTCTTCTTCACTCCACTCTCTCTTCTCTCTCTCCCACTCTCTCCTCACGCGCGTCGCCAACCTACGCGCTTCTCGCGGCGACATTCCCGGATCTCTCAGGCTCAAATCCATTGCTGATAAACTCGAAAAACAGAGCCGTGGCTTTAGTTTCTATGGGGTTATGTGGTCTCTTGGTTGGGATTACTTCAAGAATTACGCGTGGAGAGATGCTGGAACGGCATCGTTTCAGATGTTTGGTGCCGTGTCTGATTTGAATCAGTTCATTCAGATTTTGAATAAGTTGGACTCGGATGTTGACCGAGTTGACTGGGTCACACGGAATCATGCCACCCTGCTTAATCTCTCTAATTCTCTGTTTAATCGCCTACTCAAAGTCTTCACTCATTCGGTAACAAAAGATTTTTTTTATTTGTTTGTTTCTTTTAGATTATTTAAAATATATAGTTGCAAAATTTCTGGTTAATGACTTCCGGTTGATAAATGTAGTTGCAAAATTTGGGGTTGATAACTTCCCATCCCATTGTTTATATGTGAATTTGTGGGTATTTTGGATTAACTTCTTTTTCTGAAGTTCCCAAATAAAATGACTCCGAGCTTGTGCTCTAAAATAATTCTCGGCTTATCTCACGCTTTGCATATGACTAAAAGACCTCAATTTAAGCTCAATCTCTGTGAAGTAATAGTTAGTAGGCTAAATTCGTTTACGTGTGTGAATCTGTATTTGGATGTATATGTGTAGATTGAATTAGAGGAATGATTATGCAAGTATGATCTTTCTTTATGTGACCAGTTCATTAGGTGAATTGGTGCAGAGGCGTACTTCTATGCAAAGTAGACTAAATATACGTAACGAATGTGATTAGGGCAGATTTAATTAAGTTTGAGGTATTATGGGACTAAACAAATAAAATGAATACGATTACAATAAGGTCAAATGTGAGTAAATGCTAAATTGAACTTGATATTTAACTGGAAAATGATAATGATGACTATAAAGGACAATCAAATGCGTTAGAAGAAGCATGCAGAGCTAGTCTTGGCAATAAATTATGCAAGTTATTTGACAAAAGGGCCAGAAGTCAACCTTGCTTTTAAAATCAGCTTCAAAGGAAATGATTTTTATTTTCAAAGAGGAATATGCAGTTTTTGAATTCTATGGTGTAAATATGATTAAAGTTTTCCCTGAAAATGTTAGTACCAAAAAGATACAGGAGTTACTTCAACTTCTAGATAGAAGATCTCAAGTGTTTGATCAAATCTTGAATAAATTGATGATGAAAGTTGTTGAGGATCATGAAGTTGTATGGGTTTAAGTTAATGTTAGGACACTCAGCATGAGTTTTTTTTTTCTTCTTCTTTTTCTTCCTGTTGGACCATGAAAAGTTCATTTCATTATTATGGGTATTCTTGAAATTATGTGAATCTGACTTTTTGCGTATTAATATTGATGATAATATTGAGCTACAAGTTTTCTGTACATGATAATTCATTATTTTTAAGCTACATCTTTTGGTTTCCTAAAAGTGGTGTCATGCTAATGCAGGGTCCATTGAAGGATGCAGTTGAGATAGTAAGAACTGAAATTGTGGATGGTGGATTACTACGGGACTGCCTTGAATTGGGTAGCAGTGATTTGAAAGGTTTGATGCAGATATTAAAAGATGTTGCTTCAAAGTACCCTTCTACTAGTGACAAAACCGAGTTATGAGCGTGTATCCTGACTGACTTCTCTGTAAGTTCAATTCACCCACGCTTTCTTGATAAATGGGGAATTTTGTTGCGCTTTGCCATCTAATTCTCAAAATATTTCTTATCATCTAGATAGATTGACACTCTAAGGGTCTAAAGTGCATTTCGTAGATTATGTTGGTGACTATTTGATAAGCTTGTTTCTTTATTGTATAAAGTATATATGCTTAAATCTCATGCTATGTGATGACGACTCACCATATTCATTTGATTAATGCTTTGGTGTTAATCTGCACACGACATGATTTTCCCTCTTATTAAAAATTTCAAATGATTTTCTATTAATTGAAAAAAATTTGACAGAACTGAAAGTAAGTAAAACATTTTCAAGAAACCATTCTAATTGTAAAACTGAAACTCCAAACTTCTTCTTTCTACACTTTCTTCTTCTTTATTTATCTCTCTTACATTTTTTATATAATAATTATAGTATTTAAATTAAGAACAACTAATTTATGTTATACTCATTCTTTTATTTTTAGATTTTCAATCAAACCAATACCGATTGTTAAAACCAATTACAAAACCAACACACCCCAAAAAGATAAAAGAAAGTTACACAGAATTAATAAACACTTTTCTTAACTGTTGTTTTATTTCTATTAAATGCTGTAAGAGGGTAGACATCTAATACCTCTAATCCCTGTTGGATTAACACTTTTGGTACAAATGGTTTATATAAGTATTTAGATATATAGGTATATAGATAGATAGTGTGCAGAATTAGATCTGAAAATATGCATCAGGTGTAAGTGATGAAATGGGTGATTGATTCTTGCCCATTCTAATAAACCTGGCAAAAGATTTCGGCATCGAGTATTTTGAGTGTGTAGAAGATTTAATCCCTATCAACATGTGTGTAAAAAGTATTCCACAAAGCAGCCTTGTTTGAAGCACTGCTTGGGTCATTGTAATTATTGTTTTTAGGGTTAAAGAAGGTGGAATTTTGATGTACTCTTAAAACTCCCAAATTTCTATATATAGAATTGATTATTGCAAACTTCATAATATCATATTTATCTTTTCAATTAATCAAAATTTTCACATATAACTTAGAAGTTTTATTGATTTAAAGATATTGAAATGAGTATATATGAAAATCTTAATGCTTTGAAGGATATATACTATATTATGAAGTTTGCGTCACTATGCAACACACTAAAATGTTTCATCAACATGTTGTGTCATTTTACCTTCTATTAATTTGGTTTGACTAATGTTTTTTACTTTCACAAGCTGTTGTATTCATACCTCGTTAACATTCTAAAATATTAGAAGTACTTTTTCATAGTAGGTGGTGTATCTTCTCACCTGTTTTTATATGCACCCGTTGATCCTTTTCAGTCATAAGAGCTATTTCAAAGTGTACGCTTCTCTATTTCTAGTTATGATATAAGAAGCAACATATTGGTTTTCCACTTAGCTTGAAGATCATGTTGATATAGTTCTTGGCACTAGAAATGAATGTGCCCCTATTAATTATTCATAATCCTCATTTTACTATTAAACTGTACCATAATTTTTTCTCTAGTGGAATTAAGAAGATCAAGCATGGTTTATAGCGCCCTCCACCTATCCAAGATGTAAATGTGTCCAAAATATAGCTAGTAATGTAATCACACCTGATAGTCGTGCCAAACTTGCTTCTACTTCATATCTTCCTTTGATAACCTGTCATGTCCACTAACACAACATGTTCTTGCAGTGCCCTACTTAGTTAAGTTAAAGAAGTCACCACGAAAGTGTTTCTTGAAGTTGCTATGTAAGTGTCTCATGCATTCTTGATGCTCAACATTAGGATAAACTTCTGTGATGGTTACTTTAAGTTCTAAACATTTTGGATACTCGATAAGATAACAAGACCATTTGGTGTCCCGGTTGTTTTTTTTAATGATAGGAGAAATCACACCGTAAGCTACATGAAATATAGTCACCGTCGAATACATGTGGCAGGGCAACGACCGGTACACCGTTGAACTTCCCTTTCAAATGGCAAGCATCAAGACCGACTTAACGATGATAACCTCCAAGAATTCTATAAAGAAAACTGCTAGTATAATAAAAAAACGTTCGAAATGAATCTTGTCCCCTTTGTTTAAAAATGAATGTCAACAACACTTCTCGTCTTCCTGTTTCGTAGTTTCTCTTTGAAAACATTTACCTTTAAGGAGTTTTTCTGCTTGCCCTACATATCAATGTAAGCTTGTTTTTATCCTTCGAAGATTAAAAATATTGACGTAGTTTTTTATAAGCTAAATCTTTAACTGTGCTGGTGAGGCATCCTTTTTTTTTTAAAAAAAAACCCTAGGTGAATAAGATCAACTATCCTTTTGTATAAGATCCAAAAGGTAGTATTTTTTTTCCCAAAAAAATTGTAAAACGGGGTTGCCTCTCATGCAGAGTTGTAGTAGTGGATTATGAAATTCTGCAATGTTAGATGTACCATATTTGAGTCTTTAGAGGAAAATAACATGTTTGCTTTGATAGGAAAATTCAAGATGAATGATTTTAAAGAGGAACTACAAAATGAGAAGTTGGAGTTTGTTGTTCACATTCAATTTGTAATAAAAAGGGACACGGTGTATTTTGAACGCTTTTTTATTTGACAAGTAGCTTGCTCTATAGGATTTCTTGGTAGTAGTCAACCTTATGTTGTTGTTCTTATGCTTTTCGTTTGATGGGGAAGTTAAACATGTTGCCACAGGTATCGATGGGAAAGATTACATATTTCTATTGCTGATTGTGTGCTTGAATTAAAGAATATAAAGTAATGGGCATGTTTTCTCCGGTCAATAAAAGGCAATTAGGACACGAAAGGGGTTTTGGTCATCTCATCAGATATGCCAAAAGGGTTGGATGAAGCTTTTATACAAGCTCATTTCCGATTTTTAGCATCGAAAATGCATCACACACTTAGATAGCAACTTCAATAAACAATTTCACGCAGACTTCTTCAATTTCACGTTGTGGGCCATAGGGTGCTGCAAGAACATACTGTGTTAGTAAGCATGACAAGTTTAACAAGGAAATTGATGATGTGCGTGCATTTCTTAATGAGAATTATAAGAAGATATGGAGATGAAGCACGTTTGGCATGTGTGCCAAATGTGATTGCATTACTGAAAGTTGGTGAAAAACATTTTATTCTTGGATAAGTGGAGTACGCTATCTAGTGCATAGTCTTCTTGATTTCAGTAGGAAAAAGGTTCTAGTGCCAAGAATCATCTCAATAGAATCTCCAAGACAAGTGGAATGGGTTATATCTATTATAGACGGTACTATTTTGAATTCGTTATACATAAAATGTATTTACAAATTAATGTTCTTTTCATTTATTTTTATTTTATTTTTTATGTCAAACTTGGTTGAATATGAAGTTCGTGGAAGTGGTGACAAACTGAGCTGAATAGAAATGCAATTGGGAAGTTGTAACCGGATAAGAAATGCATGAGATCAATATCTTTTGTGAGCACATATCAAGCTTTTCCAGGATTAGAAAGTCGATCTATTATCAATTTCTTGATGTGTTTTGTGTGTGTGTGTTTTTTTTTGTTTGTTAAGATAAAATAAAAATGCCAACGCCCAACGAGGTAAGAATACAAAAGAAAGATTGTGCAAGTAAGAAGAAAGCCAAACCAAGTTTGATGAAGGGTAGAATGATACAGCATGCTAATAAAATTCTTTAGTGAGTGATAAATAATAAATGTGATAGACTTTGATCTCCTGTTTTTGAGTTGCTACTATAGTTTGATTTTGTTTGCATCAATTCTTTTCTTCTTTGCCAGACTCAATTGGGTTGCTGAATTTATTTACTTTTCACATCAGTGTTCTCATTGGCCGGTTATTATTCTTCGTTTGAGTTCTTATTTAACATTTTTTTTACTGTTAGTTTAATTAGCATTTGAGTTTTCATTTTAACGTGACAGTCAGTAATGATTTAGCATTTGCGTTCAGCACAATAGTTTAAAAGATGGACATGTCTTCCTGAAGTGAGATCACAGTAATACAAGTATGTATATTTGCTTGGTTGTAACATCCACTTAAGTTTTTGTGGGGTAATGAATTGCATATAAATGTAGTTGTGTTATTATTTACTAAGTTGTACTCTCCTTGATACTTTTCGAAAGACAAACATTCAGTGAACTTCGATTGTTTTTAGTTATTTACTACGAGGGGTAAATCTGGAAATATTGATCTATATGATTAAATGAGTATGTATGAAAAATCTAACGGTTTTGAAGGTTATATCCACTATGAAGGTTGCTAGTGTACATGTATATACTTGGATTGGAAGTTTTAGGAGGATGTATATGAAATCCCGCCAAAGCTTGAAAGTGTACAATGTAAAGAAAACGATAGATGTGCCAGTTATATTGGTTGAGTTGTTGAGACAAATGGTAATAGTATGATGTACAGTGTTAGAGTTGTGGAAACCAAAGTGATGTTTGGCTAAGCATATTTGATGTACTTATCATATATCGTTATCGTAACAATATAGGTTTACTTTCTTACCCCAAACACTTATTCAGCTTTTTACTTATTGAGTTTCATGAGGTGTTGTGAATAATTTTCAAGAACCTGCCTTTTCAATAGGTGCTTATAAATGCAAAACGCTTACGTGCTAAAAAGCTAAAGCATTTGCAAATAAGCTCCCCTAACAGGTGTGGGGCATGAAAATTTAGATAGTCACTAGTTCATGCTGCAAGTTGCGACAGCACATGGAACAAAAAATAACCTTTGGGCTCTAACCGTGTCAAATTGGATTAAGATGATCACATGATTGATCATGACGGCCAGCCACACAAACTTTCCAAGTAATGAATATAATCTTGCAATTAAGCTTCTCAATATTGAACCTAATTGGTGGCTCGAGTGTGGTGGGGGATATGACACATCTTATTGGGATACAAAAATGCGTAAAGTATACGCGGAACGATTAATCAACATTGATGATAAGTCATTAGCAGACACTTCGAAATGATTAAAAGGAACATCAATCTACTGTAACGAACATATAAAAGTGCAAGGGTCAACTGAAAGGTGTAGAAAATTACAAGCTAGCTTGCTACTCAAAGAAGTAACATTAAACTGATATTGACTTACTTAAAAGGTTGGGTTAGACTAAGAGTTGAAAACAGATACATCAGTATAGTATATAAATCCTATCCTATATATAATGATAACTAGTGTATTACGCGTGCGATGCATGGCAACGTAAAATGTAATCATACATATTGTCGAAATATCTTTTACCCTATTCATCCTAAATTTATACACCACTGTGAATTATTATATACATATAGTCATGTACACATTAAAAAATATCAAAGGTAGTAAACACCAACATATTGTAAAGAAGTTAATCTATTGTATGCGTTAATACAAAAGTTACAAATTAAACACATGAAAGATAAAGAAAAGCAAGTAAATATTAAGCATCGTAACTTCAATATCATGAAAAATATAACAATATCTCACCACCTTGTATCCATATTTGTCAAATACGTTTAAAACACTTGTATCCATATTACGCGTGCGATGCACGGCAACATAAAATGTAATCATACATATTGTCGGTATATCTTTTACCCTATTCATCCTAAATTTATACACCCCTGTGAATGTGAATTATATACATATATAGTCATGTACACATTAAAAAATATCAAAGGTAGTAAAAACTAAAACATATTGTAAAGAAGTTAATATATTGTATAAAGTTACAAATTAAACACATGAAGATAAAGAAAAGCAAGTAAATATTAAGCATCGTAACTCCAATATCAGGAAGAGAAATACTTTGTTCACATAAGTTTTACAAAAAAACTTCTACAAAATGAGTTGTCACAATATTATGAAGAGAGAGAAAGATGAGAGAGACTAAATGGATGAATGTGATTGGATGATTTCATATGCCACCTCATTTTGTAAAAGTTTGTTTGTAAACTTTTTGTGAGTCTAGAATTCCTCTATCAGGAATAGCAATCGGCTTCACTGATAGGTCGATTATAGTTGATAGTAGATAGTTACGTTGTTATGCCGATGAGAGACGTGGTCGGCTTCCATAATGGCCGGCATATAGTTTAACCCAGGGGCGGATGCAATATGGAAGTAGGGGGGTCCTGGGCCCCCAGTCAACTTAGCCCAACTAGTGTTAATTCATTTGATCCAACTGCTAGGCCCCCAACGTCCAAACCTAATGGACCCCCATAATTTGTTGTAATCTGTAAGCCCAATTGAAAATTTTAAAAAGGAAATATAAATAATGATAATACTTCTGAGTTCTGTCCCATCTCTATTGTAAAGATGAGAATTAAAGTTTTTTGTTTTTGTTTTTTTAATCTTGTTCACATATATGATACCAGACGATATCTCCAATTATTTTACATGTATATTCTATTGTAGAACTTAACTAAATTGTCTAATGATATAAATTCCACTTATTAAAACCTCATAAATACATCAATATGTAACAAATTATACGTTGTTTCTTAATAATATTTTATGATATGCTTTGTGCGCATTCTATTCCAATTCAATCAAACCACTAAATTTTATTTCTAAAAAAACATGATACAATATATTTAAACTATCAAAACATGAAGTACAACACCAAAAATTAAGTACTCAGAACTCAATTTTTTTTTAATTTGTCTTATTATCTCATTAGTATTTTTCATACTTGTTTTCTAAAGATGATGTTAATTTGATATGTTTAAATGGTTTTTGTACATGACTCATTTTAAGCCGACCCGTTTTTACCGGTTATTTAACCTTTTACTTGTGCTACCTCTAGCGCCAACTACCAAGGCCCCCCCTAAACAAAATTTCTGGATCCGCCACTGGTTTAACCTTTGTTGCTAATTAATGAATTTACATTTTTGTGCATTGCATTAATTTTTGTTGGATCCAATGGCAGTTGAACTTAAGTGTTGAGTGAAAAATATCACCTTGTATCCACATTTGTCAAATACTTGCGTTTAAGACACAACGACACATGTTAGTGACTATTTTAATAATAAATAACAAAAAATAAAAAAACTCCTTTTTTAGTTAAGTTCATGCATGGTCGAACTATTTTGAAGTTTTAAACGCATGAAGAACTCCTTTGCTAGGCCTTATTTTTCGATGTTGGATATGTAATGTTAAATAATTGCTTTGCATTTGCATATACTCCGATCCGTAATAAAGTTACTAATTAGTGCATGTTTGAAACGGAAGTTATACAGATGCATGGTTTGTTATCTAATTAAATGCATGGATGATTTGAATGCAAATGATCGAACAACTGAAAATCAATAAATTCAATTAAATTTTAATTCTAATGAATTTGTAAAGACAATGTGTCATTGATACGTGATTTGTCGACAGATAAACACTACCATGCTGGATCTAGAGGCATAAAATGCCTTCACATAAGTTGGGGATACCCAATTAGAATTAGAATGGAGGTAAGATGGGGTACTAAATAAGTCATTATTCATGCTCCATCCATTTTATCCACTACAAAAATGCATACAGTTTTAGAAAAGTACATTGATTACTATGTTAAAATATTTTCTGATTGCTTGAAATCAATAGTGGACAATTATTTTGGGACTTCCCAAAATAAAAACCTGGACAATTAAATTGGGACGGAGGTACCATCCGAAAAAGGAGTTAATTAGTTTCATGGGTCATGTTTCTAACACACTAGTGTCTCTCTCGTGTTAACTATCCTTTGAACGCCTTTACCAAATGTTCCATAAGTGGAGCTGATCGAGCTATCGAAACCCATGCACGCATGTGGATAATCTGAACTCAGGCGCGACATATATGACAAGGGTTATATTCCCATTTATGAGTTCACTTTGGTTTTGAATTTTCAGATTTAACATGACTAATTAGTCAGCTGAATTATATTAACTCCTTCAGATGATCTGAGATGGGTAATTCAAACATTAGTGGAATGTATATATTTCTATGCGTGAATATGTAGTTATTTTCCGATAATCAATTGGTTCGTTTTATTATTGATTTTTGCACATGTAACATATGATTTGCTGAATATGGACAATCCAGGATATGAGCAAGATTTCGGATACAATTTGTATGGTGGTTAAATTGCCGCGGTTCGTAAAGGACGAAGAAGCACAGTAAGTCTGCTATAAAACAAAGAAATATCACATGGAAATGCAATTATATGTATATACTGATCGATGATTAGCCTCTTCCTATTATTTTGTCTATAGGTACACCACCAATCAGGATATCATATCTAGCTTTTCTATAAGTACATCAACTTCTTTGGATAGCATTGACATACACCAGAACAAACCCTTCATTATCTTTAAATTTCTAGACTAATTTCCAAAAATGAGTAAAATGGCCTTTTCATATGTTAGAGCTTGTGTTTTGATATTATTCATAGCAACAATGTCTTCATTCGCTGTTGGTATTCCACAAGTCCCGTGTTACTTCATATTCGGTGACTCGTTATATGATAATGGTAACAATAACGACCTCGTTACAGAGGCTAAAGCCAACTTTCCGCCCTATGGGATTGACTTTCCAGATGGGCCCACTGGAAGATTCTCCAATGGTCGAAATATTGCCGACGTTATTGGTCTCGACCTTTCCCTACTGTTTAAGTTCTTACAAAATATGATTAATTAATGTGCATGCATGGTGCAAAGAACACCTAAATCTTTGGCGTATATATGTCAAATTATATATTCTCTTAATGTAACTAGACTTTCAGAGAGCAAATTAGAGTTATTTACGGAGACAAAGACATTAATTAAGAGAATTTTGCGTTGATTGAACTGAATACAACTGAACATACACTGTTAGTTGTTATTGTAACAAACTAATCGTACGCGGCAAAGTAAAAAAAGTAATATTAATATTCTACATTTGGTTAATGAACTACTAGGATTTGACCGAAAACGCCAGTTGATCTTCATGTTGTTATATTTTTTAACTTGATCTTGTTGTTCATTCTTATCAGCTCAGCTACTAGGATTTGAAAACTCCATTCCACCTTATGCAACAGCAAAAGGTGAAGAAATCATTCAAGGAGTAAATTATGCATCTGGGGCAGCAGGAATTCGTGACGAATCTGGCCAACACATGGTACGTACTACGTACTCTATCTATATATATACATAACAATATGGAATGCATGCACGCTTATATAATTATTATTATTATATAGTCATCATATATATGTCGTTTGGGTGGATTCCCTAATACACACTAATTACAAGTAAAGACCAATATATTTGTTAAGTCTAATTGCGACGGTAAATCAAATAAATCATGTGTTACTAGGACAATTAATTGTGCAAATAACGTAACTAATCAAGTGTACGTCTACTATATTGTATACTACTCCCTCCGTCCCAAAATTATTGTCCACTAACAAAAAGCACACAGTTTAATAAAAGTGGGACCACAACAGTTTTCAACCACTCAAATAGAATCTGCACCCACTAAACACTCTTCTTATTGGTTGAAATGGGAAGTGGACAATTATTTTGGGACGTCCCAAAAAGGAAAGATGGACTATAATTTTGGGACGGAGGTAGTAATTAGCTAGATCGATGTTATTAATATTCCTAATGATTGATTGATTTGATTAAAGGGTGGTAGGATAAGCTTGAATCATCAACTAGCACTTCATGCTACCACGATTTTGCAACTCATCGACTTGATTGGAAATGGGAGCTTAACGACAGTAGAAGAACATCTCAACAAATGCATATACACCGTTGCAATGGGAAATAACGACTTCATTAACAACTACTTTTTTCCGCAACATTATTTAACCAGTAGCTTATACACTTCCGAAGAATATGCAGAAATCCTTGTTCAACAATATTCCCAACAGCTATCGGTTAGTACTTCACTTTTCCCTGGATCGATCGATGCCTTCCAAAAATATATATAACATGTATTTAATTTGTATTTTCTTGGTTTATTGATAGTTTTCCTAACCATATATGTATGTAGTCGCACATCAATTTCAGACACTTGAACCCAAGATAAAAGTCATATAATCAGTGAATTACATACAGAAACAAGTAACACTAAATATAGAATATCTGTTATTTAAAGTTTAGAAAAGCTGAGTATAGATTCTCGTGACACAATAATTTTATTTTATGTGTTAGTAACTAAGCATGATATTCTTGTGACACATGGAAATACTATAACGTAAATCATAATTCAATCGAACAAGTTAGGGTTGTGTGCCTGTAATTAATGTATATAACTATCTGTTGATTTTCATTGTGTGTACATAACAAAATTGACCGCCATTGTATATATGAAACTATTTATTTTTGTACATTGTGTGTATTTTGGTGACTTGTTAGCTTGTAAAGATGCCATGTGTCACCTTACATCTGATAACACGTCACCAGAATATACACAATGTACAAAAATAAATAGTTTCGTATATACAATGGATGTCATTTTTGTTACGTACACACAATGAAGGTCATTTTTGTTACGTACACACAATGAAGGTCAACACATAGTTATATACATTTCTAAGCACTTAACCCAACAAATTAATAGTTCAGTATTTAGTTAAACATTTTCGATCACAAAGTAGAGTAACTGATGTGTCTATTAACCTAATTAAACATTAATTAACCTAATGTTTATCTACTTGTAGCTATTGTATAAATACGGAGCAAGAAAGTTTGGGGTATCAGGAGCTGGATACTCAGGTTGTACGCCAGCAATGATGACAAGGTATGAAACAAATGCATGTGTGGACGCCGTTAACTATGCTGTCGTACAATTCAATGCGAAGCTTGTTACGGCTCTTAGTGACCTTGAGGCTAAACTCTCTGGTTCAAAGTTCATCTACATTGACCCTTCTCTTGGATATTCACCTGGTAACAAATTACTTAATTTATGGTATATCTTTTCAATTTTGCTGTTTATTACTTATAGTATTATAATATTTTTGTAAAGCATCTAAAAATTATACGAGATGATCAGTTATAGATGTTATCATATCGTCTGTTATTTACAAAAATAGTAAGTTTTGAACTTAATCGTTTGCTCCGATTTCTTACAAGTCCTGTCCTGTAGTTTTGATATCGTGTGATTACATATATGCAGATTTCAATGTCACGGATAAAGCCTGTTGTAATGTCTCAACCACAATTGGCGAAGGGCAATGTGCACCAAACCAAATCCCATGTGATGATAGGCAAAACTACGTGTTTTGGGATGCTTTCCATCCTACCGAGAGTATTAGCCTTGTAGACGGATCAACCGTATACGAAGCCCTCTCTCCATTTTATGTCTCTGATGACACTACATTATCATCCGAGGCTGCACGTGGCATTGTTAGTGATTAATCGTTTTTAAGCCTAGCTAGCTAGATGTCCCTGTGTATCAGTTAGTTGTTGTCGAAGAATAATACTATTATGGTAGAACTAATTATCAATTAGCTAAATGCCACTCTTGTATTACTTATCTATCATCGTACGTACCATGTAGTTTTAACCAGGAGTACCTCAAGCGTAAAGTCGGTTTATGCCCCCACAATTTCAAGGCCCCATATATACGTCTATGTGTATATGTATGTATACAAAAATTTACAGTTTAAATAATTCTGTATAATTATATAGTAGTACATTGGGTGATTTCTTCTTCTTAAGACTATAAATGATGCAGCCCATTTATAAAACCTCATTCTAATAATTTTAACCTTGCAAAGCCCATTTGATAACCCTTTTAAGTCTATTTTTTTGTTATGAAATAAATATGGAATGGATGTCCATATCCTATTATAATATTGATTAGAGATCTTTGAGTATAATTAGGAGATTATTTCTTGGAGGATAATCCATCTTTGCACTATAAATATATACCTCTTAATGAGATGAATAATACAGTTTTCTCCATTCTCTTTTTTCTCTGTCGCGTTTCTTTATTTATTATACTTTAATTACTTTTACAACACGTTATCAGCACGGGTCTCTACCAATAATTATCTACCGTACGTGTGATTTTTCAACGGACATCAATCACGGACATCACTATTGAGGTACATTCGTTCCACTGAATCTTTCATTAATGTTTATTGTTTTTTTTTTTTTTTTTTACTTTGATGCTTCGTAATATCTCATATCATAAATAAATATGTGATAATAGTCAATATATATATATATTTGATCTTCTACCAAAATTGAGATCCAAGCTTTTACGGTGGTGGTCCACGTGACTAATTATTTGATGATGAATTTGATTTTGCTTATTTTTATCCAAAGTTTAGATTATAAGAGTTAGATCTTAAATAATAACTTGTTTTTTTGACAAATCTCATATATTACTTGGATGATATTAATTTCTTGAATTAAATGATATATTATATTGCATCTATGATTTCGATCTGCAAACGTGATCAATATTACTTGGATTCTTTAAGATAATCACCAATATTATGTTATCTATCTATTGATCAAAATATATATATAGCATTAGTATTCATTCATTAAGTCGTAATTATAGATTGAGTAGGGTTGATAAGACGGCTGTAGGTTATTAAAATCGATTGTACTTGGGTTGATTGTGTTCCCAAAAAGAAAGGAAAATATATTTTAACTCCTAATTAATTACCTGTAGATGTTTTTGTCAGTACGTGACTCCTATCGTTATAGCGGGGTTTTTATTCTTAGATAATAATTGTATAAAGCATGTGTATAAAAATTAATCACACTAAAAATTACTTGCAAACAAAAAGATCGTAAGGCCGCTTAATTACCTTAAACAATGAATGTGGTATAATTTCATGGGCAAATTAATTACGGAGTATATGGTTGTATTAAAAATTTAAATCCAAGAAAGGTGTTGGACTAGTTTTCTTTTCGTTTTCACAATTTTGGTTGATAAGAGACCACCTTTATTTATAATTTTTAATTTTTAATATAGTTGGTAACATAAATTAATCACAGGGCCTTACTCAAAATGTTGTGAATAAAACATTTACAATGAAGTTTATTAATTAGCTTATGTTTTATTCATGCTTGAAGATGATTTTGTAAAGACCTATTGTGGACGATGTGGTTGAAATCAAAATAGCTGGTTTGATTGGTTTTTATCGTATCACTTTAAATTAAAGAGAACACTTATACTTATTAGGGTCTATTGATTATATGCATTGTGCTCTAAATTTACAGTTTAGACTCCATAGCGTTTATGAGGCCGGCATTATATATGTAACTTTTTGCATCAGTAAGCACTTTACACGTTTTTGGTATGTGTTTATTGTTAGATTGATTTGAAAAGTAATTATTGAGGATCAACAATTTAGAATACTTATACGTGTTAATTAGATACTCCTATTTGATACCGGTAGTTGAAACATGCATGATAATTTAGTCTGTTTCACCTAGTTTGATGAGTTTGTCCAGGACTTATAGACGAGTAGATTATCGGAGTTGATGAGGAAAAGGAGTGACATCTCTGTTTTGTGTGTTACAAATTTGTTTCACTAATTGCTAATAATCTTCTTGTTGTTTGTTTTGGCGAATCATGTATCTTTCTCACTTACACATATTTGTTTATATGGAGAAATTGAGTGTTCGACTACAAGGATATATATTTAATTTGTTAAAATATATGCTTAATGGGTAGGTGGACTTGAATTATTCATGTTCTTTAAATAAACTGAAGCGTATGATCGATCTTAAGGTAATATAGTAATTTTGGTTATTGAGAGATTTTATTACTCTAAGATTAAAAGGCAATATCTGTTTTATACGTAGTAATAGATATTCGTATTGGTCTTTATCTTCGTCTTGAACATAATATATATACTTGCTTTTAATAGCATGTATTAACTTTAGTATATACTCTGTATTACATATAGTAATTCATTTTTGAAATTTTGAATCGACCTACTTAAAAGTAGGGGCGGCACATGTATAACATCGAAGATGGTTAGAGGTTGGTCTATAATAGATTTCAGCTCACAAGTTTTTATAAATTTTGGTGATGAGTTTGAATATACTTACTATTCGAGTGATTATTAGTTTATCATAAAAGATATATGTCTATACTTTGAGCTATATGACATAAATTGTTGCCATACTCATAGATTACATTTAGCTGCCAAACTTAGAATTGATCAATGATATTAACTTGTCCATGCATGTAATTACTTCTTAATTAAAATCATGCGTAGAGAAATATATGTACGTACTTAGACCGAGGCTAGTTCTAGTGATGTGAACATATTGCACTCTTGATTAAAAAGGATAAAAAGAGTTTTTAAGCGAATAGTCTTACCATTGAATAAGTTCCAAATTCACTCATGAATTATTGAATTGATCGATTTTAAAGTTACTCTAAATCATGTTATTAAATTATACTGAGCAGATACTCACTTTCAATCCCTATGATGTATAGTTCCCTCATATTTCTATGCTAGTACATTGATAAATGAGTTGATTTGGTCATGTGATTACTTATCATTTAAGCAACGGATCTTGACCTGATACATTATCACAAGTGAAGTCATACATGTATCATGGATAGTGGCATATACAATCTATGCTATTGTTATGTATGTCAAATTATTTGTTATGTGGTATAATATGTTTCATTTATATGTATTTATCTATATTTTTGGTAGTATTATTCATGATAGATCATAGTAAATGATGAAAAGTAATATATAGAACACTTAGTTTAAGAAACATATTTTAAATGATGATGATGATAATGCATGCATTGGAGAAAGAAAAGCATAAAACAATGATGCATGCAGTAACTTGTATTAAAAAAGCTAAGTGCACTTGAAGCACGTATGGTCCTAAATTTGATGTTTAATGGACCTTGATTATTATATGATTGGCATGACCGGTTAGACCATCCCGAGTCAATGATGATGCGAAATATATATAAGAACTAGGAAGTTCTTAAAAGTGGTGATTTTGTTATGAGTTGAATGCTCTAGAATAAAGTTAATCATTACCGACTAGAATTGAGATTGAATCTCTTAAGATTATGGATTTGGATTTGATAAAAAGGGGATATATGTAGGCCTATATATCCGTCTAGTGGACCATTTAGAAGTTTTAAATCGATGCATCGTGTAAATGGTCATGAAAATTGCAACCTAGAGTTTGCATGGTTAAGTGACTCGCCTATTGAGATTGCGAGCACATATTCTAGATGTTTTGGCAATGTCGGTGAATGTATATATTGATGAATTACATACTTAGCGTCTTCAGTTGATTGTAATATGTGTTGAACATCTATTAGTTCATACACCGATTACTTTTGTCGAACCACTAACAAATGTTTTTAGTATACTGCAAAGACTGTGGTCATGATGAGAGCATAACTATTACTTATAGTATGGGGCCATGTTAGTAAACATGAAACAATATGAATTCGCATCGGGCCAACATGATTATGATGACTCCCCATGATAATTGGTCATGAAAAGACATTCCCATCTTAAGAGTTTATTTTTGTTTGTGCGGTTTTATATTTGCTCCACCACAATGCACAACGTCTAGATGTGAATAATGTTGAGAATATGTATGGGGAGGGGATAAGCAGCTTGAACTTGAATTATCACAATATGATCCTCGTAGTAATGAATAAGAACTCAAAGTTCATATGATAATTTGTATTTAACAATTGCCAGACATATTCGTTGACCAAACTTGAGTGACTAGGTCACCTATATAAGCTGCTCTGCTCCTGTTATGATTGATAATAAGTTCACAACATGTGAAATGTGATATATTAATCGATTCCAAATAAAATTCTCGAAGAAAAAGGGAGCAATAAATTAAGATGGTCAAATCGAGGTAATAAAGACCCCATGAGACTTTGATAAAGAGACACTAGACAAGAAGGTTCTAGATGAACCTCGGGTACCTCAAATGTGAAAATCGAAAAGTGAAAAGATCTTAATAACTTATTGTGTCTCGAAAGTGTCGAATCGAATTAATGAAATCGACGTCGTTAATGCTTTTGAATAATATAGCGCTAGATATTATATAAGAGGATCGTGAAGGTATTCATGCCAAGATGTGCAGATGTAGAAATTATTGGCCAATATGAAAAGACGCAAGAAATTAATGAAAAATGTAATCTCTTGATGTGAGATGTTTTGGCTTAAGCTTTGTACACTTGAAAGTGTAAAATATATCGTATATAAATCGGTCTTGATGCAAAAAGCCCAATGAGAATGAAATTATGAGATATAAGGCAAAAGTGGTGATATAAATATTATTTGCAAAGACCTAGATTTATTTATGAGGAGATACTTTTGATTGGTGGATGCAACTATCTTATTGATTTCTTAAAAAGTCTGGCAATAGAAAAAGAAAATTGAAGCGCGTCTATTGGATATTATTAGAGCTCATTTTTCATTGGAATTCCATGAAAGGATATGAAATTATTAAAGAATGTATCATGATATGAAAGTCCTTAAGATAGAAGGAAAGAGTTCTCGAGAACACTATTTGATAAGACCTTATATCGATGAAAATCATTTGGGCACATATGATAAATTCGTTCTTGCAATATTTCTTGAAAAGAATATGCAATATAAAATGATTATGTTAGCCCATGCATCATTTGAATATATGTATTGTGAAATTTATATATAATTATAACTATTTGGAAGCTTCCAAAGGCGATTGATACTCATTAAAGAAATTGAGATGAACGAATTTGTAAAGACAAAAGTTCTAACATGGGTTAAGAATTGAAGCATCCTAATGACGTAATATTTGTGCTCCAATAGAAACCTATATAAGAAGTGCTAGTAAGACTTTTGGGTTAACGACATTCACTAAGCACTTTAATGGTTGCGTTTATTTGATTCCTTTCGACCCCCGAAGGATGAAAAGGAAATTAGTGGTCAAGAAATACAGTATTAATTATGATTGGGCGTTGAGAATTATAACTAGTCATACGAGACAATTTTTGTTAAGGAGATACAACTTATTTCTTTTGACCGGCATTGATTCGTTGTGTTGTGTGAACATAATACATGTAAGGAATGATACATCAACGGTGATGGAGTCATGACTTAGTTTGTGAATGTTTTATTATACTCATGACTCAAGAAATAGTAAAATGAGATGATATTATATTAGCCGTCAACAAGTTTGTACAAGTGACGAGATCAAGTGATGATCTCATCAGGGGGAGAAAATACGCGTTGCACTCTTTTTCCCTTGACTATGATTTTATCCCACTGGGTTTTTCTAGCAAGGTTTTTAACGAGGAAACATCCCCAAGCGTATTGAAAGGATTATGTACTCTTTTTCTTTCACTAGATTTTTGTCCCTTCGAGTTTTATCTAGTAAGGTTTTAATGAGGCATACTCTTTATACAATGGACATCCAAAGGGGAGTGTTATGAAATAAATATGGAATGGATGTCCATATCCTATTATAATATTGATTAGAGATCTTTGAGTATAATTAGGAGATTGTTTCTTGGAGGATAATCCATCTTTGTACTATAAATATATACCTCTTAATGAGATGAATAATACAGTTTTCTCCATTATCTTTTCTCTCTGTCTCGTTTCTTTATTTATTATACTTTAATTACTTTTACAACATTTTTTTTTTGAAAAAATTAAAACATTTAGGAAACAAAATAAATGATATCTTTTATCACTTTTGACACTCCGTTTCCGACCTTTTTTTTTTTCTTTTCCAAAGGACTTTATATGATCTTCCAAGAGATTTGTTATCGTTACAAACAAATGCATACAAAAGAAGTTTATAAAATGATTTGTCAACATATATCTAGGGGTGTTCAAAAATATCCGTATCCGATATCCGAATATCCGAAAATCCGATCCGAAATTATCCGAAAATTCGGATACCCGAAAATTCGGATTCGGATTCGGATACCATTTTTCAGAAAGTTCGGATATCCGAAACCCGATAATTGAAATTCTATTTTTTTTGTTTTTTTCTAATAAGGCTGAAATTAAAGGTTCAAAATTAAAATTATTTAACTATTTTCACTTTTGCGAGAACACTTTCCCCTATTTCAATTCTTTTTCTCTCTCGCCGTTCCCAAATCCCAATCAATTCATGGTACGACTTATTCATCCACTAATCTTCATCAGATTGAATAAAAGGATGATACTCCTCTTTTATTTAATTATATATTTGATGAGTTTTCTTATCTGATGATGGGTTCGTTGTTCAATGGATTTGTCAGTATCATCATCTACAACAAAACTAGAGATCTTGGTTTTCTTTCTGTATAATATGTTTATATGTAACAAGGTATGTATTTAATGTGAACTATTTTTTCCAGATTCTATATGTTTATATGTATTTAGTGGGTTCGTTGTTCAATGGATTTATCAATATCATCTACAACAAAACTAGAGATCTTGGTTTTCTTTCTGTATGATATGTTTATATGTAACAAGGTATGTATTTAATGTGAACTATTTTTTCCGGATTCAACTTTGAAGATTGATTAAGTGAATGATTTCGGATAATCGGATATTTTAGTTCGGATATCCGAAAATTCGGATACCCGAATTTCGGATATCCGAAATTTCGGATTCGGATAGCAAAATCTAGTATCCGAAATTCGGATATCCGAATTTTCGGATATCTTACTTTGAACATCCCTACATATATCATATCACTTCTTCTCGATCTCTCTACTTTCTTTCTCTTAATGTTAGTGGTGCCAAATCATTTTGTAAATAAAATTTTGTAGACTTTTTGTGATCAAAGTATTTCTATTTATTTAAAAAAAGAAAAATCAATTATCAAATCCAAAGTAATTAATTTTCTCTCTTCTTGTTCCTCGACTTTCAAAGTTCAAATGAGTACATCATTTTTGAGTAAGAATGGAGGACCAATAGAAATGTGCCATGTGTCACTAACCTCATTTTCCCCTACATTTTTAAAAATTAAATATCTCTTAAACGGTAAGTTAAAAAAATCACAAAAATTGCACCATAATAATCAGTGTTTAATTATCTTCGATTAGAGATGTGACAAGGTATACTTTCGACGAACTTTTTTTTTCCGTTTTTCGGTGGGTTTTGAAAACGAGTAACACATGTGGTACCGGCGGGTAACAGATGTGGTACCGGCAGGTAGTAACACATGTGGTACCAGCGAGTATCACATGTGGTACTAATTTTGTACAATTTGTAAAACCCAAAAACAAAAAAGTCGTCGAAAGTAGGGGTGTCATTGGGTCGGGTTATTCGAGTTTCGGGTTATTCGAGTCGGGTTGTTCGGGTTTTGGCCATTTAAAATATACCTGAAAACCGAACTGAATAAGAATTCGGGTTTCGGGTTTCGTTTATTCGGGTATGATTCGGGTTCGGGTTTAACTGAATAACCTGAATTGACAAGTTGGGCTTCTAATTGCTGGGCTCAACAAGTAAGATTTGGGCTGTTCACAGTTGGGTTATACAAAGGCTAAATTTCAATATTATGTACAGAACTACAGATTACAAAAACAGAACCTTAAACATGAATGATAATTATTAGAATAGAAAACATAATATGTCGAAGATTAATTATTGAAGTAAATGAATAAAAAATACCTTTTCAAAATAGGTGCTTGTTCATGAACTAAGTTGATAAATGGATTCACCAATTCTATACTTTCATCCGTATTTCTCAAGATAAAGAAAAAAAAAGTAGGTGAAGAAGTGAGGTAGAAATGTAGAATTGTAAGAGATGAGCGATGAGTTTTAAAGCTTATTAAGGTTTTAGATTTAGTTTTGGAATGTGGAATTGTGGATCACTGATTCACTGTATTGTTATATGTTTATTTAATGGGTCAATGGATTGATTAAAAGATTGGGTTAATAATTTGTTTGGGCTTTGGACCATTATACTCGGTTATAATGTCTGGATGTCATAACTCATGTATATTTATAGATATTATACTAATAAAAGATATATGTAAACCTTATTCAGGTTATTCGGGTAAACCCGAATTCAAAAAAATTATCCTAAACCCGAACTGATTAAGAATCAGTTAATCGATTAACCTGAATAACAAACCCGAAACCCGAATAAGTTAACCCAAATAACCCGAAACTGATTTGGGTCGGGTGAGTTATTTGGGTTCGGTTTTTTTTGACACCCCTAGTCGAAAGTATACTTTGTCACATCTCTAATAGAAGAGAATTGAACGCTGATTATTATGGTGCAATTTTTATAATTTTTCGACTTACCGTTTGTGAGATATTTGATTTTTAAAATCGTGGGGGAAAATGGGTATTATGACACATTGTACATTCCTATTGATTCTCCTATTCTCACCAAAAATTCTATTATCATTTGAACTTGACTCTTATTTCCTATATACTATACTAATGATAATGATTGGTACGATGATGTTTACCGTGTTACTACATACTCCGTATTAAAGTTACACAATACAAATCTAACCTTTTATATTTAAAAAAATAAATAAACATGTTTCATTATATTCGATACATCATCAAATAGAACACAACAATAGCAAATGAAAAAAAAAAGTTGGCAAAATATTAATCTTTAAAGAAAATGATTTAACTGCGAATTCGCAAGTGATGAACTAGTTTTTATAATGATAATAAAAATAATATACAAGAATATAGATAAAGATTTGGGTAGCATTTGCATGATAACCGTATACATAAGCTAAACCCAAGTTAAATCGACATCTTTTAATTATCGCATATCTTGAATAGAAAAAAATAATAATATCTTTAATCTTTTATATATAATTAAAAGATGATACCATTAAGAAGTTTTGACCTTTGATTAAACTCCCTAATCTATCTATCTTATCTACTAAAGGGGGCTTTCGCTGATGTCATAAAGCTGAGATTTGTCAAATAATGAGGTATGTTTTGCTGCTGACGTGTCACGCTGTGATTAAAAGGATGATGTCATCAATATGTAATAAGAAGCTCTTAAATGGGTTAAAAATCATTTTGTAATATAAATTAAATAAATGAATAAAATTTGTTTTTAAAAAATGAAGCTTTTTTCCTTGGAACTTTAAATTAATTTACATGCTTTAATTTCATCCTCCCCCCCCCCCCCCCCCCCCCCCACCCCAACCCACCACACCAATATCTCGAGTGTTGCTTTTCTCTCCAATTACCATCGCCAAATTAAAATGGGGGTTTTCTTTCTCTTTCTAATTCATTCAGTAATTCAAAAGGCACGATCTCACTTTGATACTCTTCCAAATAAATATTTATAGGTTCATTTCATCTTCCTCATCTCCATTTTTCATATGCGATTTTTAGGGTTTCTTCATCTAGGTTTATGTATTTTTATCTTTGAGATATGTATTTTTATTTTTATCTCCGAGACTCCGACACGGCGATTTACTCAATAATTTCACAGGTTAGCTCGGTATTTCAATTTATTTATATATGTGTTACTGAACTTAAAATGACAAATATGGAGCTAGAGTCGCACATTTTAAATTTGTAAGCCAATATGGATTATTGCTTTCTTTCTTTTTTCCATCTTCAAATTCATTTGAATAATTTCATCTCTGCATTAGGTAATGTTCTCTTTGTGTGATGATCCAATTTTCTTCTCATGCTATTGATACAGCTATTCGATTATAGAGAGACGTTGCTCCAAGTCAGTGCATATGAAATCTCATGTGTAGAGGTACGAAGGATATGTTCTCCCCTATATTTGTAACACCTTCGATTTGGGCCTAGGAGAATTTCGTTAATTTTCCTTATTTTATTGGTTATTTAATTGTGTTAGAAATAAATTGTATCATTTGGCCAATTATAATAATAGGTCGAAATGGTTAAATGGTATATTGTGATTAATAAATTATTACTTGTTTTAAATTATTAGTGTTCACAGTAAAATAAAATAATTGTTCCCGCAAATTGGTTTTAGGTTCCAGATAATAGGTTTAGCACAGGTATAATTTACACTGCATAATAATGTGGTAAATTGCATATGTCGACCTTAGTTTCTCATTTCATACATTTGGCCAAAAACTCCAAGAACACACACACACACTCTCACTTAATAATCATAAGGAAATCTGAATTCAACCACAAATGGAAGCTTGATTCTGATCTTACTATGCTTCAACATCTTTATTAACATCATCCATCTTGTGTTCTTCAAAGTGTAAGTGATTTTCTAAGTTCTTCATGAAAGTATTTGATTAAGTGAGAAAATGAGGAATGAGATGAAATTGATGCTTGAATGTGGTTAGATGATAGTAGTTAAACTGATTTCATATCTATTTGAATGAATTACTAGTGTTCTTCAAGTTGCAAGTTGGATTGAATGAATTAGGTTTTTGATAGGTTGAATGACGGGTGCATGTTAGGAATTAGGATTTGGATGATCATTAATTATTGTTATAACATGTTTGTAGATGTTGTTTGTGGTTATTTTCTAGTTAAAATCGTATATTGCAACTGAATTGTGTGAATTTGGGGTTTTAGTTCGTGCTGTGTAGTTGCAGGTCTAAACCTCTGCTGTTAAACGTGGAAACGTGATCCAGCATATAGCCCGGATCGCGTTGCTATGTGTAATTCGGGTTCAGTACGATTTATTCTTTGAAACGATCCAGCTCTCTTGTGTCTGGATCGTGTTAGTCAGTGTTAAATTCGAGTCGGATTGATTTTGTTCTTGGGAACGCGATCCAACTCCTTAGCCCGGATCGCGTTTGCAAGTGTAAATCGGTAACATAATATTTTGGAACTGTGGAACGCGATCCAGACACCCCTAAACCGGATCGCGTTTGCTAGTTATAATCTGAAGAATTTGACAACTTGTGACTTGTGCACTTATGTTAGTTAACTAATATTGAAAGTATAGTATATGCAATTATTTGACATTATATGCATGATTAAATTGTAACAAACTTAATACGAGAATCTAATTCGGGTTTTGATTGTGTTCTCAGATAAACCGAAGACTCAATAAAATAAGACCATTGAGTGGAGACGGTGATCCTCAAGGGTGAGTGGATCTTGGACTTTCGGTCTAAATTAGTTATAACAATATGGTTACAACGGGTAAACTTGGTCTACTTTATATATTGGTTGTATCTTTGATTTATATACATTGCCATGATGGTTGTGGACTAATTGAATGTCAGAGGTCAACATGGATTGGGTTTGGGTAATAATACTTTGGACAACATAAGTGCTATGTACATGTGTTGTTTATTGTAAGTATGTTGTATGTAGTATTAGTAACCAAACTATCGGTTTAACCACTGTTTGGCCTTCAGTTGGTTTTATGTGTTACTTGAGGGCCACCGCGGCATGAGGGTACCTCAAGGACCACCGATCCTAATTGATTTGTTTGTTTACCGTGCTTTGCTGTAGACAATTGTTAAGCTATGTTTAGATTTATGGTTAGAGATCTATTCACTTAGCTTTGTGCTAATCCTTCCTCATCACTTCTTGCAGGTTAAGCGATGTTGTGGGTTGCAAGAAGTTTGGGATTAAGGGATGTTTGACGACTCACTCTGGATATAAAACCATGTTAATGGTTTAACACTTGTTTGGATTAAATAACACTTATCTTAAATGTTTGTAAATGTTATGGTATTTGGATTTAAACCATGTAATTGTGGATTGCCATTTTGGTATGTACTGTATGCAATCTAAGAAGTAATTATTATTAATGCGCTTCCGATATGTTTTAAAAAAAAATGGTTTGAAATTTGAAGGGTGTTATAAATTGGTATCAGAGCATAGATTTGGGTGAATTGAACATGTGACTAGTATTCAATCCCAGACCTAATTGCGTAGTCAAACATTCCAGGGAGTGGGGATTTAGTTATGATATGTGAATTGGTTAGTATTTAAGTACTAACGACTAACAGGTTGTGAGATGTGTTGTGGTGCAGGATATGGCAGATAATGAAAACCCAACCGTTACTCCGAACAACGTCTCTAGGATGAATATTTCCCCTCCTGCGAACCAGAATGATAGACATGTGTCGCGCCCCGATCCGACACGGTCGTCAACGCAACAGAAGGGGACACGACAGTGGGGTGTTTTAAATTTGTAAAGCTGGGGACCTAAGTTTACTACGGCTGTATAGCGGTAGTATGACCTAGGGTCGTTCTTCAAGCTAATCGTATTGTGAAACGGAAGTATCAAGACAAGTTGTTTATTTTAGTGATGGGATTTTAAAACAGAGTTTTGAGTGGGTTTTTTGTTACTTAGGTCCGTAAATTAAAGCAATTAAAAAGTAAATAAAAGGAAAACAGAAATAGGGATGAAATTAGTATGGAGGAGATGTGTTTGTTATGACTTCGTTAGCTTATGCGGGGGTGATGCTAGGGTTTTGATATGAAAACGTCTTTTTAAAGGTTTGTGTCTTATCTGAGCTTAATTGTTCGTAGTGTAAACACTAGTACCCTACTGATTAGGGAGACCAATCAGTATGTCACTGAGTACTAGGCCAAATTGAGTCTGATCGGAGGAGGATGCTCAACTCTTCAACGTTATCCAGTGACGCAGTAACGACCCTTCTTGGAATGTTAGTTCCTGGGTGCATGAGATAGAGTAACATACCCACTAAGGTTCCGACCTTTCTTAACACTACGGGGACAACGAAGTCGAACAAGGCATTTAAGATTAAGACTTGGTTTGGTAACTATTAACTTTATATTAATGGTTATATTTTAGTCTAGAGCTTTCATCACGGTGTACCGTGCGATTATGCATTTCCACAGTTTTCCAGACCCGAGATGTACTAACGGTGTATAGTGCAATTAAGCATTTCCACAGTGTTCCAGATCTTTTGGTGTACTAATGGTGTACAGTGCGATCAAGCATTTCCACAGCTTTGAAGTTAAACCAGGATGTGACACAGTCTTCAACCACCGACATTTCCTTAGCTCCTACGTATTTATACTCCACCAGAGGTGTTTCCAACGTTACACGAAGTACAGTGCCGTTTACCGTGGTCTTTCCGGGGTCACATACTTTATGGTCACTCTAGACTAGTTTAAACTAAGTTTGTACTAAAGCCCAACCATCTATGATATAAACCATCCCTCACTATTTCCCAATAAATCCCTGATTGATTCACGGTGTACTATACGAAAGGTTTTAAACAGTATTTCCACAGCTACGCAATTCAGACCATGTTTACAGTTTCAGAAAACATATATAGGTAGTGACCGTTTGATCAAGGTTCGCGACTCCTTGTCATAAAGGTTCTAATCACGTTTAATTGGAGGAAAGGCGATTAGGTTTAGAAATTCATAAATACAAGGTTAATAAATCACCGGTTTTCATTATATAATATAATTGGGATCATTACTTCCACAACGGATTGTGCCCACGACTTTCATAGCTTCCACGTTCCGTACTACACACATAAGTGATGATTCCGGTGCTATACAAATGAAAGCCGTATAACGTTACCTCCGTTGTTTCATAATGTTATCATCCCAATCATATATTTAAAGTAGCATCACCCCACACATATATAAACTAACTACATCATAACAAATACACAGGGAAACTACTCACTACGCATAATAACAGGTCCTAAATCTAGCAAAACAACAATAGCAATTATCATTATAACAGATAAGGAAAGAAGTAACCGTTAATAAAGCGTAGATTGAATAAGCGTTTAGAGAGAGAGTACAAGCAGAACTTCCGCAATATCCTTGACAATATTACAATAAAAGCCCCTGGACTATTCCCTACGCTATTACAAAAGTAGCCCCTCCGTTAGTTTCAGTTAAATACTAACTGAGAACTAACTAGACCTAACCCTAATTCTAGAGAGAGAAAGAAAGAAAAGAGAGAAGAGAGAGAGAGAGAGTGTGTGAGAGAGAAAGTGGAAATGGAGAAATGTGTGGAATGGTGAGGTGTGTGGAATGTTGGAGGGGTGACCCCCTATTTATAGGCAAAGCTTGAAATCAGCCGTACAAGTCGCGAAGCACGCACGTACAAGCAAACGAAGCACAAACGGGCAGCATATGGGGTGCCAGGGGCCGTATATGGCTTGCGTAGGGCCGTATACGGGGTGTACAAGGCCGTATACGGTCTTGTCAAGGCCGTATACGGTGTGCAAGGCCGTATACAGCTTCCGTCTGATTTCGTTCGTTGCTTAAAACGTTCGTATATCCTTCGTTATGCGTCCGTTTGACCTGATTCTTTCGCCAGTGTCTTCATAATTCCGTTACGCTTCTAATGGTGCCAATTTCACTGAAATTGGATGTGTATAACTTTAGCATAGCCGAAATCACTTTATAGGAGTTTGTAACCGTCCTTTCTTCTCCGTTCTTTATCTGATTTGCATGATTCTTGATTTTCTCGTCTTGATTTTACCTATTACAACATATCATAGGTTAGAATGTGTTTATCATAGGATAAATGAGGTTGCGAGAATTGGTTGCTGTTCATTTGCTCCGTTTTGCTCGTTATTCGGATGTTTTTAGTGACTTTTGTAGAAACGTCTATATTTTGAGCACTTTAGTTAATTTTAGTAAATAATGATTGTTTTGGAATGTTTTCACTAAAGATGTGCCCAAAAAGTGTGGAATAATGTCCTTGAAAACATAACTTTTTGTGTCACATCAAGTTATCCCACACTTAGACGTTGCTTGTCCTCAAGCAACACTCAGTTTTTGAAAACATTTTAAAACATTTTTAGAGTGAGCTTCAACATTTTTAGGAGTTACCACTATCAAATGCAAATAAGATAGTTTCAGGAATTTAGGGGAAGATAAGATGATCCTTCCTTAAACAAGAAAAGATTCTCTTAGGCATACATCCAAATCTCATGATCTTGGAGTACACATGACTAGGCGATCTCACAAAAGGTGGTCACTCAATTCACTCAAAGTGTATCGGGTTTCCTATCAATATAGAGCAAACGAAATCGCTCAAATAGCCAGTAATGCAGCACTCATCGTCATAGGCTTGGTCGAGAATCGGATCTCCACTACTTAGGTGAGGACGGTGCTAATTATCCCAAGACATTCATGAGGGTTGTGGTGTTTGATGAGGGGTAAAAGGTATGGATAGTGGTGTTTTTGGGTTGTAGGGGTTTCTTATCTTAAAACAACTGAGATCATGAACAACTTTATTTCAGAACGGAGAGAGAGGTAGCTGTTGGTCTTCTATCAGAATCTTGAGGATGATACTTCAAAGGACTTTAAGCTTTATTCTTGCGGAACTATTTTTCTTTCTTTTCTTCTTTTTCTTCTTTTTATTTTCTTTTTCTGCTTTTATACTTTTCTATTTTCTTTTCTTCTTCAGAATTTCTTTGCCAGAGAATTTCCAAGGATATTTTTCTTTTGATTTCTTCAGAGATCCCTCATCTTGACCATTTCGAATCTTTTCACGGCGTCAATTTTACACACCAATGATTCTTCAATCTTTTGGAGAGCACGAATAGGTTAGGATGAGATATTCTAAAAGATGCTCTTCATAACCTCAGAATTTCTAAGATAAGTTTGGGAATATTTTAGGAAGTAGGGTTTATTGAGGGTTTTGTGAAGTGAAAGGTTTAGGCTCAACATGGTTTACTAGGCGGATCATCGATACTAAAGATGAGCATCGGAAAGGGTTTTGGGCTTGAAGAGATATGTAAAAAGAAAAGGGTTTAAATCCTAGGGAATGTCAAGGTCATCTAAGTGTACCTATACCGCGTACGGTACACACCAATGTGGTCTCGAAGCGTATGTCAAGAGCAAGTTCTAATTCAGAGATGCATGCATCGGCACACACAAGAAATGAATAGTGAAGCATAAAAGATGAATGCTATTAGGCTCAAGATACCTCACTGCAAATAGGGTTGTATGTGCTTCGTCATGCTTCCATCAGATTATTATTTCTTGCTTAAGCAATTTCTACCTTATTTTCCCTAGACTCCGAAATATATTACTCACATCTGAAAATAGCTCCTCTCAAAAGATATTTTGGCTCAAAATTAGCAGAGTTAATCAATAGATTTAGCTCATACTTTCAATTTTCTTGAAAAATTTTGAAAAATTTGAGGAACATTTTCTGAGTTTACTATTTCGGACATTAAAAATAAAAGAAAACTAACCAAGGTATTCTATACCTGCTATCCCACACTTAGAGGAACATTGTCCCTAATGTTCTTTTGAGTTGAGATTTACTGGAAGTAAAATCCCACACTTAGAGTTTGAACATGTAAGAAAATGTTTCTCAAGTGTTTGTTTTGGGCTGGAATCCCACACTTAGTGATAAGTTTAGGATAGAGTATAGATTACTTTAACAAACTAACAAAGCAAATAATAAACAGAATCATAAACAAAAGAGAGTAAAGGTTTAGACACTCCCCAGATAGCGAGCAACAAAGAAGCTGAGAATCTGAATTTGCTGAAAAGAGATGTTGCCAAGATCTTTTTCTGCATTCATGAAGAGAGGCTCGGCTTCAAGCGTCTTGCTATTTGGTTTTTTCTCCATCCATTATTTCTTTTGTGAATCAATCTCGTAAGTGTGAACACGTTGACCGTACCAGTTTACAAACTCAAAATATTTGTTAATGAAAAGATAAATCACTGTCTCAGAATTTTGAAAAGATGTTTTCTACTATAAATCATTTTTATAAAACATGTGTATTTAAACGAGTTCGAGCATAATGCATAAAAGTAGTATGCAAGTATCTCAAATGCTCGAAACACATGAATTATCATTTTTCAAATTGATTTCCTTATTTCTGAGATGAGTGGTTTATTTGCAAATGAGTTATAAGATTATATTTTGGGTACGATCAAGTGTGAAGGATAGTCAGAGATTTATCTTCACTTATTGACACTGTTCTCTCTAAACGTCTTATTGCACGGGTTGCCTCCCGAGAAGCGCTGCTTTTTAGAGTCGAGAGCTCGACTTTGCCTTCCTTCAGATTAGTTGGTGCTGGAACCTCCAGGACCGGAAGTGCTCAGAAGCGGAATCCTGGGGTTGCGTGGGTAGATCCTCAGAAAATGGCGAGCGATGATGTCGACGATGTTCGGAATCTCTGATGAAAAGATAGGGAAGCTTTTAAGATGATTCTCAGCAACCCTTTTCATGTGTAGAAGATCCCAAGTTATCTCCTTTACTGCTTTGGAGATGGTTCCGCGGGAATCCACAAAAGAGAATCCATCAGCCTCGATCATCTCTCGTTCAGGATGCTGTCGTCTGAGAGAGTCCATGAATCCAAAGAACTGCAGGTGTAAAGTCTCGTGATTTGCAATGCCTGAGTTTCCTCTAAGTTCTCGGATTGACTCATGGATCTCTTGAAGTAGGTGAGTCTGATAGTGGGAAAACGTGAGGTTTGAGTTCTTGAAGGTATTGTTTACTATATCGTAAACCTCACGTAATCCGTAGTTGAATATTTGACTATGCTCTTCATCCGGCACCTCAGCGAAGATTTCCTTGATTCGATCAGTGAGGAAGTTCGCGATGTTAACCATCGAACCTTCAGATATGAAAGAAGGGATGACACGCGTCCTCTCATCAGAACTCACGTACTCGAGATCTTCGGTAATCTTGTGAGCATGGTACTCGATGGTGCAGTCAATGTAGAACCTATGAGGAGAAGTCTCATCGATATGATCATTCCTAGCCATAGAATCTAGAAGTCCCCTAAGATCATTCATCAACCAGATGTCTATGTCTGCGTCGGGATTCCCAGTAGCATTGTACATATTGCTGCGATAAGAATTTTAGAACTCATGTTGTTCAGCAGAATATGGAAATGCGGATCTGAAACGCGTGTCATAGATCTTCTTGTACATGCGTCTTTGGTCTTCAAAGAACTCTAGCTCCTCAGGTGTTGGTCCAGTAGTGTGGTGTAGCAACTGAGCAGCGAGGTCTTCGGCAAAGGCATTTAGGAGGTTGTGGAAGAATCTGTAATCTTGGGAATTCTCGGCTTCGTTGACCTCAGATTCGGCTATGATTTCCTCAATCAGGTTCCTTTGGTGTGGAGTGTAATCATTGGTAGAGTTAATGATAATGCTTGTCATCATAGGTATGTAGTTTTCGAATTCTTCAATAGCACTTATCATTTCCTCATGGTTGGAGATAGTCGGAATTTGGGGAGAAGCGGGAACAGTCGAAGATATAAGAAGTCGGATAGACTGAATATCTATTGGAACATCAGTATAGATGATGTCATCATCATCACTCTCCTCAGCTGGAGTATCCCTAGCCTGGAAATCAGGAACTCAACAGTATCGGACTGTGGAAGGGTGTCATCAGTAATTTGAGATATCGGCTGAGAGGAATCCATCTCGATGTCTTTTTCTTCCTGAGAATCAGAATCACGGCTAGATTCGGAGGTACTTCCCTTCTCGAACTGACTTCGAGGTGCAGATGTGTCAAAGGTTAAATTCTTTGGGGAAGTCAGGATGCTTTGTATGCCGAAAACTTTCTTAAGAGTTTGTCTCGAAGCTTTAGGTGCTGTGCGGATAAGGCTATAGTCTTCTCAATATTCAGCAGAGCGTCAAGTCGGGGAGACATGAGAGGTTTGGTGGGATCAATAGCTGATGCAATGAGTTTCTCCATGGTGAGACCAAATTCTGCATCATGAGAGTAATCAGTCAGTGTATCTTCATCTGATTCATCTTGTGACAGAGGGATGAAGTTCTCAAGGTTCTCGATCTGCATAATCTCTGCTGTCGGTAAATACGAGTCAGGAAGGTATTGATGAGGTGGTGTGGACTGATATACTTCCTCGGGCTCTGATTCTTCCTGCTCTTCCTCGGATTCTTCCATTTCTTCTGGTTCCGTTTCTTCCATCTCCTCTTCCTCTGGTTCTATTTCAGGTTATTCCTCTTCTTCTTTATCTTGCTCTGAATCTTCCTCCTCTTCTATTTCTTCCTCTGGTTCAGATTCTTCCATTTCCTCGTCTTCTGATTCTGACTCTTCAGTAGCTGAGATAAGACAAGTATGCTCGTATGGCCTGTATGGTTCTGCCTCTTAATCAAAAGTGTCATCATCTGAAGTAACTCTGCCCATGGATATTGCGTATATTTCTGCATGCTCCATTAGTGAACAGTCGGTATGATCAATATTGTATGATATTGTCTGTCCATGTGCTCGTAGACAGATAACCTGAGAGTATACATCAATAATAGCACGTGTAGTATTGTGACACCCGTCAAATTAGGACTAGTTTTTAGTTCCTAATCATTTAGAAATACGTGTAATTAGTTCTATGTATTAGGCTAATTGTATGTATCAATATATATATTGTTGAATATATATCAATACGCGATTTTATTAAATCGTGCAATTATCAAATCGGCCAAATTTCCGATTCATATATATATGGCGTTGGTGAAAAACAATATTAAATAATATAGGAATTATTATTTAATATAACTCATTATTTATTATATATTATTTTGATAATATATAAAGTATTCGTATCGTACAAAATCAAAACATTCGTGACAACATTTATAAATAATGTATTATTATTAAAAATGATAATTATTATTTACTTGGATTAAAATAAAGCTTATTTCATTTTATTTCATTTTCTCAAAAGCGACTCAATTATCCAAATAATATCCGTCTCTCAAACGTAAAACAAAGATATATTATTTTATCTCACTAAAAGTATTTTTATGAAATACTTCCAATAAAAGTAAATACGATATCATTTTTAGAAATTTATCGAATGAAAACATTTTTCTACTTTTCGATCGGGTACCAAAACACGGGTCAAAATACCACGGAACGGATCGAAGCTCGGATCAACCACCTCCAATAATTGGAGATGGCCGATCCATTTCATTTTCTATCTATCTATCTCAATCCTCTCAACTCTCTCTCGGTTCTCTTTCATTCCAAAAACAACAACAACAATAACAATTAACAACAACAAGATAATCATCATCATCACAATCATCATCTTCATCATCAATCGTGGATCATCATCATCAAAATCATTCCCACGGTCACCATTTTAATCGTAAGGAATCGTTAACTTAAACTTTGTAATTCCGTGTTTAAATAACGTATATCATCATGTATTAATGTTAGAATAAGTTGGTTATATGCGAAAATGGTTTTAAATTGGGTTTGGGTGTGATTTGGAACGAACAGACCTGAGCCGGACCTATGAATCCGGCGGATTCAAGGGAATCCGGCGGATTCCTGCCCAGAAAACATGATCCACGCTACATTGTCATGAATACGGTCGGATTCATGGGAATCCGGCGTATTCCCGTTGTTTGTCTTGAATACGGTCGGATTCATGGGAATCCGGCGTATTCCCATCAAATGCCACCAATCCGGCGGATTCAAGGGAATCCGGCGGATTCCCCCTTTTTATTTCATGATCCAACGGATCAATAAACTAGCCCGGCGAATTCTAGCTAAAACAGAACAAATAAATTTTTGAAAACGTCGACGATTTAACAACTTAAAACATGGTAGCTTCTCGATGAAAAATTTATTGTAACGGATTGGGCTCAAATTCGCTCGGTCATTCAAAAACAACCCAATGGTCAAGGCTAAGTACCTTAGCCTAGTCAGTTTTAGACCATCCGGAGTCATCTAGGGGTCGAAAATGGCGTATTTTAGTTTTCGGATCCCGGTTTTTCCATGAACTTAAAACTAAAGGTTTACACTAAGTGTCGGGCATCGCGACATATTTCATACTTATACGATACAACATTTAAACACTTCAAATATGCTTTTATAAGTTCACAACAAATGAAAGTAGTAATAATAATTGAAGAATTATTATTTCAATCAATCACCAACGATCCGTATACATTTTCACAATTTCAAACATAATCATTAACCAAAGTATTTGGTCATAACTAGTTGAGGGAACAACTAGCATAGATGGTCCGTTGTGTCATCTAATCAATTTAACCTTGCGCGTTTAATACGCCCGGCAGGTTTCAATAATCTAATCATTTATCAAAACCTTGCGCGTCAAAGACGCCCTGCAGGTTTCAGTCGATTGATCGACATCATTGTATTGTGAAACATCAATTGTGCTTACTAGCATCACATTAGGCTCAGGTGAGTCTCATAGCCCCCTTTTAAATGCTTTTACCTAGGGGTGAGATACATGCTCATTTTGTTTTACATCTGAACACAAGTATCAAAACATCGCTATATATTACATGAGTTAAAATCATCTAATCATTTTAAGTCCTCATAGCATAGTTTGGTAATACTTTGTAGCGTGAATGTTAGTGTATGGATCCATATGGGACTGACAATCCCCGTCCGGGTCAGCAAGCACTGACTGGTCAAAACGGACGCATTATCATTTGTTCATACGTATGTTGATTAGGCATACGCATAGAGGCACCCTCGCTCAGGCACTTAATTGTGATCCTGACATCTCAGTTAAGCTCAGACTATGTGCTCATGGCTATATATACATTATATTTGATTAATTTCAAACATCATTATTAAATCTTGTGGTTCATACATCATATCTTATCATTAAACCTGTGAGCTCACCAGCTTTGTAGCTGACCTTTTAGCATGTATTCTCAGGTTCTCAGCAGCAGTAGGACTGCCATTCAGGATGCCCATTAGTTCGAGTCGCATACAGACATCAAGAGATTGTCATGCATTACTATATTTTGTGTAATTTAGTTATGCCATAGAATCTCTATCATTTGAACTCAAGGGCTTTTGTAAACTATATTATAACGGTGTAAAACCTTTATTTTATCATGTATTTGTAAACGACGCATGTAGTGGTCGTTCATTATGTAATCTGGTGCTTTGTGTATTGATTAGTCGCGCCCCGAATCGACCCGCTTCCGCATCATAATTTGGGGGTGCGACAGATTGGTATCAGAGCCTAAGGTTATAGTGAACTAGGTTGCATTTAGTGGGCCTAGACTATGACCGTTAGGCAGTATTCTTTATTAGATATAACTGGTTCAGTGATTACACCATATGAGTTTAATTTAACATAGCTTAGCTAACTATGTACAATTAAATGAATACGATGTAAAAGCTGAAAGGGGTTATGTTGAACAGGAATGCGATAGTTGACTCTGACCACGAGAGAAACCGAAATTTATACTTGGTTTGTGCTAGACAATCATTAGGCTATTATGTGATATAGGCGTATATACATACATAGGCCTCATTTATGTGCTATCTTATAGGCTATTATATATTGAAGATATATGATTAAGCCCCACTCGCGTATTATCTTCTAAGCTATTATATATATCGAATATATATAGATCACACACGATAATACACTCGTTAACACTCTCACTACCAAAGACGACAAGTATAAATTACTTTCTTCTATCCCTTTAATACGCACATAACATCTCACAACACAATTCCGCTGTACCATCGTATGTTCGCGAGGAGTATATCATTTCGTACTTCCTCCATCATTCAAATTCTTTGGAATCACAAGTGGAACCTGTTGTTAGAAGGACTATAGGTTCCCATAAGTAGTTGCTTACCCCATCTACTCGCAAACTCGCATCTAGTATGCAACTCTGTTGTTTGTCAAATGTGATTATCACTTGTGTCATTGTATATTACCCCATAAATATATATATATGCGTATGTGATGTATCATGTTTAGGTGCAAACAACTCATCCACTCTATTTGCTTTTGTCAGAATCATGCCGCCAAAGAGGAAAGATTTCAGTCAAGCTGAACTCAATGCTGCGGTTACCCGAGCTGTAGCCGAAGCCATGGCTGCTCGAGACGCTCAAAGGAGTACTGAGACAGTCAATACCACTTCTACTCCTGTTATCAAACCTTGTTCCTACAAGGACTTTCTCAGCTGCAAGCCACTCTACTTTAAGGGCACGGAAGGTGCTATTGGCTTAATCCGATGGATTGAAAGAATGGAATCTGTCTTCAGTCTCTGTAACTGTGCTTAAAATAGTAAGGTCAAGTTTGCTGCTTACACCTTTCAAGAAGGTGCACTAACGTGGTGGAACACCCACACAAACTCTATTGGCGTCGAGATCGCAAACCGACTTCCTTGGCCTGAATTGAAGAAAAAGCTAAGGGAGAAGTACTGTCGAGAGGAAGAACTACACCGACTGGAAGTGGAGTTCTGGCATCTGGCGGTACAAGGGAACGATATTGCTGGGTACACCACCAAGTTCCAGCAATTCACTCTGTTGTGCCTAGGTCTGGTTGATACGGAGGGAAAAAGTATCAAGAAGTACATTCGAGGCCTTCCGGAGAATATCCAGGGGAATGTCGCCTCAGCTCAACCAACCACTCTGGAAAGAGCTATCGGAATTGCTCATGAACTCATGGCAATGGTTGTCAGCCGTGAGACATCTGTTCCATCTTCTGGTAACAACAACAAAAGAAAGTGGTCTGGGAACACCACTCAAAATCAATCATCATCAAAGAGGTCTGAGTCTGATAAGACCACCAACACTGGTTCTGGTTCCAACAAGGGCTACACTGGAAATAAGCCCTACTGTTCAAAGTGCTACCGTCATCATGATGGTCCTTGCGGTACACCTTGTGGAAAATGTCAAAGGTATGGACATTTGACCAAAGACTGTAGGTCTACCACTGTCAACGCCAACACCACCACCACCACCAGTCAACCAAAGTCCTGCTATGAGTGTGGAGATACTGGACACTTTAGGAATGAGTGCCCAAAGCTGAAGAACAAGGGTAACAACACTACGAAGGGAAGAGCTTTCGTTCTGAACTCAGGAGATGCCCGTCAAGACCCGAATGTGGTCTCGGGGTACGTTTCTTCTCAACAATTTTACTGCTTCTGTTCTGTTTGATTCTGGTGCTGATAGGAGCTTCATATCTGATGAGTTTAGTCAATTGCTTAACATTGCCCCTGTTGCCTTAGATGCTAAGTACATTGTAGAATTAGCTAATGGCAAGTATATTTGAGGCTGACAGTGTAATACAAAATTGCACTTTAAATCTATCTGATGAAATCTTCTCTATTGACCTTATTCCCGTTGAGATTGGAAGTTTCGACGTCATTATTGGAATGGATTGGTTATCCAAGCACCGAGCTGAAGTTGTCTGCTATGACAAAATCATCCGCATTCCTCTTGTCACCGGTAGTACTCTAATCATACAAGGGGAGACAGGTAGGACGAGACTGAATATCGTATCCTGCATGAAAACTCGCAAGTACCTTAGGAAAGGGTACCAGGCGATCCTCGCACATGTCTTGGAGAAAAAGTCGGAAGAGAAACAACTTGAGGATGTGCCCATTGTTAGAGATTATCCAGAAGTCTTTCCCGAAGACTTACCTGGCCTTCCACCACCGAGACAAGTTGAGTTCTCGATCGATCTCGTGCCGGGGGCAGCACCTGTTACACGAGCACCATATCGTTTAGCCCCTTCAGAACTTCAGGAGTTGTCTACTCAGTTGCAGGAACTCCTGGATAAGGGATTCATTAAACCGAGTTCTTCACCATGGGGAGCTCCGGTTCTGTTTGTGAAAAAGAAAGACGGTTCATTCAGGATGTGTATCGACTATAGAGAGTTGAACAAGTTGACCGTCAAGAACCGTTACCCACTACCTCGAATTGATGACCTATTCGACCAACTTCAAGGGTCAAGTTTCTATTCGAAGATAGATCTAAGATCAGGTTATCATCAGTTACGAGTTCGTGACATCGACATCCCAAAGACTGCCTTCCGAACTCGCTATGGACATTACGAGTTCCAAGTGATGCCATTTGGTTTGACTAACGTACCGGCAGTATTCATGGACCTTATGAACCGAGTGTGCAAACCATATCTCGACAAGTTTGTCATTGTTTTCATCGATGACATTCTTATTTACTCGCGCAATGAGCAAGAGCACGCGCAGCATCTCAAAGTCATTCTAGAACTTCTTAGACACGAAGAGTTGTATGCTAAATTCTCCAAGTGTGAGTTCTGGATGAAAACCGTTCAGTTCCTTGGTCATGTGATTGATAGTCAAGGAATTCACGTAGATCCATCAAAGATTGAGGCTATCAAGTGCTGGCAAGCACCGACGACGCCGACCGAAGTACGCCAATTCTTAGGACTGGCAGGTTATTATCGGCGCTTCATTGAGAATTTCTCCAAAATAGCTCAATCTCTCACAATACTGACTCAGAAGGAAAAGAAGTTCGATTGGACTGATAAACAAGAGACAGCATTTCAGCTATTGAAGCAAAAGCTTTGCAGTGCACCAATTTTATCATTACCCGAAGGCAACGAAGACTTCGTGGTGTACTGCGATGCCTCACACCAAGGTCTTGGTTGCGTGTTGATGCAACGAGACAAGGTTATTGCCTACGCCTCCTGACTACTCAAAGTTCACGAGAAGAACTACACAACTCATGATCTCGAATTAGGAGCCGTAGTGTTCGCACTCAAGATCTGGAGACACTATCTGTATGGCACAAAATGTACCATCTTCACCGATCACAAAAGCCTCCAGCATATATTCGATCAGAAGGATCTCAATATGAGGCAACGTCGCTGGGTCGAGTTACTCACCGACTATGATTGTGAAATCAAGTATCATCCAGGGAAGGCTAATGTAGTTGCCGATGCCCTAAGTCGCAAAGAGTGCACAAAACCACTTCGAGTCCGAGCCCTTAGCATAACCATCCATAATGATCTAATCATTCAAATTCTCACTGCTCAACTCGAAGCATTAAAACCTTGAAAACATCAAGGAAGAGGCCTTGCGAAATATGGAGAATCAATTTGAAACCAAACCCAATGGGGTCAAATACTTCGCAAACCGAATCTGGTTACCCAAGTTTGGGAATCTTCGAGACTTTGTGATGGATGAAGCTCACAAGTCCAAATATTCTATACATCCTGGATCTGACAAGATGTATCATGGCATCAAGGGATCATACTGGTGGCCAAACATGAAAGCAGAGATTGCCACATATGTCAGCAAGTGCCTCACATGTTCAAAAGTTAAAGCTGAATATCAGAAGCCCACCGGTTTGCTACAGCAACCGGACATTCCAGAATGGAAATGGGAGCAAATCGCTATGGATTTTATCACTAAACTCCCAAAAACATCAGGTGGTTGCGATACTATATGGGTAATAGTTGATCGTGTAACCAAATCTGCTCACTTCCTTGCCATGAAGGAAACCGACAAAATGGAACGTCTCACACGAATCTATTTGAAGGAGATCGTATCCCGACACGGCGTTCCAATCTCAATTATCTCTGATAGAGACAGCCGATTCACATCTAACTTTTGGCAATCATTGCAAAAGTCATTGGGTACTCGTTTAGATATGAGTACAGCCTATCATCCACAAACCGATAGCCAAAGTGAAAGAACCATCCAAACACTGGAAGATATGCTACGTTCCTGTGTAGTTGATTTCGGTGCAAATTGGGAGCATCATTTGCCTTTGTGCGAATTCTCATACAACAACAGCTATCATACCAGCATTGGAGTTGCACCGTTCGAGGCACTGTACGGTCGTAAGTGCCGGTCGCCTATCTGTTGGACCGAAGTTGGAGATAGCCAACTCACTGGTCCGGAAATCATTCATGAAACCACCGAGAAGATCGTTGGTATCCAGCAACGGCTAAAGGCCGCACGTGATCGTCAGAAAAGTTATGCTGACGTGAGACGCAAGCATCTCGAGTTCCAAGTTGGGGATCGAGTATTGCTCAAAGTATCACCTTGGAAAGGTGTCATCCGATTTGGCAAACGTGGAAAGTTAAACCCTAGATATATCGGACCTTTTGAGATCCTTGAAAGGATTGGTCCAGTAGCATATCGATTGCAGCTACCTCCAGAGCTTGGTAGCATGCATCCCACATTTCACATTTCTAACCTCAAGAAATGCCTGTCCGATGAGACACTCATTATTCCGCTCGAGGATATTCAAATCAACGACAAACTTCATTTTGTCGAGACACCAGTGGAGGTCATGGACCGTGAGGTCAAACAGCTTAAGCAAAGTCGTATCCCCATCGTCAAGGTTCGGTGGAATTCGCGGCGAGGTCCGGAATTCACCTGGGAACGGGAAGATCAGATGCGACTCAAATATCCACATCTATTTTCAGACTCCACTCACGCATCAACTCAAAGCTGAATTTCGGGACGAAATTCTCTTAACAAGGGGAGAATGTGACACCCGTCAAATTAGGACTAGTTTTTAGTTCCTAATCATTTAGAAATACGTGTAATTAGTTCTATGTATTAGGCTAATTGTATGTATCAATATATATATTGTTGAATATATATCAATACGCGATTTTATTAAATCGTGCAATTATCAAATCGGCCAAATTTCCGATTCATATATATATGGCGTTGGTGAAAAACAATATTAAATAATATAGGAATTATTATTTAATATAACTCATTATTTATTATATATTATTTTGATAATATATAAAGTATTCGTATCGTACAAAATCAAAACATTCGTGACAACATTTATAAATAATGTATTATTATTAAAAATGATAATTATTATTTACTTGGATTAAAATAAAGCTTATTTCATTTTATTTCATTTTCTCAAAAGCGACTCAATTATCCAAATAATATCCGTCTCTCAAACGTAAAACAAAGATATATTATTTTATCTCACTAAAAGTATTTTTATGAAATACTTCCAATAAAAGTAAATACGATATCATTTTTAGAAATTTATCGAATGAAAACATTTTTCTACTTTTCGATCGGGTACCAAAACACGGGTCAAAATACCACGGAACGGATCGAAGCTCGGATCAACCACCTCCAATAATTGGAGATGGCCGATCCATTTCATTTTCTATCTATCTATCTCAATCCTCTCAACTCTCTCTCGGTTCTCTTTCATTCCAAAAACAACAACAACAATAACAATTAACAACAACAAGATAATCATCATCATCACAATCATCATCTTCATCATCAATCGTGGATCATCATCATCAAAATCATTCCCACGGTCACCATTTTAATCGTAAGGAATCGTTAACTTAAACTTTGTAATTCCGTGTTTAAATAACGTATATCATCATGTATTAATGTTAGAATAAGTTGGTTATATGCGAAAATGGTTTTAAATTGGGTTTGGGTGTGATTTGGAACGAACAGACCTGAGCCGGACCTATGAATCCGGCGGATTCAAGGGAATCCGGCGGATTCCTGCCCAGAAAACATGATCCACGCTACATTGTCATGAATACGGTCGGATTCATGGGAATCCGGCGTATTCCCGTTGTTTGTCTTGAATACGGTCGGATTCATGGGAATCCGGCGTATTCCCATCAAATGCCACCAATCCGGCGGATTCAAGGGAATCCGGCGGATTCCCCCTTTTTATTTCATGATCCAACGGATCAATAAACTAGCCCGGCGAATTCTAGCTAAAACAGAACAAATAAATTTTTGAAAACGTCGACGATTTAACAACTTAAAACATGGTAGCTTCTCGATGAAAAATTTATTGTAACGGATTGGGCTCAAATTCGCTCGGTCATTCAAAAACAACCCAATGGTCAAGGCTAAGTACCTTAGCCTAGTCAGTTTTAGACCATCCGGAGTCATCTAGGGGTCGAAAATGGCGTATTTTAGTTTTCGGATCCCGGTTTTTCCATGAACTTAAAACTAAAGGTTTACACTAAGTGTCGGGCATCGCGACATATTTCATACTTATACGATACAACATTTAAACACTTCAAATATGCTTTTATAAGTTCACAACAAATGAAAGTAGTAATAATAATTGAAGAATTATTATTTCAATCAATCACCAACGATCTGTATACATTTTCACAATTTCAAACATAATCATTAACCAAAGTATTTGGTCATAACTAGTTGAGGGAACAACTAGCATAGATGGTCCGTTGTGTCATCTAATCAATTTAACCTTGCACGTTTAATACGCCCGGCAGGTTTCAATAATCTAATCATTTATCAAAACCTTGCGCGTCAAAGACGCCCTGCAGGTTTCAGTCGATTGATCGACATCATTGTATTGTGAAACATCAATTGTGCTTACTAGCATCACATTAGGCTCAGGTGAGTCTCATAGCCCCCTTTTAAATGCTTTTACCTAGGGGTGAGATACATGCTCATTTTGTTTTACATCTGAACACAAGTATCAAAACATCGCTATATATTACATGAGTTAAAATCATCTAATCATTTTAAGTCCTCATAGCATAGTTTGGTAATACTTTGTAGCGTGAATGTTAGTGTATGGATCCATATGGGACTGACAATCCCCGTCCGGGTCAGCAAGCACTGACTGGTCAAAACGGACGCATTATCATTTGTTCATACGTATGTTGATTAGGCATACGCATAGAGGCACCCTCGCTCAGGCACTTAATTGTGATCCTGACATCTCAGTTAAGCTCAGACTATGTGCTCATGGCTATATATACATTATATTTGATTAATTTCAAACATCATTATTAAATCTTGTGGTTCATACATCATATCTTATCATTAAACCTGTGAGCTCACCAGCTTTGTAGCTGACCTTTTAGCATGTATTCTCAGGTTCTCAGCAGCAGTAGGACTGCCATTCAGGATGCCCATTAGTTCGAGTCGCATACAGACATCAAGAGATTGTCATGCATTACTATATTTTGTGTAATTTAGTTATGCCATAGAATCTCTATCATTTGAACTCAAGGGCTTTTGTAAACTATATTATAACGGTGTAAAACCTTTATTTTATCATGTATTTGTAAACGACGCATGTAGTGGTCGTTCATTATGTAATCTGGTGCTTTGTGTATTGATTAGTCGCGCCCCGAATCGACCCGCTTCCGCATCATAATTTGGGGGTGCGACAAGTATTCATGAATGGCCTACCTAGGATAATGGGTATGTTAATGTCTTCCTGTATATCCATCACTACAAAGTCAGTGGGGAAATAGAACCTGTCAACTTTTACCATGACATTCTCAGCAATGCCTTTCGGGTATCGGACTGATTGATCGGCAAGCTGGACGCTCATTTTAGTGGGCTGGAGAGGTCCTAATTCTAATCTGGAGTAGAGCGAGTAAGGCATCAGATTGATACTAGCTCCAAGATCGGACAAGGAGCGTATTGTGCCTGAGTGATAGATGGAACAGGGCAAGGTGAATCGACCCGTGTCTCCTAGCTTTTTCGGTAAGGCATTCTGGATGACGGCTGAACACTTAGAGTTCAGGGAGACTTTAGGAGTGGAAGGAATCTTGTCCTTAGTTGCCAGCATTCGTCGGATGTATTTCGTACTAGAAGGGATTCTAGACACGGTGTCTAAGAACTTTCCATCAAGTTTGAATGACTTTGCGTTGTACTTCTTGTGCAGGCGGTTAGGGAAAGGAATCTCAACCTCACGATTCGGCGTGGGCATTGATTTGGTCTCAACTGTCGGTGGGATAGGAGAATGTTCCCTTTCTGGAGAAGCAGTCATAGAAGGAGTTGGTTTATCAGAGTTTAAGGTCTTGGCTTCCTTGACGTGGGGGTTCTGAATAGTATTGCTTGGTAAGGTCCCTTGCGGTCGGGTATCGAGACGTTGGGCTAACTGACCGATCTGGTTCTCAAGGCTTTTTAGGACCGAGAGTTGATTTCGAAGGAATAGATCAGTTTGGTCTTGTCGAGCCATAGTCTTTTGGTTGAAAGCGGTCTGACCTTGGATGAATTTGTTGAGGTTGTCATCAGTACTCGTGACTGGAATGATGGTTTTCACAGGTTCAGCAGGCTGGGTATCCTCAGTGGCGGTTAATGGAAGTGGTTGATTGTAAGGGAGTTGTGGTTGTTGCGGGTACGTCGGATATCGTGGCTGAAACCTGGGCTGGAAAGGGGGTTGGTTGTTCCATGGAGGATATTGGTTTCCTCGAGTTCTGGGTGGTGAAGTTCTAGCGAAGCCAGGAGGATTTTGAGGTCTGACAGGGAACTGGGCATAGTAGACCGAACCGTCAGTAGGATCTTCAACCTCGTATTCTTCAGTGGTATGGTTGGCACAGTTCTGGCAAGCCTGAACTTGGTGGATCTGCTGTGGTCGTTTCTTCAGATCTGCTATTTGTTTTGTCAGAGTCTCAATTTGTTCGCTCAGAGACTTAATGGCTTCAGTTTGGCGGGAGTTATTTGCGGAGAGGGGTAATGATGAGGATTGCTCATCAGACTTCCAATCGTGGTGATGCATCGTCATATCCTCAATCAAGCTCCATGCTTCATCATCAGTAAGTTTCATGAAGTTTCCTTGAGCTGCTGCGTCAAGATTGATGCGATGGTTAGGATCAAGACCTCGGTAGAAGGTGCACACCTTGTCAGTCTTCGTCATTTGGTGGTTTGGACATTTCCTCAGTAAACTCTTGAATCGATCCCATGCTGAGTAGATAGATTCATCGTGGGCTTGTTGGAAGTTTGCGATGTCATTCTTTGCCTGAGTTTTTTGGACGGAGGAAAGTATCTAGCGAGAAACTTATTACCCATGTCGGTCCATGAGGTGATTGAGCTAGTCTCAAGTCCCTCAAACCAGGTAGAAGCATGTAAAGCGAGAGAATAAGGGAACAAGTATAAGCGGATGATACCCTGCTCAACCCCATTCTGCTTATAGGAGTTTGAAACCTGAATGAATTTGTTGATATGAGCGTTGGGATCATCACGGGGTAGACCGTGGAATTGGCAGTTATCTTTTATGAGTTATACGATGTGGTGTTTAAGCTCAAAAGAAGCTCCGTCAATCACTGGATAGCTAATCGGTCCTCCTCATCCTTCGATGGATGGTTTGGTGTTGTCGGCGAGAGTAACACGAGCGGCCATTTGTGGAAAACGGGAACGTCTTTCTTTGCGGATGGTACGGATAATCGACTCAGGATCGGGTACGAAAATGAGAGATTCGGATCCGGATGATCTGGTCGAGTACCGTTGTGGAATATGGGAAGGTATTGTCGGTTGGAACAAGGAAAAGAAAATAAGAAAGAAGTATCACTAAATAGAGAACTCGTGTAACACCCTCAAGTTTAACGATTTGTGGAAGCATACATTGGGTGTTACTAATCATTATACAAAGCGCAAGATTTATAGTAAACGACCTCTAAATGAGACGTTTCGAAAAGGTTTCAAAAATAATAATCGTTTGAAAACCGCAGGTTTTCGTATACAAAAATGTAGTTCCCTAGAGTCCGCGCGTATAGCGGGAGATTCTATTACATAATCATAATATACAAAAGATAATGCTAAGAATCTCCGTTAATGCAAGGTAGAAATCATGCGACTCTAGCTAATATCCAAGGGTGGTCCTACTCCGTCAGTGTACCTGAGATACAAAGCTAAAAAGTGTCAACCAAAAAGGTTGGTGAATCTTACAGGTTAGAGTTAAGTAAGTGTTATGAACCACAAGTATGTACCCGTATTGCTATCAAGCAAAGTAAGTAAATCAGTATATCAGTACAGTGCCATGAGCTCATAAGTTGAAGCTTAACCGTGTAGTGTGAATATATCACGTACCCCCCTGTGAGTGCTATCCGCACACTCATATGTAACAAATACTAATATGCCTGTTTCTACGTGTAAATCAGTACGTGGTGGCGCTACCACCCCAGGCAGGGATTGTCAGTCCCAAATGGATCCATCTACTAGTAATCGCGCTTAAGTCCATAACTAACAACTTACGAATAGGAGGCTTTCAGTGGATAAAAGTAACTCATGCGTTTGTTTGTAAACAGTAAGGTAATTAGTTCAGTACATTGTGTTCATATGTAAAACAGTTGCTAAGTATCTCACCCCAAAGTATAAAAACAGTAAAAGTGGGGCTGTAAGACTCACCTGAGTCGAGCAGTGGTAGATAGCAAGTAGTATTAAAGCAAGTAGGTTCTCCGAACCCGTAACCTCCTAGTGCCTAAACACGTAAGGTTAAGTAAGTAGATGTCTCGCAAGACCATCTAGGCTAGTTGTTCATACAACCCGTTGTGTTTAAACGTTGGTTCGTTATCGTTTGTATAATAGTGTACGGCCCGTTGGTGATTTGTTATAATTAAAGTTTTATCACTCATAACGCGATTTAGAGTGATTACACTTGAAAAGTATGTTCTATTATGTTCGATGATTCGTATTGTATAAGTATTTGAAATTGTACAGGTTTGACACTTGGTGAGAAATGTGCTCACAGAGTCTAAGTACGGGGGTCCGGGGGCAGCGCCCCTGGTTAGCGGGGTCCAAGGGGCGGCAGCCCCTGGCGGGGTCCAAGGGGCAGAGCCCCTGGCTGGGGTCGAGCTGCCAGGTCAGCTTGGAAAATTTTTATTTCTACTATATTGCTTTAGTGAAAACGTATCCGAAATCTGGATTTGGAGTAAAATTAGGTGGTAAAATCTTGGTTCCGACACTTAGTAAAAATGTGAGTTTTCAAGGTTCTGGTTTGTGCGACGTCGCATGCGACGTTGCAAGCGACGTAAGGTGCGACGTGGGCATGTACGTCGCATGATGCGACCTTCGCAAATCAATGCGACGTAGGGGGTGGCGTCGCTAGTGCGACGTTGGTTCGGTTTGCGACGTTAAAGTCTACGTCGCCATGTATGACGTCCACAAATTAATGCGACGTAAGGGGCTGCGTCGCTAGTGCGACGTTGAGGTTTTTGTGCGACGTAGGTCGCGACGTCGCAAAGGCCCCTGGTTAGGTGCGACGTTGCGGTCTGATGGCCGGAAATTTAGTCGAAAACGAGTTTCCCGGTTTCCGTTGGGTCCAAATCTTTTACCCAACCCTTATATGAACATATTAAGCCTATTTAAACCATAAACTAGTAAAAATGATCAAAAACGAGAGATGTCGGGATTTGTCGGAAACTTACAAAGTGTCGGATTGAAAATCCGAAAAGATGAAGTTGTAGATCGTGAAGAGATTAACGTTTTTCTCCAAAGATGTGGTATGATCCGGCGTCGTTTGATGGTGTTAATTTGTGCTTTTAATGGTGGTGGTGTGGTTGGTGGTTTAGAGAGAAAAAGGAAGAAAGGGAAAGAAGAGAGAGAAAGAGGAAGTGAGAATGAGGAAAGAAAAGAGAAAAGTTGGGGGTTTTGATGAAAGCCCCCACTTTTCAGTCCACGCGCTGTGCACCATGCGGTATTCGTTTTCTCCGTATTTTAAGCGTTAAATCTTTATTTTACACGTTTAATTATATCTTTTGTTAAATAATTTATTTCGCTAAATCTTTAATAATTTGCAATATAGTATGGTTTGAGTAAATCTTTGTACTTTCGTTTTTAAATCGTGTAAGTTTAATCGAGTGATACAAGATAACTATCCGTTATTATAAAATAGTATTTTGGTCATAATTGCGTTATTTTAGTTTATAAACATTTGTTCACCAACGTCCGTGTTAATCGAATAGAATTTCATTCTATTTAAGTCGCGTACGATTTAAATCAAATCGCAAAGTTGTATATATTTTCCAACATATAATCCGATACATAAATTAGCCTACCACAGAACTAATTACATGTATTAACAAAGAATTAGGCACTAATTTTAGTCCTAATTTGCCGGTTGTTACATTCTCCCCTTGTTAAAAGAATTTCGTCCCGAAATTAGTTTGATTGCACGGTCGGTACGTTGTCTGGGAAGAGATGTGGGTACTTCTGTCGCATTTGGTCTTCCCGTTCCCAAGTGAATTCCGGACCGCGCCGCGAATTCCACCTGACTTTTACGATGGGAATACGACTCTGTTTTAGTTGTTTGACCTCGCGGTCCATGATTTCCATAGGTTCCTCGACAAAATGAAGTTTATCATCGATTTGAATTTCGTCGAGCGGTATAATCAGTGTCTCGTCAGACAGACATTTCTTCAGATTAGAAATGTGGAATGTGTTGTGAACGCTGCTAAGCTCAGCAGGAAGTTGCAGGCGATATGCCACTGGGCCAATCCTTTCAAGGATTTCGAATGGTCCGATGTATCTAGGATTTAGTTTGCCTCGTTTTCCGAAACGAATAACGCCTTTCCAAGGTGAGACTTTCAGAAGTACTCGATCCCCAACCTGGAAATCGAGGTGTTTGCGTCTCACGTCAGCATAGCTTTTCTGACGATCACGCGCGGCTTTTAGTCAATTTTGTATGCCGACGATCTTTTCAGTTGTTTCATGTATGATTTCTGGACCGGTGAGTTGTGTATCCCCCACCTCAGTCCAACAGATAGGTGACCGGCACTTACGACCGTACAGTGCCTCGAAGGGTGCAGCCTTTATGCTGGTGTGATAACTGTTGTTGTACGAGAACTCGCACAACGGTAAGTGATTTTCCCAGTTTTTACCGAAGTCAACTACGCAGGCTCGTAGCATGTCTTCCAGTGTTTGTATGGTTCGTTCGCTCTGGCCGTCAGTCTGAGGATGGTAAGCCGTACTCATATCCAGACGAGTACCAAGAGATTTTTGCAGTGATTGCTAGAAGCGATAAGTAAATCGAGCATCTCGGTCGGAGATGATTGAGATGGGCACGCCGTGTCTTGACACGATCTCTTTCAGGTAGATCCGTGTCAAACGTTCCATCTTATCGGTTTCCTTGATGGCTAGGAAATGAGCAGATTTAGTGAGACGATCGACGATCACCCAAATGGTATCGCAACCGCTAGAGGTTTTCGGAAGTTTGGTAATGAAATCCATGGTAATTTGCTCCCATTTCCATTGTGGTATTTCGGGTTGTTGTAGCAAACCGGAGGGTTTCTGGTGTTCAGCTTTAACTTTGGAACAAGTAAGACACTTGCCAACATATGTTGCAATGTCAGCTTTCATGTTGGGCCACCAATACATTTCCTTGATGTCGTGATACATTTTGTCGGCACCGGGGTGTATAGAGTATTTAGACTTGTGAGCTTCATCCATCACCAAGTCTCGCAGGTTCCCAAAACTTGGTAACCAGATTCGATTTGAGAAGTATTTGGCCCCGTTAGGTTTGGTTTCAAATTGTTCGTCCATGCCCCGCAAGGCCTCGTTTATCAAGTTTTCTGGTTTGAGTGCTTCGAATTGAGCGGTGAGAGTTTGATTGATGAGGTCGTTGTGAATGGTCATACTGAGAGCTCGAACTTGAAGTGGTTTCACTCGTTCTTTTCGGCTTAAAGCATCGGCGACAACATTCGCCTTGCCTGGATGATAGCGAATTTCGCAATCGTAATCAGTAAGCAACTCGACCCATTAACGTTGCCTCATGTTGAGATCCTTTTGATCGAAGATATGTTGGAGACTTTTATGGTCAGTAAAGATTGTACACTTGGTACCGTATAAGTAGTGTCTCCAGATTTTTAGAGCGAATACAACAGCCCCCAACTCTAGGTCATGAGTGGTGTAATTCTTTTCGTGGACCTTGAGTTGTCGAGAGGCGTAGGCGATGACTTTGTCTCGTTGCATCAACACGCAACCAAGACCTTGGTGTGAAGCATCACAGTATACCACGAAGTCGTCGTTGCCTTCGGGTAAGGATAAGATAGGTGCACTGCAGAGTTTCTGTTTTAGTAGCTGAAAAGCTGACTCCTGTTTGTCAGTCCAATCGAACTTCTTTTCTTTTTGAGTCAGTGCAGTGAGAGGTAGGGCTATTTTCGAAAAATTCTCAATGAACCGCCTGTAGTATCCGGCGAGTCCTAAGAATTGGCGTACCTCGGTCGGTGTTGTAGGTGCTTGCCAACACTTAATAGCCTCAATTTTTGAAGGATCGACATGAATCCCTTGATTGTCAATGACGTGTCCAAGGAATTGAACGGTTTGCATCCAAAACTCACACTTAGAGAATTTGGCGTATAATTCTTCGTGTTTGAGCAGCTCTAGTATGGTTTTCAGGTGTTGCGCGTGTTCTGGTTCAGTGCGCGAGTAAATCAGGATGTCATCGATGAAGACGATAACAAACTTGTCAAGGTAAGGTTTGCACACCCGATTCATAAGGTCCATGAATACAGCCGGTGCGTTGGTCAAGCCGAATGGCATCACTTGGAATTCATAATGCCCGTAGCGAGTTCGGAAAGCAGTTTTTGGAATGTCATCGTCACGAACTCGGAGTTGATGATAACCTGACCGTAGATCGATCTTTGAATAAAAACTCGATCCCTGAAGTTGGTCAAACAGGTCATCAATGCGAGGAAGTGGGTAACGGTTCTTGACAGTTAATTTGTTGAGTTCACGGTAGTCGATGCACATGCGGAAAGAACCGTCTTTCTTTTTCACAAACAGGACCGGAGCTCCCCAAGGTGAGGAACTTGGTCGAATAAATCCTTTGTCCAGGAGTTCCTGTAATTGAGTGGACAACTCCTGAAGTTCGGATGGGGCTAGTCGATAAGGTGCTCGTGCCACGGGTGCTGCACCGGGCACAAGATCAATAGAAAATTCGACTTGTCTAGGTGGCGGAAGGCCAGGCAAGTCTTCAGGAAAGATTTCTGGAAAGTCTCGAACAATAGGCACATCCTCAAGTCGCTTCTCCACCGACTTTTTCTCCATAACGTGTGCGAGGATTGCCTGGTACCCTTTTCTCAAGTATTTTCGGGTTTTCATGCAAGAAATGATATTTATTCTCGTCCCACCGGTCTCCCCTTGTATGCTCAAAGTTCCACCGGTGACGAGAGGAATGCGTACAATTTTCTCGAAACAAACGATTTCGGCTCGGTGCTTGGACAACCAATCCATACCGACAATAATGTCGAAGCTGCCGATTTCGACGAGTATCAAGTCAATGGAAAAGAGCTCATTAGCTAAGTTTAGAGTGCAATTAGGTATCACACTGTCGGCCTCAATAAGTTTTCCGTTTGCCAATTCTACAGTGTACTTATAATCTAAGGCAATAGGTGTAGTGTCAAGTAGTGGATAAAACTCATCAGAAATAAAGCTCTTATCAGCACCAGTATCAAATAATACTGAAGCAGTCAAGTTGTTGAGAAGGAACGTACCCGTGACCACATTCGGGTCTTGACGGGCTTCTCCAGATTTCAGCACAAAAGACCTTCCTCGAGCATTGTTGTTGTTCTTGTTGTTGTTGTTGTTCAGTTTTGGGCAGTCTTTCTTGAAATGCCCCGTACCGTTGCACCCATAACAGGTCTTTGGTGCAGAAGTATTGGTGCCAGTGGTGTTTGTTCTACAATCCTTAGCCAAGTGTCCAAATCTCTTACACTTGCTACAGGGACACGAACCATGATGGTGTCGTTGGCACTTTGAGCAATAGGGCTTGGTTCCCTTGTACGCTCCCTTGTCATCAGAACCGGAGGTGTAGGCTTTAATGGTCTCGGGTTTCTTGGTTTGGTGGTTGTTGTGGTTGTCGGACCATTTTCTTTTATTGCTGTTGGAGGATGGAGTGATTGGTTCTGGGTCCTCGTTCATAGCTAAAAGTTCATGGGCCAACCGGATGGCACCGTGAAGTGTGGTTTGGTTTGATGAGGCGACATTTCCCCGGACAGGTTCCGGGAGGCCGCGGATGTACTTCTTAATCTTTTCGGGTTCAGTACCTGCCATAGCTGGGCGAAGGACAGTGAGTTGTTGGAATCTGGTGGTGTATCCAACGATATCAGTTCCTTGCACTTTTAAGTTCCAGAACTCTTCGTCCAGCTTGTGAAGTTGTTCGGACGGGCAATACTCATCCGTGAGCATCTTCTTCAGATCCTCCCAAGGGAATAGATAAGCGGTGTCAATCCCCACGGACTGGGTGTAGGAATTCCACCACGAGAGGGCACCATCTTCAAGGGTGCAGGTGGAGAATTTGACTTTGTCGTCCTCCGCACATTTGCTGATGCGGAAAACGGATTCCATCTTTTCGAACCATCTGATAAGTCCGATGGCTCCCTCGGTCCCCTTGAAGCTCAAGGGTTTGCAGTTTTGAAAGTCCTTGTATGAACAAGGTTTAGCAGCAGGGGTTTCAGCGGCATCGCTGTTTCTTGTGGAGTTTGGTGGAGTATTCCGAGCCAAGGCTTCAGTAACAGCCTGAGTTATGAGTGACGTAATCTGAGCATCAGTGTAAGGTCTTGACTTTGGCGGCATGATTCTTCAATAAAAGAAATGAAGATACATGAGATTTTGTAAGAAAGTTGCATTTATTTCAGATGTACATGTATAAAGGTGGTAATACATAACATCAATATGAAAAGAATTATGGCAATTAATATGAGTCGAAACAGCAAGAAATACTTGATAGATGATACGAGTTCAAAGGTTACATCCTACGGATGTATTACAAAAGATGTCGGGAATTGTTACATCCGACTGAAACATAGAGTAGCGCTTAGATAGTTACTAGATTACAGGATAGTTTACAAAACAGGGACTACACTAATCTTAACGTAGGTTAATCTGCTCCATCATTTCAATGAGACGATCCACAGTATTGGCAAGTCTGCTGGCTTGTCGAGCATTGTCTTCAGCTAATGCTAGTCGCTGTATCAATCCACGGGTATATTCTTCCGTTTCCCGTGAGCGTTGTTCACACTCATCAAGTCTGTGTTTCAAAAGAGCGGTTTCCACGCTTATCTCCACCACTTTGTTGAAAAGAACGTCCACATTATTAATGGTGGTTTCGTGATCCTCGGTGACTTGTTCGATGCGCTCAAGAGATGTAATTCGCCAGTTTTCGTTGGTTTCTTGCAACACGACATCCATGGTGCGAAGTCGTTGCTCGTGTTGGTTCACCCTAGCAGCTAAGGCCGGCAAGGTGAAGTGAGTGGGGTACGGGCCAGCTCGAGGCAACCTGTTGTTCCTCCTTGCTACCCTTGGGTTCTGCGACCCGGATTGAGTACGAGATGGATTGGATGGGATGTTTGCCATTTCTGAGATAAAGCGTTAGTAAGATTGAGGCCTATATTCATGTAGTTCTTATATAATATAGCCTATTGAGTGTCTAGCATAAACATGTTTAAGTCTCGGTTCTCTCGAGGTCAGAGTCTTCCATTGTACCCTGATCAGCCATAACTACATTCAGGTCTTACATCATCTTTGCTTAATTTTACATAGTTGATCAGGCTATGTTAAATTAAACTCGTATGATGTAATCACTGAACCAGTTATACCTAATAAGGAATACTGCCTAATGGTCATAGTCTAGGCTCACTAAATGCAACCTAGTTCACTATAACCTTAGGCTCTGATACCAATCTGTAACACCCTCAAGTTTAACGATTTGCGGAAGCATACATTGGGTTTTACTAATCATTATACAAAGCTCAAGATTTATAGTAAACGACCTCTAAATGAGACGTTTCGAAAAGGTTTCATAAATACTAATCGTTTGAAAACCGCAGGTTTTCGTATACAAAAATGTAGTTCCCTAGAGTCCGCGCGTATAGCGGGAGATTCTATTACATAATCATAATATACAAAAGATAATGCTAAGAATCTCCGTTAATGCAAGGTAGAAATCATGCGACTCTAGCTAATATCCAAGGGTGGTCCTACTCCGTCAGTGTACCTGAGATACAAAGCTAAAAAGTGTCAACCAAAAAGGTTGGTGAATCTTACAGGTTAGAGTTAAGTAAGTGTTATGAACCACAAGTATGTACCCGTATTGCTATCAAGCAAAGTAAGTAAATCAGTATATCAGTACAGTGCCATGAGCTCATAAGTTGAAGCTTAACCGTGTAGTGTGAATATATCACGTACCCCCCTGTGAGTGCTATCCGCACACTCATATGTAACAAATACTAATATGCCTGTTTCTACGTGTAAATCAGTACGTGGTGGCGCTACCACCCCAGGCAGGGATTGTCAGTCCCAAATGGATCCATCTACTAGTAATCGCGCTTAAGTCCATAACTAACAACTTACGAATAGGAGGCTTTCAGTGGATAAAAGTAACTCATGCGTTTGTTTGTAAACAGTAAGGTAATCAGTTCAGTACATTGTGTTCATATGTAAAACAGTTGCTAAGTATCTCACCCCAAAGTATAAAAACAGTAAAAGTGGGGCTGTAAGACTCACCTGAGTCGAGCAGTGGTAGATAGCAAGTAGTATTAAAGCAAGTAGGTTCTCCGAACCCGTAACCTCCTAGTGCCTAAACACGTAAGGTTAAGTAAGTAGATGTCTCGCAAGACCATCTAGGCTAGTTGTTCATACAACCCGTTGTGTTTAAACGTTGGTTCGTTATCGTTTGTATAATAGTGTACGGCCCGTTGGTGATTTGTTATAATTAAAGTTTTATCACTCATAACGCGATTTAGAGTGATTACACTTGAAAAGTATGTTCTATTATGTTCGATGATTCGTATTGTATAAGTATTTGAAATTGTACAGGTTTGACACTTGGTGAGAAATGTGCTCACAGAGTCTAAGTACGGGGGTCCGGGGGCAGCGCCCCTGGTTAGCGGGGTCCAAGGGGCGGCAGCCCCTGGCGGGGTCCAAGGGGCAGAGCCCCTGGCTGGGGTTGAGCTGCCAGGTCAGCTTGGAAAATTTTTATTTCTACTATATTGCTTTAGTGAAAACGTATCCGAAATCTGGATTTGGAGTAAAATTAGGTGGTAAAATCTTGGTTCCGACACTTAGTAAAAATGTGAGTTTTCAAGGTTCCGGTTTGTGCGATGTCGCATGCGACGTTGCAAGCGACGTTAGGTGCGACGTGGGCATGTACGTCGCATGATGCGACCTTCGCAAATCAATACGACGTAGGGGGTGGCGTCGCTAGTGCGACGTTGGTTCGGTTTGCGACGTTAAAGTCTACGTCGCCATGTATGACGTCCACAAATTAATGCGACGTAAGGGGCTGCGTCGCTAGTGCGACGTTGAGGTTTTTGTGCGACGTAGGTCGCGACGTCGCAAAGGCCCCTGGTTAGGTGCGACGTTGCGGTCTGATGGCCGGAAATTTAGTCGAAAACGAGTTTCCCGGTTTCCGTTGGGTCCAAATCTTTTACCCAACCCTTATATGAACATATTAAGCCTATTTAAACCATAAACTAGTAAAAATGATCAAAAACGAGAGATGTCGGGATTTGTCGGAAACTTACAAAGTGTCGGATTGAAAATCCGAAAAGATGAAGTTGTAGATCGTGAAGAGATTAACGTTTTTCTCCAAAGATGTGGTATGATCCGGCGTCGTTTGATGGTGTTAATTTGTGCTTTTAATGGTGGTGGTGTGGTTGGTGGTTTAGAGAGAAAAAGGAAGAAATGGAAAGAAGAGAGAGAAAGAGGAAGTGAGAATGAGGAAAGAAAAGAGAAAAGTTGGAGGTTTTGATGAAAGCCCCCACTTTTCAGTCCACGCGCTGTGCACCATGCGGTATTCGTTTTCTCCGTATTTTAAGCGTTAAATCTTTATTTTACACGTTTAATTATATCTTTTGTTAAATAATTTATTTCGCTAAATCTTTAATAATTTGCAATATAGTATGGTTTGAGTAAATTTTTGTACTTTCGTTTTTAAATCGTGTAAGTTTAATCGAGTGATACAAGATAACTATCCGTTATTATAAAATAGTATTTTGGTCATAATTGCGTTATTTTAGTTTATAAACATTTGTTCACCAACGTCCGTGTTAATCGAATAGAATTTCATTCTATTTAAGTCGCGTACGATTTAAATCAAATCGCAAAGTTGTATATATTTTCCAACATATAATCCGATACATAAATTAGCCTACCACAGAACTAATTACATGTATTAACAAAGAATTAGGCACTAATTTTAGTCCTAATTTGCCGGTTGTTACAACTCGTCTGGATGCTTCAGAGTCTTACGATTAACTTCCCCGGCAGCGGCGCCAAAAACTTGTCGCGCCCCGATCCGACACGGTCGTCAACGCAACGGAAGGGGACACGACAGTGGGGTGTTTTAAATTTGTAAAGCTGGGGACCTAAGTTTACTACGGCTGTATAGCGGTAGTATGACCTAGGGTCGTTCTTCAAGCTAATCGTATTGTGAAACGGAAGTATCAAGACAAGTTGTATATTTTAGTGAGGGGATTTTAAAACAGAGTTTTTAGTGGGTTTTTTGTTATTTAGGTCCGTAAATTAAAGCAATTAAAAAGTAAATAAATGGAAAACAGAAATAGGGATGAAATCTGTATGGAGGAAATGTGTTTGTTATGACTTCGTTAGCTTATGCGGGGGTGATGCTAGGGTTTTGATATGAAAACGTCTTTTTAAAGGTTTGTGTCTTATCTGAGCTTAATTGTTCGTAGTGTAAACACTAGTACCCTACTGATTGGGGAGACCAATCAGTATGTCACTGAGTACTAGGCCAAATTGAGTCTGATCGGAGGAGGATGCTCAACTCTTCAACGTTATCCAGTGATAGAGTAACGACCCTTCTTGGAATGTTAGTTCCTGGGTGCATGAGATAGAGTAACATACCCACTAAGGTTCCGACCTTTCTTAACACTACGGGGACAACGAAGTCGAACAAGGCATTTAAGATTAAGACTTGGTTTTGTAACTATTAACTTTATATTAATGGTTATATTTTAGTCTAGAGCTTTCATCACGGTGTACCGTGCGATTATGCATTTCCACAGTTTTCCAGACCCGAGATGTATTAACGGTGTACAGTGCAATTAAGCATTTCCACAGTGTTCCAGATCTTTAGGTGTACTAACGGTGTACAGTGCGATCAAGCATTTCCACAGCTTTGAAGTTGAACCAGGATGTGACACAGTCTTCAACCACCGACATTTCCTTAGCTCCTACGTATTTGTACTCCACCAGAGGTGTTTCCAACGTTACACGAAGTACAGTGCCTTTTACCGTGGTCTTTCCGGGGTCACATACTTTATGGTCACTCTAGACTAGTTTAAACTAAGTTTGTACTAAAGCCCAACCATCTATGATATAAACCAGCCCTCACTATTTCCCAATAAATCCCTGATTGATTCACGGTGTACTATACGAAAGGTTTTAAACAGTATTTCCATAGCTACGCAATTCAGACCATGTTTACAGTTTCAGAAAACATAGATAGGTAGTGACCGTTTGATCAAGGTTCGCGACTCCTTGTCATAAAGATTCTAACCACGTTTAATTGGAGGAAAGGCGATTAGGTTTAGAAATTCATAAATACAAGGTTAATAAATCACCGGTTTTCATTATATAATATAATTGGGATCATTACTTCCACAACGGATTGTGCCCACGACTTTCATAGCTTCCACGTTCCGTACTACACACATAAGTGATGATTCCGGCGCTATACAAATGAAAGCCGTATAACGTTACCTCCGTTGTTTCATAATGTTATCATCCCAATCATATATTTAAAGTAGCATCACCCCACACATATATAAACTAACTACATCATAACAAACACACAGGGAAACTACTCACTACGCATAATAACAGGTCCTAAATCTAGCATAACAACAATAGCAATTATCATTATAACAGATAAGGAAAGAAGTAACCGTTAATAAAGCGTAGATTGAATAAGCGTTTAGAGAGAGAGTACAAGAAGAACTTCCACAATATCCTTGACAATATTACAATAAAATCACCTGGACTATTCCCTACGCTATTACAAAAGTAGCCCCTCCGTTAGTTTCAGTTAAATACTAACTGAGAACTAACTAGACCTAACCCTAATTCTAGAGAGAGAAAGAAAGAAAAGAGAGAATAGAGAGAGAGAGTGTGTGTGAGAGAGAAAGTGGAAATGGAGAAATGTGTGGAATGGTGAGGTGTGTGGAATGTTGGAGGGGTGACCCCCTATTTATAGGCAAAGCATGAAATCAGCCGTACAAGTCGCGAAGCACGCACGTACAAGCAAACGAAGCACAAACGGGCAGCATATGGGGTACCAGGGGCCATATACGGCTTGCGTAGGGCCGTATACGGGTGTACAAGGCCGTATACGGTCTTGGCAAGGCCGTATACGTCTTCCATCTAATTTCGTTCGTTGCTTAAAACGTCCGTATCTCCTTCGTTATGCGTCCGTTTGACCTGATTCTTTTGCCTGTGTCTTCGTAATTCCGTTACGCTTCTAATGGTTCCAATCTCACTGAAATTGGATGTGTATAACTTTAGAATAGCCGAAATCACTTTATAGGAGTTTGTAACCGTCCTTTCTTCTCCGTTCTTTATCTGATTTGCATGATTCTTGATTTTCTCGTCTCGATTTTACCTATTACAACATATCATAAGGTTAGAATGTGTTTATCATAGGATAAATGAGGGTGCGAGAATTGGTTGCTGTTCATTTGCTCCGTTTTGCTCATTATTCGGATGTTTTTAGTGACTTTTGTAGAAACGTCTATATTTTGAGCACTTTAGTGAATTTTAGTAAATAATGATTGTTTTGGAATGTTTTCACTAAAGATGTGCCCAAAACGTGTGGAATAATGGCCTAGAAAACATGACTTTTTGTGTCACATCAACATGGTCAAACCGGTACTTCATTTTCGGCTGAGGATCTAAATCAAGATGAATATGTGTTACAACTTGAGGATGAATTGAGTAGACTTAGGGGTGTAGAACAGCAGTTCAAGCGGGAGCAACAAGCTAGATCATCCCAGCAAGTCTCACAGTCTTTACCACCGTTTGTTAGCACGATACCACCTCCCGTGGTGACATCACAGATACCTACGTCTCTGCCTTATTACCACCAACAACAACATTATGGTAATTATCAGACATCAGCTCCTTTTTCTTCTTCAGGGTCATCGGGTTATCAGATTCTGATATTTCCTCCTCAGCATCAACCGAGATTATGTTCTTTTAAGACTTTTAAATCTTGTTGGCCATCTGATTATTCTGGTAGTACAAATTCCTCTGTTACTTTGGATTGGTTGAGGGATGTAGAAATAAAATTTGAGGTATGCCGGTGTGAGGAAGAAGGCTAAGTTCCTTTTGCAGTTCAGCTTCTCAAAGGTCCGGCTATGACATGGTGGGATTCCATTACTTCTGTCTTGACACCACAACAAAGGGCGTCAATTTGATGGTCTGACTTTTACAATGAAGTGTGTAAACAATATTGTTCGGATTTTGACATGGCTCGTATTCGAAGGGAATTTCTGGATTTACACTTGACGGATAATATGACTATTGATGAGCTCATTTCCCAATTCTCGGAAAAGCTAAGGTTTGTTCAACAATGGGTCCCTACAGAAAGGACCCAGGTGGAGCAGTTTGTTGAAACTCTACCTCTCAGCTATAGGACCACTGTGAGATTAGCGGGTTTTCTTACCCAAACATTTTCTTTAGCCTGATCAGTGGATGGTGACATTCGGGCTCATGATTTGAGTATTAAGGAAAGGTCCCCGGTGGAACCCAAAGGTGAATCTTCGGTAAGTCAAGGGAAGAAGAAATGGCAAGGAAATCATCAGAACAGAAAACAAAATGCTAGTGGTGGTACAGTGGATAAATCCAATTGGTGCCAGAATTGTAAATCTAGGCACACCGGTCATTGCACTCCTCAGACAGCTAGGTGTATCAAATGTAGACAGTTTGGACATAATATCAAGGATTGTCCGTTCCTAAATCATGTATGTTGGAATTTCCACAAAGAGGGGCACCGTTTGGGTATGTGTCCGGAGGCGGGGAGACAAAAAATGGGTTCAGTCACGGTGTCTTCATCTTCTGGCCAGAATAGAAAGAATCCACCGTCTGCAACAGGCAGGGCCTTCCAAATGACAGCTGATGAAGCTGTCCGAACTGAAGATGTCATAACTGGTACCTTTCTTATAAATTCTGTACCGTCTTGTGTTCTATTTGATTCCGGAGCAAATTGTTCTTTTATATCCATGCAATTCTGTGAAAGACTGAAATTGACTCACACATGTATTACTAATCCTATTGAGGTTGAGGTAGCAAATGGTAAAATGGTTCCGGTTACCACATCGGTGACTGGAGCTAGCATTTTGATTGAGGGTCATAGTTTCCCTATTTCCTTTCTATTGATGCCCATACCCGGTTTTGATGTGGTTTTGGGTATGGATTGGTTAAGTGAGAACAAAGCAAATATAGATTGTCATAAGAAGTTAATAAAAATCCCAATCTATGATGAATCATATATTGTGGCTCGAGGAGAAAGGGAGAAAGGCAAAATTCCTTTGATTTCTATGATGAAAGTTAGAAAATCTCTAGCTAAGGGCTGTGACTCGTACCTAGCCTATGTGGTAGATGCTAAGCTAGAAAAGAAGTCTGTTCCAGATGTTCGTGTGGTTTCCGAATATCCAGATGTTTTCCCTAACGAATTACCTGGCTTGCCCCCTATTAGGGATGTAGAATATCATATTGATTTGATTCCTGGCTCTACTCCTGTAGCTAAAGCGCCTTATAGATTAGCTCCCTCCAAAATCCGTGAAATGATGAGTCAGATTCAGGAGTTATTAGATAAAGGGTTTATTAGACCGAGTTCTTCTCCTCGGGGCGCACCGGTATGGTTTGTTAAAAAGAAAGATGGTACCCTTAGAATGTGTATCGATTACAGGGAATTGAACAAAAGAACATTTAAGAATAAATACCCTTTGCCTCGAATAGATGAATTGTTTGATCAATTGCAATGGTCCTCTTATTTTTCAAAAACAGATTTGAGATCGGGTTATCACCAAGTACGGGTTCATGAGGATGATATTTCAAAAACTGCTTTCCGTACGCGATATGGCATTATGAGTTTCTTGTTATGCCTTTTGGGTTGACTAATGCTCCGGCAGTTTTCATGAATTTGATGAATAGAGTCTGTCGACCTTTCCTTGATAAGTTTGTTATTGTATTCATTGATGATATCTTGGTTTATTCTAAGTCCGAATATGATCATGAGATACATTTGCGTTTGGTTCTGGACACTTTGAAAAAGGAGAAATTATATGCTAAATATTCAAAATGTGGTTTTGGCTCCGTGAGGTTCAGTTTTTAGGGCACATTATTTGTGAGGATGGGGTTAAAGTGGATCTATCAAAAATTGAGGCCGCTATGAATTGGCAAGCTCCTAAATCTCCGTCTGAGATTTAGAGTTTTTTGGGTTTGGATGGCTACTATCGCAAGTTCATTAAGGACTTTTCTAAGATTGCGGGTCCTTTGACTAAATTAACCCCGAAAGGATGTGAAATTTCAGTGGACTGAGCAACAAGAGTCAGCTTTTCAGACTTTGAAACAGTTATTGTGTCAGGCTCCGATTTTAGCATTACCTGACGGGTCCGATGATTTTATTATGTATTGTGATGCCTCTTCTGCGGGCTTAGGTTGTGATTTGATGCAACGTGACGGTGCTATTGCCTATGCTTCACGTCAATTGAAATCTCATGAGACAAATTATCCTACCCATGACCTTGAACTAGCGTATGTGGTTTTCGCCTTGAAAATTTGGAGGCATTATCTTTATGGTTCGAAATGTGTTATTTGTACGGATAAGAAAAGTCTCCAATATATGTTCTCTCAGAAAGAGCTCAACATGCGTCAAAGGCGATGGTTGGAATTGATTAAGGATTATGATTGCGAGATTCGTTACCACCCGGGTAAGGCCAATGTTGTGGCGGATGCTTTAAGTCGGAAAGGAAAATCAGAAAAAGTGCGTTTCATGCGGTTAGAGGTTTCATCAGATTTAATTGATCAGTTAAAATCTGCACAAATGGAGGCATTGATGGATAATAACTTGAAATCCGAGGTAATGCTTAAAAGAAAAGACTTGTTGGTTGATGACTCACATGGATTAAAGAATTTTCAATCTAGAGTCTGGGTTCGTTTGCTTGGTGGTCTTCGAGATGTGATCTTGTTAGAAGCTCACAAATCTAAACTGTCGATTCATCCCGGGAGTACCAAAATGTATCATGATTTAAAACCTTTGTATTGGTGGCCTACTTTGAAAGTGGATGTAGCTCGATTTGTGGAATCTTGCCATATTTGCTCGCAAGTAAAGGCCGAACATCGAAAACAATATGGAGCTTTGAAACAACTTGAGATTCCCGAGTGGAAATGGGAGCATGTAACCATGGATTTTGTGACTAAATTACCTCGAACGGTTAAGGGTAACGATATGATTTGGGTAATTATCGATAGATTGACCAAAAGTGCTCACTTTCTTGCCACTAGTGAGACGGCATCTTTGGGTAAACTGGCGCAGTTACATTAATGAGGTTGTGTCAAGGCATGGGATTCCGTTGTCTATAGTTTCTGACAGAGATTCTCGGTTTGCGTCTGGGTTTTGGCAGAGTTTACAGCGGGAATTGGGTACTAGAGTCAATTTGAGCACTGCTTATCATCCTCAGACTGATGGTCAGTCTGAGCGGACTATTCAGACTCTTGAGGACATGTTAAGGGCTTGTGTGTTGGAATTTGGTGGGTCTTGGGATTCTCACTTGCCGTTGGTAGAATTCGCCTATAATAATTCTTTTCACTCTAGTATAGGCATGCCACCCTATGAAATGTTGTATGGCCGTCGATGTAGAACAACCACTTGTTGGTTAGAGGCAGGTGAGAAACAATTTGCGGGTCCTGAGATAGTGCAGATTACAGCCGATAAGGTAGCTATAGCCCGTGATAGGTTAAAAGTTGCCCGTGATAGACAAAAGCAATATGCCGATCCGTGTCGTCGACCCGTTTCGTTTGTAGAGGGTGAATTGGTTTACTTGAAGGTTTCACCTTGGAAGGGTGTTATTCGGTTTGGTAAACATGGTAAACTTGCCCCTAGATACATTGGTCCATTTAGAATTCGGCAAGTGGTTAATGATCAAACTGTGTCGTTAGATCTTCCTCCTGAATTAGCGGGTATTCATAATACTTTTAACGTGTGCTACTTAAGGAAATGCAATGTGGAGGACCAATCCCAAGTTCTTCCATTGCAAGACTTACGTGTTGACCCAAGTCAAAGGCTAGTAGAGGAACCCGTAGAGCTTTTAGACCGTAAGGTGACTAAACTTCGAAAGAAGGATATTCCCATGGTATTAGTTAAGTGGAATCATAGTTTGGGACCAAACCTTACGTGGGAGACCGAGTCTAGCATGAGGACGCGCTATCCTTGTCTTTTTGAGCAATGTGAGATTTCGGGGACGAAATCTCCTTAAGGAGGGAAGATTTGTAACACCCTCGATTTGGGCCTAAGAGAATTTCGGTAATTTTCCTTATTTTATTGGTTATTTAATTGTGTTAGAAATAAATTGTATTATTTGGCCAATTATAATAATAGGTCGAAATGGTTAAATGGTTTATTGTGATTAATAAATTATTACTTGTTTTAAATTATTAGTGTTCACAGTAAAATAAAATAATTGTTCTCGCAAATTGGTTTTAGGTTCCAGACAATAGGTTTAGCACGGGTATATTTTACACTGCATAATAATGTGGTAAATTGCATATGTCGACCTTAGTTTCTCATTTCATACATTTGGCCAAAAACTCCAAGAACAAACACACACTCTCACTTAGAAATCATAAGGAAATCTGAATTCAACCAAAAATGGAAGCTTGATTCTGATCTTACTATGCTTCAACATCTTTATTATTATCATCCTTCTTGTGTTCTTCAAAGTGTAAGTGATTTTCTAAGTTCTTCATGAAAGTATTTGATTAAGTGAGAAAATGAGGAATGAGATGAAATTGATGCTTGAATGTGGTTAGATGATAGTAGTTAAACTGATTTCATATCTATTTGAATGAATTACTAGTGTTCTTCAAGTTGTAAGTTGGATTGAATGAATTAGGTTTTTGATAGGTTGAATGATGGATGCATGTTAGGAATTAGGATTTGGATGATCATTAATTATTGAACATGTTTGTAGATGTTGTTTGTGATTATTTTCTAGTTAAAATCGTGTATTGCAACTGAATCGTGTGAATTTGGGGTTTTAGTTCGTGCTGTGTAGTTGCAGGTCTGAACCTCTGCTGTTAAACGTGGAAACGCGATCCAGCATATAGCCCGGATCGCGTTTCTATGTGTAATTTGGGTTCAGTACGATTTATTCTTTGAAACGCGATCCATCTCTCTTGTGTCCGGATCGCGTTAGTCAGTGTTAAATTCGAGTCGGATTGATTTTGTTCTTGGGAACGCGATCCAGCTCCTTAGCCCGGATCGCGTTTGCAAGTGTAAATCGGTAACAGAATATTTTGGAACTGTGGAACGCGATCCAGACACCCCTAAACCGGATCGCGTTTGCTAGTTATAATCTGACGAATTTGACAACTTGTGACTTGTGCACTTATGTTATTTAACTAATATTGAAAGTATAGTATATGCAATTATTTGACATTATATGCATGATTAAATTGTAACAAACTTAATACGAGAATCTAATTCGGGTTTTGATTGTGTTCTCAGATAAACCGAAGACTCAATAAAATAAGACCATTGAGTGGAGACGGTGATCGTCAAGGGTGAGTGGATCTTGGACTTTCGGTCTAAATTAGTTGTAACAATATGGTTACAACGGGTAAATTTGGTCTACTTTATATATTGGTTGTATCTTTGATTTATATACATTGCCATGATGGTTGTGGACTAATTGAATGTCAGAGGTCAACATGGATTGGGGTTGGGTACTAATACTTTGGACAACATAAGTGCTATGTACATGTGTTGTTTATTGTAAGTATGTTGTATGTAGTATTAGTAACCAAACTATCGGTTTAATCAATGTTTGGCCTTCAGTTTGTTTTAAGTGTTACTTGGGGGCCACCGCGGCATGAGGGTACCTCAAGGACCACCGATCCTCTTTGATTTGTTTGTTTAACGTGCTTTGCTGTAGACAATTGTTAAGCTATGTTTAGATTGATGGTTAGAGATCTATTCACTTAGCTTTGTGCTAATCCCTCCTCATCACTTCTTGCAGGTTTAGCGATGTTGTGGGTTGCAAGAAGTTTGGGATTAAGGGATGTTTGACGACTCACTCTGGATATAAAACCATGTTAATGGTTTAACACTTGTTTGGATTAAATAACACTTATCTTAAATGTTTGTAAATGTTATAGTATTTGGATTTAAACCATGTAATTGTGGATTGCCATTTTGGTATGTATTGTGTGCAATCTAAGAAGTAATTATTATTAATGCGCTTCCGATATGTTTTTTTTTTTTTTTTTTTAAATGGTTTGAAATTTGAAGGGTGTTATAATATTCTTTTCAATACCAAATTTTGTTCATGTTGTTCCTTTAGTATAAACCCTCTGTTTAATCAATTTCGAGTTTTACTTATTTATTTGTATTTGCATTTTAACTTTATTATTACTTTTCATTTATGCTACTTTATCTTACTTTATGTCATCATTACTTAATTCCCTATAATACGAGTGTAATTTGCATTTGCTAATGGGAATGACTTTTCATAACGTTAAAAATTACTCATCCTACCATTTATTACTAAAAACTCCAGAACACTGTCCTGAACACTATCCAGACTCGAGAGCACTATCCAAAAAATTGTCGAGAATACTATTCACCACATTACAAAATTCTCAACAACATTCTTCCTAACTAGCTTCCAGGAAAAATATAACCAGGAACAGTCCTATGTATTTTCTACCTCAAAAAATAAAGACAAAATGTTTTTAATGGCACAATTTTCTATGAAAAAAAATAAATAAGTGAAAGAAAATGGTAGGAATAGTACGCCCTTGCTAATTTACATACTATTTTAGATCATTACTGCTTTAACATGACTATAATAAGCTCAAAGATTTAATGCATATATTGTAATACTTTACTCAATATATGTGAACTTGAAGATCAAAATATTACGAGTAATTCATATTTTATACTTCGGAAACGTAAGTACAAATTTTAACATAATTCTTTATCAAACCCGTGTATTCATGGGTCCTTCAACTAGTTAAAAATCAATGGTCTATATTAGTTTTAAATAATTACACTAAACACCCCTAATAATTATTTGCAAATTTTTATATATAATAATAATAATAATAATAATAATTAAAATTAAATTAAATAATTTTTCCGGATTTATAATCAACCAATTATTAATAGGTTAAAAAAAAGTATATTATTCAGAAATTGAGTATATAAACATTTTGCAAGGCAAAATGTAACTATTCATTCAATAGTTGATGAATAGTTACATTTTGCTATTATTTTTTATTTTTTTTCTTTTGATTATTCATAAGTTTTCAAATATAAATGATTTTATCATAGCAATACAAATGAGATAAATAAATGCTTTCTTCTCTATTAATGTAGCATGATATGAAAACACAAGTCTTTTTTTCTATTTTTATACACTAATATAATTTATAATAATGATTGAAGTTGTATATATTTCTTACAAAAAAACTATAAAAAAATTTATATAAATTGGTTAGTGTAACAAAATGTATTAAAGATACGTATTTTTTATGAAACTACAATGATCATATATTTGTATTATTACTAGGATAAGCTACTCAATAGAGTGTACAAATTTTTATTTTTAATTATAGATGGAAATAGAGAATTGTCAAGAAATGACATATAATATTTTTTAAGCATAAAGTACAATTGAGCTATGCATAAAAACACTTGATAAACAAGGATAATATAATCAAAGTTGACATAAATAGTTAATATGATAGGGGACAGAGAGTTTAAGGTTAGACGGTTTAGATGATGAAAAAAATATGAGTTATGCATAAGGGTTAGTGGTTTTCTTCATATGTGTGAAATTGTTAATAACTAGAGATCCAACCTCTTTATATATAAATACAAAATATAATTAATAATACAATACAAGTTAGAATATTAATAAATTGGCTTTTATATTCTAATATTAATATTAATTAATTTAAAAATTTATTCATTTAAAAATATATTTTATAGATCCCGCCTCAATGCGCGGGTTAGAAAACCTCGTTGTTCAAAACTTAAAACGTTCAAAAAAACCCTAGAGCGGCCTCCGATCTTCCGATCCTCCAATCCCATTCCATTCCATTCGTTGACTGCGACTTGCTGAAAGAGAGAAGACAATGATTTTAAGGTATTGAGATAGTGAAAAGTCGCTAAAAGGAAGGCGCTAAAGTAGAAAACCTCCGTCGCCGTCAAGAAGCAGCCGCCGCTACATCTGGCGTCGCCGGCTTTTCAATCGACGGACCTGATCCTCTCTCCGAAAATTACGTTGATGCTCCAATTAAAGACCTTCAATCAAAATCAATTTTTGGTATGTTCATAGCAATAATTGTAACTTCATGGCATTCGCATGACATACTTAGATCTTATTCTTTTGTGTTTCTTTGATTTTGCAGCATGTGTACACTTTTGATCTTTGGGTTGCTTGAAGCTTTATGTGTGTAAATTTGGTGATTCTGTTAACAAAAAAAAATATAATAGGTGGTATGCTATTTGATAGTATTCTAAAGCATATAAGGTACATGTGATATCTATAAATTCGATTGTGTCTGATTTTGTGCAATTTGACCATTTTCTGCCAAACTACACTTAAAGGGGTCGTATGTTTGGCATGATACTTTGGTAGTCTTTTAAATTAAAGATTAGAATTTTGAATTCGAGAAAATTATGTACTGTTGTGTAGTTTGACATGATAGATATGTACTTCAAGTATGCATTTAGGATGATTTCATCATGTGTATTATGTATATTTCATATGAAGGTAACTACAACATGTATTATGTACTTCAACTATAATATTATAATTTTTGTTTGCTGTTTCGTATTACTTTTCTATACAAGGAAATGTGTAAGAGATAAATACAGGTTGTTAGGAAGTGCTTTTCTTATACTTTTGTCTTAACGTGTTTATTGATTAGATGCAATACGCATGGGTCAAGCAGGTTTGGGCTTCTGATTTATAGGTTGTTGGGCAGGCTGTGTTGGGTAGGTCGGCCTGCTGATTTTCAGTTGCTTTTTCGTGGGTGTCATTGCTGTGGGTTTAATTTCGAGTGTTAGCTGCTCTATTTGCCGTGGGTTAAATATTCACGACCATGTTTTGACAGTTAAACACGATTTGTTGACTTATCATTTGTGTGTGCTCGAGTTGAAACCGTCATCAAGTGTGTCCGTCCTTGAAACTGATCTTGAAGTCGGCTTTATGGGTCGTGATTCATTTCCTGAGAAAAGCAACCAGCATGTATTGAAGAAACTGCTAACTTTTGGGAAGTCGGAGTCTGGTGTTATTAACGAAGATATGATTTCTGGCTAATACATTAGATGGGGAATGATGTGATGTACATAAGGTACTTTAAAGTTGTCTACTTGATAGTAATTTACTATTACTATTTTATATGATATAGTAATGCAACTTTAGGGACAATAAGTGATTACCCATTTCATTTTCCAATAGGAGACACTACGAGCATACATCGAGGAACTGCAAAATTTGGTCAGCCATATCCGTTCTATAGATTTAATAATAAAAGAGATCATGGATTATAATGCAAGTTACACTAATTTTGTGTTTTGTTTGTTGATAATTTGTGGTAGGTTCTTTGTGATACTTTATACATGAAGTTTGAACCAAATTGAAGGGATGAAGACAAGTCATGGCCTTGAAAGTAGAAATCTATTAAGAAATAAATGGTTGTAGATGATAAACAAAACACGTGGAATGAAGAAGAGGTAACTTGCTATTATTTTTAGACTTTTTAAGGTCAAAAATATTTTGACATTTAAAGAAACAAAACACAAAGTCACTACATTAAATAAAGTTACTTCAGTAACCAGACAATTTAGCAGAACTGATGTTACCAAATTATCAAGTTGGAGTAAATTGAGTCTAATAATGTGAAGGTAAATTTTAGCTACCGTGTTTCAATTAATTCTTTATTCAACTGATTTTTGTGATTTTGTCTAGGTTTCTGATGTCCTTATTGAATTTGATTGTTTTGCAGTTTATATTTCAATTTGCCGATTTCACATTAATGTGTTGGTAATACTGATGGAAATGTTTGATTTCAAAAACCCTAGAATTTGCTAAATCAGTAACCACTGGAAGCGCAGAAGGCAGAAGCTAAGTTCTCACAACCAACAAAGAAGAAATTTGGCGATTTTTTTTTCAAATACAATTTCAATAAGTTATTACTTCTCAAATGATTTAGATACAGGTAAGTTTTAATGAATCGATTCTTCTAAACCATCCAATAAATCGATTCTTCTATAATGCGGCTATTATGTATGGATTAGCTTTTAGGTTGCCTATTAGTTTTGTCTGTATTGTTAATACTTATGCATTTCAGATTTTACTTGGAAGTATAATTTGCGTGTCATATCTACAGTTCTAATTCATGAGATAAAAAATCTCCATCTTGAATTCTATTGTGAAAGGTGTAGAGATGGCCTTAAAGGTCAGGATTCTAAGCAACATCTGATGAAGATAAGCTGTTCATATTTTTTGGATCTCATGTTTACTAACCTGTACGCATTTCAGAATCAATGATCACTGTTGATTGTTGCTGAAGATATTGAAAGTGAGGCTACTCTTGAGTGTTCCCGTGAGCGATGATGGAATTGCTTGATTTATGTTAGAATCTCCGTGGATCCTGAATTAACACATTAATGTTTGGCATCTCTTCTATCAGTTAAATCCTTTTCTGTAACACCTCGTCAAAAAGTCAATTTTCGCGCCAAACTTTAATTTTAAATAATTGTATTATTATATGCAATTGTAACCAAGTAATCAAAATTCTGTAAATAATGTTTAATCACAAAGATTTAACATTTAACATTTGGACAAAAATATTAATCATTCGAAAATACAAGTCGTTTTAATTAAAAACGCATCTTAATTATCCGTGACCGCTCAAAAACAAAACAATTAGACTTTGGTTTTAAAATAGTATACTTATAAAATACTTTCACTAATAAACATTTCGAGATAATATAAATAAATTGTTAGAATTTAAAATAATATTTTAAATTACGATCGGGTACGAAAACACGGATATTTTATACCGCAATTGGAGACGAAGCGGGGAAAACCCCCTCCCCTCCCCTTTGGATCAGCCACCCCAAACCCCCTCCCCTTTCATTTCATTTCATTTTATCTCATTTTCACACACAAACTCTCTCCACCCATTTATCACAAATTTTCGAAACTACAAATCAACCCACGAAATTTATATTTTCGGAATCACCATCAAGAGTGGAACAACATTAACAAAGGCAACACCATCGTTTTCTTCCTCGTTTGGCCTCGATTCGCAATTGTAAGAAATTTCTAAATTTTTAGATTTAATCATTTTGGTGTAATGTTTTGGTGTAATAATGTTTACACAACTTAGTTATAACCTAAACAACAAGGAAAACATGATTTTACAGCTCCAAAATGCGTTTGATTTGCGATTTTGGCCGGAAAAACGCGATAGCAGCGAGTTTCTGGGCTGGTGTTCATCTTTGCGACACAACGCTTGTGTCGCATATTATGTCGCATAAACTACCCATGCGACACAATGCTTGTGTCGTATCCTTATGTCGCACCTTGTGTCGTATTCCCATACGACACAACCCTTATGTCGCTATTGATTTAGCATCGCAAGCTTTTGCGACACAACCACTGTGTCGCAGAGCTCTTGTGTCGCACTCCATGCGACACAACCCTTGTGTCGCATGACAAATTTTTGTGTCGCATGTTATGTCGCAGAAAACAGAAAACAGCCACATTTTTCTAAGTGTCGGGAAACGTTTTCAAATGACAATTTAAATATGATACGACTTATACTCAAAACAAATATACTTTATAAAGTATACGAAAGCTCAAACCTAATAATAATATGAATTATTATTACGAAACATCAATAACGAACCGCACTTACAAACATACGAAATCTCTCGTGTTTAGGACACTAGGAGATTATACTTGGCATGACTCGATACACTAGGACGCTAGCTTCTCAGGTGAGTTTCATAGCCCCACTCTTTCAATCGTTTTATTGTTTTCGGGGTGAAACACATGCTCAATCACTGTTTTCGAATTATATTAATAATCGTTTATAATTCACAACTATTTTTATTACTATATGTAATACGAAATGTGAAATACTTAGGAATTACACCCTTAATATTGTTTTAGAACAATACCGATACTTAACCTAGATAGGTTACAATCATACCCTGTTAGGTTGTTGGAAAAACGATTACCAATACATAACTGGATTTAGTTATCGCAATCCTTTTGGCCATATTGTCGCGGGACAATATCATTGAATACATTAGAACTAGTTAGTTCTACCTACACTAGACAACCTCTGTACTGTTACGAGTTTAGTTATTCTCTGGGAACTAAAACTGTCGACACTCTTCATTATCACTAGGACGGGAACTGGACTTAAGTGAACATTTTCCCGAGACTCCGATATATATACTCGCTGGGCTTCAGGCTAGGAGTACACAATATTATCACACGTTAGTATAGATTCCTTATACTACTACAACTCAACTAGGTGATGAGTATCCATACCTAGGTTCAACGTGCTATTTAATATCTAAGTATTTGTTCTGACATAATTAGATACAATCAACTATTCTCATGCGTGGCATGATTGTTACATATAATTACTGTTTCGACAGTTACATATATATCTACATACTGATACATCATCTCGAGCACTCGGTGCTACCTACAATTTACATATGTATATTAGTATACATACAATTATACGATCTACTTAGTCAGGCATGTCGAGTACTGCTGGCTCTCAAACAACTTAGCCGGGCATGTCGTTGTACTGCCGGCTCAATTACAAATTGCTTGCGAGCAATTCAAAAACGATGCCGCGGTATTGCAGCAGGCACCAAATGATGCCACGGTAAAGTGGGCACAAAACGAAACCACGGTATTGCAGTGGACATAATCATGGATCAGCGAGTGATACTCGGGGTTCACAATAAGTTAACGGGTCGGTGGGGTTCCCACGCGAGGCCGTTAGCTCAATCATGTTCGGGTTAGCTTATGCTAGCCGGGTAAACGAACATCCAACAATAATCCGTGGGATTACGATTACATTGCTGGATGCAACACGCTATCAAATATTACTCAACATCATATGACGTGGTCATACATTACTTGATTTCAAACTTAGGCAGGTATTGCCCTACTCGGTTAAACTTACGTAATACCAGAAAGGTATTCAGGTTCGAATAGCCTCAATTATTAGGTACTTAGGTACATATCCCTATTACTTAGGTATTAGATACCTCGACCATCGTATACACATTGATGATTACAATTTCAACTTCATACAAATCAGAATCGTGGATTCTGATCTACTTTTCAAAACATACTGGATTTATACTTTACGATTTCAACTAACCATCCTATGAACTCACCAGCTTTATAGCTGACCTGTTTTAGCATGTGTTCTCAGGTGACCAGCAGGATTAATAATTACTACAAGATTATGCTAGCTCGATTCGCATGATTTCAAACAATTGGGACTACTCTGCATTTACTTTTGTATTTTCGAAATTATGTATTTGAAATTTCTATTAAACTCGTCACGTTGTAAACGTTCTATTTGGTAAATGTATAATTATTTTCAAACGTCTCATTTAGAGTCGTTCATTATATATCTTATGCTGTGATATTTAATTTGGTAACATCCGACCCGACCGCTTCCGCAAACTGAAATTTGAGGGTGTTACAGATTGGTATCAGAGCCTAAGGTTGTAGTGAACTAGGTTGCATTTAGTGGACCTAGACTATGACCATTAGGCAGTATTCCTCATTAGGTATGACTAGTTCAGGGATTACATCATACGAACTTAATTTAACATAACGTAGCTAACTATGTACAATTAAGCAAAGATGGTGTAAGATCTGAAAGGGGTTATACTGAAACGGGAATGCGTAGTTGACTCTGATTGTTATGTGCTAGACATTCTAGGCTATTATATGTACTGTAAGTATATATGAATAGGCCTTACATGTATACTACTTCTACGTATCAAATATATACTGGGTATATACAACTAAATTCCGCTGTACTATCATTTACTCGTGAAGAGGCACATCGCCGTCTTCCTAACTATCACGACTCGACACTTTCTCCTTATGTACGCATAGGAGGATATCACACATACCACTGAACCTCGGGAAGGAGGTACAAACGTATTCAATGGGAATGGAAACCCACACATGCTAAACGTCCACGAAATTTAAAACAAACAAACGAGTTTATCATCTTTGATCATACTGGTCACCATTGGATTAGTGTTGACTAAGTCCACAACAAATTAATTATCTCAATCACAACTTGATCATTTAGATCAATTGATTCAATACCTCAGTTCCTCGGCACTCACATTCTAGCCTCTGTTCTACATTCGAGAAATCACATAATTACAACGTATTTTGGCCTTAGGGCTACAATCAAACAACACATGGTATGTTAATACCACAATATGGGCACGTTAGTGCAAACCTCATAGTATGTCAATACTACAAATTATAGCATGTTGATGCTACATTCACAGTACATGGGTACTGCAATTACGGTGCCTCGGGCACTTCATTACGGCACATGGTGCTGCGTTTCATGGTACTTTTGTACTACAATCATAATACATTACAAATACATTATCGTGCTTCGGGCACCGCATTTCGGCACACTGTGCTACTCCCAGGCTGGAAGAGCTACTCTCAATATGCATGTAGACTTGTTATAGTTACATGTACAATTTATATATATACATATACATTTACTTAACTGGGCACGAGATGCCACACCTGACTTTTACTACGCACGTATACTTGTATAGTTACATGTACACCATATATGTATATATGACTACACTACTGGACACAAGGTGTCCCACTCGATTACTTTACATATGAACATTCACTATAGGCACTTGTACACTTATACGCATACGCGATTACCTTACTGGGCACGAAGTGCCACACCACAACTACTAGGGCATGGAATGCCTCATTCGATGAATACACTTTAATTCATTAGAATTACATCTATAGTACTTTAGAAATACATTATAGTCTGATAGACTACGACAAAACTATGGTTCTAATCAAACTACATATAATACACAACTAGGTCGTTAGTACGACTACACATTTAAAGTTCCAAAGTCCGAGGACTTTCATATGGATACCTTAAATGGTTTCTAGATAACTATCACTTTTACATCCGAGTATACAACTATAAAAGTCAAAATCTTTGAATAAAGATCTCACACTTTGTCATTTCATTCTTGTTCAAGAATCATGCCTCCTAAACGACAAACTTTCAGTCAAGCTGAGCACGATCAAATCATTAATCAAGCAGTGACTGTGACCTTAGCTGCTCAGAACCAAGTAAAGCCTTGCACTTTTAGGGATTTCCTGAGGTGCGAACCACCAAACTTCGTTGGTACTGAAGGAGCTGTCGGATTAATTCGATGGTTCGAGAAAATGGAATCTATTTTCCGCGTGTGCAACTGCCCCGACGACTGCAAAGTCTTGTACGCCACATACACCCTCCAGGATGATGCCTCTACCTGGTGGAATTTTCACGCCCGAACTGTAGGAATCGACACTGCTCACGAACTTCCGTGGGAAGACCTGAAACGAATCATGAAGGACAAGTATTGCCCCATCGAAGTACTTCACAAACTTGAGGACGAACTTTGGCACCTCACCGTCAAAGACAACGACATCGAAACATACACCAACCGTTTTCATCAACTAGCACACCTTTGCCCAAACATAGTGTGACACCCGGTCAAAAAGCGCATTTTTCGCGTCAAATTTAAACTTTAAATATACGTATTATATACATGATATCTTGAGAGTATACAAGTATTATATATATACATATATATAATAACGTTGAATGATTATTAGATAATCGCGTACAAACAAATCTAAAAGAACACGCAAACTTAAATACGGTCGTTGGTGAAAAACATTTTTAAATAATGTATTATTAATGAGAATAATAATTATTTACTCAGTTAAAGTTTTAAATACGTTTTGAACGCTGAAAACTATCCGTACATCTAAAGTAAAACAAAGTTATATTTTTATAACTTACTAAAAGTATTTTTATAAAATACTTCAGTTGAAAACTTATACGATTTCATTTTTGGGAAATTATCATGTTAAAACATTATACTACATTACGATCGAGTAAAAAAACACGGGTCAAAATATCACGAGGCGGGACAAAAAAATTGGGCCAACCACCTCCAATAATTGGAGATGGCCGGCCTCCTCTTTTCATTTCATTCAATCTCACTCTCGGCTCCTCTCTTCTCTCGGTTTAAACCCAAACAACAACAACAAATACACAACAACAACAATAATCACAACATCATCATAACCATCATCTTCTTCATCACTTTGGATCATCATCGTCATCGAATCTATCATCATCCGTTTATCACCATCAACATTTTCGTTTTCAAATTTGTAAGGAACCTCTCATTTCGTTTTTAAATTTATGTTATAAATGTTTATAATAGCATATATTTGTATTGTGGTGATGATTATTGGTTAAATTGCGGATTAAAAATGGTTTGGGGTGAGTTTTTGGAAAGACAGACTCGTTACAGACCTCGGAATACGGCGTATTCAAGGGAATACGGCGTATTCCCGCCCAGAAAACATGAACTCATGGCGCCTCTTCGGAATACGGCGTATTCAAGGGAATACGGCGTATTCACTCTATTTTCCAGGAATACGGTGTATTCAAGGGAATACGGCGTATTCCCCACAAATGCCACCAATCCGGCGGATTCAAGGGAATCCGGCGGATTCCCCCTTTATATTTCATGATCCAACGGATCAATAAACTAGCCCTGCGAATTCTAGCTAAAACAGAACAAACATTTTTTCGAAAACGTGCTTCTCGATGAAAATTTTATTGTAACGGATCGGACTCAAATTCGCACGGTCATTCAAAAACAGCTAAATGGTCAAGGCTAAGTACCTTAGCCTAGCCAGTTTTAGGCCATCCGGGGTCGTTTAAGGGCCGAAAATGGCAGATTACTATTTTCAGACTCGTACCAAATTTTGTAAATTATGAAATAAAATGTGACAGACATAATGAACTTGAATAACAACTAAACCTATACGATACGCTTTTAAAACCAATATCATTTATATGAAACAAACATGTTTATGTTATCGACATCTTAAATTCAATCAATCACCAATGGGCTGTACTTATTTACAAAACTCAAACGAAAACGCAAACCAAACACTTTGGACATAATTAAACTAGGTGAACATTTGTATGGGTTGTTTAGTGAAACATCCACTTACTTAGTTTAACCTCGCGTGTGACACCCGACCAATTAGGGCTAGTGTTAGTTCCTAATCATTGTGCTAATACATGTAATTAGGGTGAATTATGTGTATCATTATGTGTATTAATATATGTTATTATATTTGCACACATTTACGATTTGTTTAAATCGTACATTTTATTATCGGATGGAGTCCGACACAGTTTAAATACGACGTTGGTGAAAACATTTCTATAAATAACTGTAATCTATTTTTAGAAGTTATTTATCATTATTTATTATTTTGTTAAAATAATACTCGAAAGACTTAGGCGTTTTGGTTAAAACGTCTCAAACGCAAAGAAAACGCAAGAATTTATTTCAGCGACCAAATAAACGTCAATAACTAAATTGGCAACATAAATTAAGTATTTTAAATAATACTTCAGTGAAAAATTTATCCAAATTATAACGTTAATTTAAACGACTCAAAATAACGTTACGTGATTTAACCTCCGTAGAACGTGCACGCAAATCGAGGCCAATAATTTAACGAAACATTTTTATAAGTGTTTCCAAGTACTATATTAAATATTTCAAGTAGAAATATCGAAACTCAAATCGTTAAATAAAAACGTCAACTAAACATTTAACGAACGAATAAACGTTTAAACAATCGGGTAAACGAACGTAAAACGCAACGATTTAAGCTAGGAATTTAAAATGACCAAAATACCCCTTGTGGGACCACATGGGGGCCGGCCACCCCATGTGCCACCACCCCCTTTGCCCTCTCCTTTTACATGCAATGTAATGATTCCTTTTTAGTCCTTATACCACACAAACTTCATGCAACAATTCATTCTAACACTTCACCTCTCCTCAATTCTCTCTACCTTCTCACTAGATCTTCCTCTCTCACTAAACTCCAGAAAATCTCAGCCCTAAACACCACCATAAACCACCATTAAACACCACCAATTTAAGAGAAGAAATCACAAGAAGGAAGCTAGGAGCAACACCATCATCATCTCCCCTCATTCTTCATCATTTCTTTGTAAGATTCATCAAAACCCTTGACTAATTTTACTTTATTACTACTGATTATGATGTTATGATGTTCATCTATCATAAATATGTCCAAGATTGTTGTTAAAAATCGTTTTTATAAAGCAAACAAGAACATGCATGAATCTGCCTAAAAATCGACAGTTCACTAAAATATTCGTATAAAATCATCTGTTAAGAGTTAGAGGTCTAAATTTTTTTTAAAATTTGCGTATCGAAAAGATCTACAACTTTCGTGTTTTACACTTTCTCCAGAAACGTACTCATTTTCCTATACGAGCCGATTTATAAGACTGACCAGGAAGTTTTTCGATAAAATGTGTTCGGTTGTTACGCGGCTTTATTTAACTATGTTAATGGACATATTGGAAGCTGAAATTTTGATATGTTAGTCTAGACTCATTGTAGATCAGTTGGTAAAAATTTTAAAGTTTGATTTGGACTATAGATAGGTGAAATCAGTTGGCGTAATGACCCGACATAAACCGAAAACATTGAATCTTGAAGTTTAGGGTGTAAACTTAAAACCGACATCTCGAAACGACTACAATATGAAATAATAACTTTTATAAACTTTATTTACTGGAATATGGCTTGGGTGAAAGGTTCGGGTCAAACCGTCATAGTTGACCACGTTTTTGGACTTAGCAAATTGAGACAGACTTAAGTGACGCATGACCCCAGGAATCCTAGCGACACTTAGCAAGTGACGCTTGTAGTGACGCTACTTTATTATTAACGACACTCCCATAGTGACGCCCTTATTATCTGAAAATGCTTATGTACGACACTACTTAAGTGACGCTTAGTCACCTTACCCGACACTACCTAAGTGACGCCTGAAGTGACTGAACTATTATATTAGCGGCACTTACCCTTAGTGCCGCCATGCCTTAGTGACGCCCGTATCCGACACTTCTTAAGTGACGCTATTTAAATCTGAAAACGCATTTTATGCGGCACTTCCTAAGTGCCGCCCATAACTAGCAAGTGACGCATGAAGTGTCGCATGAAACAGAATCCTTAAAAACTAGTTTTCTCACTAAGTATTAAACTTCAAGTAACGTTAATACTTATACAATGCAACGTTATAACTCATGAAACATACTATACATATGTAAGTATAACATCATCCTAATAATAATGTCTTAACGAATTATTATTACAAACTTTCACCAACGGGTCGTACACGTTTTTGATAAACAACATGAACAACTTATTTGGACATACTAGTTGGATGAACTAGCCTTAGGTGGACATTAACCCTCCACCTACATTGTGATTTAAGTGGACATTAACCCTCCACTTACATAGATGATCTTTCTAGACATCTACTCATACAACCTTATACGTTTAGGACGTTAGAAGGTTGCACTTTGGACCACACATTGCTTGCTAATTGATATTGCTTGCTTACATTTTGCTAGAACTCAGGTGAGTTTCATAGCCCCTCTTTTTACAGTTTTATAACTATTTTGGGGGAGAATACATACTACAACTGTTTTATACAATTGCTTTGCAACTGCTTTGTATACATTTGATTTACACAACTGCTTTTATGAACACAAGTACCATAAACAACGCTATACGGATTGCATGAGTTAACACACTAATCCACAAAGGCCCTACACATCATAGTTTGTTAGTTTTGCTAAAGCGTGAATATTAGTAAATAGATCTATTTGGGACTGACAATCCCCGTCCGGGTTAGTCGCGCTAACCAGTCAAACGGACGTATTAATATTTGTTCATAACGAGTGTACCGGATTAGACACTTGCATTGGGGCACCCACGATCGTGTACTCGAAAGAGGCACGGCACACATTGTTAAGCTTCGGACTATGAGCTCATGGCAAATGGTATACATCTTTTTGCATTCGTGCAACTACATATTTACTTATCGTTTGTTAACGATACATTTACTCGACACATTTACTTATCGTTTGTTAACGATACATTTACTTATCATTGTTGAATGATACAACGATTAAAATCTTGTGTTTCATAACTCGTGTTTCATAACAATTGGTTTTATACCAACATTTAAACAACTCTATGAACTCACCAACTTTATGTTGACCCTTTTAGTATGTATTTCTCAGGTAACCCACAGCAGTAGGACGCTTATGGATAGCGTAGCTCGAGTTGCATTGCTTTCAAAATCAAGGGACTTAGATTGCATTTTACTATAGTTAGTAGTTATGTAATCTACACATTGTATGCGAACTCCATTGTTGTGTATAACGGTTGTAAACAATTTAAACTTATGGAATGTAATGTTTTCAAACGTCTCATATAGAGGTCGTTTGCTTAAATCTTTGTGTAATGATATTTGATTTGGTCGGCGCCCCCATGACAACTCATGTTTCCGCTGCCACGTGTTTTGGGGGTGCGACAGATTGGTATCAGAGCCTAAGGTTATAGCGAACTAGGATTGCATTAGTGACCTAGACTATAACCGTTAGGTTAGTATTCCTCATTTGTTATGACTGGTTCAGCAAATGCATCATTTGAATTTAATTTAACATAGCTTGATCAACTATGTACAATTAAACAAGAATCGATGCAAGACCTGAAATGGTTATGGTGGATGGGAATGCATTAGAAGGCTTTGACCGAGGATAGAACGGGACCAACCTTATACGTGCTTATGTGCTAGGTTATTGTATTTATATATAACCTTAACCTTACGTGTACTAAAACTCCTTGCCACAGAAAATGGCAACCACTCCCACCGCTACGTCTCCCAACTCTGAGAACGAAGCCCAAACACGAACCGCTACTGAAGGAATCGTTACTATGTCTTCAACACCAAACTCTCTTGAACGACTTTACTACATCACTGGCGAAGCCCGAGTGTTACGTACTCGCCCAAGGAGTACCAGATCATCTCGAGCCAACCCTTACTCAAACTCCATCGATAATACCACACGCCATTCCGCATACCCCCGTAGATGGGACTGGCTACCCACAACTCTCAATACTTGGAGGTCTGAGGAAAACATGGAGGTTTTCGATGATCCCATGGACATCTCTCCCTATACCCAAGAACCAACACACCACACCGTACCCGTATTAACCGCCAGACTTCACCGCCACGAGACAAGACTTGAAAGCCTGGAACGAGAGCAACACATAGTGCAAATGTACTGGCTGCGCCAATCACATGACCGCATTGCACAACTGTTTCAAGACCAAGAAAACATGACAAATACTCTAGAAATGATGCACCAACACGTCATTGACGATAGAGGCGCGGTCGACCTTCTTCAAGCAAGGTTAGAAGAATGTGAACAATGTTCACGAGAAGCAGAAGAGTACACCCGAGTACTAGAGCAACGACTAACCTTGGCTGAGGATAGCACCAGACAAGCTGGCAGACTTGCAGGAACCGTGGACCGACTTGTCACACTAATGGAACGAATAAACTTGCGTTAGGACTCATTAAATCTCTATCTAGTAACCTGTTGTGGCAGGATGTGCCCAACTATCTATCTTATGTTGTCTTTTGTAAACTCTCGTATTAAGTCCGGAAGTAACAATTCCCGGCATATTTTGTAAACTTTCTAAATTCGGTAATCGCTTATCTTGCGCCTCAAGTTGATTATGAAAATTTGCTTCCTTGTGTTATTGAATATCTTGTTATACATACTTGTTTTACCTTCTTGTGTACGCCTGCAAAGACTTTAAAAATCTTACTCCCTGAAATCTTATGTGCCTCTTATTTTCTTTCTTTTAGAATCATGGCACCAAAACGTCAAATGAGCTCCGCTGATATCGAAAGACTCGTCAATCAAAGGGTCCAATCAGCCCTAGAAGCTGCCAGAAACAATCCTGATCCAAACCAAGGAAATCCAGGAGGTGCAGGCAACAACCCACCTGTGCCAAAGCCCTGCACCCACAAAGATTTCATGAATTGTAAACCTCTCCATTTCAAAGGAACCGAAGGAGCCGTCGGTCTCATGCGATGGATTGAGAAAATGGAGTCCGTTTTCCGCATAAGTAACTGCCAAGAAGAAAACAAAGTCAAATTCTCTACCTACACTCTAGCTGAGGGTGCACTCACCTTCTGGAACTCATACGCCCAAACCCATGGTATTGATACTGCCTATCAAATGTCTTGGGATGAACTCAAAAACTTGCTGAGGGAAGAATACTGTCCACGCGAGCAACTCCAACAGCTCGAACACGAATTCTGGAACCTCACAGTTCAAGGAAACGACATTACCAGCTACACAACCAGATTTCACCAGCTTGCTCTCCTTTGTCCATCCATGGTGGACCCTGAATCCAAACGTGTCGAAAGATACATTTGGGGACTACCTGATTCCATCCAAGGCAATGTCATCTCTTCCAAACCCGGGACCATCCAAAGTGCCGTCCGAATGGCACACGAGCTGATGGCTCAAATCGTCTGCCGTGGGGCACCCACCGTGAAAACCCCAGGGGACAACAAAAGAAAATGGTCTGGGAACAACAGCAACCAACAACAACAAACCAACAAAAAGGCCGAGACTGTAAAGGCCTACACTTCTGGTTCAGGATCTGGGGATAAGAAAGCATACGTAGGAAAGAAACCTTACTGTTCCTCTTGCAATCGACACCACGATGGTCCGTGTGGTAACCAATGCGGTAACTGCAAACGCTACGGACATCTAACCAAAGATTGTCGAACTCCACCCACAAATGCCAACCCAAACAACCAACCCAACGCACCAAAGGCTTGTTTCGAGTGTGGCAGCACTGCCCATTTCCGGAATAATTGCCCGAAACGAAACAACAACAACAACAACAACAGGAACAACAATAACAACAACAACCCTCGCGGTCGAGCTTTTGTACTCAATGCTGGAGAGGCCCGTCAAGATCCCAACGTTGTTACGGGTATGTTTCTCCTCAACGATCTAACCGTTTCAGTTTTATTCGATACTGGTGCTGATAAAAGTTTCATATCTGATGAGTTTTTTCCGTTACTCAACATTACTCCCACTGCCTTAGATGCTAAGTTCACAGTAGAATTAGCAAACGGCAAACTGATAGAGGCCGATAGTGTGATACCTAATTGCACTCTAAACCTAGCCAACGAAATTTTCCCCATAAACCTCATCCCTGTTGAAATCGGGAGCTTCGATGTCATCGTAGGCATGGACTGGTTGTCCAAGCATCATGCTGAAATTGTCTGTTTTGAAAAGATTGTGCGTATACCTCTCGCTACCGGTGGAACCTTGATCATACAGGGGGAGACTGGTAGGCAAAACATAAACATCATCTCTTGTATGAAAACCCAAAAGTACCTAAGGAAAGGGTACCCGGCAATCCTCGCCCATGTAACCGAAATGAAGTCGGCCGAAAAGCGACTTGAGGATGTGCCCATCGTCCGAGACTTTCCAGAAGTCTTTCCTGAAGATTTGCCAGGCCTTCCCCCTCCTAGACAAGTCGAATTCCAAATTGACCTTGTGCCCGGTGCTGCACCCGTGGCACGAGCCCCATACAGATTAGCCCCATCCGAGTTGCAAGAGTTGTCTACCCAATTGCAGGAACTCCTGGACAAAGGATTCATTCGACCAAGTTCCTCACCCTGGGGAGCTCCGGTCCTATTCGTTAAAAAGAAGGACGGATCCTTCAGAATGTGTATCGATTACCGTGAACTGAACAAACTTACTATCAAAAACCGATACCCACTTCCTAGAATCGATGACTTATTTGACCAACTTCAAGGTTCAAGCTTTTATTCAAAGATCGACCTTCGGTCTGGTTATCACCAACTCCGCGTTCGAGACGCCGACATCCCAAAAACCGCCTTCCGAACCCGCTACGGGCATTACGAATTCCAAGTGATGCCTTTTGGTCTAACCAACGCACCGGCTGTATTCATGGATCTTATGAATCGGGTGTGCAAACCATATCTAGATAAGTTTGTCATTGTGTTCATTGATGACATCTTGATCTACTCTCGCAACGAAACAGAACATGGCCAACACCTCAAAACTATCTTGGAATTACTCAGACACGAGGAGTTATACGCCAAGTTCTCCAAGTGTGAGTTCTGGATGCAAACAGTACAGTTCCTAGGGCATGTCATTGACAGCCAAGGGATACGTGTTGATCCAACAAAAATCGAGGCCATCAAGTGCTGGAAAGCACCAACTACTCCAACCGAGGTCCGACAATTCTTAGGTCTCGCTGGATATTACCGGCGATTCATAGAGAATTTTTCCCGAATTGCTCAACCATTAACCTCCTTGACTCAGAAAGATAAGAAATTCGATTGGACCGACAAACAGGAGTCGGCTTTCCAACTCCTTAAACAGAAACTCTGCAGCGCGCCAATCCTGTCCTTACCCGAAGGCACAGATGATTTCGTAGTTTACTGCGACGCCTCACATCAAGGACTAGGTTGTGTGTTAATGCAACGTGATAAAGTCATCGCTTATGCCTCTCGGCAACTGAAAATCCATGAGAAAAACTATACCACTCACGATCTCGAATTAGGAGCCGTTGTCTTTGCGCTCAAAATATGGAGACATTACCTGTATGGTACCAAATGTACAATCTTTACCGACCACAAAAGCCTTCAACATATCTTTTATCAGAAGGACCTAAACATGAGACAACGTCGTTGGGTCGAGTTACTTAGTGACTACGACTGTGAAATCCGATACCACCCGGGTAAGGCTAACGTTGTTGCCGATGCCCTAAGCAGAAAAGAACGAGTGAAACCCCTTCGAGTTCGAGCCCTTGGTTTAACCATCCACAACGATCTTATTGCTCAAATTCATTCCACTCAACTCGAAGCACTCAACGAGAAAAACATCAAAAATGAGGCCTTGCGAGGCATGGAAAAACAATTTGAAATCAAACCCGACGGAACCAGACACTTCTCTAACCGAATCTGGTTACCAAACTTTGGAAACCTACGAGATTTGGTGATGGATGAATCTCACAAATCTCGATACTCCATACATCCTGGTTCTGACAAAATGTATCATGACATCAGACAACGGTATTGGTGGCCCAACATGAAAGCCGACATCACCACCTATGTTAGCAAATGTTTAACCTGCGCCAAGGTTAAGGCCGAGTACCAGAAACCTTCTGGATTACTTCAACAACCCGAAATACCCCAGTGGAAATGGGAAAACATAACTATGGACTTCATTACTAAGCTGCCAAAAACACCGAGCGGTTGCGATACCATTTGGGTGATCGTTGATCGTCTCACGAAATCTGCCCATTTCCTAGCCATCAAAGGAAACGACAAGATGGAGCGCTTGGCTCGCATCTACATCAAAGAGGTTGTAGCACGACACGGCATACCCATCTCGATCATCTCCGATAGAGATAGCCGCTTCACCTCTCGATTTTGGCAAACACTTCAGAAAGCTCTCGGTACTCGTCTGGATATGAGTACCGCTTATCACCCACAAACCGATGGTCAAAGTGAACGAACCATCCAAACTTTAGAAGATATGCTGCGCGCGTGCGTTATTGACTTCGGAAACTCTTGGGAAAACCACCTACCTTTGTGTGAGTTCTCCTACAACAACAGTTATCACACCAGCATTGACGCTGCACCCTTCGAGGCACTTTATGGTAGAAAGTGCCGATCACCCATTTGTTGGACTGAAATCGGCGATAGCCAACTCACTGGTCCTGAAATCATCCATGAAACGACCGAGAAAATCGTGACCATTCAAAACCGGCTGAAAGCTGCACGTGACCGTCAGAAGAGTTACGCTGACGTGAGATGCAAACCCCTCGAATTTCAGGTCAGGGACAAAGTACTTTTAAAAGTGTCACCTTGGAAAGGTGTCATTCGTTTTGGTAAACGCGGCAAACTAAACCCTAGATACATCGGACCTTTTGAAATTCTTGAAAGGATTGGTCCGGTGGCATATCGACTGCAGCTACCCCCTCAACTCAGTAGCGTGCACAACACATTCCACATTTCTAACCTGAAGAAATGTCTGTCTGATGAGACACTTGTTATCCCTCTCGACGAAATCCATATCGATGATAGACTCCATTTCGTCGAGGAACCGATAGAAATCATGGACCGTGAGGTCAAACGCTTGAAACAGAGTCGTATTCCCATCGTTAAAGTCCGGTGGAATTCTAGGCGCGGCCCTGAATTCACTTGGGAACGGGAAGACCAAATGCGACTGAAATACCCACATCTATTCTTAGATGCCTCTCAGACCACGACAACAAGCTAATTTCGGGACGAAATTCTCCTAACAGGGGGAGAATGTGACACCCGACCAATTAGGGCTAGTGTTAGTTCCTAATCATTGTGCTAATACATGTAATTAGGGTGAATTATGTGTATCATTATGTGTATTAATATATGTTATTATATTTGCACACATTTACGATTTGTTTAAATCGTACATTTTATTATCGGATGGAGTCCGACACAGTTTAAATACGACGTTGGTGAAAACATTTCTATAAATAACTGTAATCTATTTTTAGAAGTTATTTATCATTATTTATTATTTTGTTAAAATAATACTCGAAAGACTTGGGCGTTTTGGTTAAAACGTCTCAAACGCAAAGAAAACGCAAGAATTTATTTCAGCGACCAAATAAACGTCAATAACTAAATTGGCAACATAAATTAAGTATTTTAAATAATACTTCAGTGAAAAATTTATCCAAATTATAACGTTAATTTAAACGACTCAAAATAACGTTACGTGATTTAACCTCCGTAGAACGTGCACGCAAATCGAGGCCAATAATTTAACGAAACATTTTTATAAGTGTTTCCAAGTACTATATTAAATATTTCAAGTAGAAATATCGAAACTCAAATCGTTAAATAAAAACGTCAACTAAACATTTAACGAACGAATAAACGTTTAAACAATCGGGTAAACGAACGTAAAACGCAACGATTTAAGCTAGGAATTTAAAATGACCAAAATACCCCTTGTGGGACCACATGGGGGCCGGCCACCCCATGTGCCACCACCCCCTTTGCCCTCTCCTTTTACATGCAATGTAATGATTCCTTTTTAGTCCTTATACCACACAAACTTCATGCAACAATTCATTCTAACACTTCACCTCTCCTCAATTCTCTCTACCTTCTCACTAGATCTTCCTCTCTCACTAAACTCCAGAAAATCTCAGCCCTAAACACCACCATAAACCACCATTAAACACCACCAATTTAAGAGAAGAAATCACAAGAAGGAAGCTAGGAGCAACACCATCATCATCTCCCCTCATTCTTCATCATTTCTTTGTAAGATTCATCAAAACCCTTGACTAATTTTACTTTATTACTACTGATTATGATGTTATGATGTTCATCTATCATAAATATGTCCAAGATTGTTGTTAAAAATCGTTTTTATAAAGCAAACAAGAACATGCATGAATCTGCCTAAAAATCGACAGTTCACGAAAATATTCGTATAAAATCATCTGTTAAGAGTTAGAGGTCTAAATTTTTTTTTAAAATTTGCGTATCGAAAAGATCTACAACTTTCGTGTTTTACACTTTCTCCAGAAACGTACTCATTTTCCTATACGAGCCGATTTATAAGACTGACCAGGAAGTTTTTCGATAAAATGTGTTCGGTTGTTACGCAGCTTTATTTAACTATGTTAATGGACATATTGGAAGCTGAAATTTTGATATGTTAGTCTAGACTCATTGTAGATCAGTTGGTAAAAATTTGAAAGTTTGATTTGGACTATAGATAGGTGAAATCAGTTGGCGTAATGACCCGACATAAACCGAAAACATTGAATCTTGAAGTTTAGGGTGTAAACTTAAAACCGACATCTCGAAACGACTACAATATGAAATAATAACTTTTATAAACTTTATTTACTGGAATATGGCTTGGGTGAAAGGTTCGGGTCAAACCGTCATAGTTGACCACGTTTTTGGACTTAGCAAATTGAGACAGACTTAAGTGACGCATGACCCCAGGAATCCTAGCGACACTTAGCAAGTGACGCTTGTAGTGACGCTACTTTATTATTAACGACACTCCCATAGTGACGCCCTTATTATCTGAAAATGCTTATGTACGACACTACTTAAGTGACGCTTAGTCACCTTACCCGACACTACCTAAGTGACGCCTGAAGTGACTGAACTATTATATTAGCGGCACTTACCCTTAGTGCCGCCATGCCTTAGTGACGCCCGTATCCGACACTTCTTAAGTGACGCTATTTAAATCTGAAAACGCATTTTATGCGGCACTTCCTAAGTGCCGCCCATAACTAGCAAGTGACGCATGAAGTGTCGCATGAAACAGAATCCTTAAAAACTAGTTTTCTCACTAAGTATTAAACTTCAAGTAACGTTAATACTTATACAATGCAACGTTATAACTCATGAAACATACTATACATATGTAAGTATAACATCATCCTAATAATAATGTCTTAACGAATTATTATTACAAACTTTCACCAACGGGTCGTACACGTTTTTGATAAACAACATGAACAACTTATTTGGACATACTAGTTGGATGAACTAGCCTTAGGTGGACATTAACCCTCCACCTACATTGTGATTTAAGTGGACATTAACCCTCCACTTACATAGATGATCTTTCTAGACATCTACTCATACAACCTTATACGTTTAGGACGTTAGAAGGTTGCACTTTGGACCACACATTGCTTGCTAATTGATATTGCTTGCTTACATTTTGCTAGAACTCAGGTGAGTTTCATAGCCCCTCTTTTTACAGTTTTATAACTATTTTGGGGGAGAATACATACTACAACTGTTTTATACAATTGCTTTGCAACTGCTTTGTATACATTTGATTTACACAACTGCTTTTATGAACACAAGTACCATAAACAACGCTATACGGATTGCATGAGTTAACACACTAATCCACAAAGGCCCTACACATCATAGTTTGTTAGTTTTGCTAAAGCGTGAATATTAGTAAATAGATCTATTTGGGACTGACAATCCCCGTCCGGGTTAGTCGCGCTAACCAGTCAAACGGACGTATTAATATTTGTTCATAACGAGTGTACCGGATTAGACACTTGCATTGGGGCACCCACGATCGTGTACTCGAAAGAGGCACGGCACACATTGTTAAGCTTCGGACTATGAGCTCATGGCAAATGGTATACATCTTTTTGCATTCGTGCAACTACATATTTACTTATCGTTTGTTAACGATACATTTACTCGACACATTTACTTATCGTTTGTTAACGATACATTTACTTATCATTGTTGAATGATACAACGATTAAAATCTTGTGTTTCATAACTCGTGTTTCATAACAATTGGTTTTATACCAACATTTAAACAACTCTATGAACTCACCAACTTTATGTTGACCCTTTTAGTATGTATTTCTCAGGTAACCCACAGCAGTAGGACGCTTATGGATAGCGTAGCTCGAGTTGCATTGCTTTCAAAATCAAGGGACTTAGATTGCATTTTACTATAGTTAGTAGTTATGTAATCTACACATTGTATGCGAACTCCATTGTTGTGTATAACGGTTGTAAACAATTTAAACTTATGGAATGTAATGTTTTCAAACGTCTCATATAGAGGTCGTTTGCTTAAATCTTTGTGTAATGATATTTGATTTGGTCGCGCCCCCATGACAACTCATGTTTCCGCTGCCACGTGTTTTGGGGGTGCGACATCGCGTGTTTAGGACACTAGGAGATTACTGTTGGATCAACCGTACGTTAGAAACGCTAGCACCCAAAGGTGAGTCTCACGGCCCCATTTTACTGTTTTTACTATTTTGGGGGAGATGCATTACTTGTTTACTGAAACTACTTGTTTACTGAAATACGTGTACATAGTTACTGTCTTACTGACTTATCTACTTATTGTTTTACTGTTTGGCCGACTTTTAAACTCATTGTTTTACTGACTTTACTAGCTTACTCTACTGTAACAACCGGCAAATTAGGACTAGAATTAGTGCCTAATTCTTTGTTAATACATGTAATTAGTTCTGTGTTAGCCTGATTTATGTATCGGATTATATATTGATAAATATATACAACTTTGCGATTTGACTTAAATCGTACGCAACTTAAATAGAATGAAATTCTATCCGATTAATACGGACGTTGGTGAGCAAATGTTTTTAAACTAAAATAATGCAATTATGACCTAAATGTTATTTTATAATAACGAATAGTTATCTCGTATCACTCGATAAAAACTTACACGAATTAAAAACAAAAATAATTAAATTTATACAAACTATATTACATTTCAGACTATTAAGGATTTAAAGAAATAATACAAGTAAATCTTTTTAACAAAAGTTTGTAATTTTAAAATGTATAATTAAACGCGTAAAATAAATATTAAACACTTAAAAGACGGAGAAAACGAACACCGCACGGGGCGCATTGACGGAGACCGAAAATGGGAGGTTAAACCTCCCACTTTCTTCTCTTTTTCCTCACTTTCTTCACCTCTTTCTCTTTCTTCCTCTTTCTTTTCTCTCAAATCACCAAATCACCTCCATCTCACAAAATCATCAAATAACACCATAAAACGACGCCGAATCATACCACTCCTTTGGAGAAAAGTGACCACGACAACACGATCTACATTCCTATCTTTCCGGATTTTCGTTTCGGCATCTTGTAAGTTCCGACAAATTCTCGAAACCTCTCGGTTTTACTTATTTTTGACTAATGGTTGTTTATTTACACTTGTAATGTCCATATAAGGGTTGGGTAAAAGATTTGGACCCAACGGAAACCGGGAAACTCGTTTTCGACTAAATTTCCGGCCATCAGACCGCAACGTCGCACCTGGCCAGGGGCCTCTGCGATGTCGCGGCCTACGTCGCACAAAAATCTCAACGTCGCACTAGCGACGCAGCCCCTTACGTCGCATTAATTTGCGGATGTCATACATGGCGACGTAGACTTTAACGTCGCAAACCGAACCAACGTCGCATTAGCAACGCCACCCCCTACGTCGCATTGATTTGCGAAGGTCGCATCATGCGACGTACATGCCCACATCGCACCTTACGTCGCTTGCAACGTCGCATTAAATTGCGAAAGTCGCACATAGCGACGTCATGCTCAACGTCGCAGTCAGGATCTGCGACGTCGCACCCAACGTCGCACAAACCAGAACCTCAAAAACACAGATTTTTACTAAGTGTCGAGACTCGAAATTTATCACTCGATTTTACCCAAATTCAGATCCCAGATGCGTTTTTCACCAAAGCAATATAGTAGAAATAAAAATTTTCCAAGCTGACCTGGCAGCTCGACCCCAGCCAGGGGCTCTGCCCCTTGGACCCCGCTAACCAGGGGCGCTGCCCCCGGACCCCCATACTTAGATTCCATAAGCACAGTTCTCACCAAGTGTCAAACTTGTACAATTTCAAATACTTATACAATACGAATTATCGAACATAATAGAACATACTTTTCAAGTGCAATCACTCTAAATCGCGTTATAAGTGATAAAACTTTAATCATAACGAATCACCAACGGGCCGAACACTTTATTACAAACGATAACGAACCAACATTTGGACAACGGGTTGTATGGACAACTAGCCTAGATGGTCTTGCGAGACATCTACTTACTTAACTTTATATGTTTAGGCATTTAAAGGCTACGGGTTCGGAGAACCAACTGTTGATATTACTTACTCGTTTATTGATATAAACGCACTTGCAAAGACTCAGGTGAGTCTTACGGCCTCACTTTTACTGTTTTATCTTATTGGGGGAGATACATGCTACTTATTTTTCCTGAACACAAGTACTAAACTGATTTCTATACCAAACGGAATTGCATGAGTTATTCACTACTTACTGAAGTCTCTCCATCATATATCGTTAGTTATGGACTTAAGCGCGAACAGTAGTTAATGGATCCATTAGGGAAATGACCCTCCCTGCCCGGGGTAGTAGCGCTACCACGTACTGATTTACACGTAGAAACGGGTGACTATTATTTCGTTACTTATGCTTGCTCAATTACGAGCATGTCACGGGAGCAACTGATTATTTACGGGTTAAGCTTCGATTATGAGCCTCATGGCAACGGTATAACTTAATTACTTTACTTTTGCTGGATTTGCAAATACTTGATATACGCCTGCGGGCACTACTGATGAAATCTTGTGTTCAAACTGATCATTTACTGATAAACCTGTGAGATTCACCAACCTTTTGGTTGACCATTTTTAGCATGTATTCTCAGGTACACTTACGGAGTAGGATCACTCCAGGATCACTAGCTAGAGTCGCATGATTTCCAAACTGCATTTAACGGAGATTCTTTGGCATTATCTTTTGTAGCTATGGTTATGTAATAGAATCTCCCGCCACATACGCGGACTCTAGGCTTACATATTTTTGTAAAGAAAACTATATGTTTTCAAACGATTAATTTATGGAATGTAACTATTTTACAAAACGTCTCATTTAGAGGTCGTTTGCTGTATATCTTGTGCTTTGTATATTGATTAGTAACACCCAAAGTACGCTTCCGCAAATCGCTAAATTTGGGGGTGTTACAGATTGGTATCAGAGCCTAAGGTTATAGTGAACTAGGTTGCATTTAGTTGGCCTAGACTATGACCATTAGGCAGTATTTCCTTACTAGGCATGATTGGTTCAGGAATTTCATCATACGACTTTAATTTAACATAGCCTGATCAACTATGTACAATTAAGGAAAGATGATGTGAGGTCTGAAATGGTTATGTTGAACAGGAATGCGTTAGTTGACTCTGACCACGAGAGAACCAGACCATTACTTGATACGTGCTAGACACTAGGCTGGATATTATATACTTATATATATTAGCCTCGTCTTACTTACACTCTGCCTCAGGAATGGCAAACACATCACCCAATTCATCACGCTCTCATCCGCAAGGATCTCGAAACCCGCGAATAGCCAGGAGGATCACTAAGTCACCTCGAAGCAACCCCTATCCTGGTCATAACTCTCAGGACTCGGCACATCTCACGGTGCCAGTGTTGGCTACCCAACTCCGCCGTCAGGAGCAAAGTCTTGAAAATCTCGAACGGGAACAACACCGAATGATCTACCTGCTTCGCCAAGCTCTTGATCACATATCCCAACTCCAGCAATGTAACACCCCCAAATTCGTTGAGCGGAAGCATTTAGTTTAAGTATTGGGGTGTCACAATAACAAAGCATGCATACGTATCAGAGCTTATGATTACAACAGAACAATATATATTAAGATGCCAAAAGTATTAATTACAAAGTTTACGATTCATCGAATCGTATAAGTTAAAAGTAGTAAGTTTACAAAAGTAGATTTCTGAAATATGACTAAAACATTTCAGTTATACTAAAGAAATCCATATGTTTCCAAAAGTTGGCATCCTAAGCTTCAAGGGTCGCCTAATTCTCCATGTGTGTTGGCGATCTTACATGCGCAACTAATTCCCTGAAAAACATAGTAAAAGTCAACAACTAGGTTGAGTGAATTAACAGGTTTTATGTTTACAAGTTCGGTTGTGATAAACCACTGTTGTTTATATCGTATCGTTGGGATTTCACCCAAAAGTATAGTTCATGAAATCAGTTATGTTCCTAAATGGTTGTTTGTAGGAATATTCGTATCCTATTAGTTGTAGGAAAAATAGTATCCTGTGTTCAAGTATGTTCTGTAGGATTATACGTATCCTAAACGTAGATATGTTTCGTTGAAATATTGCCCAAAAGTATAGTTCAAGTTATAGTAGGAATGTAAGGATCCTATTAGTTGTTCGTAGGTGTAACACTCCCCTAAGACCCGTATCTGGACCACGTACGACAGTGTTACAATCCTAATCGTTTGGTAGGTCCATGTTAGTAGGAAACCCATTGCCCATGTCAAGTAGGGACTTTTCAGTAGTGTTGCCCATGTCAAGTAGGGACTTTTCGGTAGTGTTGCCCATGTCAAGTAGGGACTTTTCGGTAGTGTTGCCCATGTCAAGTAGGGACTTTTCAGTAGTATTGCCCATGTCAAGTAGGGACTTTTCAGTAGTGTTGCCCATGTCAAGTAGGGACTTTTCAGTAGTGTTGCCCATGTCAAGTAGGGACTTTTAGTTACCCAGTCCGTTATATAAAGTGTTGCTGGTTATCCTCCAGCGTTCTCATAAACGTGTTCATGTATTTACAGCGTTGGTAGTATGAAAGTAATATGTAACACTCCCATAAGACCCGTAACTGGACCACGTGCGGGCAGTGTTACATATTTTGTTGTAATCGTCAATTTGTTTTATCAGTTTACCAGTTCAATGTACTCCACTTGTTTGAGTAAAATAGTATACAACCATGTTTGTATAAAAGTGTTTGACTATGTTTTCCACCCCTGTTCAAAGCAGTTAAAACAGTAAAAGTAGGGGCTGTGAACTCACCTGTTGTGTTAAGTAGTTGTACGAGTGCTAGCAAACCTAAGCCCAATTACAGTCCGAAATCTCCTAACGTCGAGTGTCGGATTTGAAATCCGAAAAGGTAGAAATGTAGATCGTGTTGTCGTGGTCGTTTTATTCCAAAGGAGTATGGTGATTCGGCGTCGTTTGAGGGTAGTTTGTGGCGTTTTTGAGGTGGTTTTTGGTTGGTGGTGGTGATTGATTAGAGAGAAAAAGTGAAGAGAGAGAGAGATAGATGGAGATAATGAAAGAAAGGGAGGTGGGGAGGGGGTTTTGTCCCCTTTTTCGCCTCCGTGTTTGCGCTCTGTGTTTGTTTACCCGATCGTTAAATGTTACAATATTTTAAATTAATACATTTTAATTACATATTTCTTTATATTTTTAATTAGGATCTTTTTATAAAACCAAATTGAATTAAGTTATAAAATATTGACTTTGTTTTATTTTAATTATACGTTTTGACGTTTTGCGTTATAAAATAAATTGGTAAATATTTTTGACAAAATATTTATTTGTTACTACGTTATTTACCAAATTTCGTTTCATTAAATAATTTTGTTCACCAACAGTCGTATATTTTTGTAGCGTTCGTTTTCAATTTGTTCGGTACGTAATTACGAATACGTAATACTACGCGTACTAACTAATTGGGCTATGCTAGACTTACCTCTAAAATGTGTTGTGAATTCACTCAAGTAGGGAATTAGCCTAATAATGCAAGTGATTAATGAAATTAATCGTGTTCAAATTTGCGGGGTGTTACATTCTCCCCTTGTTAGAGAAATCTCGTCCCGAGATTTAAAACCAAGTCGGATTGCCCGCGGCGTATGTTCTCCGATAAATCACGTCGTCAATGATAATACCAATTTGAGTGGTGTTTAATTGTTGCCAGAAAAGTTTTAATCAGTTTAGTATGCTCGCGGCATAGTTCAATATGTTGTGTGTTTCCTTTCGTGGTCCGAGTTTACCAAGTGTTGTGTTCGAATCGACATTCGAGTAAGACGTATGTTAAATCGTAGCGATAGTCGCTAAAACGTACCGTGCTAGTTGAGATCCGCAACCGTTTCTGGTGCGCGAAGGATATAGGCGCGGCTACGCCCCGGTGGGATGGTTGCGATGCGGTTGTTGTTTTGATTGTTGTTCCCGGGGTTGTTCTGGTTGTTGTTATTATGATTGTTGTTGGCGTTATAGAGTTGGGGGCACTGATTTCGGTAGTGTCCCGGGTCGCCACATCGGAAACAGCCATTGTTTCGTTGTTCGTTGTTCGTGGGGTGAGTTCTACAAGCTTCGGTTCTGTGTCCAAATCGGTTGCATTTTTCACAGAAGAAACAATCCCCTTCGTGGTGTTTTTCACACTTTCCACACTTAGGCCTTTTGCCTTGGTATGTTTTTGGTTCGGGGTTGGTGATTGCAGCGAAGGCTCGGGTGTTTCCCGGGTTTCTGTTTTGTTGACCCTGTCGGTCGTTACCCTCGTTGTTCCATTTGCGTTTGTGGGTTCCAGAGTCGCCAGCATCAGTACGGGTAAGTTCAGCTTTCCCTGTAGTAGCTTTCAGGGTTCCAATCAAGACCGCGTCGTCGGTCAAGCTTTGAGCCAGATCAACTGCGCTCCTAAAAGTGGCGGGTTTGGAGGACATAACCATGCCTCGGATTTGTGGGGCCAAACCCCTGTTGTAACGCTCGATGCGTTTGCTCTCGGGGGTAACCATATGGGGCACAAGACGTGCAAGCTCCTGGAATCTAGTTGTATAACCGGAAATATCAGCGCCGATCATTTGGATGTTCCAGAATTCGGTTTCAAGTTTCTGCATCTCGTTGGGAGGGCAAAATTCCTCCATCAGCATTCGTTTCAGTGTCTCCCATGAGATGGAGTAAGCAGCTGGGCGTCCCATGATTTGCACCTGAGCGTTCCACCATGTTAGCGCTTTGTCGGCTAGAGTGCAGGTGGCGTATTTCACGATTTTGTCGGTGGCGCAGTCGCTGATGTCGATGACTGATTCCGTTTTCTCAATCCAGTGGACCAGGCCGATGGCCCCTTCGGTCCCGGTGAAGGTGCTAGGTTTACAAGACTGAAAGGTTTTGTAGGAACACCCCTGCTGGTTATTGGTTGGGGTTTCGCTGTTGACGGGGGTGGCTCCACTGTTGTGTACCACGTGTTCACTATTTCGGCTCGCCTCGTACTGAGCAATAGCCTCAGCCACGCGGCGTTTGATTATTTGTTCGGTTGTTTCTGGAGGCGGATGTGGAGGAGGAACATTTCGTCGACTGTTTCGAGTATTTCTTTGTTTAGGCGGCATGCTGACGTTCTGCGATGAAAAGATGCAGAAGTCAATGCCAATGTAAAATATGTGAGGAATGAAGTTTCAGATATTCCAAGTTTTCGAGTACCAAGAAAAATTGTCGAATCCCCATCACATATCTTACGACTATGAAACACCCATATGTACTCAGTATGATATAATCACGTTGGCCAGGCGTCATTATATGATGCTGAATACATACTTCTTTTCATCAACCGTTTAATACGATCAGGTTCATATGAGATCTGAGTACAATGAACGTGTCAAATGTGGTGGATAGTTCACGCGTATCGAAATATCGTAACGATAGTTTAGATGTATGCAAATGTAAGTATGCATGTACGTTCTAGCCAAGGCTATAGTCTAGGTCTCTAGGTTTCTAAGTCACCTAAAGTTTCCTAGTTCGCTATAACCAATGTCTCTGATACCAATCTGTAACACCCCCAAATTCGTTGAGCGGAAGCATTTAGTTTAAGTATTGGGGTGTCACAATAACAAAGCATGCATACGTATCAGAGCTTATGATTACAACAGAACAATATATATTAAGATGCCAAAAGTATTAATTACAAAGTTTACGATTCATCGAATCGTATAAGTTAAAAGTAGTAAGTTTACAAAAGTAGATTTCTGAAATATGACTAAAACATTTCAGTTATACTAAAGAAATCCATATGTTTCCAAAAGTTGGCATCCTAAGCTTCAAGGGTCGCCTAATTCTCCATGTGTGTTGGCGATCTTACATGCGCAGCTAATTCCCTGAAAAACATAGTAAAAGTCAACAACTAGGTTGAGTGAATTCACAGGTTTTATGTTTACAAGTTCGGTTGTGATAAACCACTGTTGTTTATATCGTATCGTTGGGATTTCACCCAAAAGTATAGTTCATGAAATCAGTTATGTTCCTAAATGGTTGTTTGTAGGAATATTCGTATCCTATTAGTTGTAGGAAAAATAGTATCCTGTGTTCAAGTATGTTCTGTAGGATTATACGTATCCTAAACGTAGATATGTTTCGTTGAAATATTGCCCAAAAGTATAGTTCAAGTTATAGTAGGAATGTAAGGATCCTATTAGTTGTTCGTAGGTGTAACACTCCCCTAAGACCCGTATCTGGACCACGTACGGCAGTGTTACAATCCTAATCGTTTGGTAGGTCCATGTTAGTAGGAAACCCATTGCCCATGTCAAGTAGGGACTTTTCAGTAGTGTTGCCCATGTCAAGTAGGGACTTTTCGGTAGTGTTGCCCATGTCAAGTAGGGACTTTTCAGTAGTATTGCCCATGTCAAGTAGGGACTTTTCAGTAGTGTTGCCCATGTCAAGTAGGGACTTTTCAGTAGTGTTGCCCATGTCAAGTAGGGACTTTTCAGTAGTGTTGCCCATGTCAAGTAGGGACTTTTAGTTACCCAGTCCGTTATATAAAGTGTTGCTGGTTATCCTCCAGCGTTCTCAAAAACGTGTTCATGTATTTACAGCGTTGGTAGTATGAAAGTAATATGTAACACTCCCATAAGACCCGTAACTGGACCACGTGCGGGCAGTGTTACATATTTTGTTGTAATCGTCAATTTGTTTTATCAGTTTACCAGTTCAATGTACTCCACTTGTTTGAGTAAAATAGTATACAACCATGTTTGTATAAAAGTGTTTGACTATGTTTTCCACCCCTGTTCAAAGCAGTTAAAACAGTAAAAGTAGGGGCTGTGAACTCACCTGTTGAGTTAAGTAGTTGTACGAGTGCTAGCAAACCTAAGCCCAAGTATAGTCCGAAATCTCCTAACGTCGAGTGTCGGATTTGAAATCCGAAAAGGTAGAAATGTAGATCGTGTTGTCGTGGTCGTTTTATTCCAAAGGAGTATGGTGATTCGGCGTCGTTTGAGGGTAGTTTGTGGCGTTTTTGAGGTGGTTTTTGGTTGGTGGTGGTGATTGATTAGAGAGAAAAAGTGAAGAGAGAGAGAGATAGATGGAGATAATGAAAGAAAGGGAGGTGGGGAGGGGGTTTTGTCCCCTTTTTCGCCTCCGTGTTTGGGCTCTGTGTTTGTTTACCCGATCGTTAAATGTTACAATATTTTAAATTAATACATTTTAATTACATATTTCTTTATATTTTTAATTAGGATCTTTTTATAAAACCAAATTGAATTAAGTTATAAAATATTGACTTTGTTTTATTTTAATTATACGTTTTGACGTTTTGCGTTATAAAATAAATTGGTAAATATTTTTGACAAAATATTTATTTGTTACTACGTTATTTACCAAATTTCGTTTCATTAAATAATTTTGTTCACCAACAGTCGTATATTTTTGTAGCGTTCGTTTTCAATTTGTTCGGTACGTAATTACGAATACGTAATACTACGCGTACTAACTAATTGGGCTATGCTAGACTTACCTCTAAAATGTGTTGTGAATTCACTCAAGTAGGGAATTAGCCTAATAATGCAAGTGATTAATGAAATTAATCGTGTTCAAATTTGCGGGGTGTTACAAGCAAGAACAAGAGGACACAAACCTCTCTGTAAGCATAATTCAGGATTCAATGACCGCTGAATTAGGCGCGGGTGAACTCGTAAGAAACCGACTAGAGGAGTGTGAACAGCGTTCACAGGAGACTGAGGACCACTCTCGAGCACTAGTACAGCGACTAGCCTTGGTCGAAGACAACGCCAGACAAGCCAACAGACTAGCAGAAACCGTGGACCGCCTTGTCGCGCTGATGGAGCAGATTAATCTGCATCAAGAATAGAACAGTCTGTAACTTGTAACCAGTTAACTACTTAATTAGGACCTATGTAATTCAACCGGATGTAACCATTCCCGGTACTTTTGTGCTACTACTACTACTCTGTAATCTTTTGGAAAACCCGAACTTTGTAACCAACTTGTTTACCTAAATGGAATATGATTATCACCTCGTACTGTTATCGTGTATCTCATTATATACACTTGTGATATATCATAGTTTCATGCAAATAACTTATTCCACTTTCCTTGTTCTTTCCTTGATCAACAGCATGCCTCCTCGTCGACAAATCACCCTCACTGAAGCCGAAGTTGCGGGTCTGATTGCCCGTAGCGTGGCCCAAGCCCTAGCTACCCGGACTTCAGCTCCTGGTAGCGAAGATACCGCTAACAATGGACCACAACCCAAGCCCTGCTCATATAAGGACTTCCAAAACTGCAAACCTCTGAACTTTGCAGGTACTGAGGGAGCAATCGGTCTAATACGTTGGATTGAGAAAGTTGAATCGGTATTCCTTATCTGCAACTGTGTGGAGGGGGACAAGGTTAAGTTCTCTGTTAGTACTTTTACTGACACCGCACTCACGTGGTGGAACACCTATGCCCAAACTGTGGGCGTTGCCAATGCTTATAAACTCCCGTGGGAGGAGTTGAAGGAGATGTTAAGGGGTGAGTATTGCCCCAGGGATGAACTGAAACAACTGGAGCTGGAATTTTGGAACCACAAGATGCAAGGTGATGATATCACCGGGTACACTAACCGTTTCCACCAACTGGCACTTCTGTGCCCATCCATGGTCGATCCTGAATACAAGAGGATCGAGAAATATGTTGATGGACTGCCCGAGAAACTCCAGGACCTGGTGACTTCATCCAAACCAGGTACTATCCAGAACACCATCCGTATGGCCCATGAACTTACGGCAAACGCTGTCCGCCGTAACACAACCTCAGCCCCACCTACAAACAACAAACGAAAGTGGGAAGGAAACCCCAACTCATCCAACCAAATCACCAACCGAAAGCCTGAGCCCCTTAGGGCTTATTCATCCGGCTCTTCAGAAAAAGTGCACATTGGAAACAAGCCCTACTGCCCCAAATGCAATCGTCACCATGACGGTTCCTGCCCTTGCACAAACTGCAAACGTTTTGGGCATCTGGCCAAAGATTGTCGAAACACCAGTGCCCCAAAGACTTGTTATGGGTGCGGAAGTCCTGGGCACTTTCAGAATAATTGCCCTAAGCAGAAGAACAACAACAACAACCACAACAAACGGAACAACAACCCTGCTCGTAGCAGAGCATTTGTCATCAAAGCTGGGGAAGCTAGAGAAGACCCGAATGTTGTAACGGGTACGTTTCTTTTCAACGATCTTACTGCTTCAGTATTATTTGATACCGGTGCTGATAGAAGTTTCATATCTGATGAGTTTTGCCCACTACTTAATATCACCCCTTCGGCCTTAGATGTTAAGTACACCGTAGAACTCGCAAATGGTAAACTCATAGAAACCAATAGTGTGATACCTAATTGCACTTTAAACCTAGCCGACGAAATCTTCTCAATCGATCTTATGCCTGTTGAACTAGGAAGTTTCGACGTCATCGTGGGTATGGATTGGTTGTCTAAACATCGGGCCGAAATTGTTTGTTCTGATAAAATCGTCTGAATTCCTCTCGCCGCCGGTAGTACCTTGATCATACAGGGGGAGACCGGTGGGACGAGACTAAACTTAATCTCCTGTTTAAAAACCCGAAAATTTCTGAGAAAGGGTTACCCAGCAATTCTCGCGCACATCACTAAGAAAAAGTCGGAGGAGAAGCGACTTGAAGATGTGCCAATCGTTAGAGACTTCCCCGAAGTCTTTCCAGAAGAACTACCTGGCCTACCACCACATAGACAGGTTGAGTTCTCGATTGATCTCGTGCCGGGTGCCGCACCGGTGGCCTGAGTACCGTACCGCCTAGCCCCATCCGAACTTCAGGAGCTGTCCACTCAGTTACAGGAACTTCTGGATAGAGGATTCATCAGACCGTGTTCTTCACCTTGGGGAGCTCCGGTCTTGTTTGTCAAAAAGAAAGACGGTTCATTTCAAATGTGTATTGAAAACCGAGAGTTGAACAAACTAACCGTCAAGAACCGATACCCACTTCCTCGAATCGACGATCTGTTCGATCAACTTCAAGGATCAAGCTGTTATTCAAAGATTGATCTTCGATCAGGTTATCATCAATTGCGTGTTCGTGATGCCGACATCCCAAAAACCGCATTCAGAACCCGTTACGGGCACTACGAGTTCCAAGTGATGCCCTTTGGTCTAACCAACGCACCGGCTGTATTCATGGACCTTATGAATCGGGTGTGTAAACCTTATCTCGACAAGTTTGTCATTGTGTTCATCGATGACATCCTCATATACTCACGAAACGAACAAGAACACACACAACACCTCAGAACCATCCTAGAACTACTTAGACACGAGGAGCTTTACTCCAAATTCTCTAAGTGTGAGTTCTGGATAAAAACCGTTCAATTCCTTGGGCATGTGATTGATAGTCAGGGAATTCATGTAGACCCATCAAAAATCGAGGCCATCAAGAACTGGCAAGCGCCAACCACTCCTACCGAAGTACGCCAATTCTTGGGATTGGCGGGGTATTATCGCCGATTCATTGAAAACTTCTCAAAAATAGCCATACCACTCACGACACTGACTCAGAAAGACAAAAAGTTCGATTGGACTGATAAACAAGAGTCAGCATTTCAGCTGTTGAAACTAAAGCTTTGTAGTGCACCCATTCTATCCTTACCCGAAGGCACCGATGACTTCGTGGTATACTGCGATGCTTCTCACCAAGGTCTCGGTTGCGTGTTGATGCAACGAGACAAGGTCATTGCTTACGCCTCCCGACAACTTAAAGTTCACGAGAAGAACTACACAACTCACGACCTCGAGCTAGGGGCTGTGGTATTCGCCTTAAAAATCTGGAGACATTATCTTTATGGTACCCGCAGCACTGTATTCACCGACCACAAAAGTCTCCAACACATTTTCAATCAGAAAGATCTTAACATGAGGCAACGTCGATGGATCGAGTTGCTCACCGATTACGACTGTGAGATCAAATATCATCCGGGTAAGGCAAACGTGGTTGCCGATGCTCTCAGTCGTAAGGAACGAACAAAACCGCTTCGAGTCCGAGCCCTCAGTATGACCATTCACAACGATTTAAATATTCAGATTCTCACCGCTCAACTCGAAGCTCTCAAACCCGATAATGTCAAAAACGAGGCCTTACGAGGCATGGATAAACACTTCGAAATCAGACCCAACGGAGTTAGGTACTTCTCTAACCGAATCTGGTTGCCTAGTTTCGGGAACCTTCGGGACTTGGTAATGGATGAAGCTCACAAGTCCAAGTATTCTATCCACCCGGGATCCGACAAAATGTATCACGGCATCAAGGAGTTTTACTGGTGGCCGAACATGAAAGCTGACATTGCCTTGTACGTCAGCAAATGCTTAACTTGTTCCAAGGTCAAGGCCGAGCACCAAAGACCTTCCGGATTGCTCCAACAACCTGAAATTCCTCAATGGAAATGGGAGCAAATTACTATGGATTTCATAACCAAACTACCTAGATCGGCGAGCGGTTGCGATACCATTTGGGTGATCGTCGACAGTCTCACCAAATCGGCTCATTTCTTGGCAATCAGAGAAACCGACAAAATGGAACGTCTTACACAAATTTACATCAAGGAAATCGTTTGCCAACATGGTGTCCCTATCTCTATTATCTCTGACAGGGATGCTCGTTTCACATCTCGCTTCTGGCAATCACTCCAAAAATCACTGGGTACCCGTCTCGATATGAGTACCGCGTACCATCCTCAGACCGATGGCCAGAGCGAACGAACTATTCAGACACTGGAAGACATGCTACAAGCCTGCGTAGTTGATTCCGGTACAAATTGGGAAAGACATCTACCGTTGTGCGAATTCTCGTACAACAACAGCTATCACGCCAGCATTAAGGCTGCACCTTTTGAGGCACTATACGGTCGTAAGTGCCGATCACCGATCTGTTGGACTGAAGTGGGAGATAGTCAACTCACTGGTCCTGAACTTATACATGAAACCACAGAGAAAATCGCCGAAATCCAAAACCGACTCAAAGCCGCGCGTGATCGTCAGAAAAGCTATGCTGACGTGAGACGCAAGCCACTCGAGTTCCAAGTTGGGGATCGAGTACTCTTAAAAGTATCGCCTTGGAAAGGCGTAATCCGATTCGGCAAACGCGTAAAATTAAACCCTAGGTACATTGGGCCTTTTGAAATCCTCGAGAGGATAGGTCCAGTGGCATATCGACTGCAGCTGCCCTCTGAACTCAGCAGCGTGCACCCTACTTTTCACATTTCTAACTTAAAGAAATGTCTGTCTGACGAGACACTTATTATACCACTTGACGAGATACGCATCGATAACAAACTTCACTTCGTTGAGGAACCCGCCGAGATTATGGACCGTGAGGTCAAACAACTAAAACAAAGTCGTATTCCCATCGTCAAAGTCAGGTGGAATTCGCGGCGTGGTCCGGAATTCACTTGGGAACGGGAAGACCAAATGCGACTCAAGTATCCTCACTTATTCACTGATTCTACCCCGAACGCGACTTCAACTTAAATTTCGGGACGAAATTCTTTTAACAGGGGGAGAATGTAACAACCGGCAAATTAGGACTAGAATTAGTGCCTGATTCTTTGTTAATACATGTAATTAGTTCTGTGTTAGGCTGATTTATGTATCGGATTATATATTGATAAATATATACAACTTTGCGATTTGACTTAAATCGTACGCAACTTAAATATAATGAAATTCTATCCGATTAATACGGACGTTGGTGAGCAAATGTTTATAAACTAAAATAATGCAACTATGACCTAAATGTTATTTTATAATAACGAATAGTTATCTCGTATCACTCGATAAAAACTTACACGAATTAAAAACAAAAATAATTAAATTTATACAAACTATATTACATTTCAGACTATTAAGGATTTAAAGAAATAATACAAGTAAATCTTTTTAACAAAAGTTTGTAATTTTAAAATGTATAATTAAACGCGTAAAATAAATATTTAACACTTAAAAGACGGAGAAAACGAACACCGTACGGGGCGCATTGACGGAGACCGAAAATGGGAGGTTAAACCTCCCACTTTCTTCTCTTTTTCCTCACTTTCTTCACCTCTTTCTCTTTCTTCCTCTTTCTTTTCTCTCAAATCACCAAATCACATCCATCTCACAAAATCATCAAATAACACCATAAAACGACGCCGAATCATACCACTCCTTTGGAGAAAAGTGACCACGACAACACGATCTACATTCCTATCTTTCCGGATTTTCGTTTCGGCATTTTGTAAGTTCCGACAAATTCTTGAAACCTCTCGGTTTTACTTATTTTTGACTAATGGTTGTTTATTTACACTTGTAATGTCCATATAAGGGTTGGGTAAAAGATTTGGACCCAACGGAAACCGGGAAACTCGTTTTCGACTAAATTTCCTGCCATCAGACCGCAACGTCGCACCTGGCCAGGGGCCTCTGCGACGTCGCGGCCTACGTCGCACAAAAATCTCAACGTCGCACTAGCGACGCAGCCCCTTACGTCGCATTAATTTGAGGATGTCATACATGGCGACGTAGACTTTAACGTCGCAAACCGAACCAACGTCGCATTAGCGACGCCACCCCCTACGTCGCATTGATTTGCGAAGGTCGCATCATGCGACGTACATGCCCACGTCGCACCTTACGTCGCTTGCAACGTCGCATTAAATTGCGAAAGTCGCACATAGCGACGTCATGCTCAACGTCGCAGTCAGGATCTGCGACGTCGCACCCAACGTCGCACAAACCAGAACCTCAAAAACACATATTTTTACTAAGTGTCGAGAATCGAAATTTATCACTCGATTTTACCCAAATTCAGATCCCAGATGCGTTTTTCACCAAAGCAATATTGTAGAAATAAAAATTTTCCAAGCTGACCTGGTAGCTCGACCCCAGCCAGGGGCTCTGCCCCTTGGACCCCGCTAACCAGGGGCGCTGCCCCCGGACCCCCGTACTTAGATTCCATAAGCACAGTTCTCACCAAGTGTCAAACTTGTACAATTTCAAATACTTATACAATACGAATTATCGAACATAATAGAACATACTTTTCAAGTGCAATCACTCTAAATCGCGTTATAAGTGATAAAACTTTAATCATAACGAATCACCAACGGGCCGAACACTTTATTACAAACGATAACGAACCAACATTTGGACAAAGGGTTGTATGGACAACTAGCCTAGATGGTCTTGCGAGACATCTACTTACTTAACTTTATATGTTTATGCATTTAAAGGCTACGGGTTCGGAGAACCAACTGTTGATATTACTTACTCGTTTATTGATATAAACGCACTTGCAAAGACTCAGGTGAGTCTTACGGCCTCACTTTTACTGTTTTATCTTATTGGGGGAGATACATGCTACTTATTTTTCCTGAACACAAGTACTAAACTGATTTCTATACCAAACGGAATTGCATGAGTTATTCACTACTTACTGAAGTCTCTCCATCATATATCGTTAGTTATGGACTTAAGCGCGAACAGTAGTTAATGGATCCATTAGGGAAATGACCCTCCCTGCCCGGGGTAGTAGCGCTACCACGTACTGATTTACACGTAGAAACGGGTGACTATTATTTCGTTACTTATGCTTGCTCAATTACGAGCATGTCACGGGAGCAACTGATTATTTACGGGTTAAGCTTCGATTATGAGCCTCATGGCAACGGTATAACTTAATTACTTTACTTTTGCTGGATTTGCAAATACTTGATATACGCCTGCGGGCACTACTGATGAAATCTTGTGTTCAAACTGATTATTTACTGATAAACCTGTGAGATTCACCAACCTTTTGGTTGACCATTTTTAGCATGTATTCTCAGGTACACTTACGGAGTAGGATCACTCCAGGATCACTAGCTAGAGTCGCATGATTTCCAAACTGCATTTAACGGAGATTCTTTGGCATTATCTTTTGTAGCTATGGTTATGTAATAGAATCTCCCGCCACATACGCGGACTCTAGGCTTACATATTTTTGTAAAGAAAACTATATGTTTTCAAACGATTAATTTATGGAATGTAACTATTTTACAAAACGTCTCATTTAGAGGTCGTTTGCTGTATATCTTGTGCTTTGTATATTGATTAGTAACACCCAAAGTACGCTTCCGCAAATCGCTAAATTTGGGGGTGTTACATCTACAAACTCATTACTGTACAAACTTATTGTCGTACTGACTTATAAATTTACTATTTTACCGCCTTTACTTTCTACTTTACAAACTTCCTACTGTATGTACTACTATTTTACCGACTATTAAACTTACTGACTTATTGACAGGCTTTACTGTTTTCAAACTTACTGACTTACTATTTTACTGAACTATTATACGACAGACTTATACTTTACTACTTTACCGACTTATAAACATACCTTTTGACTGACTTATAAACTCATTGGTTTACCGACTTACAAATTTTCTACAGACTTGTGAACATAGTGTTTTACAAACTTATAAATTTACAGGCTTACTACTTTGCAAACTTACTACTTTACAGACTTACAGTCCTACGGACTTACAGTCTTACAGACTTACAGACTTACAGACGTACAGACTTACAGACTTACAGTCCTACGGACTTACAGTCTTACAGACTTACAGACTTACAGACGTACAGACTTACAGACTTACAGTCCTACGGACTTACAGTCTTACAGACTTACAGACGTACAGACTTACAGACTTACAGTCCTACGGACTTACAGTCTTACAGACTTACAGACGTACAGACTTACAGACTTACAGACGTACAGACTTACAGACTTACAGTCTTACAGACTTACAGCCTTACTGACTTACTGACTACAGACTTTTCTATATACAAATCATTACATACTGACTTAGTACAAATGTGTAAATCCTTATTGCTTTATTACATTTGTGAAACTATTATTTACTGTCATATCATATAAGTGCAAATAAACTTATTTACTGACTTGTGTTCAAACTTCTATTATTCTGATTTCAAACCTGTGAGATTCACCAACCTTTTGGTTGACACTTGTTAGTAATGCATTCTCAGGTACACAGCAACAATAGGGTTGCCCAACAGGATTGCCAGCTAGCTCGAGTCGCATACATTATATAGATGAAGATTTACTTGCATTACCTTTTTGTATATCGATTATGTACTTAGAATCTTCAGGATCATTTGCGAACTCGCGGTTAATGTAAACTTAAGACTTAATCTATGCAACTACTTTTGGTATTAATGTATAAACGTCTCATGTAGATGCGTTTGCTATATCTTGGTGATTGTGATATTTGATTGGTAACACCCAAAACTCGCTTCCGCAAATCATTAAATTTGGGGTGTTACACATAGTAAACCCTGAAAGCCAACGAATCGAAAAGTACATCGGAGGACTTCCGCTGTAAATTGAAGGATTGGTCACAGTCTCGAAACCTGTCACTATAGACGATGCTGTTCGCATGGCCCACCGACTCATGGCACAGGTGGTTCGACGCGGGCCACCTGCAACGGAAAACAATCAAGAAAAAGGGAATGGAAGTTCCAACTCTAGCCAAAATCCAACGAATCAACCTGAACCCTTGAGGTACTATGCTGTCGAACCCAACGAAAGACAAGGCAATGCAGGTAACAAACCATTTTGTCACGGCTGTAAACGTCATCATGACGGATTATGCGGATTACCCTGAGAAAGATGCCAACGATATGGACACGTAATCCGGAACTGCATAGTTCCTGCCAATCCCGACTCTCGAAGAATATGCTTCAAATGTAAAGAACCCGGTCATTACAAGAAGGACTGCCCAAAAAGACGCAAAATTCACTTAATCGACTCCGAGTAAATCAAATAAATCTCCAACAATAATGTAAGTACAATTCCTCCTAGAAAACATAACCCTTCCATTATAGATTCGCTAAACATGTAATTATTGTCCCCGATATCATTTTATAATGTTGATTACATCTTAGGGCTAGTTGACCTAGGCCCACATAAAACTCAACGTTTGCTTTCAGCAGACTGGTCGACTGCACGTTCACCCAACATTTTGTCCTGATAGGACGACTTATAAAATGGTCACTATGTGACAACCATCTAGTCCCGAATGGACTACGACGTAAACGGTTACCTAGTAACCACAAAATAATCATACGCCAAACAAACAATCCGGTCAGAATGTGACTACCACGATAAACATTGACACAGTCATGGATTGACTGCCCTTCAACCCCGTTATAAGGCATGATATGTCTAATACCTACTCGATAAATTCCTCATACGTACATTGCTCCCCAGACTCCATGCGATTACGGCTTCACACGAAATTTCGGGACAAAATTTTATTTACAGGGGGAGAATGTAACACCTCGTCAAAAAGTCAATTTTCGCGCCAAACTTTAATTTTAAATAATTGTATTATTATATGCAATTGTAACCAAGTAATCAAAATTCTGTAAATAATGTTTAATCACAAAGATTTAACATTTAACATTTGGACAAAAATATTAATCATTCGAAAATACAAGTCGTTTTAATAAAAAACGCATCTTAATTATCCGTGACCGCTCAAAAACAAAACAATTAGACTTTGGTTTTAAAATAGTATTTTTATAAAATACTTTCACTAATAAACATTTCGAGATAATATAAATAAATTGTTAGAATTTAAAATAATATTTTAAATTACGATCGGGTACGAAAACACGGATATTTTATATCGCAATTGGAGACGAAGCGGGGGAAAACCCCCTCCCCTCCCCTTTGGATCAGCCACCCCAAACCCCCTCCCCTTTCATTTCATTTCATTTTATCTCATTTTCACACACAAACTCTCTCCACCCATTTATCACAAATTTTCGAAACTACAAATCAACCCACGAAATTTATATTTTCGGAATCACCATCAAGAGTGGAACAACATTAACAAAGGCAACACCATCGTTTTCTTCCTCGTTTGGCCTCGATTCGCAATTGTAAGAAATTTCTAAATTTTTAGATTTAATCATTTTGGTGTAATGTTTTGGTGTAATAATGTTTACACAACTTAGTTATAACCTAAACAACAAGGAAAACATGATTTTACAGCTCAAAAATGCATTTGATTTGCGATTTTGGCCGGAAAAACGCGACAGCCGCGAGTTTCTGGGCTGGTGTTCATCTTTGCGACACAACGCTTGTGTCGCATATTATGTCGCATAAACTACCCATGCGACACAACGCTTGTGTCGTATCCTTATGTCGCACCTTGTGTCGTATTCCCATACGACACAACCCTTATGTCGCTATTGATTTAGCATCGCAAGCTTTTGCGACACAACCACTGTGTCGCAGAGCTCTTGTGTCGCACTCCATGCGACACAACCCTTGTGTCGCATGACAAATTTTTGTGTCGCATGTTATGTCGCAGAAAACAGAAAACAGCCACATTTTTCTAAGTGTCGGGAAACGTTTTCAAATGACAATTTAAATATGATACGACTTATACTCAAAACAAATATACTTTATAAAGTATACGAAAGCTCAAACCTAATAATAATATGAATTATTATTACGAAACATCAATAACGAACCGCACTTACAAACATACGAAATCTCTCGTGTTTAGGACACTAGGAGATTATACTTGGCACGACTCGATACACTAGGACGCTAGCTTCTCAGGTGAGTTTCATAGCCCCACTCTTTCAATCTTTTTATTGTTTTCGGGGTGAAACACATGCTCAATCACTGTTTTCGAATTATATTAATAATCGTTTATAATTCACAACTATTTTTATTACTATATGTAATACGAAATGTGAAATACTTAGGAATTACACCCTTAATATTGTTTTAGAACAATACCGATACTTAACCTAGATAGGTTACAATCATACCCTGTTAGGTTGTTGGAAAAACGATTACCAATACATAACTGGATTTAGTTATCGCAATCCTTTTGGCCATATTGTCGCGGGACAATATCATTGAATACATTAGAACTAGTTAGTTCTACCTACACTAGACAACCTCTGTACTGTTACGAGTTTAGTTATTCTCTGGGAACTAAAACTGTCGACACTCTTCATTATCACTAGGACGGGAACTGGACTTAAGTGAACATTTTCCCGAGACTCCGATATATATACTCGCTAGGCTTCAGGCTAGGAGTACACAATATTATCACACGTTAGTATAGATTCCTTATACTAATACAACTCAACTAGGTGATGAGTATCCATACCTAGGTTCAACGTGCTATTTAATATCTAAGTATTTGTTCTGACATAATTAGATACAATCAACTATTCTTATGCGTGGCATGATTGTTACATATAATTACTGTTTCGACAGTTACATATATATCTACATACTGATACATCATCTCGAGCACTCGGTGCTACCTACAATTTACATATGTATATTAGTATACATACAATTATACGATCTACTTAGTCAGGCATGTCGAGTACTGCTGGCTCTCAAACAACTTAGTCGGGCATGTCGTTGTACTGCCGGCTCAATTACAAATTGCTTGCGAGCAATTCAAAAACGATGCCGCGGTATTGCAGCAGGCACCAAACGATGCCACGGTAAAGTTGGCACAAAACGAAACCACGGTATTGCAGTGGACATAATCATGGATCAGCGAGTGATACTCGGGGTTCACAATAAGTTAACGGGTCGGTGGGGTTCCCACGCGAGGCCGTTAGCTCAATCATGTTCGGGTTAGCTTATGCTAGCCGGGTAAACGAACATATAACAATAATCCGTGGGATTACGATTACTTTGCTGGATGCAACACGCTATCAAATATTACTCAACATCATATGACGTGGTCATACATTACTTGATTTCAAACTTAGGCAGGTATTGCCCTACTCGGTTAAACTTACGTAATACCAGAAAGGTATTCAGGTTCGAATAGCCTCAATTATTAGGTACTTAGGTACATATCCCTATTACTTAGGTATTAGATACCTCGACCATCGTATACACATTGATGATTACAATTTCAACTTCATACAAATCAGAATCGTGGATTCTGATCTACTTTTCAAAACATACTGGATTTATACTTTACGATTTCAACTAACCATCCTATGAACTCACCAGCTTTATAGCTGACCTGTTTTAGCATGTGTTCTCAGGTGACCAGCAGGATTAAGAATTACTACAAGATTATGATAGCTCGATTCGCATGATTTCAAACAATTGGGACTACTCTGCATTTACTTTTGTATTTTCAAATTATGTATTTGAAATTTCTATTAAACTCGTCACGTTGTAAACGTTCTATTTGGTAAATGTATAATTATTTTCAAACGTCTCATTTAGAGTCGTTCATTATATATCTTATGCTGTGATATTTAATTTGGTAACATCCGACCCGACCGCTTCCGCAAACTGAAATTTGAGGGTGTTACAGATTGGTATCAGAGCCTAAGGTTGTAGTGAACTAGGTTGCATTTAGTGGACCTAGACTATGACCATTAGGCAGTATTCCTCATTAGGTATGACTAGTTCAGGGATTACATCATACGAACTTAATTTAACATAGCGTAGCTAACTATGTACAATTAAGCAAAGATGGTGTAAGATCTGAAAGGGGTTATACTGAAATGGGAATGCGTAGTTGACTCTGATTGTTATGTGCTAGACATCCTAGGCTATTATATGTACTGTAAGTATATATGAATAGGCCTTACATGTATACTACTTCTACGTATCAAATATATACTGGGTATATACAACTAAATTCCGCTGTACTATCATTTACTCGTGAAGAGGCACATCGCCGTCTTCCTAACTATCACGACTCGACACTTTCTCCTTATGTACGCATAGGAGGATATCACACATACCACTGAACCTCGGGAAGGAGGTACAAACGTATTCAATCGGAATGGAAACCCACACATGCTAAACGTCCACGAAATTTAAAACAAACAAACGAGTTTATCATCTTTGATCATACTGGTCACCATTGGATTAGTGTTGACTAAGTCCACAACAAATTAATTATCTCAATCACAACTTGATCATTTAGATCAATTGATTCAATACCTCAGTTCCTCGGCACTCACATTCTAGCCTCTGTTCTACATTCGAGAAATCACATAATTACAACGTATTTTGGCCTTAGGGCTACAATCAAACAACACATGGTATGTTAATACCACAATATGGGCACGTTAGTGCAAACCTCATAGTATGTCAATACTACAAATTATAGCATGTTGATGCTACATTCACAGTACATGGGTACTGCAATTACGGTGCCGCGGGCACTTCATTACGGCACATGGTGCTGCGTTTCATGGTTCTTTTGTACTACAATCATAATACATTACAAATACATTATCGTGCTTCGGGCACCGCATTTCGGCACACTGTGCTACTCCCAGGCTGGAAGAGCTACTCTCAATATGCATGTAGACTTGTTATAGTTACATGTACAATTTATATATATACATATACATTTACTTAACTGGGCACGAGATGCCACACCTGACTTTTACTACGCACGTATACTTGTATAGTTACGTGTACACCATATATGTATATATGACTACACTACTGGACACAAGGTGTCCCACTCGATTACTTTACATATGAACATTCGCTATAGGCACTTGTACACTTATACGCATACGCGATTACCTTACTGGGCACGAAGTGCCACACCACAACTACTAGGGCATGGAATGCCTCATTCGATGAATACACTTTAATTCATTAGAATTACATCTATAGTACTTTAGAAATACATTATAGTCTGATAGACTACGACAAAACTATGGTTCTAATCAAACTACATATAATACACAACTAGGTCGTTAGTACGACTACACATTTAAAATTCCAAAGTCCGAGGACTTTCATATGGATACCTTAAATGGTTTCTAGATAACTATCACTTTTACATCCGAGTATACAACTATAAAAGTCAAAATCTTTGAATAAAGATATCACACTTTGTCATTTCATTCTTGTTCAAGAATCATGCCTCCTAAACGACAAACTTTCATTCAAGCTGAACACGATCAAATCATTAATCAAGCAGTGACTGCGACCTTAGCTGCTCAGAACCAAGTAAAGCCTTGCACTTTTAGGGATTTCCTGAGGTGCGAACCACCAAACTTCGTTGGTACTGAAGGAGCTGTCGGATTAATTCGATGGTTCGAGAAAATGGAATCTATTTTCCGCGTTTGCAACTGCCCCGACGACTGCAAAGTCTTGTACGCCACATACACCCTCCAGGATGATGCCTCTACCTGGTGGAATTTTCACGCCCGAACTGTAGGAATCGACACTGCTCACGAACTTCCGTGGGAAGACCTGAAATGAATCATGAAGGACAAGTATTGCCCCATCGAAGTACTTCACAAACTTGAGGACGAACTTTGGCACCTCACCGTCAAAGACAACGACATCGAAACATACACCAACCGTTTTCATCAACTAGCACACCTTTGCCCAAACATAGTAAACCCTAAAAGCCAACGAATCGAAAAGTACATCGGAGGACTTCCGCTACAAATTGAAGGATTGGTCACAGTCTCGAAACCTGTCACTATAGACGATGCTGTTCGCATGGCCCACCAACTCATGGCACAGGTGGTTCGACGTGGGCCACCTGCAACGGAAAACAATCAAGGAAAAGGGAATGGAAGTTCCAACTCTAGCCAAAATCCATCGAATCAACCTGAACCCTTGAGGTACTATGCTGTCAAACCCAACGAAAGACAAGGCTATGCTGGTAACAAACCATTTTGTCACGGCTGTAAACGTCATCATGACGGATTATGCGGATTACCCTGAAAAAGATGCCAACGATATGGACACGTAATCCGGAACTGCAGAGTTCCCGCCAATCCCGACTCTCGAAGAATATGCTTCAAATGTAAAGAACCCGGTCATTACAAGAAGGACTGCCCAAAAAGACGCAAAATTCACTTAATCGACTCCGAGTAAATCAAATAAATCTCCAACAATAATGTAAGTACAATTCCTCCTAGAAAACATAACCCTTCCATAATAGATTCGCTAAACATGTAATTATTGTCCCCGATATCATTTTATAATGTTGATTACATCTTAGGGCTAGTTGACCTAGGCCCACATAAAACTCAACGTTTGCTTTCAGCAGACTGATCGACTGCACGTTCACCCAACATTTTGTCCTGATAGGACGACTTACAAAACGGTCACTATGTGACAACCATCTAGTCCCGAATGGACTACGACGTAAACGGTTACCTAGTAACCACAAAATAATCATACGCCAAACAAACAATCCGGTCAGAATGTGACTACCACGATAAACATCGACACAGTCATGGATTGACTGCCCTTCAACCCCGTTATAAGGCATGATATGTCTAATACCTACTCGATAAATTCCTCATACGTACATTGCTCCCCAGACTCCACGCGATTACGGCTTCACACGAAATTTCGGGACGAAATTTTATTAACAGGGGGAGAATGTAACACCTCGTCAAAAAGTCAATTTTCGCGCCAAACTTTAATTTTAAATAATTGTATTATTATATGCAATTGTAACCAAGTAATCAAAATTCTGTAAATAATGTTTAATCACAAAGATTTAACATTTAACATTTGGACAAAAATATTAATCATTCGAAAATACAAGTCGTTTTAATTAAAAACGCATCTTAATTATCCGTGACCGCTCAAAAACAAAACAATTAGACTTTGGTTTTAAAATAGTATTTTTATAAAATACTTTCACTAATAAACATTTCGAGATAATATAAATAAATTGTTAGAATTTAAAATAATATTTTAAATTACGATCGTGTACGAAAACACGGATATTTTATACCGCAATTGGAGACGAAGCGGGGGAAAACCCCCTCCCCTCCCCTTTGGATCAGCCACCCCAAACCCCCTCCCCTTTCATTTCATTTCATTTTATCTCATTTTCACACACAAACTCTCTCCACCCATTTATCACAAATTTTCAAAACTACAAATCAACCCACGAAATTTATATTTTCGGAATCACCATCAAGAGTGGAACAACATTAACAAAGGCAACACCATCGTTTTCTTCCTCGTTTGGCCTCGATTCGCAATTGTAAGAAATTTCTAAATTTTTAGATTTAATCATTTTGGTGTAATGTTTTGGTGTAATAATGTTTACACAACTTAGTTATAACCTAAACAACAAGGAAAACATGATTTTACAGCTCAAAATGCGTTTGATTTGCGATTTTGGCTGGAAAAACGCGACAGCCGCGAGTTTCTGGGCTGGTGTTCATCTTTGCGACACAACGCTTGTGTCGCATATTATGTCGCATAAACTACCCATGCGACACAACGCTTGTGTCGTATCCTTATGTCGCACCTTGTGTCGTATTCCCATACGACACAACCCTTATGTCGCTATTGATTTAGCATCGCAAGCTTTTGCGACACAACCACTGTGTCGCAGAGCTCTTGTGTCGCACTCCATGCGACACAACCCTTGTGTCGCATGACAAATTTTTGTGTCGCATGTTATGTCGCAGAAAACAGAAAACAGCCACATTTTTCTAAGTGTCGGGAAACGTTTTCAAATGACAATTTAAATATGATACGACTTATACTCAAAACAAATATACTTTATAAAGTATACGAAAGCTCAAACCTAATAATAATATGAATTATTATTACGAAACATCAATAACGAACCGCACTTACAAACATACGAAATCTCTCGTGTTTAGGACACTAGGAGATTATACTTGGCACGACTCGATACACTAGGACGCTAGCTTCTCAGGTGAGTTTCTTAGCCCCACTCTTTCAATCGTTTTATTATTTTCGGGGTGAAACACATGCTCAATCACTGTTTTCGAATTATATTAATAATCATTTATAATTCACAACTATTTTTATTACTATATGTAATACGAAATGTGAAATACTTAGGAATTACACCCTTAATATTGTTTTAGAACAATACCGATACTTAACCTAGATAGGTTACAATCATACCCTGTTAGGTTGTTGGAAAAACGATTACCAATACATAACTGGATTTAGTTATCGCAATCCTTTTGGCCATATTGTCGCGGGACAATATCATTGAATACATTAGAACTAGTTAGTTCTACCTACACTAGACAACCTCTGTACTGTTACGAGTTTAGTTATTCTCTGGGAACTAAAACTGTCGACACTCTTCATTATCACTAGGACGGGAACTAGACTTAAGTGAACATTTTCCCGAGACTCCGATATATATACTCGCTAGGCTTCAGGCTAGGAGTACACAATATTATCACACGTTAGTATAGATTCCTTATACTAATACAACTCAACTAGGTGATGAGTATCAATACCTAGGTTCAACGTGCTATTTAATATCTAAGTATTTGTTCTGACATAATTAGATAAAATCAACTATTCTCATGCGTGGCATGATTGTTACATATAATTACTGTTTCGACAGTTACATATATATCTACATACTGATACATCATCTCGAGCACTCGGTGCTACCTACAATTTACATATGTATATTAGTATACATACAATTATACGATCTACTTAGTCAGGCATGTCGAGTACTGCTGGCTCTCAAACAACTTAGTCGGGCATGTCGTTGTACTACCGGCTCAATTACAAATTGCTTGCGAGCAATTCAAAAACGATGCCGCGGTATTGCAGCAGGCACCAAACGATGCCACGGTAAAGTGGGCACAAAACGAAACCACGGTATTGCAGTGGACATAATCATGGATCAGCGAGTGATACTCGGGGTTCACAATAAGTTAACGGGTCGGTGGGGTTCCCACGCGAGGCCGTTAGCTCAATCATGTTCGGGTTAGCTTATGCTAGCCAGGTAAACGAACATATAACAATAATCCGTGGGATTACGATTACATTGCTGGATGCAACACGCTATCAAATATTACTCAACATCATATGACGTGGTCATACATTACTTGATTTCAAACTTAGGCAGGTATTACCCTACTCGGTTAAACTTACGTAATACCAGAAAGGTATTCAGGTTTGAATAGCCTCAATTATTAGGTACTTAGGTACATATCCCTATTACTTAGGTATTAGATACCTCGACCATCGTATACACATTGATGATTACAATTTCAACTTCATACAAATCAGAATCGTGGATTCTGATCTACTTTTCAAAACATACTAGATTTATACTTTACGATTTCAACTAACCATCCTATGAACTCACCAGCTTTATAGCTGACCTATTTTAGCATGTGTTCTCAGGGACCAACAGGATTAAGAATTACTACAAGATTATGCTAGCTCGAGTCGCATGATTTCAAATAATTGGGACTACTCTGCATTTACTTTTGTATTTTCAAATTATGTATTTGAAATTTCTATTAAACTCGTCACGTTGTAAACGTTCTATTTGGTAAATGTATAATTATTTTCAAACGTCTCATTTAGAGTCGTTCATTATATATCTTATGCTGTGATATTTAATTTGGTAACATCCGACCCGACCGCTTCCGCAAACTGAAATTTGAGTGTGTTACATTTTCCATCTACATATGATGTTTTTTTTTAGTTTCATAATTTTTTTTAAAGACATTACTAGATGTGGCAAAATGGGTGGTTCAGGAGGGTTAGGTAATGGGTTACTGAACATAATTACCGTTGACACAATCGATTTATAGTAAACAACTTTCTGTCCATTAACTTGATTACCAAATCAATAATATTACAATAATAGAATGGAACTTTGAATATCATATTTACAAAGTTGTATGCATTACATATAGATGCCAGGTGAGTTTTGGCCCATTTTACATGTTCTGCTATTTCACCCCTTCATTGTTTAGCTAATTTTTATTTGACCCGTAAAAGATAAAACATAATCCAAATCGAGTGATAAACGCTTTCATAAATGGGTAGAAATTGTACCTCTACATATGGTCGTTGTAAAGTTTTGCACCTTACTGATAAAGATTGCTAAAATGGTACTACGTATAATGTTGGGACAACACGTAAATGAGCTTATAGTCATCTACGGATGACATGTAGTTTTGTACATAGTTTACATCTTAAACGGGGTGTCTCTCCATGAATATGTAGTCTCTTTAAAGATTAATGAAAACCGAACATGTTATGTGAAGTTTAATGATGACACGTAGAATTTGCTGGGATAGTGAGGAGCTCGTGCAATTTGATGATAGATCTTGATGCATATAACTGTTTCAATGCGCCTGCAGGTGATGCATCATTTTTAATGAGGCTATTATGAATATGTTGATTCCTATTTTGATCTTGATTATTTGTGTGTTTATGCTACCAGATTATAAAGCTGATATAATGTGATAGTGGATCTGGATTTTGGTCATTTTTGCATTGTGGTTGATTGATTTGCTTATGCTTGAGAATTCGACTTTGTTTCATTATAAGTGTGTTTAGACAGCATGAGAACCAAATTGGGATAGCAATGCCTTAGATGAATATGACAGAGGAGCTTTAAGGTCTGAACTAATCTTTTGCTTCCATGTATTGTTCGTATTGAGATTTTTATAAAACTCTTTTTTATGTCCATAAATGCATACTTAAATGACCAGAAAGAGATATCGAGATCTGAAAATTCATTCTATTATGACTTGATTTTATGGTTTTAGCGGTTAATTTGGAGATGGTTAATATAAGAAAGCTAATTCATTTGGTTTTAGCGGTTCATTTGTTATGTCCTGTCCATATTGCTAATTATTCGGTTTTAGCGGTTCATTTGTTATGCCCAGATTACATGTTATGCATCTTCAAATTGATATATTCGACCTATAAAATTGATTAATATCTTATGATTGTTAATAAAATATTTGTTGTCTGTATATCAGGGGTGATAGTGATAGAGTTCTGGCAGAAAAGTTTATACCAAACTCGAAGTATTGCCACGCTTACATGTTACCCATTGGACACTTTTAGAAGACAATTACAAATGAGGGGTACAGCTTAGAAGATCAATTTTTTTCGTCAAGTGTATACAGTTGCATTGAGAAATGTTTGTCATGGTTTGTAATGAATAATGATGTGGTTTGTAATGAATAATAATGTGGTCCATGAATCTATGACTCATATATTTCTTATGTACAAGGGTTATACAAATGTTGGATGAGAAATATTGAGTTTTTAGTAGTTTGCTTTGTTTTAGATTTTTATTAAATTGGTTGCTAATTTTTTTTTTTTGTAAAAAAAAACTCTCTCCCTAATGGCGACTTCTAGGGTTTACTTTTTCTGATCTTTCCAATCGATTCTAGCTTGGTTTTGATCTTCTAACTTATTCTTGAATCTGTTATTGTCTTTGAAACACTTTGTGTCCCTCTATTGATGATACGAACTTCACGAATAGGCCAAGGAATCTAAACCATGTTCTAGGGTTTTATTGTTAGATTAGTGTTTTGTTCTTTAAGTTCTCTATTTTCTGATCTAGGTCGTGTTTTCTGGTTGTGTTATTGATCTGGTTGTCTTTTCTTGAAGATGACAAAGTCTAAGAAAAAGAAGAAATCGCCTAACTCAGCCTCTGGATCATCTGGTTTATCCGTTGCATCTGATTCGGATCAGAATACTGCCGTCCATTGTGATGATGTTGGTTCTAATTCTGCTGCGCAACAATCTGGTTTGGACGTTAACTCTAAGTCGCAAAAATCAAATACATCTAGGGTTGTTAATACTACTTCTGATAAAGATGTATCCATGGCCAAGGAGGGTGATTATGGTGTGTATGGTAACCCTAATCCAGATACTGTTGATACGGCTAGGGTTTTTTTACCCAAATACGCAAAACTTGGGGAGCAAGGTAGAGGGTTATGTGAAGTTAAACCCTAATTTGCAAAAAGTGAGTATAAATCAGTCCCTGTTAGATGAACTTGATGCTCGTTTTGTGAGGATCAGGAATCCTAATATAGCTAAACCGAAGTCTGTAGCATCTCAGGTTCATTATAACGTTTCTGATCAAGGTGTTTTGGATGCGGATAAAGATGATCCAAACAGACATGAAGGTGAAATAGGTGCGGATAAAGAAGGCGATCAGGTTGAGGTCAAGGACCTTGGTAAAATCCATGTTTCGCATACTGAACAGCTGGATAAACTGGATACTACTCATGCTAATCTGTATTCTCAGAATTCTGATCTTGATTCTTCTGTGTTTGGAGATCCTGTTGATCAGGAGAAGATGCCAGAAGCGTTTCATGGTAATCTGAACTCGAGTAAATTTGCAAGTAGCTATGGATCTCGTGGGATTGATAGATTAGAAGCTGCGACTGTTGTGGTTCCTCAACCACCAATACAACAGCCTTCTATGGGGCCTAAGTCATATGGTGAAGCCACGGGTAATAAATCAAATAAAAAGATCAACTTTTGTTCGCTTAATCTGGATTCTGCGGGTGATTTGGACGTAGATATTGATATTCCGGTAGCCACTGTTTTGGAAGCTAGTAAAAAATACAGCAATACGTTGTATGGGTACTTTGTAGGAAAAGATTACCATTTCCTGTTGTTCAAAATTATGTGATGAATTTTTGGAGGAAGTTTGGTATAGAAAAAGTTATGATGAACTCAAATGGTTTCTTTTTCTTTAAGTTCTCTACAGAGCATGGCATGAATGATGTTCTTGAAGGAGGGCCATGGATGATTAGATTGGTTCCAATAATTTTGAAGAAATGGTCTCCGGATGATCATTTAGCTAAAGAGGATCCGACAAAAGTCCCTGTTTGGATTAAACTTCATGATGTGCCTCTTCTGGCGTTTAATGAAACTGGATTGAGTGGTATTGCCACTAAAGTTGGGAAACCTATTATGCTGGACTCATATACTAGTACCATGTGTTCGGAATCATGGGGTAGACCTAGTTTTGCTCGTGCAATGGTAGAAGTTGATGCTAAACTGGATATAAAAGAGGCTGTTTCCGTAGGTATCCCTAAGCTTGATGGCACCGGTAAAAATATTTATTATGTGAGGGTTGAATATGAATGGCGTCCTCCAAGGTGTAGCAATTGTAAAACGTTTGGTCACAAGGATGCTCAATGCCCGCGGAATGTAAGTCAGAATGAAGGTAAACGAGTGGATACTAATGGGGTTGTCGGCCCTACAAACACTAATAAGCAAGTAGGGAAAGCTTCTGATGGTTTTACTATGACAAAACAGAAAACCAAGTTCATTTATCGACCCAAATTTTCAGGTAATGTTCAAAAAAGTGTTCAACCAAATCAGAATTCTAAGCCGATCACTTTGGTAAATAAATTTGGTGTTCTTGATGATAAAAACATAGATGTTGGTCAATGTTTCACTTCTGAAAGTGGTAAAGCTTTGGAAAAACAATTGAGTAAGCGTAGTAATCTGGTTGATGAGGATTCGGATGATGAGGTAGAAAACATATATGATGTGACCACTGATTTTGTGACGAATCCAGGTAATATGCAGTCAAGTAATTTGAATGATCCTTCTGAGGGGGCAAGCACTCCCGGGCATAATGTTAACCATGTTTAGCATTGCTTCATGGAATATCAGGGGTTTGAATCGCACCCCTAAACAAAGGGAGGTTCGCGAAGTGATGAGTGAAAATAATTTAAGTCTATGTGCTATTCTTGAATCTCACGTGGATGTGCATAATTTACATGTTATATGTAAGCAAGTTTTTCAAAGATGGGAGTGGACTTCTAATGGGCATCTCTGTAAGAAGGGGTCTCGTATAATTTTGGGATGGAACCCTGACATTGTTGATGTTATGGTTATTGCTTCTTCTAATCAGGTTTTGCATACTCAAGTGGTGGTTAAGGCTGATCAAAAAACTTTCTTTGCTCTTTTATTTATGCGGATAATAGTTATATTTGTCATCGTGATTTATGGCACAATCTTGGTCTTCATAAGCTTTTTGTTAGGGGTAAACTGTGGGTTCTTCTTGGTGATTTCAATGTTGCTCCCAACATAGAGGACCATTATATGGGGGCATCATGTAATATTGCTATGACTGATTTCAAAGATTGTATAGAAAACTTGGAAGTCACGGATGTTAGTAGTACTGGAATCCATTTTACCTGGAATCAAAAACCTAAAGGTACTGGTGGCACTCTGAAGAAGATTGATAGAATTATGAGTAACCTGGAATTTAATGATGAATTCATGGGTTCATATGCTATTTTTCAGCCATATCGAATTTCGGATCATTCCCCTTGTGTTTTAAAGATCCCTAAGTTGACTCATACGAAGCCTGAGCCATTTCGGTTCTCAAACTTTCTGGTTTATAAGGATGGTTTCATGGATCTAGTTCGAGATATGTGGGGGAAGAATGTTGAAGGCCATAATATGTTTAAGGTTGTTAAGAGAATGAAATATCTTAAACAACCTTTGCGGAAATTGCTATTTGAGCAAGGTAATTTACATAGTAAGGTGGTGAAACTTCGTAAGGAGCTTGATGTTGTTCAAATTGCTCTTGATAAAGACCCTTTTAATCAGACTTTACGGGAGGAGGAAGCGATTTATCTTAATGCTTTTCAAGAGGCTGTTTTGGATGAAGAACGTTTCCTAAAGCAAAAAGCAAAGGTGGAATGGCTTAGGGTGGGTGACTCAAATTCAGCATATTTCCACAAATCTATTAAAAGCAGGCAACAAAGGAGCCGTATTTCAAGAATTCTTGATATGAATGGGGCTGCCTTCGAAGGTGAGGAGGTCCCGAATGTTTTTGTTGACCACTGTAAACAGTTTCTAGGAGTAGAGGGTAATACAACCCGGGTTCCAGATTTGAGCTTGTTTTCGAAGCGTTTGGATACCAATATAGCTGATTATATGGTCCGGGATGTTGCAAATGAAGAAATTAAAGCTGCTATGTTCTCTATTGGAGATGATAAATCTCCAGGTCCGGATGGCTACACTTCTACATTTTTTAAGAAAACGTGGGATATTGTAGGCAAAGATGTGTGTGATGCGGTTCGGGATTTCTTTAGTAATGGGAAACTGCTTCAAGAGATTAATCATACCATAATTGCTTTAGTCCCAAAAGTGTCCACCCCATCTCGTATTAATGATTATCGTCCCATCTCTTGCTGTAACGTTATTTATAAATGCATAAGCAAGCTGATTTCTAATCGAGTAAAGAATGGTTTGAAGAGTATTGTTAGCATTAACCAATCAGCTTTTGTGCCTGGGCGGAGGATCTCTGATAATATTCTTCTTACTCAAGAGCTTATGCATAAGTATCATTGTCACGGTCACATGGAACTGGGAACGTTTCGGTACGGAAACGTGGAACGGGAACGCGGTTCGCAAGGTCTTAAAAATTCGGTACGAAGGGGGGTAGGTTCATTTTGGATCGCTCGGGTACGACGAACCAAATGATGTGGTACGACGATGTACCCAATATCAACAATAAGATACTAAGTATAATACTGTATATATTTAAGAAAATAAACTTGAAAGAAAGCTGAGAATTTCAATACCATAATCAAAATAGTTGAAAAAGTAACATAAAAAAAAGATAGTACTTGAATCTATAAAAAACAGGAGAAATGACCAATTAAATCTGATAATTCATACCAATAAGAAATTAGTCCACACTTGGTCTTTTTCCTTTTCCATTACATCTTCCTTTAATTTTATTAAGTTTATCTCAAACTCCAATAATAAAGGGATATCAATAACAAACTTTGGAAACCCAATCGTCCCTATCTTTCTAGAATTTCAAAATTCCGCGTACCAAAACTCCAGAATCACCGTACCAATCCTATCTGGTTCAACGTTTTGTGGGGAAAAAAACGCGTACCAATGCTACTTCGGTACAGAGTTTCAAAGTCTCTAGTACGCTAATTTTACCGATCCGGATCGCAAATGTACCGCGATCCGGTACGCTCGATCCGGTACGTAAAACATGAGGGGGTACAGCGATCCATGTGACTATGATCATTGTGATCGATGTCCTTCAAGATGTGCATTCAAAGTAGATATTCAGAAGGCATACGACGCCGTAGATTGGAATTTCTTAAAGGCCACGCTTGTGGGTTTCGGGTTCCATCCAAAAATGGTGTATTGGATCATGAAGTGTGTTTCTAGTGTTTCCTTTTCTATTAATATAAATGGAAAATTGCATGGTTATTTTAAAGGGAAACGGGGTTTGCGTTAAGGTGACCCTTTATCGCCTTATCTGTTCACCCTAGTTATGGAGGTTCTAACTTTACTTTTGCAGCATAAAGTCCATCAGGAGCCTGATTTTCGATTCCATAAAGGGTGTGATGAGCAGAAGATTGTTAACTTATGTTTTGCTGATGATCTCTTCTTGTTTGCTCGTGGAGATGTTGTTTCTTCAACTGTTCTTATGGAAGGCCTTAATGAGTTTAAAGCTATGTCGGGTTTAATTCCAAGTATACCTAAAAGCACGGCATACTTCTGTAATATTCTGCCTAATGTTAAGCAATCCATTCTAAACTTGATGCCTTTTGAGGAAGGTAAGCTTCCGGTAAGATACCTTGGAGTCCCTCTCATTTCGTCTAATTTAATGTATAAAGATTGTAAGGGGCTGGTTGAGAAGGTTAGGAACCGAATTGGAGATTGGAAGAACAAAAGTTTATCATTTGCTGGGCGCCTCCAATTAATTGTTTCGGTCCTATCTTCTATGCATGTTTATTGGGCATCTGTTTTTATTCTCCCTAGTAGTATCATTGCTGAAATTGAACAACTTATGAGGGGTTTCTTATGGTGCCAAGGAGAAATGAAAAGAGGAAAAGCTAAGGTTGCCTGGGATTCTCTATGTTTGCCTAAAGCTGAAGGGGGTCTTGGTATAAGACGTTTGGAGACTTTTAATATTGCTCTTATGACATCTCATATTTGGAGTATTCTAACCCGTACGGATTCTTTATGGGTTAAATGGATCCATTCGTACAAGCTGAAAGGGCGGAGTTTTTGGGACGTTCCTCTTCGAGCTGGTGTAAGTTGGGGTTGGAGAAAGCTTCTCCAAATTCGGGATATCATTCGTCCATTTATCTGGTTTCGGGTTGGTGATGGTAATGGTATCAATATCTGGTTTGATAACTGGTGCCCTTCAAGTCCTCTTATTAACCATTTATCTTCTAGAGCCATAACGAATGCAGGGTTTACTAGACAGGATAAGTTATTTGATTTGATTAGAGATGGTACATGGACTTGGCCGATTGCTTGGTATAATTTATTTCCTGTTCTTTATTCCATTCCATGCCCATCGTTAGATATGATACAAAAGGATACTCCTCTATGGTGTGATCTGTCTGGATCATACAAGGAATTCTCTATCTCTTGTGTATGGAATACTATTCGGGAACGAGATGAGGAGGTGACCTGGGATAACATTGTCTGGTTTTCACATTGTATCCCACGGCATGCTTTTCATCTTTGGCTTGTGATGCGGAGGAAGCTTAAAACGCAAGACACTTTAAAGCAATGGGATGTTGGTGGTTCCATCAACTTAAACCTGCTTCAGTGTCCGTTATGCAAGATTCAACCTGATTCTCATAATCATATCTTCTTTGAATGTTCTTATTCATCACAGGTTTGGCTATTGGTTAAAGATTTAGGGGGTATGCAACATATTTCAGCATGTTGGGATGATATTATTGCTTACATTCAGCCGTTATCTAAATCGAGGAAGGCTAGGAGTATTATTGGTCGTATACTTATTGCGGCTACTTCATACTTCATTTGGCAAGAGAGGAACAACAGATTGTTTAATAAAGGAGTGCGATCGGCTCATCAGCTTCGTGAAGTGATTATTTCCAATGTTCGGCTTAAGTTACTTACTTTCAAGTTCAAAAATTCTTCTCAAGTAACAAGATTTCGGGATGCTTGGAAGTTACCCCAGTTGTGTATTCTAAATGGATAGGATTGAAGACCTGATCATTGGATGCTCGTTTATTTTATACTGGTTGTTTTTCATGTTTAAGCTATTTTCTTAATGTAATATGTATATGGCATGTCATATGCATATAGTCTAGCTTGGTTTTGTTGGTTGTTTCGAGGTTGATGTGGAACTCTTTCACATCGTTTTGTACTTAATCTTTATATGAATAAAATTCACCGGGGTAACCCTTTACCCAAAAAAAACACATTTTTGTGCGAATTTTATTCCTCACACGCGTTCCTTTTTATGGTTTTTTTTTACAAATTTCAACTAATCATGCTATGACTAATAAACGCAGTATCTGAATACTTGTGGTTATATATTTGCTGTGACATTGTTTATTTGTTCAACATACTTTGATGCAGTTGTCTATTTAAAACTTTGGTCTATAGTATAGGCATTATTGTATCTGTTAAAAGACTATTCCAACGTTATTACGTTATCGTAGAAATCACGCAAATCAATTAGCTTACTTATTATATCCTAAATTTAACAAAACAAATCAAGTCATCATTTAACTTATAAAGATTTACAAACACAAATGTCAAAGTCCGCGTTGTCGCGGGTCCTTCACCTAGTATATTATATATATATATATATATAACAGAATACCATGAATTGATTAGGCTCCCTAATTACCGATCAACGATCTAAATTATTTCACCATAATTACATTTAATACCCCTAATAATAATAATCATTTGTAAAGTTTTAAATTTAATATGCATCCAATATTATAATATAAAATATAATTGCCGATTATATATTACATTGAATATTTAATAACTTAAATCATTATCTAGAATAGAATGACATTAAATTTGATTTTTTATCTTTGTGAATTAAATTTTAAAACCGGCAACATGTATGTATAAGAAACCTTATACATACATGGTTTCCTCACTTTTAGGAAGACACACTTAAATTATACATCAATTTGTTCTTTACAATGTATCTCTTATCTTATGTGTAGCTATAGGTTATGTATTTAATACGTAAATACGTTTCATTAACAAAGAAGAAACTATAAAGAACAAAATTTAATATTGGTTTCTTGAGTAAGTTCGTAATTCGTTGAAGTTGATTCAACTTTAATTCATATGTAACAGATTGTATCATCTATTTCTACATGTACAAATACATGGTGAGTAAACGGAACAAGAAAAGAGATATCCAAATGTGTTGCATATATGAGTTTTTCATGATGAAATTTACATCTACGATTAGTTAATACTTAATAATCATATATATTAGGTTCTGTTTTTTTAATGTTTGTGGTATAGTAATTTGATATAACAACTTTTATTATGCATTTGTAGATCAATTTGACCCCGAAAATTTAATTGATTGGTTCAAATTCAATGTCGGTCAAAATTAAGTTTGTGAAGATGTTCTCAAAAAACGTATGAAAAAAGTTGGTATGACCATCAGTTATTCAATCAACTTTTTCCCGGTCATGACATCGATGATAACTATATTGTGAGTCTCAACTTCTTCAACAAAACTAAAATCTTACAATAACCTTAGACAATTATGTTTGACTGTTTGTAACTAAAAAATAAAGTATTTACTAAGTATTATGTGTTTTGTTTTTTGTTAAATCTATTATGTTTATTAGCATTCCAGTCAATAGTTAGTATTCTTTTTATCTTTATTATGAATATGAATATAAATTACTATTTAAGTTCCATTATTATGCCATAATACAACTGTTAAAAAGTTGCTTAAAGTTTTACGTTTGCATGTAGGGATGGTAATGAGTTGGGTTCGGAGAGGTTTTAGTGTATTTGTAACTATACGCGTTTATAATATTCGTACCCGTATCGGTTTTACAGATTTATCTGCAGGTTTTGGTAATCCCCATATATGTAGCTTTGGCCGAACAAAAAAACAAAACCAAAATACCACAAACTATAAAATATTCAATATTTCAAATATTAATGCTAATGATTTGACTATTTAATTAACTAATTCAAAGTTTTGAAACATTCAAGATAACGAACAATTTCATGTTTTCATAAATTTACATAATATATATATATATATATATATATATATATATATATATATATATATATATATATATATATATATATAAAAGTATGTATTATCTAAAAATTCAAATTAAAAAATTATAATTATGTGGGTATAGATACGGCTAAACGGGTATAGATACAAGTACGAGTAATCGGGTATGTATTACCAAACTCATCACCATACCCATACTCGCGAAATAAAAATATTTGTACCCAAACCCACATCCAAACCCGTTAACCCACCTCCATAACCGCCCCAAAAGTTTTGAGTTCGGTTTTCCCTTTTAGGTGTGTTTGTCATCCCTATTTGCATGAACACAATACTTATGTATCATTTGTTGGGTCTCTAACGTAGTTTAGGCGTCATGTATTCTCTAATGATTTTTTAGTAATATAAGACGATAAAAAACTAAAAGAAATATTTATCTTTTCATAATTTGTTAAAGTATATATGTCTAATTATTTTTTTGTCATATAGCGTAGTCGCGGGTCCTTCACCTAGTATATATAATAATATGAAAATGTGGGTTAGTCAAACTTGTAGCCAAATTTAACCAAACTAGAGACAACGTCAATTAATCTCGTTTATTTTGGAAGTGATTTTGTAGGCTGGAAATCAAGGCAAGATAATATATGATTTCATTCCATATGGTTTATTCACCATAACACTACATTCACAATTCACCAAACACAAACACATAAAAATCAAGCCAAGAGAAGCAGACGATTTGGAGCAAAAGCCTTTACGTGTTTAGTTTCGGTGGCACTTTGATCTCGTCTCAGAGGTAATTTTCAATCCAATTCGTATATTGTACATACATAATTCATCCTTAAGCCGTTTTTTATTGATTAGTAGTTCCATATAAATTTTCAATGAAAGAAAATTGAAACCATAAACAACCGTTAACGATATATGATGATGTCGGGAAGTTTCGAGTGAATACCTAATTTACCAGTGATCTTGTAGCCTAAAAATTATTCTATACATGTACAATGTAATATGTTGTAACTTGGTTAATTATGTAATCATTAAAATGAAATGAAATGAAAATGCGAACAAGACTATTACTAATTCTCCTGTGGATTTTGTGGGGCATTTGATCGACTGTACTGTACGTTTGTTAGAAAATGTAATACCTCAACTATAGATAAAATCGGGCTTGTTGAAATCGAGGTTAGAGTATCAGAGATTTAACGTTCTAGTAATTACTATCGAAGTGTGTTCTAGTCATCGAGTGGGCGTTCAAATCGATCTTCATTCAACAGTTAGTTTTATCGCAAACAAACCAGTATATATTTAATTGATCATCCATAAAAGAAACCATCTTCTGTGTTCTTCCCCCAACTTGTTAGTTTGTCACCAACATTTATATATGTTTTCAGATGTTCTGTCAATTCGGTTACAACGGACATAGTTGAACATAACCGAACAGTTTATTTCGTATAATCAGAATTTACAAACAGAACCGGTTCCAAAAAAAATGAACCGCATCTATTTGTAAATTCTGATTAATAGATCTTTATAGAATACCATACCATACGTATGTCAAGTATGTATGATTATATATGCATGCTGTTAATGGTATATTTTCTCATTACATAGATAATTGGGATTACAAATTCACGCATAGCTAGCTAGCTCTCTCAACTCTGTTTATTCTTAAAAAACAGGGTTAGATTAAAAGTTATAAAGGAGATAGTAGGTGTGGGTGGTTATTAAGCGCGCGCGTAAGAACTGAAGTTGCAGTATGATGACCATTTTTTTTTTTTTCCGTTTTATCTCATTATTTTATTAATGCCAAATATGGATATCTGAGACTTTTGTGTACTTGTACTTGATCACTTCTCTCTTGCTCTATACATTTTATTTTTCAAGTGAATTATTTTCAAATATTAAATGATAATCATGCTATTCGTTACTCTTCCTTAGAATGGCACCACAAAACAAACGAAAGAGGCAACAAAAGAATGAGAAAACCTACAAAGATGAATGCATTGGTAAAAAGAACCCTCGAGAGCTAGGCTCCATCCGCATGACAGAATTATCTTCAAGTGATCTAGTTGATCACACAAAGTTATCAACCAAGATAGTGAGTGCGTCTACATCTAACGGTGGTTATAGAAGGATCATCGCTCCGGTTGATTTTAACTCCATGAAATTGGATGACCATAACAGAGCACGAGTTTTGCCAAAGATTATAACCAATGTTAAGTTTTTTCCCACAGAAGAGATGAGGATGCTGGTTGCAGGAAGCAACTTAGGAAATCTAAGCTTTTGGAACATCGATTCAGAGAAAGATGATGATTGTATTTTTATGTATCAGCCTCACCCGGCATATATTTCTGGAATTTCGATTCATCCATCTTCCTTATCCAAGGTAGGTCCTACCTAATTTCTTTATCTATTTATTGTGTTGCATATATATAACGTACTTGGGTATGGTAAAGTGATAGTAATATGCGGTTGATATACTTTGCAGGTAGTGAGTAGCTGTTATGACGGATTTATTCGTTTGTTCGACGTTAAAAACCAGAGTTTTGATCTAGCATACAGGAGCGAGAAGAAAATAGATTCGATATGCAGAAAGTATGATGATATGCAGTGTTTATGTTTTGGGGAGGGAGGTAATGGAAGTGGTGGGCTTTTGGATTTACGGACATCTTCAAAACCCTCAATGTTATGGAGCCTACATACAAATAGCATTTACACCATTGATTTCAGCTCTCACAATCCAAATTTAATGGCCACTGCCTCCAAGGATGCCACTGCCTGCATTTGGGATTGGCGAAAACTTGATCAAGTTAATAATAATCCAATAGAACCCCTCAAGCTGGTTCAGCATGAGGGTGCTGTCAATTCTGCTTATTTTTCTCCAACTGGGAACTTTCTAGCGACTACAAGGTACGTAAGTAGTCATAACTGGATGTGAAAACTATTAGTTATGTTACGCAACTTAATTAACATTTTTCATATAGCAAGGACGATACCATTGGACTGATAAGCTGTATAAATTATGAAGATGAGTGCAAGATACACCACATCAACGATACCACGCGATTTTTTGCTTCATTTAGGTAAGTATAATAATCAGTACTCATTCTATTTTATTGATCGTATAAGTTTTTTTTTACACTTGGTATGTTGTTTGTAACTAACTGGGATATATAATTCATATTGGATGGTTAACTGTAGAGGCATATGGGGTTGGGATGATAATTTTATCATTGTGGGGAATAAGAAGACGAAAGGGATAGACATAATATCCGTACAAGAAGAAGAGAAAAAGGTGTTATTAAGTCTTGAGGATGCTGGTAAGGTTAGTGCAGTCCCATGTCGTTTTGATGCTCATCCAATGATACCTGGCCTGCTTGCGGCTTCAACCTCTAGTAGTCAAATCTATCTATGGGATCTCTGATTAATATCCGGCCACGTCTTACCTACCAGCTACTCTTTCCTTATTCAAATCTCGATCGATCGATTTGTATGAAACCTTTCATTTATAGACGCTTTTATGTAAATTGTTGGACAAAAACCTTTCATTTCTATTCTATGGCTATCAGTGTTTCATATATTATTGATTGATTCTAGTTTATGGCATGGACATGTGCATCTACACTTTATTTAGCTACAACTTAACTGGATAAAAACATATATATATATATATATATATATATATATATATATATATATATATATATATATATATATTGGTGATCGAATAAGGATGATAATGATTTAGACATAATCAACCAATATTAATGTATCTATATTAATTGATCCTATAAAATAATTAATTAAAATATGATCAGATATATGTATTTTCGATATGAGTAATGCTAAAGAGGCCTAATTACACAGACCTAAAAGTAGGCCTAATTTTCTGATTGGTTGAATTGTTTCTCTCTCCTAATCTCATCCAATCAATATTTCAAACCTACCAATCACATCTTTAGGTCATTATTTAGTCTCATAAATTTAGGTTTTTCAATCATTTTCCTTTCGATATACATGTCACTCTTGTATTAGCCTTGTAGACGGATCAACCGTATGCGAAGCCCTCTCTCCATTTTATGTCTCCGATGACACTACATTATCATCCGAGGCTGCACGTGGCATTGTTAGTGATTAATCGTTTTTAAGCCTAGCTAGCTAGATGTCCCTGTGTTTCAGTTAGTTGTTGTCGAAGAATAATTATGGTAGAACTAATTATCAATTAGCTAAATGCCACTCTTGTATTACTTATCTATCATCGTACGTACCATGGCGCAACATGTACGTACTGTTGTTTATGTATCTATCAATGAATAAACGTCAAGTTCTTCTACCCTTATGACTATTAGTTTGATCCGAATGAAATCTAAAATACACACAAAGTGTGGAATTTAACTTGTCAATTAGCTAGTGTAAAATCCTTGCTATATGAGACCAATTATGAGACAAAAAGTGGAGATGTCAAAATAACTTAGAATTCAAATGAATTATCACTATCCTTGTAGTCAAGCGTAAAGTCGGTTTATGCCCCACAATTTCAAGGCCCCATATATACGTCTATATGTATATGTATGTATAAAAAAAATTACAGTTTAAATATTTCACTATTGATCTCTTATTTATATCTTTTAATTACATTAAATAACTTGAATTATGTTACCCATCCCCGTAATAGTTGCATGTTGCTTCAGCCGAATTTTTTTTCTGAAGCTTAAAATTGTAAAAATACTTTATCCAATAAAAAGGAGCAAGTAAAAGAAACCGATTTTAATAACGCAATTAGAAATTTTTAATAAAAAGGCAAGGGAAAAAAATTCATGATATATAAAATAAAAGAAGTTAAAAATTATAGTAAACAAGACCTCATTTTGAACGCTTTAGGCTCCAAATGGGCTTGAGCCGCTCCTGGTTTCGAATATGGACTCGAAGTTCGAATGATGATTCACTTTTGATAAATGCCAGGCATATATATTTGAATGTAAGCCGTTAATACTCCTATTGAAATGACTAATAAGCCTATGGCCGTGAAAACGTGATAAAAGAATTGATTCCAAATTAAATCCTTGAAAAAAAAAGAGCAAGGAATTAATATTGGTAAATTGAGAAACTAAACCCTTTATAATTCAGTAAATAGAGTAGATCGATGTGACACCCGGTCAAAATAACCCAAAAATTAGCTCTTAATTTAAACTTTTAAAACACGTAATTACATACGTGTCAATACTCAAGTACACAAGTATTATATATATATGTATATATATAAACCGAAACGATTAATTAATAATCACAAATATACGAATTTAACAAAACGTAGAAACTCAAAATGAAAGCGAGCGAAAAACAGTTTTAAATCAAGTATTATTATTGAGAATAATAATTACGTACTCCGTTTGAAATTTAAATACATTTTAGATACTGAAAACTATCCGTATGTTTTTGGTAAAACAAAGATATATTTTTATATCTCACTTAAAACATTTTTTACGAAACATTTTAATTAAAAATGCATACGATTACATTTTTAGAAAATTACCATTTTAAAAGATTATACTATATAACGATCGGGTACGCAAACACAGGGCGAAAAATACCACCAATCTTCAATAATTGAGGCCGGTATATACAACCGACCTCAATAATGTAAACACACATACGCACACATTTTCACTCTCTTTTTCTCTCGGCTCTCACTCTCTCTCGATCTCTATTTCATTTTAACAACAACAACAATCATCAACATCATCATCACCATCTTTTTCTTCGTCTTGATCATCATCATCATCGGATCATCCTCATCATCACCACCCGTTTCGTTTTCAAAATTGTAAGAAACCATTCCGTTTTCCTTTTAATTTCATGTTTAAAATATGTAATATAACATGTATTAGCTTTGTATTAAGTTGTGGTATGCGGAAATAGGATATAAAACGGGTTTTGTAAGATTGCTGCATGAACAGACCCTGGCCGGACCAGGATACCCGGTGGGTACCCCTAGTACCCGGCGGGCACCCCTTGAAACCCATTGAATCCGGCGTATTGGATTGAATCTGGCGGATCCGACCCGAAACCGTTTTACCCGGCGGGTACTTCGCCACCCCGGCGGGTACCCAGCCCAGAAAATGATTATTGCCTTTAAGTTAATATTTATGGTTTGAAAATAAAAACTATTAATATTCGGAAATAATACGATACGTTAAGATAACTTATGAAGTATATTTATACAATACGGATATAAACAAAGTATATTTATACAAAACTAACTAAATTATATTTTTGGAATATAATTTCAATCCGTCACCAACGGGCCGTACATTTTACAAAACTTCAAACGTAAATACGAGGCGAATACTTTGGACTAAATTAATCAAACAAACAACTATACGAACGATTAATTAAAGTATTCACTTACACTTATACAATCTCGCGTGTTTAGGACACTAGGAGATTACGTTGGTGCACGCGCACACTTTAGGATTGCTTGCTCTACAGGTGAGTCTCACTGCCCCTTTTTACTGTTTTACTTTGGGGGAGATGCATCACTTGTTTACTAAATGTATTTGTTACTGAATATACTTGTTTACTGTATGTACTTGTTTACTGAAGGTGATTGTTTACTAAGATTACTTGAATTACTTAATACATTTACAAATGTATTGTTTTACAGACTTATTTACTACCGACTTTAATACAAGTACAAAATGTATTATCTTACCGACTTTAATACAAGTACAAAATGTATTATTTTACAGACTTTAATACAATTACAAATGTATTATTTTACAGACTTTAATACATATACAAATGTATTGTTTTACAAACTTATTTACTTACTGACTTTTAATACATATACAAATGTATTATTATACAGACTTATTTACTACATACTTTAATACATATACAAATGTATGGTTTTACCGACTTAATTACTACTGACTTGAATACATTTACAAATGTGTTGTCTTACTGAATTACTTACTTACCGACGTATTGCCTTACTGAACTGCATGAGTTTCCTTTAATCCAATGAAGTCCTCTGAATCATAGTCGTCAGTTATACGATAAGCGCGAATTTTAGTATATGGATCCATATGGGACTGACAATCCCCGCCTGGGGTGGTAGCGCCACCACGAACTGCACTAGTATAAACAGGCGTTTCTTATTCGTTTCATATGAGTATTTTTGGATTAGTACTCACGGGGGCAAATTACAGACGTGTTAAGCTTCGACTATGATGGCTCATGGCATGGCATGATATGACTGACTATACCGACCTTACTGTACTTATGAAATACTTGGTTACCGACTTATTACTATAGTACAATTATACTTTACTGTATTACTATTGTGAATGATTTACTTACTGATATACGCCAACTGTTTACTATTGTACATACAAACCTGTGAGATTCACCAACCTTTTGGTTGACCTTTTTAGTGATGTATTCTCAGGTACTCAGCAACAGTAGGATGGCCCGCTGGGTATGCTAGGCTAGTACGAGTCGCATGCATAAACACTTGAAGATTTTATTGGCATTATCTTTTGTACCTTGATTATGTGTTTAAAATCTTCTAAATCATTTTGCGAACTCGCTTGTGATGTACTACTTATAACTTAAAACCTTGCAGTACTTTTGAAAACTTATGTAATGTAATGTATTATCTACAACGTCTCATTTAGAGTCGTTTGCTTGTACTTTGGTGTTTTGATATTTGATTAGTGGCACCCAAAACTCGCTTCCGCAAAGCATTAAATTTGGGGGTGTCACAGATTGGTATCAGAGCCTAAGGTTATAGCGAACTAGGTTGCATTTAGTGGGCCTAGACTATGACCGTTAGGCAGTATTCCTCATTAGATATAACTGGTTCAGGGATTTCGTCATACGAGTTTAATTTAACATAGCATGATCAACTATGTACAATTAAATAAAGATGATGTAAGATCTGAAAGGGGTTATGTTGAACAGGAATGCACTAGTTGACTCTGACCACGAGAGAACCGTGACTTGTACTTGTTTTGTACTAGACACAACTAGGTGGATAATAAGTATATATGGGTTACACCTATATGGTTAGGCTTATTAATATCCTCCGATATTTGATAACACACTTACTGTACAAACACACTTTAGAATAGGCCTGTGGTAAGCTGATCGAGTCAGGAAGATAGTACCGGGATGTGCCCTGGCAGAGAGGGTCATCTCTTCGAATTAGGCTTACCCTAGGTAGAGTTGAACACTTCGATGCCTTATTCTACACGATTTGGTCATCAGAGGACCCGTCATTCACTCACCCATCATGTTTAACATCCTGATTCCGTATTCCTCTAAGTACAAAAATCTTTTCTATCTCCCTATCACATTCCGCATAACTTCTGATATCTGTTCGGACGTAATATCCCCGACAGCTTTTGTAAAACTGTAACTCTTGTAATCTTTTGAACTCGCACGTTAAATGATTACAAACTTCGTTATTCTACACCATTGATTGTCACTTGTGTTGTAATATATTACTGTTATATATGCAACTACGATAATCATACTTTTACACAAAAACTCACATTTTTCCTTGCTGTTATTGAAGGAACATGCCACCAAAAAGACAAACTTTCAGCGCGGCTGAACTCGCACAATTTGTTTCTCAAGGAGTAGCCGAAGCTCTAGCTACTCGATCATCACCGTCTGTGAACGATGCTCCTGTTGCTAAACCCTGCAGCTACAATGACTTTCTCAAGTGCAAACCTCTGAACTTCAAGGGTACGGAAGGTGCCATTGGATTGATCAGGTGGATTGAAAGAATGGAGTCAGTCTTTAGGATCAGTAACTTCTCGGAAGACTGCCAAGTTAAGTATGCCACCTGTACATTTCTGGAAAGTTCTCTGACGTGGTGGAACTCGTACATTCAGTCTGTGGGAATTGATGCTGCATATGGAATCCCATGGGAAGAACTGAAAAGGATGCTAAGGGATGAGTACTGTCCCAATGAGGAACTTCAGAGGCTGGAAGACGAATTCTGGCACTTGACCGTTCAGGGTACTGACATTATCGGTTATACAACCTGATTTCAGCAACTCGCTCTTCTCTGCCCATCTATGGTGGATCCTGAACGTAAGCGGATTGAGAGGTACATCCGTGGACTCCCGAAGGATATTCAAGGGAATGTTACTTCGTCAAAACCTGGAACTATTCGGAGTGCTATTCGTATGGCACATGAGCTCATGGCGCAAATAGTCAGGCGCGAGACATCTGCAACACCCACTGGAAACTCTGGAAAGCGTAAATGGGAAGGAAACCCCACCACCTCCAACAAAAAGGTTGAGACTGCTAAAACCTACCCCACTGGCTCGGGCGATAGGAAGGAGTATCAGGGCAGCAAACCCTTTTGCTCAAAATGTAGCCTTCATCATGATGGTGTATGCCCATGCACCAAATGCAAGAGATTCGGGCATCTGGCCAAGGATTGCAAGACAGCCGCAACTGGTACCAACACTCCTGCACCCTAGACCTACTATGAGTGCAATGGTACTGGACATTTCAGGAAGGATTGCCCCCAACTGAAAAACAAAAACAACAACCCTGTTCGAGGGAGAGCCTACGTACTCCGTGCTAGGGAAGACCCAAACCCGAGGCTTGCTGACTTGCTCAATGATGGTACATTCGTTTATAAATGACTCTACTATCTCCATATTTACTTTGGAAAAATCTTATATACTGCTTAACTACTCCTGTGTATTTCCTAGATTCTAAGTACAAGATAGAATTGGGAATTGACAAACTACTCTAGGTCATTAGTGCAATCATCCATTCCTAGGAGTGTACAATTCTTACTTACTTGAATTGTGTTAGGTTGTGGTGAATATGACCTGATTTTGTGATATAAAATACTATGTGCTTTAGTGGTGATTGAGAATAACTAACAAAAATATCACCGTAACACGAAACATCTAACAGTAGGAAATGACTAAGCACTCTGCTAACAACTGCACGTCGGATGACGATCAGCTCAGTGAGGAGCATATGATGTTTCCCTACCTCCTCACTTTGGATAGCGAGTTGAGACTAGAAACTGAGGAGGCGTCAGAGGAAATGATGTCGGTGAAGGAAACTGAGAGACACCTGACCGAATCAACAACAGAATCTGCATTGACTTCCATCAAAGGAACTATTGTGACAGCTCAACCAGATTCTGGTCCTAACCCCACTATTGATAACACCACTACTACTACCTTTGCCATTACTACAGCCCTTCTTGATACACCTACTACTAGTAACATAGGCACGGAAGTTGTTCACTTTCTTAAGGGAACCCTAGACTTGTTCCAAAGTCAGTTGACCGAAGCACGGAAAGACAGCATTGATCTCCGACAAATTGCATACCAGAGTGAAAGGCGCACCCACGAATACGAACTACGCATGCTGACAATGGAAAACAGCCTAAGACAGTCGATGCTAATTCACCCGACTATTCAAAATGCGAATGTCGTGGTTGACAGCCCGACATCTCAAGCGGCTCATCATGATAACCCTGCTGAGGAGAACACTGAGCCAAGAATGATGAACGGTAAGCGGAATTTGGAAGAAATTCCCATCTACAATCCTGCTGTACCTCAGGCGAAGAAAGTGAAAACAGTTAGTACTTACAAAGGAAACCTACCCTTCTGCTCTCTATGCAATCGACACCACAAAGGATCTTGTATCGCGCCCTGCAGCCGATGCAAAGTGTTTGGACACCAAGTTAAGAACTGCAAATTCCCTCCTAAGGGCAAAGATTCTAAAGCCTTGAAGGTTTGCTTCAAGTGTGGAACTGCTGGACACTATAAAATTAACTGCCCACTACTGGCTGATGAGAGTGTCAACAGTGAAGAAAAGAACTCTCGAGGAGAAATCCTGGCAAGCAATGTCAGTGAGATTAAGTTTAATCCAAACAACACTAAGGGTACGCTTCCACGTAACAACTTAATTCTATACGAAACTAATAGAATTTAACTCATACTATGACGACACTGACCATTACCAACTGCTTATATACTGAATGCTGTGGTAGAGCTTACTTGTTGTTTGAATACTTCTATGTTTCCCTAGATTCTAAGTGCACGAAAGGATTAGGGAAAGAAGACAATTTAGATTCTATAGTTTCTTTATGAGACAAGGTTTAGCTTGCAATTGTTTAGGAATAGCATATCCTACACTATTTTATACCGGAAGACATACCGGTTCATTTATATATACGATGGGTAACATCCCCCATAAAACTAATGTATGCTAAACCATTTAGTTTCTGTAGGAGACTGATAGAGTCTAGGATTGTGGGAACATAGTGGAAGATACTACTTTACTTTAAGCTACTAGTACAAAGTGTAGCTACACCTTAGTGACTGACTGACCTTGTCCTACCGACAAAATGGTCAATTACATTACAACACATTTCCTCTACTCCTTTAATGGCCAGTAGGGCGTTAACTTAACAAGGGGAGGGAGGTATTATTAGAATGAGGTTATATCACTCACAGTAGACTGACACACTTTCTTAGAAAATACACAGACAATTACTACGCACAAATTTCGGGACGAAATTCTCCTAACAAGGGGAGAATGTGACACCCGGTCAAAATAACCCAAAAATTAGCTCCTAATTTAAACTTTTAAAACACGTAATTACATACGTGTCAATACTCAAGTACACAAGTATTATATATATATATATATATATATATATATATATATATATATATATATATATATATATATATATATGTATATATATAAACCGAAACGATTAATTAATAATCACAAATATACGAATTTAACAAAACGTAGAAACTCAAAATGAAAGCGAGCGAAAAACAGTTATAAATCAAGTATTATTATTGAGAATAATAATTACGTACTCCGTTTGAAATTTAAATACATTTTAGATACTGAAAACTATCCGTATGTTTTTGGTAAAACAAAGATATATTTTTATATCTCACTTAAAACATTTTTTACGAAACATTTTAATTAAAAATGCATACGATTACATTTTTAGAAAATTACCATTTTAAAAGATTATACTATATAACGATCGGGTACGCAAACACGGGGCGAAAAATACCACCAATCTTCAATAATTGAGGCCGGTATATACAACCGACCTCAATAATGCAAACACACATACGCACACATTTTCACTCTCTTTTTCTCTCGGCTCTCACTCTCTCTCGATCTCTATTTCATTTTAACAACAACAACAACAACAATCATCAACATCATCATCACCATCTTCTTCTTCATCTTGATCATCATCATCGTCGGATCATCCTCATCATCACCACCCGTTTCGTTTTCAAAATTGTAAGAAACCATTCTGTTTTCCTTTTAATTTCATGTTTAAAATATGTAATATAACATGTATTAGCTTTGTATTAAGTTGTGGTATGCGGAAATAGGATATAAAACGGGTTTTTTAAGATTGCTGCACGAACAGACCCTGGCCGGACCAGGATACCCGGCGGGTACCCCTAGTACCCGGCGGGCACCCCTTGAAACCCATTGAATCCGGCGTATTGGATTGAATCCGGCGTATTGGATTGAATCCGGCGGATCCGACCCGAAACCGTTTTACCCGGCGGGTACTTCGCCTACCCGGCGGGTACCCAGCCCAGAAAATGATTTTTGCCTTTAAGTTAATATTTATGGTTTGAAAATAAAAACTATTAATATTCGGAAATAATACGATACGTTAAGATAACTTATGAAGTATATTTATACAATACGGATATAAACAAAGTATATTTATACAAAACTAACAAAATTATATTTTTGGAATATAATTTCAATCCGTCACCAACGGGCCGTACATTTTACAAAACTTCAAACGTAAATACGAGGCGAATACTTTGGACTAAATTAATCAAACAAACAACTATACGAACGATTAATTAAAGTATTCACTTACACTTATACAATCTCGCGTGTTTAGGACACTAGGAGATTACGTTGGTGCACGCGCACACTTTAGGATTGCTTGCTCTACAGGTGAGTCTCACTGCCCCTTTTTACTGTTTTACTTTGGGGGAGATGCATCACTTGTTTACTAAATGTATTTGTTACTGAATATACTTGTTTACTGTATGTACTTGTTTACTGAAGGTGATTGTTTACTAAGATTACTTGAATTACTTAATACATTTACAAATGTATTGTTTTACAGACTTATTTACTACCGACTTTAATACAAGTACAAAATGTATTATCTTACCGACTTTAATACAAGTACAAAATGTATTATTTTACAGACTTTAATACAATTACAAATGTATTATTTTACAGACTTTAATACATATACAAATGTATTGTTTTACAAACTTATTTACTTACTGACTTTTAATACATATACAAATGTATTATTATACAGACTTATTTACTACAGACTTTAATACATATACAAATGTATGGTTTTACCGACTTAATTACTACAGACTTGAATACATTTACAAATGTGTGGTTTTACCGACTTAATTACTACTGACTTGAATACATTTACAAATGTATTGTCTTACTGAATTACTTACTTACCGACGTATTGCCTTACTGAACTGCATGAGTTTCCTTTAATCCAATGAAGTCCTCTGAATCATAGTCGTCAGTTATACGATAAGATCGATTTTTAGTATATGGATCCATATGGGACTGACAATCCCCGCCTGGGGTGGTAGCGCCACCACGAACTGCACTAGTATAAACAGGCGTTTCTTATTCGTTTCATATGAGTATTTTTGGATTAGTACTCACGGGGGCAAATTACAGACATGTTAAGCTTCGACTATGATGGCTCATGGCATGGCATGATATGACTGACTATACCGACCTTACTGTACTTATGAAATACTTGGTTACCGACTTATTACTATAGTACAATTATACTTTACTGTATTACTATTGTGAATGATTTACTTACTGATTTACGCAAACTGCTTACTACTGTACATACAAACCTGTGAGATTCACCAACCTTTTGGTTGACCTTTTTAGTGATGTATTCTCAGGTACTCAGCAACAGTAGGATGGCCCGCAGGGTATGCTAGGCTAGTACGAGTCGCATGCATAAACACTTGAAGATTTTATTGGCATTATCTTTTGTACCTTGATTATGTGTTTAAAATCTTCTAAATCATTTTGCGAACTCGCTTGTGATGTACTACTTATAACTTAAAACCTTGCAGTACTTTTGAAAACTTATGTAATGTAATGTATTATCTACAACGTCTCATTTAGAGTCGTTTGCTTGTACTTTGGTGTTTTGATATTTGATTAGTGGCACCCAAAACTCGCTTCCGCAAAGCATTAAATTTGGGGGTGTCACAATCGACATGAAGGTTCCAAAAAAATCTCAGGTCCGGAACGTGAAGAGATTCCAATAAATGACATCGTGTCTAGAAATATGAGGAATTGAAATAATGGCATCATGTACGTCGATGATATATTTTTAAATATACTCGTGATATTAAAAATGATGATCATGAAAATATTATTGTCACGAAATGCACATATTCTTTGCTAATATAAATAGACACACGAAGTTTACGAGTTATGAAATCTCTTGAAGCGAGATTTTTGGACTTGAAGTTCATATACATGAAGGCGCATAGCACTAGTACAAAAACGAGTAAAAAGAGCGCATCATTACAGCGGTTTTAAGTGAAAACCGCTATAATGAATATAAAGTGGGTCCAATTATCTAAATTGGACGGTTTATCTGTCAAAGAGTGGGGTCCCAACTACACAAATGCAGCACTTAAGATTAAACCGTCTCAAGTAATAACAATTATGGCGGGTAAAAGAACCCGCTTCAATAGAGGGTAACCAATTGTAGCGGGTAATTACAAACCGCCACTAGTAAATTCATTTTGAAGCGGGTAAAACTATCCCACTTCAATTGTGAGAAACAATTGTAGCGGTTAGATAAACACTGCCCCAAATGAAAAAGTCTTAGTGGCGGGTAAAACTATTACGCTTCAATTGCTTTTTTTTTCTGTTTCAAAATTCAGATTTAATTTTTAAATATAGACACACACACATACAAAAGGTTAGCATTCAATTCATTTATTAATGGTATTCATTGTCATTGTAGAATAAATATACATAAACATTAGGTCACATTTTCATCCAAACCCTAAATAGGATCATCAATTAAGTTCCCAATATGATCATCATTTAAATATCTAATGGTCAGAGACTGATCTTCTCTCTTCTAATTTCTCAAATATATATCAAATTCTCTTCTCTTGATCCGATCTCTCAAAAAGAAAGTAACAAATACTTAATTTCTCTTCAACCGAGATTTCTCTGTTTAAAATTTTCAGCATCCTTAGATGAATCTACTTGTTTTTCCGTAGAAGTGTGAGGGTTTTTCCCTTCTGGAACTCAAAGTGTTGGTAGATTCTCTCTATTGGTGTTGAAATCAATCAAGAAGAAAAAGGAGACGTCGAACAAACGTATTGTATAAACACGCGTGATACTATCTGCCAGTCTGGCACCCATTTCTAATGAAATCTGTCTGAAAGAGGTTCCAGATTAAATTACACGGTTTTTCGTTTGATGGAAGATTGATGGGCGATCAAATTATGAGACTCACTAGCGGGTAAGATATGTTCGAGCATATGATCTAACCTTCTGACTTCTGAGTGACGATCCTCCTTGTTCAGGAACCTAGCCTTCAGGGTTTCGGCCCAAAAGGTCGTAATTAATATGATCCTTTTATTTCCTCGGGTATTGTACATTTGTTTGGACTTTGGACCATGCCAAGATGTTCATGGAACGACCCAAAAGACATTATTTGAATGTTGAAGTTGGTATATAATGAAGGCGGTTATATGAAAGTTTGGATCGGTTTTTGATTATTTATTTTTTTATGAAGTAAAATTAATTAAGGTCGACGATTTATCGATGATAGTTTATCCTACCCTTTTTAGTTTTCATCTTCACTAGTACCATTATCATATCATTCTCATCTCTTCTAGTTATTACAAAGCAGAAGGCGATGTACATGAGTTAATTAATTCATACGATTGAAAATTTAAATTATGAACACAAAAATAACATAGTATATATTGATATGATGTACATGATCAGTTAATGATAATTTATCCTAGCCTTTTCATCTTCACTAGTTCCATTATCATATCATTCTCATCTTCAAGTTATTACAAAGCAGAAGGCGATTTTTGAGTCCCAAATACACAGTTGAGACATAACAAAACCTTGTATACGAACAATAAATCTCGTTACAGTTTCTGCAGAAATCCCATAATGAAACTGTTTTTGACGAGATCTATCTTTCATGCGCGGATAGATGTTTTGACCAATAGTAAGGAATGCTACATTTGTTGTGGCAAACCCCGAATTGGTGTACCAATCATACTTCGTCGACGTGACTGTAAAAGGTTTCGCCGCTACGGTCCACCAGAATATTTAAACAGGGAAATCGCAGTCGTGAGACAATATTATATTGTAAATTATCTTGTGAAAAAAGACGATTGCGAAACTGGAGATGGATCGGAAGATCATATTGGGAAACTTGATGATCATATTGTTACTTATTAAATAGGGCGTGTATAGTATATGAAAAAGACAGCTTATGTGTGAACATATATTTATAATATAATGAGGATACGAAACACTAATGAATGAATTCATTTCCAACACCAAACAGTCCTATCCAAATCTAATATGATTAATGTATGTTTTACCAAAAATATTTATACGATAATGAGGATACATAACATTAATGAATGAATTCAATTTCAACACCTAACAATACCTAACCAAATCTAATATGATTAATGTACGTTTTTACCAAAAATAGCGTTTGCTTCAACTATCGGTCCACGTAGGGTCGGTAGAAATGTGATCTTTTTGTGTTTGTAACATTTTATAATATAAATTAATTAAGTTTCACAAAAAACTTTAGCGGTTGTTCAACAAAGTTGGTTATCTACATAACTTTCGAAAAGATGGTCGTGTGTTCGAATCAACTCTTTTGAACAATCGGTATTTTTATATCTAAATATTGAAGCGGTTATAAAAGTAATGTGACGGCTTTCTATAATTTGGATCGGTTGAATTAAGTTTTTGACCGCCTCAAGGTCTGTTGATTCTAATTTTTAAAAAATATGTTAATTAAGTGATGAGAAAAATACACCAATCGTCCTTTATGTTTTGCCCAAATTTCACCGAAAGTCCTTTTACATAACTTTAATTACACCAACCATCCATTATTTTAAAACTTGTAATGTCAATAGTCCTTTGGACTAGCGACCGTTAACTATTCGTTAAAAAGGACCATTTGTGAAATTGTTTTGAAGCGAAAACTTTGCATTAATATATTAGTTTGGGTTAATTCAGTACAATAAGTCGATTAACATATGGATTTTGATAAACACTGCCCTTAGGGCATTGGTTCAGCATTCCTAAAATAAGTCCGAACAATTAGTTTATCATCAACTTTCCATACATACAACAAGTTTTTAATAAATATTACTATATATATCACTGATTATGGAATGTTTACATTATAAACATGGATTGTTTGTGTTTAATTAGTAGGTTGAATTTATTTTAGGAATGCTTAACCACTGCTCTAAGGGTAGTGATTATCAAAACCCTTAACATATATGCATGGAGTTTAGAATAGTTTTGGGATGTAATGTGCATTTGTATAAGTTGCCTTCTAAAAAAGTGCGGTTAATGTTTTTAAAACTATTCGTACATTGACCAAATTCTCAAACGGTGTCAAAAATTATGTTTGTCCAAATTTAAGGCAATTAGTTTAAAACCATTAAAATACCTTCGTAATTTCTTAATTGTTTTTTTAAAACAATAGTTATTTTTATAATAATAAATCATCATCATCGTAGAAATATACAAATCAAATTGATATGAGAGTTCGTTCGGAATGAATAATTATCATCATCAAATATAAAAATATAACAAAATGAATGAAAAATCAACATTAACAATCTTATAAGGTAATACAATATCTCCTTTTATTATTAAAATTCAAGTTCCAACAAACATAAAGAAATAACGATATCAATTCTATATTTCCATAAAAAATTTATAAGATAATACAATATATCTTTTGAACTCCTTAGAAGCCCGCCTCTTCATTTTGTGTATCGATGATCGTCACTATTATCATATAAAATCATCGGAGAGGAAAAAAAATCATTATAACGTACATTATTACTCCGGCTGACAAGAAGATCATCTGTGACCGTCAACCAGATCATCCATCACCGTCAACCTCACCTGTTTTGGACCAAACACCAGGAACTAAGTGGGAAAGGATGTGTGTAGTCTTTGCGTTCAAACACAAAGCTCCTTTGGTGGATTGCCCAATTAGGGTTTCAATTTTATCCGACTCCGAGATGGATTTCGTCTACGGAGACGGAGCATTTAAACAGAGAGATAGTGGTCGTGAAATTATTTTGAAAATGAACATCAAGAAGATGATCATGATCATGTAAAAGAGATCTGACAATAAAAAGAGGGAAGAGAGACTGCTTCATATATATTGATAGTTGTTTCATTTTATTTTGATTGAAATATGTCATGAATAAATGAATGGGTTTATTGTTGTTTGGTTATGCGCTAAACTTTATACTAGTTACTATTGAAGGCGTTGTATTGATGCGGTTATAAGAACAGACGTGTTGGCTTTTTGTATTTTGGATCGGTTTAATTATTTTTAACCGCTTCAAGATATGTTGATTCATTCAAGAAAAAATGATTATTGAAATTGATTTGGTTGTTGGGGGATCGACTTGGTCATGAAAAGTTTGCATTTACATCTGATGATAATTAAACTTATTAATTACACGGGTGGAAGAATCAATATTTAATTCGGTTGACAAGACCACACAATGCTCCTATCCCTAACCACAGTCAAGTCTATGACATCACTCTGCACCACCCCCTCCCTCCCCAGCCCCTTTCCCTAACATATAATTGTCTTTCTTTTTTCATTTTTATTTCTATTAAAGAAAATGTGGCGGTCTTATATATTTTGGATCGGTTCAGTAATGTTTTTAACCGCTTCAAGATATGTTATTCTATTTTAACAAAATGGTTATTAATTAAGTAATATTAAAAGGCGACGATAAAATCGATTCGGATGTTGGGGGACTTGGTCTTCGAAAAGTTTTGCATTTACGACTGATAATTATACTTATTAATTATACAGGTGGAAGAATCAATATTTAATCCGGTTGACAACACATATTTAAGATTAATTAATGTATATGGATCGGTTCAGAAATGTGGCGACCTTTTATATTTTGTGACATGCATGTAAATTATCTTTGGTTGTTGTTATATATGCCTTCAATTTTTTTTTGCCTATATATACATCAAAATCCAAAGTCCACATTATTACTAAACTCTTAAAAGATCATCTTTAAAAAACAATATATAATGGCATTGTCATCATCTTCTCAAATTCCGGATAATGATATACCTCCACGTCCTCCTTCTCCAATGATGAAACTTTTAAATTATGCAGCGCAAAGGGATGAAGTAATGCATATTCAAGTTAACCTATAGACCAAAAAACTCAATAAACAAAAGAAGAAGTATGAACATCTTTGGAAGCAACTCAAAGAACTCGAGAAGTCTATGAATCAAAAGAGAGATATTTTGAATTCTTTGTATAAGAAATAATGTAACGTTTCATTATTAATTAAGAGATTGAAAAGTTGTCTCTCTTGTCACTATTAATTTCAATTATGTATGTCAATTTATGTAACACCCGCTTTTGTGACTATCTGGTAATTTCTTTTAAATTAAATGTTATTAGTTGTTATATTTAAATATTGTGTTTATATATGTTTTGAATTAGAACTTAGTGAAATTGGTTAAGGATTTATTGTGACTAATGAATTATTTACCGTTTTAAATAGTAGTAGCTCACGGTAAAATAAAATAGTTTTCTCGCAAAATGGTTTCTAGGTTCCAGACAATAGATTAAAAGGGGGCTAGTTTTAAGGGAATACGGAGTCGGTTTTAAAAACCTTAGCCGACCTTTATTTCTTTCCTTAAATGGAAAGTTTTCATTTTAACTTACAAACTTTAAGAAACTAAAAACCTAAGAAAACCTAAAAACTAAACTACACATAATCAACAAGCTGTGATCTTTGTGAAATTCTGATTTCATCACCATCATCATCAAACTCATAATCTTCAAAAAGGGTAAGTATCCCATTTATATGTGATATTTGAGAAAGTGTAAAACATGTTAGGGTTAGAGAATTGTTTGTGAAATTGAAGCTTGAATGGGTATTACTTGATATACATGATGATACTAGCTGATTCATAAGTTAGTGAATAGATTTTATAAGGTTCATCTTAATGGTTAGGAGTTTTGGATCAATTAAGTAGATTATGAAGTATGTACATGGAATTAGTGTTGGAATTGAAGTTACATAATGACTTTGTAATGTTGTATGCATATAGATGCTGTTAGTTGTGGTATAAAACTGAATAGAGCCATCTACGATTGGTATTTTGATGATTAGTTCGGCACAGAGCAGAGGTGAAATGGAAACTGTTAAACTTTGGGCCTACGACCGGCGGTCAACCAGTGTGGCCGGTGGCTAAATGAGCCTGACGCAAAAATATGACCTTTTTAGCTATAAATCTCAATTGTAATGGTTTTGGTTATGTGTTAACTTAGGCTAGTGATTGAAGGAACATAATTATATTACTATGGCGCAAGTACATGTAAAGTAATTATTATATGCTTGATTGTAATGTAATAAATCGATAGTATATGACCATGTAACTAATCGAAGCGTGAATGGAATTCAGTTACTAACTAAATTGTTTTATGGTATTACAGATACACCGAAGACTCAGTGAGTAAGTCAGCTGAGTAAGTGAAGTGAAGTTGACAGGTGAATTAACTTGGAACTTCAGTGTGATTGGTTGTGACATATTAGTTACAACAATATAAATATAGTGATTGTTGATTATATTGCTGAGATATATATATATAATTGTGATGTGTTGCCTATGTGCATTCTGGTGATTCGGGGGTCAACAATTGTTGGACTGATTGCTACAGGTTAGTCAATGTGAGATTTGTAATCATGTGTTGAGAATGGAACACATATTGATTAAAGGTTGCAATCAGTTATCGGTAAAATCACTGTATTGGCCTGCAGTGATTGTAAGTGTCGCTTGGTGGGCCATCCGCGGTCAGAGGGCTTTACAAGGACCACCGATCCTCTTGGTGATGTTTTGTCAAAGTGATATTGCTGTTAATTGATATTGTTATAGCTAATTCAACTGTTGTAACAGGTTTATTCACTTAGCTTCGTGCTAATCCCGTTGTTTACTCCTTGCAGGTTTATGTGATGTTTTGGGACTGGGCAAGGAGTGACTGGGAGTTGTTTGACCAGGATTACTCTGATTTTGTTAGATACAGTTGCTCGTGTTTTGTTATATAATGATTATGATAAAGTAATGGTTTGTAAACTAGCAGTTAATACTTATAACTTGTAATATGTTTTGATAGATGACATAATGTCATCCATGTGAATATGAATGGGATTTCGCTTACGGGTTTAAAAAAAAAAAATGTCATGTAAATTTGGTGCGTGTTATAAATTGGTATCAGAGCATAGGTTTGGGTGAATTGAGCAGTGATTAAGTGTTCAATCCCAAACCTAGTGGTATTGGTCAAACATTCCAGGTTACGGGATTGGTTATGAATTGTGATTTGGTTAGTATATTAGTACTAACAATTAACGAGTTGTGAGATGTGTTGTGATTACAGGATGGCTGAGAATGAGCAACCGAACCCTACCCTTAATAATGCCTCAGAGACAGATGTACCTCCAGATAATCAGGGCACTTCTTATTCAGTGGGTGGAGAATCTGATCGTGACTATATGATGAGATTAGAAGCTCAGGTGATGGAGCAAAGTAGACAGTTGGCCGAGCTTTCTCAGCGAGAAATTCCAAGTCAGCCACATGTTGAGAGTACTGTTCCACCTATTACAGCTACTTTTCGGGCTCCGACATCAGTTCCTTATGTTTCTCAGCAGCAGACTCAGGGGTATACTTTTCAGACTTCTGTACCATTTTCTACATATGGATATGTTGGTTTTCCGATATCTATTTTTCCACCAGTTCAGTAGACAGAGAAAGGTTGTTCTTTGAAAACATTTATGTCTAGTAATCCTTCTGCATATTCTGGGAGTACTGATCCTACTGTTACCCTTGACTGGTTACGTGATGTTGAGAGGAAATTGGATGTTTGTCATTGTGAGGAGAAGGATAAGGTACCTTATGCTGAACAGTTGTTAAAAGGTCAGGCTATGTCATGGTGGGATTCGATTACTGCCCCATTTACTTCACAGCAGATAGCTGCTATTAGATGGCCAGATTTTCATGCTGAGGTTTGTAAGCAGTTCTGTTCTGAGTATAATCTTTCTCGTATTAGGCAGGAATTCCTTGACTTGGAGAAGACTGATCAGATGAGTATTGATGAGCTTATTAGACAGTTCTCCGAGAAGCTGAGATTTGTGCAGGAGTGGGTCCCGACTGACAGGACCAAGATTGATCAGTTTGTTAGAGCCTTGCCTTCTGATTACCGTACTACTGTGAGATTAGCAGGTACAATTTCACAGGCTTTTGATTTAGCCCGTTCGGTTGACAGTGATATTCAGGCTAAGAGACTGCGAAACAAAGAAAGGTTCCAACAGAGGCAAAGGGGTGATTCTTCTGATCGGGGTAAGCAAAAAGGACAGAGTACACAGCCGAGCAGGAAAGTTAGTTTTGGTGGTAATACTTCTGATGGTTCTTACTGCATCAAGTGTAAAGCTAGACATACCGAGCCTTGTACTCCTCAGACATCTAGGTGCGTCAAATGTGGAGTGTTGGGACATGCAGCTAGAGATTGTACTTATCCTAATCAGGTATGCTGGAACTGTCATAAAGAGGGTCATAGAGTTGGTGATTGCCCTGAGGCTAGGAGACAGGGATTGGGTATGGGTGGTGGTTCCTCTTCTTCGGGCCAAAAGCAAAAGAATCCACCACCTGCTACTGGTCGTGCATTTCAGATGACCGTGGATGAGGCTGTTGTCACTGATGACGTTATCATTGGTACTTTTCTTGTTAATTCTGTACCAGCACGTGTACTTTTTGATTCTGGAGCAAACTGTTCATTTATATCTGTGAACTTCTGTGATAAGTTAAAGTTGACTCCTTTGTTGATTACAAACCCTATAGAAGTAGAAGTGGCCAGTGGCAAAATGGTTCCTGTTACCACCTCGGTAAAAGGGGCTAGTATTACGATAGAGGGTTATGATTTTCCTGTTTCATTTCTTCTGTTGCCTATTCCAAGTTTTGATGTGGTGTTAGGTATGAATTGGCTGAGTCAAAACAAAGCCAATATCGAGTGTCACAAAAAGTTGATTAAAATCCCAATTTCCGAAAAGTCATACGTAGTGGCTCGAGGAGAAAGGGAAAAGGGCAGTATTCCATTGGTTTCTATGATGAAAGCTAGAAAATCTCTAGCTAAAGGGTGTGAGTTTTATTTGGCTTATGTTGTGAATACCAAGTTAGAAAAGAGATCTGTGTTTGATGTCCGGGTGGTTTCTGAATACCCGGAGGTTTTCCCTGATGAGTTGCCTGGTTTGCCACCTGTTAGGGAAGTTGAGTATCAGATTGATTTGATTCCTGGTTCTTCCCCTGTAGCTAAGTCTCCTTATAGATTAGCACCTTCTGAAATCCGGGAAATGATGACTCAGATTCAGGAACTGTTAGATAAGGGTTTTGTATGACCTAGTCATTCTCCCTGGGGCACTCTTGTTTTATTTGTGAAAAAGAAAGACGGCACTCTGCGTATGTGTATTGATTATAGGGAGCTGAATAAAAGGACTGTGAAGAACAAGTATCCTTTACCCAGAATTGACAAGTTATTTGATCAGTTGCAGGGATCCTCATATTTTTCTAAAATTGATTTGAGATCAGGTTATCACCAGGTGCGGGTTCGTGAAGAAGATATTCCTAAGACTGCTTTTCGCACCAGGTACGGCCATTATGAGTTTTTAGTTATGCCATTTGGACTGATTAATGCCCCTGCTGTGTTTATGGACTTAATGAATCGGGTTTGCCGACCGTTCCTTGATAAGTTTGTGATTGTATTTATTGATGATATTCTGATTTATTCAAAGTCTGAGCCTGAACATGAACAACATTTGAGACTGGTTTTGGAAACTTTAAAAAGGGAACATTTGTATGCTAAGTTTTCAAAATGTGAATTCTGGTTGCGGGAAGTACAGTTTTTGGGGCATGTGATTTGTGATAATGGGATAAAGGTTGATCCGTCTAAGGTCGAGGCTGTGATGAATTGGAATACACCTAAATCTCCTTCTGAAATTAAAAGTTTTCTGGGGTTGGCGGGTTATTATAGAAAGTTCATTAAAGACTTTTCTAAGATTGCAAGTCCGTTGACCAAATTGACACATAAGAATGTTAGATTTCAGTGGGGTGATCATCAAGAAACATCTTTTCATACTCTGAGACAGTTGTTATGTCAGGCCCCAGTGTTAGCTCTGCCAGATGGTTATGATGATTTTACTGTTTATTGTGATGCTTCTCATGCTGGGTTGGGATGTGTTTTAATGCAAAGGGATAGGGTAATTGCTTATGCTTCTCGCCAGTTGAAAACTCATGAAAAGAATTACCCTACACATGATTTAGAGCTTGCTGCAGTGGTATTTGCATTAAAGATTTGGAGGCATTACTTATATGGCACTAAATGTGTGATTTGTACTGACCACAAAAGTTTGCAGTATATGTTTACTCAGAAAGATTTGAATATGAGACAGAGGCGGTGGTTGGAGCTGATTAAGGATTATGACTGTGAAATCCGATATCACCCGGGTAAAGCTAATGTGGTGGCAGATGCGTTGAGCAGAAAGATGCCTTCTGATCGGGTATGTTTTATGCGTTTAGACATTCATTCTGATTTGATTTCTCAGTTAAAAGCTGCACAGTCCGAGGCTTTATTGGATGTTAATTTGAAATCTGAAATTTTGTTGAAACGAAAGGATTTATTAGTTGATGATTCTAGAGGTTTGAAAACCTTTCAGTCTCGGGTTTGGGTTCCATTGTTTGGGGGACTTCGGGATTTTATATTATCTGAGGCACATAAATCTAGATTATCTGTTCATCCTGGAAGTACCAAGATGTATAATGACCTGAAACCTCTTTATTGGTGGCCTACAATGAAAACCGATGTTGCACGTGTTGTAGAAACTTGTCATATTTGTTCCCAGGTGAAAGCAGAGCACCAGAAACCGTATGGTTCATTGAGACAGCTGGATATTCCCGAGTGGAAATGGGAACATATTACTATGGATTTTGTCACCAAACTTCCCCGAACGCAGAAAGGTAATGATATGATTTGGGTGATTTTTGATAGACTGACTAAGAGTGCTCATTTTCTGGCTACTGTGAGACTGCTTCTTTGACTCGATTGTCCCAGTTGTATATTCATGAGATAGTTTCGAGGCATGGGATACCGTTATCGATTGTGTCAGACAGGGATTCCAGGTTTATTTCTGGGTTTTGGCAGAGTTTACAGCGGGAATTGGGTACCAGAGTTAACCTCAGTACGGCTTATCACCCACAGACAGATGGTCAGACATAGCGTACCATTCAGACTATGGAAGATATGCTGCGGGCTTGTGTATCAGAGTATGGTGGTTCTTAGGATTCTCATTTGCCTTTGGTAGAGTTTGCTTATAATAACTCTTACCATTCCAGCATCGGCATGCCACCCTACGAGATGTTATATGGACGTCGTTGCAGAACACCTACTTGCTGGTAAGAGGCTGGAGAAAAGCAGTTCGCAGGTCCTGATATTGTACAGATTACAGCCGATAAAGTTGCTATAGCTCGTGAGAAACTGAAAGCTGCCAGAGATCGACAGAAACAGTATGCTGATCCACGCCGTCGTCCTGTTACTTTTGTTGAGGGTGAACTTGTTTATTTAAAGGTTTCCCCGTGGAAAGGTGTAATCAGATTTGGGAAATGTGAAAAACTTGCCCCGAGGTATATTGGTCCTTTCAGAATCAGACAGGTGGTTAATGATCAGACAGTCGCCTTGAATCTTCCTCCTGAGTTATCTGGTATTCATGACACTTTTAATGTTTGTTATTTGAGGAAATGTAATGTGGAGGATCAATCCCAAGTCCTTCCATTACAGGACGTTAAAGTCGATTCTAGTCAGAAACTAGTTGAGGAACCGATTGAGTTAGTTGATAGAAAGGTGACTAAGTTACGTAAGAAAGAGATCCCGATGGTTTTAGTGAAATGGAGACATAGTTTGGGGGCGAACCTTACCTGGGAGACTGAGTCCAGCATGCGCTCACGATATCCTCATTTGTTTGAGTCTAGCGAGATTTCGGGGACGAAATCTTCCTAAGGAGGGGAGATTTGTAACACCCGCTTTTGTGACTATCTGGTAATTTCTTTTAAATTAAATGTTATTAGTTGTTATATTTAAATATTGTGTTTATATATGTTTTGAATTAGAACTTAGTGAAATTGGTTAAGGATTTATTGTGACTAATGAATTATTTACCGTTTTAAATAGTAGTAGCTCACGGTAAAATAAAATAGTTTTCTCGCAAAATGGTTTCTAGGTTCCAGACAATAGATTAAAAGGGGGCTAGTTTCAAGGGAATACGGAGTCGGTTTTAAAAACCTTAGCCGACCTTTATTTCTTTCCTTAAATGGAAAGTTTTCATTTTAACTTACAAACTTTAAGAAACTAAAAACCTAAGAAAACCTAAAAACTAAACTACACATAATCAACAAGCTGTGATCTTTGTGAAATTCTGATTTCATCACCATCATCATCAAACTCATAATCTTCAAAAAGGGTAAGTATCCCATTTATATGTGATATTTGAGAAAGTGTAAAACATGTTAGGGTTAGAGAATTGTTTGTGAAATTGAAGCTTGAATGGGTATTACTTGATGTACATGATGATACTAGCTGATTCATAAGTTAGTGAATAGATTTTATAAGGTTCATCTTAATGGTTAGGAGTTTTGGATCAATTAAGTAGATTATGAAGTATGTACATGGAATTAGTGTTGGAATTGAAGTTACATAATGACTTTGTAATGTTGTATGCATATAGATGCTGTTAGTTGTTGTATAAAACTGAATAGAGCCATCTACGATTGGTATTTTGATGATTAGTTCGGCACAGAGCAGAGGTGAAATGGAAACTGTTAAACTTTGGGCCTACGACCGGCGGTCAACCAGTGTGGCCGGTGGCTAAATGAGCCTGACGCAAAAATATGACCTTTTTAGCTATAAATTTCAATTGTAATGGTTTTGGTTATGTGTTAACTTAGGCTAGTGATTGAAGGAACATAATTATATTACTATGGCGCAAGTACATGTAAAGTAATTGTTATATGCTTGATTGTAATGTGATAAATCGATAGTATATGACCATGTAACTAATCGAAGCGTGAATGGAATTCAGTTACTAACTAAATTGTTTTATGGTATTACAGATACACCGAAGACTCAGTGAGTAAGTCAGCTGAGTAAGTGAAGTGAAGTTGACAGGTGAATTAACTTGGAACTTCAGTGTGATTGGTTGTGACATATTAGTTACAACAATATAAATATAGTGATTGTTGATTATATTGCTGAGATATATATATAAAATTGTGATGTGTTGCCTATGTGCATTCTGGTGATTCGGGGGTCAACAATTGTTGGACTGATTGCTACAGGTTAGTCAATGTGAGATTTGTAATCATGTGTTGAGAATGGAACACATATTGATTAAAGGTTGCAATCAGTTATCGGTAAAATCACTGTATTGGCCTGCAGTGATTGTAAGTGTCGCTTGGTGGGCGATCCGAGGTCAGAGGGCTTTACAAGGACCACCGATCCTCTTGGTGATGTTGTGTCAAAGTGATATTGCTGTTAATTGATATTGTTATAGCTAATTCAACTGTTGTAACAGGTTTATTCACTTAGCTTCGTGCTAATCCCGTTGTTTACTCCTTGCAGGTTTATGTGATGTTTTGGGACTGGGCAAGGAGTGACTGGGAGTTGTTTGACCAGGATTACTCTGATTTTGTTAGATACAGTTGCTCGTGTTTTGTTATATAATGATTATGATAAAGTAATGGTTTGTAAACTAGCAGTTAATACTTATAACTTGTAATATGTTTTGATAGATGACATAATGTCATCCATGTGAATATGAATGGGATTTCGCTTCCGGGTTTAAAAAAAAAATGTCATGTAAATTTGGTGCGTGTTATAATTTACTAGTTTAGTGTAAATGTCTTTTGGTTCCATGAGAAAAGAATGTTGTAAACAAATGAAAATCATAATTGATAACTAAAATAGAAGACAAGACAAATGATATCGCGTAAAAAGTCACGTTTTTACTACCGATATCTCTCTCATTCTGGAACGATTCTTGGCATTTTAACTCAAAAACAATACAAACCAATAATATTATGCCAAGATGGTCAAAATAAGATTGCACGATGAAAATCAAGCAAAACGGATGAAAAACGAAGATTCTACGCACGTTTGAAGATTCAAGGCATCAAAACGAGATTTAAAGACAAAAGTGTCCATCACCAACATCCATCTCATCCAAGATGTTCGTTTTCAAATTATGAATCTAACAGAAGAAGAATCAACAAAAACGGACGAAGAACGAAGATTCTACGTACACCTGAAGATCCAAACGATTCGCACGAGACATCCAAAGATGGGAGACATATTTTTAGGATATATTTTCATCAAAGTCTTTGTTTTTGAATTACGAATCCAACAAAAAAAGAATCAATGCAAACGGACGTATAACGAAGAAAACATGCACGAATCGAGAAACGAGGCAACAGGCGGCGAACCGAGGCGCGGGGGGGGGGGGGGGGGGTGGGGGGGCAGCCGCCGCCGGCCACCACACCACCGCCGCCGGCTGCCACCAGCCACCTCTCCCCCGTCCCGTTTCCACTTTTTGGTCCTTGCGTGTACCCGGTGCTAGGCCTTTACATGCTTTTCGGTACCCGGTGCACCACCTTTACGCCCTTTTTCGTACCCGGTGCACCACCTTTTCCACCTTTTGCTAATATGAGCCTTGGGATGCTAACTTAAGCCAAATTTCTCCTATAAATAGAAGCCCCAAGGCTTCATTTGAAGATGTCCCAATATTCCTACATGTGTTAGGCATATTTCTTTCTTTACTTTCTCATTCTATTTTCTTACTTCAAAATTAGTATTAGGCTAGTTAGGAAGCTTGTTTAGAGTAGAACGAAAGCTAGGGAACATCTTGTAATCTTTGGTGTACGCTTGGAGATACGCTTATTAATTCAAGTCTATTCCTTCTCGCATATTAATCTCGGTTATTTCTATCCTTTTTTATCTTAATTAAATTTGTATACTTTAATTATGCTAGAGATCGTTTATGCCATGATTAACGAGTAGATTACTATTGTATTTGTTGTGATGTAGTTAGCATATATATTTGTGGGATGATTTTAAATGTGTCGTGAAATAATATGACGGCCCCTATTCGACTGTTTACTTGGTATTGTGCTGGAAATGCTTTCGAGCAAAGTACAAACGCATGGAAGCCGGTAACGACCGAAGGTAGTTGTATTATGGATCGATATTATTGAAATGGAAACTTTATGAACGGACTTATCTTATGATTTTAAACCTAAAACTTACATTCGCCTTTCGGTTAACAAACGTGATTGTAACCTTGTAAAGAGGAGTCGCGAACCTTAATACTTGGTCAATAGTTATCGGTGTAAAAACTATGGGTGTAATTGTAACGTCATGCAAGCATCATAAAATGCAATGTGATTACGTGGAATTGCCATGAGTATTGTACACTTCCGATCACAATGTACTTATCATGTAAACATCGCGAAGCAATTAAATTCACAATGGAAACATCGGTAAATGATTAAATACATTGTGAACTACCATAGCATTTTCCGACATGGTCTGGGTTTAACTTTATGCAAAAAGCCGTCAGCATTTTAATTAGCATTTTAATTAGATTAGTTAGTTTAGATTATATTAGATTAGATTAGGTAGGCTATAGGCTAAATAACCATTTACAAAAACCTAGGGATTTGTTAATTGTATTAAGAAAGGCAAGTTTAAAATCCAACTTAAAGTGATACTTTTCCCTAACCTATGAAATCTAAAGTAAGGTACGCAAGAAACCTCAACACTTTCCCTTGCTTACCATGCTTGAATTTCATTAATGAGAATTGATCAACTAAGTCCGAACATATTTGCTAAGTTAGTTGTTTGCTGGATTTATAGTCTTTATGTAATTAAGAACGGTTAGACTTGTTGTGGACTTGCTACTCTATTCCTTCGCCCACGAGCGAATGCGTTCAATAATAAGGGCCACTGACTCCCTCATAGGAGAGTGTGGAGAGTTGAGCATTGTCTGTCTAATCAAAATCATGACACCATAGTTCCTCGGGACATATTAGTTGATAACCGACTAATAGGGAATCTATTGGTTATACCATAAACTACCAAGTCTAGTGAACATTCCAAATTTAGTAAACGTTTTCCCTAAAAGTCATCGTCCCACATTATAAGCTAATGAACTCACAACAAGTACTACTTTTATTATCTGATCTATTATTACATTTTATTCGCTTTATTTAGTTAACTGAACCAAAACCCCCAACGCACTCTTTTAAAACCTTTACTTGGAAAAAAAAGATTGATTGGATCACCTCCGTTTCAATTCAGTTTCTCTTTAAGAACGACTCTAGGTCATACTTACCATCTACTAGACTTTGGTTCAGTATTAGTAAGTCATGCTTAATTATAAATTATATAACTTCCACCGATCGTTCGTAATAGAATGCATCAACAAAATTAAAGGTTTTCACTACATACGATAAATAAAAATTATAGAATATTAAAAAAAAAAAAAAAAAAAAAACAAACTAATCATCATCTCCTCTTAACATAAGCTCTTTCCATTCTATATGAATTTGATTATACTTCTTGAAACGTGATAACAATGCTTCTGTGACACTCCTCCAATTTCGATATAATTACATATAATAATCACGTGCATGTATTAGGCTAATTTCCTACTTAATGAATTCACATTTATTTTAACGAAATAAGTGTAGCAAAGCCCAATAACTTAGAGAAGAGATCATGAGAGTACAAGAATTTTAAAAAGAATGGAAGTACCAATGGGAGGGTGTCATGTGTACAAAGAGAATACAAAACACATTTACCCCCTAACTTAAATATCTCACAAACAACAAATCGAAAAATTATGAAAATTGCACTATTAGATTCAGCGTTTGATCCTGTTCGATTTGCCGTCCATTAAGACATACTTTCGATGAATTTTTTTTTCACGTTTTTTGGTGGGTTTTACAATTTACTAATACATGTGATAAAGTGTTGCATTTAGGGTTTAGGGTTTGGGGTTTAGGGTTTGGGTTTTGAGGTTTCTCCCGAAACCCTAAAACCCAAACCCTAAACCCCAAACCCTAAACCCTTTATATAACTCTAAACCCTAAATCTTACTAAACCCTAAACCCTAAACCCTACTAATTCCTAAACCCTAATCCCTAAACCCTAATCCCAAAACCCTATACTTAAATTAAATGTTTAACCAAATATTAACACATGTGTTAGCAATTAGTAAAACCCACCAAAAAACGTGGAAAAAAAACTCGTCGAAAGTATGTCTTAATGGACGGCAAATCGAAGATGATTAAATGCTGAATCTAATGGTGCAATTTTCACAATTTTTCGATTTGTCGTTTGTGAGATATTCAAGTTAGGGGTAAATTTGTTTTTTACATGTGGGTATTCTTTTCGTACACATGGCACACTCATATTGGTACTTCCATACTTTACAAAAATCATGTACTTCCTTGATCTTTTTTCCAATAACTTAATACGTGAGGTATTACAAAGTTAGTAATTATTAGTAATTACGCGCGAAACAATTGGAGCGAGTCCGACAAAAATAATACGTACGTTGGTGATACGAAATTTTTTAAATAACGTAAAACTATTTTTATAGTAGTTATTTACATTAAAATATTATGTGAACGAATAAAGCATAACGAAAAACTAAACAATTATACTTTTTAGTTAAAACGTATTGTACGCGACAAGAATACACAAAACAAACCCAACAACCAAAATAATCAAAAATTTTATTTTTATAATTTTGAATAAAGTATTTGGAATAATACTTCGAAACAAAAATTTACATGTATTAACCGATAACTAAAACAATTGGAAACGTACACGAAATTAACGGGTTAAATATCTAAAACATTTTTACACCCAAAAATATCTGGGAACAAACCTCTGTTGAGGTCATACTCGATCCACTCCAATAATACTCCCTCCTTAACGTATTTTATTCAAATATACACACACATACACAGACAACCAACACCAATAATTTTGCCAACCACTTTTTCTCTGTTTTGATCTTCATTCGGCAGTAGCAACAACACAGCTTCATCATCATCTTCAACAAATCATCATCATCTGTGCATCGTCATATTTTTTTAAAAAATCACTGTGAGAATCTTTCTCCTTTCATTTTTCTTTCATAAAATGCTTGTTATAACATGTTATAAGTTCACTACATGAAAGATCATACGCGAAAACATAACGAAAACTAAGTAAAACATGAAGTTATAGTGATGATGATTTTAGACAGATTTTTACGCCTCGGAAGAAAAATTATATAAAATATTAGGAGTAAAATAAACGCATGAAACCACTGTTAAAATCTTCGTATGTGTATTAGGAACAACTTTCGTGTAGAACGTTTCCTTTAAAAATACACCGATTTTTAGTTATAAACTAATTTGTACACGAAAGAAACAACACCCGATTGGGTGAGTTTATTCACCCGATTGGGTGAGGTATACACACCCGATTGGGTGAAGGTATACATACCCGATTGGGTGAGTTTTACACCCGATTGGGTGAAGCTTCTAAATTAATAAACAATACGCGATCGCGTACTTCTACCCGATCGCGTACTATAGTTCAAATTTGTTACAGAGGTACGACTCAATGTACACAAAATTTATTTCAAAAATTAACTTTTATTGAATAAATGAATACGAGTACAATAAATTTTGTGAGTAGTATTTATATATACACTCGAATAAATAAATTCACAACGAAACATCGAAATTATATACGATATAACTCGTACAATTTATATATATATATATATATATATATATATATATATATATATATATATATATATATATATATATATATATTTTCAAAGTATACAACGAAAAGAATATAATGATAATATCTTTTTGAATTATTATAACAAAATCGTCACCAACGGAACGTACAAATTTACAAACAACAACGATCTTTCAACGAGTGAACGATTAACAATAGTTTGACATATAGTCAAGTACTTATATTACTATCTCTTGCGTTTAGGACGTTAGGGACTATTCTTGGGCCTACGCTTTGCTAGCACTCACGTATTTAGCTCACGAGGTGAGTTCACAGCCCCTCTTTTTACTGTTTTAACTGCTTTAAAACCAGGGGTGAAAAACATAGCAAATGTTTTACTATTGTATGCGACAACTAAAAATAAATGCTTTTATGCTTTTATACGAACTGTTTATGAATGATTATCATATTATACTTGCAAACACAATTATATGAATGCTTTCATACTATACTCAATAATTTGATTTCTTATAAACTATACGAAATCTTAAATGTTTACTTATGAACTTTACTTATGAATGCTTTCATACTATACTCGCAAACTACTTAATTATGAAATGATTTTCATACTGTTTTGGGAACATGACCACACATCCTAGTACGAACCTAGTTGTACATGTTGTAGCACATAAAGTCCTTGTACTTACAAACTATAACCATTAGCTAGATGACGCTAGCCACCAAATATACGGATAGTACTATCGACGTGACAACCCCTCCCCACACTACAACTTGTTGGTCATGCCAACCCCGATGACTTTATGTCATTAACGCGGAGCGTATATTTGAATGTCTCTAAGGCAAAAACGAATTGTGTCGTGGTTTGGTTATATAATTAGGTGTCGTTATTTTAACTCGCAAGGTTTAGCTCACCTTCGAAGGATCCCGTCTATGCTCTCCCACTATTATATATGTTTTGGAAATAACGTTTTCCAACGAATAACAACGAACATCAACTATTAACTTTATTGAAAATGCGTTTTCAATGATTTACAAATGGACGAGGTCCAACGATTTGAACAACTGATTTATAAGCGGGTATTCAACAATTTTAACAACGATTTAGTCACGGGTTGAATACTATGTTAACAACGATTTAGTCATAGGCTAACTACTATTTTAACCACGATTTAGTCAAGGGTTGACTACTATTTTAACAACGATTTAGTCATAGGCTAACTACTATTTTAACCACAATTTAGTCACGAGTTGACTATGTCACACCCCCAATTTCATGGCTTGCGGAAGCGCTTTGTTTTGGGGCGTGACTAACCAATAATCAAAGCACCAAAGTATAAGCAAACGACTTTACATGAGACGTTTATAATATATTACAAAAGTAGTACATTGTTTTAAAGTTATAAGTTTACAAAGATAGCGAGTTCGCAATTGATTTTAAAGATTTTAATACATAACCATTAATACAAAAGATAATGCTAGAAAATCTTCATGTTTAAATAGATGCATGCGACTCGTACTAGCTAGCGTATCCTGCGGGCCATCCTACTGTTGAGCACCTGAGAACACAACACTAAAAGGTCAGCTATAAAGCTGGTGAATCTCACAGGTTTAAAATAAACATTGATGTGATCAACATGATTATCCGACGATAATTAAGCAATATAAACCGAACAATGATAAACAATGTAACCGAACAATGATAAACAATGTAACCGAACAATGATTTAACCAATAAAGGTTACCGAACTATGTTATAACCGACATTGATATTGCACTGAGCTATGGTTCAAGGCCTAACCCGATCTTTGCCTCCCGTCTTGGTGATACTCCCTTTGACAATTACTAAAATACCCGTTTTTACTTGGTTGTAGCTAGCAACCCGGATGGGGATGTCACTCCCATGATAGATCTATCTTTTAGTAATCGCACCTTATTAAGTTAATGAACCATACAATGATGAGGACTTTTACTGAATTAAAACACTCGTGCATATACTGTACAATGCAAATCAATACCAACAATAATAACCAAAACAATGAACAAGTTAATAATTAAATTAACTAACTGAATAACTTGTGATCACTAAAACAATTTGTGTTGCATCTCCCCCGAATTTAAAAGCAGTAAACAGTGAAAATGGGGCCGTGAGACTCACCTATGGGTGCTTGCGTTCCTAACCGCAAGTAATATCCAATCCGTATCCCCCTAATCGTCCTAAACGTAAGAGATATATTCATATAAGTATTTGACGGCTCGTCAAAACATACAAATAACTTAATTGTTTTGAAGGGTCGCTTGAGTTGAATTATCTACGATTCTTTGGTGATAAAATTCATTATTGTTTCTTGAATTAAACATATTCATGTTCCTCGTGTTGTCATTTGTTATGCGTATTTATATCTATATATACATATATTTTATATATATACTTATATATAAAATCATTTAAGTTCATTGTATACTTTAAAAAAAATATATGTATATAAAATGTACGAGTTATATTGTATATATATATACATAAAAAAGACACATGTATGTATATTATAATCATTCTTTAGCTTAATTCGTTTAACTCGCACACATTTTATTTCATTTGAAAAGAATTTACATTTTTCAAATCTTGTCGTATACGTTTTTAATCTGATTTTATTTTATCATTATATACATATATATACATTTATGTGTGATAGAATAAAATAATAATAATAATAATAATAATAATAAGTATATACAGAAAACACAGGCCACAGGTTCGATCCTGTGACCTTTATATGCCAACACACCACGTTAACCACTAGGCTATTGCCTAACTTGTGTTATAACTTAACAAGTTTTAATATATATCTGTTTTAAACCGATTAGTCAAAATAAATAAAGTGGAGGTCAAAACTGGTCACAGGTTTCGAACCTGTGACCTTGCAATTGAAGTCCCAGCTTGTTAACCACCAAGCTATGTGTTGCCTTTGTTATCAATTACAAGATTTATATATTTATATGTTATAAGTCAATTAAGGTTTGTGTCTTCTATTTCTTCCAAACGTGGTTCAGGGACTTTTAAACGCAGTAACGGATAAATATCTATATATGATATGTATTTATACAGATACATGATATATATATATATATATATATATATATATATAGCATTAAAACTCGAAATAACTTAAGAGGAAAAGGGTGTTGCTCACGTATGGTGGTGGTGGTGGTTACCGGAGGTGATGATGAGGGTGAAGCTCGATGATGATGATGAAGATGATGGTGGTGGGCTACTGCTGTGACCTGCTGCTGCTCGTTGGTGGTGGTGGTCGGCGATGATGGTGTCCGGTCGGTGGTTGTGTGCCGATAGTGAGCCGAGAAGGGAAAGGGAGAAAGAAATTAATGGTGGTGAATATGACACTTTGATGATGATTATGAGTTTATGTTGTGATTATTGTTGTTGTTTTTGTTTTGATGATTAAAGAGAAGAGAACGAGAGAGAGTTTGAGAGCCGAGAGAAAGAAGAAGAAATGAGAAAAGAGAGGCCGGCCATCTCCAATTATTGGAGGTGGTTGGCTAAATTTTTGCCCCGTCTCGTGGTGTTTTGACCCGTGTTTTGGTACCCGATCGTAAAGTAGTAAAATGTTTTTAAACGATAATTTTCTAAATACGAAATCGTATCCGTTTTCAATCGAAGTATTTTATAAAAATACTTTTAAATGTGATATAAAATTAAATCTTTGTTTCACTTTGAATGTACGGATAGTTTTTAGTCTACAAAAATATGTTCAAATATTTTCTGAGTAAATATTTATTATTCTCATCAATAATAAATTATTTGGAAATGATTTGGACTAACATTTATTTTTATGTTTCTGTGTTTTATCAGATTTTTCGTTTGTGATTATTAAATAATCATTGTGTTATATATATATATCAATATATATATTATCCGATTACTTTGGTTTATGTTCGTACCGAGTACGAATATTGAAAGTTTAAATTTGGCGCTAATTTTAGCCCTTTTTTTTTGTGACCGGGTGTCAGAGACTACTACTAATTTAACCACGATTTAGTCACGAGTTGACTACTATTTTAACAATAATTTAGTCACGGGCTGACTACTATTTTAACAACTACTTAGTCACGATTTGACTACTATTTTAACAACTATTATTTGAATTACGAAACTTTTGGACGAATTTCAACGAATACGAAAATTATATTTAATCATTTGTTTGATTTCTTTCTAACTTGTACGTCAACGATTTACAAAAATGAACTTGTTTTAAAAACGATATAAAACCTGTGAATTCACTCAACAATATTTGTTGACCTTTTTACTATGTTTTTCAGGGAATTAGCGCACAAGTAAGACTGCATGCATATGGAACTAGACGACCCACGACGAATTAGGATGCCACATGTTGGGACGATCAGGATTTCCTTTGTATAACTAATATACATTAGTCATACCTATGAAATCTTCTTTTGAATTATGTTTTCGCAACTGGTTGTATTTTTACAATACTATTTCTACGACTTTGACGAGTCGTAGCTTTTTGTAACAAACTATTTACTTAAATGACATCTTAATTTATTTGTTCTGCAATAACCATACGCTATGATGCATGAATGTCCAATGTTGACGTCAGTACCCCCGCTTACTCTAATGCTTCCGCTAAACACTTGCTAAGCGCGATTGACCATTTTTGGGGGTGTGACAGCTTCAAATGATGCTTTCTCAGGCGTGTAGTATATTAGATCATAATGCTCACATTTTTTTTGAGAAATTCGATTTCGGGCTGGGAAAGTTCACACCCAAATTCGTCACGTTTGTCTTTCAGGTCAACGATCCACTTGCCTAACTTCTTCATTGCGTCATTGATGTTTTGGATACTTTCTTCAAGCGAGTTGATGACACTATTGTTAATCTTGTTTAATACGTCAAATTTCTTGCCGATCACAAACTGTTCTTCTTTAGTTGCCATACTAATTAATTTCCTGAACTTCTCGGATTACGTATGCGAATGATGAGAAGGAGTTGGGTATTACTTTATGTGTATTTCAACAGGATCCAAGGGTCTCTATTTCTAGAGGAAACCCAACTTGTATAAACATAACAAAAATCAGTACGGCGCCAATAAACTTTTCACCTCCCGCCGTCCCGCCACAGTGAATTTAACTCAGTCGTTTCTTGACATATATGTCACACCCCGCTAAAGCGGAAACACGAGGTGTAACAGTACCGGGTAACAAATGCACAAGATATAGAAGTAATACCATATATAATTTAGCAAAAGTATTACAAGTTACCACAAGTTCAAAACATAATTCCAAAGGTGATTACAACAAGTTCATAAAAGTTTCCAAAAGTTAGTCATAATCCAAATTAAAGCAAACGCATGCGAGAATGCATCCACACAAAAGTACTCCTAGAATGCGTCTTACTGTCGATCTCCTGAAAAGCATGATAAACAAACGGTCAACTATGGTCATAGTTGGTGAGTTCACAGGTTTAATGTTATAGATAAATGAATCAAAAGCTTTGTTCATCAAGTATATAAATATAAATGATTGGTTGTAATTATTGTGAATAGGAAAGTAGTATATACGAATGTTAATGCAATGAGGCCACTACTAAACCGATTAGACCGACACATGCCCCAAGCTCCATGTTCTATCGGTAACATGAGTAAAGGTAATACTATGCACCCACGTTACAGTGTGAGTGAGGGATGGTCTACCCTAAATAGCGCTATCCATAAATATTAACGGCTCGTCTGGCTCTCGGACGAGTTAATAAGTAGTGTAAAGGTATTTCCGGGGACTTTAGCACGATAGTACTCAAGCATTACAATAGTATACACACCAATTCGCATAAGTAGCATGACAAAGGTTTAACAAGTTCATGAATGTACAACCAGTTTAGTAAAAATTTAGAATCATGCTTTTCACCCCAAAATATCAAACAAGTGAAAAAAAGGGGCTGTGAGAACTCACAATTGAGCGTAAGCGTAAACTGATGGATGTAACGCGCGTGTTTGCCGGGTATGACTCCTATCCAAGTCCTATGAAAATGAGGTTTCAAATTAGATTCTTGACGAGTTTGGTTTGATAGGATTGCTTAGCTAAATAATTAGATTACAAGGTGCCAAAATGGTTTGTTTGTTTTGAAGTTTGTTAATTTTCAATAATCATGTTTGAGTATAATAATTAATTCACAAGTTACAACATCTAAAATTTGTCAAGCATGTCATACTAGTCATATTGAGCTTGTTAGTTGTATACTTTACAATGCGTCGGGTGTTGTCGAGTTGTGCAATTACAATATTTAGTTTCGAATAGTTTGGTCAATGTTCCAAGTGTCGAGTCCTATTTTTGTTGACTCGGTCAAACCTCTTCGGTTGACCCAAAATCTTTACCCAACCCTTAAAAATGTTCATATGTCAAAAGAATGATTCCTTTCACTTTTAGTATGCTTACAAGTGTTGGTTTATTCTATATGCTCAAAACAGTCCACTTTTCTGTTTTTCCAGAAAATATATCAATTTGGTGGTTCGATTTCAAAAGTTTAGAATCCGAATTAGAATTTGAGAAAAATCATAGATGATACCCAAGGTCTTAAACAGTTCCTGTAATTTTTCTAGGATTGTTAGAAAAGTCTTAGTATTTTTAGGAAAATACGTTATCCTATGAGGTCCAGAAATTGACCAATCTGGACACATGCAAGAAGCATTGATTATTGAGAAAAATGCATGCATTTCTAGAAAAACTCATCCTAATGACTTTTGTTCCAGACTTGTAAACTTTTGGTGGTGGTTTCAAGTCTTTTGGATTTGTATAACTCAAGATATCACAAAAATACTAAGGGTGGCTTTTCTGACTTTTTAGACAGATTATACCCATGTTCAAACAAAAATTATTAAAAATAGTAAACGAACTCAAAATGACATGAGGCCAGTGGGGGACATCTTGAACTTGATCTTTGGCTCATAAAACGTCCATTTTGGTTATGTTGAGAGGGAGAAACACCTTGGTGAATCTCGTACTCAAATCTGGACAGAAACCAAACAAGCCCCAAAATGATGTTTTGTTCAAAATGAAAAACATTAAACATAAAATAGAAGTGGTTCTTGATTATTTTGACCTTTAAATCCATTTTATAACACATGCATGGTGTTGGATTACATCTAAGATGTGTTAGAGATGATTTTTAGCATAAAAAGAAAGATATACACAAAGATGAACAAGATCTAACAAGATTATAAGCAATTACACGATTTTTCACTTGATTTTCGGTTTGATCATGGGTTACTCTTTCTTTTAACACATATGGATGTGAAAAGAGATAACCTACAAACATCAAGGTTTGCATGAGGATTTTAGCCATGGAAAGGCATAAAATCCGAATTTTTATGAAGAAGATTACAAGAAAATGAAAGATAAAAAGTGTAGATGATATATATTTACCTTTGATGTTTTTATTTGGTGATGAACACCATCTAAAATATGGATTTCTCTTATGAATGTGGCTGGAAATTAGAGAGAAGATTGAGAGGTTTGTGTGTGTTCTTTGAGAGAGAAGAGAGAAAGGTGAATGTATGTGTTTTGGAAAATGAAATAATAATGAGGAGTGTAGGGAAATGAAGTGATTTTGAATGGGGAAAGGGCAGATTTTTGGAGCTTATTATTGTTATTATTATTATTATTATTATTTTTATTTTTTTTTGTGAAATAATATGTATAAAAGTTTAGTTTATGATTAAGGATTAATTTGGTATAAGTATTTGTATAATTATTGGTTTATTTGGAGATAATTTAGTGACTAATATTTGAGTTCTAAAAGTTAGAATATTTAGGTTCTTGAAGTAGATTATTACATGATTAATTTGTCTAATTTGATGTTCACGAATATTTATCCGATTAAGTTTACGTTGTCAAGTTACGGGAATTTCAGTTTTGCGAACCGTTAAGGGTTTTATTAAAGCATCAAGGGATGAACTTTTCTTTGATTAATTTGGCACTTAGTAACCTATTATAACATCTCTAAAAGAACTTATGGTTCACTAAGCAATCTCTAAGTCGTTCTATGGCTTAATAAGCTTGCGAAGTCGTAACCTAGGAATTTCACTCGGATTTAAGGAATGCGGTAAATGTAATTTACGATTCTAGTGTGATAATGACCTGAGGTTTGACGGTTGTCACAATATCCCACCGTTGAAATGAATTTCGTCCCGAAATTCAACTCGTCCCATTGTGCTACGAAGCACTCGAGAATAGATGCGGATACTTGCGTCGGAATTGATCCTCGCGCTCCCAAGTGAATTCAGGACCCCGTCGCGAATTCCACCGGACTTTAACTATGGGAATTCGGCTTCGCTTCAATCTCTTGACTTCGCGGTCTATGATTTCGAGTGGTTCTTCTATGAAGTGGAGTTTATCGTCAATTCGAACTTCCTCAAGAGGGACAACGAGTGTTTCATCAGATAAGCATTTCTTTAGGTTAGAAACATGGAATGTGTCGTGGATGCCACTGAGCTCTTGCGGCAGTTTGAGTCGGTAAGCTACCGGACCAATCCTTTGCAGTACCTCGAAAGGTCCAATATATCTCGGGCTTAGTTTTCCTCGCTTTCCAAAGCGGATAACGCCTTTCCACGGTGACACCTTTAGGAGTACTTTATCACCGATTTGAAATTCTAGAGGTTTCCTACGGTTATCTGCGTAGCTTTTCTGACGACTTCTGGCTGTCTTCAGTCTTTCCCTGATAGCCGTGATCTTGTCAGTTGTTTCTTGTATGATGTCGAGTCTCGTCAACTGTCCGTCACCTGCCTCCAACCAACAAAGTGGTGAACGACATTTACGCCCATACAAGGCTTCAAATGGAGCACACTCAATGCTAGTGTGATAACTGTTGTTATAGGAAAACTCCACTAAAGGTAAGTGAGTATCCCAGCTTCCTCCGAAGTCAATCACGCAGGCTCGTAACATGTCTTCCAAAGTTTGTATGGTTCGCTCACTTTGCCCGTCAGTTTGGGGGTGATAGGCAGTACTTAAGTTCAGTTGAGTACCTAGGGTTTTCTGGAGTAATTGCCAAAAGCGCGCCGTGAATCGACTATCCCTATCAGAAATTATGGAAAGAGGTATTCCGTGACGTGCAACAATTTCATTAATGTAGACCTGTGCGAGCTTTTCCATCTTGTAGTCTTCTCGGATCGGAAGAAAATGTGCGGATTTCGTCAACCGATCCACTATAACCCAAATCGAGTCATGTCCCCTTGCCGTCCTGGGCAACTTGGTTATAAAATCCATTGATATTTGCTCCCACTTCCATTGGGGAATTTCCGGCTGTTGTAACAAACCGGATGGTTTCTGGTACTCTGCTTTGACCTTAGAACATGTTAAACATTTCCCAACATACAGGGCAATATCTTTCTTCATCCCCGGCCACCAATAGTATTCCATTAAATCCCTGTACATCTTATCAGCTCCTGGGTGGATTGAATACCTGGATCTATGGGCTTCATATATGATGACATCCCTTAGATTGTCGGTTCTCGGAATCCATGCCCTCTCCTTGAAGTAACGAACTCCATCAGTCTTAATTTCAAATTTCTGGTCTAGGTTGTGTAGAGTCTCGTTCTTTATATTTTCAGGTCTCATTGCTTCTCTTTGAGCGTCAAGGATTCGAGTTTTTAAACTTGTTTGAACCATCATTCCCAATGCTCGTACTCGTGAGGGTCTTAACCTTTCCTTCCTACTTAAAGCATCTGCTACCACATTCGCTTTGCCTGGATGATACTTGATCTCACAATCGTAGTCACTAAGCAATTCTACCCATCTCCTTTGCCTCATGTTGAGCATTTTCTGGTCAAAGATATGTTGAAGACTCTTATGGTCAGTAAACACAGTGCACTTTGTACCATACAGATAGTGTCTCCAGATCTTAAGGGCAAAGACTACAGCTCCTAGCTCCAAGTCGTGTGTTGTATAGTTCTTCTCATGCTCCTTGAGCTGCCTCGATGCATAAGCGATGACCTTATTCTTTTGCATCAGCACACATCCCAATCCCTGGTGTGATGCATCACAGTATACGACAAAATCCTCTGTTCCCTCGGGTAACGCCAAGATTGGTGCATCGCATAGCCTATGCTTCAGTGTTTGGAATGCTTCCTCCTGCATTTTCCCCCAAACAAACTCCTTCGCCTTTTGGGTCAATTCTGTTAAAGGCTTAGCGATTTTTGAAAAGTTCTCAATGAATCTCCGGTAGTAACCAGCCAATCCCAGAAATTGACGAATTTCTGTAGGGGTTCTCGGAGCCTCCCACTTTTTAATTGCTTCAATCTTAGCTGGGTCCACTTGGATTCCTTTTTCGTTGACTACGTGACCAAGGAAGTGTACCTCTCGGAGCCAAAATTCTCACTTTGAGAACTTAGCATACAATTTTTGGTCCTTGAGTAGTTCTAGTATCAACTTCAAATGATGTTCGTGATCTTCCTTATTCAGTGAGTAAATCAATATGTCGTCGATGAACACTATCACGAACTTATCTAGGTATGGTCTGCATACCCTATTCATCAAATCCATGAAAACTGCAGGTGCGTTTGTTAGTCCGAAGGGCATTACCAAGAACTCGTAGTGTCCATATCGAGTTCTAAAGGCTGTCTTAGGAACGTCTTCCTCGCGCACACCCACTTGATGGTATCCAGATCGTAGATCAATTTTTGAAAAGTAGGATGCGCCTTGTAGCTGATCAAATAGATCATCTATTCGGGGAAGAGGGTAACGATTCTTAATAGTCAACTTGTTTAGTTCTCTATAATCAATACACATCCGGAATGACCCATCTTTCTTTTTGACGAAGAGAACGGGAGCTCCCCAGGGCGATGAGCTTGGCCGAATCAAACCTTTGCTCAGAAGTTCTTGTAATTGTTCTGATAGCTCCTGCATCTCAGCCGGTGCCAAGCGATATGGTGCTTTAGCTACAGGTGCTGCCCCGGGAACTAGATCAATTCGAAATTCGACTTGCCTTGGCGGGGGAAGTCCAGGTAAATCTTCCGGGAAAACTTCGGGGTGATCTCTAACTACAGGTATATCTTGGATACGCTTCTCCTTCGGTTTCTTTTCCACCACGTGAGCTAGAAATGCACGGCACTCTTTCTCCAGATACTTATGCATCTTTATAGTCGACACAATTTTGAGCTCTCGATCGGGTTTATCTCCTTGCACAGCAAGAGTTTCTCCGTCTTGGAGAGGTATTCGGATAACTTTTTCAAAACAGACAATCTCCGCTCGGACCTTGGTGAGCCAGTCCATACCCACCACTACATCGAAACTTTTCAGTTCGATTGGAATTAGGTCGATATTAAATGACTTATCAGCTAGGTTCAAGGTACAACCTAGAATTATGTCCCTAGCCTGAAATTCATGACCATTAGCATACTCGATAATATAGATCTCCTTTAGTTTGTCTGACTTTAAATTAATCAGTGGCCTAAACTCTAGTGAGACAAAACTTCTTTCTGCTCCAGAGTCAAACAGTACAGACGCGTAGTGATTGTTTAAGAGGAATGTACCTGTCACAGCGTTCGGATCCTGCCTTGCTTCCTCAGTTCCAATGACAAACGCCCGTCCTCGTGCTGGGCCCCTTTGATTTCCAGCATTGTTATTAGGGGCTCTATTCAGCCTAGGGCAAGTGTTCTTGAGATGGTCCAGGCTTCCACACTCGAAGCATGCTGCTTTTTGCCCATTGTTCCCATTACCACTCTTGCAGTACTTGGAATAGTGGCCTGTCCGTTTACACTTGTCGCACACCGGACAATTTCCAGAATGGTGATAGTTGCACTTGTTACACTTTGGATGCGGCCCGGTGTATTGCTTCGGTCCTTGGGCAACCACACCAAAATTTTTCGCCACCATCTGTTTCTTATCTGGGTTACCACCACCCCTGTTCCTTGGTTGGTTCTCCTGCTTCATCTTTCCATTATCTTTCCCTTTCGATGATCCACCTGATCTAATCACATCATTTGTCAGGCGGTTAGCCAAGACTACAGCCGCCTGAATGGTTGATGGGTTTGCCGAGGTAACCATCCCTCGTATTTCTGGAGCTAAACCCCATATGTACCTGTCCACTCTTTTCTTCTCTGGGGTAACCATGTGGGGTACTAGCCTTGCAAGCTCATGAAATCGGGCAGTGTACTTATCGATGTCAGTTCCAGTCATGGCGTGATTCCAGAATTCAGATTCCAATTTCTGAAGTGCATCTTTTGGACAGTACTCTTCGATCAACATCCTCTTCAATTCCTCCCATGAAAGGTTATACGCAGCTTCGCGACCTCTGGTTTGAATTTGGTTATTCCACCAAGTCAATGCTCTTCCCTGAAACATGCATGACGCATATTCAACTTGGCTTTCAGGTGAGCATTTGCTGATGTGGAGCACTGACTCCATGCTTTCAATCCAGGATAACAGCCCAACAGCACCTTCTGTCCCGAAGAACTCCTTGGGACGGCATGACATGAAGGTTTTGTAGCTGCATCCTTGATTGTTGTTAGTAGGTTGTCCTCCCGGGTTCCCTTGAGCTGCATTGATACCCGCGGTGATTTGAGCAACGAGGTTAGGTAGTGCCGCGTTAAGTTCTTGTGCTACTCGTTCAGCTACGTTGTCTGTGTTTCTCCTCGGAGGCATGATTCTAAGTCAGGTAAAAGCTATTGGTTAGTGCTTGTATTGTATATTTGTATCATTAAAACTTTAATATTTTAGTAATCAATTGAAACTAAGCTGCAGTAACAGTTTTACATTCAAGTAAGTGTGTAAGTAATTGCCATAGTCATATAAAATAAACAAGGTAAGGTTTTTCCATTAATAAACCAGGATTTGAAAATTTGGATCAACCATTACATTACAATTTTTCATAATTAACTGAAACAAAAGACATTCACTAGAATTGGAAAGTTGACACATACAACAAGCACTACATCCTAAACCAAACTACCCACATAAGCATTGCAGCTAAAAGAAACGTGAGTCCTGCCAACACTCTGCACCAAAATATCGCTGTACTTGCTGTGTCCCTGGCATCATTTGCACGATAAATTAACCGGTCTGTTAGGTCTGCTATGTTACCCAACATCTGTCCATGTTGGGCAAGGCCAGTCCTATGAGCATGAAGTTCATGACTTATTTCATCTACCCTGCGTGCTATCAAATAAGTCATGTTGGGATCTCGTGAAATTGGGATCCCAGAAACAGTCTCAGGAGGTACAGTTCCTGAAGGTCCAGTCCCTGGAGGGAAGTCTCGTACTGCAAATCTGACAGGTGGGGTAACGCTCATACGAGCAGTGGCCCTCAAGCGCACACCATTCTGAGGTGGCTGAGGTGAGATGGGTGTCGGAGTCACCCTCGTATTCTCTCGGGTGACCTCTCGGCTACTAACTTCGTTTTCTGACTCATGGTCCTCATAGGGGGCTTCCTCTGGCTCAGAATCCTCATAGGGGGCCTCCTCTGGCTCGGAACTCAATGTGTTGTCGCGAGGGCGACCAGTGTAGTAGCCAGAATCGTCAGCCGATCCAAGAGCGTGAAGTGAGGAGTGTGACATGGTAAGTCTGTATAAAAAGGAGAACTTAGTTCCTAAAGATATACTTAGTTACTAATAGTGCTACTATGGATGCCTACGATATGCAATGCACACACACAACGTTTGCTTTCCAAAGGTTTAAACAGGGAAGAAAAATCAACATAATCGTAGTATACCTATTCCGTGTCTCGCATAATCTTACCTAAATTAAACATAGGTGATCAGGCTATGCCTAATTGAGGTCCAATAATGCAACACATGGTTTAGTTATACTAGTACTATGCTCGGTTTAGTTTAATTGGTAATACCTTTGGAGTTTTAAGAAAATATTTTAAAGAAAAATGTTGGTTATAGTTGGGGTTTTTGTTTGGGAAAACCGGCATTCTCTATAACCTTAGGCTCTGATACCAAATCTGTCACACCCCGCTAAAGCGGAAACACGAGGTGTAACAGTACCGGGTAACAAATGCACAAGATATAGAAGTAATACCATATATAATTTAGCAAAAGTATTACAAGTTACCACAAGTTCAAAACATAATTCCAAAGGTGATTACAACAAGTTCATAAAAGTTTCCAAAAGTTAGTCATAATCCAAATTAAAGCAAACGCATGCGAGAATGCATCCACACAAAAGTACTCCTAGAATGCGTCTTACTGTCGATCTCCTGAAAAGCATGATAAACAAACGGTCAACTATGGTCATAGTTGGTGAGTTCACAGGTTTAATGTTATAGATAAATGAATCAAAAGCTTTGTTCATCAAGTATATAAATATAAATGATTGGTTGTAATTATTGTGAATAGGAAAGTAGTATATACGAATGTTAATGCAATGAGGCCACTACTAAACCGATTAGACCGACACATGCCCCAAGCTCCATGTTCTATCGGTAACATGAGTAAAGGTAATACTATGCACCCACGTTACAGTGTGAGTGAGGGATGGTCTACCCTAAATAGCGCTATCCATAAATATTAACGGCTCGTCTGGCTCTCGGACGAGTTAATAAGTAGTGTAAAGGTATTTCCGGGGACTTTAGCACGATAGTACTCAAGCATTACAATAGTATACACACCAATTCGCATAAGTAGCATGACAAAGGTTTAACAAGTTCATGAATGTACAACCAGTTTAGTAAAAATGTAGAATCATGCTTTTCACCCCAAAATATCAAACAAGTGAAAAAAAGGGGCTGTGAGAACTCACAATTGAGCGTAAGCGTAAACTGATGGATGTAACGCGCGTGTTTGCCGGGTATGACTCCTATCCAAGTCCTATGAAAATGAGGTTTCAAATTAGATTCTTGACGAGTTTGGTTTGATAGGATTGCTTAGCTAAATAATTAGATTACAAGGTGCCAAAATGGTTTGTTTGTTTTGAAGTTTGTTAATTTTCAATAATCATGTTTGAGTATAATAATTAATTCACAAGTTACAACATCTAAAATTTGTCAAGCATGTCATACTAGTCATATTGAGCTTGTTAGTTGTATACTTTACAATGCGTCGGGTGTTGTCGAGTTGTGCAATTACAATATTTAGTTTCGAATAGTTTGGTCAATGTTCCAAGTGTCGAGTCCTATTTTTGTTGACTCGGTCAAACCTCTTCGGTTGACCCAAAATCTTTACCCAACCCTTAAAAATGTTCATATGTCAAAAGAATGATTCCTTTCACTTTTAGTATGCTTACAAGTGTTGGTTTATTCTATATGCTCAAAACAGTCCACTTTTCTGTTTTTCCAGAAAATATATCAATTTGGTGGTTCGATTTCAAAAGTTTAGAATCCGAATTAGAATTTGAGAAAAATCATAGATGATACCCAAGGTCTTAAACAGTTCCTGTAATTTTTCTAGGATTGTTAGAAAAGTCTTAGTATTTTTAGGAAAATACGTTATCCTATGAGGTCCAGAAATTGACCAATCTGGACACATGCAAGAAGCATTGATTATTGAGAAAAATGCATGCATTTCTAGAAAAACTCATCCCAATGACTTTTGTTCCAGACAAAAATTGTAAACTTTTGGTGGTGGTTTCAAGTCTTTTGGATTTGTATAACTCAAGATATCACAAAAATACTAAGGGTGGCTTTTCTGACTTTTTAGACAGATTATACCCATGTTCAAACAAAAATTATTAAAAATAGTAAACGAACTCAAAATGACATGAGGCCAGTGGGGTTTGAAAGCTGACATCTTGAACTTGATTTTTGGCTCATAAAACGTCCATTTTGGTTATGTTGAGAGGGAGAAACACCTTGGTGAATCTCGTACTCAAATCTGGACAGAAACCAAACAAGCCCCAAAATGATGTTTTGTTCAAAATGAAAAACATTAAACATAAAATAGAAGTGGTTCTTGATTATTTTGACCTTTAAATCCATTTTCTAACACATGCATGGTGTTGGATTACATCTAAGATGTGTTAGAGATGATTTTTAGCATAAAAAGAAAGATATACACAAAGATGAACAAGATCTAACAAGATTATAAGCAATTACACGATTTTTCACTTGATTTTCGGTTTGATCATGGGTTACTCTTTCTTTTAACACATATGGATGTGAAAAGAGATAACCTACAAACATCAAGGTTTGCATGAGGATTTTAGCCATGGAAAGGCATAAAATCCGAATTTTTATGAAGAAGATTACAAGAAAATGAAAGATAAAAAGTGTAGATGATATATATTTACCTTTGATGTTTTTATTTGGTGATGAACACCATCTAAAATATGGATTTCTCTTATGAATGTGGCTGGAAATTAGAGAGAAGATTGAGAGGTTTGTGTGTGTTCTTTGAGAGAGAAGAGAGAAAGGTGAATGTATGTGTTTTGGAAAATGAAATAATAATGAGGAGTGTAGGGAAATGAAGTGATTTTGAATGGGGAAAGGGCAGATTTTTGGAGCTTATTATTGTTATTATTATTATTATTATTATTTTTATTTTTTTTTGTGAAATAATATGTATAAAAGTTTAGTTTATGATTAAGGATTAATTTGGTATAAGTATTTGTATAATTATTGGTTTATTTGGAGATAATTTAGTGACTAATATTTGAGTTCTAAAAGTTAGAATATTTAGGTTCTTGAAGTAGATTATTACATGATTAATTTGTCTAATTTGATGTTCACGAATATTTATCCGATTAAGTTTACGTTGTCAAGTTACGGGAATTTCAGTTTTGCGAACCGTTAAGGGTTTTATTAAAGCATCAAGGGATGAACTTTTCTTTGATTAATTTGGCACTTAGTAACCTATTATAACATCTCTAAAAGAACTTATGGTTCACTAAGCAATCTTTAAGTCGTTCTATGGCTTAATAAGCTTGCGAAGTCGTAACCTAGGAATTTCACTCGGATTTAAGGAATGCGGTAAATGTAATTTACGATTCTAGTGTGATAATGACCTGAGGTTTGACGGTTGTCACAATATACATTTATTTTCTTTCTGCACATTTGAAAATAAGGACTTTTTTGCCTTCTGCACATTTGAAAATAAGCTGATACACAAATTGATTGACCAATATATATAGTTGATCCAATGTACTCATGAAAATCTTTTTACCCACACCCACACCCACAACCCCCCCCCCCCCCCCCCCCCACACACACACACACCCACCAAACCTCTTAAAAATCTTTAAGATTACAAAGATTTCAGTTACAAATTAAAACAAAGCTGATTGAGGTCGAAAGCATCTAGATTATAAACAGTTCGGCTCGATCAAGTCCTTATCCCAAAACATACAATTTCAGGAAGCCCAACAAACTAAACAAACAAGTGAAACTTTAAAACACAAAATGTCAAGCAACACATTAAAGACCCTAAAAAGCACGAAGTTGCTAAGCTTATAAACAAATTGATTGTAGCGAAAAAGTTGTATCCATGCATTTCGCCCTAAGTTGATACACATCTTCCATTCTTTTTATTTTTATGCTTAAGAATGAAGATGACACCTTTGAAAATGGTCTTGAAGAGCCAAATGCTTCTCGTTTTTCGCCACGGTAATAGAAATTGGCATGTTGTAAGTGAAGTTTATGGGAGAAGATGCATGTCTACAACTGTAATGGAGATACAAGTTTTTGTAAGAATCAGTAAAACCACACGATGAAAATTGACAATAACAGGCCATGTTGGAGCATTGCTTTTCATGGCCTGATTTACTGTGGTAGATAAGAGTCTCCATAGCACGGGGACGGTAAATATGCACTAACACTTTATCAAAAGAGTAACATGTATTTATAGGTGCTGTGATGACAGAATAAATTTTTTGACTAAACTATTAAACTTAATTATCAAAGTAACAATAGTTATTTACAGCATATCTCATCAAAAAAATCTACTGTATTTGACAAGACCACACCATGCTCCTTACCTAGCCATATAATCAAGTCTATGACATCAGTCACCACCCCCTCCCTCCCCAGCTTCCTTCCCTGACAAACATTTGACTTTCTTTTTCCTTGTTTTTTAGTCATTTAGAGCAGCTCCATATTGAAGCGATTATAAATGAAATGTGGTAACTCGATACATTTTGGATCGGTTCATTTATATTTATAACCGCTTCAAGATCTATATATATATATATATATATATATATATATATATATATATATATATATATATATATATAAAAGAAAACCCCTGAATGAATCCCGCCCCTTCATTACCAGCTAATCCTTTATTAGCTGACCATTAGATAAAATAATGATATCATTAGTTCCAATAATTGTATTGTAAATTACTAAACTACCCCTTCTTCAAATTTAAACATATCATCTGTCTGTGAGGGTTTCTCCATCGCGAACCTCAAAAATCGAAACGGGGTAACCAAACGCCGCCCTTGAGAAATCGAACGTACCACTATCGCCTGAAACTTCATCTATTGCGACCGAAACAACACCATCTTCCACACCTAGAAAAATAGAACGTAACACCATCGCCTGAAACCTCGTCGATTGCGACTGAAACAATTGGCTTCCCCACAGCTGATTAATTCACCATGTTCTTGGTTAAATCGTAAATTCGTTTCCCCGTGCTGATTGTTGTTAAATCGGAAGTCTGGTGGTAAGATTGGTAACCGCATATTGTGTTGTTCTTCATCATCAAATCCAGGTATGCGATTTTGCTTAATTTCGATTTATCGGATTAATTATGATAGTTTTTTATATTCTGTATATACGTTTCTGTATATGTGTTTTCCGGTGGTGATGGTGGTTACCAATCGGAAGTCTTGTGGTAAGATTGGTGGTAGTGGTTATATGCATTTTCTGTATATGATCTTTATTGATGTGCTATATATGATACGGTTTGAATGAATGGTCCCTCATCGATTTTTATTTATTAGCGTCAATTTTCTTTCCAGTGAAGTGTATAAATTTGTAATGGTTGAGGTGTTTGATTTATTGCACATTAAGTGTATGATGAAATGTCACACTTAGTACTTTCTGAATATGATTGAACTTTAACGAACCTTATGTGCATTACTGCTATATGATTTTCTATCTTGCCATTTACTGTTGCCAAAACTGTGAGCCCGGGTTAATTATTTGAATTTATGTTTTCATGAAATTTAAATATTGACTTTGTTGTAGATCAATAGAGACTATTTTAAACTAATTTTGATTAACAATCAACCGGGATTCAGGCTCTGATAACTCTTTTTGTTTATTATTGATATTGATTAATGGTTTCTTTATAGTTTGCTTGCTGCCTTAATGTCGGTATATTACTTGGCCACCGGAAAATTAAAGGAATGTTTTATCAAATTTAGCATGCAAGTTGCACTTGAAATGGCATTGAAATTAAGCCAGCAGACGTGGTCCTGCTATATGAGGTTTGCTTCTTAATCTTATTAGATTGAAAGTATTTAGGTACACATATAAGTCACCACATGGGGCTAAAGGAGAGTATGTTACAAATTTATCTATTTTCCAAATCAAGGTGTGCGTTAGAAAAACCAAAATAACAAGTTTAGTGGCTCAAGGTGCTCAACCCGACCCGTCCTAGCCCGTTTCAGCCCAAGATAGATAGATTTCTAGCTGAAATTCCATTTATCTAATAACTGAGAAGTTATTTAATCTTTGCAGGTGCTTGATCTTTGCCAAGCTCCATTCATCTTGATGGTCCAAATGTTGGACTTATATTCCTGCCTGATGCAATTGCAAAATGCTAAACTCTACATTTCTTATGCTGCAGTGGATCTTGGTATTTTTTATTGGTAAGCTCTTTAACCAAAACCATTATCTTTTATATTCTTTTAACATCATTGCCTACTTGATCTTTTAGGTGCGTATATTAATTCCTGTACGTAATATCCAGATAGGTGTAGTGATACGATTTATGATTCGTGCGTATATTAATTCCTGTACGCTTATTATACCCTTACTATCAAATAATACACTGATCGTAACCCTTGTAGCACGACTGCCGTTAGGACTTAAAAAATGAGAACCACCGTCATTTGGAGACTTTCTAACTTCGACTTGCTCATCATTTTGTAGCCTTCACCTTGTGTTAAGTTGCCTACCCTTGACAGTGTCGTTGCGGAAGATGGGTAGTATTAAGGAATTCGCACCGGGAAGACACTGGTATATCAGATTTCTATTTAGAGGCATGAAACAAAATCTATCTGGTGCATGCTACTTGACACTTAAATTTCCATCAAGACCTAGAACAAGAGACGATTTCTGGAATTTTTTTGACACATACGGATATCGGTATGGTGATGGCAATACTTGCCCCTTACTTCCATCCGAGATAATAGACAAAACTATATGCACTGTAATATCTCTTTCTCTTTTGTCTCTTTTGAGAGTTGTCATTTGGAGACTTTCTAACTTCGACTTGCTCATCATTTTGCAGCCTTCACCTTGTGTTAAGTATGCATGAAATTAAGTATAAGTATATACCTAATTTGGAGGAGTGTCACATTCTCCCCCCGTTAGCGAAATCTCGTCCTGAGATTTAATTCGAGTCGTGAGTCTCGGTCATGCGTTCAAAAAGTTGAGGATATTTCTTTCTCATTTCATCCTCGCGTTCCCAGGTAATTTCTGGGCCACGTTTCGAGTTCCAACGAACTTTATCAAGTTTGATTCGACTACGTCGAAGTTTCTGCGTTTTCGAGTCTATAATTTCGATAGGTTCCTCCACAAAGTTAAGTTTTGAGTCAATGAAGACTTCGTCAGGAGGAATGATGAGTGTTTCATCGGAAAGACACTTTTTAAGGTTACTAATGTGAAAAGTGTCGTGGATGCTACTAAGCTCTTGTGGTAGTTTGAGCTTGTAGGTGACATGACCAATCCTAGCAAGGATTTTGAAAGGTCCGATGTAACGTGGGTTAAGCTTTCCTCGCTTGCCAAATCGTGCCACCTGTGACACCTGGCAAAATTAGGACCATTAATTAGGGCCTAATCAAGTTTTAATACATGTAATTAGTTCTGTGTTAGGCTAATTGATGTATCAATTAATATATATTGTTGAATATATACAAGTATGCGATTTGATTAAATCGTACAAGGTTCAAATCGAATGTAGATCGGTTCAATTAATTACGGACGTTGGTGAACAATTTTATTAAATAATATAATATTATTTAATAACACAATTATATCCAAAATATTATTTTTATAATATTTCGTATCCATTTCGTATCGTGCAAATAAAAATTTACTCGATTGAAATATAAACGCACAAACAAAACGAAACAATTTAAGTTACATTATATAACTCAAATATTAAGTATTTGGCTAAATACTTCAATGAAAATATTAGATAATTATTCATATTTCAAAATGTACATTTAAATGCGTATTAAAATAATTAAACGTTTAAACGACCGAGAAAAAGGAACACCGCACGGAGCGCGAACGCAGGGAACAAAAATTGGTGAAGCCCACAACCGTGGACCCCACCAAAATCTGCCCCAAAAAGGGGAAAACCCTTTTCCCCATCCTCATTTCAATCATCATCATCTATCTCACTCTTCTCTCTCTTTCATTTTCTCTCAAAACCTCCATCACCACCATCATCGAAAATCGCCAAATTACACCACCAAACGCCGCCGAAATCTCGAAGCTTTTGGAGAAAAGGAACCACCTCGACACGATCTACAACTCTATCTTTTCGGAATTTCATTTCGACACTGCGTAAGTTTCCGACAAAAACCCGAAACTCTTCGATTTCGTTTATTTTTACATGAAAGTGGTTTGTTTATGTTCAAAATGTCCTAATATGGGTTGGGTAAAAGAATCGGACCAAGTGGTAGCCGGAAAACTCGTTTTTGGCTCAAAAATCCGTTAACAGCTCGAAGTGACGCAACGATGACTGCAGAATAGCGTCACTTCGTGCGTCACTTAAGTGACGCATTGAGTGTCGCTAAAAGCCCTAATTTTACGTCACTTGCCTAAGTGCCGCATAAAACCCTCTTTTTCCGTCACTACCTAAGTGACGCATTTTCAATATCCGTCACTCCAAGCCGACACTACTAGCGTCACTTGCCTAAGTGACGCCTATAATCGAATTTTGATCTCAACCGACACTTATGTCCGTCACTTGCCTAGTGACGCCTAGAACTATAAACCGACACTTGTTACCGACACTGCCTGAGTGTCGCCACCTCATGCGTCACTTCCCTAAGTGACGCCCTAAACTCATATTTCGCAATCTTATGCGACACTTCCTAAGTGTCGCATAATCCCTTGAGTGTTGCTATAAGTGACGCTAAAAACAGAAAGTTTACAATTTTTACTAAGTGTCGAGACCTAAATTTTATCACTTGATTTCACCCGCTAACCAGGGGCGCTGCCCCCGGACCCCCGTCACCTAAAAGTTTATAAACACTTTTTAAATACAACACTTCAAATCAAAATAATATTAATGTTGAAAATTATTTTTACAAACAATCACCAACAATCACCAACGGGCCGTACACGTTTTCAAACATACAAGTCAATCAACCAACTCGGGATAATTTGGACATTTTAGTTGGATAAACAACTACAAAGGTATTTGTAACAACCCCAAAATTTGGACCAATTTAAAATTTTCCTAATTACGTGTTTATTACTTGTATTTAATATGAAATAGGATTAAATACATTACTAACTTATATATATATATATGGATGGAATATATGTATATATACGCGTATACGATTCGTACAAATATCGTATAAAACAACAACTGTACAAACTTGCGTACACTGGTAAAACGATTATTAAATAATGTGAAATTATTTAATTACTTTGATTATTACTTTATATTATGTTTATAATATAACGGAAAACGTACGTTTTAATTAAAACGTCACCGAACTCTCCGAAACTCGACCAACCGACAAAACAAAACAAAGTTATGTTTTATAACTTGAAAACTAGTATTTTGGTAAAATACTACAACTTAATTATTGAGTAATAATTCGTAATTTAAAACGTATATTCAATCGCGTATAAAACTATTTTTACGTTTAAACGATCGGGGAAACGAACACCGCACGGAGCGCAAACACGGAGGAGCAAAAAGTGGTGAGACCACACCATGGTGGCCCCACCAAAACCGGCCAAGGTGAGGGGGCATTAAGCCCTCACCCCTTTCTCCACTTACACACACAAAACACAAACCATACCCCATCATTTCTCTCCCTCTCTCTCTCCCAATCGGCTCTCTCACTCTCTCTCTCTCTAAAACCGACACTAAACCACCCTAAAAACACCATTAAAACACCTCGGAGGTCCATACCCGTTTGGAGAAAAGCGATCACGAGAACGAGGGCTACAATCGTATCTTTTCGGATTTTCGTTTCGACAACTTGGTAAGTTTTCCGGCGACCCGAAACTTTTCCGATTACTTTTATTTTGCTAGATTATTGTTCCCCTAGCTAAATGATGTCCAAATGTGTAACTTAAACTCGTTTTTGAACACTTTTACGAAAATGTCGGTTTTGGTCATTTTAAATAAAACGACACCTCGAACATTAAAAACGACATCCAACAATTTTTATGAACTCTACATAACATAATATAACTTGTGTAAAAGTTTCATCTTGAACGGAACTCGTTAGACACGTTTTCGACACGAATCAAAATCTGACCAGAGGTAAGTGTCGCATGGCTCACGCCAGTTATGCGACACTTCGCTTTAGTGACGCATAAGTCACGAACCGTCTATACGCGACACTTCGTTAGTGCCGCTAAAATATTATACCGTCACTTCTATAGTGAAGCAGTCTTAACACTTTCGGCAGAAACAACAAGACACTACATAAGTATAACACCCCTCATTTATAATCATTTAAATATAGTAATTCGGAAGCGTAAGTCCAAATAGATAGTAATACTTTACATCATTTTATCAACTTATAAAATCCAACCCTTTTCAAAACATAATTTCACAACAGATGTGTTATATAAAACGTGGTAAAACATTATTTTATACAAATCAAATATCAGAGTAACGCTTCACGGTCAAACATTCCTTCTAGTCCAACTTCTTGCTCACCCAAATATATCAATAACCTGCAAGAAGTGTTATGTGGGGAATTAGCATAAAGCTAAGTGAGTAGATAACTAATCAACAGGCAAACTTAGTTCAACAACTTTGCATACAACAATTAACACATAACCAACAAGGTAGACAATACCACCATTTAGCAAAGCAACAGGGCAACGGTTCAACTGGTCAACTTATCATCAAAGCAACTATTCAACAAGCAACTGACTTCATAATGAGGCATCGGTGGCTCTGGGGATAACCATAATACCCGGGAGGCTCCCCAAGAACACTTACCCAACCATATCCGTATGGCCATAATGGACGAGACCGATAGCTAGTGGTTATTCTCAACTAACACATGAGGTGTGTTAAACCTTGAATAACCGACTAGCCCAACCAACAGTTCAACAACTCGTTGACCTCATTAACAACTGATGCCCGAAGGCCAACAACAAGTCCAGTGATCACATAATCAACAAATCACATATTCATCAGGTCAACATTATTATATCAACCATATTATTACTAACTATAATAATCATCATGGCAACTACAATAGTAATAATATGTTACTTGTTTTAACCAAACTCGTTACAACCAAGTTATACTGAGGATTAGAGATCCACTCACCGACCACCTCAGGCATCCACTCAGTAGTCTAATATCACTATATCACTGAGTCTTCTGCACATCTGAATTTACAACAGAATACACAAGTTAGTCACTTGTCTCAAGATTATGCAATAATCTAAATTATTCAACTTCATATCAACTAACCCAATCATCACTATTATCAATAAGCTAACACCTTTAATAAGTATAAACTTCATAGTCACTAATCACAATCATATTATCAATGTAATTCAAGCTCACTTATCAAATTATAATTTTACTTTCTACTTATCAATCAAGTGTTCTTATGAGTAAACTACACCCAATACACCATATAACCCATTAAGATCATAATGATCATTGTAACCTCATGAACACTTAATTAAGTTCTAGCTTAACTTATGTTAATCATCATTAATAATCAACTATTATCAATTATTCACTAATAACATCAACTTAAAACATTGATTCTTCCATAATCAACTAAATCCACAATCATCAATAATGATCATATATCAACTTCACCTTTTTTAGTTTAAAGATTACCTTAAGGTCATGATTTCATTATCAACTAATCATTCTAAAATGACTACAAACTATAATTCATATATACACAACTAAACCCATTACTTGCTCTATATATATTCATATCAAATTCTTCATTTATAGCTTAGGGTTTAACATGTAATCAAGGAATACTCATCAACTAGTAACTATATGATCATTGCAAGCCCCACTTTCATAATAATTCAACTAATTCAATCAAATACCCAAAACCCAATTTCTAGGGTTTATATATATATCAAGAATTATCAATTACAACATGTTTATAATGAAGATGGATGATTAATACATGTTATTGAAGCTTAACTAACCTTAATTTACTCTTTTAAAACCCTAATTTCGGATTTTGATCAATAACCCACAAAACCCCAAATTTAAGTTTATGAAAAAGCAAGAACACATCATTATACCTTGTTTATATGAAGATGAAAGCATGAATCCAAGATAAGAAGCTTCAATTTATTGTTAGAGAGTGATTTCATCAATTGATTTAGGGTTTCTAATGTTTTGGTAGATACGTACATATGTGTGTATATAGATATATGGTGGAAACAATGAACCGACTCAAATATATGAGTCTGTCATCTAATTGCCTAACTTTCCTTATCCGTACTTATCATTGTCTGGAACTTAAAAATCATTTGCGAGGGAACACTATTTTATTTTACCGTCAACTAAATAAAATTAAAACAACCAATAATTTATTAGTCACAATAAATTATTCGACTATTATCACTATTTATTTCAAATAATACAACACACCTATTTTCTGACACACTTAATAATAATTCACAGTCAGAAAATATTAAATACTACTAGACCCGAGAACTGGGTGTTACAAATCTCTCCCCCTAAAAGAGATTTCGTCCTCGAAATCTGATCACACTTAATCAACCTAGTGAAATAGAATCACACATTACATTTCACTAATACTATACTTTTCATACAACTTATACATCACATGAACACAAAATGTATCTATATATCAACATATACTTATATAGGTATATATTATTTCATCAACCAACACACTACCAGTGTGTATTTTAACAGAATTCATATAAACACACAAGTTGTGTTTTATACACCACTTAATTCAACTATCATCAAATACATATATCATACATTACTCCCTTGAGCAACTCCTAAATATATGTACACGGTTTCGATTCTTTCCACATTCACATATCCAAATGTAAATGTTTCTATTTTTTCCCCTTGCACCAACACAGTGCCTCTACCCAGTTTTATTAATTTAATTGACCACTTACATGACCATTCATACTTAGTCATGTAAACAATTAAAACACATAATCACTGTTTACAAATGTAACACATATTCATGTGAACATTTCAACTTTACAATTATAATAACCACACTAACAATAACAACAACAACAGCATCAATAAGTGGTACTGATTACTACAACATACACATTAACAACTAGCAACTTAGCTAACAACTATATATTTCTTTAGCTATCAACTTGCTGTGAATTTTCACTTTTGCAGCTAGTTAATTACCACCTTACAACTTGTAATTATAAACACGACTAGGTTATATGAAACTCTTTACTTGACAGAAATCTACAATCATCTAACCATCAACAAGTAAGAAAATCAGTAAGCAATAGGTAGAGGTCAATTTATTTTATTGTTACAACCAGTTTCATATAATCAACTAGCACCCTTTCACAACAACTTGGATGCTAACTCAACACCTGTTAATACCAAACATCATCATTGGTATCTCAACAACACAAGGTGCTGACATTAGTCATCTATTCAACAATATTAACACAATATTATTCATATTCAACTTACCTCTACTTTGCTTAAATCAACTTTTAACTCATACTATTGACAATGCATCACACACACATCAAATGTGCTATAGATATCACATTAGCAACAACAATTTAGTGGTTTATTACTCTTTCATATTAGTCCATCATTGACTATTTATCAATTACAGGTCAACATATCTTACCTGTGATTTTAAAACCACTTAACTTTATATGGTACTTAGTAACCTCAACAACTCTATGTGAAATGGCATAATATAAATACGTTGGCCGGACGTCGTCATATTATGTCAGTCACACTTTATTCTCAGGTCACTTCATACCATTTATCTCATAAATAATTATCTTTACTCTCACATATTGCTCAACAGTAATATCAACACTTTACACAATTACAACAACCTGTAATAGCAAATATATTCCCAATTTTTAACTTGCTACTATTTTCAACTTAACACTTTTAATATGAACTACTCATATTATCATGTATATATATTAACCATATAAACATACTACACCAATGTCTGACACGAATATCTCAAGCAACTTCTTTATTACCCAATTCAATATCAAGGATTATTTATATAACTTAATACTTATAGTACATTTAGTACTAAACAATTCATCAATATTATGTATAATATTCAACACATAATAGTCGATCTATATACCTTTAATCAAATCACAATTGAGTATTTCATGCTTAACTATTACATCAATATAAGCTCCTATGCTTATTTCGTAATTTCTTAAAACGCTTAATTCAACATTCTCTATTTCTCTATATGATTCAATACTTTATCATATTTCAATTTATCCACATAATATGATCCACATAATCCCATAATCAATGTTTACTAACCCTAGTTAACAATAGTCATCAATACCATATACTGGCATACTTTGTAGTTAAGTAAACCGCCTACAACCGACTCATACACAATGAACCATATAGACCTCTTAAAACAAGTTTTAATATTGCATATAATCACAGGAATGATCTCTGGGCTCAATAAAACAAAAGCCCAATACAAAACGTAAGCTAAAAGTTCAAAATAAGGTTCGAAAAACAATAAAACGCGATTTTCGGGCCCCAAACGACCCCGAAGTGCCGAAAACTGACAGGGCTCATGGCAACGCGATGATCTTTGACCGTTGGGCCGTTTTTGAGTGGACATGTAAATTTCGTCTAAATCGGACACAGAAATTTTCTAACGGAAATTCTACGTTGAACGTTACGACGAACGTCGAAATTTGCAAATTTTCATATTAAATTCACTTAATATAACAGATAACACAAGAAAAGTCTCAAAACACGGGAATACGTTCGTATTCAAGGGAATATGTCCGTATTCATGGGAATCCGCCCGGATTCCGGGGAATCCGCCCGGATTGAAGGGAATACGCCCGGATTCCGGGGAATCCGCCGTATTCATGGCCAAGTTTTGGGACAGAACCATTTTTAAGGAATCCGGTCAAGGAATCCGCCCGGATTCATGGGAATCCGTACGGATTTAAGGGAATACGTCCGGATTCAGTATGCTGCAGCAACTCAGAAATTTTAGTGCAAAAACACGAAATTTAAATGCGCATATCTCCTAAACCGTAAAGAGTTAGACTCTGAAATTTTGCAGGCACCTCCACTATGCCAAAATACAACTTTCCCTTTTTACACTTTTTCAATTTTCACATTTTACGAGAAAACGGACGTGTAACTCATTTTAGGCCATTTCCGACCATTTTAGTGGACACGCCATATTCCAAATGGCTTACTTTCTGACTTCCACTCTTTGCCAACATGTTTCTACATATATTTGGGACGTGCGGGTACCTTCATCACCTATATATACACATCATATCATGTTTTGACTCATTGACCCGTTTAGGGGTCCAATTGGGCATTTTTTAAGAAAATAACCACATTGACTACCCAAATCATTTTCATCACCTTTTACTACTAACTTTATGACTTAAAGTCACTTTAACATTCTTCTTAATCAGACCACTACACATTTTAACCTTTTAACCATCAAGTGACCAATTTGGGCACTTTAACAACCCATTTGGGTTTCAACCAATATGTTCACAAATTTAACACCCATTTTACACTTCTTTGACTTTACCAAGTCAAACAACTTCACTTCCAATATCGGTGTCATATTATAACTTTGAAACACCAAATTCACATAAAATCATCAAATTCACAACAATTACAACAAGTATTCAACCATGACTTTTCACAACTTGTCAATACATATAAGTTTGGTTGACCACTTCGACTTCATTGCTTTTCTACTTTTAGTATATAGATCATAATTCAACTACAATCATGATCATTATTAATCATATTAACACATAAACATCTTGCCACCTTCATCACTTTATGACATAGTAAATTCCAAATTCGACTATACTAATTTCAACTTTGACTTTTCTGTGTCAAACATACAATTCCCAATCAATGGACACTTTCTCATTTAAACAACAACAAGACTCCAAATTACCTCGATTGAGATATTTCAACAATCTCATTTCACTACATGGAGTCATATCAACTTTGCTAATCCTATTACTTCCAAAATTATTATTTCACAATAGCTAGTAATCCCACATAATAATTCATACAACCAATTTCCTATTTTAATTTCATGTTGTAGACACAATTAATTCCACATAATAGCACTATTACAACTTATTCAACAATGTGTCTACTCAATTCAACAATATATTACACCTTTCTATGATGTTAAACATCTAATTTAGTATCTCCTCATCAGATTTACAAGCAACTATTATCAATGATTCATCACTGAGAAATCATAGCAGTTTGATCCAATTTACTCTTCTAATAATCATATCATGGCAATCAAACAATTCAAGCTTATTTAAATACACTAAGCTTATCGAAAAGTACCTGATACATTTAGGCCCACGAGTATTGAGGAATCATTGAGAATACCCTTCGGTTTCTCACATTCCTCCGTCTCTGCAACAAAACAACACTTTTGCAACATGTTATAGGTTAGTACATTTTCAACAACTAATTTCTCATGCAAATATTAATCCCGCACTCCCAGGAATGTTTGACTTAACACTACCATAGATTTGGGATTGAACACATTGCAATGTCCAATTCACCCAAACCTATGCTCTGATACCAACTTATAACACCCCTCATTTATAATCATTTAAATATAGTAATTCGGAAGCATAAGTCCAAATAGATAGTAATACTTTACATCATTTTATCAACTTATAAAATCCAACCCTTTTCAAAACATAATTTCACAACAGATGTGTTATATAAAACGTGGTAAAACATTATTTTATACAAATCAAATATCAGAGTAACGCTTCACGGTCAAACATTCCTTCTAGTCCAACTTCTTGCTCACCCAAATATATCAATAACCTGCAAGAAGTGTTATGTGGGGAATTAGCATAAAGCTAAGTGAGTAGATAACTAATCAACAGGCAAACTTAGTTCAACAACTTTGCATACAACAATTAACACATAACCAACAAGGTAGACAATACCGCCATTTAGCAAAGCAACAGGGCAACTGTTCAACTGGTCAACTTATCATCAAAGCAACTATTCAACAAGCAACTGACTTCATAATGAGGCATCGGTGGCTCTGGGGATAACCATAATACCCGGGAGGCTCCCCAAGAACACTTACCCAACCATATCCGTATGGCCATAACGGACGAGACCGATAGCTAGTGGTTATTCTCAACTAACACATGAGGTGTGTTAAACCTTGAATAACCGACTAGCCCAACCAACAGTTCAACAACTCGTTGACCTCATTAACAACTGATGCCCGAAGGCCAACAACAAGTCCAGTGATCACATAATCAACAAATCACATATTCATCAGGTCAACATTATTATATCAACCATATTATTACTAACTATAATAATCATCATGGCAACTACAATAGTAATAATATGTTACTTGTTGTAACCAAACTCGTTACAACCAAGTTATACTGAGGATTAGAGATCCACTCACCGACCACCTCAGGCATCCACTCAGTAGTCTAATATCACTGAGTCTTCTGCACATCTGAATTTACAACAGAATACACAAGTTAGTCACTTGTCTCAAGATTATGCAATAATCCAAATTATTCAACTTCATATCAACTAACCCAATCATCACTATTATCAATAAGCTAACACCTTTAATAAGTATAAACTTCATAGTCACTAATCACAATCATATTATCAATGTAATTCAAGCTCACTTATCAAATTATAATTTTACTTTCTACTTATCAATCAAGTGTTCTTATGAGTAAACTACACCCAATACACCATATAACCCATTAAGATCATAATGATCATTGTAACCTCATGAACACTTAATTAAGTTCTAGCTTAACTTATGTTAATCATCATTAATAATCAACTATTATCAATTATTCACTAATAACATCAACTTAAAACATTGATTCTTCCAGAATCAACTAAACCCACAATCATCAATAATGATCATATATCAACTTCACCCTTTTTAGTTTAAAGATTACCTTAAGGTCATGATTTCATTATCAACTAATCATTCTAAAATGACTACAAACTATAATTCATATATACACAACTAAACCCATTACTTGCTCTATATATATTCATATCAAATTCTTCATTTATAGCTTAGGGTTTAACATGTAATCAAGGAATACTCATCAACTAGTAACTATATGATCATTGCAAGCCCCACTTTCATAATAATTCAACTAATTCAATCAAATACCCAAAACCCAATTTCTAGGGTTTATATATATATCAAGAATTATCAATTACAACATGTTTATAATGAAGATGGATGATTAATACATGTTATTGAAGCTTAACTAACCTTAATTTACTCTTTTAAAACCCTAATTTCGGATTTTGATCAATAACCCACAAAACCCCAAATTTAAGTTTATGAAAAAGCAAGAACACATCATTATACCTTGTTTATATGAAGATGAAAGCATGAATCCAAGATAAGAAGCTTCAATTTATTGTTAGAGAGTGATTTCATCAATTGATTTAGGGTTTCTAATGTTTTGGTAGATACGTACATATGTGTGTATATAGATATATGGTGGAAACAATGAACCGACTCAAATATATGAGTCTGTCATCTAATTGCCTAACTTTCTTTATCCGTACTTATCATTGTCTGGAACTTAAAAATCATTTGCGAGGGAACACTATTTTATTTTACCGTCAACTAAATAAAATTAAAACAATCAATAATTTATTAGTCACAACAAATTATTCGACTATTATCACTATTTATTTCAAATAATACAACACACCTATTTTCTGACACACTTAATAATAATTCACAGTCAAGAAATATTAAATACTACTAGACCCGAGAACTGGGTGTTACAATAAGTGTCGCTACCATATAACGTTCGGCAGAAACCATACGACACTTACATAGTGACGCTAGAACAAATATACCGACACTTCCTTAGTGTCGCTATCATCGGTAGAAACTTATAACTTTCAGTAGAAACGAATGACGTCCGGTTACTACGGATGACGTCACTGACCCTCATACCGTCACTTCATCAGTGACGCATACATGTATATACCGACACTTGTCAAGTGTCGCCCCATGAACTGATTTACTTCCTTATACCGACACTTCTTCAGTGGCGCATAAATACGTATACCGACACTTACCTAGTGTCGCCCTGATATCAAATTGTTCACTTACACCGTCACTCTATTAGTGACGCACCCTATTAAATACCGACACTACTTAAGTGTCGCATACATATTGAAACAGATAACATAACACGACACTACCTAAGTGTCACATGATACACAGAAGTGACGCATACAAGTGACGCTATAACAGGCTGATTGAAACTTACATTTTATACAAGTATGGAATATACTTAAAACGTAAACGTACTTTACTCGACGTTACTTATACACGAAAATACTATACTTTTGAGAGTATACAACGATACTTGAATACGTACAAGACTATACGAAACAAAACGTGAGATTTCACTCACACACGCGTACGAGTTTTCACTCGGAAATACTTAGGAGATTACACTCCAGCGAACTTACACTTGTACACTACATGGGATTACATCTGATACGAACTTGCAAGTTCACTCACTAGTTACGTGCTGGATTACACGTTAACTGATACGAACATACATACGAATACTTACGAGGTTTCACTCGTACCCTTTGGGGACTAAGCCCATTGGAAATTACACAAACGATACATGTTGTTATACAAACAAACGATCATACGAGTATACTTTACAACTGTATCACCACTATGAAATACATAATAATAATGGATGGAATTATTATTATACACCGATAACAAACGAACCGTACAACTTTTATACAAACTACGATTTACTAACGATTACAAACTTACAAACAAACTAATGGACATTAACTAGTTTGGGAACAACTAGCATGGATACTTTACAAGTATTCCATTTACTTACTGAACCTTATGCGTATTAGGACGCTAAGGGTTGCTAGTTCGGGAATACTACTTGCTTACTTACTGCATTGTCTGCCAGACTCAGGTGAGTCTCACAGCCCCTACTTTACTGTTTTATACTCAGGGGTGAGATGCATTACTGTTTTACATGAACACACAAAACTTACTTGCTGCCATGATTTACTTGCTGTACGAGATTAACGATACGCCAATTGCATGAGTTTACGACTAATCCAATGAAATCCTCCTGAATCATAGTTGTTAGTTATGTGATAAGCGCGAGTTTTAGTATATGGATCCATATGGGACTGACAATCCCCGCCCGGGGTAGCACGCACTACCACGATCCGTTCCTGTAGAAACGGGCGTTTCTTACTCGTTCCGTATGAATGTTTTGGATTACATTCATGAGGGGGGTACCGATATTACTGTACGTTAAGCTTCAACTATGGTGGCTCATGGCAAGGGTATCAAACGGTTTGCATGACTTGCAACCACCCACTTATTAAAACTTAAGTAATCGATGAACATAACCTGTGATCGTTACTTACTGGCTGGCTATGATTTACAAATACTACTTGTGTGTTCAAACTGTTTACTTACTTACAAACCTGTGAGATTCACCAACCTTTTGGTTGACCGTTTTAGTAATGCTTCTCAGGTACACAACATCAGTAGGGATGCCCAGCAGGATAAGCTTACTTAGCTCGAGTCGCATGCATTACAAGCTTGGAGATTTTATTACATTACTTTTGTACTAGTTGTTATGTATTAGAATCTCTAGGAAATTACTTGAACTCGAGCTTGTATTTTGAAACTACTTATGTATTAATGTAATAACTTTTCGAACGTCTCATTTAGAGTCGTTCACTGTATCCTTTGTGCTTGTGATTATTGATTAGTAACACCCAAAACATCGCTTCCGCAAACTGTTAAATTTGGGGGTGTTACAGATTGGTATCAGAGCCTAAGGTTATAGTGAACTAGGTTGCATTTAGTGGGCCTAGACTATGACCGTTAGGCAGTATTCCTCATTAGGTATAACTGGTTCAGGAATTACAGCATACAAGTTTAATTTAACATAGCCTGATCAACTATGTACAATTAAATGAAGATGATGTGAGTTCTGAAAGGGGTTATGTTGAACCGGAATGCATTAGCTGACTCTGACCTCGAGAGAACCGGGACTTTTACTTGATTGTGCTAGACACACACTAGGCGGTTATGTGATATATGTATATATATACATAGGCCTCTTTCCCCGATACGATACTCTCTCGACTACTACGAAATTTATATTCCTTAAAATTTCATCGAACAAACGACAACTCGATTCTCGTCATTCTGTCCTTATTTAACTTTTATGAATTCACGAAAACCACACACGATACCGACATACGTCCGAAGATCTCCACACCATTATAACCGACAACCGTAGTTACTCGAACGTTCTTCGATATGAAGATCGAGACCTTGTTTTCATTTACTATCCCTACCAAATTCGACGTTTATAACATTCTACAACGTACCCCACCGTACCGTTAGGCGTAACCTAATAAAACCATTTTCAACTCAAATTTTTTTCGCTAGACTTCAAATTATACAACCGACTTTTACTATCAAAATTTTATAACAAATATATTTCTATCAAACATGTTACAAAATTTCTTACAAAATGTTTTATAAAATTTTCAAAAATTTCGAAACTGTATAAACTTATTTATAACCCACAAACTTTGAACAAATTTCAACCGTTGACGAAATTTCATTAAACTTACTAAATCATCACCGTCATAATTCTTATTCAAATCCTCACATGTTCTTTATTATTGTTTCAAGGAACATGCCTCCTCGACGTCAAATCACTCTTACTGAAGCCGAAGTAGCGGGTATTATTGCCCGTAGTGTGGCTCAAGCTCTAGCTACCCGAACTTCAGCCCCTGGTAGCGAAGATACTGCTAACACTGGACCACAACCCAAAACCTGCACCTACAAGGATTTCCATAACTGCAAACCCTTGACCTTTCAAGGTACTGAAGGAGCAATCGGTTTGATACGTTGGACCGAGAAAATCGAATCAGTGTTCCTCATCTGCAACTGCAAGGAAGAGGATAAAGTTAAGTTCGCCGCCAGTACCTTCTCAGACACCGCCCTTACCTGGTGGAATACTTATGCGCAAACTGTGAGCGTTGCCAATGCTTACAAACTACAGTGGGATGAACTGAAGAATATGCTGAGGGGCGAGTACTGCCCAAGAGATGAGCTGAAACAACTAGAGATAGAATTCTGGAATCACAAGATGCAGGGTGACGACATCACCGGTTACACCAACCGTTTTCACCAACTGGCACTTTTGTGCCCATCCATGGTTGATCCTGAGTACAAAAGGATCGAAAAGTACGTTGATGGACTTCCCGAGCGACTTCAAGACTTAGTTACTTCGTCCAAACCGGGAACCATTCAGAGCGCCATTCGTATGGCTCATGAGTTAACGGCCAATTCTGTCCGCCGTGGCTCGACTTCAACCCCGTCTGCGAATAACAAACGTAAATGGGAAGTAACTCCCCACTCATCCAACCCGACTTCTGACAAAAAGCCTGCAACAGTCAATGCCAATGACTCAAAGGCTTACAAGGGGAGCAAGCCTTACTGCTCCAAATGTAGTCGTCATCATAACGGCTCCTGTCCCTGTACTAAATGCAAGAAATTCGGGCACCTGGCCCAAGACTGTCGAACCAACCCCACTGGTACTGATGCTCCTGCACCCAAAACCTGCTATGAGTGCAATGGTACCGGGCATTTCAGGAAGGATTGCCCAAAACTGAAAACCCGAACCAACTACACGAAGAGTAGAGCTTACGTAATTAACGCTAGGGAGGATGACCCAAATCCGAGACTCTGTGATTTACTTAACCCGGGTACGCTCATTCTTTGATTTTCCGAGACTGTTTCCATAAATCTCTCGCTTAATAATTTTGTGTAACTGTCTATTATTCTGTGTGTTTTCTTTGATCCTAAGTACCCAATAGGATTAGGAAACAATCGACTATATGAATTCCGAACATATAACTTGTACTACACTTGGACTACCAATAACAAACTCTCTTCCCAAATATCTCACACTGGTTGAGACCGGGAACTTGTATATTATTCGTTATTTTAAACAAGTCATCCAATAGAACTTCACTTACTAGTAACAATTCTTAAATAGAATAATTATTTCGTAGGAAATGACAACTCACTCCGTCAACAACCCTACCTTGGATGATGAACTGCTCAGTAAGGAACCAATGATGTTTCCTTACCTCCTCGAACTTGAGTGTGATACCGAACCTTTCGTTGAATCAGCAACAGCACCTGCTTCTCCTGTTGCTCTAACTGCTGCAAAAACACCAGATGATGTAACCTTGGCTACTGAATCAGTCAGCCACCTCAACCAAACTATTGATTCGCTGCGAAAACAACTGACTGAAGCACGGGAAGACATTGATGACCTACGACGGATTGCTTTCCAAAATGACATATGTATGCGTGAGTACGAGCTACGTTTGATAGCTTTAGAAAACCCTACTTTACTACCAACTTCACAAACTACTCCTACTAAAAAGGATGACAACACTGACTGTAACCCTCCTCCAGCAAAAAGGGTGAAGGTTTACTTGGGAAATAAACCTTACTGTGTTCGATGCACTCGACATCACGACAAACCATGTACCATACCCACCGGTCAATGCAAATCCTACCCTAAAAGTACGAACCCTCCCAAGGCGAAACTCTGCTTCAACTGTGGGAGTGCTGGCCATCTCAAGGCCCAATGCTCACTACCTCCAGGCAACAAAAATTAGGGTACGTTACCACCTGACGATTTCTTGATTACAAACACTGTAGGACCTACCCTACCACTGTAGGCTACTAGTACACATTGTAGCTACCTGACTAGAATCGAACTACCGATTACTACTTCGAACAAATTTCGGGACGAAATTTTATTAACAAGGGGAGAATGTAACAACCCCAAAATTTGGACCAATTTAAAATTTTCCTAATTACGTGTTTATTACTTGTATTTAATATGAAATAGGATTAAATACATTACTTACTTATATATATATATATATATATGGATGGAATATATGTATATATACGCGTATACGATTCGTACAAATATCGTATAAAACAACAACTGTACAAACTTGCGTACACTGGTAAAACGATCATTAAATAATGTAAAATTATTTAATTACTTTGATTATTACTTTATATTATGTTTATAATATAACGGAAAACGTACGTTTTAATTAAAACGTCACCGAACTCTCCGAAACTCGACCAACCGACAAAACAAAACAAAGTTATGTTTTATAACTTGAAAACTAGTATTTTGGTAAAATACTACAACTTAATTATTGAGTAATAATTCGTAATTTAAAATGTATATTCAATCGCGTATAAAACTATTTTTACGTTTAAACGATCGGGGAAACGAACACCGCACGGAGCGCAAACACGGAGGAGCAAAAAGTGGTGAGACCACACCATGGTGGCCCCACCAAAACCGGCCAAGGTGAGGGGGCATTAAGCCCTCACCCCTTTCTCCACTTACACACACAAAACACAAACCATACCCCATCATTTCTCTCCCTCTCTCTCTCCCAATCGGCTCTCTCACTCTCTCTCTCTAAAACCGACACTAAACCACCCTAAAAACACCATTAAAACACCTCGGAGGTCCATACCCGTTTGGAGAAAAGCGATCACGAGAACGAGGGCTACAATCGTATCTTTTAGGATTTTCGTTTCGACAACTTGGTAAGTTTTCCGGCGACCCGAAACTTTTCCGATTACTTTTATTTTGCTAGATTATTGTTCCCCTAGCTAAATGATGTCCAAATGTGTAACTTAAACTCGTTTTTGAACACTTTTATGAAAATGTCGGTTTTGGTCATTTTAAATAAAACGACACCTCGAACATTAAAAACGACATCCAACAATTTTTATGAACTCTACATAACATAATATAACTTGTGTAAAAGTTTCATCTTGAACGGAACTCGTTAGACACGTTTTCGACACGAATCAAAATCTGACCAGAGGTAAGTTTCGCATGGCTCACGCCAGTTATGCGACACTTTGCTTTAGTGACGCATAAGTCACGAACCGTCTATACGCGACACTTCGTTAGTGCCGCTAAAATATTATACCGTCACTTCTATAGTGAAGCAGTCTTAACACTTTCGGCAGAAACAACAAGACACTACATAAGTGTCGCTACCATATAACGTTCGGCAGAAACCATACGACACTTACATAGTGACGCTAGAACAAATATACCGACACTTCCTTAGTGTCGCTATCATCGGTAGAAACTTATAACTTTAAGTAGAAACGAATGACGTCCGGTTACTACGGATGACGTCACTGACCCTCATACCGTCACTTCATCAGTGATGCATACGTGTATATACCGACACTTGTCAAGTGTCGCCCCATGAACTGATTTACTTCCTTATACCGACACTTCTTCAGTGGCGCATAAATACGTATACCGACACTTACCTAGTGTCGCCCTGATATCAAATTGTTCACTTACACCGTCACTCTATTAGTGACGCACCCTATTAAATACCGACACTACTTAAGTGTCGCATACATATTGAAACAGATAACATAACACGACACTACCTAAGTGTCGCATGATACACAGAAGTGACGCATACAAGTGACGCTATAACAGGCTGATTGAAACTTACATTTTATACAAGTATGGAATATACTTAAAACGTAAACGTACTTTACTCGACGTTACTTATACACGAAAATACTATACTTTTGAGAGTATACAACGATACTTGAATACGTACAAGACTATACGAAACAAAACGTGAGATTTCACTCACACACGCGTACGAGTTTTCACTCGGAAATACTTAGGAGATTACACTCCAGCGAACTTACACTTGTACACTACACGGGATTACATCTGATACGAACTTGCAAGTTCACTCACTAGTTACGTGCTGGATTACACGTTAACTGATACGAACATACATACGAATACTTACGAGGTTTCACTCGTACCCTTTGGGGACTAAGCCCATTGGAACGTACACAAACGATACATGTTGTTATACAAACAAACGATCATACGAGTATACTTTACAACTGTATCACCACTATGAAATACATAATAATAATGGATGGAATTATTATTATACACCGATAACAAACGAACCGTACAACTTTTATACAAACTACGATTTACTAACGATTACAAACTTACAAACAAACTAATGGACATTAACTAGTTTGGGAACAACTAGCATGGATACTTTACAAGTATTCCATTTACTTACTGAACCTTATGCGTATTAGGACGCTAAGGGTTGCTAGTTCGGGAATACTACTTGCTTACTTACTGCATTGTCTGCCAGACTCAGGTGAGTCTCACAGCCCCTACTTTACTGTTTTATACTCAGGGGTGAGATGCATTACTGTTTTACATGAACACACAAAACTTACTTGCTGCCATGATTTACTTGCTGTACGAGATTAACGATACGCCAATTGCATGAGTTTACGACTAATCCAATGAAATCCTCCTGAATCATAGTTGTTAGTTATGTGATAAGCGCGAGTTTTAGTATATGGATCCATATGGGACTGACAATCCCCGCCCGGGGTAGCACGCACTACCACGAACCGTTCCTGTAGAAACGGGCGTTTCTTACTCGTTCCGTATGAATGTTTTGGATTACATTCATGAGGGGGTACCGATATTACTGTACGTTAAGCTTCAACTATGGTGGCTCATGGCAAGGGTATCAAACGGTTTGCATGACTTGCAACCACCCACTTATTAAAACTTAAGTAATCGATGAACATAACCTGTGATCGTTACTTACTGGCTGGCTATGATTTACAAATACTACTTGTGTGTTCAAACTGTTTACTTACTTACAAACCTGTGAGATTCACCAACCTTTTGGTTGACCGTTTTAGTAATGCTTCTCAGGTACACAACATCAGTAGGGATGCCCAGCAGGATAAGCTTACTTAGCTCGAGTCGCATGCATTACAAGCTTGGAGATTTTATTACATTACTTTTGTACTAGTTGTTATGTATTAGAATCTCTAGGAAATTACTTGAACTCGAGCTTGTATTTTGAAACTACTTATGTATTAATGTAATAACTTTTCGAACGTCTCATTTAGAGTCGTTCACTGTATCCTTTGTGCTTGTGATTATTGATTAGTAACACCCAAAACATCGCTTCCGCAAACTGTTAAATTTGGGGGTGTTACAGTATTCTTCGTAGATATCTAATCACAATTATAACCGTCGCGTGTCATGGACACCTTTAGGTTACAAGTCTTCGGACATCAATACACGTCAAGCCAAATCAAGTTTAATTGTTTAAGCACTCAAGGCTCAGGTGAGTCTCATGACCCCTATTTTACTGCTTTTCAATCAGGGGTGTGATATTATTGCTCGTTTTGTTTTACAAGTTGAACGCAAGTACAAATCAAATCAAATACTACATGAGTTTCAAGCTAATCAATTTAAAGCCCTCCATAGCATAGTCTGGTAATACGTAGTAGCGTGAATGTTTGTATATGATATCATATAGGATTGACAATCCTCATTCGGGTTAGCACGCACTAACTGGTCAAACGGATGTATTAGCATTTGGGAAGACGAGTGTAGATTAGGCACTCGTAGGAGGCAACCTCAGTTGGGTTTCCTTAATTGGACCTGACAACTCAAGTTAAGCTCATACTATGTGCTCATGGCTGTATAACTTTTATTTTGCTTAATTGCATTTTAAATTCAATTATTAAATGTTGCGGTTCATACAAATATATGTGTTGACATACAAACCTGTGAGCTCACCAGCGTTTCGCAGACCAATTTTAGCATGTATCACAGGTGACCAGCAGTAGGTTGGACTGCTCAAGTAAGGATCAATTAGCTCGAGTCATCATGCAAACAATCAGAGATTTAGCTGCATTATTATATTTTGTATAGATTAATTATGTACTTAAATCTCACAATTTCGAGCTGAGCTAATGTAAACAATATTTTGATGTAAACTTTGTTTTTATCAATACGAGTTAAAACGACGCATATTGTGGTCATTCATTATATATCTTTGTGCTGTGATTATTGATTCGTAACACCCAAATCGTGCTTCCGCTAAACAATAAATTTGGGGGTGTTACACCACCCCTTTCCAGGGTGATACTTTGAGCAGGACTTTGTCTCCTACTTGAAACTCAAGAGGTTTACGACGGTTATCAGCGTAACTCTTTTGTCTATCTCGTGCCGTTTTTAATCATTGGAGTACTTGAGTTATCTTATCGGTGGTTTCCTAGACAATCTCAGGTCCAGATAGTTCTCTGGCACCCAACTCTGCCCAACAGAGTGGTGATCGGCACTTGCGTCCATACAACGCCTCAAATGGTGCCATCTGTATGCTGGTGTGATAAATATTGTTATAAGAGAATTCGGCTAGAGGTAGATGAGTATCCCAGTTACCTCCAAAATCTATCACACATGCTCGCAACAAATCTTCGAGCGTTTGTATTATTCGTTCGCTTTGGTCGTCTGTTTGCGGATGGTAGGCAGTACTCATATCGAGTCGAGTACCCAGTTCCTGTTGTAGGGTTTGCCAAAAGCGAGATGTAAATCTGGCATCTCTATCAGAGATGATAGATAGTGGCACACCATGTCGGGTAACGATCTCTTTTAGATAGATTCTAGTCAGTTTCTCCATCCTGTCCGTTTCCTTGATGGCAAGAAAGTGGACTGATTTTGTTAGTCGATCGACAATCACCCATATAGTATCTGCTCCAGTTGTCGTCTTAGGTAACTTCGTAATGAAGTCCATCGTTATCTGTTCCTATTTCCATTTGGGCAATTCAGGCTGTTGCAATAGCCCAGACGGTTTTTGGTATTCAACCTTGACCTTTGAACATGTCAGGCATTTACTAACGTATGTAGCAATATCTCGTTTCATGCCAGGCCACCAATAGAAATCCTTCAGATCGTGATACATCTTATCTGCACCAGGATGTATCAAGTAATTGGACATTTGAGCTTCGTCCAATATCAAACTGCGCAATTCGTCCGCACATGGAACCCAAACTCGGTTCATAAAGTATAACACTCTGTTGTCCTTGGTTTCAAGTTGGTTCTCCATCCCTTTAAGGAATTCATCCTTCAGACGTTCAGGAGTGAAGGCTATTTGTTGTGCGTCCCGAATTTGTGAAATGAGGTCCGAGTGGATTGTCAAACCCAGAGCTCGGACTCGACGAGGTTTAATTCGTTCCTTACGACTCAGGGCATCTGCTACTACATTAGCTTTACCAGGGTGATATTTAATTTCACAGTCGTAGTCGTTTAACAGTTCAACCCAACGTCTTTGTCTCATATTGAGCTCTTTTTGGTCGAATATGTGCTGGAGGCTTTTGTGGTAAGCGAAGATCGTACACTTTGTACCTTATAGGTAGTGTCTCCAAATCTTCAGTGTAAAAACGACTGCTCCCAAATCTAAGTCATGAGTCGTATAGTTTTTCTCATGCACCTTCAGTTGGCGAGATGCATAAGCAATTACTTTTTCATTTTGCATTAGGACACAACCCAATCCCTGATGCGAAGCATCACAGTAGACAACAAAGTTTTCTGCTCCTTCGGGTAGTGATAGGATTGGCGCGGTGCTCAGTTTCTGATTCAGCAACTGGAAGGCGCTTTCTTGCTTCTCGCCCCAGTCAAATTTCTTGTTCTTCTGAGTTAAAGCGGTAAGTGGCTGGGCTATTTTTGAAAAGTTTTTAATAAATCGACGGTAATAGCCAGCTAGACCAAGAAATTGTCGTATTTCGGATGGGGTTTTCGGGGCTTCCCAATTTTTGATTGCCTCAATTTTGGATAGGTCCACATGAATTCCTGAAACATCCCGAAATTTATGACATTTTTTTTTTGACTGAATCATAATTGTCCCACTGAATATACATAACTTTATAACTTGCAAAATATAACTCATTTTAAATATTGGACAGTATTCAAATTTGATAATGGTTACAACTAGTACCTTTAAAACTAATAGAGTCCGGTCCTTTTTAAAACTAATAGAGTCCGGTGTATAAGAGACATCCGATCCCTTTCTTTTGAATAGAGTCCGGTCATGTACTAAACAACCGGACCCAAAGATACAAATAGAGTCCACCTAAACAACTGGACCCTAAAGTCACATATAGAGTCCGGTTAAATACCTGGACCCTAAAGTACTATTTCTGGACTCAAAACAAAATTCTGCATAAAATATGCCACTACCCGCCGGGTAGTCCCAGTACCCGCCGGGTACTCATCTTAAACAATGTAACACCTCGCAAATTTGAACACGATTAATAACATTAATCACTTGCATTATTAGGCTAATTCCCTACTTGAGTGAATTCACAACACATTTTAGAGGTAAGTCTAGCATAGCCCAACTAGTTAGTACGCGTAGTATTACGTATTCGTAATTAGTTGTAATTACGTACAGAACAATTTGAAAACAAACGCGACAAAAATGTACGACTGTTGGTGAACAAAATTATTTAATAAAACGAAATTATTAAATAACGTAGTAACTAATAAATATTTTGTCAAAAATATTTACCAATTTATTTTATAACGCAAAACGTCAAAACGTATAATTAAAAATCAAACAAAGTTTGAAATTTATAAAATTTATAAATTTGGTTCCATAAAAAGAGCCTAATTAAATATAATGAAATATGTAATTTAAAAATACATTAGTTGAAATACCGTAACATTTAATGGTCGGGTAAACAAACACGGAGCGCAAACACGGAGGCGAAAAAGGGGACAAAACCCCCTCCCCACCACACTTTTCTTTCATTCTCATCTCATCTCTCTCTCTCTCCTCTTTTCTTTTCTCCTCCTTCTCTCTAAACTCACCCACAAACCACACAAATCACATAAAAACTACACTAAAACGACGCCGAATCACATAGCTCCTTTGGAATAAAACGATCACGAGTTCCCGATCTACACTTCTACCTTTTCGGATTTCAAATCCGACACTCGTAAGTTTCCGACAAATCCCGCAAATCTTTAGATTTCAAAGTTATAATTGCTACTTAGTGTTTAATATACTTAGATTTACATGTTTTAGTGTTTTATACAACCGAAAACGTCCGAAATCGACCCAAAACTCGTTATTTTCTCGCTGTTCGTCGAACAGGCGACTACGTCGCATTGGGACCGAAAACAGTACTGCGACGTAGGCCTCTACGTCGCATTACCCTTCCTTACGTCGCACATAGCGACGCAGACCACTACGTCGCATTAAATTGCGAGCGTCGCCTATGCGACGCAACCCATGACGTCGCAAAACCTGAATGCAACGTAGACCCGTACGTCGCACCCTACGTCGCATAACCACCCAGCGTCGCACCTTACGTCGCTAAAAACAGAAAGTTTAAAAACTTGTTTTCACTAAGTGTCGAACTAACCGAAAACGCATATCTTTATACAAATTCGATTCACGAGCCTTACAAGCAATTTAAACATACTTGTTTTATCGAAATGTTGATTTCAAACTTTCACCAACGAGTCGTATACGTTTTCACAAACAACGAAATACAAACATAAACATTAAACGAACGATTTGGACGTGACTTGGTTGTACAAACACTAGCATGGATGATTAGTTTAGACATCCACATACTTATTAAATCTCGTACGTTTAGGACGTTAGGAGATTTCAGACCGTACTTGGGCTTAGGTTTGCTAGCACTCGCACAACTACTTAAACTCAACAGGTGAGTTCACAGCCCCTACTTTTACTGATTTAACTGCTTTTGAACAGGGGTGGAAAACATAGTCAACTATTTTACTTATTGCCATAAACTGCTTTTACTTATATGATTGTTTATCATACTTGTTTACTCGAACTATTAGAGTACTTTGAACTATTTAACTGTTGAACAAACTGGTGTTTGCGAATTAACATTTACATATTGACACACTGAACTAATGGGATAAATTATCGACAAACTGTTTTAACTAGACCGGAGAACGACCGGTACATATTTGTAACTTGTCGGAGAACGACCGACACTAACTTGGTATCTTACCGGAGAACGACCGGTACATTTGGTAACTTGTCGGAGAACGACCGACACAAACATAACTTTTAAACTTGTTTGGTATACCGGAGAACGACCGGTACTTTTGTGTAAAACGCTGGAGAACGACCAGCCACGTATTTTAGTGCCAGAGAACGACTGGCCAAGGGACGGGAGAACGACCCGTGCGTCTTGGATGGGAGAACGACCCATGCGTTTGTTGGACGGGAGAACGACCCGTGCGTTACTAGACCGGAGAACGACCGGTAAACTGTTTTTGTTGAACGGGAGAACGACCCGTGCGTATTTGACCGGAGAACGACCGGTACTGTGTATTTGTAACTCGCTGGAGAACGACCAGCACGTGTTTTAACTTGAACTTTGGGCGAACAACCCACAAAACTGGTATTTGGATAACATTCTACAAAACTTATACTCGACTATTATGGCAATACTATTTGTGAACATATTTGGATAACAACTGTGATACAAACTTGATTCAACTTGTGTAAACTTAAAACCTGTGAATTCACTCAACCTAGTTGTTGACTTTTACTATGTTTTTCAGGGAATTAGCTGCGCATATAAGAATCGCCAATACACATGGAGAACTAGGCGACCCTTGAAGTTAGGATGCCAACTTTTTGGAAACACATGGATTTCTTTAGTATAACTGAAATGCTTTAGTCATATTTCAGAAATCTACTTTTGTAAACTTATTACTTTTAACTTATACGATTCGAGGAATCGTAAACTTTGTAATTAATAACTTTTGGCATCTTATTATATATTGTTCTGTTGTAATCATAAGCTCTGATACGTATGCATGCTTTATTATTGTGACACCCCAGTACTTAAACTAAAACGCTTCCGCTAAACGAATTTTGGGGGTGTTACAAACAGCCGGGTAACACAACAAACAGCCGGGTGAATTACATTTTGTGGTAACAGAAGTAAGTTGAATATTTAGCCTTGGACTAGCCGCCGGTTTGGGTTTGGATCAGCCGGGTTCCAAAAGGACCCTCCGGTTGGAGGCTAAATCAGCCGGGTTCTGCTCAGTACAGCAGAAATCCAGGCCTGTTCTCCTTAATTGCCATTTTACCAAATTCAACTTCGCATAACTCAAAAACGACAAGTCCAGGAAAAATGAAATTTTGCAGGCACTTGTAATATGACAATACAATGCTTTCCCAATTTTCACTTTTCAAAAATTCACGTTTTATCGAGATTTAGACCGTTAATCAAATTTTAGCCATTTTCGACACTTTTTCACAACATATAAATTTCCAAACTACATAAGATCTGACTTCACTCTTTTGCCTACTTATTCAACTATACATATGGAATCTTTTTCAACAAAACACTTGACTTATCAATTACTTAATCAAATTTGATACTTTAGTCATTTGATGACCCATTTGGGCACCACCCGACCCATTTGGGTTTATAACCCACTTGACAACTACACTTCCACCAATTCTTATCTAATTGACACAACAACTTCAAAGTCAAATAATTACATTCATATTACTTCAACACTTACATGTTCATATATTCTTGACTTTCAAAATAACCTCAAACCATTACTTATAATCTTACATATTCTTCACTCTCACTTCATGATTTTACATATATATCAAAATGATGCCTTTAACTCATGAGTGAGACTTAAGTGTCAAAACAAGTTTCTTTAGGTTTTACAAAAAGGGGTGCATACGATATAGAGCATGATTAGAAGGGAAAAATACTTGTTACCAACTAGCAACATGCTCCACCATTATGTCCCAAGAGGCTTCTTTCCCAAATCTTGATTTCTTTCACTTGTATTACCTACAAAATATAAACTTAACACAATAAGCATATAGCTTAGCAAGTAAGGGATACTTCAACAAGTACTTAAACACTTTAACAAATTAAGGATCCTTAATCACTTTCACAAAGTTAATCACAAGGATTAACTACTTCCACAAGTGATACTAATGTCATTCCTTGGCTAACATCAATCAAATGACATAGAAATCACTACTTTAACAAAATCCCATTACTTACCTTGGATTTGCTTAAAGGAAACACTTGAATTAGCTTGAGCACTTTGATCACCTACACATATAGGCACATAACACAAAGATCACTTAACCACACAATTGATTCTTAACCTATTACATAGGTGTTAATTCACTAACACCACTTACTCCATCACTTAAATTATCACTTTCTTTCTTATGTTACTTTCATCGAATTCACATACTATGAGTATTTATTTAACAATAACTTCATCAATTAAGTTCAAGAATTACTTCAATGATATATGTAACACCCCCAAATTTAATGATTTGCGGAAGCATGCTTGGGTGTTACTAATCAATATACAAAGCACAAGATATTCAGTAAACGACCTCTAAATGAGACGTTGTAAAACGATTTCATATAAAGTAAGTATTTGAAAACTTAATGTTTTCGTATACAAAATGTAGTCCCCTAGAGTCCAAGCGTATAGCGGGAGATTCTATTACATAATCAACATGTACAAAAGATAATGCTGAGAATCTCCGTTAATGCAGTTTAGTGAAATCATGCGACTCTAGCTATGCCTGGAGAAAATCCTACTCCGTCTGGGTACCTGAGAATACATGCTAAAAGGGTCAACACGAATGTTGGTGAATCTCACTGGTTTGTAAATAATATCAGTTTTTAAACACAAGATTTCATCAGTAGTGCCCGCAGGCGTAAATCAAGTATTTGCAAATCTAGCAAATGTAAAGTAAATAAGTTATACCATTGCCATGAGGCTCATAATCGAAGCTTAACCCGTAAGTAATAATTTGCTCCCGTGACATGCTCGTAATTGAGCAAGCATAAGTGACGAATAATAGTCGCCCGTTTATACATAACGGTTCGTGGTAGCGCTACTACCCCGGGCGGGGAGGGTCATTTCCCTAATGGATCCATTAACTAGTGTTCGCGCTTAAGTACATAACTAACGATATATGATGGAGAGACTTCTGTAAATTGTAAATAACTCATGCAATTCCGTTTGGTATAGTAAGCAGTTTTTAGTACTTGTGTTCAAGGAAAATCAATAGCATGTATCTCCCCCAATAAGAAAAACAGTAAAAGTGGGGCCGTAAGACTCACCTGAGTCTAGTAAATATGTCTGGGAAATCAACAAGTAATGCGGATGTAAGTCCGTAAGTGGTTCTCCGAACCCTGCAACCTTCTGGCGTCCGAAACGCGTAAGGTTGTAAGTAAACAAGTAAATAAGTTGGTGTCTTAAAAGACCACCCATGCTAGTTGTCCACTCAACTAGGAAATGTCCAAGTGCTTGTTAGAAATTCGTTTGTAGTTTGAAAACAAGTATGGCCCGTTGGTGACAGTTTGTAATAATATTCCAAAAGTGCTATTATTATATGTATCGTTGAATCAAGTTTCGTTATTTGTAATTGTTTGACACTTAGTGCGAAAAGTATTTAAAACATCTAATGACGGGGGTCCGGGGGCAGCGCCCCTGCTAGCGGGGTCCAAGGGGCGGCAGCCCCTGGCGGGGTCCAAGGGGCAGAGCCCCTGGTTGGGGTCGAGCTGCCAAGTCTGCTTGGAAAATTAGTGCTTTTATTACCGAATTTGGGTTCGAAAAACAAAGTGGGCTGCGAACCGAGCTGGGAGAACTCGACTCGCAGGCCAACTCGACTCGCAGGTCAACTCGACTCGCAGGTCAACTCGACTCGCAGGTCAACTCGACTCGCGGGTCAGTTCGGTTCACAGGTGATTCCGATTCGCAGGATGGCTTCGCGAGTCGAATCTCGACTCGCCTCGTTGGACGAACAATCTCGACTCGCGAGACGGGCTGTTCGCATAAAAACTCTAAAAATCGGCTTTTTAAGTTGGTTTTTGGACATAAACTCGTTGGGGAAACGTTCTAGCATGTAGATAAAAGTGTTACAAGTGATTTAAAAGGGGTTTTTACGTTTATTACCTCAAAAATGAAAACGAAGAAGATGGAGAGGTAGAGCTCGTGATGGTGATCCTCGTGCTAGTCCCGGATGATGATGATGAACGATGGTGGTGGTGGTAGCAGCAGCTGCTGCTGCCGTTTTAGAGTGAGAGAGAGAGGGTGAGAGAGAAAAGAGTGGTAGAGAGAGAAAGAGGTGGTGGTAAATGAGGTGAAATCAAAAGAAAATGGGGTTTTAAGGAGGTGGGTCGATTGGGTTGGGTCCGCGGGTCAGGGTCGACCCGTTTAGGTCTCGGCTCGCAGGTTTGTGTTTCAAATTTTATATCACGAGTCGTAGTCGGTTAAGTCCCGTAGTTACTTAAATGTTGTTTCGCGTTATATGATAAAGTGTATCTGTAATCTTTTAACCGAGGTATTTTACCAAAATACTTCGTAATAAGTTATAAAAATATAATTTGCACTATTTTCCCTTGTTGGGCAAGTCTTGCGTGTTTTTTCCACGTTCGGAGTGTTTTAAACAATACGAAATACATGTAATATATTTTCATGATATATTAATGCAAATAATGTTTGTTTGTATAATTCCACATTATTTAAAAGTTTTGTCACCAACGTCCATATTAAATAAAGTCGGACCTCGTCCGGATCGTAAGTGTACGATTCAATAAATCGTGCAAGCGTGTATGTAATTACACCAAAACGTTACATATATTTAGAGTATTACAAAACTAAATACACATAATTACAAGTAGTTTAGTTACTAATTAAAGCCCTAATTTGGCGGGTGTTACATTCTCCCCTTGTTAGGAGAATTTCGTCCCGAAATTAGCTTGTAGTTGCGGTGTCGGTAGGAGTATAGTCTGTGAACAAGTGTGGGTATTTCAGTCGCATTTGGTCTTCCCGTTCCCAAGTGAATTCAGGACCACGTCTAGAATTCCACCTGACTTTTACGATGGGAATACGACTCTGTTTTAGCTGTTTGACCTCACGGTCCATGATTTCGTTGGGTTCCTCAACGAAATGAAGTTTGTCATCGATGCGAATCTCGTCAAGTGGTATAATAAGTGTCTCGTCAGACAGACATTTCTTTAAGTTAGAAATGTGAAAGGTAGGGTGCACGCTGCTGAGTTCAGAGGGCAGCTGCAGTCGATATGCCACTGGACCTATCCTCTCGAGGATCTCAAAAGGCCCTATGTACCTGGGATTTAACTTTCCGCGTTTGCCGAATCGGATTACGCCTTTCCAAGGCGATACTTTCAAGAGTACTCGGTCCCCAACCTGGAACTCGAGTGGTTTGCGTCTCACGTTAGCGTAACTTTTCTGACGATCACGTGCGGCTTTAAGTCTGTTCTGGATTTCAACAATTTTCTCGGTGGTTTCGTGTATGAGTTCAGGACCAGTGAGTTGGCTATCTCCCACTTCAGTCCAACAGATCGGTGATCGGCACTTACGACCGTAAAGTGCCTCAAAAGGTGCAGCCTTAATGCTGGCATGATAGCTGTTGTTGTACGAGAACTCGCACAACGGTAGATTTCTTTCCCAATTTGTACCTGAATCAACTACGCAGGCTCGTAGCATGTCTTCCAGTGTCTGAATAGTTCGCTCGCTCTGGCCATCGGTCTGAGGGTGGTACGCGGTACTCATGTCGAGACGGGTACCCAGTGATTTTTGGAGTGATTGCCAGAAGCGAGATGTGAAACGAGCATCCCTGTCAGAGATAATCGAGATAGGGACACCATGTTGACAAACGATTTCTTTGATGTAGATTTGTGCGAGGCGTTCCATTTTATCGGTTTCTCTGATTGCCAAGAAATGAGCTGATTTGGTGAGACGATCGACGATCACCCAAATGGTATCGCAACCGCTCGCCGACTTAGGAAGTTTGGTTATGAAATCTATGGCAATCTGTTCCCATTTCCATTCAGGAATGTCGGGTTGTTGAAGTAAGCCGGAAGGTTTCTGGTACTCGGCTTGGACTTTTGAACAGGTAAGACACTTGCTGACGTACGTAGCAATTTCAGCTTTCATGTTCGGCCACCAATAAAACTCCTTGATTCCGTGATACATTTTATCGGATCCCGGGTGGATAGAATATTTGGACTTGTGAGCTTCATCCATCACCAAGTCCCGCAGGTTTCCAAAATTAGGCAACCAGATTCGGTTTGAGAAATACTTAACTCCGTTAGGTTTGGTTTCGAATTGCCTATCCATGCCTCGTAGGGCTTCGCTCTTGAAGTTATCGGGTTTCAGGGCTTCGAGTTGGGCAATGTGGATTTGGGTGGTGAGATCGTTATGAATGGTAATACTGAGTGCTCGGACTAGTAGTGGTTTTGTTCGTTCCTTACGGCTGAGAGCATCAGCAACCACGTTTGCTTTGCCCGGATGATATTTGATCTCACAGTCGTAATCGGTGAGTAATTCCACCCATCTACGTTGCCTCATGTTAAGATCTTTCTGGTTGAAAATGTGTTGGAGACTTTTGTGGTCGGTGAATACAGTGTTGCGGGTACCATAAAGATAATGTCTCCAGATTTTTAAGGCGAATACCACGGCCCCTAGCTCGAGGTCGTGAGTTGTGTAGTTTTTCTCGTGAACTTTAAGTTGTCGGGAGGCGTAAGCAATGACCTTGTCTCGTTGCATCAGCACGCAACCGAGACCTTGGTGAGAAGCATCGCAGTATACCACGAAGTCATCGGTGCCTTCGGGTAGGGATAGAATGGGTGCACTGCAAAGCTTGAGTTTCAACAGTTGAAATGCTGACTCTTGTTTGTCGGTCCAATCGAACTTCTTATCCTTCTGAGTCAGTGTCGTTAAGGGAATAGCTATTCTTGAAAAGTTTTCAATGAATCGGCGATAATACCCTGCCAATCCTAAGAATTGACGTACCTCGGTGGGAGTGGTTGGCACCTGCCAGTTCTTGATAGCCTCGATTTTTGATGGGTCTACATGAATTCCCTGACTATCAATTACGTGTCTAAGGAATTGAACATTTTTTATCCAGAACTCACACTTAGAGAATTTGGCGTAAAGCTCCTTGTGTCTAAGTAGTTCTAGGATGGTTCTGAGGTGTTGTGCGTGTTCTTGTTCGTTTCGTGAGTATATGAGGATGTCATCGATGAAGACAATGACAAACTTGTCGAGATAAGGTTTACACACCCGATTCATAAGGTCCATGAACACAGCTGGTGCGTTGGTTAGACCGAATGGCATCACTTGGAATTCGTAATGCCCATAACAGGTTCTGAATGCAGTTTTTGGGATGTCGGTATCGCGAACACGCAATTGATGATAACCTGATCGAAGATCAATCTTGGAATAACAGCTTGATCCTTGAAGTTGATCGAACAGATCATCGATTCGGGGGAGTGGATATCGGTTCTTGACGGTTAGTTTGTTCAACTCTCGGTAGTCAATACACATTCGAAATGAACCGTCTTTCTTTTTGACAAATAAGACCGGAGCTCCCCAAGGTGAAGAACTCGGTCTGATGAATCCTCTATCCAGGAGTTCCTGTAACTGAGTAGACAACTCCTGAAGTTCAGATGGGGCTAGGCGGTACGGTGCTCGGGCCACCGGTGCGGCACCCGGCACCAGATCAATCGAGAACTCGACCTGTCTAGGTGGAGGTAAACCAGGTAGTTCTTCTGGAAAGACTTCGGGAAAGTCTCTAACGATTGGCACATCTTCAAGCCGCTTCTCCTCCGAATTTTTCTCCGTGATGTGTGCGAGAATTGCTGGGTAACCCTTTCTCAGAAATTTTCGGGTTTTTAAACAGGAAATTAAGTTTAGTCTCGACCCACCGGTCTCCCCCTGTATGATCAAGGTACAACCGGCGGCGAGAGGAATTCAGACGATTTTATCAGAACAAACAATTTCGGCCCGATGCTTGGACAACCAATCCATACCCACGATGACGTCGAAACTTCCTAGTTCAACAGGCATAAGATCGATTGAGAAGATTTCGTCGGCTAGGTTTAAAGTGCAATTAGGTATCATACTATCGGTTTCTATGAGTTTACCATTTGCAAGTTCTACGGTGTACTTAACATCTAAGGCCACGGGGGTGATATCAAGTAGTGGGCAAAACTCATCAGAAATATAGCTCCTATCAGCACCAGTATCAAATAATACTGAAGCAGTAAGATCGTTGAGAAGGAACGTACCCGTTACAACATTCGGGTCTTCCCTAGCTTCCCCAGCTTTGATGACAAATGCTCTGCTGCGAGCAGGGTTGTTGTTCCGTTTGTTGTTGTTGTTGTTGTTCTTCTGCTTAGGGCAATTATTCTGAAAGTGCCCAGGACTTCCGCACCCATAACAAGTCTTTGGGGCACTGGTGTTTCGACAATCATTGGCCAGATGCCCAAAACGTTTGCAGTTTGTGCAAGGGCAGGAACCGTCGTGGTGACGATTGCATTTGGGGCAGTAGGCCTTGCTCCCGATGTACCCTTTCTTTTCTGAAGAGCCGGATGAATAAGCCTTAACAGACTCAGGCTTTCGGTTGGTGATTTGGTTGGATGAGTTGGGGTTTCCTTCCCACTTTCGTTTGTGGTTTGTAGGTGGGGCTGAGGTTGTGTTACGGCGGATAGCGTTTGCCGTAAGTTCATGGGCCATACGGATGGCGTTCTGGATAGTACCTGGTTTGGATGTATTCAGGATCGACCATGGATGGGCACAGAAGTGCCAGTTGGTGGAAACGGTTGGTGTACCCGGTGATATCCACACCTTGCATCTTGTGGTTCCAAAATTCCAACTCCAGTTGTTTCAATTCGTCCCTGGGGCAATACTCGCCCCTCAACATCTCCTTCAACTCCTCACACGGGAGTTTGTAAGCATTAGAGATACCCACAGTCTGGGCATAGGTGTTCCACCAGGTGAGAGCGGTGTCAATGAAAGTACTAATGGAGAACTTAACCTTGTCTCCCTCCGCACAGTTGCAGATAAGAAATACAGATTCGACTTTCTCGATCCAGCGTACTAGACCGATAGCTCCCTCAGTACCTGCAAAATTCAGAGGTTTTGTAACACCCCCAAATTTAACGGTTTGCGGAAGCATACGTTGGGTGTTACTAATCAATATACAAAGCACAAGATTAATAGTAAACAACCTGTTGAGTTTAAGCAGTTGTGCGAGTGCTAGCAAACCTAAGCCCAAGTACAGTCTGAAATCTCCTAACGTCCTAAACGTACGAGATTTAATAAGTATGTGGATGTCTAAACTAATCATCCATGCTAGTGTTTGTACAACCAAGTCACGTCCAAATCGTTTGTTTAATGTTTATGTTTGTATTTCGTTGTTTGTGAAAATGTATACGACTCGTTGGTGATAGTTTGAAATCGTCATTTCGATAAAACAAGTATGTTTGAATTGTTTGTATGGTTCGTGTATCGTATAATATGTGCGTATTCGTTGCCGGTTAAGTTCGACACTTAGTGGAAAAATAGTTTGTGAAGTTCCTGTTTTATGCGACACTAGGGGCGTCACTGGCTTTGATTATGCGACACTAGGCTAGTGTCGGTATACGTGGTGATCAGATTGTTATGCGACACTTATGAAGTGTCGGTTAAAATGGTACTGCGACACTTATGAAGTGTCGGGTGTAAGGTTTGTGCGTCACTAACGAAGTGTCGGGTATAAGTGAAAAATCTGAGTTATGCGGCACTTGGTAAGTGGCGCATAGATGTGTCAGTCGAAGATTAGCGACACTCAAGAAGTGTAGGTATAGTAATGTTTGTAGCGTCACTTAACAAGTGACGGTATATTTCAGGTTGAATGCGGCACTAATAGCGACACTAGGGAAGTGTCGCTATACTGTTTTCGGTCCTATGCGACACTATAGGCTGTTCGACGAACAGCGAGAAAAAGTCGGATTTTGGGTCGATTTCGGACGTTTTCGGTTGTATAAAACACTAAAACATGTAAATCTAAGTATATTAAACACAAAATAGCAATTATAACTTCGAAATCTAAAGATTTGCGGGATTTGTCGGAAACTTACGAGTGTCGGATTTGAAATCCGAAAAGGTAGAAGTGTAGATCGGGATGTCGTGGTCGTTTTATTCCAAAGGAGCTATATGATTCTTCGAGTTTTGGTGTTAGTTTTCTTTGATTTTGTGTGATTTTTGGTTGGTGTGGGTGGTAGTAGAGAGAAGAGAGAGAGATGAGAGAAAAAGATGAAAAAGAAAATGAAGAGAAATGGGGAGGTGGAGGTGGTTTTGTTCCCTTTTTCGCCTCCGTGTTTTAGTCCAGTGTTTGTTTACCAGATCTTTAAACGTTATTTTATTTTTACTATTATGTTTTTAATTACATTTTTCATCATTTTTAATTAAGATCTTTTTAGGAGACCAAATTAATTTAGTTATAAGATTTTAAACTTTGTTTTATTTAAATTGTACGAATTAAACGTTTTGCGTTATAAAATGATTTGTAAATATTTTTGACAAAATATTTATTCGCTACAACGTTATTTAATAATTTCGTTTTTATTAAATAATTTTGTTCACCAACAGTCGTACGTTTTTGTTGCGTTTGTTTTCAAATTGTTCTGTACGTAATTACAACTAATTACGAATACGTAATAATACGCGTACTAACTAGTTGGGCTATGCTAGACTTACCTCTAAATTGTGTTGTGAATTCACTCAAGTAGGGAATTAGCCTAATAATGCAAGTGATTAGCGTAATTAATCGTGTTTAAATTTGCGGGTTGTTACATCAGTGTAAATGGTACACTTAACACCATAAATATTATTGCCTCCAGATTTTCAAGGCAAAAACCACCGCTGCTAATTCCAAATCATGAGTGGGGTACCCTTTTTCATGCTCCTTTAGTTGTCTAGAAGCATATGCAATCACTTTACCACGTTGCATCAGAACACAACCTAGACCATTGTGCGAGGCATCACAATATACCACCATATCTTCAGTACCATCAGGAAGCACCAAGACAGGGGCTTGGCTAAGTTGTTGTTTTAAGGTTCGGAAAGCTTGTTCAGCTTGATCATTCCATTCAAACTTTATGTTCTTTCGAGTGAGCTTTGTAAGAGGTGTGGCAATTTTAGAGAAATCTTGGATGAACCGTCGATAATAACCGGCTAATCCTAGAAAACTCCGAACTTCCGTGGGATTTGTAGGAGGTTCCCATTTTAGAACAGCTTCAACTTTAACTGGATCGACTTTAATTCCTTGATTATTAACAACATGTCCTAGGAATTGAACTTCACGAAGCCAAAACTCACATTTTGAGAATTTAGCATAAAGCTTTTCGTTTCTCAATGTCTGTAATACTTGCCTCAAATGTACTTCGTGATCACCAACAGATTTAGAGTAAATAAGGATATCATCTATGAACACAATCACGAACTTATCGAGCATAGGGCGACATACTCGATTCATAAGGTCCATGAAAGCTGCTGGTGCATTTGTCAGACCAAATGGAATAACCACAAATTCATAATGGCCATACCTTGTTCTGAAAGCGGTTTTGGAAACATCTTCTTCTCGAACTTCAATTGATGATATCCAGAACGTAGATCGATTTTTGAAAAGAAACTTGCACCTTGAAGTTGATCGAATAGATCATCAATTCTAGGCAATGGATATCTATTCTTGATAGTCACCTTATTTAATTCTCGATAATCAATGCACATCCTCATTGTGCCATCCTTCTTTTTTTTAAAAAAAGTACCGGAGCTCCCCATGGTGAACTACTCGGGCGAATAAAATCTTTATCGAGTAATTCCTGCAATTGTTTCATCATTTCTTGCATTTCCGAGGGGGCAAGCCTATAAGGAGTTTTGGCTATAGGTATAGCTCCAGGTACCAATTCAATGCGAAATTCAACTTGTCGGTCAGGTGGTATTCCCGGTAATTCATCGGGAAATACATCAGGAAATTCCTTAACCACTGGGAGTTCATCAATCTTAGGAACAGATTTTTGAACATCCACTACATGTGCCAGAAAAGCTTGACAACCATGCAGTAAATGTCGTTTAGCACGAGCAAAGGTACAGACAGACAATGGGACTTTTTGCTTTTCCCCATAAATATCAATAACTCCCCCACTTGGCGAAGTGACCCGAATTATTTTCATTTCACACTGGATAAGAGCATTATGTTTGCCTAACCAATCCATGCCTACCACGGCATCAAATTCACCCATTTTCATCGGGATAAGATTTATAAGGAAGATTTCATTATCAATCTCTAACTGGCACCCACGATATACTTTAGTTACAAAAACAATCCTATCGTCAGCAACTTCAACATCTAATGGGGTATCTAAAGCAGACAAGGGAATTGAAAAATCATAGCAAAACTTTTCAGACACAAAGGATCTCGAGGCACCCGAATCGAATAACACATATGCAGGTTTTTGATTTATAAAGAAGGTACCTGTCAGTACATCCGGGGCCCTCTTAGCTTCTTCAGCGGTAATTTGAAAAGATCGACCTTTTGTTCTTGAGGGTTCTTCAACTTTTCTTTCAGTATTACGACGAGGTGGAAGAGGAGCGGATTGAGCCCTTAAATCAGGACATTCAGATTTGATATGTCCAGGTTTATAACAGTTATAACATACCCTAATTGGGTTAGGGAAATCACGAGCTATATGGCCCACTCTCCCACATTGATTACAAGCGTTAGTTCCTACCCGGCACTCACCATAATGTCTTTTATGACAAGTTTTACACTCCGGAACTTCTCTCCTATCTCCTCGCTTTTCTTCCTTCTTGGAATCTTCAGCAGGTTTAAATTTCTTAGCTGAATGAGAAGATTGTTCAGCTTTTCTCTTTGCAACTCGTCGACTCCATTCGAGCTCTTGATATCGAGCTTCATCAATCATTTCTTCAAGGGTCTTACAACGCTTTGGATTAACAAACTGGCGAATCTCTGGCTTCAAAATATGATGAAAATGTTCCATGAGTCTCTTGGGGTTTTCCATATATTCAGGACAGAAATGAGCTCTGTCTAGAAATACTCCAACAATTTCGTTTATTGACTCATTTGTTTGCTCCATAGCTATAAACATGCGACGGATTTCCATCAAATCAGCTTCTTGAGAATAAGCCTGGTGAAACATCTCTTTAAATTCATCCCAGGTTAGATTTTTAATGGCTTCAGCTCCTTTAGTGCGACATTGAACTTCCCACCATCCTTTAGCTCGAGCTTTAAGAAGGTTAGTTGCATATCTTACATGTAATCTGTCGGGACATTCAGTAGTGGAGAACGCCCCTTCAACCTCGGAAATCCATCTTTGAGCTTTGATAGGATCCATGTCCCCATCATACGAGGGTGGATTACAAGCAGAGAAATCTCTATAACTAAACTTTTTCTCTTCTGGGGCTGGTACCACTGGAGGTTCAACACGTGGTACATTACCAAAGATATTTGCTTCTTCTTCTCATCTATAGAATTCATCTGTGATAGTTTCTGAAATTCGACTAAGTAATAGAGGTAGAGATGCCTCTTGAGCGTGAGCAACCTCTTGAGCAATCAAGGTTCTTAGTCCAGGTAAGGACAATCTAACTTCATTCGCGGGGGATCTTGGTCTTTCACCTCCACCTCCCGCTTCTCTATGTTGGGCTCCACCATGCGGGTTTAGCCCGAGGTTTAGATCTATATCTCTTTCATCCATCTTTTACTGAAATATACACAGAATACTTAATACACTTTTACTTTAACAATTAATAAACTCATTTTATCTCAACTTATTGCCACATATAAACAAATCACCACTAAGACTTCATCCTCTTGACATCTCGTGCTTTTCATGACACCGTACTAAATCATATGATAATTACTGTGTTGGCCAGGCACACTAATTATCACATTCCTACGTACGTTATAATAATCCACACGTGACACCTCAATTCAGAAATCCTAGTACTTCATCAATTAATCAGACAATATAACAACATAATTAAATATCATGCTCAAACAATAATAACAGTGGTTTAAGATCAAGTACCCACTAATGGTGAATACCCAAATCCCTTAAACCAAGCTCTGATACCAACTTGAAACACCCCGAAATTTATGACATTTTTTTTTACTGAATCATAATTGTCCCACTGAATATACATAACTTTATAACTTGCAAAATATAACTCATTTTAAATATTGGACAGTATTCAAATTTGATAATGGTTACAACTAGTACCTTTAAAACTAATAGAGTCCGGTCCTTTTTAAAACTAATAGAGTCCGGTGTATAAGAGACATCCGATCCCTTTCTTTTGAATAGAGTCCGGTCAAGTACTGTAACACCCGCCAAATTAGGACTAGTAATTAGTGCCTAATCAGATGTTAATACATGTAATTAGTTCTGTGTTAGGCTAATTAATGTACCGAATTATATAATGTTGAATATATACGAAAATGCGATTTGGTTAAATCGTACGCAATTTAAATCGAATGTATTTCGATTCAATTTAATACGGACGTTGGTGACCAATTTTATTAAATAATGTTGTTATATAAAAAATATTATTATGATAATATTTTGTATTCATTCGTATCGTGCAAACAGAACCTACACAATTTAAAATATTAAAACGCGCAAATTTAATAAACAAACTTACCTTTTATAACTCAAAATAAATGGATTTGTAAAATATTTAAATAAAATATCGCGTAATAAATTGTATTTTAAAACGTACCAATTAATATGTAAAATAATTATTTGACGTGTAAACGACGGAGCAAATGAACATCACACGATGCGGGAACGCGGGGCGAAAAAATGGGAGTTTAACCTCCCATTCCCCACCTCTCATTCTCATTTCTCTCTTTCTTTTTCTCTCTCTCCCTCTCTTTTTCTCTCAACTTACCACAACCACCACCATTATCATCACCATCGAAATTCAACAAATACTACCACTAAACGCACTCGGATTTCATCGCTCTTTGGAATAAAAGACTCACCGCATCACGATCTATCATCCTATCTTTTCGGATTTTTCATCCGACACGTTGTAAGTTTCCGACAAATCCCGACACCCCTCGTTTTTAAGTGTTTTTACTTGTTTGCGGTTTGTATCAACTTAAAATGTCCAAATATGGGTTGGGTAAAAGATTTGGACCGAACGGAAGCCTTTCGACCGATTTTCCGGCCACCGGAATCTGAACAGACTCCGACGTCGCATCTGGTTTGGCCCAATTGCGACGTCAGTTGCAACGTCGCAATACCAGTCACCACGTCGCATATAGCGACATCGTCATTAACGTCGCATTAAGTTGCCGACGTCGCGTATAGCGACGCAGGCCCTTACGTCGCAGAAATCAACAACGTCACAAATAGCGACGCCACGCACAACGTCGCATTAAATTGCGAAAGTCGCACATAGCGACGTCATGCTCAAAGTCGCAATCCTTACCTGCGACGTCGCACCCAACGTCGCACAAACCAGAAAACTCAGATTTTTACTAAGTGTCGAGACCTAAAATTTTAACACCTGATTATACCCAAATTCGGATCCAGATGCGTTTTTCGTCAAAGCAATATAGTAGAAATAAAAATTTTCCAAGCTGACCTGGCAGCTCGACCCCAGCCAGGGGCTCTGCCCCTTGGACCCCGCTACCAGGGGCGCTGCCCCCGGACCCCCGTACTTAGATTCCGTAACGGCTTCTAAAACACAATCAAAACACATTTTTCAAGTAAAACGCCACGAAACCAAAATAATAATAGTTGAGATTATTATTACAAATCCATCACCAACGGGCCGTACACTTTTCAAACACTTAAACGTATCAACCAAATAGTGGAGATTTGGACATTATAGTTGAATGAACAACTACATGGGTGATCTTTTGAGATACCCAATCATGATTATAACCATCGCGTGTCGTGGACACCCTCAGGTTACAAGTCTTAGGACTTCATACTCGGATAATCAACTTACGTTTGTTTAAACGCTTTCAGACTCAGGTGAGTCTCATAGCCCCTCTTTTACTGTTTTACTCAGGGGTGTGATATATTGCTCAACTTTTACATGTGAACGCAAGTACAAACATTTCATATACTACATGAGTTTTTTGAAACTAATCATTTAATGTCCTCCGTCAGCATAGTTGTTAATACGTTGTAGCGTAAATATTAGTATATGGTACCATATAGGATTGACCCACCTCGTCCGGGTTAGCAAGCACTAACCGGGTAAACGGACGTACTAATATTTGGGAAGACAAATGTGGATTAGGCATTCGTGGAGGCAACCTCGCCAGGAATTCTCTATAGGGGACCCGGCCCTCGAGTTAAGCTCAACTATGTGCTCATGGCTGTATACACGATGACTATCATTAAATTGCTGGATGCAATTCATTATTTAAATCTTGCGGTTTATACTATATTAACTGATTTCAAACCTGTGAGCTCACCAGCTTTTAGCTGACCTTTTAGCATGTATCGCAGGTACCAAGCAGTAGGATGTTTCTGCTTCAGGACTTTTAGCTCGAGTCAGCATACAGACGATTGAGATTTTCTTGCATTAGTATATTTTGTACAAGTACTTATGTACTGAAATCTCCTTTTACTTAAACTCGAGCTATGTAAAGCTTTAAATGTTGTAAACATTTCAATTATCAATATATTTTGTTAAAACGACGCATATAGAGTCGTTTACTATATATCTTTGTGCTTTGTTATTGATTAGTAACACCCAAATCAAGCTTCCGCAAATCATTAAATTTGGGGGTGTTACAGATTGGTATCAGAGCCTAAGGTTATAGTGAACTAGGTTGCATTTAGTGGGCTTAGACTATGACCATTAGGCGGTATTCCTTATTAGGTATAACTGGTTCGGTGATTACATCATACGAGTTTAATTTAACATAGCCTGATCAATTATGTACAATTAAGCAAAGATGATGTAAGATCTGAAAGTAGTTATGGCCGAACAGGGTACAATAGAAGACTCTGACCTCGAGAGAACCGAGACTTAAACATGTTTATGCTAGACACTCAATAGGCTATATTATATAGGGATTATATGAATATAGGCCTCAATCTTACTAACGCTTTATCTCAGAAATGGCAAACATCCCACCCAATTCATCGCGCTCTCAATCCGGGTTGCAGAACCCAAGGGTAGCAAGGAGGAATAACAGGTTGCCTCGAGCTGGCCCGTACCCCACTCACTTCACCTTGCCGGCCTTAGCCGCTAGGGTGAACCAACACAAGCAGCGACTTCGAACCATGGATGTCGTGCTGCAGGAAACGAACGAAAACTGGAGACTTACATCCCTTGAACGCATCGAACAAGTCTCCGACGACCTTGAAACCACAAACAACAACATGGATGTCCTTCGCAACCAAGTAATAGAAATAAGCGTGGAAAATGCCCTTCTACGTCAAAGGATGGAAGAATGTAAACAACGTTCACATGAAGCAGAAGAGTATGCCCGTGGACTAACACAACGACTGGCACTAGCAGAAGATAACGCCCGTCAAGCTAGCAGACTTGCAAACACTGTGGACCGTCTTGTCACGATGATGGAACAAATTAATCTACGTTAAGACTAGTGTAGTCTTTGTCTTGTAATCTATCCTGTAATCTAGTAACTATCTACGGGCTACTCTAAAATTCGGTCGGATGTAACAATTCCCGACGCCTTTTGTAATAACTCTGTAGGATGTAACCTTTGAACTCATATTAGCTATCAAATATTCCTTGTTGTTCAACTCATATTAATTGTCATTTTTCCATGTTGATGTCATGTATTACTGCTTTTATACATGTACATCTATAACAAATACAACTTTCCTACGAAATCTCATGTATCTTCATTTCTTTTATTGAAGAATCATGCCGCCAAAGTCAAGACCATACACCGATGCTCAGCTTACATCGCTTATAACCCAGGCTGTTACTGAAGCCTTGGCTCGGAATACCCCACAAAACTCCACCAGAAACAGCGATGCCGCTGAAACCACTACTGCTAAACCTTGTTCTTACAAGGACTTTCAAAGCTGCAAACCCTCCAGCTTCAAGGGTTCTGAAGGAGCCATCGGACTTATCAGATGGTTCGAGAAAATGGAAACTGTTTTCCGTGTCAGCAAATGCGCGGAGAACGACAAAGTAAACTTCGCCACCTGCTCTCTTGAAGATGATGCCCACTCTTGGTGGAATTCATATACCCAATCAGTGGGTGCTGACACTGCCTACCAACTCTCTTGGGAGGACTTGAAAGCAAAACTCACTGCCAAATACTGCTCAATCGCCAAACTCCAAAAGCTGGACGAGGAGTTCTGGAACCTAAAGGTTCAGGGTGGTGATATCGATGGTTATACCACCAGATTCCAGCAACTCGCTGCTCTCCGCCCAGCCATGGTAAGCACAGAACCTGATAAAATCAGGAAGTACATCCTTGGCCTTCCTGAGCCTATTCGGGGGCATGTTGCCTCTTCCAACCAAACCACCATTGACGGTGCAATCCTATTGGCCCAAGATCTGATGTCCATGAGCCAAGATTCTGAACCACCCACTTCATCCTCCCAAAACAACAAACGAAAGTGGTCTGATTACCACAACAACCACTCTAACCAACAAAACAAGAAACCTGACACCATCAAAGCCTACAACACCACCACTGACATCACACGGGGCTACACTGGGAACAAACCCTATTGTTCCAAGTGCAGCCGTCACCATGAAGGCTCCTGTGGTCCCTTTTTCAACAATTGCAAGAGGTACGACCATCTCACCAAAGACTGCAATTCTCCTGCCAACAACAATTCCAACAACAACACCAGAACACCCAAAGTCTTCTTTGAGTGTGGGAAACCCGGGCACTTCAGGGACACGTGCCCCAAGCTAAAGAATAACAACAACAACAACAACAACCGTAACAGCAACAACAACAACACCCGAAGCAGAGCCTTCGTCATCAAATCTGGGGACGCCCGCCAAGACCCGAATGTGGTCTCGGGTATGTTCCTCCTCAACAACTTACATGCTTTTGTTCTATTTGATACTGGTGCTGATAGAAGTTTTATCTCTGATGACTTTTGCCCACTACTTGACATCAATCCTGTTGCCTTAGATGTTAAGTACACTGTAGAGCTAGCAAATGGGGAACTTATAGAAACCGATAGTGTGATACCTAATTGCACTTTAAACCTAGTTGATGAAACCTTTTCAATCGATCTTGTACCCGTTGAAATCGGTAGTTTCGACGTTATCATTGGAATGGACTAGTTGTCCAAACACCGAGCCGAAATCATTTGTTATGATAAGATCGTCCGCATTCCACTCGCTGCCGGTGGAACCTTGATCATACAGGGGGAGACCGGTGGGACGGGACTCAATATCATCTCTTGTTTAAAAACCCGAAAATTTCTGAGAAAGGGTTACCCTGCAATACTCGCACACATCACAGAGAAGAAGTCGGAGGAGAAGCGACTTGAGGATGTGCCGATTGTTAGAGACTTTCCCGAAGTCTTTCCGGAAGAACTACCTGGTTTACCTCCACCTAGACAGGTTGAGTTCTCAATTGATCTCGTGCCGGGTGCCGCATCGGTGGCCCGTGCACCGTACCGTTTAGCCCCATCCGAACTTCAGGAGTTGTCCTCTCAGTTACAGGAACTTCTGGATAGAGGATTCATTAGGCCGAGTTCTTCGCCTTGGGGAGCTCCGGTCTTATTTGTTAAAAAGAAGGACGGTTCATTCAGAATGTGCATCGACTACCGAGAGTTGAACAAATTGACCGTCAAAAACCGATATCCACTTCCTCGCATTGAAGATCTATTCGACCAACTTCAGGGTTCAAGTTTCTACTCAAAAATCGACCTGCGATCAGGTTATCATCAATTACGAGTTCGCGACACCGATATTCCAAAAACTGCTTTCAGGACTCGCTACGGGTACTACGAATTCCAAGTGATGCCCTTTGGTCTAACAAACACACCGGCTGTATTCATGGACCTTATGAATCGGGTGTGCAAACCTTACCTCGACAAGTTTGTCATTGTTTTTATCGATGACATACTCATTTACTCGCGCAACGAGCAAGAACATGCGCAACACCTCAAAACCATCCTTGAACTACTTAGACACGAGGAGTTATATGCAAAATTCTCTAAGTGTGAGTTCTGGATCCAAACTGTTCAATTCCTTGGTCACGTGATCGACAGTCAGGGAATTCACGTTGACCCATCAAAAATCGAGGCTATCAAAGACTGGCAAGCACCCACCTCTGCAACTGAAGTACGACAATTCTTGGGTCTTGCTGGGTACTATCGGCGATTTATCAAAAATTTCTCCAAAATAGCTCAACCACTCACGGTACTGACTCAGAAGGACAAAAGGTTCGATTGGACCGATAAACAAGAGTCATCGTTCCAACTTTTGAAACAAAAGCTTTGCAGTGCTCCAATTCTATCCTTACCCGAAGGCACCGATGACTTCGTGGTATACTGCGATGCTTCTCACCAAGGTCTCGGTTGTGTGCTGATGCAACGAGACAAAGTCATTGCTTATGCCTCACGACAGCTGAAAATTCACGAAAAGAACTACACCACTCATGATCTCGAACTTGGAGCTGTCGTTTTTGCTCTCAAAATCTGGAGACATTATCTCTACGGCACTAAGTGCACCATCTTTACCGATCATAAAAGTCTCCAACATATATTCGATCAGAAGGATCTCAATATGAGGCAACGTCGATGGGTCGAGTTGCTTACCGATTACGATTGCGAGATCAAGTACCATCCAGGGAAGGCTAATGTTGTAGCCGACGCCCTCAGTCGAAAGGAACGACCAAAACCACTTCGAGTCCGAGCCCTCAGTATGACCATTCACAACGACCTTACCGTTCAAATTCATACCGCTCAGATCGAAGCCCTGAAACCTGAAAACATCAAAAATGAAGCCTTACGGGGTATTGACAAACAATTTGAAATCAAATCTAACGGGATTAGGTATTTCTCAAACCGAATCTGGTTGCCTAATTTCGGGAACCTACGAGACTTGGTGACGGATGAAGCTCACAAGTCTAAATATTCTATCCACCCGGGATCCGATAAGATGTACCACGGAATCAAGGAATTTTATTGGTGGCCAAACATGAAAGCCGAAATCGCCACTTATGTCAGCAAGTGTCTTACTTGCTCGAAAGTCAAAACCGAACATCAGAAACCACCTGGTTTACTCCAACAACCTGAAATCCCTGAATGGAAATGGGAACAAATTGCCATGGATTTCATAACCAAACTACCCAAATCGTTGAACGGTTGCGATACCATTTGGGTGATCGTTGACCGCCTCACTAAATCTGCCCACTTCCTGGCAATCAAGGAAAACGATAAAATGGAACGCCTTACACAAATCTACATCAAGGAAATCGTTTCTCATCACGGTGTTCCAATCTCGATCATCTCTGACAGGGATGCCCGCTTCACCTCTCACTTTTGGCAGTCACTTCAAAAAGCATTGGGTACCCGTCTCGATATGAGTACCGCGTACCATCCTCAAACCGATGGCCAAAGTGAACGAACCATCCAAACCCTGGAAGATATGCTACGCGCCTGCGTAGTTGATTTCGGTACAAACTGGGAAAAACACCTACCGTTGTGCGAATTCTCGTACAATAACAGCTATCATGCCAGCATTAAGGCTGCACCGTTTGAGGCACTGTACGGTCGTAAGTGCCGATCACGGATCTGTTGGACTGAAGTGGGAGATAGTCAACTCACTGGTCCTGAACTCATACACGCCACCACTGAGAAAATTGTGGAAATCCAAAACTGACTCAAAGCCGCACGTGATCGTCAGAAAAGTTACGCTGACGTGAGACGCAAACCGCTCGAGTTCCAAGTTGGGGATCGAGTACTCTTAAAAGTATCGCCTTGGAAAGGCGTCATCCGTTTTGGCAAACGCGGGAAGTTGAATCCCAGGTACATCGGGCCTTTTGAGATCCTCGAACGGATTGGCCCCGTAGCTTATCGATTGCAGCTGCCATCCGAACTCAGCAGCGTGCACCCCACTTTTCATATTTCAAATTTGAAGAAGTGTCTGTCTGATGAGACACTTATCATTCCACTAGATGAAATTCGTGTTGACGATAAACTTCACTTCGTTGAGGAACCCGCTGAAATTATGGACCGTGAGGTCAAACAACTGAAACAAAGTCGTATTCCCATCGTCAAGGTCAAATGGAATTCGCGGCGTGGTCCGGAATTCACCTGGGAACGGGAAGACCAAATGCGACTCAAATATCCTCAACTTTTCACTGACTCTACCTCGAACACGACTTCGAACTAAATTTCGGGACGAAATTCTTCTAACGGGGGGAGAATGTAACACCCGCCAAATTAGGACTAGTAATTAGTGCCTAATCAGATGTTAATACATGTAATTAGTTCTGTGTTAGGCTAATTAATGTACCGAATTATATATTGTTGAATATATACGAAAATGCGATTTGGTTAAATCGTACGCAATTTAAATCGAATGTATTTCGATTCAATTTAATACGGACGTTGGTGACCAATTTTATTAAATAATGTTGTTATATCAAAAATATTATTATGATAATATTTCGTATTCATTCGTATCGTGCAAACACAACCTACACAATTTAAAATATTAAAACGCGCAAATTTAATAAACAAACTTACCTTTTATAACTCAAAATAAATGGATTTGTAAAATATTTAAATAAAATATCGCGTAATAAATTGTATTTTAAAACGTACCAATTAATATGTAAAATAATTATTTAACGTTTAAACGACGGAGCAAACGAACACCACACGGAGCGGGAACGCGGGGCGAAAAAATGGGAGTTTAACCTCCCATTCCCCACCTCTCATTCTCATTTCTCTCTTTCTTTTTCTCTCTCTCCCTCTCTTTTTCTCTCAACTTACCACAACCACCACCATTATCATCACCATCGAAATTCAACAAATACTACCACTAAACGCACTCGGATTTCATCGGCTCTTTGGAATAAAAGACTCACCGCATCACGATCTATCATCCTATCTTTTTGGATTTTTAATCCGACACGTTGTAAGTTTCCGACAAATCCCGACACCCCTCGTTTTTAAGTGTTTTTACTTGTTTGCGGTTTGTATCAACTTAAAATGTCCAAATATGGGTTGGGTAAAAGATTTGGACCGAACGGAACCTTTCGACCTATTTTCCGGCCACCGGAATCTGAACAGACTCCGACGTCGCATCTGGTTTGGCCCAATTGCGACGTCAGTTGCAACGTCGCAATACCAGTCACCACGTCGCATATAGCGACATCGTCATTAACGTCGCATTAAGTTGCCGGCGTCGCGTATAGCGACGCTGGCCCTTACGTCGCAGAAATCAACAACGTCGCAAATAGCGACGCCATGCACAACGTCGCATTAAATTGCGAAAGTCGCACATAGCGACGTCATGCTCAACGTCGCAATCCTTACCTGCGACGTCTCACCCAACGTCGCACAAACCAGAAAACTCATATTTTTACTAAGTGTCGAGACCTAAAATTTTAACACCTGATTATACCCAAATTCGGATCCAGATGCGTTTTTCGTCAAAGCAATATAGTAGAAATAAAAATTTTCCAAGCTGACCTGGCAGCTCGACCCCAGCCAGGGGCTCTGCCCCTTGGACCCCGCTACCAGGGGCGCTGCCCCCGGACCCCCGTACTTAGATTCCGTAACGGCTTCTAAAACACAATCAAAACACATTTTTCAAGTAAAACGCCACGAAACCAAAATAATAATAGTTGAGATTATTATTACAAATTCGTCACCAACGGGCCGTACACTTTTCAAACACTTAAACGTATCAACCAAATAGTGGAGATTTGGACATTATAGTTGAATGAACAACTACATGGGTGATCTTTTGAGATACCCAATCATGATTATAACCATCGCGTGTCGTGGACACCCTCAGGTTACAAGTCTTAGGACTTCATACTCGGATAATCAACTTACGTTTGTTTAAACGCTTTCAGACTCAGGTGAGTCTCATAGCCCCTCTTTTACTGTTTTACTCAGGGGTGTGATATATTGCTCAACTTTTACATGTGAACGCAAGTACAAACATTTCATATACTACATGAGTTTTTTGAAACTAATCATTTAATGTCCTCCGTCAGCATAGTTGTTAATACGTTGTAGCGTGAATATTAGTATATGGTACCATATAGGATTGACCCACCTCGTCCGGGTTAGCAAGCACTAACCGGGTAAACGGACGTACTAATATTTGGGAAGACAAATGTGGATTAGGCATTCGTGGAGGCAACCTCGCCCGGAATTCTCTATAGGGGACCCGGCCCTCGAGTTAAGCTCAACTATGTGCTCATGGCTGTATACACGATGACTATCATTAAATTGCTGGATGCAATTCATTATTTAAATCTTGCGGTTCATACTATATTAACTGATTTCAAACCTGTGAGCTCACCAGCTTTTAGCTGACCTTTTAGCATGTATCGCAGGTACCAAGCAGTAGGATGTTTCTGCTTCAGGACTTTTAGCTCGAGTCAGCATACAGATGATTGAGATTTTCTTGCATTAGTATATTTTGTACAAGTACTTATGTACTGAAATCTCCTTTTACTTAAACTCGAGCTATGTAAAGCTTTAAATGTTGTAAACATTTCAGTTATCAATATATTTTGTTAAAACGACGCATATAGAGTCGTTTACTATATATCTTTGTGCTTTGTTATTGATTAGTAACACCCAAATCAAGCTTCCGCAAATCATTAAATTTGGGGGTGTTACAAGTACTAAACAACCGGACCCAAAGATACAAATAGAGTCCACCTAAACAACTGGACCCTAAAGTCACATATAGAGTCCGGTTAAATACCTGGACCCTAAAGTACTATTTCTGGACTCAAAACAAAATTCTGCATAAAATATGCCACTACCCGTCGGGTAGTCCCAGTACCCGCCGGGTACTCATCTTAAACAGCCGGGTAACGCAACAAACAGCCGAGTGAATTAAATTTTGTGGTAACAGAAGTAAGTTGAATATTTAGGCTTAGACTAGCCGCCGGTTTGGGTTTGGATCAGCCGGGTTCCAAAAGGACCCGCCGGTTGGAGGCTAAATCAGCCGGGTTCTGCTCAGTACAGCAGAAATCCAGGCCTGTTCTCCTTAATTGCCATTTTACCAAATTCAACTTCGCATAACTCAAAAACGACAAGTCCAGGAAATATGAAATTTTGCAGGCACTTGTAATATGACAATACAATGCTTTCCCAATTTTCACTTTTCAAAAATTCACTTTTTATCGAGATTTAGACCGTTAATCAAATTTTAGCCATTTTCGACACTTTTTCACAACATATAAATTTCCAAACTACATAAGATCCGACTTCACTCTTTTGCCTACTTATTCAACTATACATATGGAATCTTTTTCAACAAAACACTTGACTTATCAATTACTTAATCAAATTTGATACTTTAGTCATTTGATGACCCATTTGGGCACCACACGACCCATTTGGGTTTATAACCCACTTGACAACTACACTTCCACCAATTCTTATCTAATTGACACAACAACTTCAAAGTCAAATAATTACATTCATATTACTTCAACACTTACATGTTCATATATTCTTGACTTTCAAAATAACCTCAAACCATTACTTATAATCTTACATATTCTTCACTCTCACTTCATGATTTTACATATATATCAAAATGATGCCTTTAACTCATGAGTGAGACTTAAGTGTCAAAACAAGTTTCTTTAGGTTTTACAAAAAGGGGTGCATACGATATAGAGCATGATTAGAAGGGAAAAATACTTGTTACCAACTAGCAACAAGCTCCACCATTATGTCCCAAGAGGCTTCTTTCCCAAATCTTGATTTCTTTCACTTGTATTACCTACAAAATATAAACTTAACACAATAAGCATATAGCTTAGCAAGTAAGGGATACTTCAACAAGTACTTAAACACTTTAACAAATTAAGGATCCTTAATCACTTTCACAAAGTTAATCACAAGGATTAACTACTTCCACAAGTGATACTAATGTCATTCCTTGGCTAACATCAAGCAAATGACATAGAAATCACTACTTTAACAAAATCTCATTACTTACCTTGGATTTGCTTAAAGGAAACACTTGAATTAGCTTGAGCACTTTGATCACCTACACATATAGGCACATAACACAAAGATCAGTTAACCACACAATTGATTCTTAACCTATTACATAGGTGTTAATTCACTAACACCACTTACTCCATCACTTAATTTATCACTTTCTTTCTTATGTTACTTTCATCGAATTCACATACTATGAGTATTTATTTAACAATAACTTCATCAATTAAGTTCAAGAATTACTTCAATGATATATATTAATCACTACTTTTATCAATTCATTACTTAACTGAAACTTTTCTCAAAACCTTATAGTTAGGGTTTATACATATTACTTATTTTATAAAATTACCCAAATAAAGAGATTAATAATACCTTAATAAGGATTAATTAGATGCTAGAGACTTCAAACTCATAAACCCTAGGTTAAATTCTTGATTTTTGGCTCTTGTTCTTCCAAATCGATACACCCTCACATGTACGTACGTATTTTCTGATTTTTTTCTGTATGTTAGAATGGGATAGAAGCTACAGGAATCATGTTTTATACTGCAGTTTAGAATTTAACCCCTTAGCTGCTAATACTTAACAAGTCTAGTCCCTCTAACCCACTCTTCTTTATATCCTTAGCCCTATTCTCATAATTATCTTAACATGGTTAGTCCTTTCTAACTATTTCTTAACTTCTAATAATATGTAAACACATAATACATTATATATATATATATTTACAACTTAGCAATTAAACATATAGAATATTATCAAAAACTTACAAATTTAGGGGCGTTACAATTCCCTTGTCATTTATCACATGACCAAGGAAATGAACCTCTCGCATCCCAAATTCGCATTTAGAGAATTTTACATAAAGCTTCTCTTTCTCAAGTAGTTCGAGGATTGTTTTCAGGTGTTGTTCGTGATCCTCTTTCGTTTGCGAATACACTAAGATGTCGTCAATAAACACAATGACGAACTTATCAAGGTATGGTTTGCAAACTCGGTTCATGAGGTCCATGAACACTGATGGTGCGTTTGTTAGCCCGAGAGGCATGACTAGGAACTCGTAGTGACCATAACGAGTCCTAAACGCAGTTTTCGGTACATCCTCTTCTCGTACCTTCAGTTGGTGGTAACCAGATCGCAGGTCAATTTTTGAGTAGTAGCTTGACCCTTGTAGTTGATCAAACAGATCGTCAATGCGTGGTAATGGGTATCGGTTCTTGATTGTTACCTTGTTCATTTCTTGGTAATCGATACACATCCGCATAGTTCCATCCTTCTTCTTGACAAACAAGACCGGAGCTCCCCAAGGCGAAAAGCTCGGTCGGATGAACCCTAAGTCTAGGAGCTCTTGCAATTGTGTAGACAGCTCCTGCATCTCCGATGGAGCTAGACGATAAGGTGCGCGGGCGATTGGTGCGGCTCCAGGCACTAGATCGATGTGAAACTCAACTTGTTGCGGGGGTGGCAATCCTGGTAACTCGTCAGGAAACACTCCCGGATAGTCACGCACAATGGGTACGTCGTCTATACGTCGCTCCTCGGTTTTCTTTTCCACAATGTGTGCCAAAAATGCTTGGTATCCCTTTCGGAGATACTTACTTTCTTTCATGCAAGTAATTATTTTTGTGGCACTCTTTCGTTTCTCCCCTTGTATCATCAAAGTTTCTCCTGTCGGTAGTGGTATGCGTACCAACTTTTCGAAACATATGATTTCAGCACGGTTCTTTGACAACCAGTCCATACTAACTACGATGTCAAAACTTCCCAACTTAACCGGTAGCAAGTCTATTTCGAAGAGATGACCTTCTAACTCCAAGGTGCATCCCGGTACTATTTCTCCTGACTTGATCAACTCACCATCGGCTAGTTCTATAGTGTATTTGTTATCTAGCTTACGGGATTCAAGTTCTAATAGTGGTCTAAACTCAGTAGACACAAAACTTAAATCAACACCCGAATCAATTAACACAGAGGCATAATGGTTGTTTACTAGAAACGTACTAGTGATGGTGTTAGGGTCCTGGCGTGCCTCTTGTTCTCCGATCACGAACGCCCTTCCTTGAGCTGGTTGATTGTTGTTGTTGGCTCGGTTGTTAGTGTTTTGGTTATTGTTGTTGCGGCCTTGGTTATTGTTGCGGTTTTGGTTGTTCTGGTTGTTGTTGTTGTTGTTATTGTGGTTAAGTTTTGGGCATTTGTTCCGATAGTGCCCCTATTCACCGCACTCAAAACATCCATTGGTTTGTCGTTCGTTGTTTGTTCGTGGAGGAGGGTTGGTTCTACAGTCCTGGGTTTTGTGACCCCATATCTTACAGTTGCCACAATACCCACACCCACCCTCGTGGTGTCTACCACACTTATCACACTTGGGTTTGTTACCCAGGTATGGTTTTGACTCAGTAGTGGTGGCAGCGTACGCCTTTGCGTTTACCCCATTTTTCTTATTTTGCTAACCCTGACGGTCAGTACCTCCACTGTTCCACTTTCTCTTTGCCTTTCCAGAACTGCCAGCCTCAGCACTGTTCGGTTCTCCTTTTCCCGACACAGCTTTCTTAGTAAGTGTACCCATCCAAACAGCCTCATCAGTCAACCTCTGCGCTAGAGTAACAGCGCTCCTGAATGTGGCAGGTTCTGATGATGTAACCAAACTCCTGATCTGAGGTGCCAATCCCCAGATGTAACGCTCAATGCGTTTAAACTCAGGTGTCACCATATGTGGCACTAATCGTGCTAGCTCTTGGAACTTAGTGGTATAACCAGTGACATCAGCACCAATCATTTTAATGTCCCACAAGTCAGTTTCAACTTTATGCATCTCACTATGGGGACATAACTCTTCCAACATCATGTTCTTCAGTACTCCTCATGACATGGAGTGGGCAGTTTCTCTTCCAAGAGATTGAAGTTGACTGTTCCACCAGGTTAGCGCCTTGTCAGCTAAGGTGCAGGTGGCGTACTTCACCATACCATCAGGTAAACAATCACTGATGTCCAATACTGACTCCATCTTTTCTATCCAATGGATAATACCAATAGCACCCTCGGTGCCGCGGAAAGTAGTTGGCTTACAAGCCAGAAATGTTTTATATGAACACCAGCGTCGAGTATTCACAGGTGTCTCACCATCAACAGGGGTAAACCCGCTGTTGTTTATCACATTATCGCGGTTGCGGCTTGCCTCATACTGGGCAATGCCTTCAGCCACTCGCCGCGCGATTATATGTTCAGTGGTTTCAACGACTGGAAGTGTAGTCGCTCGTTGACTATTCCTAGTCACTCGTCGCTTAGGAGGCATGGTTCAGTTTTGCGAGGAAAAAAAATGCAGAGTGTTAATGCCATGCAAGGAATGTGAAGAATGAAATTTCACATTGTTTAGTTAATGAATAGTATGAAGGATTGAAGTTATTCCATTACGTATCATACGATTTTGAAACGCCCATATGAACTACTTAGTAAAATATAATCATGTTGGCCAGGCGTCATTATATGATGCCAAATACATATTTCTTTTCATTAACATTTAACACGATCAGGTTCAAATGAATTCAAGACAAGAATTAACAATCAAGGTGTAATATGTTTCAAAGAGTACAAGAAATGATCACAAGGGGCTATCGATTGGTTTTCGTTCCACACGTGTATATAAGTATAAATGGGATGCTCTAGTCTATAGTAACCACAAGAACACGAGATATAAACCAAACATATATTATATCATTTTAGTTATAATGTTAATACATGAGTTTCGTACAAAACAAGATGGGATTTCTAATATACCCATTGATGGTTAGCGTTATACAAAAGTAATGGGCTTCCTATACATATACCCATCTAACAAAAGTTTTTAACCTAGTACATATCATAGGCACAGTCTGCCATACATAAACCTAACGAAAATAAGGTAAAAACAGTCCTACAGCTGTCCTCAGCACAGCTACCATCACACAAATCCCAGCTACAATCCCTGTCATCCTCGCACACCTCTCCCACAACACCAGACGTGCACGAGCAGACTCAGCGATCTCCCTAGCCAATATCATGTTGCCCTCTACTAAGGCAAATCGCTCATAGGTGGAAATCATGTTTCCGTCCAGGCGAGAGACATCACTCCTCAAATCACTAAAGTAAGTACCCCTGTCAGTAGAAATGCGAAAAAATGTACGAATCACAGCAACTAGGGTGGGAATAGTCAGTTCTACAGGCTCTCCAGTGGTAGGAAGTGGGGGTGGTGATCGCGAAGACTCTCCGGTCTCAAATGTCGAGGGAATGCCCTCCAGTGATATACACTGACTCAGTATGGGAGTCATCCACTCCAAATGAGCAAACCTGGGTCCTCTCCGAGGTGGCTCCCCAGTCTCGACCATCGGCGCCTTGTGTCGTGGCGCAAGTGGTCCAGTAGGAAAATCTCGGACACACATCCTAGGTGTCCTCCTCATATATGGTCCTCGTGAAGACTCAGCAACCATATGACGTGTCTCCATAAAAGTAGATCCTAATATGCGTATCGTGGAATCAGTAGATGGTGGTGGTAGGGTGTCAATGGTGCTATCGTCAGAAGTCACTCTAGGGTGAATTTGTGGCTCCTCATGCAGTGGAGCATCACTATCATAGTCGTCCTCACTAGGGTCCTCCTCAGAACTCGTCACATGGATCAGGTATTGTTCAGACATGCTGAAACAAAAGAATCGTGTGGGACGTGTCAGTAATAAGTTAGATCTATGCAAAGGTATGTATGCATGAATGCATGAATGTTCTAGCCAAGGCTATAGTCTAGGTCTCTAAGGTTTTCAGGTCACTTAAAGACTTCTAATTCGCTGTAACCAATGGCTCTGATACCAAGTTTGTCACACCCCGCCAAACGGTAATCAACGATTAATCTAGTTAAGTGTGAAAGCTAGTGACGTGGCGGGGCGCGAGCAGTAATCAAACAATACACTATCACAGAGCATAAGGTTATTGCAGAACGTATAAATTAAGATGGCATGGTTTAAAGTTATTACAAAAGATACGACTTATAAAGTCGTATTAGTAGTTGTGTTGTTGAAACAACAATTGTCATAGTAATATAAGTTTTGAAAGTATATTTCGTAAGTATAACTAAAATGTATTAGTAATACAAAAGAAATCCAAATGTCTCAAAAAGTGGCATCCTAATCGTCATGGGTAGCTTACGTCCAATATGCATGCACCAGTACCTGAGTCCTAATTCCCTGAAAAACATTGTAAAAGGGTCAACAATGATTGTTGAGTGAATTCAAAGGTTTTGTATATATGTAGTAAGCCAAGTCATGTATAACTCCTTTATACATAGCAAATCATAGGTTTATTTGTTTTGTAGAAAGCACAAGTTATTCGAATATTAGATAACACTTTCCATATAAATAGTAAGAAATCTCATTCTAAATCCAAGTTATTTGTTATGTAGGAAGTACAAGTTTATTCAAAAACATTTCCTATAAAGAAGCTGCAGGAAATCCAGGTTTATCCAATCAAGGTAAACGTTTCCTATAAGTAATCATGTGTAGGAACACCTTTTCCTATAAAGTAGTTATATAGTTTTGTGGGAAATATAGACGATGATCCCCCTAAGGTGAGCTAAACCTTTAGGGTTAAAGTAACGACACCTAGTGCTATAAGCAATCCACGACTTATGTGATGTTTTTGCCTTAGTAACAGTGTAAGTATACGCTCCTCGTTACGACTGCCGTCGTGTGGTTGGATTGACCAACGAGTTATGCTAGTGGGAGGGTTGTCAAATCGATAGTACTATCCGTATACTCAGTGGCTAGAGTCACCTAGCTAATGGTTATAGGTTGCAAGCACAGGGACTTATGTTCACTACAACTACCTCATGTAAACCTAGGTTCGTACCAAGATCCGTTGTCTAATTCCCAAAACAGTATGAAAAAGCATTTCATATTAAGTAGTTGAGTATAAAAGCAATAAAGCATTTATATATGTAAGTTGCATATTATAGCAAAACAGTTATATGTTTTCCACCCCATAATTTAAAAGCAGTAAAACAAGTAAAAATGGGGCTGTGAACTCACAGTAGATGTAGTGATGTGATAGCTAGCGGAGAAGAGTAGCGTCGCCCAAAGATAGTCAACCTATATGATATAGGTGTATAAACATAAGTACTTTGATAATTCATCGAATTATGTTAACAGTTTGATTGTTTTGAAGAAATTGTTGATTTCTTAGATTTGCACAAGTCGTTGTTGATGACGATAAGTTGAAAAATAATTAATATTTTCCAAGTATGTTTATGTCGTATGTTTGTTAAACGCGATTTCCAATTGTATATAAAGATATACGCTTACTAGTGTCGTACATATATATATGATTTCAATACGTCGCACACGTATAAAATATATAAGTTTCGTTTGTCCATAAAACCTCCATTAATCAATATAACTAAATATTAAATTTTATGGTTGCGTGTATGTATAGACATGTATATATATATATATATATATATATATATATATATATATATATATATGAAAAGTTTGTCGTTATATATATATATATATATATATACAAAATAATGTCCCAAACGATGTGTTAATTCGTTCACATTTCACTTGTCGTATTTATTTCCGTTTATAAAATAAATACATGTTATCGTTTCAAAGATCGTTGTGTATGTTTAAATCGTATCATTGTTAATGATTATGAATCGATTTTCGCGATAATATAACGTACTTGTTTTCGTGTATATATATATGTTATATATATATTATATGTTCGCGAAATTTTTAGAACCAATTTTTGTATCGTATTTACACCATTTATAATCATTAATAATCTTTGAATCGCTTTGTCGTCACATACCTATAGGATCCTCTAGGTGTTCGTATAAGTTTAAACGATAAAAGTTAGTCTGATGTAATGGCTTACAGATCCACCAGATCCGTTGATGATCCGCCGGATCCAAATACTGTCCACCGGATCCAAATACTAGTTCTCCGGATCGTGTCAAAATAGTAAGTATCTGCTGGATCCAAAAGGGATCCGCCGGATCTAGTTGGTTCTCGTGTGTCCTGGGTTTAAACTTGAAATCCACCGGATCATTCCAAGGATCCGCCGGATCCTTCATGTGGTTTATCATTGATTTTAGTTTGGATCCGCCGGATCCATTTGTGGATCCGCCAGATACGTTCGATTCAATGGTAAAATACGTGTGGTTTTTACTTGGGATCCGCCGGATTGTTTATGTGATCCGCCGGATCCAGTTGTTTTACAGACCCTGTTCGCAACGCGTTTCATACATACTCGTTTGTTTTGGTTCCAAATCGTTTTCTTACAGTTTCCAATCATCATAACAACGAAACATTATCATAATAACATGTTTATAGGCATCAATTTTTGTATACTTGGGTTTATTATTTCTCAAAATTTATTTCAAGAATTTAAATTAATCAATCATCAAAGCATCAAGTTATATACATAGATTAGGTTGTATTAACACTATATATAACGAAATTTGTGTAAGAATTTAAAGAGTAGGAAGTTTCCTTACATTGATGATGTTGATGATTCGGTGGTGGTTATGATGAAGAAGCCGAGAATGATGATGATGAGGTTGCTGTGATGATGATGGTGATTATGATGAAAGTGAAGATGGTGGTGAAGAAGAAGTAATTTGATGATATTATGATGATGATAAAATCTTGTTCCTGCTGCTGCTACTTCTGCCGATTGAGAGGAGGAAGAGGGAACAGGAACTCAAATAATTTGAGTTTGGTGGGAGTTTGATCAGAGTGAGGTGAGGAGGGAGTATATATTTTAAATGAATTGAGATAAGTTTTTCAACTGATGTATGGTGATGCACAGATATATGTCGATAGATATGAAAAAAGTTGATATTTTAGCCTGTTAATTTCGGGTACGGGTCCAATTAGGAGTAAATTTACATTTAATATTTGTAAATCTATTTTGAGATATTTCTCCAAATACTTTATTATGAATAAGAAAAATAATACTTTTATTTTTTTGACCTTTGGGTACGTTTTGTATTTGTTTCTGTTCGCGTGCAATACGTTTTAAAGAAACATTTAAATGTTTTATATTATCGCAATAATATAAATAAATAATATTCGTAATTAATAATTTTCATATTATTAATTATTTGTATCACCAACTATTGTATATGTTTATTTGTCGGACTCGTTCCGTTTATTTTGCGCGTAATTATAAATAACTACGTAACTAGTTAATACGTCGCGTATTAACACAGTGTGTTTGTAACACCCCCAAATTTAATGATTTGCGGAAGCTTGATTTGGGTGTTACTAATCAATAACAAAGCACAAAGATATATAGTAAACGACTCTATATGCGTCGTTTTAACAAAATATATTGATAATAGAAATGTTTACAACATTTAAAGCTTTACATAGCTCGAGTTTAAATCAAATGAGATTTCAGTACATAAGTACTTGTACAAAATATACTAATGCAAGAAAATCTCAATCTTCTATATGCTGACTCGAGCTAAAATCCTGAAGCAGAAACATCCTACTGCTTGGTACCTGCGATATATGCTAAAAGGTCAGCTAAAAGCTGGTGAGCTCACAGGTTTGAAATCAGTTAATATAGTGTGAACCGCAAGATTTAAATAATGAATTGCATCCAGCAATTAAATAATGAATTGCATCCAGCAATTAAATGATAGTCATCGTGTATACAGCCATGAGCACATAGTTGAGCTTAACTCGAGGGCCGGGTCCCCTATAGAGAATTCCGGGCGAGGTGCCTCCACGAATGCCTAATCCACATTCGTCTTCCCAAATATTAGTACGTCCGTTTACCCGGTTAGTGCTTGCTAACCCTGACGAGGTGGGTCAATCCTATATGGTACCATATACTAATATTCACGCTACAACGTATTAACAACTATGCTGACGGAGGACTTTAAATGATTAGTTTCGAAAAACTCATGTAGTATATGAAATGTTTGTACTTGCGTTCACATGTTAAAAGTTGAGCAATATATCACACCCCTGAGTAAAACAGTAAAAGAGGGGCTATGAGACTCACCTGAGTCTGAAAGCGTTTAAACAAACGTAAGTTGATTAGCCGAGTATGAAGTCCAAAGACTTGTAACCTGAGGGTGGCCACGACACGCGATGGTTATAATCATGATTGGGTATCTCAAAAGATCACCCTTGTAGTTGTTCATTCAACTATAATGTCCAAATCTCCACTATTTGGTTGATAAGTTTAAGTATTTGAAAAAGTGTACGGCCCGTTGGTGACGGATTTGTAATAATAATCTCAACTATTATTATTTTGATTTCGTGTCATTTTACTTGAAAAATGTGTTTTGATTGTGTTTTAGAAGCCGTTACGGAATCTAAGTACGGGGGTCCGGGGGAAGCGCCCCTGGTAGCGGGGTCCAAGGGGCGGCAGCCCCTGGCTGGGGTCGAGCTGCCAGGTCAGCTTGGAAAATTTTTATTTCTACTATATTGCTTTGACGAAAAACGCATCTGGATCTGAATTTGGGTAAAATCGAGTGATAAATTTCGAGTCTCGACACTTAGTAAAAATCTATGTTTTTGAGGTTCTGATTTGTGCGACGTTGGGTGCGACGTCGCAGGTAGGATTGCGACGTTGAGCATGACGTCGCTAAAGGCGACGTTTTGCAATTTAATGCGACGTTGTACGTGGCGTCGCTATATGCGACGTTGTTGATTTCTGCGACGTAAGGGCTTGCGTCGCTAAGTGCGACGTGGTGAGGTATTGGCGACGTTAAGGCTGATGTTGCTATATGCGACGTCGCAATTTAATGCGACGTTGTGACTGACGTCGCACCATGCGACGTTACGAGGGGTTTTGCGACGTTGAAGCTGACGTCGCATAAATTCTGGGCCAACTGCGACGTAGCGGTCTGTTGGTCGGAAAATGTGTCGAAAACGAGTTTTTCGGTTTCCGTTCGGTCCAAAACTTTTACCCAACCCATATATGGACATTTTAAGTGTATACAAACAACCACAAGTCGAAAATAATGGAAATCGAAGAGTTTCGAGAATTGTCGGAAACTTACAAAGTGTCGGATGAGAAATCCGAAAAGATAGCGTTGTAGATCGGGAAGTGGTGAACGTTTTTCTCCAAAGTGATGATGAGATCCAAGGTCGTTTAGTACGTTTATTTTGCGATTTTGTGAGGTTTTTGGTGATGAAACTTGAGAGAAAAGAGAAGAGAGGAGAGAGAGGGAAAAAGAGAAATGAGAAAGAATGGTGGGGAATGGGAGGTTATCCTCCCATTTTTCGCCCAGCGTTCCCGCTCCGTGCGGTGTTCGTTTACTCCGTCGTTTAAACGTTAAATAATTATTTTACATATTAATTGGTACATTTTAAAATACAAATTATTACGCGATATTTTATTTAAATATTTTACTAATCACTTTATATTTGAATTATAAAAAGGTAAGTTAATTTGTTTGCGCGTTTTACATTTTAGATTATGTAAGTTTTGGGTTGTACGATACGAATGAATACGAAATATTATTATAATAATATTTTTGACATAACAACGTTATTTAATAAAATTGGTCACCAACGTCCGTATAAAATTGAATCGAAATACATCCGATTTAAATTGCGTACGATTTAATCAAATCGCATTTTTTTCGTATATATTCAACAATATATATTATTCGATACATTAATTAGCCTAACAAAGAACTAATTACATGTATTAACATATGATTAGGCACTAATTTCTAGTCCTAATTTGGCGGGTGTTACATTCTCCCCCTGTTAGAAGAATTTCGTCCCGAAATTTAGTTCGAAGTCATGTTTGAGGTAGAATCAGTGAATAGTTGAGGATATTTGAGTCGCATTTGGTCTTCCCGTTCCCAGGTGAATTCCGGACCACGCCGCGAATTCCATCTGACCTTGACGATGGGAATACGACTTTGTTTCAGTTGTTTGACCTCGCGGTCCATAATTTCAGCGGGTTCCTCAACGAAGTGAAGTTTATCGTCAACACGAATTTCATCTAGTGGAATAATGAGTGTCTCATCAGACAGACACTTCTTCAAATTTGAGATATGAAAAGTGGGGTGCACGCTGCTGAGTTCGGATGGCAGCTGCAATCGATAAGCTACGGGGCCAATCCGTTCGAGGATCTCAAAAGGCCCGATGTACCTGGGATTTAACTTCCCACGTTTGCCAAAACGGATGACGCCTTTCCAAGGAGATACTTTTAAGAGTACTCGATCCCCAACTTGGAACTCGAGTGGTTTGCGTCTCACGTCAGCATAACTTTTCTGACGATCGCGTGCGGCTTTGAGTCTGTTTTGGATTTCCACAATTTTCTCAGTGGTGGCGTGAATGAGTTCAGGACCAGTGAGTTGACTATCTCCCACTTCAGTCCAACAGATCGGTGATCGGCACTTACGACCGTACAATGCCTCAAAAGGTGCAGCCTTAATGCTGGCATGATAGCTGTTATTGTACGAGAATTCGCACAACGGTAGATGTCTTTCCCAGTTTGTACCGAAATCAACTACGCATGCGCGTAGCATATCTTCCAGGGTTTGGATGGTTCGTTCACTTTGGCCATCGGTTTGAGGATGGTATGCGGTACTCATATCAAGACGAGTACCCAACGCTTTTTGAAGTGATTGCCAAAAGTGAGAGGTGAAACGGGCATCCCTGTCAGAGATGATCGAGATTGGAACACCGTGATGAGCAACGATTTCCTTGATGTAGATTTGTGCAAGGCGTTCCATTTTATCGTTTTCCTTGATTGCCAGGAAATGAGCAGATTTGGTGAGACGATCGACGATCACCCAAATGGTATCGCAACCGCTCGCCGATTTGGGTAGTTTGGTTATGAAATCCATGGCAATTTGTTCCCATTTCCATTCAGGGATTTCAGGTTGTTGGAGTAAACCAGAAGGTTTCTGATGTTCGGTTTTGACTTTCGAGCAAGTAAGGCACTTGCTGACGTAAGTCCGATTTCGGCTTTCATATTTGGCCACCAATAAAATTCCTTGATGCCGTGGTACATCTTATCGGATCCCGGATGGATAGAATATTTAGACTTGTGAGCCTCGTCCATCACCAAGTCTCGTAGGTTTCCGAAATTAGGCAACCAAATTCGGTTTGAGAAATACCTAATCCCGTTAGATTTGGTTTCAAATTGTTTGTCAATACCCCGTAAGGCTTCGTTTTTGATGTTTTCAGGTTTCAGGGCTTCCATCTGAGCGGTATGAATTTGAATAGTAAGATCGTTATGAATGGTCATACTGAGAGCTCGGACTCGAAGTGGTTTCGGTCGTTCCTTTCGGCTGAGGGCATCGGCTACAACATTAGCCTTCCCTGGATGGTACTTGATCTCGCAGTCGTAATCGGTAAGCAACTCGACCCATCGACGTTGCCTCATATTGAGATCCTTCTGATCGAATATATGTTGGAGGCTTTTATGATCGGTAAAGATGGTGCACTTAGTGCCGTAGAGATAATGTCTCCAGATTTTGAGAGCAAAAACGACAGCTCCAAGTTCGAGATCATGAGTGGTGTAGTTCTTTTCGTGAATTTTCAGCTGTCGTGAGGCATAGGCAATAACTTTATCTCGTTGCATCAATACGCAACCGAGACCTTGGTGAGAAGCATCACAGTATACCACGAAGTCATCGGTGCCTTCGGGTAAGGATAGAATTGGAGCACTGCAAAGCTTTTGTTTCAGAAGTTGGAATGCTGACTCTTGTTTATCGGTCCAATCGAACCTTTTGTCCTTCTGAGTCAGTACCGTGAGTGGTTGAGCTATTTTAGAGAAGTTTTCGATAAATCGCCGATAGTACCCAGCAAGACCCAAGAATTGTCGTACTTCAGTTGCAGAGGTGGGTGCTTGCCAGTCTTTGATAGCCTCGATTTTTGATGGGTCAACGTGAATTCCCTGACTGTCGATCACGTGACCAAGGAATTGGACAGTTTGGATCCAGAACTCACACTTAGAGAATTTTGCATACAGCTCCTCGTGTCTAAGTAGTTCAAGGATGGTTTTGAGGTGTTGCGCATGTTCTTGCTCGTTGCGGGAGTAAATGAGTATGTCATCGATAAAAACAATGACAAACTTGTCGAGGTAAGGTTTGCACACCCAATTCATAAGGTCCATGAATACAGCCGGTGCGTTTGTTAGACCAAAGGGCATCACTTGGAATTCGTAGTGCCCGTAGCGAGTCCTGAAAGCAGTTTTTGGAATATCGGTGTCATGAACTCGTAATTGATGAAAACCTGATCGCAGGTCGATTTTTGAGTAGAAACTTGAACCCTGAAGTTGGTCGAATAGATCATCAATGCGAGGAAGTGGATATCGGTTTTTGACGGTCAATTTGTTCAACTCTCGGTAGTCGATGCACATTCTGAATGAACCGTCCTTCTTTTTAACAAATAAGACCGGAGCTCCCCAAGGTGAAGAACTCGGTCTAATGAATCCTCTATCCAGAAGTTCCTGTAACTGGGCAGACAACTCCTGAAGTTCGGATGGGGCTAAACGGTACGGTGCACGGGCCACCGGTGCGGCACCCGGCACGAGATCAATTGAGAACTCAACCTGTCTAGGTGGAGGTAAACCAGGTAGTTCTTCCGGAAAGACTTCGGGAAAGTCTCTAACAATCGGCACATCCTCAAGTCGCTTCTCCTCCGACTTCTTCTCTGTGATGTGTGCGAGTATTGCAGGGTAACCCTTTCTCAGAAATTTTCGGATTTTTAAGCAAGAGATGATATTGAGTCTCGTCCCGCCGGTCTCCCCCTGTATGATCAAGGTTCTACCGACAGCGAGTGGAATGCGGACGATCTTATCGTAACAAACGATTTCGGCTCGGTGTTTGGACAATCAGTCCATTCCAATGATGACGTCGAAACTTCCGATTTCAACGGGTACAAGATCGATTGAAAAGGTTTCGTCAGCTAGGTTTAAAGTGCAATTAGGTATCACACTATCGGTTTCTATAAGTTCGCCATTTGCTAGTTCTACAGTGTACTTAACATCTAAGGCAACAGAATTGATGTCAAGTAGTGGGCAAAAGTCATCAGAGATAAAGCTTTTATCAGCACCAGTATCAAATAGAACAGAAGCATTTAAGTTGTTGAGGAGGAACATACCCGAGACCACATTCGGGTCTTGGCGGGGGTCCCCAGATTTGATGACGAAGGCTCTGCTTCGGGTGTTGTTGTTGTTGTTGCTGTTGCGGTTGTTGTTGTTGTTGTTGTTGTTGTTGTTATTCTTCAGCTTTGGGCACGTATCCCTGAAGTGCCCTGGTTTCCCACACTCAAAACAGACTTTGGGTGGTCCGGTGTTGTTGTTGGAATTGTTGTTGGTAGGAGAATTGCAATCTTTGGCGAGGTGGTCGTACCTCTTGCAGTTGTTGCAAAAGGGACCACAGGAACCTTCATGGTGACGACTGCACTTGGAACAATAGGGTTTGTTCCCAGTGTAGCCCCGTGTGATGTCTGTGGTGGTGTTGTAGGCTTTGATGGTGTCGGGTTTCTTGTTTTGTTGGTTGGAGTGGTTGTTGTGGTAGTCAGACCACTTTCGTTTGTTGTTTTGGGAGGATGAAGTGGGTGGTTCAGAATCTTGGCTCATGGACATCAGGTCTTGGGCCAACAGGATTGCATCGTCAATGGTGGTTTGGTTGGAAGAGGCAACATGCCCCCGAACAGGCTCAGGAAGGCCAAGGATGTACTTCCTGATTTTATCAGGTTCTGTGCTTACCATGGCTGGGCGGAGGGCAGCGAGTTGCTGGAATCTGGTGGTATAACCATCGATATCACCACCCTGAACCTTTAGGTTCCAGAACTCCTCGTCCAGCTTTTGGAGTTTGGCGATTGAGCAGTATTTGGCAGTGAGTTTTGCTTTCAAGTCCTCCCAAGAGAGTTGGTAGGCAGTGTCAGCACCCACTGATTGGGTATATGAATTCCACCAAGAGTGGGCATCATCTTCAAGAGAGCAGGTGGCGAAGTTCACTTTGTCGTTCTCCGCGCATTTGCTGACACGGAAAACAATTTCCATTTTCTCGAACCATCTGATAAGTCCGATGGCTCCTTCAGAACCCTTGAAGCTGGAGGGTTTGCAGCTTTGAAAGTCCTTGTAAGAACAAGGTTTAGCAGTAGTGGTTTCAGCGGCATCGCTGTTTCTGGTGGAGTTTTGTGGGGTATTCCGAGCCAAGGCTTCAGTAACAGCCTGGGTTATAAGCGATGTAAGCTGAGCATTGGTGTATGGTCTTGACTTTGGCGGCATGATTCTTCAATAAAAGAAACGAAGATACATGAGATTTCGTAGGAAAGTTGTATTTGTTATAGATGTACATGTATAAAAGCAGTACTACATGACATCAACATGGAAAAATGACAATTAATATGAGTTGAACAACAAGGAATATTTGATAGCTAATATGAGTTCAAAGGTTACATCCTACAGAGTTATTACAAAAGGCGTCGGGAATTGTTACATCCGACCGAATTTTAGAGTAGCGCGTAGATAGTTACTAGATTACAGGATGGATTACAAGACAAAGACTACACTAGTCTTAACGTAGATTAATTTGTTCCATCATCGTGACAAGACGGTCCACAGTGTTTGCAAGTCTGCTAGCTTGACGGGCGTTATCTTCTGCTAGTGCTAGTCGTTGTGTTAGTCCACGGGCATACTCTTCTGCTTCATGTGAACGCTGTTCACATTCTTCCATCCTTTGACGCAGGAGGGCATTTTCAACGCTTATCGCTATTACTTGGTTGCGAAGGACATCCATGTTGTTGTTTGTGGTTTCCAGGTCGTCGGAGACTTGTTCGATGCGTTCAAGGGATGTAAGTCTCCAGTTTTCGTTTGTTTCTTGCAACACGACATCCATGGTGCGAAGTCGCTGCTCGTGTTGGTTCACCCTAGCGGCTAAGGCTGGCAAGGTGAAGTGAGTGGGGTACGGGCCAGCTCGAGGCAACCTGTTGTTCCTCCTTGTTACCCTTGGGTTCTGCGACCCGGATTGAGAGCGAGATGAATTGGGAGGTGTGTTTGCCATTTCTGAGACAAAGCGTTAGTAAGAGTGAGGCCTATATTCATATAGTTCCTATATAATATAGCCTATTGAGTGTCTAGCACAAACATGTTTAAGTCTCGGTCCTCTCGAGGTCAGAGTCTTCTAGTGTACTTTTGTTCAACATAACCACTTCAGACCTTAAATCGTCTTTCCTTAATTGTACATAGTTAATCAGGCTATGTTAAATTAAAGTCTTATGCTGTAATTCCTGAACCAGTCATGCCTAATAAGAATATACCGCCTAATGGTCATAGTCTAGGCCCACTAAATGCAACCTAGTTCACTATAACCTTAGGCTCTGATACCAATCTGTAACACCCCCAAATTTAATGATTTGCGGAAGCTTGATTTGGGTGTTACTAATCAATAACAAAGCACAAAGATATATAGTAAACGACTCTATATGCGTCGTTTTAACAAAATATATTGATAATAGAAATGTTTACAACATTTAAAGCTTTACATAGCTCGAGTTTAAATCAAATGAGATTTCAGTACATAAGTACTTGTACAAAATATACTAATGCAAGAAAATCTCAATCTTCTGTATGCTGACTCGAGCTAAAATCCTGAAGCAGAAACATCCTACTGCTTGGTACCTGCGATATATGCTAAAAGGTCAGCTAAAAGCTGGTGAGCTCACAGGTTTGAAATCAGTTAATATAGTGTGAACCGCAAGATTTAAATAATGAATTGCATCCAGCAATTAAATAATGAATTGCATCCAGCAATTAAATGATAGTCATCGTGTATACAGCCATGAGCACATAGTTGAGCTTAACTCGAGGGCCGGGTCCCCTATAGAGAATTCCGGGTGAGGTGCCTCCACGAATGCCTAATCCACATTCGTCTTCCCAAATATTAGTACGTCCGTTTACCCGGTTAGTGCTTGCTAACCCGGACGAGGTGGGTCAATCCTATATGGTACCATATACTAATATTCATGCTACAACGTATTAACAACTATGCTGACGGAGGACTTTAAATGATTAGTTTCAAAAAACTCATGTAGTATATGAAATGTTTGTACTTGCGTTCACATGTTAAAAGTTGAGCAATATATCACACCCCTGAGTAAAACAGTAAAAGAGGGGCTATGAGACTCACCTGAGTCTGAAAGCGTTTAAACAAACGTAAGTTGATTAGCCGAGTATGAAGTCCAAAGACTTGTAACCTGAGGGTGTCCACGATACGCGATGGTTATAATCATGATTGGGTATCTCAAAAGATCACCCTTGTAGTTGTTCATTCAACTATAATGTCCAAATCTCCACTATTTGGTTGATAAGTTTAAGTATTTGAAAAAGTGTACGGCCCGTTGGTGACGGATTTGTAATAATAATCTCAACTATTATTATTTTGATTTCGTGTCATTTTACTTGAAAAATGTGTTTTGATTGTGTTTTAGAAGCCGTTACGGAATCTAAGTACGGGGGTCCGAGGGAAGCGCCCCTGGTAGCGGGGTCCAAGGGGCGGCAGCCCCTGGCTGGGGTCGAGCTGCCAGGTCAGCTTGGAAAATTTTTATTTCTACTATATTGCTTTGACGAAAAACGCATCTGGATCTGAATTTGGGTAAAATCGAGTGATAAATTTCGAGTCTCGACACTTAGTAAAAATCTATGTTTTTGAGGTTCTAATTTGTGCGACGTTGGGTACGACGTCGCAGGTAGGATTGCGACGTTGAGCATGACGTCGCTAAAGGCGACGTTTCACAATTTAATGCGACGTTGTACGTGGCGTCGCTATATGCGACGTTGTTGATTTCTGCGACGTAAGGGCTTGCGTCGCTAAGTGCGACGTGGTGAGGTATTGGCGACGTTAAGGCTGATGTCGCTATATGCGACGTCGCAATTTAATGCGACGTTGTGACTGACGTCGCACCATGCGACGTTACGAGGGGTTTTGCGACGTTGAAGCTGACGTCGCATAAATTCTGGGCCAACTGCGACGTAGCGGTCTGTTGGTCGGAAAATGTGTCGAAAACGAGTTTTTCGGTTTCCGTTCGGTCCAAAACTTTTACCCAACCCATATATGGACATTTTAAGTGTATACAAACAACCACAAGTCGAAAATAATGGAAATCGAAGAGTTTCGAGAATTGTCGGAAACTTACAAAGTGTCGGATGAGAAATCCGAAAAGATAGCGTTGTAGATCGGGAAGTGGTGAACGTTTTTCTCCAAAGTGATGATGAGATCCAAGGTCGTTTAGTACGTTTATTTTGCGATTTTGTGAGGTTTTTGGTGATGAAACTTGAGAGAAAAGAGAAGAGAGGAGAGAGAGGGAAAAAGAGAAATGAGAAAGAATGGTGGGGAATGGGAGGTTATCCTCCCATTTTTCGCCCCGCGTTCCCGCTCCGTGCGGTGTTCGTTTACTCCGTCGTTTAAACGTTAAATAATTATTTTACATATTAATTGGTACATTTTAAAATACAAATTATTACGCGATATTTTATTTAAGTATTTTACTAATCACTTTATATTTGAATTATAAAAAGGTAAGTTAATTTGTTTGCGCGTTTTACATTTTAGATTATGTAAGTTTTGGGTTGTACGATACGAATGAATACGAAATATTATTATAATAATATTTTTGACATAACAACGTTATTTAATAAAATTGGTCACCAACGTCCGTATAAAATTGAATCGAAATACATCCGATTTAAATTGCGTACGATTTAATCAAATCGCATTTTTTTCGTATATATTCAACAATATATATTATTCGATACATTAATTAGCCTAACAAAGAACTAATTACATGTATTAACATATGATTAGGCACTAATTTCTAGTCCTAATTTGGCGGGTGTTACAGTGTTTTACTAAACACATCTCGTAAATATAGTTTTGAGTTCACTAATCAGGGAATTAGCTCTAAGTATGCATGAAATTAAGTATAAGTATATACCTAATTTGGAGGAGTGTCACAAAAATACTTCACTTAAAAATATCAAGAGTTGAATCGAAAATGAAAACATATATATATATATATATATATATATATATATATCAATATAACGCGTCACAACTAATTAAACGTTTAAACGACCCGGGAAACGAACACCGCACATAGCGTAAAAATTGGGAAACCAAAAAGTGAGACACCACACCTCTTCTGGGCCACATGGGCCGGTTTTTCCAGCCCCAACATCATCCCCCATTTTAGGGGCTACTCTTTGACTCAAAAACCAAACCAAGATCCCCATTTTCCTCATTCTTGTTTCTCATCTCCCTTTCTCTAAATTCTCTCTCTAAAACCCCCTCCCTTGCTCCCTCACGGATACATCATCATCACCATCATCTAGTATCAATCAACACCAAATTCTTGAAGAAGAAGAGCAAGGAAGGAGGCACCAAGCAAAATCGGGCAACCTCAACTCATTTCGCCTTTAGATCACTCACTCTCTTTGTAAGAAACACTACTCTCTCTCTAGATCTTCTTTCTTTACACAAATATACATATTTAGTTTCTCATTTGACAAGAAATGTCCAATTCTTAAGCTTAAACTCGTTTTTCATGTACATATATTATCACAGTTTCCTGTCCAGAAAAATAGTCTCACCATTTCGACCATAACTCGAGTTCTAGACCAAATAAATACATGAAACATGAACCAAAATCTTCGTATGGATGTTGTCTACAAAAATTTCTTCTTTGTCTTGGCCCAGAAATACACCTATTTTGCTATAAAAATCGATTTATGAACGAAGGTAGTTTTTGGCCGAAATCTGACCTGTGGCCCTTCTCGATTTTATTTACCTAACCAAACGAACTCTATAAATTCTGGAAAAATTCGGTAAAATACTAGAGATATAGATGAACATGTGTAATTTTTCTCATATTTCGTTTCCGGTTATAACTTGGTTAAAACGAGGGTTGAAACGGTTCCAAAATTTGGAAAAACATAGCCCAGGGGGACTGTTTATGTAACTTTTTGAAAAACCGACACTTCGGGTTAAACACGAGACGAAACGATAATTTTCCCGAGCCTTAGAAACATGTTTAAGACTACCCTAAAAGTTTTGAGTCACACCGAACACATTTGACCAAGTCAACGAAAACGAGCCTCGGTACGAAAAACGTGAACCAAAACATAAAACGTCAGATTTTGGCTCGAATCGAAAGTTCTAAGTATTTTATTTTGAAACACGAACAAAAACGATGTCATAACAATTGTGGGTAACGATACATGCAAACACTTAAATGAAAACGAAAAACCTCAGACCTACGACAATACCCTTTTGTTGCATAAGTCTCGATTCTCGCAAACACCTACGACAATACCTTTGTCGCAACACCTTATTGATTGTCGCACCCTTACTGATTGTCACAACCTTATTGATTTTCGCATCAATTAGACTCGCACTCGAGACTGTCTCAAAACTCGAATTGTCACAAGAATAGTGTTTCACCATTGTCACAAGAATAGTGTTTCACCATTGTCACAAGGATAGTGTTTCACCATTGTCACAAGAATAGTGTTTTACCATTGTCACAAGAATAGTGATTCACAATTGTCACAAGAATAGTAGTTCACAATTGTCTCAACTTTAGTATTCCACAACTGTTGCATAAATAGTGTTCAACACGATGTACTTGATTTACGCCAACAACAAACGTTTGGAAGACCTCGGAAACAATTAACATATACATTTATGAGTATAAAATACAACAAAACGCATAATAATAATACTTTAAAATTATTATTACAAACCATCACCAACGGGCCGTACATGTTTTCAAAACACAATCAACAACCAAAATATTTGGACATTACTAGTTGAATGGACAACTAGCATAGACGATCTGTTGAGACATCTACTTATGTTATAACCTTGCGCGTTTAGGACGCCAGTGGATTACAGTCTGCGGACATCATATCATTGCTTGTAGCAACACTGATACATCAGACTCGGGTGATTCTCACAGCCCCGCATTTTTACTATTTTTACTCCTGGGGTGGGAATACATGCTCATTTATTTTACATGTGGACACAAGTACAAAGCATCGATATATACTGCATGAGTTGATTTACTAATCATGAAAGCCCTCCACCACATAGTTTGTTTATATGGATTTAGCGTGAATGTTAGTGTATGGTACCATATGGTATTGATAATCCCCGTCCAGGTTAGCAAGCACTGACTGGTCAAACGGACGCATTATCATTTGTTCATACGAGTGTAGATTAGGCACTCGCAGGGAGACACCCTCGATCAGGCACTTGATTGTGATCCTGACACCTCAGTTCAGCTCAAACTATGGGCTCATGGAAGTGATATACACATATTTGATTGGTTTCAAACATTACTTAAATCTTGTGGTTCATACATTGTGCTTTATCATTAAACCTGTGAGCTCACCATCTTTTAGCTAGACCTTTTAGCATGTATTCTCGGGTTCTCAGCAGCAGTAGGTCTGCACACTCAGGATACCCTAACTCGAGTCACATGCAAACATCAGGAGATTGTCATGCATTACTATATTTTGTAAAAGTAGTTATGTCTTAGAATCTCTCATATTGAAATGTGAGCTTTTGTAATATTATACGTTTGTAAAATTTCACATTAATCAATGTATTTTTATAAACGACGCATGTAGATGTCGTTCATTATATCCTTGTGCTGTCATTACTGTATTAGTCGCGCCCCGACCCGATTCGCTTCCGCACAGTAAATTTGGGGGTGCGATAGATAGGTATATGATGTAGTGTATAAATTGGATAATAGATTAAACCTGTTGATTCCTATGAATACCAGGAAAAATCTCTTCCAAAAGCACATTGATTCACAAAAGAATACCGTGAAATGGGTATAATTCACAAAATTGATAGTGAAATCGAAATTCTTCAAATTGAAAACTAACTTCAAAACAATGTCAAATGAACCCTAATAAACAACCAGAAATTTAAATGGGCCAACAAAACATAACGGGCCAAACCATAAACCCAACAAAAGTCTAAATTGAACAAAAAATTTATAAAATGGTCCATATCTTCCAAACGGAGGCGTTTTTGCGCTTCGAGGGTGGGCTTAACCGCCTACGGCTTGATGGGCCTTGCTTCAAGCTTCGAATCGTCTGCTCATGGGCCTCAAACGGAGCCCGGTAGCCTAAGTTATGCCCTTTTTCGTGCATCTCATTTTGTTACACAGTTGTGGGCCTCTAGGAACATAAGGGCTTGATCTTCCACACTTGGGCCTCCATCAGTATCAGAGCCTAAGGTTATAGTGAACTAGGTTGCATTAGTGGGCCTAGACTATGACCGTTAGGCAGTATTTTTTTATTAGGTATGTCTGGTTCAGGAATTACATCATACGACTTTGATTTAACATAGCCTGATCAACTATGTACAATTAAGGAAAGATGATGTGAGGTTTGAAATGGTTATGTTGAACAGGATTACACTAGTTGACTCTGACCACAAGATAAACGGGACCCATACATGTTTGTGCTAGACACACTAGGCTATATAATATGTTATGATATATATATATATAGGCCTCACGATACTCAACGTTCTTGCCACAGAAATGACAGACTCATCATCTAGACAAACTGCACGTACTCCACTATCTCTCTCTCTCGCTCACGTAGCAGCCACTCAGAACCACTCGTGGCTAGACGCACTGGTAGCTCACACCAAGCTAGGCCATATCACAATCCTGCCGTCACAGGAAACGTATCTGCTATAGATCATCATCGAGCAACTGCTCACCAATGGAGCTGGTTGCCTACGGCTGTTGCCACCTAGAGAATCGAGGAAAACATAGAAATCCCTGCTGATACCGAAAGATATGCAGCCATGGATCTCACCCCTTATACCCAAGAACCAACACATCTCACTGTTCCTGTGTTAGCTGCTCGAGTGCACCGTCACGAACGCCAGCTACACGACATGGAAATAGTACAACACGAAACTCGCTCCAAATGGATCACATGGCTCAAGGCCGTATTGCACAAATGTACTTGGATCAGGAAGATATCTCTGAAATAGTAAACTGTACTCATGACCAAATGGAAGATATCACGCAAACTTTGAAGATCGTTTGTGACCAAGTAATCAATAACCGAAACAAGATCTCCGTTTTACAATCAAGACCGTAACAATGCGAGACGCGCCTTCGAGAAACCGAGGATGCTCTCAGAATGGTTACCAGACTTGCAGAATCTGTGGACCACCTTACCTCTCTGCTTCCACAACTGAATCTGCACCGAGATTAGTGTAGTGTCTATTATGTAATTTACTAATCAAATATTAGTTAAAGCCCTTGTAATTCAACCGGATGTAACAATTCCCGGCATCTTTTGTAAACTCTGAAGTTTTAATCTTTTGAAACTTGTATCTTTAATGACTATTAACCTTGTTATCTCGTATTGTTAATCGATTGTCACTTTGTGCTATTGTATATTACTACCTTATATATACAATCGTGATAATCATAACTCTTGTATAAAATCTCAGATTACTTTTTCTTTCCTATTATTCAAGAATCATGCCGTTGAGACAAACATACACTCAAGCTAAAATTGCAAACCTCATTGCTCAAGGGGTAGCTGACACCCTAGCTGCTCAAGAAGCACTCCGAAACAATGGCAGTGAGGATACACTGAACAACGCACCACCAGCCAAACCCTTGTTGTGCCCGAAACGGTCGTTCGCGCAGCGGGCACAACTGGGGTGGTAAGTTTTAAATTTATAAAAGCTGGGGACCTAAATTCTATTTACAGAGGTAAGTATAACTCATGGTCGTTCTTAAGATTAATCGTATTGTGAAGCAGAGTTGTCTAAACAAACTATTCAAATTAGTGATGGGGTTTTGAAAAGAGTTTTGATTTGGTTTTTAGGTCCGTTTAAACTAAACTAACAAAAGCAGAAAATAAACAAAACAGTAAATGATAGATAGGGAATCAGTAATGGAGGATAGTGCTTGTTATGACTTCATTAGCTTATGTTGTGGGGTGATTTCTAGGGTTTGTATATGAAAATGTCTTTTAAAGATTTGTGTCTTGCTTTTGTCTAAGTATTCGTGGTGTAAACACTAACACCCTACTGTCTGATTTCTCAGACAGTATGTCACTAGGATGCAAGGCTATGGTGATTCTGATCAGATGAGGCTGCTCAACTCTTCAAGACTTTCCATAAGGTGGAATACTGACCCTTTTTGGAATGGTATTCATGGGCGCATGAGATAGAGTAACAGACTCACTAAAAGTTCTGACTGTTCTTAACACCATGGGGATACTAAGACTAGGCAAGGCATTTAAGATTAAGACTTGGTTGGGTGACTACTAACTTTGTATTAATGGTCTTTGTTTAGTCCAGAGCTGTGTGGTTCAATCAGGATGTGACACAGTCTTCAACCGATGGCAGTTCCTTAGATTCCGCTGTGTTTCCAATGCTTATAGAAGTACTGTGCCGATTTATGGTCTCTCCGGTGCCACATACTTTTCGGTCACTCTGGACTAGTATAAACTAAGTTTGTATTAAAGCTTGACCATCTATGATATAAACCCAACCCTCACTATTTAAACATATCCCAATAAATCCCTGATTGATTCACGGTGTACTATACGATATGTTTGACAATATTTCCACAGCTATATAATTCATACCATGTTTGTATTTGAAAACATAGATAGGTAGTTACCGGTTGATCAAGGTTTGCGACTACTTGTCATACAGGTTCTAACCACGTTTATTGGAGGAAAAGCGATTTTGGTTTAGAAATTCATAAATACAAAGTTGACAGTACACCGGTTTTCATTATGTAACAATTGGGAACATTATTCCACAACGGATTGTGCCCATGACTTTCATAGCTTCCACGTTCCGTACTCCACACATTAGTGATGTTTTCGGCGCTATACTAATGAAAGCCGTATAACATTACTTTCGTTGTTTCATAACGATATTATCCCAATTGTATATTTAAAGTAATATCACCCCAAACATTAATAAGCTAACTACATCACAACAAGCACATAAGGGAACTACTCACTACGCATGGTAAACAATGATCATAAATCTATCATAATAATAATAGCAATCATCATAATAGAAAAACAAAGAAATAACCGTAGATTATGCATAGACAGAATAATGTTAAAAGAATACATGAACGGAACCTTCGTAGTATCTTCGACAATATTACAAATAAGCCCCTCAGAATATTCCCTACACTATTACAAAAGTAGCCTCTCCGTTAGTCTAGGTTAAATATTAACCAAGATCTAACAAACTAAAACCCTAATCAAGAGAGATATTCTAGAGAGAGAGACTCTAGAGAGAGAGAGAGTGTGTGTGAGAGAGAAAGTGAGAGTCCCGAAATCAATATTGCTTAGTGATATGAAATCGCAACTTGTAAAGTTTAATTGTAGAAGGGGGGGGGGGGGTTGAATATAATTAAAAACTATTTCTGATTTTACTTAAGTTATTTAAGCAGTTTTTAATTGATTTAACACTAACAGAGTATGTAACAAATAGATATGGTAGTATCAAAGTGAAATACGCAATAAATAGCTAAACTGTGAATTTTATTAATCATAGAACTCACTGAGTATTGATTGCGGAATGAATTAGACAAAGCTAATTCAAATCAAATACTATCTAGCTAACTATTACAACAGAGATAAACAGTAGTGGACAAACACGCTAACTGCTTTTCTCGCTGAGTGACAATACGTATTTAGACAAACTATATTCACTGACACACAAGTGAATAATACGTATGGACAACTAACCTCTAAAGTACAATATGCTGAACTATATATACTACAAGAGTTCCTAAAATATCTCCTACAAAATAGGATCTTGGAATGACACGTGTTGCTGCTTGATTGGCTTGATATCTGATAAACCGACATTCTGCGGGTCCCAATTCTGTTACCGCAAATATCTCACTTCCTTAAAACCAATCATTTGTTGCCACGTAATCATTTAAACATTCTCCAAGTACGAGAAACTCTTGCTAATGTATATAAGTACACAACCATTGTACTTGTAGTTTAAAGAGGCTTTATTGAATAGTCACTGAAGATGCAGTAACTTTCCTCACTCACTGCGAGCTAACATGCTCTTGTAGAATGACTTGAAATATTGTTCTTCAGTGACTAGCTGTTATTCGGGCAGTGACTTTTGCCTTTATTCATTTGAAGATATAGAACTCTCGTTGCTTTAATCAGCGACACACATAGTTGAGTTTTAATCTTCCTCAGCATGTTAAATCCATAGGTAGAATGAATAGCGATCATCAATTGTTAACTTCAGCAACATCAGCTTTGACATAGATCATTTCTTCTTCGAGTTGTATATCATTGAGTTGGTCAGTGACCAGTGACTTATCATGGTCAGCGACCAGTGACTCAACAATCTCCCCCTAAATGATTGTGATCAAAGCTCCCTAGACAAACTCGTTGCTGATAAAGTTTACAGTCAGTGTTTAAGATTTTAAACATTCAGTGACTTATACATGTGATCCTTTCCTTTTCTTTTTGGATTCTTTTAACATGATCTGAGTTTTGCACTTTGGTTTTCTCAAAAGATCAAATATTATTGAACTGCAAAGTGTAAATTTTACAAGTGATTTCAGTTACAATAAATCTAATCTATTACAAGATTAACTACACATTTTTCCATATTTCTTCTACCTTCACAATACCAAGCTCATCAGCTAGCTCGTATTTCTCTGTAGAGGGCAAGAATCTGAACTGTATGGCTAATCCTTCTTCCAAAATAGCTTTTCTCATTAATGAATCCTTTGGAAGCATGCTGGCAGATCTGATCAAGTGTACAAGCTGCTCATGATCAATCTTTTCAAGCTCTGACTCTCTTTGAAATCTTAATACTCCATTATAGTCTTTGTAGATGAGTCCCTTCTCTCCTTCAGTTATCTCAGTGCCCTCAATCCTTGGCACACCATCAGGGATAGAAAGATTTAACCTCGAAGTGTTTGGAATTCCTGTATATGCTACTGGTACGTGAACTATACCTTGGGCTAGGTGGCCGCACTATCTCTTCACCAAGTATATCAGTATCTTCTGGTCTAAGTAACTGAAGTGCAACCATCTCCTGGAATAACCTGTCAATCTCATTCAGCACTTCATTCTTAGCTGCACTGGAGGAGTGACTGATGGCAAGTCTGATTTCATTCCATTCTTCCCTGTGCAACTTACAGACTTGATCAAGATTGATAACTTGAGTCTCCAAACCTCTGTGAATAAGTAGCTGAGCTTGAGATTTATTCTTTGGCTTTTTCAGATTTACCTTGGTGATAGGTGCAGGATTTGATCTTCCAACCATTCTAGCAGCATATTTCTTTCTGTCTATTTCATTCCAAAGCTTATCCACTGATGGATTTACTCCCCCTTTCTTTTTCAACCCTTTGCCCTTTTTCTCAGCATCCAATTCTCGCTGAAGTTCTGATTTTTCAACATCTTGAAGAAGCTTTGCCAAATTAAAGTCAAAAACTTCTTGCTGCTTTTCAAAGAACATCTCTCTTTCTCTTTCCACAGCTTCATCTCCACTTAATTTTAGAAGATAAGCACGATCAGAATCAGACTGTTCCTTTAACATTCTTTTTCTTTCTTCTTCTTCTTTGGCCTCTGCCTCAGTGGTAATTTTTAAGATCATGTGTCGCTCAATTTCTTTTCTCTCCTTCATCTTTCTAGCAATACTTTCTTCGCTGGTTTCATTGCTATGAAGACTCCCTGATGTAGAATCAGAAGAGAGTAGAAGAGCTGGAGCAGAAGTCTCTGGCATGATGATCTCTGGTGTAGAAGTAGCTGTATGCAGAGAAGATAAGGTTGTAGTCACTGTTGTTGCTTCTGTTTGGTGTGTGGTTGTTGTTATTGATAGGGTAATTTGCTGAGTTGCTGCTATTGTAGAGGTTGTTGGTGTTGTTGTTATGATCAATTGTGGGTCAATGACTGTAGTCACTGGTTCAGTGACTGTTTCTTCAGCAAAGTTACTGAAATAGTAGCTTTTTGGTTCTGTGCTTTCAATGAGTTGTAATGAAGAAGAGTTGACCTCTGATATGACAATATCAATTTGAGGTGATGGAGAAGATTCAAGTTCTTCTAACAGTATTTCTAGCTGATGAATGGTAGCTGATATGTCCTCCTCAGAAATTGTTTTCTTTCTTTGCTTGGAAGAGGTGAACTCAGAGGTAGTAGTCTTTTTTCTTTTGGTAAGGATAGAAGAGATAGGTTGCTGATCCTCCATGGTTTCATCAGTATCATGTTCTTTTTGATCAGCATCATCACCTTTCTTATCAGCGCCATCTTCTTTCTTATCATCACCATCTCCCTTCTTATCAGCACCATTATTACCATCATTCATATTAACATCCTGCTCATCCTTTTCCTTATTCATCCATTGTCAATGAGCCAAATCAAAGCTTACTGACTCCCCCTTAATCCTTGTTGCCTCATCAGCAGCCCATTCCTTCACTTTTTCATTATACATCCTGAGTTCATCTGGATGAAACTCAGGGAAAGGAATTTCTTCATACTCATCTTCATCTGTTTCTGTATCCATCTCAGCAGCAATTTCAGCTGCTTCTATTTCAGCTGCTTCTATTGCAGCAGCTTTAGTTTCTGGCTTTTCATTGATAGGGAGAAGGCCAAAGGAACCACTCAATACTGCTATGTGATAATCATTATTTTTGATGAACTCAGTATTGTTAGCAATTATTCTCTCCCCCTGTTCATCAAAAATATATGTGGTATATTCTTTGATCCATTGATAAAGTTTCTTATTATCAATGCGAAGAGCAGCAACTTCAGCTTTAGTAGCTTGATGATGTGCGGTCATGGAAGAAATAACTTTATCATTTGCTGTAATGTATTTGAGAACAGAGGCTGCCATTTCCTTTTGTTGAGTAGACAGTGCAGAGATTGATTCATCGTGAGTAGTGAGATTTACCCTTGCTGTTGTCATGAGTTCAGATTGGGCTTTGGAAAGAGTCTCCAGTGACTGAGAAAAGGATAGGCCAGCATTAGTCAAGAGTTTTACCTTGTTGCTGATCTCAGTGCTCCAGGCAGGGATAGGATCATAAACAGATGCCAGAGCTTTGACAGTAGATGTAAGATCAGCAACTTGGCCTTTGAGTGCTTCTCTTTCTTCAGAAAGAAGCTTGATGTGTTGCTGAGAAGAAGCAAGATAGTCCAGTAGCAGCTTCTCAGAAGAGGAAGGAATGGATGATGAAGCATGGTCATCAGCTTTGGGAGGTGGAGGTGGATGTGGTATCTGTTGTTGTTGAGTAGATGGTGGTGTAGGTTGTGTTTTAGATTGTGCTTCCTGATCCCCTGCGTCTATAGCAGTATCAGCAAGAGGATCAGTATCAGCTACTGAATTATCACTGGAGATAGACATGGTGTCTAATTCCTGGATTGGTGAAGTGACAATGGTAGCTGATGGAGCAGTGATAGGTTCAGGAATAGGAGGTGTGGGTGTAGGTTTAGTGACAGGAAGTGTAGGTGTTGTGGATGTTGGTTCAGTGATAATTGGGGTAGGTTCAGGTTTAGTGATAAGTGGAGTATGTGTTGGTTCAGTGGCAGCAGCAGCAGTAAAAATTGGTAAATATGGTGGTGGAGATTTTTCATCATCAGATGAAGAGGTGTCTATTGGTTGAGTTTCCTCGTCATCACCAGCTTGTGTTTGAGCTGGTGGATCATTGGAAACAGAGATGTCAACCTGTATCTCTCCATGTGACAATGGAGAGACATTGTCGGTTGGTGCAGTGAAAGATGAGAGTTGGCCTGGGTCTGTAGCCTGTGTTGTGACATCAACATTGAGTGTGTTATCACCCGCTGATGTCACTAGCCCTTTGTCTAAAATGTTAACCTTTTGAGAGGATGACAAGTGGCTGATGGGTTGACTCGATAGATGGATGTGGGATGCACCATAATCACTGATGGGTTGAGCCATTGTAGCTGTCTGTAGGATCCCCTTTGTGAAGTCACTGGACTTTTGGGAGTCCAGTGAAGTAGCTGTGGTTAAGGGTTGATCAAGAGTGCCTTCAGGGACTGAACGTTCAGTTTCCTCTTCACTCTTGGCGTCCGTAGAGGTCTTCTTTTTGCTATGTCCCTGATCCGTTAATGTCAGGGACCCTAGTTTGGATTTCCTTTTAGGAGTGGTGGTTGATTTTTTGACTGGTATTTTGACCACAGTAGTCACTGGGGTGTGGTCAGTGACGTGGTCGATGTAGTGGCAGGAGCGGACGGTTGTACAGATCGTAATGGCTGGGGTGCAAGTACTCCTTTGGTTTTCATGAAATCAGGGAGAGACACAGTCGCTGGTTTAAGAAATATTTGAGTTCCTACCAGGGTTGGCTCAAAACCATTGAAAGAGACTCTATCATATGCTTCAAACTGATCTTTAAAGATTAGTGATAGAAACCTAGGATAGGGCACATATTTTGCCCTGGTAGGCTCAGCGACGCGGTTAACCAGCTCATTGAAGATCACACTTGCATAGTCAACTTTTAGAGAGTTGACCAGTGACCAGCTGATTTATGCCTCAAGGGTGCCGAATTGATCATAGTTCCCTGTTTTTGTGCCCAAACATTGAATAAAATTTGAAAACAGGGCATTCCACACACCATCCATTTTGGATCTGTGTACAGTAGAATATTTACGATTACTGCTGCTATCAACAGAGTATTTGCAGTCAATCCCAGTGAGATTGATTATGCCTCCCTTGGCATCATCCCCATCAGGTAGCGGTACATAAACATCATGTACAGGTAATTGCAGAACGGTACGGATGGTGGTGGTAGTGATAGTTATCTTTTGACCTCCATTATCTATAAAACCCTGAAGTTGTGAAGTACCAGAGACAACAGAGTGAGTACAGGTAAACCAGAACTCACTGAGCCATTCTGGGTTCATTTCCCCAGGAGATAATGTGAGAGCAGGGAGAATAAAGAGCGTATTCAAAAAGTTTATTATCTCCACATACTTGGTTTTTGTACAACTCACATTTCCCAAATAATTTGATTTGGGAACTGTGATGACAAGAGCTTCATGTACTGCAGAGGCTCGAAGAGCTTTAATCTCTGCAGTGGGAGTGTAAGTATTATTGAAAAATTTTGATCTTTCCATTTAGAAGAGTTGATTTCTGATTGAAGTTTCAAATTAGGGCTTTTTGGTAAAACAGATGATTTTGATTTTATGAAAATCAAGTGTGCGTAAAAAGTGAGAGCGTGTGAGAGTCACTGATTATATAGTAAAACGCAACTTGATGATTGTGTGGTTGAAAATGAATCGTCGTGGACGATGATGGTGGCTAGTAGTAGTGGTATAGAGGTGATGATGGTGCAACGTGGTGGCATTAATGGTGATGGGAGTGGTGCGCCGGAAAGGTGTACTGACGTAAGAAAATGTCAGAAAAAGTGCGACTTTTTTGTTATACCTTAATACATTAAATTTTGAAATCCATTATAAAACGTATTAAAGTATAACAAAACTTTTGTTGATTCATATTCCACCATTAAATGATATCTTAGGGAGTGAAAGTCCCTGAGAACACATAACCAAATTCTTGGTTTACCACCGAAAGGAAATATAAATATCATAACGTGATAATTTCATAGATTTATCTAGCTGAACCTTTTGTTTTCCTGATTTAATCACAACTTAGAATACTGATTAAATCATTTAGACTTAGGTTTAGTTTTGATAAGGACCATTATTTGTCAAATTTTGATAGATATATGTTTTATTTGAAAGAAATGAATATAGATTATGTTCAATGTAAGATGAACATTATGTTTCTAATGATACAACTTACTGATCAGACCACAACTTAGAATACTGATCCGATCAGCTAGTGATATCGTAGAAAAATAACGTTAATCAAACTTTTAGACATAAAACATATTCAAGTGACTTTACGAGTTATAATAGAAGATGAATATAACACACTAATTTCTGAACTTGCTGATTGATTCAGTGAAAGTCAGTTGATTAGTGAATATATCATTCTAATGTTATAAACTATAGAGTCAATTTATTTAAAGCAATTGTAAAAGATAAGAAAAAATAAATAAATAGATTCATAGAATCTATTTATTCATTTAAGTTTAATTTGTGAACCCATTCAGAGGTGGGTTCATAGTGACTAAGCCTTGGTTTTGGCTTCCACTGATTTGCATAAATTGCATCTGAATGTTCATTGATGATTTGAGGTTTTGAAATAGGTGGAGCTGAGCAGTCAGATGACAAATGCTGTCTGTTGGCACATTTATAACACTTTTGGTTTAAATAACTGGCTTTTTTGACTTTTCTTGTTTTAAGTTGCTGATCTGACACAGTCAAACAACTTCTCTTGCTAATTTTTACTTCCTGCATCTTTGACTTAAGATCGCTGATAAAAGTTTTCTCAGTGACTAATACAGTGTCAGTGAAGTTTCTGATAATTACTTGATTATCAGAGATGGTTTTGATGAGATGTGAAGTTACTGATGATTTGACAGTTTCCAAAATATTTATCTCATCACTACCTTCTGTCATATCAGAATCATCAGTGACCAATTTTCTTTTTGTGAAATAGTTTGGTCTTGGCTCACTGAAGACTAATATGGGTTCAAAAACAGCTTCTGAAAAATTACCCTTGGGTTCAAAGACAGGATCAACTTTCGTTGAGTCAGCGAGTGATGCAGCATAGCCAAAATCTCCTCCCAAAATAGCTTTAGCTTGTTTTGGAATTTGATTATTAACACACTGATTTACATTTTTGTTAGACTTACACCAAAATTCCATGACTTTTTTAAGTTGTAGAAATTGTGTTTCAAATTTTACTTTCTCCTGAACACATACTTGATTAGCATAAGTTTGTGCATCAAGATCTAGATTTAACCTTTTAAGTTTTGACACATTTTCACTTTGATCAGTTAGTTCAGTTTTTAAGTCACTGATCTCATTTCTCTGTCTTTTCTGAATGTCATGAGCATTTGATAAGTCAACTATCAGAGACTCAAAAACATTCTCTTTTTCAGAAACAATGTACCTTGTAAAGAGTTTAAGGATCTCATTCAAATGTTGAACACTTAAGAGCTGATTCTTTGATGTCTTTATGTGAAGCATGATCATCAGCCATCAGACAGTAATCCTTGTCTAAACAGATCATTGCTTCTTCTTCATCCGATGATGAAGATGATTCAGAATCACTGAATGAACCCTCTTCAGCGACAAAACCTCAACCCTTCTTTTTCCCTGTTTTAGACATTGCCTTCAGCTTCTTGTACTTTGCCTTGTACTTGTTGTACTTGTATTTCTGAAGTCTAGCATTGGTTCAGGGACTTGGTTGACTGACTTTAATCTACAATCAGCTGCAAAGTGACCAGGTTTACCACACTTGTAGCATTCACCTTTTGATTTGAAATTATCAGATGATGGAGCACCAGCGAATCTTTTTGATCTGGTGTTCCTTCTGAAATTTGCAACCATCATTGCCATGTCTCTTTCCAGCTTCTCCAGACCTTCATCATATTCATACTCCAACTGTTCTTCAGCTCCTTCACCTTCTTCACCAGCTATCAGCAACTTTGAGCTTTGCTTAGAAACTTTTGATTTTTGCCTCTGATCAATTTCTTCAAGCTCAGCTACAAGGGCATTCGATACTTTTTGACTTCCAAGTGTTGCACGAATGTGCTCACTTTGATTGGCTTGCTTTCAGACTGCTCCCAGTTGAGCAAGATTCCATAGACTTGAGTAAGATTCAGCAATGTATAATCATTCCTCTGTCTTGTACAGGTAGCAATAGTTCCCCAAACTTTTCTTGGCAATAATTCCAAGAACTTTTCAACAACAAATCGCTGCTCCTTTCCTATACCAGCCTTTTCCATTTTGTTCATCAGCGACTGATATCTGGTATAAGTAGAAGATAGTGACTCGTTGGGTTCCATTGCGAACAGCTCATACTGGCGAGTGAGATTTACTTCCCTGCAGCGAATAATATCAGGAGTTCCAATAAATATATTCCTAAGAGTATCCCACATATCTTTTGCAGTTTTGCAAAGCCTGATTGATTCAAACACTTCATCAGGAAGTGATATGCCAATGTAGATTTTAGCTTGTTTATCTAATCTAACCAATCGTCTATCCTCATCCGTCCATTGTTCCTCTCTCTTAGGCATAATCATTTCTGGTATGGCAGGAGTGGTAGCAGTAGCTACAACAGCTGGAATAATAGTGGTTGGAATATGGGGACCATTGGTTATGATATTGCAAAGACGATCATCAATAATATCAAGAAACATCATCATCCGGGACATCCAGGTTTCAATCCTAGAGGGATCAAACGCTGGAGGTTTGGTAGTGGAACCATTTCCCTTTTGATACTCAGAGTCAACACTGCTATACTTTACTGATTCCATTGCAGATCTGGTTAATTAGATTAAACCAACTCTGCTCTGATACCAATTGAGAGTCCCGAAATCACTATTGCTTAGTGATATGGAATCGCAACTTGTAAAGTTTAATTGTAGAAGGGGGGTTGAATACAATTAAAAACTATTTCTGATTTTACTTAAGTTATTTAAGCAGTTTTTAATTGATTTAACACTAACAGAGTATGTAACAAATAGATATGACAGTATCAAAGTGGGATACGCAATAAATAGCTAAACTGTGAATTTTATTAATCATAGAACTCACTGAGTATTGATTGCGGAATGAATTAGCCAAAGCTAATTCAAATCAAATACTCTCTAGCTAACTATTACAATAGAGATAAACAGTAGTGGACAAACACGCTAACTGCTTTTCTCGCTGAGTGACAATACGTATTTAGACAAACTATATTCACTGACACACAAGTGAATAATACGTATGGACAACTAGCCTCTAAAGTACAATATGCTGAACTATATATACTACAAGAGTTCATAAAATATCTCCTACAAAATAGGATCTTGGAATGACATGTGTTGCTGCTTGATTGGCTTGATCTCCGATAAACCGACATTCTGCGGGTCCCAATTCTGTTACCACAAATATCTCACTTCCTTAAAACCAATCATTCGTTGCCACGTAATCATTTAAACATTCTTCATGTACGAGAAACTCTTGCTAATGTATATAAGTACAGAACCATTGTACTTGTAGTTTAAAGAGGCTTTATTGAATAGTCACTGAAGATGCAGTAACTCTCCTCACTCACTGCGAGCTAACATGCTCTTGTAGAATGACTTGAAATATTGTTCTTCAGTGACTAGCTATTATTGGGGCAGTGACTTTTGCCTTTATTCATTTGAAGATATAGAACTCTCGCTGCTTTAATCAGCGACACACATAGTTGAGTTTTAATCTTCCTCAGCATGTTAAATCCATAGGTAGAAAGAATAGCGATCATCAATTGTTAACTTCATCAATAGCAGCTTTGACATAGATCATTTCTTCATCGAGTTGGTCAGCAACCAGTGACTTATCATGGTCAGTGACCAGTGACTCAACAGAAAGTGAGAATTGTTGAAGGTGTGAGGTGTGTGAAATGAGGTAGAGGTGCCCTCTATTTATAGGAATGCCTTGGATCAAGAGTACAAGCCCACAAGCATGCACGTACACGCAAACGAAGCACACGAAGCAAGATGAGAGTGCATGAAGGCAAACCAGGCCATACACAGCCATGATCAAGCCGTACATGGCTATAAACAGGTCATACACGGCCTTCTCTAGGCCGTACATGGCTTCAAGGGGGCCGTGTGCTAGGCCGTGTGATTTTTTCGGCTTTTCTCGTTGCTTAATTTGCGCGTATCTTCTTCGTTTCTTGTCCGTTTGACTTGATTCTTTCGCCTGCGATCTCGTAATTCCGTTACGCTTCTAATGATGCTAAATGTGCCAAATTGGATCTCTCTATGTTTGGCGTGTGCGGAATGTTCTCGATTTGTGCTCAGAAAGCTCAATCTTCCTCGTTCTATACCCGATCTGCACTATTCTTGATTCTACAGTCTTGGAATAACCTGATACATCATATGAGACTTTTTAAGAACTTGCATCATAATGTGGTTAAAAGTATGTGAGAGTCAGTTATTTGAATAATCTGCCTCGATTTGCGTGCCTTTTGGATGATTTAAGCACTTTTTACAACAATGCATATAATTTGACCAAATTTGTAAAATTAAGTAGATAAACATTTATTTCAAGTGTTTTCACCAAGAATTATGTCAAATATGCGAGAAATATGTGCCTAAAAACATGACTTTTTGCCACATATCAAATATCCCACACTTAGACATTGCTTGTCCTCAAGCAAAACTCAGCTTTTATGAAAACGGTTTTAAGCAGATTTGGTGAATTCTAAAAAAATTCTTAAAAGCAATCACCCTGCACATCAGCAAACCATAATACAAAATAAGGAGAAATAAGATAATCGTCTCAGAAACAAGGAGTATACATGACCGGGAGATTCCTCACAAGGTGGTCACTCAATTCACTCAAAGTGTATCGGGTTTCCAAACATTCTAGAACAAATGAAATCGCTCAAAAGCCAGTCATGCAGCACTCATCGTCATAGGCTTGATCGAGAATCGGATCTCCACCACTTAAGTGAGGACGGTGCTAATTATCCCAAGACATTTATGAGGGTTGTAATGTTTGGTGAGGGTGAAAGGGTATAGATAATGGTTTGTTTTGGTGTAAGGGTTTAGCTGTACCTTAGAATTCTAAAAATTATGAAGAACTTTATTTAGAATAGTGCAAATACCGAAACGGAACTAGATAGCTATTTTGCTTTTATCGGAGATTGATACTACTGAAAGCACTTAGCTTTATTCTTAGAATAACTATTTTTCTTCTTTTTCTTCTTGAGAATTTCTCTGCCACAGAATTTCTAAGGGATTATTCTTTCATTTATTCTTTTTTTTTTTTTGCTCCCTTAGAAATCCTTTCTAACTTGTCTTCTTCATTCGTGACAATCTTTTGGTGTCAATTTTTCACACCATGTTTTCTCTCTCCTCTATATATAACTTTGATGACTTTGTGAGAGAGGTGATTTGAGAAAGTGGAATGTTGAATCAAGCGAAAAGGATATTCTAAAAGGCGTTTTTCATAACCTTCGAAATTCTGAGGTAAGCTTTTGGGAAATTTGGGAAAGTGGGTCTTCAAAATTAGGGTTTTATGAAACGAAAGGTTCAGGCTCAACATGGTTTACTAAGCGCATCATCGATACTAAAAATGAGTATCGGAAGGGTTTTGGGCTTGAAAAGATATGAGATAAGGGGGTTAAATCCTAGGGAATGTCAAGGTCATTTAATTGCATCTATACCGCGTACGGTACTCACTAATATGGTCTCGAAACGTATGTCAGGAGCAAGTTCTAATTTAGAGATGCATACATCTGCACACACAACAAACGAAAAGTAAAGCATTAAAAATGAATGATATAAGGGCTCAAGATACCTCACTGCAAGTTTTTGGGTTATATGTGCCTAGTCATGCGATGCCCCTCTTAGATTATCATTTTTGTTTGAGAGATTCCTACCTTATTTTCCTTAGATTCCAAAATAGCATACTCATATACGGGAATGATTCCTCTTTAGAAATGTTCAGAATTTAAAATAGTAGAGTTAAAAACTCAAACTTTTTATTATTTTTGAAATTTTTTTATTATTATTTAAAAAAAAAAAAAAAAAAAAAAACCAATGACTAAATAGCCTAGTGGTAAGGGCAGCCCATGACTTCCTTGAAGTCATGGGTTCGAATCCTGCTATGGGTATTATTTATCATAAAGGTACCTACCACCAATGAAGCGCATGGCCCACAACGTTAAGGCTTAGTCGGTGCGAGTTTCGGCTCGGACGTTGTAGTATATGTGATGGAGGTGTTTTACCCGGCGATGTTGGACCTTGTGGGGGGTTCGGTCGTGCTCCATTGAAATATGGTGCGGCTCCAGTGGGTGGCCCAAATACCCATTTTTTTAAAAAAAAAATAAAAAATTTGAGGAATATTTTCTGAGTTTACTATTTGGACAAAAAGGCATAAAATCAATCCAAGGTATCTATACCTGCTATCCCACACTTAGAGGAACATTGTCCCTAATGTTCTCTTGAGTAGGGATTTTATAGGTAAAATCCCACACTTAGAGTTTGAACATATAGAAAATGTTTCTCAAGTCTCTTTTTGGGCTGGAATCCCACACTTAGTGATAAGTTTAGGATACGGCATAGATAACACACTAAACAAAACAAATTATTTATTTATTGAAAAGTGAAGAAAGGATAAGGAAACTCCTCGGATAGCGAGATGCTCGGATGCTTATGATAAGAAAATTGCTGAAATGAGATTTGCCGGGATCCATTTCTGCATTTTCTTCTGATTTTATCCTCGAGACTCTTGCTAGGGTTTTCTTGCACACTTCAAAACTTCATTTATTCGGACTTTTTCTCTTGTGAAATGATCTCGTAAGTGTGAACACGTTGGATATGCTTTTTTTAACAAACTCATATATTTTTGCAAATAAAAGTAAACTCACCGTCTCAGATTTTTGAAGAGATGTTTTCTATGACCAATCATTTATAAGACACCGTTTTTAAACGAGTTCGAGCATAATGCATAAGTAGTATGCAAGTACCTCAAATGCTCGAAACAGTGAATTATTTATTTTTACTTCCTACTAAGACGAGTGTTTTTGCAAAATGAGTTGTTTTTGAGAAATAATTTAAGGCATAACCAAGTGTGAAGGATAGTCAGTGATTCTGCTTCACTTATTGACACTCAATCTTCTCTTTTTATTGCACGGGTTGCCTCCCGAGAAGCGCTACTGTTAAAGTCGAGAGCTCGACTTTGCCTTCCTTCAAATCAATGAGAATCGGAACCACTTGGGCCGGAAGTGCGTGGCGCCCAAGTGTTGCGTGGGTAGATCCGTAGAAACTGGTGAGTGATGATTTTGATGATATTCGGAGTATGTGATGCAAAGTCAGGGAAGTTGTCAAGATGGTCTTCAGTGACTTTCTGCATATGCAGGAGATCCCAAGTGATGTCTTTAACTGTTCTGGAGATAACTCCATGGGGATCAACTACAGATAACCCCAATTCACTGTCTTCCATCAACTCACGTTCTAGATGTTCTTGCTTCAGTGAGTCCAGGAGTGCGAGGAACTTCTAATGAATGTTTTCATGATCAGCTCGCCTAGTGTTTCCTCTTATTTCACGGATAGACTCATGAATGTCCTGGATGATATGGGCCTGATGAGTAGAGAACGTGAGGGTAGAGTCGCGAAAGATGTTGTTGACTATATCGTACACCTCACGTAATCCATAGTGAAAGATCTGGCCATATTCTGCAGGGTGAACCTCACAGAAGATCTCCTTGATTCGATCTGAGAGAAAGTTCACTATGTTAACCATTGATCCTTCGGTTAAGGAGGAAGGGATGGCACGCGTCTTTTTGGCAAAACTCTCATACTCGAGATCATGAACGATCTTATAGGTGTGATACTCAATAGTACAATCAATGTAGAACCTGTGGGAAGAAGAGTCATCTATATGATCGTTTTCAGCCATTGAGTTTAATAATCTTCGGAGATCATTCATTAGCTGGACATCTGCGTCTGCATCAGGATTCCCAGTGGCATGGTGCATATTTCTGCGGTATAAGCTTAAGTACTCATTTTGCTGAAAAGAGAATGGGAATGCAGATCTGATCAGTACATCATGTATCTTTCGATACATGGCCCTATGGTCCTCGAAGAACTCCAACTCCTCGAATGTAGGCTCATCAGTTTGGTGTAGGAGCTAAGTGGCGAGATCTTCGACGAAGGCATGCAGGCGGTTCTGAAAGAATTGTGGGTCACAACTGCTGGTGTTGGCTTGAAAAACGTCATATTCGGTCATGATTTCTTCTATCAGGTCCCTTTAGCGTGGTGTGTACTCATTGGTAGAACTCATGATGATGCTCATCATTGAGGGGAGGTCATTTTCAAATGCCTCGATAGCACTAATCATTTCTTCATGATTAGAAACCGTGGGGATATCTGGAGGTTTCGGAAGTTAGATAGAGCAGATATCAATCGGTATATCGATGTATACAATGTCATCCTTGTCGTCTTCTGCTGATGGAGTATCCATATCTTGAGAGTCTGGGAACTCAACAACGTCAGGAGGTAACTGGATATCACTGGTGATCTAAGATATCGGCTGAGAAGAATCCATCTCTATGTCTCTCTCCTCGAAATCATGGCTAGATTCAGACGTATCTCCAAATTTGAACAGAGTTCGAGGTGCAGAAGCATTGAAGGTTTGAATCCTTCGGGAAGGTAAGTCTGAATAAAGATCCGGTAGCATGGATTCTTTGTATGCCGATATATTCTTCAGGAGTTTGTCTCTAAGCTCTGGGTGCTGCTTTGAAAAAGTAATGGTCTTCTCAATTTTAGCAGAGCGTTGAGTCTAGGTGAGACAAGAGGCTGGGAAGGATCCATGACAGATGTCATGAGCTTCTCCATAGTAGTACCAAACCCTGCATCATAATCAACATCTGATAGAGAGATAGAATCTTCAATCTTCATGATCTCAGCTGTCGGAAGGTGTGATTCTGGTAAGTGCTGATGCGGTGGTGTACACTGGTATACATCCTCCTCTTCTTCTTCGGGCTCTGATTCTTCTTCCTCTTCTTCCTCTGATTCTTCCAATCAACAACCAAAATATTTGGACATTACTAGTTGAATGGACAACTAGCATAGATGATCTATTGAGACATCTACTTATGTTATAACCTTGCGCGTTTAGGACGCCAGCGGGTTACAGTCTGCGGACATCATATCATTGCTTGTAGCAACACTGATACATCAGACTCAGGTGAGTCTCACAGCCCCGCATTTTTACTGGTTTTACTCCCGGAGTGGGAATACATGCTCATTTATTTTACATGTGGACACAAGTACAAAGCATCAATATATACTGCATGAGTTGTTTTACTAATCATGAAAGCCCTCTACCACATAGTTTGTTTATAAGTATTTAGCGTGAATGTTAGTGTATGGTACCATATGGGATTGACAATCCCCATCCGGGTTAGCAAGCACTGACTGGTCAAACGGATGCATTATCATTTGTTCATACGAGTGTAGATTAGGCACTCGCAGGGAGGCACCCTTGAGCAGGCACTTGATTGTGATCCTGATACCTCAGTTAAGCTCAAACTATGGGCTCATGGCAGTGATATACACATAGTTGATTGGTTTCAAACATTACTTAAATCTTGTGGTTCATACATTGTGCTTTATCATTAAACCTGTGAGCTCACCAGCTTTTAGCTGACTTTTTAGCATGTATTCTCGGGTTCTCAGCAGCAGTAGGTCTGCACACTCAGCATACCATAGCTCGAGTCACATGCAAACATCAGGAGATTGTCATGCATTACTATATTTTGTAAAAGTAGTTATGCCTTAGAATCTCTCATATTGAAATGCGAGCTTTTGTAATATTATAACGTTTGTAAACTTTCACATTAATCAATGTATTTTTGTAAACGACGCATGTAGATGTCATTCATTATATCCTTGTGCTTTGATTACCGTATTAGTCGCGCCCCGACCCGATTTGCTTCCGCACAGTAAATTTGGGGGTGCGACACACATGCATTATTCTGCTATACTGTACAACACTTCTCCCCATGATCCAAGAGCCGATACAGTAACAAGATGATCAACAAGTTCCCCAATATGATTGCAATATACTATATAAACTAAAACTTAGAAGAAAGCGTCAACATATTGGAAGTGCCAATACCCGAAGTTAATCTTGTAGTATAATGTAACGATTATTTTGTCTATATTTAATTTCGTTATATTATTAATTTTAAGCTTGAAAAAATATTCAAATGTTTATCTTTTTCTTATTTTGGTATTGTATATACAAGTTTTGGAGGAAGAATATTCCAAAAAGATGATGTTGTTTTTCTGCATATTTGGAGATGGAGAAATGGACTTTGGAGAAGGCCTTAAACTAGAGGGAAAAAATTACAATAAAAAATTATAATATGATAACCGCTCCATACATTTAAACAAGAAAGTTGAGTAATACGTAGTATAATAATGTGGGAACCGCTCCATTTATCTTTAAAGGTTGAGACTTGAGACGTTGAGTAGGGTTGAGTAAAACAATTCTATACTGTACAATATAGTCTCAAAACTTGCAAAGTTGCAAATACATTAAATTTGGTCAGTGGGTTGTTTAATTTAGAGTTGAATTCAATGATTCAATCCCATTAATGCTATATATTCTCAAACTAAATTATAAATATATGTAACTCTTGCATCAAAATATCTAAACAATAACATTTGTATCAATATCAATATGTAAGCATTGTGGTGTCCAGTGTCCTCCTCTTTATTCTTTACCCAAAAAAGGGAAAATATGAAGATTTTCCCTTCTCCTACGCTATTCAATTGTGATACTCTTTTGCATATACTTATACTTATTAAGTATGATATGATACTACATAGCAACCACGATTTCCTTGTTATATCTTCTCCAAGATCCCACTCTCTTAATCTATCGGAACATTGAAAAGAAACGTCTTTATAACAGGATTGTAAACAATCACGTTTTCCCTGTTAAAGACACGAGTTTTTTTCAATGCTCCGGCTGATTGTTGATGAGCATATATGTTCATGGAGTTTAAAAGAAAGTGAAGAGAAAATGGTGTATATATATACACACGTTTCAAATCACTCATTTTTTTGTTTGCTTTTTGTATGTATCGTATCAGGTCGCTAGGAATTTGATACTACTCCTAGCAGTCTAGAGATGGAACGTCATCCATACAAAAGCTTTTTAAAATTTATAATTCTCTTTTAGCTTTAGAAGTGTATATCAAATGTTGTAGCCATGTTTATCTTTGAGCTTAAAAAGTATGTTTCAAAAGTTGTAGCTAGGTTTTAATTTGAGCAGAAGAGTGTGTTCCAGTAGTCGTAGGTGATGTTGTAAAACTTTTGATATCATGTTATAAATTGTATATTGTGATTATATTATAATTTTTATTATATTTGCATTTATGGGGATAATCTATATTTCATGTTTAAATGTCATATTACGTAATAATATGTATATGTATATGTGTATATATATATGATGCGCGCCGAGAGGTCGGTTGCGATTTGACTCGCGTCGTTGCGGGCCTTCCTCCTGGCGCGGCGATCAGTGGGTTTTAAAATTTGTAAATGCGGGGCCTAAGTATACTTAAAACTATGGGACTACAGTAGTAAGTATGACCTAGGGTCGTTCTATAAACCAGAAGTATTGTGAAACGTTAACGTTGAAGATGATTTATCTAACTAGTAATGATTTTTAACAGATTTTTGGGGTTTTGGTTTTGGTTTTTTATACTTAGGCAGAAAAATTTAAATAAAGCAAGATAAAATATCAGTAGTTAGCAGATAATCTAGAGGAGGTGTTTGCTATGACTTCATTAGTTTTCTTAATTGGGATGATGGATTGTAATATGATCTCAAAAGTTTATATTCCATTCATTTCAAGTATTAGTGGAGTAAGCACTAGTTCCCTACTGATAGATTTCTCGATCAGTATGTCACTGAGTAACTAGGCTATCGTGATTCTGATCGGAGTAGTTTATCCAGCCATACAACACTAACCAATGACGGTATAGTGACCCTTATATGGAAATAAATCCTGGGTGCATGAATAAGGCGACAAACCAATCTCGATGTCCGACCTTTCTTAACCCCACAAGGATACTTTAATCTAAACAAAATATTCACTTTCGAGATTAGATTTAGCGTGCGTTGATCACTTTCTATCGATGGGTTTGTAAAGTCTAAGTATGATTTAATAAAGTGCACAATAGGTAACTACGGCTATTTTCCGTGGAAATACCAAGTACTTAGCCGATTTGCGGTACCTACTTTGCTTATAGTTGGAACCCTAGACTTTGTTTAACTAAGTTTGTATTTGAGTACAATGATTCTCCATCTATGATATAAACCAGCCCTTACTTTGAAATCCCAATAAATCCCTAATTTGCAAATAGCGTAATATTTGCGTTCAGTTAGAAAACAGTATTTCCACAGGTACGGTGTACTTTTGCGTTCTGAAGGGAAAGCGATCTTTCCACAGTACCGGTGTACTTTGTGTTCAAGTTAGAAAACGTTGTTCCATAATCACCATGTACTTTGCGTTCGATAGTGAAAACATTATTTCCATGATGACGATGTACTTGGTGTTCCGTTTTAGAAAACAATGTTTACATTCTTTGCAAATCAGACCATGTTTTAGACACAGATAACTAATCACCTTGGATAGGGTTCGCGACGTCCTATCATTAAGGCTGAAGCCACGTTTACTGGTTGAAAGGCGTTAAGTTTGATTGAGGTTTAAAATCATAGATAGAAAGTGGATCAACACACTAATTAATCATTAATCGACAACGGATTGTGCCCACGACTTTCATAGCTTCCACGTTCCGTACTACACACATTCGTGATGTTTCCGGCGCTATACAAATGAAAGCCGTATAACGTTACCTCCGTTGTTTTCATAATGACACCATCCCAATTAATACGACTAATTACACCATAGCAAACACGCAATAATACTACTCGCTAATCATGGCAAACAATCCTAAATCTAGCATGACAACAGTAATAACAATCATCATAACGAAATAGATAAAGGATAGAATTAACCAGAGTAACAACGTAGCTGAATATAACGTGAACGAATACAAGCGGAACTCCGAGTATCCTCCAAGCAATATTACAATATTACCCCCTATTCGTCCGGTCAGAGCCGTGACTAACTAGCCGCTAACTACGAAAACTGAAAATATAAACCTAACCTAGAGAGAGAGTAGTGAGAGAGAGTTGAGAATGTGAATGTTTGAATGTCTCCAAATGAGGTGATTTGATCCCATATTTATACTAGTCGCACAGCCGTATCGTCCAGCCGTATTTGCACCTTCAAATGTCCAGCCGTATCGCTCAACTGTATCAAAATTTGATCTTGTACGAGGGAGGAGGACGATACGAGTGGACCTCCCATATTTCGGGTGGAAATGGCACGATACGGGCGAACACGGATCAGATACGGGAGAACGAGGCCGTATACGGGAGGACACAGGCCGTATACGGCTGGCCCAGGCCGTATACGCCCTTGCCAGGCCGTATACGGTCATGTCCAGGCCGTATACGGCTGTGCTTGCCCGTATACGGCTTGGTTTGCCCGTATTGGTCTTCTCCGGTTGCCTTGTTTCTTCGTTTGGCCGTAACTTTTGACTCGGGTGTCCGTTTTCAGCGTTCTTTATATCCACGCGATCGTATTTTCCTAAGGAAGAAAATGACATAAGTTAGAGGTCATAATTCCAAGCGGATCTTAAAAAGTGCTAAAAAGCGTGAACGAGAATGCTTATGATTGTTTATGCTCCATCTTATTCGTTTTTAGGCCTTTTTGGTTGATTTTTGAAGCGTCATCTATATTTTAGCCTTCATTATGAAATTTAGTATAAAATGTATATTTCAAATGTTTTTCATCCATAATTGGGCTAAAAAGGTGAGATAATGGCACACAAAAACCTGACTTTTTGCGTGTCATCAAATATCCCACACTTAGACTTTGCTTGTCCTCAAGCAAAACTCAAATTTCTCACTTGCTTCCCCAATGAAAATATTTGAAAGTGTTAATGCATTTTGGGTGAATCAAAATGTTGAGAGCAAACAATCCCATATACAAGTAATATATCCTGGAAACTGAGAGAAAATAAGGTATTCGTTTCAGAAGCATGAAATAATTCTCTTTGGCATACTGTTGGGATATACATGACTAGGCGATCTCACAAGGTGGTCACTCAATTCACTCAGAAGTGTTTCGGGTTACCTATCATTCTAATCAAACGAAATCGCTCAATAACCAGTCATGCAGCATCCATCGTCATAGGCTTGCTCGAGAATCACATCTCCACCACTTAGGTGAGGACGGTGCTAATCATCCCAGGACATTCAAATGGGTTGTAATGTTTGGTGAGGGTTAAAGGAAATGGATAAGTGGGAAATTGTTTTTAAGTAAAAGGGGTTTTGCTTATCTTAGGCCTTTTTAAACTTCTGAAAATTTTTATTTAGATAAACTTTCCAATGAAAACGGAAATGGAAATCGAAAAGGGGAGGAGATAGCTATTTTGACTTCTATCTCTTAAAACGCATGGAAGATTATACTTTTTTAGGAATCGGAGTTTTTGGGAGATTTTGAAGCACTTAGCTTTATTTCAGATGATATATATTTTCGTTTCTTTTCTTTTCTATTTTCTATATTTTTTTGGCTTGGACTTTCTTTGCCAAGGATTTTCTAAGGAATTTTTTTTTCAGTTTATTCACTGCCCTTTTGAGACCTTTTCTGACTTTCATTTTTCACACTTTTGACAATTTCGAATTTACTTGGTGCCAATTTTACGCACTACAAGACTCTTGTTTTGAGTTTTGATCATGGGAACGCACACGAGGAGTTTTGAGTAAACACGAGATTTGTAATTTTTGAGTGAAAGCAAAAAGAATATCTAAATAGCATTTTTCAAAAATTTAAAAATTTCTAAGATAAGGTTTTGGTGGGTGCGGATGTAAATGGGTTTAAAGTTTGGGTTTTAAAGAAATGAAAAGGCTAAGGCTCAACAGGGTTTTCTAGGCGGATCATCAACACTAAAATTGAGTGTTGGAAGGGTTTTGGGCTTGAAAAGATATGTAAAAATGGGGTTAGATCCTAAGGAATGTCAAGGTCCTCTGATTGCACCTATACCGCGTACGGTACTCAACCAATGTGGTCTCGACATGTATAACAGGAGCAAGTTCTAATTCCGGATGCATGCATCGGTATACACTCATCAAACGAATAGTGAAGCATTAAAAATGAATGCTTTTCATGGCTCAAGATACCTCACTACAAGATTGGGTTTTATGTGTCTAGTCATGCGATGCCTTTTAGATTATTATTTCAGCTTAAGAAAGTCCTAACTTATTTAATCCTAATTTCCAAAGTACATTATTCATATATGAAAATGATTCCTCTCAAGACATTTTAATTCAAAAATTTTGAAAAATTTCAAGCAAAAGTGGGGTTTTAAAATTGAGGAACATTTTCCGAGTTTGCTTTTGGAAATAAGAATCAGACCTAAGGTATTCTATACCGCTATCCCACACTTAGAGGAACATTGTCCCTAATGTTCTCTTGAGTTGAGATTTTATTGTAAGTAAAATCCCACACTTAGAGTTTGAACATATCGGAAAATGTTTCTCAAGCGTTTGTTTTGGGTTGGAATCCCACACTTAGTGATAAGTTAAGGATATGGCATAGATTACTTGAAAAATAAAGCAAAAAATAATCAAAGACAAGGATAAGAACGAGAGAACTCCCCTATCAAGGTGGTTGAAGGAGGCTGAGAGTCAGAAGATATGCTGCCTTTGAAGAAGAGTATGTGCCAGATATCCTCCCTTCGGCAGTTCCATGAAGTGCATTCGGCTGTTGGGAAGAGCACTTGGTACAAAATGGCTTGGTTCTTCATTCTCCTCACTGGCTCTCTCATGTGAAAATATCTCGTAAGTGTGAACACGTTGGATATACTTTTTAACCAACTTCTTTTTTATAGCTTTTTACTGAAAGATTGTTCAGCATAATGTGTGAAAGTGGCACACAAGTACCTCAAATACTCGAAACACATGACTTATTATTTTGCAAATGTTTCCTATATTCTGGAATTAGTAAAAGCTGTTAGTTTTAAAAAATGAAGTGGTGTTTTGAAAGATTTTGTATATCCGAGTGTGAAAGATAGTCAGAGATAATTCACTTCTTGGAAATTAAAATACTACTAATACTAAAGGATATTTTTTTCACGGGTTGCCTCCCGAGAAGCGCTTCTATTTAAAGTCGAGGGCTCGACTCTTGTTCCTCCTGGATCAGCCGGAAGAGGAACCTCCAGGGCTAGAGATGGTCGGTGTTGGGGCCCTGGAGTTTTGGGGATAGAACTTGAGGAAATAGCGAGTGATGACTTGGGTGATATTCGGGATTCTTGAAACGAAGAGAGGGAAGCTATCGAAGTGTTCCTCAGCCACCCTCTGCAAGTATAAGAGGTCCCAGGAGATGTCATAGACTGCTTTGGAGATGGGTCCGTCGGAATCTATGAAGTAGGTCCCGTTGTACTCAAGTCTCTCACGCTCTGGTCGTTCCTGCCTTAATGAATCCATGAATCCGAAGAAGCGCAGATGGATGTCTTCATGAGTGCTGACGCTGGTGCTTCTTCCCAATTCTTTGATGGATTCGAGGATGCCTTGGATGAGCTGCTCTTGATGACTGGAATACGTGAGGTTGGGTTTACGAAAGATGTTAATCATTCTATTGTAAACCTCACGCAGTCCATCATGGAACAACTGTCTTGGCTCCCCTGTGAAGACAGTACCGAAGATATCTCTAAGCTGCTCTGTGATGAAGTTCGCGGTGTTAACCAACGAATCGTCAGGTATGGATGAAGGGATGTCACGGGTCCTTTCTTCCTGGCATACACGCTCCAGCCTTTCGATAATTTTGTGAGCATGGAATTCTAAAGTGCAGTCGATGTAAAACCTGTGTGGTGAAGAATCATCGATATGATCGTTATTAGCCATAGAGATCATCAATCCATGAAGATCACTCACCATCTATTTGTCGACTTCGTCATCAGGGTTTCTAGTAGCATAGTCCATATTGTATCTGTAAGAGTGTAGAAACTCCATCTGTCTGGGCGAATATGGAAATGCAGACCTGATTAGTGTCTCGTATACCTTGCCATATATGATTTTCCGGTTTTCAAAGAACTCAAGCTCGTCAGCAGATGGCTCATCACTGTTCTGAGGTTCTTGCAGAAGCTGAGTAGCGAGATCTTCGGCGAAGGCATGGATGCGGTTTTGTAGATGCTGAGGACTTCGAGAATTGGTGGCACGATAAACATCATATTCTGCTTCAATTTCTTCGATCAAGTCTCTCTGATGTGGCGTGTACTCAATAGTAGAATCTCTGATAATCGCCATCAAGGTACGAAAGTCATCCTCGTATTGCTCGATAGTACTGATCATCTCTTCGTGATTAGAGATGACCGGTACTTGGATAGTTCCGAGAGAAGAGTCTGGAATGGTGGAAGGTAGACGAAGGTGAATAGAGCGGATATCTATCGGAACATCGATGAATACGACATCGTCCTCGTCACTTTCTGTCGTTGTGGGATCAACTTCTAGTGAATCAGGGAACTCCATAACGGTAGGTGGTGACTGAGACTCGTCGGTGATCTGAGATATCGGCTGAGAAGAGATCATCTCAATTTCCCTTTCATTCTGAGAGTCGGAATCATGACTGGAACCAGAAGTACCTCCTAGCTCAAGTTGAGTTCGAAGTCTAGGAAAGGTGAGTGGATCGAGGTCTGATGTGATGAGTTTGGCATCACAAGAATGATCTTCCATTGGTTCTTCTTCCTCTGAATCACTATCTGGCAGCGGAATAAAACTTCGAGTGTAGTCTATCTGCATTATCTCTGCTGTCGGAAGGTATGACTCAGGAAGGTAAGTCGGTGTGGTTTGATCTTCTTTTGTCTCATCCTCTTCTTCTTCTTCTATTTCTGCTTCAGTCTCTTCCTCTTCTTCCATTTCTTCTTCTTCAGTGTCGGAAGCAATCATAGTGGGCTCGTCAGACATCTGTGTGTCTGGTTCAGAATCATCATCCGAAGTAACTCTGCCTGTAGAAATCATACATATCTCCGCATGCTCGGTCAAGGCCTGGTCAGTCTGATCAATCCTGAAGGTGATAGTCTCTCCGTGAGATATAAGACTGATAGTCTGTGAATAAACATCGATGATAGTACGCGCGGTGTTCAAGAAGGGTCTTCCTAAGATGATAGGGATATGCACATCCTCCTGAATGTCCATCACTACAAAGTATGTGGGATATAGGAACTTATCTACCTTAACCATGATATTCTCAGCTATTCCCTTAGGGTATCTAATGGATTGGTCAGCTAGCTGGACGCTCATCTTGGTAGGCTTAAGGGGTCCTAATTCCAGTCGAGTGTAAAGTGAATAAGGCATAAGGTTGATACTGGCTCCTAGGTCGGCTAGAGAGTGTATCATGCCCGAGTGATAGATTGAACAAGGAAGGGTGAATCGTCCTGTATCTCCTAATTTCTCAGGTAGGGAATTCTTAATGATTGCTGAACATTCCGCGTTCAGTGGGACATTGGGTACTTCGGGTACCTTGTCCTTAGTAGACAGGAGTTTAAGGATGTATTTTGAACTGGAAGGGGTTCTGGACACGGTGTCCATGAAGTTTCCATCGAGACGGAAGGTGTTAGCCTTGTAGGCTTTCCTAAGACGGTTAGGAAACGGAATCTGTACTTCCCTTTGTGGTGTAGGGACAGACGGGGTCTCGACTGTCGGTGGGACAGGAGAAGTAGTGGAAGGTTGGCCCGGTGCCTCCTTCGTGTCTGTAGTACTTATCTGTTTAGCCTCTTCTACGTGAGGGTTTTGTACCGTGTTACTAGGAAGATTACCCTGAGGCCTAGAGTCAAGACGTTGGGCTAGTTGTCCAATTTGGGCCTCAAGATTTTTGAGAACGGCCAATTGGTTCCTAAGGTATAGGTCAGTTTGGTCTTGCCTAGCGCTAGTCTTTTGGTTGACCTGGTGTTGGCCTTGGATGAACTTAGTGAGGGTGTCATCTGTACTAGTAATGGGCACAAGGGTTTTAGTGGGTTCAGTCGATTGAGCTGCGTCGGGTGCAGTCAATGATAATGGTTGGTTATAGGTGAGTTGGTTTTGTTGTGGGTACCTAGGTTGGTAGGTGGGTTGGAAAGGTGGTTGGTTTCTAGGCGGGTATTGGGTGTTTCTAGTCCTAGGGGGAGAGGTTTGAGCGAAACGTGACTGATTTTGAGGGCGAGCTGGAAATTGAGCATAGTAAACCGTTCCGTCAGCGGGATCTTTGTACTCAACCTGATAAGCAGCAGTTGGAAGGTTGGCACAGTTCTGGCATTCCTGAACTTGATGGACGTGCTGGGATGGTTTCTTCATTTCGCCGATCTGTTTCGTCAGGGTTTCGATCTTCTCCGTCAAAGATTTGATAGCTTCAGCCTGGAACGGGTTTGGAGTGGCAAGTGGTGCCGATGATGAGGAATGCTCACCAGAGTTCCAATCGTGATGGTGCATTGTCATATTTTCGATCAGGTTCCATGCCTCTTCATCAGTTAACTGCATGAAGTTTCCTTGAGCAGCAGCGTCGAGGGTGATGCGATGGTTTGGAGCAAGACCGTTGTAAAACGTGCACAGCTGGCTGGTTTTCTCTATCAAATGGTTAGGACATTTGTTTAGGAGACTCTTATATCTCTCCCATGTCGTATAGATAGATTCATCATGAGCTTGGTGGAAGTTCATGATGTCATTTTTGCATTTGGTTTGTTTGGCCGGAGGAAAGTACTTGGTTAGAAACTTATTACCCATCTCCGTCCAAGAGGAGATAGAGCCGGTCTCTAATCCCTCAAACCAAGTTAAGGCATGGTGAGTAAGCGAATAGGGGAATAGGTATAGGCGAACTATGTCCTGCTCAACCCCATTCTGCTTGTAAGAGTTGGTGGTTTGAATAAATCGGTTTATGTGGGCGTTGGGGTCTTCATTGGGCAAACCATGGAATTGACAGAATTCCTTGATTAGCTGAATGATGTGGTGTCTAAGTTCGAAAGATGCGCCGTCGATAACTGGATAGTTGATGGGTCCCCCTCGTCCTTCGATTGATGGTTTGGTGCTGTCGGCGAGAGTGACACGTGCAGCCATCGGTTGTCGAGTGCATGATTCTTTGCGAGCAGTTCGGATAATCGACTCAGGATCGGGTATGAAAATGAGCGGTTCAGATCCGGATGATCTGGTCGAATATCGTTGTGTGTTGTGGTGAGGAATTTTCGTCTGGAATAAGTAAAACTAAAAAAAAATAAAACTAAACTACGGATATTTACTAGAAAGAAAAATTCGTCTAGAACGTCTTTGGATCTTACAACTGGTTCCCCGGCAGCGGCGCCAAAAACCTGATGCGCGCCGAGAGGTCGGTTGCGATTTGACTCGCGTCGTTGCGGGCCTTCCTCCTGGCGCGGCGATCAGTGGGTTTTAAAATTTGTAAATGCGGGGCCTAAGTATACTTAAAACTATGGGAGTACAGTAGTAAGTATGACCTAGGGTCGTTCTATAAACCAGAAGTATTGTGAAACGTTAACGTTGAAGACGATTTATCTAACTAGTAATGATTTTTAACAGATTTTTGGGGTTTTGGTTTTGGTTTTTTATACTTAGGCAGAAAAATTTAAATAAAGCAAGATAAAATATCAGTAGTTAGCAGATAATCTAGAGGAGGTGTTTGCTATGACTTCATTAGTTTTCTTAATTGGGATGATGGATTGTAATATGATCTCAAAAGTTTATATTCCATTCATTTCAAGTATTAGTGGAGTAAGCACTAGTTCCCTACTGATAGATTTCTCGATCAGTATGTCACTGAGTAACTAGGCTATCGTGATTCTTATCGGAGTAGTTTATCCAGCCATACAACACTAACCAATGACGGTATAGTGACCCTTATATGGAAATAAATCCTGGGTGCATGAATAAGGCGACAAACCAATCTCGATGTCCGACCTTTCTTAACCCCACAAGGATACTTTAATCTAAACAAAATATTCACTTTCGAGATTAGATTTAGCGTGCGTTGATCACTTTCTATCGATGGGTTTGTAAAGTCTAAGTATGATTTAATAAAGTGCACAATAGGTAACTACGGCTATTTTCCGTGGAAATACCAAGTACTTAGCCGATTTGCGGTACCTACTTTGCTTATAGTTGGAACCCTAGATTTTGTTTAACTAAGTTTGTATTTGAGTACAATGATTCTCCATCTATGATATAAACCAGCCCTTACTTTGAAATCCCAATAAATCCCTAATTTGAAAATAGCGTAATATTTGCGTTCAGTTAGAAAACAGTATTTCCACAGGTACGGTGTACTTTTGCGTTCTGAAGGGAAAGCGATCTTTCCACAGTACCGGTGTACTTTGTGTTCAAGTTAGAAAACGTTGTTCCATAATCACCATGTACTTTGCGTTCGATAGTGAAAACATTATTTCCATGATGACGATGTACTTGGTGTTCCGTTTTAGAAAACAATGTTTACATTCTTTGCAAATCAGACCATGTTTTAGACACAGATAACTAATCACCTTGGATAGGGTTCGCGACGTCCTATCATTAAGGCCGAAGCCACGTTTACTGGTTGAAAGGCGTTAAGTTTGATTGAGGTTTAAAATCATAGATAGAAAGTGGATCAACACACTAATTAATCATTAATCGACAACGGATTGTGCCCACGACTTTCATAGCTTCCACGTTCCGTACTACACACACTCGTGATGTTTCCGGCGCTATACAAATGAAAGCCGTATAACGTTACCTCCGTTGTTTTCATAATGACATCATCCCAATTAATACGACTAATTACACCATAGCAAACACGCAATAATACTACTCGCTAATCATGGCAAACAATCCTAAATCTAGCATGACAACAGTAATAACAATCATCATAACGAAATAGATAAAGGATAGAATTAACCAGAGTAACAACGTAGCTGAATATAACGTGAACGAATACAAGCGGAACTCCGAGTATCCTCCAAGCAATATTACAATATTACCCCCTATTCGTCCGGTCAGAGCCGTGACTAACTAGCCGCTAACTACGAAAACTGAAAATATAAACCTAACCTAGAGAGAGAGTAGTGAGAGAGAGTTGAGAATGTGAATGTTTGAATGTCTCCAAATGAGGTGATTTGATCCCATATTTATACTAGTCGCACAGCCGTATCGTCCAGCCGTATTTGCACCTTCAAATGTCCAGCCGTATCGCTCAACCGTATCAAAATTTGATCTTGTACGAGGGAGGAGGACGATACGAGGGGACCTCCCGTATTTCGGGTGGAAATGGCACGATACGGGCGAACACGGATCAGATACGGGAGAACGAGGCCGTATACGGGAGGACACAGGCCGTATACGGCTGGCCCAGGCCGTATACGCCCTTGCCAGGCCGTATACGGTCATGTCCAGGCCGTATACGGCTGTGCTTGCCCGTATACGGCTTGGTTTGCCCGTATTGGTCTTCTCCGGTTGCCTTGTTTCTTCGTTTGGCCGTAACTTTTGACTCGGGTGTCCGTTTTCAGCGTTCTTTATATCCACGCGATCGTATTTTCCTAAGGAAGAAAATGACATAAGTTAGAGGTCATAATTCCAAGCGGATCTTAAAAAGTGCTAAAAAGCGTGAACGAGAATGCTTATGATTGTTTATGCTCCATCTTATTCGTTTTTAGGCCTTTTTGGTTGATTCTTGAAGCGTCATCTATATTTTAGCCTTCATTATGAAATTTAGTATAAAATGTATATTTCAAATGTTTTTCATCCATAATTGGGCTAAAAAGGTGAGATAATGGCACACAAAAACCTGACTTTTTGCGTGTCATCAATATATATATATATATATATATATATATGTTATGGAATATTGGAATGGATATGGACATTTGGTCATTATCTATGGCCGTACGGTGCAGCTCTACGTACAAGTAGTAGCGTAACAAAAGGAAGGTACACACTTCGTTTGTTATTGTTTTACAATACTTTTACGGATATGAATGTGGATCGACCAAAGGCGAAGATAGACATTCACACAAATAGTACGTTGAATTCTTCTTCTGCTCATTTATGTATTATCTTATCTCACCTATTCCTCATTAATGTCCCCTTTCTCTCTTTATATAAAGCATTTGCAATTGTCAATAGAAGCAATACCATTCTACCCTTTTCTATTTACTATATATTTTTATTTTACAAAATGGAGACTAACTCAATACTTAATGGAAACGCTATGGGTACTCTAACTCAATACATGATGGATGTTGATAGTGATGCCATCAACATGTTACGTGCACATATAACAATGTTTAGTTTAATAATTGCAGATGTTTACTCAGAAATCCAGGCAATTGAGGAGGTAGATTATCGTTACAAGCTCATCTCAACTCTTCAATTTTACAAAGATCAAAAGGAAAAATGTGAAGAACTAATTGCGAGTTTCACATCAAATATAGAGGTGAACGAAATTTATAAAAATAGCAATTGTTCATTGTAATCTCTTGATTGATCTATTGTTTTTATGATATATGTTATATTAACCAATATATTAATGTTTTTTCCTATACATTGAAATATATTTATTTACTCTACTACATTTATCTAAGATAAATATACACTATTCTTAACCTATTGCAACTCAAAAATATACTATTTCAACTCATAAATAGTGAAAAAAGAATAAATAAATCCTATATAATATTTTTGTTGGTTTGGTTATTAGTAGGTACACATAATAAATAGATAAATAATAATAATAATAATAATAATAATAATAATAATAATAATAATAATAATAATAATAATAACAATAACTACCACCCTCATATCTTTTAAGTTTTAACCTTTTCTTTACTTCATTTTATATTTCAAGTTTCATTTTCTAACTACATCATAAATCTTAAATTTTGTGTAGTAGTTCACATCTTTTTATCCCATCAAATATAACCATTTTTAAAAATGATAAATAATTGAAAACTATTTACGAAGTTTAAATTTTATGCAAATTACATAAGAAAATTAAAAATTTAAAGAGAATTGATGTAAGTCTTAAAATTTAATAAATATGTATTATTTTTATATATTACTCATTTTGTTATTGTACATCGTATAATGTATTACCAAAGGTACAAATAAATATTATAATATTTTCTTATATTACTGATTTTATATATAAGTTGTAGCTATTACCTAAATAAACTATAAGTATTAAATTTACAAATGATATAGTTATTATATTATATCATTATTGTAGTTGGTATAAATAACATTATTGTAAAATTATCTTCGTAGTCAAATTTGTTTTATACATTGTTGCAAGATGGTCCATCATTTCGAATGTATCAAACTTAAGAAAAAATAAAAATTGCAAACCTCTTAACATACCCATTTTCAGTTATGTTTTTTTCGTATCAAACTTTGTTTAGAGTGTCTAAATTAAGTATGCAATCTTCAATGTCATATTACACGTGCATATATTTCTATATTAAATTCCACCAGCTCTAATTAACTTTAGAGTGGTTCTCATTTGAACCTCCCTATATATATATATATATATATAATCTATAACTATAACTACTTATAATAGGTGTCTTGTATTGAATCTTAAAAGTATTAAAATAACTAAAATTTCAAACCTACCCTCTAATAGCATCTATTTAATACTATTCCAAAATTTGCTTCTTTATATACTTCTCATTGTTATAATGAGATTAATAACTCTAAAATTCTAAATATAGTCTACCTTATATCTATTATTCTTTTTATTAAAATTTGATTGAGCATTAATCATTTCGAGTTACTGTCACGCGTTGAAGATTTAAAAATAAATTGTTAGTTGTTAATATTAAAAATTGTGTTTAAAATTTGAAGACAATATTTTGTGTTGTATTATTGATCAACCGTATTTCAGCTTGAGTGAAATAAGGGTGTGATTAGAGAGGGTTTATGGGGATTAAGCTTCTACACTCCGATTAATGTGCAAACCTAGTTCGAGACAAAGTCAATCGAGGGTGGTAGAAAGCTAAATCCTTATTGTTGGATTTATGGGGTGCTTGCATTGTGTCGAGTGAAGCACTACAAGGTAGTATTTATAGTGGAGGCTGAACCATTGTAATGATTCAGGCTGTGCCACGTGGTGCAATCCGGTTCAGTTTGTCCACGTGGCATAATCCGGTGCTTTCCTGAAGATCCGGTAAACTGCTCCCCACGTGGGGTTACGCGTGGGATGGACGAGCCATGCTGTTTGGTGATCTGCCACTGACGTGGGCTTGCGCATGGAACATTAACTTTGACTTTAGTAGCACGTGGATTTACTTGAAGATCATGATTGTGACAGCCGCCATTGTTTCTGTCAGGATATTCGGTCAACTGCTACGTATGGCTTTCCTGGCACTGATTATCATGATCCGATGCGAATATCACGCTATCGTTTCGGACAACGTCTTCTGCTCTCGGACTGGTGTCCGGGTTCAGGTCTCATGGGAGGACCGGAATATATTACTATCACTTCGGATAGCATCTTCCGTTCTCAGACTGATGTCCGGGTTTCGACCTCATGGGAGGACCGGGATATATTACAATCACTTCGGATACCATCTTCCGTTCTCGAACTGGGGTTCGTGGTCCGAGCTCGGATAGCGTTGATAGTGAGTATCATTAATTATTATTATGATTTAAGGATGGCATGTTATACAACAAACGCACTATCGCGCGTAACAAAAATTGTTAATTGAGTTTATTATTAGTTACCTTATAAGGAGTATTTTTATTATTAAACGGAGAAATTTTAAACTTTCAAAGTTGAGGCGGTTTAAATAAAAACCGCTCCAGACAACGAGTATATATATAAACCGTACAAATATGCAAAAAAAAGGGACATCGATCAGTTTCTCGATCAAAACCAATCTCAAAAAATTACTCCGTAACATTTGTTAACATTATTAACATGCAATATATGGCTTCTTTCGGAGATGAGGTCACTAGCACCATGAATGTAAGCGAACAGAAACGTTATCATATCCGCTCTAAGGTGTATACTTTGATAGATGTTGATAATGAAATGATCAAAGAATTGGAATATCAAGTTAACAAGATTAGAAGCATGATAAAAAAGATCATGAAAGAACTTCAAAAGATCCGCAAAATTAAAGAGCCTTCCACTGATGAGGTTGACTATAAGGAGCAACTTGACTATAATCTTAGGTTTTACGTGAATCTGAAGGAAAGGATTGAAGCACAAATTGTTCGGTTCAACCAAAATGTGGAACAAAATGAAGTTTTTAATGACTTGTTGTAATCATGTGTAATTTTTATGTATATATCAATGAGCTATATATATTAGCAAGTTTTTCTTTTATGAATCTGCTTCTTATTGTTTAAAATATGTTACTCCGCCGTTTTATCACTTCATCGATCTATTATTCTATTAGTATTATTATCAATTATTATCATAAACATAATATATATATATATATATATATATATATATATATATATATATATATATATATATATATATATATATATATATATGTATTGTTAACAAATATTTATTTATGAGAATCAAATTCTGTCAGTTTAAAGAACGTTTTTTTTCTAATTAAATTATGTTGGAGCGGTAATGTATGATATAAATGAAGCGGAGTATTTAAATTTTAATAATATGTTAATTCCTATTAAGTATTCTTAATTTCTTATAGTGTAAATGAAGCGATGTATTTAACACTAAACCGTGTCGTTGTATTTATTGATCGGGGTATATATACGTACTGTACGTATTTAATTTTGGTTGTTTTATTTTTAAATTTTTTTTTTTTTTTGCGAAAAACAAGGAATTAGATTAATTTAATTTTGGTTGTTGGCCAGACATTTGAAAGTGAGATTTGATTTGGTTGTTGGGCATTTAAGAGTCCTAGTACATTCAATAAACGGTCCTTGTGGTTTACATTAATTTACGAAAACAGTCCCTATACTCTTTTTTCAACGTATTCTGTAACACTCCAAATTTACTGTTTAGCGGAAGCATACTTTGGGTGTTACTAATCAATAATCAAAGCACAAAGATATATAGTAAACGACTCTATATGCGTCGTTTTAACAAAATATATAAATGTTAAGATGTTTTCAACATTTACAACTAATACATAGCTCGTGTTCGATTAAATGAGAGATTTCAGTACATGAGTACTTGTATAAAATATACTAATGCAAGAAAATCTCTAATATCTGCATGCTGACTCGAGCTATAGTAATCCTGAGGGCAGTCCAATCTACTGCTTAGTACCTGCGATACATGCTAAAATGGGTCAGCTAAAGCTGGTGAGCTCACAGGTTTAAGTATCAAATAATATTGTATGAACCGCAAGATTTAAGTACTGATTTGCATCCAGCAAATGAAAATGTATATGTATACAGCCATGAGCACATAGTTGAGCTTAACTAGTGGGTCAGGGTCACAGCCTGAGCGTTTTTGCCTCCACGAATGCCTAATCAACACTCGTCTTCCCAAATATTAGTACGTCCGTTTACCCGATTAGTGCTTGTTAACCCGGACGAGGTGGGTCAATCCTATATGGTACCATATACTAATATTCACGCTACAACGTATTAACAACTATGCTGACGAAGGACTTTAAATGATTAGTCATGAGTAACTCATGTAGTATATGAAAAAGTTGAACTTGCGTTCACATGTTAAAAACGAGCATTGTATCACACCCCTGAGTAAAACAGTAAAAGAGGGGCTATGAGACTCACCTGAGTCTAGAGATTTTAACTTAATAAACTTGAGTTGATTAGCCGATTAATTGTGCCCGAAGACTTGTAACCTAAGGGTGTCCGCGACACGCGATGATTAATACGTGTAGGTATCTCGATAGATCACCTATGTTAGTTGTTCATACAACTAAAGATGTCCAAATTACATTTGGTTTGATTGTTTACTTGTTTACGTTTTGAAAACATGTATGGCCCGTTGGTGACGGTTTATAATAGTAATCTCAAAGTATTATTACATGTTTCGCTGTATTGTATAAGGTTTTGTTGGAGTAATTGTTCGACACTTAGATGGAAAAGTGATTACAACTTTTAATGACGGGGGTCCGGGGGCAGCGCCCCTGGTTAGCGGGGTTCCAGGTGTAACACCCCCAAATTCGTCGGTTTTGTTTAGCGGAAGCATTTGGTTAAGCATGGGGGTGCCATGTCAACATTGTACATGCATACGTATCAGAGCATATGATTACAACAGAACATATATATTAAGATGCCAAATATAATGATTACAAAGTTTACGATTCATCGAATCGTATGAAAGTTATTAAGTTTACAAAAGTAGATTTCGTAAATATGACTAAACAGTTTTAGTTATACAACAATAATCCAGTTGTCAAAAGTTGGCATCCTATTCCTTCGTGGGTCGCCTATAATCCATATGTGCAGGCGGTTCTTACGTGCGCAGCTAATTCCCTGAAAAACATAGTAAAAAGTCAACAACGAGGTTGAGTGAATTCACAGGTTTTATGTTTACAAGTTCAATTTTGATAAACCACGGTTGTTCATAATGTATCGTTGGGATGTCACCCAAAAGTATAGTGTTGTTGGGATGTCACCCAAAAGTGTAGTTCGTAAAACCAAATACGTTTCCAAATAGTTGTTTGTAGGAAAGTTCGTATCCTAGTATTTGTAGGAAAGCAGTATCCTATTTTCAAGTATGTTCTGTAGGAATATACGTATCCTAATCGTAGATATGTTTCGTTGGGATGTTGCCCAAAAGTATAGTTCAAGTTATAGTAGGAATGTAGGTATCCTATTAGTTGATCGTAGGAATATCAGTATCCTAATAGTTGTGTATCATAGGAATATCAGTATCCTAATCGTTTGGTAGGTCCATGTCAGTCGGAACCCAGTGCCCATGTCAGTAGGGGCTTTTCATCAGTTTAATAACAATAGTAGACCCATGTTCGCAGGATCTAGTGCCCATGTCAGAAGGGACTTTTCAACAGTCAGTGCCCATGTCAGTAGGGACTTTTCAATAGTTTGTGCCCATGTCAGTAGGGACTTTTCAACAGTTAGTGCCCATGTCAGTAGGGACTTTTCAATAGTTTGTGCCCATGTCAGTAGGGATTTTTCAAAAGTTTGTGCCCATGTCAGTAGGGACTTTTTAATAGTTTGTGCCCATGTCAGTAGGGACTTTTCAGTTGCTTGTACCTATGTCAGTAGGGACTTTTTAATAGTTCAATCAGTTAAGTAAATAGTGTTGCTGGTCGTTCTCCAGCGTTTTCAAAACAGTACCGGTCGTTCTCCGGTTTATCAAGTATAGTTTATCCCGTTTGTAATGGTTTGTCGTATGAAAACGTTATTTCATAAAATTTAGTTGTGTAACAGTTTAACAGTTTCAATGTACTCTAATCGTTCGAGTAAAACCAGTATACAATCATGTATGTAAAAGCGTTTGACTATGTTTTCCACCCCTGTTCAAAGCAGTTAAAACAGTAAATGTAGGGGCTGTGAACTCACCTGTTGAGTTGAGTAAAGTGCGAGTGCTAGCAAAGCCTAAAACCCAAGTCTAGTCTGAAATCTCCTAACGTCCTAAACGCATGAGATTTAATAAGTACGTGGATGTCTAAGTTTGACCATCCATGTTAGTGTTCACGCAACTAAATTATGTCCAAAGTGTTTATAAATAGTACTTTTATGATTGAAATTAAGTTTTTATATCATTTATAAACTTTAATGTCAAAGTATTATCTTTTGGGTAACCATTTTAAGCAAATTTCAAAGTGCTGAAAAATGTTGACCAGGGTTGACCGTGAACCGAACCGAGATAGCGAACCGAACCGAGATTGCGAACCGTACCGAGATTGTGAATCGAACCGAGATTGTGAACCGAACCGAGATTGTGAACCGAACCGAGTCCGCGAACCGAACCGAGATTGTGAACCGAACCGAGTCCGCGAACCGAGCTGAGACCGCGAGTCGAACCGAGATTGGATCTCAGCTCGCGAAATTGGCTGTTCGCGATTTTTATGCAAATTTCGACTTTTAAAGTGTTTTTAATGATGTTTTTGGACATAATAAGTTAATGTAACACTAATACATGGTATATTAAGTATCTTAAACATGAAATATCAAGGAAAAACCGAAATCTAAGAGTTTCGAGAAGTGTCGGGATCTTACAAAGTTTACGCGAGAGAAATCCGAGAAGATGGAAGTGTAGATCTCGAGTCCGTGATCGTTTTCCTCTAAATGAGTTAGTCGATTTGAGGTCGTTTGATTGTAGTTTTTGGCGTTTTTGTGTGGTTTTTGGTGGTGGTTTTTGTGATGGAGGTTTTGAGCGAGAGAGAGAGAGAGGAAGAAAAGAAGATGGTGATGAAAAATGAAGTGGGAAAAGGGAGGTGGAGCCGGTTTTGGTTCCTCCAAAATGAGAGGGGACTTTGTCCCGCTTTTGTGGTATTTAACCCGTGTTCGTTTACCCGATCGCTAAACGTTTAATTAATTTTAATTGGTAACTTTTTAAATATGTATTGGAATATATTTTTAGTTGGGATAATTTATAGAATTAATTTAGTTGAATCATAAATTTTTATAACTTTGTTTTATTTTAATCGTTTGCGCGTTTAATATTTTAACTCACTTAAACTTCGTTCGTAGGATACAAAATACCCTGTAAATATTATCGGCATAATATTTAATAATTAATAATGTTATTTAATAATTTCGTATTATCAAATAATTTTGTCCACCAACAGTCGTATATTTTTGTCGCGTTTGTTCCAATCGTTTTGCGTGTAATTATAAAAATTACGAATCGTATAATACTACGCTTATTATCTAGTTGGGCTTTGTTAGACTTACCTCTAAAATGTGTTGTGAATTCACTCAAGTAGGGAATTAGCCTAATAATGCATGAGTTTAACGTTTATAATTTCGTTTAAATTTGCGGGGTGTTACACCAGGGGTGGCAACCCCTGGCGGGGTCTAAGGGGCTAGCCAGTTAGTAAAATCATCTGGGATTTGAATTTGGGTAAAATCAAGTGATAAATTTTTGATCTCGACACTTAGTAAAATCTGAGTTTTCAAGGTTCTGGTTCATGCGACATTAGGTGCGACGTAGGCTGTTATGTCGCAGGTCATGGCTGCGACATTGATCATGGCGTCGCTAAGGGCAACATCCGCAATTTAATGCGACGTTGTTGGTTCTTGCGACGTAGGGGTCGATGTCGCTATATGCGACCTTAGCAACTTAATGCGACGCTGAGACTGATGTCGCACCATGCGACATCGTGAGAGGTGTTGCGACGCCGTAGCTGATGTCGCAATTGGGCCAAGCAAGATGCGACATCAGCGTCTGACCGGAGTTCGGTGGCCGAAAAAATGGCCGGACGACTTTATTTTGGTCCGAAACTTTTACCCAACCCATATTTGGACATTATAAGTTGATACAAACCGCAAACAAGTATTATAACAAGGATTTAAGCGTTTTTCGAGAATTTGTCGGAAACTTACAAGTTCGCGCGAGGAGAATCCGAAAAGATGGGAATGTAGATCGTGATGAGGTGGTCGTTTTTCCCTAAATGAGCGAATTAATTCGACGACGTTTGATGGTGCGTTTTTGTGTTTTAGTGTGGTGGTGGTGTTGGTGGTTTAAGAAAGAAAAGAGAGAAAAATGAGAAGGAGAGAGAGAAAGAGTGTGATGAATGAGGAATGGGAGGGGGTTTCCCTCCCTTTTGGCTGATTCGGGTGGGGCCCACTGTAATGTGGGTCTCCACTTTTAACTCCGTGTATTCGCACTCCATGCGGTGTTCGTTTTCTCGTTCGTTTAAATGTTTAAATATTTTTGCACGCGTTTAAATATAAGTTTTAAAATACGAATATTTATTCATTATTTTAGTTGATGTATTTCACCAAGTACTTTATAACTGATTTATAATTTATAACTTCAATTGATCCGGTTGTTTGCGCGTTTAATATTTTAAACCGCGTAGGCGTTTATTCGTACGATACGAATTAAATATGAAATATTATCAAATAATATTTTGGATACAATAGTGTGATTAAATAATGTTATATTATTTAATAAAATCGTTCACCAACGTCCGTATTTAGTTGAATTGAGTTACATTGGATTTGAAGTTTGTACGATTTAATCAAATCGCACAATTGTATATATTCATCAATATATATTCCGATACATTAATTAGTCTAACACAGAACTAATTACATGTATTAATAGTTGATTAGGCACTAATTTCTAGTCCTAATTTGGCGGGTGTTACATTTTTCGTCCAATAACTTTGGATTTGCTCGGAAATGGTCCCTTAAGGGACCATTTGCGAGCAAATCCAAAGTTAGACGGAAGGACCATTTGCGAGCAAAATCCAAAGTTAAGGGACCAATTGCAGCCCAAATCCAAAGTTACTGGACCAAAAAACGTTGAAAAAAGAGTACAAGGACTGTTTTTGTAAATCAATGTAAACCACAGAGACTATCTTTGAAATTTACTCTAAGAGTTCATTTAATTTTGATCTATTGTTGACTTGTAGTAGGTCGGCCTATAGGTTCGGATATCGTGCTTTGTTTTAATGTTGTCTCTCTCTTCTCTGACAAATGTATATGTTTATTTTCAATAAAAATAATTCGGTGTTTCGCCAAAAAAACAAAAAAAGTTGGCTATTTTCAATATATTCATATTATGTTTTTCGCAAATTAAAAAAAAAAAAGTTGGCAATTAAAGTATTTACAAGGTTTTACAAGATGTAAATAATATATTTGAACAAACTAATTAAGTAAAACATTTTATTAAACATGCACTTTCTAATTAAGTAATAGCAACACTGTATAATGTAAATTGGAGCAGTCTATCTATACAAAACCGCTTCTTATAATTTTGATAGATCCACCAACAATGTGCAATACAGAGTTGTACTGTACAAATATATAATGCAGAATAATTGTGGATCTATCAAAAATGATGTTGGATTTATCATCAAGAAAGTTAAATACTATACGTATTTAATTTTGGTTTTTGGCTTGGGCATTTGAAAGTCTTCCATTTTCGATCGATTGGTTGTTGTTGTTTGGCATTCAATACTAAGGTAATTATATATATAAAAACACCGCGTTCATTTAAAGTAATTTATTGCACGTTTTACAAAATTTATATAAATTCGAAAAAATAAAAATATTTTGGTAACACTTTCCGGCCGGCCAGTTTCCACAATAAATTAAAACATATATAGTTTCCCATTAAAACTATATTGGTTAAAATGGAAGAATCTTCTGGGTCTACAGAACCACCCTCTAAAAGAGGGAATACAACGACGCATCAATTCCGAGTGTATTCCGAATTGTACACCAGTTGTGTGAAAGAAATGCTCGATGAAGATAAAAAACAAAAAGAAGAAGTAGTAAAGACGATTGATAAACTAAATCATTCAATTTATGATAAACAACAAAAGATTTAGCATATTGAGCGACGGAATATGATGATTCATATAATTGAATCTTCATATACGGATTGTCTACGTGAATCTATTGCCGAAGAAACAAAGTTACTCGATAACTGCAATAAGATGGTGGAGACACTAGATCAAATGATCGAACAGAAAGAAAAATAGATTAACAATACACTGCATAGTTTAGCGGGTAGATAATTTTCGATTTTGTATATTTGTTCTTTATTTATATTGTTCTTAATTGTTCTTACTTATTGGATAATAGAATGACTTTAGCTTAAAACCGCTATATCATATCGCTCCTACAATATGTATCGTTCACTTTTGGGTACTAGCATTACACCCGCGCAATGCGGCGGTAAAAGTGGTGACGATGGATAGAGGTGCGAGTAACGATTTTAAAATAAAAATATAGATGTAAATATTTTGAAGATTTATTTATTTATCTATGTGAAATATAATAGAAACAAATCTGATTTATCTAATGTAATCTACATATTAATGGAAATAATTTGGTCAAATATTATATGCATTAAATAATAGGTATAAATATAATAAGGGTATTTTGGAACTTTAATTATTTTTAAGTATTTTAAGATTAAACATCGGACATGCTTTATAAGTAGTATATAATAGAAATATATTATCATGGTATCGATTAATTTAATGCTTTAGCTGTTTTTTGCTTTCTATCGTATAAATGTATATACATTTAATGATAAATACCATAATTTATGACGACATCTAGGCTAATTTGGAGCGTACACATAACCCACGTACCATATTTAACAATACAAGTTTATTCCACGAACAAGGAGCGCACATCAACATTGGGCAAATCACCTGTCGACAAATCACCTGCAAACATTGGGGCACAGATTCAAACCCCTGACATGTCGTTGTATAGGCGCTTACAGGGGGCCTGTCTTACTTAATTCGTCAATCCCAATTGATTGATGGTATCGATATGTATATAAATATATGCTAAGAATAGAAAAAGGACCTTACAACATTTGTGTTATTAAATGTCACTTTTATGTATATATCTTACGTGGATCTACGTTAAAGAGACTAGAGTATATTCACTAAAAACGAAACATGGATGAATGATACAGATCATTTTCATCTTTATTAGTAAATTTTTACCTTTTATATATTTTGTTACATTACGCGTACGTTGTAACGTGGTGCATGCAATGTATTTTATTTTAATTTCTATATATTTATTATTATGTTTAATTTAATGGAATGTTAAGAAACGAGTTATTTAAGCTGTATTTAAAACATATAATAATAGCATATATAGTACTAGTGTAAAACAACTGCATGCAGAGGTAATTGTAACACCTTAGGTGAATCCCACATCGGGCGTTGACATGAGGGATTTGGGGCTTATAAGGGTAATATCATCCTTACATGACAAAACGCATTTTGGGAACGTAAGGGTAGTAGATCCCGTGAGAAAACTACAGTTAGGCGTGTTCGAGCGGGGTAGTTCCAGGATGGGTGACCTCCTGGGAAGTAGTAGTAGTGTGGTCACCAAGAAAAAGCCGTACGCCTGCGGGCAAAGCGGACAATATTGTGTCGTGGTAAGGCGGGGTGTTACAGTAATGTTAGATGTTGGTGTCGTAACGGGTACGATGATAGTAGTGGGGTAATTAAGGAAGTCAAATGCTTGTGTTTTATGGTTAAATTTTCAAGCTGATCCGACGATCTAGATTTAAACCAAAATCCTGTTAAGCAATCTAAAGCTTTCAATGAAAATTTTCAAGTTGATCCGACGATCTAGATTTAATTAAATAGTTACACTTTCCCCTTTAAGTATTAAATTTAAATATATTAATTCAAACAAAATACTGAATACCATGGAGGATATGTGAAATATTCGGTTTTTTCCTCCTTGACCCTTCGATGGGTTCACTATTAAGATCCAACGATTGATATTAAATTTTCATAATTACATTTTGCACCCCATAATCATATTAGTTATTAAATTTATTAAATATAAATATATACGAAAAAGGAAAAAAAACGTAAAAAAAAGTGCGGATAAGTTCAAAAAAAAAATAGCAATATGAAAAATTACACAACTTATATAGTTATATATAAAATGAATTATTGAGTCTTACTTCTTAAAACTTTGCAACAATTAAATAGCAGTATGCTTTATAAATAGTTATAGATTATATATATATATATATATATATATATATATATATATGTATTTGATAAAAACTAAAGTACCAAATTTCAATTTTTTTGGTTCCCCACCAAATATACGCTAAAAAATCAAAAAGTTTCATTGGTCAATTGAAGCGGTGGTTGTATGACGTGGCGGTCGTCTATGTTATTTGAAGCGGTTATTGTTTTTACCCCGCTTCAAATGAGTTAAGTTTTTATTGGTGGAAAAGCACTTTTTTGGTCTACATAGAGACGGAATTCAATTTTGATCGCGATTTTCTGCTTCATCGTCTTCGGCTTCGTTCTACTTCTACACCACCATATCCACAATTATCCACCGGTAAATATAGGTTTAAGTATGTTATTGTAATCCCATTAGACTTTGGTAAGTTTATCACGATATAATTTTTCCGTGAATCATTTCCAGATGGTTGCATTAATTGCTAGGTTTTCCAATTTTGATCGGCTTGTGAACTGTTGTAATGTAACTCCAATACATCCGTTGGTGGTAGTTTGTTAAATACTGTATATTAGTTGCCTTTTTCTATGTAAAAATTTTCATTTAATGTATGCCGGATTGAAACATTGATATATTTGTTTAACTTTTTAGGTATATATAATATATACATATACATATGTTATTGATTGTTATGAGTTCATACAAAAGAGAATGTTCTTTATGAAACACCGCTTTTTTTTTGTCCCTACCCTCAGCTCGTTTTATATGTCAAAAAGATATTGAATTCAATATTGATCTTGATGATATTGATGTAAAGATGTGGTCCCGTAGTTGTTGATTCTCTAAAGAAGGAATTAATATTTGTGTTCACCTGGTCTGTAGCTAGTTCTAATAAAGGGAAATATATATGTATGACAGTTCGATCAGTTTCTTATTTGCACGTGTGTAATGTTTGTTATCCGTTTTGCTTAGTGTTTGTTACATATTATACTCTTAATAAATTATAATGTTCGTATTTAATTGTTCATTTATCATTTTAAATGTTAGCCAGTGTTTAGTGTACGTGTTAATATCATTTATATTGCACATGTTCTTTATGAACTTTATATCGATAAATTCCTTTTTTGTAGGACATCAAATATAAACGACATGGCCGAAAAAGGTAGACCAGGGAAGGCAAAGGAGAATGACCACACTCCCGATCCATACCGTCACATTGAGTTCAACACCCAAGGAGAACCTATTGGAGACAATAGGAAAGATTATCTAAGGGTCTTGATATTTACACAGGGAGAATTGTTTCATCCACAGAAAATTTGATAAGAATTAGCATTAACCACCTGTGTACACATTGAAAATCCCTGTGGCAATATCATTGCCCATTATCTAACTTGGTTTGGAAATGAGGTTAGAGCACGAATCCCTTACCATTTGGGATGGAATATGAAGCCACTGAAGGTAGGAGATGAGGATAGACTAATTGCTCCAGAAGTTTTGGATAACGCATGGGACCTAACGAAAAGTCATTGGAACATACCAGACGACAAGCACAAAGAGCTCTATAAGAGGAAGATGAATAAAATTTGGAGAAAGTGGAAGAGAGAACTTACTACTCAAATTGCCTATACAAAGAAAGACCGTAAAGCAAAATGGCCCTCTATGGACATTGATCACTGGCCAAAATTTGTTGCTGAGAGGTCCACTGATGAATTCAAGGTAGTTCATATATCATGTTTTGTGCTAAGTTGGTTTGATTATTATAAACAAGTTACTAACTTTATTTTTCTTCTCATATGTGAAGAGAAAAAGTGAGAAAGCCAAGGCTAGTGCGGCAGCAAACACGGATCCTGCCCGTGTAGGACGGTTGGGTTATGCTGATTTGAGGGAGTATTATTACAAAAACAAAAAGAAGGTTTTAACCGATTTCCCGTTTCTAGCAAACTACAAGTATGAGCGCTTGGTTTTGTATCTTTATGCCAGACTGCGGGAAGAAAATAAAACAGACGTACAAGAAAGTATGGATTTTCATAAAAAAGTGGCGGATGAATTGGTAAGAATCAGGGGCGGTACCAGAATTTTTATTTTTAATGGGGTAAATTTTAGGATGATCGTCACATAAGGTCTGGGTTCTGAATTGAGATTTTTATCCTTCAAGTCATACGTCAAGCTAAACCAAAAACTTTTGTTAACAATAATTCAGCCAAACCAAAAAAGAATTAAGTCTATATTAATTCATATCTTCAACACGAAAAACCAAACCAAAAGTTAGCAATGTGAACAAATGGTGTGAGTACTTGTGTTTTACTTCACAAATTTGTTTCTCTGACATATAACTTACTAAAGACTAAAGAATAAGCCAAAAGATATTGAATGGAAAGGAAAGTGAAATAAGATGGGAAAATTAAATAAAGAAAAAAATACAAAAGAAAGGAGCTGGGTGCTAGGCTTGAACAAGTGATCATTTGGTTGGATGCAAGGGTGCTAACCATTTATCTACGTGGGAAAATACTTGTATGATTCAACTTTAAATGTATATAATGATAATTAGTAAGATGCTTGTGTGGGCAATGGCCTACACGGCCCACAGTCTCGTACCGCCATTGGTAAGAATACAGGGGTGACAATTCAGTTTCTGGATATTCTAAATTATACCCCCTCTAATGTTTTTGGTTTATATAGCTGGAGAAGGAGATCAAATTGTTGAATGATGGCACCTTTGATATGGTGGGGGCAGACGATCCCCTCACACGATACAAGGGAAAAGAACACGGGGGCGGACACGGGCGGTGTCCAGTGTGGTGGGGATGAAAAAGGCCCTTGGAACTAGGAAGGGTCAAAAGAGGAAAGCAGTTGCAGTTGAGGTCGACATGGCCCAGATAGAGATGGAAGTCGGTAATCTGAATGCTGAACACATACACCTTTCTACACGTGGTGGATCATCATACCGGTATGATGACAATGATTATAACATCCACTGTTTTCAAGACCATTTATATATATATATATATATATATATATATATATATATATATATATATATATATATATATATATATATATATATATATATATTGCATATATATGTTTCCAAAGGTGCCACCTACATAAAATGTACTTAGTTTAGTTTACCACAACTACTACAAACCATAAGTTTAAGTGTTATACAATTCTCAAACATGGTGTTAAATCGTTAACATAGTTATCAACTTCAGAGTGAGCTGTCAAACATTCCATTCCATAAACCACTTCTTGCCCACCCACAATCAAAATATTAGCCTACAAGAAGTAATGAGGGGGATTAGCACAAAGCTAAGTGAATAGATTCATAACTATCAACCTAACTCGGATTAACAATCGTTTACAGCAAGCATTTCAAACAACTAGCTTCAAAGAGGATCGGTGGTCCTTGAGATACCCTACTGCCGCGGTGGTCCCCAAGTAACACTTACAACCACTGAAGGCCAATTCAATGATCTAACCGATAGTTTGGTACTAGTACTTCATACAACAGAATTTCAATAAACAACACATGTGTAAAGCACTTATGTTGTCCAAGTAATAGTACCCAAACCCAATCCATGTTGACCTCTGAACAATTCACATAATCCACAATTCTCATGGCAATATGTAAACATAACAATATAAGTAGTAAAACCAAGTTTACCCGTTGTAACCAGATTGTTACAACTAAATTTAGACTGAGAGTCACGTATCCACTCACCCTTGTAGACCACAGCCTTCACTCAAAGATCTTATCTTATTGAGTCTTCGCTTTATCTGAGAACATAACCAAACCCGAGTTAGATTTTTAAGTTATGATTCATAGTATACTATTCATATATATAATGTCATATAATTGGACATAATATACATTCAATACTATTTAAATAACACAAGTACCCAAGTCACAAGTTATCAAATTTGTCAAATTATAACTAGCAAACACGATCCGGGCTTGAGGTGGTGGGATCGCGTTCAACAGTTCAAAAACATTCTGTTACCGTTTTTCACTTGGAAACGCGATCCGGCTAGGAGGCTGTATCGCGTTCCAAAGAACGAAAATCAAATTGACTCAAATTAACATTGACTAACGCGATCTGGGCACAAGGAAGCTGGATCGCGTTACAACGACCAAAACCATTCTGTAACCGATTTTAACTATGAAACGCGATCCGGACACGGGGCTAGGATCGCGTTCCAGGCAATATGCTGGGATCGCGTTCGTGCATTTTCCAACAACAAAACCCAGGCCTGTAACACTTTCAGCTCGAACCAAAATCCCATTTTTTACACAATTCAGATATAATATAAGATTTTATCCAGTAACTGACCTCAAATATCATTCATATGCATAGTACAACAATAAAGGACATCATCTAACCTCAAATTATACACATGCATCATGTATTCAACCTAATTTAACCAAAAACCCATTTCATACATGGAAACCTAGAACACTAGCATTCAAAATAAGAACAAGGAGATGATTATTCAAAAACTTCAGTAAGAATCACTCATTCAAGCATAATGTTCATACATGCATCAATTATCCACCTAATTTCAATCAATTGGGCAATTAGAGATAATGCAAGCAACTTACAATCAATGGGGAAAAGAGATGAACTAGAGGAAGAAGATGATGATGTATTATAGATGATTACTCCATATCACAACTACAATCTTTGCTTGAATATGATTTTGTAAATATCTTTGAAAGTTTGTAAGTGTTCTTGATAGAAAAGGAGTTGGGGAAAAATCAGTGAAGTCTGGAAAAATGGTCGACACCTCCATTTAGCCCAAGTATAAAGCAGTGTAATTTTAGTCCCCTTCTAAACCTATTGTTTGGAACCTAAAAACCACATGCGAAACTAAATATTTTATTTTACTGTGAACATTAATAATTTAAAACAAGTAAATAATTTATTAATCACAATAAGTTATTTACCCAATTGACCTATTTATTTCAATTATCAAAATAATATCAATAATTTTCTAAACACAATTAAATAACCGAATAAAATAAGGAGATTACCATAAAACTTCTAGGCCCACAATGAGGATGTTACAAATCTTACCTCCTTAAGGAGATTTCATCCCCGAAATCTCACCTTGCACAAACAATCTAGGGTACCGAGACTTCATGCTTTCCTCCGTTTCCCACGTAAGGTCAGCACCCAAACTATGCCTCCACTTAACCAAAACCATAGGGATTTCCATCTTTCGAAGTTTAGTCACCTTCCTATCCAAAAGCTCTACGGGTTCCTCTACAAGTCTCTGACTTTGGTCAACACGTAAGTATTGCAATGGAAGAACTTGTGATTGGTCCTCCACATTACATTTCCTTAAATAGCACACATTGAAAGTATCATGAATACCCGCTAATTCAGGAGGAAGATCTAAAGACACCGATTGATCATTAACTACTTGCCGAATTCTAAATGGGCCAATGTATCTATGGGCAAGTTTACCACAATTACCAAACCGAATTACCCCCTTCCAAGGAGAAACTTTTAGATAAACTAATTCACCTTCTACAAAATGTAACGGGTCGACGACGAGGATCGGCATACTGTTTCTGCCTATCACAAGCAGCTTTTAACCTATCACGGGCTATAGCTACCTTATTGGCTGTAATTTGTACTATGTCTGGGCCCGCAAATTATTTCTCACCCGCCTCTAACCAACAAGTGGGTGTCCTACACCGGCGACCATACAACATCTCATATGGTGGCATGCCTATACTAGAGTGAAAAGAATTATTATAGGCGAATTCAACCAACGGTAGGTGAGAATACCAAGACCCATCAAATTCCAACACACAAGCCCTTAACATGTCCTCGAGAGTCTGAATAGTCCGCTCAGACTGACCATCAGTCTGAGGATGATAAGCATTGCTCAAATTGACTCTAGTACCCAATTCTCTTTGCAAACTCTGCCAAAACCCCGATACAAAACGAGAATCTCTGTCAGAAACGATGGACAACGGAATCCCATGTCTAGAAACAACCTCATTAATGTACAATTGAGCCAGTTTACCCAAAGATGCCGTCTCACTAGAAGCAAGAAAGTGAGCACTCTTGGTCAATCTATCGATAATTACCCAAATCTTATCATTACCCTTAACCGTTCGAGGTAATTTGGTTACAAAATCCATAGTTATATGCTCCCATTTCCACTCGGGAATCTCAAGTTGTTTCAATGATCCATAAGGTTTCTGGTGCTCGGCTTTAACTTGAGAGCATATATGACAAGATTCCACAAATCGAGCAACATCCAATTTTAAAGTTGGCCACCAATACATCGGTTTCAAATCATTATACATCTTTGTACTCCCAGGATGAACCGATAATCTAGATTTATGAGCCTCTAGTAAAATCACATCCCGAAGAACACCAAGCAAAGGAACCCAAACACGTGACTGGAAGGTCTTTAATCCACGAGAATCATTAAGCAATAAATCTTTTCTTTTAAGCATAACCTCAGATTTCAAGTTATCATCCATCAATGCCTCCATTTGTGCTGATTTTAACTGATCGATCAAATTTGATGAAACCTCTAATCGCAAGAAACACACCTTTTCTGATTTTCCTTTCCAACTTAACGCATCCGCCACCACGTTGGCCTTACATGGGTAGTAACGAATTTCACAGTCGTAATCCTTAATCAATTCCAACCATCGCCTTTGTCGCATATTGAGCTCTTTCTGAGAGAACATATATTGAAGACTTTTATGATCCGTACAAATAACACATTTCGTGCCATATTGAGCTCTTTATGAGGTCTTTAAAACACCGTAAATATACCTAGGGTTAGAGTACAGTGGAAAATAAGGACACTATACACTGTACGCATGCCTAGGGATGAACGACCGATGGCAAAGGAGGGTCTAATCCATGACGGAAGTATTAGAACTTAATCAGATAAAAACATGAGTTGGGAAATGAAAGCAAGGATGCCGGCTGTGTTCCCAGATGTTTAAAACCCCTAAACTCTACTTAACTGATAGTTTAACTTATTCAGCATACAACCAGTATTACTCTGTTAAAATTGGATAGACACAGGTGTTAAGAAAAGTCAGTGTTGTGGACTGTCGCCTTATTCCTTAACCCCATTCAGAGGGTCGCTTGGTCTCCGAAAGAGACGGTGAGGTGGGTCTGAAGACAGTCCCATCTGACCAGAATCAGGATAGCCTAGGATTCAGTGACATATGTTTTAGGGTTACACCTAAACGTAGGGTCCTAGTGTTTACACCGACCGTTTAGAAGATTCTTAACCAGAGTAATCACCTATCATCATTATAATGGATATCATCCCGAAACCCTAATCGTCGAAGTTTCAACAATCACTCTCTACCTGCTGCTTATATTCTCGTTTACTTTTCTGCATTTTAATTTCTGTCTTTAGGTTAGATTAGATAAAACCCAAAACCCATACCTACCTTGTTTTAAACCCATCAAGTTATCTTTGGTAGGTTACAATTCAATTCAATTCGTTCCGATTTTGGACGACACTCGAGTTATACTTGCCGCCTTACCCACAAGGTAGGTAGCTTGCATAGTTTGAACCCAGCAAATATAAAATTTTAAAACTTCAACCGCTCGCGCATCTCGGTGGCCGTCGGAGCAACGATTCGGGGTAAAAACCCGACCGACCGCTGGGGTGCATGACAAGTTTTTGGCGCCGCTGCCGGGGATCGGTTTCGTCAAGAATTGAATTCTGCCTTAGATAATTAACTTTAGGAGATCCTTCCCTAAGATTATCATTACTTAGGAAGTTAATTGCCTTATTAGATAGATAACTTAGTTCTTAAACCCTAGAAAATACAAAAAAAAATTAGAAAATGAAAAACCCTAATTCTCCTTCAAACCCCATCTCTCCTCTCAATCAAATAATGACGGATGAGATGACGGTTTTGGTAGATGCAGAATTCTTTGATTATCCAGAGTATGAGTCAAACTCCTCTGACGTTAGAGAAGTCTGTGTTAACCATGAAGTTGAGAACCCAAAAACATCGAGCTTAGACTTAGGTTTTGATGAATCTCAGAAGAAGATTCCAGCTTCTGTTACTGTTGCTTTAAGTGGTCAACCCACACTTGACCCTGAGATTCAATCAATCTTGTCTAGGTATCCACACTATATTAGACCTGCTACTTTACCTGATGATGAACCATTTGGAATATAAGTGTTCTTCTACCCACCCATGCCTTGGATGGATTTGAACGAACGTCTTCACTGCCTAGATGAATATTTTGAATACGATATCCCCGATATTTTGCGAGCCCACCCCACTACTCTTTATTCAAGTGTAGTTGAGGAAGAGGGTCTCCAATATCAGGTCGAGACTAAGCCTAGGACAGAAACACCAAGCCCTAATAGCATTGGATTTAGGAACAATCAACCAGAATCTGAGATAGGCCATCACCTAGGAATTTCTCAAAACCCCGATAGGAGAATGGATATATGTGCTGACTTCCTTTGAAATCTTAAGATATCCGACTTCCCCTTTTCGTACGAACAGAGAAAAACCTTTGTGGAAATTGATAGGATGTTAAGATCTCTCCGTAGTGATTATAATAGAACAACCGAGTTGTCATTAAAATCAGAGATAGATCTTTTAATGGATTTATTAGCCAACACCGATAATTCACCTGTTTCACAAACAAAGATAAATCGTTATGTTGCGGCCCTGATTGATGAACTCGAATATTGGATAGAGAGAAACCCTATTAAACCTGCCTCAATTTCTGTGGATATTCCATTCTTTGCTGATCTTGCTTCTTATTTAACTAACGAATTGCGAGTTATTTTTCCTGAATCGACTGAGGAAGCTATTGAATCTGCTTTCTTTACAAAAAGGAAGGAGCTTCATATCCAGCTAATCCAGTTATTCCAACAGACTAGATTTCCATTTACAGCGCAACAAAAGATTTATATCAGGGAACTTTCGCAAGTGGTGCACGCTACCCAAGGAAACCCTGATTCTAACGAAGAAACGGAATTTCTACAAGTCTTCGAAAAATTTCTCTTTGATCTCTGTTATATAGACTCAGGATTCAGGGATGGTATTTAGAACCCAAAGAAGGTAAAACGAGAGTTTAACCGTTTCGTTGATGCATTGCTACAGCTCGGTCAGGTAGAAAAAGAATTCTTAACTGAATTTGAGCGATACTATATTAATCATGCCGACTTAATTTACAATGTCATCCGAGCTCTTAGAGGTACGTTTATCTCTCGCCACACCTTATCTTTGTCTAAAGCTTCAACCGTATCCAAAAGTGTCATCTCGGACACTATCCGGTAAAAACAGTAAGTATGGTATGGACGAGCTTTCGTCTTTAACAAAGCGCTCTTGGAAGGCACCCCAAGCCTATCTAGGTTAATTAATATTAGTTAGTATTAATTTTAGTTTTAATTAATTTTTCGTTTTAACGCTTTCGTTTAAAAAAAATCAAGAAAACGTCCTTTAAACTTTAAACTCGCGCGATTTGCGTAAGTTCAAACTTTTCAGAAAAATTTGACAATATTTTAATTTTAAAATTTTGGTAAATTAATTATGAATTGTTTTAAAGTTTAAAGTACACAAAAATATTATTTCGTTTTTAAATAAACTCGTTTCAGCTTAGACGCAAAGAACTTTTCGCACGCAATTTAAAACACAATTTTAATTCGCGAAATTTTTTTATAAAGATTTGTATTTACCTTTGGTTACTATATTAAAAATCTTAAAACCTTTCGAAAACCAATCGTACGTATCGTATCTTTCGCGTTTTAAATCAAAACGTATTTAAACTAAGAGGAAGGGATTCACTTCAAACAAAAAGTCAAAAAGTCAAAAATTTTCTTCCTTCCCCTTCCTCCAAACCGTCGGCCTCCATCACCATCTCCAAAACCTCCATTTCTCCACCATTTTTGATGATTTAAAGCTTCAAGTTCTTCATTTTATCATCTCTCTTGCATACATAACATCATTTCATCACTTGCAAGATAATTCCTAACTCAAATCTCTAAATTTCATTAACTTTTTAAAAGTTAGGGTTTCAACTTTTGATCTATGAAATTCATGGTGAAATCTTGTGTTTTATGGTTCAAAAGTGTTCTTGCATAGTTGCTTAACATGATTACATGCTTGATTGAGTAGATTACTTGACAATTTGTGACTTTGATCTTCAAGTGTTGACTTTAAATGGTCAAAGTTGCTTGATTTGTTGACTTTTGATAACTAGTAGCTTGTTTTGACTTGTTTTGAATAATTCATGCTTAGTATGATTTGATAAACATGTTTATATGATTGCTAGTTCATTTTGAATGATCTTTAGAATTATTGAAAGTTAAAGTAAGCATGTTGTGATTAAAATTAACCAAGTATCATACTTTATTTTAAACCATAAATTGCGGATTGGTTAGGCCTTGGTTTAGTCAAAATAAATTGCGGATTTATTCATATTTTAAAGCCTACATTTCCAATTTTTGTTTAAAATTTGGAAATGTACTTAGCAATTTGTTATTACTTATGCATCTCATTTTCTTGTCACAGATGGATCTATCAAACCCTTCGTTAAGGAAACTTGCTTCATCCCCCGAGAATAAGGACGATATTGAGAAATGGATGGGACGAGACTTAGGGTCAAACAGAGTCATAATGTGGCCAGATATGAGACGCTTGGGTATTAGGGATGAGTTGGAAGAATTGATTAGATATGATAAAGATGGCAAGGAACATGCTGCATTTTTCCATCTTTTCTCCATTGATGAGGCTATATACCGAGAGGTCGTCACTGAGTTTATGATGACTTACGAGTTCCGAGAGTGATTGGAGATCACTGATATGAAGAAGATCACTTTTCGGTATCGTGGGAAGAAATATCATATGACAGTGGGAGATTTCGAGGTATACCTTGGCCTTTACACACAGTCACAGGCCAGTTCTGATTGGTTCACCAGCAGTTTCCAGTCTATCTCCAGTTTACCGTCACGGGATCACAAGGAGATATGGAGAGGATTGACAGGGACAACCTTCAGGAGTGGAGTGAAAGCTTCACTCATGCCCCGACCAGTTCATCACATTCTTCACAAACTCCTGTGTTGTACTATCTTTGGGAAGACAGATGCTGGACCTGCTACATCAGAGGAGCTTAAATTCATGGATGCAATCATAAGGAAGCAGAACCTGAATGTCGCATACATCATAGCAGATAGATTGTGGAAGGAGAAGAGAGAGGATAGACGCCACGTATTCATGGGAGCCATTATCACGAGATTGTTAGTCGGCATGGGGATTCTCACTGACCGTCACCGTGAGGATTACACCCATCACGCTAGTTCGCAGCCGTTTGATCAAGAGTACTGCAAGTTGATCAGGATTATTGATGAGGGACCTGAGATACAGTGCTTATGGTATCAGACTCGGCAACCCATTCCTAGATGCTTCATGACCAGGAAGCGCGTGACTACAGGGGATGGAGATGTTGGTCCCCAGCCACAGAGACCAGTAGCAGCAGAGATACCTGAGACATCACGAGGAGTAGACACATCAGTACTGCCTACACAGGCCGTTGTGCATCACACGGATCCGGTCACTCCTCTTACTCAGTATTATCTATGACATGCTTTACAGGTTATCCGTGATCAGCAGGTTCTGACAGCTAGGACACATGGTACCCCTAAGCCTGATCACTTCCTATACAGATGTGGACCACCACCACCACCCATTACCCATACTGCCACTCACCCATATACCACCACTCGCCCATACACCACCTTTCCTCCACCACATCCACATACCTCCACTCAGCCACCACATCCGTATAGACGCCCTCGCACACCTACCACCTACTCCGCACCATTACCCACTCACAGATCCACATATGATATAGCCAGAGTCTACTCAGTACACATACCATCACCAGCCCGTCAGCAGGCATCATTGCCTTGTCCGAGTGTACCCGTTCCTACCCATGACCAGCATCCAGAGGCTAGCACATCATATAGACCAGATCTGCTCTACTTTGGCACCGATGCATTGTTCACTGGTAGCGTCGGCCCTTACTTGGATTTGGGCCCTATCTTCTCAGATCAGGTTCCTACTGAGAGCACTCTTAGGCAGCTCTACCTTGATATGTTACAGACGGCAGGAGTTACCACTATGGACATGCTCGCACAGGGTTATGATGATATGATGGCACTTCCAGCGATGACCCTCAGGCAGATATTGATTCAGAGAGGATTACTACCTCCAGATGAGCAGAGAGTGTCCAGTGGACAGCAGCCAGTCGCAGGACCCGCAGCTCATCCTGATGACATACCAGCAGAGGATCCTCCATTCCAGACTACTTATCTTTTGATTTATATTTCATATCACTAACTTCTGTATTGTATTGATTACAGTGATCTCTATCTTGCACTTGGTTAAACTTTTAGGATATTCCTCGACCTATATGGTTGAGCTTTATTATTATGTTTATCGTAGTTACTTATTATGTTTGTTTCTTTATTTTAGAATAAGTGATTGAATGTGTGATGAATGAGAAATAAACCCGCATGAGATGACGAGCTTTCAAGAAAAAGAACCGTGGTGTCAAGGCAGACAACCAAGGTATTCACAACTGCGGACCACGGAACTTACACACATCTCAGGAGAGGAGCTTCGGTCTATCTTCTTCTAAAACTCGCACATGCACCACAGACTCTTCAAAAATCTAAGTGTGGGATCTCAACCCACACTCCAAGACATCTTAGCAAGAATCGTCTCCAAATCTTAAATCACAAAAGTGTGAAATTCACTAATAAAAATTTCCACTTACATTATGGATCGACTCTTAGCTAAGTATGAACGAGAAGTGTTGTACACCGGATAAGGACATGCGGAGCTGAATCACTCTTAATGAAGATCTTCGAATTCTCAGCTTTCGCCTCTACACGTCTAATCGTCATCTGGGGAGTTTCTTACCTTTCACCTCGTTTTCACAACTTGATTCATTTTGTTAGCTTAGGAATGTAAAGTAATCTATACTCTATCCTAAACTTATCACTAAGTGTGGGATTCCAGCCCAAACCAAACACTTGAGAAACATTTTCTATATGTTCAAACTTTAAGTGTGGGATTATATTTTTCTAAAATAATCTCAACTCAAGAGAACATTAGGGACAATGTTCCTCTAAGTGTGGGATAGCAGGTATAGAATACCTTGAATTAGATGTTTTACAGATTTTAATGTCCGAATAGCTTTACTCAGAAAATGCTCCTCAAATTTTCAAAATTTTCAAAACTTTTTAAACAAAAATAATAAAGTATGAGCCAAATCATCCGATTAGCTCTACTATTTTTGAGTTACGATTTCTTTCGAAGAGGAACCGTTTCTAATATGAGTTTGTTATTCAAAGAATATTACGGAAATTAAGGTAGAAATTTCTTAAATAAGTATTAACAATCTAAGGAGCATGGCTAGGCACATACAAACCCAAATTTGCAGTGAGGTTTTGAGCCTTAAAAGCATTCATTTTAAATGCTACATTGTTCATTTCTTGTGTGTGCCGATGCTAGTATCTCTAAATTAGAACTTGTTCCTGACATACGTTTCGAGACCACATTGGAGAGTACCGTACGCGGTATAGGTGCAATTAGATGATCTCGACATTCCTTAGGATTTAACCCATTCTTACATACCTTTTCAAGCCCAAAACCCTTCTGATACTCATGTTTAGTATCGATGATCCGCTTAGAAAACCCTGTTGAGCCTAAACCTTTCGTTTCTTCAAAACCCTATATCCTTAACCACTCTTCCCAAATTCCCAACAACTTATCTTGGAATTTCTAAGGTTATGAAAAACATCTTGAAGAATCTCTTTCTGAATTGATCTACTCCTCCGTGTTCACCAAAATTAGAAAATCAAGGGTGCGAAAAATTGGCACCAGAAGAAAAGACTCGAAGTAGTCCGTGAATTGAAAGAAGAGATTTCCGAAAAAAAAATCAAAAATATCCATGGAAGTTCTCTGGCAAAGAAGTTCTGAAGAAAGAAAAGAAAATAAAAAGCAGAAAAAGAAAGAAAAGAAAAAGAAAAGAAAATAAAGCAAAGTGCTTCAGAGTATCAATCTGTCAAAGAAAGATCCAATGAAATATGAGTAGCTATCTTCTCCGTTCTACAATAAGTTTTTCATGATTCTTAGGATGCCTAAGATAAGCAACCCCTTACAACCAAAAATCACCACTATCCATACCCCTTAACCCTCACAAACACTATAACCCACTCGAATGTCTTGGAATAATTAGCATCGTCCTCTTCCTAAGTGGTGGAGATCCGATTCTCGACCAAGCTTATGATGATGAGTGCTGCATGACTGGCTATTTGAGCGATTTCGATTGTGCTAGATTGATAGGAAACCCGATACACTCTGAGTGAATTGAGTGACCACCTTTAGTGAGATCGCCTAATCATGTATACTCCAAGTTCACGAGATTTGGAAAGTATGCCTGGGAAAGTCAATACTTATTTCTAAAAGGATCATCTTAGTTTTCCCTATTTTCTCTAAATAATTTTCCCATATGACAAAGTGGTAACTTTTTGGAAATATTTTGACTCACCGAAAATCTATAAAATATTTTCTGGGACACAACTGAGTGTTGCTTGAGGACAAGCAATGCTTAAGTGTGGGATACTTGATGTGACTCAAAAAGTCATGTTTCTAAGTACTTATTTCCGCACTTTTTGGACTATTCTCTGGTGAAAACATTTCAACACGCAAACCGAGGCAAAAACAATCACCTTAAATATTCCATTCTTGATTATCCTATCAAATTAGATCTTAATGCATATTTTATGATTCAATAGGAAAATCCAAGATCGATGGTGAAAGAATCAAGAGAAACAGGTGAAGAACGAAGAAGATTTGCAGTCTAGAAGCCCGCCGATCGTCATCCGGAACACCCAAGTGTCAAACACCTCCAAATTTGGCAAACTCAGTGTCATTAGAAGCGTAACGGAAAAATGAAGCCAACGGCGCAAGAATCAAGCAAATCGGAGCCCAAACGAAGAAGATACGGACGAACCAAGCAACCGAGAAACAAGCGGAGGCCAAACCCCCCCCCTTGGCACTAGGTACCGTATACGGTACCTTAAGTGCCGTATACGGACCTTAGGGTGCCGTATACGGGGTTGGTTGGCTTGTGAGGTGTCGTTTGCCCCCCCTGTTCCGCTCGCCCCGTATGGTGCTTTGATGCTTGTATTTCGAGCTTCAAGACTTGTACCAAGGCCAACTAGCTTCTCCTATAAATACCTCACTCATTTCACCATTTCAAAACACACCTTACACCATTCTTCTCTTTCTCTCTCTAGAATTCTCTCTCTAGCACTACTCTTAGGAGTTAAAGGAGAATTGTTCTTGTAGTTAGTTATCTCTCTAGTTTCTCTCTCTAGCACTACTCTTAGGAGTTAGAGGAGAACTAGAGAGATATAAGTTAGCGGTTAGAGCTAGAGGAAAGTTGTAATTGGGTAATCAAGCTGTAACAAGGTTATTCAAGTCAGACTGTTGTAACCCTCAGTATTACTATTCTAATCCGGTGATATTATCTTACTTTCTTACTGTTATAATGTTTACTTTTCATATTATTTCAGTACGATCTATGATTGTTGCCATGCTGATTAGCTAGATTAATATGTGATTGTTGAAATGTAGATGTTAGGATTAGGGATGATGTTTAATTAATATATCTTATATATGATCGGTAGTTGTTATGCTGCATACATGTTTAGACTTATCCTGGATGTAGACTTAATTAATCACCCTTTCTGGTCTCTCACGTGACTGTTGCCTTAGGATAGGATCTGATCAACCCTAACTACGAATACACAGTTATCTCATGCTTGTATGAAACTGTGGGATCGCCGTAATACGGCAGAATACTTGGTATAGCGTTGGAAATACCACTGGTAGAGTACAAATACGTGGAAGCCAAGGAAATGCCGGTGGACTATCTCACCGCGGATTACCTGGAAGCAACCCTTCTAGACACGGGTCTAGGATTTGCTAAGCCGTGAAAATTCTATAGTACACCGTTAAACTACCTCTGGTTATAAAGCTGTGTAAAGATACATTAGGTCTTTAAAACACCGTAGATATACCTAGGGTTAGAGTACTGTGGAAAATAAGGACACTATACACTGTACGCATGCCTAGGGATGAACGACCGATGGCAAAGGAGGGTCTAATCCATGACGGAAGTATTAGAACTTAATCAGATAAAAACATGAGTTAGGAAATGAAAGCAAGGATGCCGGCTGTGTTCCTAGATGTTTAAAACCCCTAAACTCTACTTAACCGATAGTTTAACTTATTCAGCATACAACCAGTATTACTCTGTTAAAATTGGATAGACATAGGTGTTAAGAAAAGTCAGTGTTGTGGACTGTCGCCTTATTCCTTAACCCCATTCAGAGGGTCGCTTGGTCTCCGAAAGAGATGGTGAGGTGGGTCTGAAGACAGTCCCATTTGACCAGAATCAGGATAGCCTAGGATTCAGTGACATATGTTTTAGGGTTACACCTAGACGTAGGGTCCTAGTGTTTACACCGACCGTTTAGAAGATTCTTAACCAGAGTAATCACCTATCATCATTATAATGGATATCATCCCAAAACCCTAATCGTCGAAGTCTCAGCAATCACTCTCTACCTGCTGCTTATATTCTCGTTTACTTTTCTGCATTTTAATTTATGTCTTTAGGTTAGATTAGATAAAACCCAAAACCCATACCTACCTTGTTTTAAACCCATCAAGTTATCTTTGGTAGGTTACAATTCAATTCAATTCGTTCCAATTTTGGACGACACTCGAGTTATACTTACCGCCTTACCCACAAGGTAGGTAGCTTGCATAGTTTGAGCCCAGCAAATATAAATTTTTAAAACTTCAACCGCTCGCGCATCTCGGTGGCCGTCGGAGCAACGATTCAGGGTAAAAACCCGACCGACCGCTGGGGTGCACGACACAAGGCCCAAGGAGTTAATAGCTATAAGTTGGGCGATTCAAATCATGGTTCGTTGATAAACAAATCGAATCAATTGAGATTGAATCCCCTTATAAAATGTATCCTGAGCCGATCCCAGATTGGTTTGAGTATCAGGCTCTTTTAATTTGGGTGACAGACAATTGGCTCGATGTCACTGTTCTTAATTGGTGGTCGATGTAAGTTTTTTAAAACATACATTTTGTATCTTTAATTAACAAAAAATGTGTATTATATTCTAATTTAATCCTATAAATTTTGGTGTTTATTTAGGTACTTGTATCTTTGTAGACTGAAGCTGCTTTCCCTGCAACTGCGCGTTCCTTAATCCTCATCTAATTCAGGAAACAGTTCCTGTCTCTGATGTCGTGAAGCACGTCACAGATGTGTTCACTGCTCACAATGATAAGCGTTTTTTTCTTGCTCCCTATTTCGCAAGGTATGTATTATATCTATATATATTTGCAACGTACATTGCCTTAATTATTATTTTAAACTGAAATGTTGTAACTTTTGGGTAGTAAACATTGTGTGCTTATCATTCTTGACAATGTTGAGCACTGCGGATACATATTGGATTCGATGAAGATGACAAAGACTTGGAAGTTTTATAAATTCGCGGGGCATGTTCATGGGTAAGTATATATGTTAACTTGAATGATAATGCTAATTAGACAATTGTTTCTTATAACTTGTAGTTAACTTCATAGTACTGAATTTTCAGGATAGGAGGCGAGGATTGGCAATGGAAGATGGTGTTGGTAAGCATATAATATAGTTTGAAAAACTTGATATATGCAAATTGATCATAAATTATATGTGTTAAACTAACTTTGTGCTTCAAATCAGTGTCCTCAACAACGAGACAGTTGGGAAAGTGGGTATTACGTAATGATGCATATGCAACAATTCTTTATGAGTATGCAAGCACATTTCCCACAAAATGTAAGTCCATAGTACGTAATAATCTCTGTATAATTCATGCATTAACCTCGATCTCTTTTTTTATGTTTTAATTTGAATTTATTATTTATTATAAGCTTGGAGCGACTTGTCACCTTATACAGCCGATGATTTGGACAAGTTGGTAATTGAGGGCACAATTGAATTCGCAAAGAGGTACATTCTTGATGGTCAGAACAAATAAATAAACCAATTTTAAATATTTAAACATTATATTTAGGTTATATTTTAGTTGTACATACGTTATGTTATTAGCATGATTTATATGTTTAGGTTAGATTTTGTTTTGAATTGTTGGTCATTTGGTTTTTGGATTCTGCTAGTTTTGGCATTTGTATTCTGCATGCAGCAGCATATATACGATACATCAGCTCCAAATGCTAACTAAATTCGCCGCTCCAAGGAAGTATTTTTTTATAATATTTTCATTATAAAAAACTGCCACAAATGGCTAAGTCAAATACACCGCTACAAGAAATGTAATTTTTTTTAAATGTCCATTTAAAAAAGCGCCACAAAAAACTAAGTATCGACAACGCTCCATTTACATAATTTTTTATTTTTTATGTGAACCGCTACAAATACTGTTTTAATACACCGCTCCAATGTTGTTACAATTAACCGCTTCAATAGTTATCACTAACCCGCTTCAAATGTTATTATTCCCGCCAATTTTGGTACCTATTAACCGCTTCATTTGTTCTTTTACCCGCTCCTACTATGACAATTTGTAGCGGTCGTTTGATCGCTTCAAATAATTTTCCATCTTTCGTGGCACGGGCATCAGGGGCGGGCTGTTCACTGCTTCAGATGGCCTTTTTCACCGCCATATATATCCGTTTGTGTACTAGTGTAGGTGGGTCTTTTGCAAATCCGCAAGAAGTATGAAACTACAAGATATATGGCAACAATGTCGATACAAATTGATGACACGCAAAAAGTCATGTTTTTACGTGCATTAATCTCACCTTTTTAGCCCGATATGTGATGAAACTAATCAAAATAGATACTTTATCATTAAAACTTGTCACATGAGCCAAAATATAGACAATGTTTCAAAAGTCAACTAAAATGGTCGAAAAAAAAACGATAAATCTAACGAATACGATCATAAGCATTCTCGTTCACTCGTTCTAGCACTTTTTGAGCTACACAAAGAATTATGACCTCTAACATATATCATTTTCTTCGTTAGGAAAATACGAACGCGTGGATATAAAGAATGCTCAAAACGGATAAACGACGAAGAAGTTACGCCCGAACGAAGAAACGAAGAACCGAAGAACCGAATACAGCTGGACACAGACCGTATACGGCTGAACCAGACCGTATACGGCTGGACACAGACCGTATACTGCCTGTGCAGACCGTATACGGCCTGTGCAGACCGTATACGGCCTGTGCACAGCTGTATATGGCCCAGTTCATCCGTATTCACCCTATGCTCAGCCGTATACGGCCCAGTTCAGCCATATTCACCCTAGCTCAGCCGTATCGTGCGTTTGGGTGATAAAAATCTGATTTTTATTCGCCTTTGCGATACGGTTGTGCGTTTGAAGTTTTGGATACGGTCTACGGATACGGCTGTACGATCTCTATATATACAAGCCTCATTTCATCATTTCAACACACTCACACTCAATCACATTCTCTCAATTCACTACTCTCTCTCTAGAATAAATTAGTTAGTAGTTAGTTTAGTTAATCTAGTAGGGTACGAGCTTTAAGCTCTTTTGTAACGGAGGTGCTCCGAGACTGCGGTGTCGCACGATTTGTAATAACGCTTTGTCAGGTTCTATTATAAATATCTATCTTATTATTTTAAATAATGTTGTGCTGTTGCTATACTTGTTTAGAATTACTTGCTAGGATTATCGCCATGCTTAGCTAGACAAATATGTGTTTGCTATGATAGTTGCCATGCTAGGGTAGTTATACTTAAATCATGTTGTTACTCTGTCTGTATGCTGTAGAAATATATTTGAATCTATGAATTGAATCTCAAATGTTTATCTATCCAACTTTTGCTGTGGTTAGTAACATCCTTCTAGGCATGGCCAATTGCTAGTTGTAAGCCGCTAATTATACTGTGTCTGATGATCGTTGAACTCGACATGGCCGGTGTTCTCCTGGTTGAAATATTACCGGAGGGAGACACGGAGCGTAGGATTAGAGATAGATTAGATTCAGGTCATTCAACAAGTGTCTTAGAGAGAACTTTCGGGACACTTGTGACTTAACCATGTACCCCGTCACTCTGCATAATTGATCCCTGCTATGCTACCTTTCTGCATGTTCTTGTTTGATTGTTGCTTAGGGTTTGCATGCTAGTATCTGTTATGCTGATTAGTTACATGATTAGGTTTTCGAATATTTATCAATTGCATACACTAGTTTAACATGCATAGAATAGTTAAAATGATTTATATGAAATAATGATGAACAATTTAATCAGCCGTTAGACCAGACCATCCCACTTGTTCCAGTAGGAAACCCCTGTTCATGTTTTTGTTTATTCAACAATTCATGCCATGATTCGGATATCTCAAATGTCCGAGATTGGGGAACAAGACCCGAGGATGGTTGTTGGTTAAATTGGTTTCTACATTTGGGACAACTTCCGGTGTAGTTTACATTCCATAACTGTTATCCACGTGACATGTTATTTATCTGATTGCGGACAACTCTACGTTAGATAGATAATAGGCTAGGAGTTATGGCTCATTAGGAAATATGGCTGTCATCTTAAGTAAGGTTTTATCCCATTAACTACCCCTAAATAGCATGAGTAATTATCATAGTAAACACTCGCCTCACCTATAAGTTCTCATTGCCACCTCACCTCCACTTTACTTTATTTTAATTTAATTTTAGATAATTAGTAGTTAGTTAAAACCAAAACAAACCAAAACGTCTTTTTAAACCCTAGCTAAATCCCCATAGATAACTAAAGTCCTAGATCCCATGCCCGTTGTAGTTTGAAGAACGACCCTAGGTCATACCTATCGCTGTACTCACCCATAGCTTTAGTATACTTAGGCCCAGCAAAAACAAATTTTAAAACCCACTGATCCAGCCAAGCGGGAGGCCCGCAATGACAGGAAGCAATTCCTAAAAGACTGACCGTTCGGCTGGCATCAAGCATTTTTGGCGCCGCTGCCGGGGACTACAATGACCGATTTAGGAATTCAGTTGTCTTAGTTATTTAGCGATCCTTTTGGAAGATCAATATCATCCGAAAGTTCCTTTTCTGTTCTTTCCTTTCCAAAACTCTCTTTTCTACCAAACCCGAACTTCATCAGCTATGACGAATCGTATTACTCTCGCCTCAACCTATGCACCACTACTGGAAGGAAGAGGAGGACCTATCGTGCTGCCCGACGAAAACTTCTAAATTAAGCCTAGCATTATCAAGTAACTCAAAACCTTCTGCCAATTTCACGGTTTTTCGCTCGATGATCCAAATTCACATTTGGATAGATTCATTAATCTTTCTGATTCCTGTGAGCAATCAGGGATTTCAAGAGAAGTCTCCTGACTATATCTTTTTCCCTATTCTTTATCTTCGCGTGCTCGAACCTGGTTTGATGAACTCGAACCCAATTCGATTCATACTTGGGAAGAGTTGGCTACTAAGTTTATGGCTAAGTTTTTCCCTCCTTCCAAGCAAACCAAGCTCAAGGATGACATCGTCAGTTTCGGACAAGAAACCAATGAATCATTATATCTAGCATGGGAACGATTTAAGAAGATGCTTAACAGATGTACGAATCATCAAATGGGTAAGACGAACCTAATCTGCATATTCTACAATGGTCTGACTCCTCAGCACAAGTCAACCCTCGATGCTGCTTCTCAAGGGAATTTCATGTCACACACTTCTGAAGAAGCCTGGGAGCTAGTTGAGACGATAGCAATGCATCAACATGACTGGGAGTTTGGCAAACTGGCTAAGGAAGTAACCAGTACTTCAAGCCTATCCTTGGAAGCTCTGCAAGCTCAAGTGGACAATCTCTCCAGAGTCTTCAAAGATCTTCAATCTTCTACACCTCAGCCTCGTAAAGGTACGGAAGAAATTCTTGTCACTACTGTTAAAAACCCTGAATCGAACTTTCATTCTAAACCTTTCATTCAGCGGCCAACCAATAACCCACCTACTCAGTTTCTGCAACCTTTATCCTCTAATATGTCAGATTCCCCCGTAAATTCTCAACAACACTATAATGAAACTTTGACTAATTTCATGGTTGAATAAATGAACATAATCAAACAAGTAATAGATTTTCAAGATAAAATTGATGCTTTACTTAAAATATCAGAAGATTTGATCAAAAACTTGGAAGTTAGTCTTAAACAACTGTTTTTAAAATTTGAGAACCAAGGAAGAATCATGGTCATCACTAGAGGGGGTAAAGAGACCAGAAATGAGAAATCCTCGGATAATTCTTCAAATCAACTTCCTATCTCTGAACCGACCACTGATCCAGTGACTAGTGACACCCCTGTCACTGCACCAGATCCAGTATCACCTAAAGCCCCAGAAATCATTCCACGAACTAGGATACCCTTCCCTGGTAGGCTTAAGAAAGAGAGACAGGAAGTACAATTTGGGAAATATCTAGAAATGTTTAAAAGCCTGCACTTAAACGTTAGACTATTAGACGCTTCAGTAGAGATGCCTAGTTGTGCTAAGTTTTTCAAAGAACTCATTACAAATAAGGAAAAATTAAGACAAATAGTTAGTTCACCCTTAGATGCTGAATGCTCAACAATCATGTTACATGGCCTTCCACCCAAACTAGGAGATACTGGCCGTTTCACTATTCCCTGTTTTCTTCAAAACATCCAAGTTAGTAACACCTTAGCTGACCTAGGAGCTAGTGTCAATCTTATGCCTTACTCTCTATAAGAAACTAGGATTAGGTGAACTGCTACCCACTCAAATGACCATCCAATTAGCTGATAGAAAAGTTAAACTCCCCCAAGGAATTGCTGAAGATATAATGGTCCGAGTCGGTAAATTTACCTTCCCAGTTGACTTTGTCATTATGGATATTGAGGAAGATGCCCACGTTCCCCTCATCCTTGGTAGACCTTTCCTAAACACTGCCAAGGCTGTGATAGATGTAAACAAAAAATCTTTAAAACTGAGGGTCGGAACGGAGGAAGTCACCTTTAATGTCGATAAATTGATGAAGCACCCTATGGGAGAAAATCTTGGTCTAGTGGATGCCATGCAGGAAATATATGACGAGCATTTGGAGGAGATTCTAGCAGTCAGCGGTAACGAACCTTTCTCCAGCACTGTCATCACCAAAAGAAGACTTTGCCAGGACGACATCGGACTCTGCTCAGCTATCTCTGACAAACTAGCACCTTCCGGAGAGCTGTTATTTCCCTTACCTGAAATGAAGAATCCTTTAGCACCGCCTAACTACTCCGTTGTTGCTGTTCCTTTAGGCAAAGGCATCCTTATCCCACTTTTAAGAAGAAATCAGTTTTTTCCGATACCCGAATCGTCTCCGTCTGTAGCTGAGATTCTCAAATCTTTCGAGGAGATGGATTCCGGTTCGTTGCCACAACTACCTGAAGGTTGTAAACAATCAAATCCAGAAATCACCATAAGTACTTCTTCTAAAGCTCAATTTCAGAAGTTTGCACTCATCGACAACAATTATGTCATCATCACTGAGGATAGTGCAATCTCTTCATCATCTACCTGCAAATACGAGTTAAAGAAGAACGCGCTTTCCAATGAGACAGAACTAGTAGAAATAGCATCAGCCACTACAGCCGACTCATCTCCAGAAGAATCAGAGTTCCAAAAGGAGTATGACGAGTTACAAAGAGACGAGATCGCTAGAATGAAACCCTCTATCGAAGAACCGCCAGAATTGGAGCTGAAGGAATTACCCCCTCACTTGGAATATGCTTTTCTTAAAGGAACCTCACATCTACCCGTCATAATTGCCAAAGGTCTTTCACCTGAAGAGAAAGCAAGACTTATCCAGGTCTTGAAGTCACACAAGAAGGCGATTCCATGGAAAATTTTTGTTATACAAGGGATCAGTCCAAATTACTGCACGCACAAGATACTCATGGAAAACGACTTCAAACCTTCCATACAAAGACAGAGGAGAGTAAACCCGAAGATTCAAGACGTGGTCAAGAAAGAGGTTATCAAACTCTTGGATGCTGGTTTGATCTATCCTATCTCAGATTCTCCATGGGTCAGCCCAGTTCAGGTCGTCCCAAAGAAAGGAGTAATGACGGTTATCGCTAATGAAGATAATGAATTGATTCATACACGAACCGTCACCGGCTGGAGGGTGTGTATCGACTACCGGAAATTAAATGAAGCCACCCGGAAAGATCACTTCCCTCTGCCGTTCATCGATCAGATGTTGGAAAGATTATCGAGGAATGAATATTACTGCTTCCTCGATGGTTTCTCCGGCTATTTTCAAATTCCTCTTGATCCAAAGGACCAGCAAAAGACGACATTCACATGTCCTTATGGTACATTTGCCTACCGCCGCATGTCATTCGGTCTATGCAATGCGCCTGCAACATTTCAAAGGTGTATGGTGGCAATATTCCATGACATGATTGAGCAGTGTATGGAGGTATTCATGGATGACTTCTCAGTCTTCGGTGATTCCTTCACATCTTGTCTTTCCAACCTTGAAAGGATGCTAGCCCGATGCGAATAATCAAATCTTGTCTTAAACTGGGAAAAGTGTCACTTTATGGTGAAAGAAGGAATAGTTTTAGGACATCGAATATCAAAATCTGGAATCGAAGTTGACAAAGCCAAAGTTGAGACTATTGCCAAACTTCCGCCACCTACTTCTGTTAAAGCCATTCGTAGTTTTCTAGGTCACGCCGGATTCTACCGTCGCTTTATTAAGGATTTCTCAAAGATCTCTCGACCTATGATGCACCTTCTCGAGAAGGATACTCCGTTTGTCTTTTCAGATGACTGTCTTAAAGCTTTCAACATTTTGAAGGATCAGCTCACACATGCACCGATCATGGTCGCCCCCGATTGGAGTCTTCCGTTCGAGATCATGTGCGATGCTAGTGACTTCGCTGTTGGAGCTGTCTTAGGGCAAAGGAAGGAGAAGCGGTTTCAGCCAATCTACTACGCCAGCAAGACACTCACTGATGCACAAGAGAATTACACCACAACAGAGAAAGAGCTTCTTGAGGTAATATTCGCTTTTGATAAATTTCGTCCTTATTTAATATTGTCCAAAACTATTGTCTATACAGATCACTCAGCCTTGATGTATCTCTTCAAAAAGCATGACGCTAAGCCAAGACTGCTTAGACGGATTCTCCTCCTCCAAGAATTTGACATAGAAATCAAGGATAAAAAGGGAGCCGAGAATGTCGCAGCAGATCATCTTAGTCGATTGGAAAATCCGTCGATGGAGAAGCTTGATGAGAGAGAGATTAAAGACTAGTTTCCTGAAGAACAACTCATGAATATCGGAGGATACAAAAAGGGATCTCAATTCACTTACAACCCTTGGTATGCAGACTACGCAAATTATCTGGTTGGAGGAATTGTGCCAAAAGGAATGCTCACCTCTAGAGGACGCAAATTCTTTAGAGACGTAAAGAACTACTATTGGGACAATCCATACTTATTCAAGGTATGCCCGGACCAAATCATCAGAAGATGCGCAGACGAGAGGGAGGCAAGGAACATTCTTCACCAAAGTCATCACGGACCAACTGGAGGACATCATGGAGCAAATATGACTGCAAGGAAGGTATACGATTCCGGCTTCTATTGGCCATCTATATTCAGAGACGCTCACGACCTGGTAAAACATTGTGATGCTTGCCAAAGGTTTGGAAGTATCTCACGGAGGAGTGAAATGCCACTTACTAACATCCAGGCCTGCGAGATCTTTGATATATGGGGGTTGGATTTTATGGGACCATTCCCAAAATCATATGGGAAAGAGTATATTCTAGTTGCTGTCGACTACGTCTCCAGATGGGCCGAAGCTCAAGCATTTCCTACAAATGATTCCCGAGTAGTGGTAAAATTCTTAAAGCAGCTCTTCTCATGTTTCGGTACTCCAAAAGCGATCATTAGTGATCGAGGCACGCACTTCTGTAATGCACAGTTTATGAGGACATTACAATATTATGGTGTCACCCATAAGACCTCTACGGCTTACCACCCGCAGACAAATGGGCAAGCTGAAGTGACGAATCGAGCGCTCAAGAGAATTTTAGAACGAACCGTGGTTTAACATAGGGAAAGATGGGCTGAAAAATTAGACGATGCTCTGTGGGCGTTCAGAACTGCATATAAATCGCCACTAGGAACCACGCCCTACAGACTAGTCTACGGAAAAGCGTGTCATCTGGCGATAGAGTTGGAGTATAAAGCTCACTGGGCGCTAAGAGATTGTAATTTAGACCCTTCTGCAATTGGATCACATCGGAAAATGCAACTGAATGAACTAGCCGAATTAAGAGACCAAGCATATGATAGCTCTCTGCACTTCAAAGAACGAACAAAGAATACTCACGACCCTAAACTCAAATATTCTAAGTTCAAGCCCGGAGACAAAGTTCTTCTCTTCAATTCGCGCTTCAAAAAATTCTCCAGCAAATTCAGATCAAGGTGGAGCGGACCATTTGTTGTATCAAAAGTCTTTACCTTTGGAGCAGTCGAACTAGAAGCCCCGGACGGTAATTTTAAAGTCAATGGCCATCGCTTAAAGCACTACATCGGATTTTCCCCTCTGGTTAGGAAGTCTATATCTTTGAACCACCTTGAGCCGACTAGTAGGTACAAAGAGTCAAGCTAGAGACTCTCTAAAAAAGCGCTCTTGGGAGGCACCCCATTGCTTATCTTATTTTATTTTATTTATATCTTAGTTATTTTTGCTTTAGTATTATCATCCCTAAACTAACGATGCAGGATAACCAAAATATCTGACGATGCCACACTCCTACATATACATCAGATAAGTTTTATTCATAGTATATAAATGCGAATGAACAGATGACATCGCAAAGCTTTAACATTTAAACAAACATTTCTTGAAGTCATCTGATTATTTTGCATTTGTATACCCATTTTAAAACTATAGCATTACCTGTTTATCTTTATGTTTCAGGATGGACACTTCAGGACAAGCTACTAAGAAACAACAGAGGAAGAGGACCCGCAGGGGAAAAAGAAAGAAGACGACCACCACTACTGATGAGCATGCTCAGACCGCTCCTGTATCTACCCCACTTTTTGACTTTGGAGTTACCACTTCAGATCCGATGGTGACTTGGGCGATGCTGAGTGAGCTTTCGATTCAGCGTAGCTCTCAGTTCGAAATCAGAGAAGTGATGGGACTACCGAGACTCGCCTACCAGCCGTATCAGCTTGGTCAGGGTCTCAGGCCAGCTCTCCCACCTTGGTCCTTCTTCCTAGCTGCCCCACCACAGATTGTTCCTCCCACTGCTGTTGCTCCTTCTAGGCCACCTCAGAATCCCGCTGATGCATCCATGGTGTCTGATCGCACTGCTGCCTTATCACTCACTTCAGATCCAGATCCTGACGCACTTGCAGCATTTGATCCAGACATGGATGATTTACTAGACGATATCTAACTTATTTTATCTTTAGTTATCTTTATTTATCATTAGACCTGTTATGTTGTTGAAATGATGATTATGATGGTATTTTATGACATTGCAGACCTTATCTTCGTAGGAATTGGATGAGCTTTGAAAAGAGTCTGGTCCTCACAATCCAGGAAATTATTTACACCAACCCTACACGAATATGGTCCTATATCAAGTGTCCACTGTCCGTAGGGAAGTATCTCTCCTAAACCCGTTCTTCCTATTTTAATATAACTTCGATATGCCTATTGACCACTTAAATCTCTAAGTGTGGGATCCCCCTCGCTTATAACTTTTAAATTCACATTTTTCCTAAACCCAAACCCAAAGTGTGGGATTTTCTCCCTACTTAGTGTAGAAACATTGGGGACAATGTTTATTTCTAAGTGTGGGATAGCGGTATATCTCTCCTCTTCAAAATATCTGTTTAAGTTGATCTAGAAATATGCTAGTCCTCAAAATAAATTTTCAACCCTTATTTTGCCAAAATTTTCAAAAATTTTAAACTTTTTTGAGTCACAATTGGTTAAAACTTCGACAGTGAAATTGTCACTCATTCAGTAAAACCTAAACAGTTTTACTTCGACAGTGAAATTGTCACTCATTCAGTTGACCAATAAGTTTTTCATTTAAGAAGAGTACAGATTTTTTTTACAAGTATGTCAAAAGTTGGTAAATATAAGGTCGAAATCATGTCGGATTCTAAACAATTTAAGATGAGGATCTAAGAGGGGCATCGCACGACTGGACACATATAACCCATTTTTGCGGTGAGGAATTTGAGCCTTATAAGCATTCATTTTAAATGCTTCACTGTTCATTTGTTGTGTGTGACCGGTGCACGCATTTCTGAATTAGAACTTGCCCCAAGTATACATTTCGAGATCACATTGATAGGTGTCATACGTGACATAGGTACGATTAGAGGACCTTGACATTCCTTAGGATTTAAACCCCTTTTCACATATCTTTTCAAGCCCAAAACCCTTCCAACACTCAATTTTAGTGTTGATGATCCGCTTAGAAAACCCTGTTGAGCCTTAGCCTATTTTTCTTTTATTCACCCAAATTTTTAACCCCTTATTCCCCTACCCACCAGAAACTTATCTTGGTATTTTTAAAAGAAGAAATATTTAGGTATTCCTTTTTGCTTTCACTCCAAAAATTACAAATAATGTTTACTAAGACTTCTCGTGTGCGTTTTATTGATCTATACAGAAAAAAATCGAGAGTCACGTGGTGCGAAAAATTGGCACCAAAGTAAACTCAAAAAAATCATCAAAGGATTGAAAAATGAAAATAAGAAGGGATCTCAAGAAGGGAAATAAAAGAAAATCCCTTAGAAATTTCTTGGCAAGAAAAATCTAAGCCCAAAAATAGAAATAGAAATAGAAAAGCAAAGAAAAAGAAAAGAAAATAGCTGAAATAAAGCTAAGTGCTTCAACTCTCTCGAAAACTCGACTCTTCAAAGAAATATCATTCCGTGTGTTTTCAAAAGATAGAAGTCAAAATAGCTATCTTATCCCCCAAAAGTGTTATCCGTTTCCGTTTTCATTAAAAAGGATATCTAGATAGAGTTTTTTTTAGAAGTCCCAAGATAAGCAAACACCCTTAAAAACCTAGATACCCCCAATCTATCCATACCCTTTAAAACCCACACCAAACACTACAACCCATTTGAATGTCCTGGGATAATCAGTACCGTTCCTGTCTAAATGATGAAGATTTGATCCTCGGGCAAGCCTATGACGACGAGTGCTGCACGACTGGTATTTGAGCGATTTTTCATTTGGCTTAGGATAATAGGAACCCCGATACACTTTGAGTGAATTGAGTGACCACCAGTGACATCGCCCAGTCGTGTATATTCCACAAATTTGAGAATTGAAAGTTTGCCTAAGTGAATCATCTTGAAAACCTTTAGATACTTCATGTGAACACCTCTTATTTATCCAATCTGTGTGAATTCTTCTTTGTGGGTCAAAATCAAAAACTTTTTTATGGTGAATTCTAAGAGGGTAAGTTTGCTTGAGGACAAGCAAATGTCTAAGTGTGGGATATTTGATGACAGACAAAAAGTCATGTTTTTACGTGCATTAATCTCACCTTTTTAGCCCGATATGTGACGAAACTAATCAAAATAGATACTTTATCATTAAAACTTGTCACATGGGCCAAAATATAGACAATGTTTCAAAAGTTAACTAAAATTGTCGAAAAAACACGATAAATCTAACGAATACGAACATAAGAATTCTCGTTCACTCGTTATAGCACTTTTTGAGCTATACAAAGAATTATGACCTCTAACTTATGTCATTTTCTTCGTTAGAAAATACGAACACGTGGATATAAAGAACGCTCAAAACGGATAAACGACGAAGAAGTTACGCCCGAACGAAGAAACGAAGAATCGAAGAACCGAATACGGCTGGACACAGACCGTATACGGCTGAACACAGACCGTATACGGCCTGTGCAGACCGTATACGGCCTGTGCACAACCGTATATGGTCCAGTTTCACTCGTATTCACCTTATGCTCAGCCGTATACGGCCCAGTTCAGCCGTATTCACCCTAGCTCAGCCGTATCGTACGTTTGGGTGATAAAAATCTGATTTTTATTCGCCTTTGCAATACGGTTGTGCGTTTGAAGTTTTGGATACGGTCTACGGATACGGCTGTGCGATCTCTATATATACAAGCCTCATTTCATCATTTCAACACACTCACACTCAATCACATTCTCTCATTTCACTACTCTCTCTCTAGAATAAATTAGTTAGTAGTTAGTTTAGTTAATCTAGTAGGGTACGAGCTTTAAGCTCTTTTGTAACGGAGGTGCTCTGAAACTGCGGTGTCGCACGATTTGTAATAACGCTTTGTCAGGTTCTATTATAAATCTCTATCTTGTTATTTTAAATAATGTTGTGATGTTGCTATACTTGTTTAGAATTACTTGCTAGGATTATTGCCATGCTTAGCTAGATAAATCTGTGTTTGCTATGATAGTTGCCATGCTAGCGTAGTTATACTTAAATCATGATGTTACTCTGTCTGTATGCTGTAGAAATATATTTGAATCTATGAATTGAATCTCAAATGTTTATCTATCCAACTTATGCTGTGGTTAGTAACATCCTTCTAGGCTTGGCCAATTGCTAGTTGTATGTCGCTAATTATTCTGTGTCTGATGATCGTTGAACTCGACATGGCCGGTGTTCTCCTGGTTGAAATATTACCGGAGGGAGACACGGAGCGTAGGATTAGAGATAGATTAGATTCAGGTCATTCAACAAGTGTCTTAGAGAGAACTTTCGGGACACTTGTGACTTAACCATGTACCCCGTCACTCTGCATAATTGATCCCTGCTATGCTGCCTTTGTGCATGTTCTTATTTGATTGTTGCTTAGGGTTTGCATGCTAGTACCTGTTATGCTGATTAGTTACATGATTAGGTTTTCGAATATTTATCAATTGCATACACCAGTTTAACATGCATAGAATAGTTAAAATGATTTATATGAAATAATGATGAACAATTTAATTAGCCGTTAGACCAGACCATCCCAACTTGTTCCGGTAGGAAACCCCTGTTCATGTTTTTGTTTATTCAACAATTCATGCCATGATTCGGATATCTCAAATGTCCGAGATTGGGGAACAAGACTCGAGGATGGTTGTTGGTTAAATTGGTTGCTACATTTGGGACAACTTCCGGTGTAGTTTACATTCCATAACTGTTATCCACGTGACATGTTATTTATCTGATTGCGGACAACTCTACGTTAGATAGATAATATGCTAGGAGTTATGGCTCATTAGGAAATATGGCTGTCATCTTAAGTAAGGTTTTATCCCATTAACTACCCCTAAATAGCATGAGTAATTATCATAGTAAACACTCGCCTCACCTATAAGTTCTCATTGCCACCTCACCTCCACTTTACTTTATTTTAATTTAATTTTAGATAATTAGTAGTTAGTTAAAACCAAAACAAACCAAAACGTCTTTTTAAACCCTAGCTAAATCCCCATAGATAACTAAAGTCCTAGATCCCATGCCCGTTGTAGTTTGAAGAACGACCCTAGGTCATACCTATCGCTGTACTCACCCATAGCTTTAGTATACTTAGGCCCAGCAAAAACAAATTTTAAAACCCACTGATCCAGCCAAGCGGGAGGCCCGCAATGACAGGAAGCAATTCCTAAAAGACTGACCGTTCGGCTGGCATCAAGCATTTTTGGCGCCGCTGCCGGGGACTACAATGACCGATTTAGGAATTCAGTTGTCTTAGTTATTTAGCGATCCTTTTGGAAGATCAATATCATCTGAAAGTTCCTTTTCTGTTCTTTCCTTTCCAAAACTCTCTTTTCTACCAAACCCGAACTTCATCAGCTATGACGAATCGTATTACTCTCGCCTCAACCTATGCACCACTACTGGAAGGAAGAGGAGGACCTATCGTGTTGCCCTATGAAAACTTCTAAATTAAGCCTAGCATTATCAAGTAACTCAAAACCTTCTGCCAATTTCACGGTTTTTCGCTCGATGATCCAAATTCACATTTGGATAGATTCATTAATCTTTCTGATTCCTGTGAGCAATCAGGGATTTCAAGAGAAGTCTCCTGACTATATCTTTTTCCCTATTCTTTATCTTCGCGTGCTCGAACCTGGTTTGATGAACTCGAACCCAATTCGATTCATACTTGGGAAGAGTTGGCTACTAAGTTTATGGCTAAGTTTTTCCCTCCTTCCAAGCAAACCAAGCTCAAGGATGACATCGTCAGTTTCGGACAAGAAACCAATGAATCATTATATCTAGCATGGGAACGATTTAAGAAGATGCTTAACAGATGTCCGAATCATCAAATGGGTAAGACGAACCTAATCTGCATATTCTACAATGGTCTGACTCCTCAGCACAAGTCAACCCTCTATGCTGCTTCTCAAGGGAATTTCATGTCACACACTTCTGAAGAAGCCTGGGAGCTAGTTGAGACGATAGCAATGCATCAACATGACTGGCAGTTTGGCAAACCGGCTAAGGAAGTAACCAGTACTTCAAGCCTATCCTTGGAAGCTCTGCAAGCTCAAGTGGACAATCTCTCCAGAGTCTTCAAAGATCTTCAATCTTCTACACCTCAGCCTCGTAAAGGTACGGAAGAAATTCTTGTCACTACTGTTAAAAACCCTGAATCGAACTTTCATTCTAAACCATTCATTCAGCGGCCAACCAATAACCCACCTACTCAGTTTCTGCAACCTTTATCCTCTAATATGTCAGATTCCCCCGTAAATTCTCAACAACACTATAATGAAACTTTGACTAATTTCATGGTTGAACAAATGAACATAATCAAACAAGTAATAGATTTTCAAGATAAAATTGATGCTTTACTTAAAATATCAGAAGATTTGATCAAAAACTTGGAAGTTAGTCTTAAACAACTGTTTTTAAAATTTGAGAACCAAGGAGGAATCATGGTCATCACTAGAGGAGGTAAAGAGACCAGAAATGAGAAATCCTCGGATAATTCTTCAAATCAACTTCCTATCTCTGAACCGACCACTGATCCAGTGACTAGTGACACCCCTGTCACTGCACCAGATCCAGTATCACCTAAAGCAACAGAAATCATTCCACGAACTAGGATACCCTTCCCTGTTAGGCTTAAGAAAGAGAGACAGGACGCACAATTTGGGAAATATCTAGAAATGTTTAAAAGCCTACACTTAAACGTTAGACTATTAGAAGCTTTAGTAGAGATGCCTAGTTGTGCTAAGTTTTTCAAAGAACTCATTTCAAATAAGGAAAAATTAAGACAAATAGTTAGTTTACCCTTAGATGTTGAATGCTCAACTATCATGTTACATGGCCTTCCACCCAAACTAGGAGATACTGGCCGTTTCTCTATTCCCTGTTTTCTTCAAAACATCCAAGTTAGTAACGCCTTAGCTGACCTAGGAGCTAGTGTCAATCTTATGCCTTACTCTCTCTATAAGAAACTAGGATTAGGTGAACTGCTACCCACTCAAATGACCATCCAATTAGCTGATAGATCAGTTAAACTCCCCCGAGGAATTGCTGAAGATATAATGGTCCGAGTCGGTAAATTTACCTTCCCAGTTGACTTTGTCATTATGGATATTGAGGAAGATGCCCATGTTCCCCTCATCCTTGGTAGACCTTTCCTAAACACTGCCAAGGCTGTGATAGATGTAAACAAAAAATATTTAAAACTGAGGGTCGGAACGGAGGAAGTCACCTTTAATGTCGATAAATTGATGAAGCACCCTATGGGAGAAGATCTTGGTCTAGTGGATGCCATGCAGGAAATATATGACGAGCATTTGGAGGAGATTCTAGCAGTCAGCGGTAACGAACCTTTCTCCAGCACTGTCATCACCAAAAGAAGACTATGCCAGGACGACATCGGACTCTGCTCAGCTATCTCTGACCAACTAGCACCTTCCGGAGAGCTGCTATTTCCCTTACCTGAAATGAAGAATCCTTTAGAACCGCCTAACTACTCTGTTGTTGCTGTTCCTTTAGGCGAAGGCATCCCTATCCCACTTTTAAGAAGAAATAAGTTTTTTTCGATACCCGAATCGTCTCCGTCTGTAGCTGAGATTCTCAAATCTTTCGAGGAGATGGATTCCGGTTCTTTGCCACAACTATCTGAAGGTTGTGGACAATCAAATCTAGAAATCACCATAAGTACTTCTTCTAAAGCTCAATTTCAGAAGTTTGCACTCACCGACAACAATGATGTCATCATCACTGAGGATAGTGCAACCTCTTCATCATCTACCTACAAATACGAGTTAAAGAAGAACGCGCTTTCCATTGAGATAGAACTAGTAGAAATAGCATCAGCCACTACAGCCGACTCATCTTCAGAAGAATCAGAGTTCCAAAAGGAGTATGACGAGTTACAAAGAGACGAGATCGCTCGAATGAAACCCTCTATCGAAGAACCGCCAGAATTGGAGCTGAAGGAATTACCCCCTCACTTGGAATATGCTTTTCTTGAAGGAACCTCACATCTACCCGTCATAAATGCCAAAGGTCTTTCACCTGAAGAGAAAGCAAGACTTATCCAGGTCTTGAAGTCACACAAGAAGGCGATTGCATGGAAAATTTCTGATATACAAGGGATCAGTCCAAATTACTGCACGCACAAGATACTCATGGAAAACGACTTCAAACCTTCCATACAGAGACAGAGGAGAGTAAACCCAAAGATTTAAGACATGGTCAAGAAAGAGGTTATCAAACTCTTGGATGTTGGTTTGATCTATCCTATCTCAGATTCCCCATGGGTCAGCCCAGTTCCGGTCGTCCCAAAGAAAGGAGGAATGATGGTTATCGCTAATGAAGATAATGAATTGATTCCTACACGAACCGTCACCGGCTGGAGGGTGTGTGTCGACTACTGGAAATTAAATGAAGCCACCCGGAAAGATCACTTCCCTCTGCCGTTCATCGATCAGATGTTGGAAAGATTATCGGGGAATGAATAATACTGCTTCCTCGATGGTTTCTCCGGCTATTTTCAAATTCCTCTTGATCCAAAGGACCAGGAAAAGACGAAATTCACATGTCCTTATGGTACATTTGCCTACCGCCGCATGCCATTCGGTCTATGCAATGGGCCTGCAACATTTCAAAGGTGTATGGTGGCAATATTCCATGACATGATTGAGCAGTGTATGGAGGTATTCATGGATGACTTCTCAGTCTTCGGTGATTCCTTCACATCTTGTCTTTCTAACCTTGAAAGGATGCTAACCCGATGCGAAGAATCAAATCTTGTCTTAAACTGGGAAAAGTGCCACTTTATGGTGAAAGAAGGAAAAGTTTTAGGACATCGAATATCAAAATATGGAATCGAAGTTGACAAAGCCAAAGTTGAGACTATTGCCAAACTTCCGCCACCTACTTCTGTTAAAGCCATTCGTAGTTTTCTAGGTCAAGCCGGATTCTACCGTCGCTTTATTAAGGATTTATCTAAGATCCCTCGACCTATGATGCACCTTCTCGAGAAGGATACTCCGTTTGTCTTTTCAGATGACTGTCTTAAAGCTTTCAACATTTTGAAGGATCAGCTCACACATGCACCGATCATGGTCTCCCCCGATTGGAGTCTTCCGTTCGAGATCATGTGCGATGCTAGTGACTTCGCTGTTGGAGCTGTCTTAGGGCAAAGGAAGGAGAAGCAGTTTCAGCCAATCTATTACGCCAGCAAGACACTCACTGATGCACAAGAGAATTACACCACATTAGAGAAAGAGCTTCTTGAGGTAGTATTCGCTTTTGATAAATTTCGTCCTTATTTAATATTGTCCAAAACTATTGTCCATACAGATCACTCAGCCTTGAAGTATCTCTTCAAAAAGCATGATGCTAAGCCAAGACTGCTTAGACGGATTCTCCTCCTCCAAGAATTTGACATAGAAATCAAGGATAAAAAGGGAGCCGAGAATGTCGCAGCAGATCATCTTAGTCGATTGGAAAATCCGTCGATGGAGAAGCTTGATGAGAGAGAGATTAAAGACCAGTTTCCTGAAGAACAACTCATGAATATCGGAGGATACAAAAAGGGATCTCAATTCACTTACAACCCTTGGTATGCAGACTACGCAAATTATCTGGTTGGAGGAATTGTGCCAAAAGGAATGCCCACCTCTAGAAGACGCAAATTCTTTAGAGACGTAAAGAACTACTATTGGGACAATCCATACTTATTCAAGGTATGCCCGGACCAAATTATCAGAAGATGCGCAGACGAGAGGGAGGCAAGGAACATTTTTCACCAAAGTCATCACGGACCAACTGGAGGACATCATGGAGCAAATATGACTGCAAGGAAAGTATACGATTCCGGCTTCTATTGGCCATCTATATTCAGAGACGCTCACGACCTGGTAAAACGTTGTGATGTTTGCCAAAGGTTTGGAAGTATCTCACGGAGGAGTGAAATGCCACTTACTAACATCCAGGCCTGCGAGATCTTTGATATATGGGGGTTGGATTTTATGGGACCATTCCCAAAATCATATGGGAAAGAGTATATTCTAGTTGATGTCGACTACGTCTCCAGATGGGCCGAAGCTCAAGCATTTCCTACTGTTGATGCAATTTGTGTGTCTGTCAGTTGGTCTAGCTCGTAGTTCGTTTTGTTAATTAGATTTATGTTTCCTGACTCCTGCGACGTTGTCTGTAACGTCGCAGGTGCGACGTCAGGTTTTGGGCCTGCGACGTAGTCAACGTCGCATGGGCTTGGGCCTGCGACATCGTGTGCGACGTCGCAGGTGCCAGAGTTTGTATAAATTCGTATTTACGTTTTCTGTTTAGGGTTGACGAAACCCTAAACGCCATTTGTCGAAATCTCTGTAAAGCTAGTCGAATATAATCAATATAATACGTTTCATTTGATATTCATTGAGTATTGATTATTCGTGTGATTGTGTGATTAGTCAATTGTTGTTTCCGCCATCAATTGATTGACTCGGTTCATATAGATCCAAGGTTAGGGACTATCAACTGGTATCAAAGCCGTAGAATCAAGGATTCGTCGGTTTCGGATCGTGCTTTATAACGTTTTCGGTTTGATTCGCGAAGGTTTTATTGATTAATCTTCGTTTCTGGGTTAGGTTGCTTGAAGATTTCGATTTCTGAAGGTGTTTTCTGGGTTTGTTCGTTGATTTTCGTTCGAAATTCGTTAGGGTTTCGAAAATTTTCGGTTTTTGGGTTTTTGGCTCCTGCAGTCGCGTTTTTGCGACGTTAGTTGCGACGTCGCTAAGTTCTGCGACGTTACTAGCGACGTTAATTGCGACGTTGTGTGCGACGTCTCACTTTTGACCTTAATTGGTCACTGCGACCTTAGCCGCGACGTCAGGTGCGACGTCGCTTGATTTTGCGACATCACCTGCGACATCGCTTGCGACGTTATTGATTTTGACCTTAAGTGGTCTTGCGACGTAGTTAGCGACGTCGTTATTTTGACCTCAAGTGGTCCTTGCGACATTGCGTGCGACGTCGAGTGCGACATCACCTCCTGCTAGATTTAAAAAAAAAAGAGTTTTTGGCGGGAAACTCCGAAAAAATTTTGCGTTTTCAAAATTTTTCCGTGGGCTTAAAAGTGTTTAATTTTAGCCTGGAAAAAGTTTCATTTTACCCGGCCATTTTTTGACGTTTTCGGACGAAATTTTGGCGGGAAAAAAACGAAAAATTTTGTAATTTCAAATTTTGTTTATAAGCTTAAAATAGCTTAATTTTAGTGTTGGAAAAGTTTCGCTATTCTCGGATATTTTTTTAAAATTTTTGAATCCGATTTTGGAGGGAAAATTCGTAAATGGCTTTTGGTAACAAAGTGTCTCCTTCTACATCCTTGTTCTATAGTGATTTTGCTAGTTGGAAGATTAAGTTATGCAATTTCATTGAATACAAAGATCCAAATATGTGGAATTGGTTTAACACCATTGATCGATATGAGCAACCAAGACTCGATGGGGTGCTTAAGTCAAGATCACAAATGTCAGTCAAGGAACGAGCAGAGTTTGATAAAGACAATAGAGCGTATGAGATGATTACCAATTGCTTGCCAGAAGTTGTGATTAATAAATTTAAAGATCAAGCAACTTCTATAGGTTTATGGGATGCTCTTATAGCGGCTTACGATCAAAAGGAAAAGCAGTCAGAGGCTAATATTCAAATTCCTAGTCTAAATGATACTTCCAGATCTACTTCCAACTCAGCAGCATCTACTTCTACTAGCACTTCATATGTTTCCTATACTTCTCATACAGCTCATACAGCTCCTTCAAAGGCTACTGAGGATCATGCTACAATCTTTGCAGCTTTCCTCAACTCTTATGAGAATTTTCTTTCCAAGAAGGCTAGTACTCTACAGCTTACGGAAGAAGACTTTGAACAGATTGATTCTGATGATCTTGAGCTGATGGACATCAAATGGAGCATGGCCATGATAACCCACAGAACTAAGAAGTTTCTCCAGAGAACGGGTAGAAAAGACCTGGATGACGATGGTGATACAGGTCTTGGTTTTAATAAAAGCAAAGTGAGATGCAAGAACTGTCAGATTAATGGGCACTTTGCTAAGGAGTGTGAGAAAGTAAAATATCCTTCATCTGGATTCACTACTCCTACAGCTCCAACGACTCCAGAGAAGAACACAACATCACAGGCTATGACGGTGTATTCTCAGGGAATGTTTGATTTTAGTGCACTTCAAGGAGAGGTTCAACACAGTGCGCTTTTGGCAAAAATACATGAGGTACATGATGAACCTGAGGTACCCATAAACTGTGTTTCCTGTTTTACATTGACTGAATCTCTTGAGAATTATCAATATGACAATTTAGAGTTGCGAAAAAAGGTTGTCAAACTTACTGAATCAAACAATTTTCTTAAAGCTAATGAGAAACTTTATGATAACAAAATTGAGGCATATAAGTTAGACACACAAACTTATAAAGCAAAAGTCTTTAGTCAACAAGATGCAATTAATAGTTATCTTACTGAAATTGAATTGTTGAATAAAGAGCTTTTTGATTTAAAAAATGAGTACGATAACCATAAAAGCAAAATTTTAGGTTCTTCATCCGCAACTTTTGTCTTTAATGAAATCGTTAATAAGCAAGGGACAGGCGGTAAAAAGAAGGCAGGACTTGGTTATAATCAAGTACCACCACCTTCCCACGCCGAATACTGTCCTACGCCTGTTAAGGAAGGTCTTGAAGAGATTCCAGTTGATTATATGAAGCTTTATGGTATTAAAGCTAAAGAAGCTAAGCAAAACAAACTGGCAAAGGAGAAAACCATAAGGCCAGAGTATCCTTTACCTAAGTTTGTTAAGTCTGATAGTGCACCTCCAGTTCGTGTTGAGGAGGTCGTTGAGATAGAAGATATACCTGAAGAGTCTACCATTAAGGTTGAGAAAATAAATGTCAAACCTGAAAATTTCATCATTACAACTGAAAATGATGATTGTTTTAAATGCAATGGAAAAGCTAAGGTTGACAATGAATCCTCAAAAGTTGTAGTTGATAAATCTGAAAAGAATAAACCTTCAAAATCAACTAACTCAACCTCAGGAACATCTACTTCAACATGTCCACCTAAGAGTGCATGTTCAACAAATGTTCCTGGTCATAGACCTTCTGTGTATTGTCCTCCACCAAAACGATTTGAGGGAAATCATTGGAATAAATCTTTTGTGGAGTGTCGTTCTTGTTATCGTTGTGGTCAACAGGGCCATATAATTAGGGATTGTCGGTTATTATCCCTAGATAGGTTTGGTAGAGGGATGCCAAGAACTTCCTCTTTCAGGAATTCTTTTTCAAAATCTTTTTCAAGGCGTCGTTCGTATTCGCCTGTATCTAGTTGTGCTTCAAACTCTCCAAAACCTATGGCAAGAGTAAACAGAGTTGTGCCCAGTAGACCTCAAGTTCAACAGCACAACATTGTTGAAAACAAATCATCTGAACCTAAACAGGTTTGGAAACCAAAATCCACAAACAACACATCAATTAAATCTTCTGAGTTTTTAAAATATCATAAACTCATTGATGTGATGATTATGGATGACCATGGACAACCCAAGTCTATCAAGGCTTGGGTGTCCCATAAGTACTAACATTTAATTGTTTATGGTGGTGCAGTCAGGTTATTGAAAGCTAACATTTTTAGTGACTGCATGGATGTGGATATTGTTGGATGAATGCGATGATGATTTGTGATTGGATGAGATTTTCGATGTTATGAGGTGGTAAAAGTGCTAAAAGTCATTTGACTTGACTTGATATGTGATTTTGAAACTTTTATTTAAATTATATTTGTTAAGTGCAATAGCCATTCTTTATACTTTTTAGTATTAAAGAAATGCAATGTTGCGAAATTTATTCAATAAAAAAAATACAAAATATGTTTAATGTTTAAGGGGAGTATTTTTGGATTGGATATAAGAATTTTCTGTTCAGGGGGAGTAATTCTGAATATTAAAAATTCTGATTATTTAATTCAGAAATGTGAACAGCAAGATTCTTAATTCTTCAAAAGATGTTGGATTGTGTGTCTGTAAAACAACTTGGGATATGATAGTACATCGGGGAACATGCACAAAATGGAAGTTTTAAGGTTTATCCTTGATGTATCAGTAGGTTTATCTAGCATACTTAATACAGTTTTTATGAAAATTATCTTCATCATATGATGTATTGGTAGGCATGATACATACCGGTCTATGGGTTATCAAGAAGTAATTCAAATATGTGTCTATGATCTTGTGGTTAACACCTTGTGATGTACGACTAAATGCCTTAATTCCTTAGCGTCGCTTAACATATTTCTATCTTTGGAACTTATATCTGAAATCATTTGGGGGTTTATGCTGGTTGTTTCCTCCGTTGTATGAAAATACAGAATTGGTCACAATTAGTATAAACTCGGGGTTAAGCAAATAACAAGTCAATGCACTTGAAAATCTTAGGATACTAAACAAGGTCGCCGTTTGGGAAACTCCAAGTTCGGTTTGACCGCGATTGGTTTTGCTTAAACCTGAATCACTCTATGAACAAGGTCGCCTATTGGGAAAAACTCCAAGTTGGTTTGACCGAGGTAGTTGTGATTGCACCTGAATCAATTCATGTTACTCTGTTGTACTTACGTACAGACCTGTCAACATTGGGTTGATTCTTAAAAATGATCTTCCTTTATTCCTTCTGGATATGGAAACTATGTTAATGTTTGGGCTAAAGGGGTATGTCTATAGTGGGGACCACAGAGAAATATTCATACTAATAATAAAGATTAGCTTGCAGACACGGATGTAACATGTTTAAGTGGAAAAACAATACCAGTAATCGTCTTGAAATAATTTTTATACTAGGTGTATTAAATGTGCTAAGTAAATTTAAAGTGGACAAATATACTGATAATCGAGATAACACTTACTATTTGCTAATAATTGCATGTTGGCCTGATATGATCCCTAAGCAGACTTAAAACAATCCTATCCCCAATTTATTTTAATCTTCGTTCTTTACTTTTCATTTATAAAGAAAAATTAAAAAAGATTTTATTTCTATGTTATTTTCTTCAAACATCACATATCTTGTTAAAGTCAAATATTGAAGATGTAAAGGATGTCGGTTATTCTCCAAAGATTGTGAAGATAATTCTATCAGAGAAGCTGCTGATGATTGAGAGATGGTCACATAGTTTGAAGATCTTATTGAATATATATTTCAATTAAATATATACAGGTTAGGGTTAGCGAAAAATAGGCTTCATATAAATTTGTGTCAGTCACATGAATTTGGACACCAAGATTTCTTTGAAGACCATGCTATCTCAAAGGGGGAGTTTCTGATTGTCAAAGACATGAAAGAGTTTGTTGATGAAGACTAATTGAAGACTTATTTGACCAAGCTGCTGACAAGGGGGAGTTTGTTGGTGCATTTTGTGTGTCAGTCAGTTGGTCAAACTATTGTAATTGTTAAAGTCAATTAGTCTGCATATGTATAGTGTTCAGTGTGTAAACGAAAAGTAATTATATAGAACATACATAGAGATGCGACGTTGGTTATGTCGTAATGGGCTGGGCCTGCGACGTTGGGCCTAACGTCGCAGGGCCCAATAGGCTTCATATAAATAGAGAAGTTAGAAGTCAGGTTAGGGTTAGCGAAAAAGAGAGTGAGAGCCGTTTTTGGTGTAAGAGAAAGGAGAGAAACGAGTTTGTATTCTGTAATCATTTATATTTCAATTGTGAATATATACAAGATTATAGAGAATCGTTTGTGTGTTCGTGAATCATATATTGATTGTTAAAGCTCAACATGGAGAATGTCGTCCACATAAACCTGAACAAGTAATAAATCCGCTCCTTCCCTTTTGATGAAAAGCGTGCTATCAATCTGTCCTCTATCAAAACCATTCTTCAGCAAGTACTTGGCAAGTCGCTCATACCAAAGTCGAGGAGATTGATGAAGACCATACAAAGCTTTCTTCAGTTTGCAAACATGATTAGGATGCTTTGGGTCTTCAAAACCAGGAGGCTGACACACATAAATCACTGCGTCGACATCTCCGTATAGAAAAGCACACTTTACGTCAAGTTGATACACGCGGAATCCTTTAAAAGAAGCATAGGCTAGAAAAATTCTAATTGATTCCAAACGGGCGACAGGAGCGAAAACTTCATCATAGTCAATACCCTCTAGTTGACTATATCCTTGAACTACCAGACGGGCTTTATTTCGAATATCCGCCCCACGATCATCCATTTTGTTACGGTAAACCCAACGAGTACCCGTCAAGTGAGCACCCTTGGGTAGACGAACAATTTCCCAAACATTCATCTTGTTTATTTGCTGTAGTTCCTCCTGCATAGCCTCGACCCAAGATGGATCCTTTAAGGCTTGTTCAACCTTTTTAGGTTCAATTTGAGACAAATGACATGAATCGATATGAGCTATAAGTCCCAAAAGCTGCTGAGCTGAAGTCTGCTTTGCTTGTTGTCGTGTTTGAACAGATGCATGAGGATCACCAATGATATTATCAATGGGGTGATCCTTATGTATACGAGTTTCTGGTATGGCGGATGGCACAAGATCCACACTCAGATTGTTCAAATCTCCCTCAGTTTCGGGAGTAGCAGCAGACTCAGGAAAGGCTAATTCTTCTTCTTCTCCTTCATCTTCAGGAGTATATAAGTGAGAGTAGGCCATTGTTTCTTCCACTTCATCTTCTTCTTGATGTTCCTCTAAAGGAGGCATGTTTGGATCATATGGAAGCTCCTTTGTGTAGTTATAAACTGTTTTAGAAGGAGCAGCCAAAGATGGTGGAGTAGGAGATGGTGTAGGTGTAGGTGTAGATGGTGGTGATTTGGTTGTTGTTTGTGGTTGTGTGGGTGTTGTTTGTGATGGTGTGGGTGTTGTTTGTGATGGTGTAGGTGTTGTTTGTGAAGGTGTAGGATTAGTTGGTGGAGGTGCGGGTGTTGCATTGGGAGATGGGTCGGATGGTTTATTATTAACAGGTGTATCTTGAGTAAGATCAAGTCCATGAAGTATAGAAACCAATTCTTCCGTATCATCCTCTTCCGGAATATTGAAAGAGTTGAAGAGGTTTCCATAGTTGAAAAACCAATCCGGACCCGTTCCTTGAGGAGGTTCCGTATACCTTAAACATTTCACCTCAAACTGTTCCTCAATCTGATTCGTTGATTTGTTGAAGACTCTTTTGTTCGGAGAGTTGACTGAATATCCAAGAAAAATCCCTTCAACAGCTTTATCACCAAACTTAGAGACCTTATCTTTTGTAATCATGATCATGCATGGACACCCAAATGGTTCTAGAAACTGCAGATTTGGCTTACGGTTATTGAAAAGTTCATAACACGTTTTGTTCTTTTTCTTAACTGTGAGCACTCTGTTGAGAACATAACAGGCAGTATTAACTGCCTCAGCCCAGAAGATGATTGGTAACTTGGAGTCAGCTAACATAGTCCGTGCTGTCTCAATGATTGTCCTGTTCTTCCTTTCTGCAACTCCATTCTGTTGTGGAGTCCTCGGAGCACTAAATTGATGCTCAATACCTCTTGTAGCACAAAACAATTCGAGAGTTGAGTTCTTGAATTCAGTTCTATTGTCGCTTCGTATCCTTTTCACCTTTAAGTTGCACAGATTTGCCAACTTGTCCAACAAATACACTAGAATATCAGGAGTCTCCCCCTTTGTGGTCAAAAAGTAAACCCACGAAAACCTTGAGTAGTCATCAGTAACTACCAAGCAGTAAGACCGACCACCAATGCTCTTTGTAGAGACTGGACCGAAAAGATCCATATGCAGTAGTTCCAATGGTGCATTAATGGAATTCACCTGCTTAGACTTATGGGACTTCTTACGTAGCTTTCCTTTTTGGCAAGAGATACAGTCATCCTTTAGAGCAAATGACTGTTTTGGAACTCCTAGCACTAGGTCATTTTTAGTCAAGAAATTCATTTTTCGGAAATGAATGTGTCCCATTCGTCTGTGCCAAAGCAGTGAATCCATTTCAGAAGCCTTAGACAAGAGACACGTATACTCGTTCGAGGTCTCAACAGTTCTCATGTTCAGAATGTATGTGTCATTCTTTCTTGGTGCTCTCAGTAACACCCATTCTTCCGGAATGACATACCCAGGCTTCAGTATCATGCACTCTGTCTTTGTGAACGCAGTGGTATAATCCTTATCACAGACCTGTGAAACACTTAGCAAGTTGTGCGTAAGCTGTTCCACGTAGTTCACATTTTCAAAACTAACATTGCCGTTAGTTAGCGTTCCTCTTCCAGAAATGGTTCCTCCAGTATCTCCAGCAAAGGCAACATATCCTCCTGCGTATGGTTTAATATCCACAAGAAGAGATACATCGCCTGTCATATGTCACGAGCAGCCGCTATCCAAATACCATTCACTATCTTTAACACGTTCTGACTGCTCATTCACAATGTGAGCCATCAAACACTGTTGGTATTGCTGGGAGACAGCCGTCCAATCCTGACTTGTGGGCTCGAAAACAATCAGGGCATTATCAGCAGGCCCTTTCTTGGTAACTTCCATTTCTTTGGTCTTTGGAGGAGTAGAAGGTGTTGTGAATCCCGATGCTGGCATTTTGGGTTTCTCGCATTCCCTGGCGAAATGACCCAAATTTTGACAATTGTAACACCGGACCTTACTCTTGTTAAATCCGAAGCCAGTCTTCCCGTCACCTTCCAAGCTTTTACGCCCTGTCCTCTGCAAAAACTTTTGAATTCTTCGGGTGATCATTGCCACATTCCAAGTTAGATCCATTTGCTCCAGATCATCTTCATCAAGCTGAGCATAGTCTTCCTTAGTCAACTCCAAAGTAAGATTCGGTTGAGTAACCAAATCCTTGTATGAGCTTAAGAAAGCTGTGTAAATGGCAGCTTGCTCCTGAATAGCAGGTGAGACTTGAACCTGTTGTTGATTTGAAGAAGGTCCAGACATGAAAACAGAATGAATCCCATCGTAAGAAGAAGAAGAGGTTGATGAAGCATTTGTATTTGTTACGAAGGCCACTCCAGATCCATAAGCCTTTCCAGAGTTGAGTTGAACACCATACACACTAGGATTCTGAACAGCAGCACCAGACCTTGTTTCTTTCTTCTTAATCTCCATCGCGTGAGCTTGAAGATCCCCTATCAAAGTATCCAAAGACATGTTTGCAAGTTCTTCATTTTCTTTTAAAAATTGAACTTTAACATCCCAAGAACTCGGCAACACATCCAGTAGCTTCTTATTGACTTCAATTGGAGGAAAAGTATAACCCCCTTCAAACAACTCACCAACAAACCGTGAGTACCTAGTGAATAAAGAAGTTGTGTCTTCATCAGGAAGGATGTCAAAGATATCGTACTGTTTCTTAACTAGTTCGAGCTTGGCTTCCTTATACTTATCATTTCCTCCACAACGAGTTTCAATTGCCTTCCATAAATCAAATGCTGTTTCATGAGTTCTGAAAAGCCATAGAACATCTTTGGTTAAACACATTTTAATCATCGAAAATGACTTTCTCTCGGTATCAAAATCTTTCTTCTCCTCAGGAGTCATAGCTTTATAAGTCTTGACAGGAAGAATACTACGGTATTCCCCTTCAGCTAATGGAGGTACATAACGCTCACGTAATGGTCCCCATAATTCTGGACAGTGAAAGTCAATGTATTGTTCAACACGGTCTCTCCAGTATACATAATCCATATCAGCTATAAATAGTGGAGGTTTATTGCTTAAACCAATATCATTACTTTGCTTTATCATTTCCCTAAGTCCTCTAATATCTTCCTTATCGGCAGCCATTAATTATACTTGAACTAAAACAGATAATCTGAAACTAGCGACGTTGAGAGAAACGTCGCAGAAAATTTATGCGACGACAAGAGTAACGTCGCAAAAGCTAATGATTCAATTAAGAATCGAAGTAAGCGACGTTGAGATTTACGTCGCAGAAGACGTCGCAAAACCGAAGTACGTCGCAGAAAGACGTCGCAGAACCACTTAAGGTCAAAATAACGACGTCGTTAACGACGTCGCAACTTTACGTCGCAAAGACTACTTAAAGTCAAAATCGATAACGTCGCAAGCGACGTCGCAAGTGAAGTCGCAGGTGACGTCGCAAAACGTGCTGCTGCGGCCAAAAACCCTAGAAAACGAAAATTTTTAACCCTAATCAAAAACCACGAACAAAGATCGACGAAAACCTTCAATATTCCTAGTAATCTTGATCGAAAACCTATAAAAACACAAAAAAAAATAAACGTAATAATCACCAGATAATATGAATATCACGTCCTTTAATCCCGAACTCGATCCGTTACACCGAAAACGAGCACTTCCAGCTCTAATACCAGTTGTTTGTCCCTAACCTTGGATCTATACGAACCGAGTCAATCAATTGATGGCGGAAACAACAATTGACTAATCACACAATCACACGAATAATCAATACGCAATAATTATCAAACGAAACGTATTATATTGATTATGATCGACTAGCTTTACAGAGATTTCGACAAATGGCGTTTAGGGTTTCGTCAACCCTAAACAGAAAACGTAAATACGAATTTATACAAACTCTGGCACCTGCGACGTCGCACACGACGTCGCAGGCCCAAGCCCATGCGACGTTGACTACGTCGCAGGCCCAAAACCTGACGTCGCACCTGCGACGTTACAGACAACGTCGCAGGAGTCAGGAAACACAAATCTAATTAACAAAACGAACTACGAGCTAGACCAACTGACAGACACACAAATTGCATCAACAAACGCCCCCGTGTCTTCAGCTTGGTCTTCAAAAAGTTTCATCATCTAAACCCAGCCCGCAGGAAATTGTCCATCAGCATGAATTCCATGAGTTACACAAACAGTAACAACTTTATAAAATTGTTCGGCTAAACGTTTGTTAAACTAATTCTTCTGACCAACACAAATCCGATCATCATAGAGTTTTCTCAAATCTTTTTCATGAAAGTTAATCAAACTCATCGGATCATACAATCTAAACGTTGATTGTCTCAAATTCCAAATACCTCCAACTTCTGGCCAAGAATCGACATCATAGAAATCTTGCTAAAGCTCAACATGGAGAATCAAGTTCTGCTGCAACGTCTGCTCAAGAATCGACATCAACTCCAGCTCAAGAGACACAGGCACCGGACTCAGCAGCTCAAGAATCTACGGATATTCCAAGAAAATACACTGCTGAAGAAAAGAAAGAAAGAAACAAGCAATGGTGGCCTAAGGGACGAAATCCAGTTCCTATTCCAGTTAAATGTCAAGTTTACCGGGTTAGTCGAAATTACACCGGAGTTATTAAAAGCTGGAAGTGTCAGAGAAATTTGTTTATGATTAAGAGAGAGGATGGAGTTCAGTATTTCAAAATGCATTTTGATCGATTAAGCACGTTGCCAAAAGGAGAGATTAATCGATTAGCTCAGCTTAAATTGATTAATCCATTCGAGAATGATTATGCTGAGTTTATTCAGAGGAATTTACGTCAAGAAGTGTTATCGAAGAAATATTCTAAATTGAAACCGACGTTGGGTATTCGATATACGTTCAAAAAGAAAATTGATCCAGTTACCAGGAAGCCTATGGTTAAAGTTCACTATCCGCCAGCTAACTGTTTGACTGAGATACCTCTGGAACCAGTTCCTTATTATTTTCTGCGAAGACTTGTTAAATGGGAACTAGATTCACAAACTGGTGAAGCGGTTATTACTTTTGTACCAGATTTAGAACCGTGGCCAGAAGTTGGAGGTATTTGGAATTTGAGACAATCAACGTTTAGATTGTATGATCCGATGAGTTTGATTAACTTTCATGAAAAAGATTTGAGAAAACTCTATGATGATTGGATTCGTGTTGGTCAGAAGAATGAGTTTAACAAACGTTTAGCCGAACAATTTTATAAAGTTGTTACTGTTTATGTAACTCATGGAATTCATGCTGATGGACAATTTCCTGCGGGCTGGGTTTAGATGATGAAACTTTTTGAAGACCAAGCTGAAGACACGGGGGAGTTTGTTGATGCAATTTGTGTGTCTGTCAGTTGGTCTAGCTCGTAGTTCGTTTTGTTAATTAGATTTGTGTTTCCTGACTCCTGCGACGTTGTCTGTAACGTCGCAGGTGCGACGTCAGGTTTTGGGCCTGCGACGTAGTCAACGTCGCATGGGCTTGGGCCTGCGACGTCGTGTGCGACGTCGCAGGTGCCAGAGTTTGTATAAATTCGTATTTACGTTTTCTGTTTAGGGTTGACGAAACCCTAAACGCCATTTGTCGAAATCTCTGTAAAGCTAGTCGAATATAATCAATATAATACGTTTCGTTTGATATTCATTGAGTATTGATTATTCGTGTGATTGTGTGATTAGTCAATTGTTGTTTCCGCCATCAATTGATTGACTCGGTTCGTATAGATCCAAGGTTAGGGACAAACACCTACAAATGATTCCCGAGTAGTGGTAAAATTCTTAAAGCAGCTCTTCTCACGTTTCGGTACTCCAAAAGCGATCATTAGTGATCGAGGCACGCACTTCTGTAATGCACAGTTTATGAGGACATTACAATATTATGGTGTCACCCATAAGACCTCTACGGCTTACCACCCGCAGAAAAATGGGCAAGCTGAAGTGACGAATCGAGCGCTCAAGAGAATTTTAGAACGAACCGTGGTTTATCATAGGGAAAGATGGGCTGAAAAATTAGACGATGCTCTGTGGGCGTTCAGAACCGCATATAAATCGCCACTAGGAACCACGCCCTACAGACTAGTCTACGAAAAAGCGTGTCATCTGGCGATAGAGTTGGAGTATAAAGCTCACTGGGCGCTAAGAGATTGTAATTTAGACCCTTCTGCAATTGGATCACATCGGAAAATGCAACTGAATGAACTAGCCGAATTAAGAGACCAAGCATATGATAGCTCTCTGCACTTCAAAGAACGAACAAAGAATACTCACGATGCTAAACTCAAATATTATAAGTTCAAGCCCGGAGACAAAGTTCTTCTCTTCAATTCGCGCTTCAAAAAATTCTCCGGCAAATTCAGATCAAGGTGGAGCGGACCATTTGTTGTATCAAAAGTCTTTACCTTCGGAGCAGTCGAACTAGAAGCCCCGGACGGTAATTTTAAATTCAATGGCCATCGCTTAAAGCACTACATCGAAGATTTCCCCTCTGGTGAGGAAGTCTATATCTTTGAACCACCTTGAGCCGACTAGTAGGTACAAAGAGTCAAGCTAGAGACTCTCTAAACAAGCGCTCTTGGGAGGCACCCCATTGCTTATCTTATTTTATTTTATTTATTTCTTAGTTATTTTTGCTTTAGTATTATCATCCCTAAACTAACGATGCAGGATAACCAAAATATCTGACGATGCCACACTCCTACATATACATCAGATAAGTTTTATTCATAGTATATAAATGCGAATGAACAGATGACCTCGCAAAGCTTTAACATTTAAACAAACATTTCTTGAAGTCATCTGATTATTTTGCATCTGTATACCCATTTTAAAACTACAGCATTACCTGTTTATCTTTATGTTTCAGGATGGACACTTCAGCTGAGACTTCAGGACAAGCTACTCAGAAACAACAGAGGAAGAGGACCCGCAGGGGAAAAAGAAAGAAGACGACCACCACTACTGATGAGCATGCTCAGACCGCTCCTGTATCTGCCCCACTTTTTGACTTTGGAGTTACCACTTCATATCCGATGGTGACTTGGGCGATGCTCAGTGAGCTTTCGATTCAGCGTAGCTCTCAGTCCGAAATCAGAGAAGTGATGGGACTACCGAGACTCACCGACCAGCCTTATCAGCTTGGTCAGGGTCCCAGGCCAGCTCTCCCACCTTGGTCCTTCTTCCCAGCTGCCCCACCACAGACTGTTCCTCCCACTGCTGTTGCTCCTTCTAGGCCACCTCAGAATCCCGCTGATGCATCCATGGTGTCTGATCGCACTGCTGCCTTATCACTCACTTCAGATCCAGATCCTGACGCACTTGCAGCATTTGATCCAGACATGGATGATTTACCAGACGATATCTAGCTTATTTTATCTTTAGTTATCTTTGTTTATCATTAGACCTGTTATGTTGTTGAACTGATGATTATGATGGTATTTTATGACATTGCAGACCTTATCTTCGTAGGAATTGGATGAGCTTTGAAAAGAGTCTGGTCCTCACAATCCAGGAAATTATTTACACCAACCCTACACGAATCTGGTCCTATATCCAGTGTCCACTGTCCGTAGGGAAGTATCTCTCCTAAACCCGTTCTTCCTATTTTAATATAACTTCGATATGCCTATTGACCAATTAAATCTCTAAGTGTGGGATCCCCCTCGCTTATAACTTTTAAATTCACATTTTTCCTAAACCAAAACCCTAAGTGTGGGATTTTCTCCCTACTTAGTGTAGAAACATTGGGGACAATGTTTATTTCTAAGTGTGGGATAGCGGTATATCTCTTGTCTGTCAAAATATCTGTTTAAGTTGATCTAGAAACATGCTAGTCCTCAAAATAAATTTTCAACCCTTATGTAACACCTGCCTAATTAGGATAATTAATTATGCCTAATTATTTGTAACTAGTTGTAATTAGTATGTAATAGGACTAATTACAGACTCTATTTGTATATATAAGGTGATTTATATATATGTGTGTACTTACGCGATTTGGATAAATCGTACGGATTAACCGGACGGAGTCCGATACATTTTACTTGGACGTTGGTGACAAAACTTACTTAAACAATGAGAACTTATTTTTACTGTATAAACACATATTCGGACGGACACTAATATATTATCGCGACAAAATTTTGAATATTTTAGCAAAAACGTATTAAACGCGCACCAAATAAGTTAAATATTCCAACAAATGTATTTGAAATTAATTATAAGGTATTTTTATTAAAATACTCCAGTCAATTTAAAAATATAACTATTTTGTTAAATACTGAAAACAAGCAATTAACCAGTAAGAACGCGGAGTAGATATTGCATTGTTGGAGTATTTTCCCCTTCCCTCCCTTCCCTTGGTCAGCCCTAGTCAACCAACCCTCAACCACCTCCCCTCATTCTTCCTCATTTCATCAAAATAAAACCCACACACATACATAAAACTCTCTCCCCAAATTTTACCAATTTTCGGAATCATCAAATCCTACCACAAAACTTACATTTTCGGAATCACCATCACGAAAGGAACAAGATTAACAAAAGCCGCACCATCAAATTCTTTCTCGTTTGGTCTCGATTTGCATTTGTAAGAATTTCTCAAATTTTTAGATTTAATCATTTTGGTGTAATGTGTTGATGTAATATTGTGTATACCACTTAGTTATAACCTAAACAACAAAGGAAACATGATTTTACAGCTTAAAAATGCGTTTGGATTGGGTTTTGGGATGAAAAATCGCGACAGCCGCGATTTTCTGGGCTGGTGTTCATCTTTGTGACACAACGCTTGTGTCGCATAAAATCATTTATGTCGTATTTTGTGTCGTACGTTATGTCGCATCTTGTATCGCAAACTCCATGCGACACAACCCTTATGTCGCTATTAAATTAGCATCGAAAGCTTATGCGACACAACCCTTATGTCGTATAGCTCTTGTGTCGCATTTTATGCGACACAACGCCTGTGTCGCATACCAAGTTTTTGTGTCGCAAATTGTGTCACAGAATCAGAAATTTTGAAGGATTTTCACTATAGCAAAGTCAAAGTACTGTAGCAAAATCAAATTTTACTGTAGCAATTCACTGTAGCACATTTATTGTAGCAAAGTCAACATTTTAGAATCATTATTACCAACCGTCACCAACGGGCCAAACATGTTTTCTAACAATAAATGATTACAAACATATGGACAAACATTGGGCATACTAGTTGTGTACAACTAAACGAAACGTCTTGCGAGACATCTACTTGCCTAACACTATGTGATTAGGCATTTGAAGGATTACGGGTTTGGAGAACCTACTTGCTTTGCTTACTACTTGCTATTTACTACTGCTTACTACAAGACTCAGGTGAGTCTTACGGCCCCACTTTTACTATTTTATCTTATTGGGGGAGAAACATGCTACTACTTTTCCTTGAACACAAGTACTAAAACTGTTTACTATACCAAATGGAATTGCATGAGTTATTTACAATCTACATAAGTCTCTCCATCATATATCGTTAGTTATGGACTTAAGCGCGAACACTAGTTAATGGATCCATTAGGGAAATGACCCTCCCCGCCCGGGGTAGTAGCGCTACCACGAACTGTTCTGTATAAACGGGCGACTATTATTCGTTACTTATGCTTGCTCAGTTACGAGCATGTCAAGGGAGCAATTTATTATTTACGGGTTAAGCTTCGATTATGAGCCTCATGGCAATGGTATAACTTACTTACTTACATTTGCTGGATTGCAAATACTAGTTTTACATTTGCTGGGTTGCAAATACTGGTTTTACATTTGCTGGATTGCAAATACTGACTTTTCGCCTACTGGCACTACTGATGAAATCTTGTGTTCAAAAACTGATATTACTTACAAACCTGTGAGATTCACCAACATTCGTGTTGACCCTTTTAGCATGTATTCTCAGGTACACGAACGGAGTAGGATTACTCCAGGACATAGCTAGAGTCGCATAATTTCAACACAACTGCATTAACGGAGAATCTTAGCATTATCTTTTGTATATTTCGATTATCTAACAGAATCTCCCGCTATACGCGTGGACTCTAGGAAACTACATTTTTGTATACGAAAAAATTAAGTTTTCAAACATTATATCTATGGGAATGTAACTAATTTACAAACGTTGCATATAGATGTCTTTTGCTTTATCTTTGTGCTGTGATATTTGATTAGTAGCACCACAAAACTTGCTTCCGCCAAACAGTGAATTTGGGGGTGTTACACCTTATTTTGCCAAAATTTTCAAAAATTTTAAACTTTTTTGAGTCACAATTGGTTAAAACTTCGACAGTGAAATTGTCACTCATTCAGTAAAACCTAAACAGTTTTACTTCGACAGTGAAATTGTCACTCATTCAGTTGACCAATAAGTTTTTCATTTAAGAAGAGTACAGATTTTTTTTACAAGTATGTCAAAAGTTGGTAAATATAAGGTCGAAATCATGTCGGATTCTAAACAATTTAAGATGAGGATCTAAGAGGGGCATCGCACGACTGGACACATATAACCCATTTTTGCGGTGAGGAATTTGAGCCTTATAAGCATTTATTTTAAATGCTTCACTGTTCGTTGGTTGTGTGTGACCGGTGCACGCATTTCTGAATTAGAACTTGCCCCAGGTATACATTTCGAGATCACATTGATAGGTGTCATACGTGACATAGGTACGATTAGAGGACCTTGACATTCCTTAGGATTTAAACCCCTTTTCACATATCTTTTCAAGCCCAAAACCCTTCCAACACTCAATTTTAGTGTTGATGATCCGCTTAGAAAACCCTGTTGAGCCTTAGCCTATTTTTCTTTTATTCACCCAAATTTTTAACCCCTTATTCCCCTACCCACCAGAAACTTATGTTGGTATTTTTAAAAGAAGAAATATTTAGGTATTCCTTTTTGCTTTCACTCCAAAAATCACAAATAATGTTTACTAAGACTTCTCGTGTGCATTTTATTGATCTATACAGAAAAAAATCGAGAGTCATGTGGTGCGAAAAATTGGCACCAAAGTAAACTCAAAAAAATCATCAAAGGATTGAAAAATGAAAATAAGAAGGGATCTCAAGAAGGGAAATAAAAGAAAATCCCTTAGAAATTTCTTGGCAAGAAAAATCTAAGCCCAAAAATAGAAATAGAAATAGAAAAGCAAAGAAAAAGAAAAGAAAATAGCTGAAATAAAGCTAAGTGCTTCAACTCTCTCGAAAACTCGACTCTTCAAAGAAATATCATTCCATGTGTTTTCAAAAGATAGAAGTAAAAATAGCTATCTTATCCCCCAAAAGTGTTATCCGTTTCCGTTTTCATTAAAAAGGATATCTAGATAGAGTTTTTTTTAGAAGTCCCAAGATAAGCAAACACCCTTAAAAACCTAGATACCCCCAATCTATCCATACCCTTTAAAACCCACACCAAACACTACAACCCATTTGAATGCCCTGGGATAATCAGTACCGTTCCTGTCTAAGTGATGAAGATTTGATCCTCGTGCAAGCCTATGACGACGAGTGCTGCACGACTGGTATTTTAGCTATTTTTCATTTGGCTTAGGATAATAGGAACCCCGATACACTTTGAGTGAATTGAGTGACCACCAGTGAGATCGCCCAGTCGTGTATATTCCACAAATTTGAGAATTGAAAGTTTGCCTAAGTGAATCATCTTGAAAACCTTTAGATACTTCATGTGAACACCTCTTATTTATCTAACAGGCAAATACTTGTTTCCAATCTGTGTGAATTCTTCTTTGTGGGTCAAAATCAAAAACTTTTTTATGGTGAATTCTAAGAGGGTAAGTTTGCTTAAGGACAAGCAAATGTCTAAGTGTGGGATATTTGATGACACGCAAAAAGTCATGTTTTTACGTGCATTAATCTCACCTTTTTAGCTCGATATGTGATGAAACTAATCAAAATAGATACTTTATCATTAAAACTTGTCACATGGGCCAAAATATAGACATCTTTTCAAAAGTCAACTAAAATGGTCGAAAAAACACGATAAATCTAACGAATACGATCATAAGCATTCTCGTTCACTCGTTCTAGCACTTTTTGAGCTACACAAAGAATTATGACTTCTAACTTATGTCATTTTCTTCGTTAGGAAAATACGAACGCCTGGATATAAAGAACGCTCAAAACGGATAAACGACGAAGAAGATACGCCCGAAGGAAGAAACGAAGAACCGAATACGGATGGAAGCAGACCGTATACGGCTGAACCAGACCGTATACGGCTGGACACAGACCGTATACGACCTGTGCACAGCCGTATACGGCCCAGTTCAGCCGTATTCACCCTATGCTCAGCCGTATACGGACCAATTCAGCCGTATTCACCCTAGCTCAGCCGTATCATGCGTTTGGGTGATAAAATCTGATTTTTATTCGCCTTTGCGATACGGTTGTGCGTTTGAAGTTTTGGATACGGTCTACGGATACGGCTGTGCGATCTCTATATATACAAGCCTCATTTCATCATTTCAACACACTCACACTCAATCACATTCTCTCATTTCACTACTCTCTCTCTAGAATAAATTAGTTAGTAGTTAGTTTAGTTAATCTAGTAGGGTACGAGCTTTAAGCTCTTTTGTAACGGAGGTGCTCCGAGACTGCGGTGTCGCACTATCTGTAATAATGATTTGTCAGGTTCTATTATAAATCTCTATCTTGTTATTTTAAATAATGTTGTGCTGTTGCTATACTTGTTTAGAATTACTTGCTAGGATTATTGCCATGCTTAGCTAGACAAATCTGTGTTTGCTATGATAGTTGCCATGCTAGGGTAGTTATACTTAAATCATGTTGTTACTCTGTCTGTATGCTGTAGAAATATATTTGAATCTATGAATTGAATCTCAAATGTTTATCTATCCAACTTATGTTGTGGTTAGTAACATCCTTCTAGGCTTGGCCAATTGCTAGTTGTATGCCGCTAATTATTCTGTGTCTGATGATCGTTGAACTCGACATGGCTGGTGTTCTCCTGGTTGAAATATTACCGGAGGGAGACACGGAGCGTAGGATTAGAGATAGATTAGATTCAGGTCATTCAACAAGTGTCTTAGAGAGAACTTTCGGGACACTTGTGACTTAACCATGTACCCCGTCACTCTGCATAATTGATCCCTGCTATGCTGCCTTTTTGCATGTTCTTATTTGATTGTTGCTTAGGGTTTGCATGCTAGTATCTGTTATGCTGATTAGTTACATGATTAGGTTTTCGAATATTTATCAATTGCATACACCAGTTTAACATGCATAGAATAGTTAAAATGATTTATATGAAATAATGATGAACAATTTAATCAGCCGTTAGACCAGACCATCCCAACTTGTTCCGGTAGGAAACCCCTGTTCATGCTTTTGTTTATTCAACAAATCATGCCATGATTCGGATATCTCAAATGTCCGAGATTGGGGAACAAGACTCGAGGATGGTTGTTGGTTAAATTGGTTGCTACATTTGGGACAACTTCCGGTGTAGTTTACATTCCATAACTGTTATCCACGTGACGTGTTATTTATCTGATTGCGGACAACTCTACGTTAGATAGATAATAGGCTAGGAGTTATGGCTCATTAGGAAATATGGCTGTCATCTTAAGTAAGGCTTTATCCCATTAATTACCCCTAAATAGCATGAGTAATTATCATAGTAAACACTCGCCTCACCCATAAGTTCTCGTTGCCACCTCACCTCCACTTTACTTTATTTTAATTTAATTTTAGATAATTAGTAGTTAGTTAAAACCAAAACAAACCAAAACCTCTTTTTAAACCCTAGCTAAATCCCCATAGATAACTAAAGTCCTAGATCCCATGCCCGTTGTAGTTTGAAGAACGACCCTAGGTCATACCTATCGCTGTACTCACCCATAGCTTTAGTATACTTAGGCCCAGCAAAAACAAATTTTAAAACCCACTGATCCAGCCAAGCGAGAGGCCCGCAACGACAGGAAGCAATTCCTAAAAGACTGATCTTTCGGCTGGCATCACAAAGACTCTTTGCAAAGATCAAGATTTGATAATAAGGAGACATTCTCCCATATGGGATGCAAATTAATTACTGCATGATTTGATTTCTTATAAGTCTTGCAATATAATAATATTTAAACTTGAATCGCATCCATCGGATAATTAGAGCTCATTTGCTAATAAAGTAAGTTATGTGTAAAATATAAAATGCTTACACCATGTCTCACGACCTAAAAAGTCTCAAGCTATATAGAAAGTTCTCGATAACATTATCTAATCAAATTGAATAAGTCCTTATATCAACCAGAAATAATTAGGGCACACATAAAAAATCACCTTAATAAATATTCTTGGAAAGGATATGCTATGAAAATGACTATGTTAGCCCACAAATTTTACAAAGACATTTAGTTATCAGTTTTTTGAAATTCATATATGTTTGGAACTTTTTGGGAGTTTTCAAAGGCAAATGACTACTCAAAAATGAATATAAAGATTGAAATATCCTGTAAAGATAAAGTTTTGTGATGGACTGATGGATAAAGAATCATACATATAATGATTTTGTAAAATAATTTGATGTTGATGCTCTTTTTTTCCCCTAACGATGACAAAGAAATTTTTGATAAAAAAGTACCATATTAATATATCGTTTCCTCACTAATTATACAAAATTTGAAATTTTTTTCTTAAAATTTGTTGGTGAAATACAAATTATTATTATGGGAAAACGTTCATTGTCTTACATGAACAGAACATATTGTTGAATTTTAAGGAATGATAATAAATTAAATAATGGTAAATGTTGATTAATTCATGATTTATCTTGGCAAAGTTACTTATTGCAAATTACTTGCAAAATATAACGAGGATGTGATCATATCGTGTTGGGTTTTCTTGGGTAGGTTATTAACAAGGTAACAATCTCAAATGTATTAAGAGGATTATATACTCTTTTTCCTTTACTAGATTTTTTTCAATCGAATTATATCTGATAAGGTTTTATTGAGACATAATTCTATAAATAAATGACATTCAGGTGAAGTATTATGCATAAAATAAAATGGATTCCTATATCCTCTAAATATTGTTTTGATATGTTTATTGATTATTGATTCCTTCCGCCCAAAGAAACTGATAAAGTAATCACTGTCATATCTAAGTGGATGTGGTGCTTTAAAATACCATGCTAATATTAAACATCTAGATATTGGAACGTAGGTTATCATTGTGGTACCCATCATTGTCCAGTGAGATTATTTTTCCCATAATTTAAAGTTAAAGTTGGTTGGATACGTCAACGCTGGATACTTGTCTGAACCACTTATGGTACGATCATGATGTAACACCCCCAAATTTGTTTAGCGGAAGCATTTAGTTTAAGTACTGGGGTGTCACAATAACAAAGCATGCATACGTATCAGAGCTTATGATTACAACAGAACATAATATATTAAGATGCCAAAAGTGTTAATTACAAAGTTTACGATTCGTCGAATCGTACAAGTTAAGATAAATAAGTTTACAAAAGTAGATTTCTGAAATATGACTAAAACATTTCAGTTATACTAAAGAAATCCATGTGTTTCCAAAAGTTGGCATCCTAAACTCCACGGGTCGCCTAATTCTCCATGTGTGTTGGCGATTCTTACATGCGCAGCTAATTCCCTGAAAAACATAGTAAAAGTCAACAACTAGGTTGAGTGAATTCACAGGCGTTATGTTTGCAAGTTCAGTTGTGATAAACCACTGTTGTTTATAACGTATCGTGGGAATGTCGCCCAAAAATAGTATTTGTAACACCAAATATGTTTTCAAATAGTTGTTTGTAGGAATGTTCGTATCCTATTAGTTGTAGGAAAAACAGTATCATGTGTTCAAATATGTTTTGTAGGATTATACGTATCCTAATCGTAGATATGTTTTGTTGGGATATTGCCCAAAAATATAGTTCAAGTTATAGTAGGAATGTAAGTATCCTATTAGTTGTTCGTAGGTGTAACACTCCCCTAAGACCCGTATCTGGACCACGTGCGGCAGTGTTACAATCCTAATCGTTTGGTGGGTCCATGTTAGTAGGAAACCCATTGCCCATGTCAGAAGGGACTTTTCAATAGTGTTGCCCATGTCAAGTAGGGACTTTTCAGTAGTGTTGCCCATGTCAAGTAGGGACTTTTCAGTAGTGTTGCCCATGTCAAGTAGGGACTTTTCAGTAGTGTTGCCCATGTCAAGTACGGACTTTTCAGTAGTGTTGCCCATGTCAAGTAGGGACTTTTCATTACCCAGTCTGTTATATAAAGTGTTGCTGGTTATCCTCCAGCGTTCTCAAAACTTGTTTATGTGTTTACAGCGTTGGTAGTATGAAAATAATATGTAACACCTCCCCTAAGACCCGTACCTGGACCACGTGCTGTCAGTGTTACATACTATGTAGAAATCGTCAGTTTGTTTATCAGTTTACCAGTTCCATGTACTCCACTTGTTTGAGTAAAATAGTATACAACCATGTTTGTATAAAAGTGTTTGACTATGTTTTCCAACCCTGTTCAAAGCAGTTAAAACAGTAAAAGTAGGGGCTGTGAACTCACCTGTTGAGTTAAGTGAAAGTGCGAGTGCTAGCAAAGCGTAGTCCGGGTAAAGTCCCTAAGGTCCTATATATAAGAAATAGTCGTATAAGTGGTTGGATAACAATCCAAACCATGTTACTCGTTCATCCATGAAAGATCATTGTTTATTTGTAAATTCGTACGACTCGTTGGTGATGGTTTTGTAAAAATATTTCAAAGTATTGTTATAAGGTTCTGAAACTTGCGACGTCGCGTGGGACGTAGCAGTGGGACGTAGCAGTGGGACGTAGCAGTGGGACGTCGCGTGGGACGTCGCAGTGGGACGTCGCGTGGGACGTAGCAGTGGGAAGTAGCAGTGGAACGTCGCGTGGGACGTCGCGTGGGACGTAGCAGTGAGACGTAGCAGTGGGACGTAGCAGTGGGACGTCGCATTTCGCCTGGGACTAATGCGACGTTACGGTCTGTTCATCCGAAAATCGAGATTTTTAACCCAAAAACGCTTAGATCTTTCATATAATGACTTGTAACATGATTGTAAGCTATTATAATGAAGTAAAAGTGAAAAGTTTAGTGTTTTCTTACCCAAAAAGTGGTTAATCCGAAAATTAGGTGGTTGAAGATGAAGATGGTGAAAATGGAGATCTTGAGGTTAAATCCTTGTGATGTTGATGATGATGAGCTTTGTTGTTGTTATTAATCCAAAAATAAGTAGAAAGTGGTGGTGATTTGGTGATTTTTGATGAGATTCTAGAGAGAGAAATAGGGTTTTTAGAGAGAGGAATGAGAGAGTTGTGTGTTTTGGTGAAAATGAAAAATGAAAGGGAATGAGAGTGGGGTGGGGGGTTTGGGGCTGAATTTTGGGGAACCAAAATGAGTCCCATTTTGCGGTATTTTACCCGTGTTTGTTTACCCGATCGTTAATTATTTAAATTATTTTAACTAATACATTTTTAAATACGTATTTCATTATATTTTAAATTGGAACATTTTTATAAAACCCATTTAATTAAGTCATAAAAATTTAAACTTGTTTTATTTTAATTGTGCGAGATATACGTTATTCGCTACGAATTACTTGTAAATATTATCGACATAATATCTATTATGCGTTTACGTTATTTAATAACTTTCGTTTTATTAAATAAATTCATTCACCAACAATCGTATATTTTTGTCGCGTTTGCTCAACTCGTTTCGTATGTAATTACATCTAATTACAAATAAGTAATACTACGCGTATTAATTAGTTGGGCTTTGCTAGACTTACCTCTAAAATGTGTTGTGAATTCACTCAAGTAGGGAATTAGCCTAATAATGCAAGTGATTAACGTTAATAATCGCGTTCGAATTTGCGGGGTGTTACACATGAACACGATGATTTTTCCACCTATGGAGATACCAAAGTTCGTAGAGGTTGATAAAATAATCATTAACTGCTAAATTGTCAAATCACGTTGAATTTATTATCTTAAATATAATATAGGAAACTCATTTGTTTATACACACCTACCGATTATTAGATGTTTTATTAAATACTGAATTTTAAAGTGTTTAAGATTATGATGTCATTGTGTTCCTAAATTTTAGCCAATTTGATATAATTAGACAATTTGATTGGCTAATTGTGTTTTATATGACATCATCAAGTGTTTCTTATATTATATTTAAGATTAGAACATTCTATTACGCTAAATAATTTTAATTATTAAATACAATATTTTTTTCTTCTTTTTTTTATCAACTTTTTTCCATATCGGATTCTTTTTATCAAGTGAGTAACCAGATCTATTATTTGGAATCAACATGATTACCGATTAATGTAACACCTCAAAATTTTAAAGTATTGTAAGAAATATTATTTTAAATTATTATTATTTTAGGTGAGGTAAAATAATAATAATTGTGAGATGGAAAGAGATCACGGGAAGCTTTCTAAATATCTAATTGGAGTTAGAAACATTTAATTAACCACTTCTTGATTCTCTCTAAGCTCATGTAAGTAATCTTTCTCTAATTTCTTTAACCCTAGAATCAAGTGTTTTTGGGGTTTTGAAAGAACTCATGATTTTGATTCGAATTAAGGTTTATATACAATTGAATTGTATTAGTTAATCCATTAGTGATTATTAGTAGTCTTATTGTAACACCCTAAAATTCAAAAGTATCATGGTGGATAAAGTAATAGTAATTGTTTTAAACTATTATTACTTTAGGTGAAATAAAATAATAATAACTGTAAATGGTTTTAAAGTTCCAGACAATGATAATCACGGGACATGAAATAAAACATATGCTTATCTATTATTATGTATATGTATGATATCGCGTAAAAAGTCACGTTTTTACTACCGATATCTCTCTCATTCTGGAACGATTCTTGGCATATTAGCTCAAAAATATTACAAATCAGTGACATTATGCCAAGATGGTCAAAACGAGGTTGCACGATAAAAATCAATCAAAACGGATGTAAAACGAAGATTCCACACACGTTTAAAGATTCGAGGCATAAAAATGAGATTTCAAGACTAAAGAGCCCTCCACCAACATCCACTATTTTCAAGATGTTCTTTTTTAGAATGCGAATCCAACAGAAGAAGAATCAACCAAAACGGGTGAAAAATGAAGATTTCGCACCCGCCGGAAGATCCAAATGATCCGAACGCAATATCTGGAGCTAGGGACCTCATCTCAGGGCCTATCCTATGTCAAAATCTTCGTTTTTGAAATACGAATCCAACAAAAAAAGAATCAACTCAAACGGACGTATAACGAAGAAGATGCGCGTAAATTAAGCAACGAAGCGAAACGGGGCGGGTAGCCGCCGGCCGCCGCCGGCTGCTACAGTGACGCCGCCGGCTGGCCACCCCCCGTCTCGCTTTCCTTTTTTGGTTAAAACCCGTACCTGGTGCGCCTACTTTTCGTGTTGTACGGTACCCGGTGCGCCTACTTTTCGTGTTGTACGGTACCCGGTGCGCCTACTTTTCGTGTGGTACACGCCATTTTTGGAAAGCTTTCTAACATGCACCTCATGGTGCTAATGTGAGCCAAAGCTCACCTATAAATAGAGGGCTTGGGTTCCATTTGCAAAACACACCTTCCTAGCTTATTTTCTCACTCTAAAATTAAGCTCCAACTTTCTCTCTCTACATTCTTTCTCTAGATTAGTTTTAACTAGTATGCAAACTAGTTTAGAAGTTTAATTAGGAATAGAAGGAAAGTGTGTAACGCTTTGTAATCTTTGGAGTACGCTCGGAATTGTGTCAATTAATTCAAGTCTACTTTCTCTCGCATTTAATTCTGGTTCTTTCTAATCCTTATCTATCTTAATTAATTACGTTTATATTGATTATGCTAGATTTAGTTATTGCCATGATTAGAGAGTAGTATACTTGTTGTGGTTGTTTGCGATGTAGTTAGTTAATTATGGGATGATTTATAATTACATATTAAAGATCGGTATTTGATCGTCTTATTGCATGTTCTTGTTTGATTGTTGCCTTAGGATCATCATAGTAGTAAAATATAAATGGTCTTAATTATCGTAAAGTAATATGACGTCCCCTATTCGACTGTTCTTCGCTATAGTACTGGAAACACTTCAAGGTGAAGTACAAATGTATGGAAGCCGAAGAACGACCGAAGGTAGTCATATTACGAAACGATACTATATTATGAAGTAATATGATGGCCCCTATTCGACTGTTACTCAGTATAGCGTTGGAAACACTTTAGGTGTAGTACAAATACGTGGAAGCTGCGTAACGACCGAAGGTAGTTATATTACGGACTAAGATATATAAAATGAGAAACCTAGTTAAATTAACCTTTCTTAAAAGACTTTTAAACTTCAAATTAATCTATCGCCTTTCCACCAATAAACGTGATTACAACACCTTTTTACGACGTCCAATTAAAAGGTAGTCAATTATCTGTGTCAATATAATTTGTCAAAGGTATTGATGTATCGCAAAAAGTCACGTTTTTACATGCATTAATTGCCCCATATTTAGCTCTTTTCTAACAAATACATCTTAAAATCATAATTATTCATTAACTTTTGTTAGAAAGGTGTAAACTTGTCGGTCTTTTGAAAATCAAGCAAAAAGGGCAGAAAACTGACCTAAATAGGCACTATTCTGAGCCTAATCCTAATTCTACTGTAAACTTCATACCTGAGCCTCATAATAGTCTTATTTTGTATTTATGAAGATTACGAGAACATGGATATAAGGATTGCTCAGAACGGATCAAGGACGAGAAAGTTATGCAAGTTACAGCGCAGCCGAAAGCTACAAAACGTATTCTGAACACGCCCGGGCCCCACACATCCAATTTCTACCAAAATGGCATCATTAGAAGCGTAACGGAATTACGAAGCCGTAGGCGAAAGAATCAAGTCAATCGGATGCGAAACGAAGAAGATACGGCCTTCCGAAGATGCGAGAAAAGTCGGAAAAATCACACGGCCTAGCACACGGCCACCACTAGGCCGTACACAGCCTTTCTATAGCCGTACACAGCCATAAACAAGCCGTACACGGCCCTGTTTAGGCCGTACTCGGCCTCTGTTGGTCTCACACGGCCTCTTCCTTGCTTCTTTGGCTTGTACGTGTGCTTGTGGACTTGTACTCTTGGATCCAAGGCTTGCCTATAAATAGAGAGCTCATTCACCTCATTTCACACACCATTCTTCATAGAATTCTCTCACTTTCTCTCTCACACACATTCTCTCTCTAGCACTACTCTTAGGAGTTAGAGGAGAATTAGATTAGGTTAGCTTCTCTCTCTAGTTTCTCTCTCTAGAGAACTAGAGAGATGTAGGCACGGTTCGAGTGGGGAAGATAGCTGTAGCTTGGGAATTTTATTGTATTGAAGTTTTCAAGATTCTAGCTTGTACTACTCAGAGTTACGCTGCTTAAATACTGGTTATTACTTATTCCTTTACTTACGGTTATTATGTTTTGTTTGCATGATATCTTTGTTTGTGTTGCGAATATTGCCATGCTATTTACGTAGTTTAATACTGTGATTGTTGAAATGTAGATATTAGGATTATGGATGATATTTAATTCAGTGGGATAAACATTATGAAATAACGGAAGTAACGTTATACGGCTTTCATTTGTATAGCGCCGGAATCATCACGAATGTGTGTAGTACGGAACGTGGAAGCTATGAAAGTCGTGGGCACAATCCGTTGTGGAATAATGTCCCCAGTATTATGATTGGTGATTGTTTTGTTGTGTATCTGGTTGAGTTTTACATGAATTTAGACTTAATTCAGTGTCCACCCTTTCCAATCTTTCACGTGACTATTGCCTTAGGATAGGATCTGATCAACCCTAATACTACGTAGATATAGTTATCTCATATTACAGTATGAAGCTATGAATATTCCGTAAAACGGCACAATACTTCGTATAACGTTTAAATACGTGGGAAAAGCTAAGGAACTGCCGTAGGTTTATTTCATCGTGGAATACCTAGAAGTCACCCTTTTAGAATATGGGTCTAGGAACAATAAAGCTGTGGAAATGCTCGCTGCACCGTACACCGTTAGTACACCAAGGTTCAAATACAGCTGTGGAAATGCTCGCTGCACCGTACACCGTTAGTACACCAAGGTTAACATACAGCTGTGGAACTACTTTAATGTACAGTACACCGTTAGTATGCCTTGAGTCTGGAACACTGTGGATATGCCAAATGCACTGTACAGTATACCTTGAGTCCGGAACACTGTGGATATGCCAAATGCACTGTACACCGTGAGTATTCCTAGGGATGAACGCCTGATAGCAAAGGAGGGTCTAATTCATGACAGAGTTAATTATGCTTAAACCAGATAATAAATGAGTTTTGAAAAGAAACAAGTATTCGGCTGTAATACAAGATGCTTAAACCGCTTAACTCAACATAACCGACAGCTCAACGTATACAGCATACAATTAGTACTTACCTAGATAAACTCAGATAGATTTAGGTGTTAAGAAAGGTCAGATAGAAAATTGCAGTTTGTTACCTTATGCCTACACCCAGGATATATCATCCGTAGAGGTCGCTTAGTCTTACAAGGCAAGTGAGGAGGGTTTGAACAACCTGTTTCTGATCAGCATCAGGATAACCTAGGATTCAGTGACATATGCTTTTAGGCTTTTAGACTAAAACGTAGGGTCCTAGTGTTTACACCGACTGTCCGTCTGATGATTTGCCCAAGGTAGTCTCCAATCATCTGTCTAATGAATATCATCCAGAAACCCTAATTATCGAAGTTTCAGCAATCACGCTCTACCTGTTGCCTACTCTATTTTTAATTTACTTGTTTTATTTTATATTAGCTTAGATAACCAACCAAAACCTACCTACTTTTATAAACCCATCCTATCAGAAAGCTCATTTACGGTAAGTCCCTTTTGGTTCCATTCGCTCTGATTTTATGAACGACACTCGAGTTATACTTACTGCTTACTCCCCAAAAAGTAGGTAGTACTTATAGTTTGAGCCCCAGCTCATATAAATTTAAAACCTAACACGTTCACGCGTTGTTGCGTCGTTGCCTGCAGGACCGCCGTGCCAGCCCCCCTTGGAAAACGACCGCGGCTGCGTCAGCACTCTGACGGCGCAACAGGTTTTTTTGGCGCCGCTGCCGGGGATCGGTTGAGCATAGTGAACTTTAAGATTACCGTAGATAGTTGACTTTTAGGAGACCCTTCCTTAAGATTTTCATTACTTAGGAAGTTATTTGCTTTAGTAGTTAATTAATTTAGAGAAAATACAAAAAAATTAGAAAACCATAAAAACCCTAATTCTCCTTCCAATCTTATTTCTCCCATGGATGAGATAACGATCATGGACGATGCGGAATTCTTTGTGTCTTCCCACAAAGAGGTCTATGTTAACCAGGAAGTTGAGATTGACGAATATTCATCCTTAGACCTAGGTTTTGATATATCTCAGCAGAAGATTCCACCTTCTGTCACTGTTGAATTAAGTGGTCAACCCACTCTTCACCCTGAGATTTTATCAATCTTATCTAAGTATCCACATTACCTTAGACCTGCCACCCTACCAGAAGACGTTCCTTTCGGTATTGAAGTTTTCTTCTATCCACTAATGCCTTGGATGGATTTAAATGAGCGACTTCATTGCTTAGATGAATACTTCAGGTATGATCTTCCAGATATATTGCGAGCCTACCCCACTACTCTTTTCCAAAGAGTAGAAGTGGATGAGCGTCTCCAGTGTCCGGAGGATCCTGAACTAGAAACACCAACCTTACCCAACACTGAACCAAGTAACACACCAGAATCAAGTAATAAGCATCACTTAGAAAACTTTCACAAGCCCAGTAGGAGAATAGATATATGTGCTGATTTTCTTAGAAACCTTAAGATATCAGATTTCCCTTTTTCAACTGAGCAGAGGAAGACCTTTGTAGTGATTGATAGGATAATAACATGTCTACGTGCTAATTACGATCAAAAAGACGAGTTACCACTGAAATCAGAGTTAGACCTACTAATGGATCTAATAGCTAGCACCGAGTATCCATCTGTTTCACAGATTAAGATTAATCGTTATGTTGCTGCCCTGATTGACGAGCTCGAATTTTGGATTGAAAGAGCCCCTATCACTTATACTTTGATTCCATGCGTTAAACTGTTCTTTGTTGATCCTGCCACTTATCTGATTAATGAACTGAGATCAATTTTCCCTGATTCTACTAAGGAAGCCATGGATTCTGCTTTCTTCCAAAAGAGGAAGAAAATCCATGTTAAGCTTACTCAGTTATTACTAACATCTAAATTCCATTTTACTGAGCAACAAAGGATTTACATCAGAAAGATTTCACGAGTAGTTCACTCTACTACTGGAAACCCTGATTCAGAAGAAGAAAAGGAATTTCAGCATGTCATCGGAGAATTGCTCTTTGATCTATGCTTTATAGACACAGGATTCAGGGATGGTATTTCGAATCCGAGGAAGGTAAGACGAGCATTTAACCAATTCATTGATGCGTTACTAGCATTAGGTCAAGAAGAAAAAGAATTCTTACGAGAATTTGAGCGTTATTATATAAACCCCGCTGACCTAATTCATAGTATCATTAAAGCGCTTCAAGGTACGTTCGTTCTTCGCCACACTTTCTCGCATGCTTCAGGATTATCTGAAAGTGCCGTCACAAGCACTAACAGATAAATGGTGATGGTCTGATGTAAATAAGTTTGAATATTTTGTTAATTAGGACAAAAATAATTTTAATTAGATTTTCTTTTAAATTTACTTTTATAAAAACAAAGAAAAACGCTCTTAAAAGTTTAAACGCGTAAGTTTTTAAACGAATTTTCGCGAACAGTCCAAACGTTTCAGAAATTTGACAAAGTTTTTATTTAGAATTTTGGAAAGTTTGCTTGGATTGGTTTTGAATTTTTAAGAACACAAAAAGATTTAATAAGCGTATTTAAAAACGAAAATGTTTTCGCACGCGAATTAATGTTACGTTTTTAATATACGAATTTAAATACGAAAGTTTCGTGCGTATTTTGGTTGATTTTCATAAAAAATATTTTAACTTTAAAAACCCAAGTATACGTTTCGTTTCGTTCGCATTTAAGTTAAAATTGCATTTTAAAAATGCAATTTAAAAAAAGCATAAAGCAAAGGAAGCTTCCACCACTTTTTACAAAAAGTAAAAAGCAACTTCTTCTTCCTCTTTTCTTCTCCAAAACCGACACCCACCTTCACCATCTCCATTTCTCCATTTTTCCATCATTTTTCTTCAAATCAAGCTTCAAATCTTCCATATCTTCATCTCTTTTGCATCTAGAACATCTTTACATCAAGGTTGAGGTATGATTCTAACCTAAAATCATGATTTTAAATACTTTTATAAAGTTAGGGTTTATGCTTAGATCTTGAGTTTTGATCATCAAGTTCCATGCTTTTTGCTTGCAAAATGCTATATGCTTGATTGTTAACATGTTTGCGGAAGTGATTCAAGGTTTCCATGGCTAGATTTGATGTTTTGATTTTGAGAGTTGACTTTATGTTAGGGTTTTAGCTATTTTGACTTTCTTGAATGATTATTTGCTTATGATTGACTTTTCGGTGATTATTTTGCGCTTAAAATGATTAGTTTACATAAGTAAGTAATTATTAAAGTTGAGAGGATTGATTTAATTGCATGCTTATGAATTAAAGTAAGGCTTTTTATACAAAACTATTTAAAAACCATTACTTTAATTAAAATCATTATCTTTTAAAATGGTATTTATTTTAAACTTTGTATAATTTGCTTCATGAAAATGCAATTAAATATATTTGGAGTAGCACTACTTTAATTAATAAAGTTAGTGAGATTTCGAATTAATTATCCTCTAATTAAAAGTCTTATGCTTAACCAAAATGATAGATGATAAATAAAATTGCTTTGCTTGCTTATTTTAATCATAGTAAGGTAATTATATGATTTATGATCATGATGCTTGCTTGATTATTCGATTACTTAGCATGTTTAGAAATATTCATCTTTAAGTAATCTTAGAAAAAATAGGAAAGCTGCGGTTTTGTTTATTTGGATAAATTGCGGATTGATGATTGCGGTTTTTAGGGTATTCATAAAAATAATAATGGGATAATTGCAAAATATAAAGCCTACATTTCGAATTTTTTCTGAAAATTTGGAATAAATATTATATTATCCAATTATTGTTATATGATTTGTTTCCTTGTTTTTCTTAAACAGATGGACCCGATTCCACCTACTCTAGCTTATTTGGCCAAAACTACACAAGAAAAGACTTTGATTCGGAAATGGCTAAAGAGGACATTTGGAAGTAATCGGTACATAGTTTGGGAAGACATGGGGAAACTTGGAATCGAGGACAGGTTGAGGAATTTGATAGGATATGAGGTTCAGGAACATAAGTTCGACTCGTGGATCCAGCTTTTTAGCATTCGTGAGCCCATATACCCCGAGGTTGTCACTGAGTTTCTGATGACATTTGAGCTTAACCCAGAGTTAGGGATTGGAGATGACAAGAAGATATCATTCAGATACCGAGGGAAGAGCCAGAGTGTTTCTATTTCGGGCTTAGCTAGACATTTGGGATTATATTCAGCGGATCAGATTAGCTCAGATTGGTTCTTACATAGTCATCAGACGATTCCTCATCATCCCGAGAGGAGCCATAGAGTCATTTGGAGTGAGCTGACAGGCACACATTATACTTGTGGTGCCAAGTCCTCGGCCTTGATTCTACCTCAGCTACGTCTCCTACACAAGCTGATTGTTACATCTATTATGGGAAAGAAGGAGACCGGGCCGATAAATGGGGATGAGCTATATATCATTGATGCTATCATGAGCCGCCAGAATATTAATGTGGCCTGCATTATTGCTGAGAGGATGTCGAAGGAGAAGAACTTGGACCTGACGAAGCATGTGTTTATGGGAGTTTTCATCACCAGATTATTGAGAGGGATGCGACTCTTGAAAAAGAGTCATGAGGCCGAGTATAGAGTGTCTTCCACTTCATTACCATGTGACTTGGACTACTGCAAGCAGATCCATTTGATCACTGAGGGTTCTGAGAGGCAGTGTTACTGGAAGGACACTGATGAGCTTATCCCTGGATGTTTCATGACCAGGAACAGGGTCAGAGAGGAGGATGTTGAGACTCCGGTTGTTGATAGAGTAGATAGAGTACCGGCTGTGCCTAGGAGTACCAGGACACCAGTCAGGGATGCTGGGGTTGGGACATCAGGTCCCCGAGCTCAGATACGACATACAGATCCAGTCACTCCCTTGACCCAGTACTTCATATTGCACGCGTTGGCTGCCAACAACGCGCATCAGGCACTTATAGCTAGGGCTTTAGGTATTCCAGCTCCCGAGCCGCTCCTGTACGAGTGTGTGCCACTACCACCAGTTCCACCATCCACTACCATTCCACCATCTACTACCATTCCACCACCTACTACCATACCACCATACACTACCCACATACCACCTACCACTACCATTCCACCCACACAGTCAGTCGAGCATTGTTTATCGGTTGATGCTGCATTCCCACATCCTACTGTGTCAGCCCGTAGAGCCCGTTCTTCTCAGCAGTCCGCAGGAGGAGAGGCTGTTGGTTCCTACCGACCAGATGTTGTTCATTTGGGTACTGATCCATTCACCTTATCAGAGTTTCAGGGATTGTTGGCATTAGACCCTATACCTTCTGATCAGCTTCCTACAGAGGAGATACTTAGGCACATCTACAGATCCAAGATGGAGCGTGAGGGGATGACTTTTGAGGATTTCAGACAGTTGGCATTAGATGATCCGATGAAGTTACCTGCTTGCTCCCTTAGAGATGTATTGATGCAGTATAGGCAGGTGAGGTCAGAGGAGCAGAGAGTCTCCAGTGTTCAGCAGTCAGTTGCCGGACCTTCCTCAGTTCCTCCACCGGTTCAGCCTTCTGTTCAGGACTCTGATCAGGGTTCTACAGCACCCTAGATCTGTGCACCCATATCTACATACTTACTATTTCCTCTATTCCATACTTTTGACTTGTTGTGTGGTTGTGGAACTTTACTTTGTTATATTTTTGGAACATGAACTATCAGACACAGTCTGTTTAGTTTCTTTATCTTTTAGTATTTAGTTATCAGTTATTTAGTTTACTTATTATGTTTTATTTCTGTTTTTCTTCTTAGTTAGAATAAGTGAATTGTGCAAATGAGAATTGAGGAAAGGAGATGCCGATCATTCACGAAGAAACTGCTTTCTGCATGGATTCAACCAAGGAATTTCAATCACCTGCAGACCGCCGCTTCTTCTTAAAACCAACTCCCCGTCTCTATCGTAGGGAAGTTCCTTTCTTTTTGTCATGATTTTCACCATTACCACATATCCAACTATGCCTAAAATTCTAAGTGTGGGATTCCATCCCACCAAATTTTTCAAAACACTTAAAAACTGTTCCACTATTTCAAAACCTAAGTGTGGGATTTTTCCCGAAGAAAATCCTACGTCTTAGCAATGAACATTGAGGACAATGTTGTTTTAAGTGTGGGATACACGGTATATATATATCGCAAGTTTATATTTGCCTGTCCAAAGTAATACCTCCGTTTTCATTCAAACTTTTTCAAAAAAAATTTTCGCAAAACCAACCCAAAAGGTTGAGATTTTTAACCACCAAAACATTCGAAAACCCAACCTCGACGATGTTCGACATCCATTCGGTTGATTTCGAATATTTTCAAAAGATTTTAGTCTTAGAATATTCTTTTAAAGAGATAAACCTTCTGTCAAAATAAATAAATTGCTTTGGAAAGTAAGATAAGGCAAAGATAAGAACGTATCTTAAACTAAAACTGAGAAATCCTCTAGGCATCGCATGACTTGGTGCATATGACCCTTTGATTGTGAGGTACTTGAGCCTTTAATAAGCATTCACTTTTAATGCTTCACTTTTATTTCTGAGTGTGCGCCGATGCATGTGTCTTTGAATTAGAACTTGCTACTGAATGCGTTTCGAGACCATACCAATGAGTGCCGTACGCGGTATAGGTGCAATTAGAGGATCTTGGCATTTATTAGGATTAACCCATTTCTTTCATATCTTTTCAAGCCAACCCTTCCAACTTTCTTTCTAAGATTGTTGATGATCCAATTAGAAAACCCTTTGCGCCTTAGCCATTTCATTTCTCTAAACCCTAAAACACTTCCCCACAACACAAACACTTTCCCACCAAACACCATTCCAGCTCGTGAAACTTCATAGATCATAAGTGAGGGCTACTTGAAATATCTTTCTATTGGTGTCTCATCTTCAAACATCTCTCCGTACCTATCAAGAGTTTAAAGAAAGAAATCCAAAATGAAGATACGGTACAAAAGCGAAGTATTACTCATCACGAAGATATTATCCGCCAAAGACAGTACGAAAAATTGGTACTTGTCAAAAGAGAAGTCAAAGATGTCTCACTATATGAAGGATCTCCAAGGTCATAAAAATAAGAAAAAGAAAAGAAAAAGAAAAAAAAGAAAAGAAAAGCAGACCTTGGAGAGCTCCTAGAAGAAGAAGACTACTCTCCAAAAGAAGAAAAATCAATCAGAACTCAAAAGAAACATCAAGAGAAGAGATTATTCATCTAGGAGATGAGTCTACTCTAGAAGTTATCTCAAGTGAAACTTGCTTTGATCTTTGAAAGCTCCGAGTCTGAAGTTCCAAAACCCTAAAACCATTGACCAAACTACCCCTATCCTTACCTACCTTACCCTTACTCACACAACCCACTAAAATGCCTTGGGATAATTAGCACCGTTCTCAAAGGAGTGGTGGAGATTCGATTCTCGACCAAGCCTATGACGATAAGCACTGCATGACTGGCAATGAGCGATTTCGTTTCTATAGATTATAGGTAACCCGATACACTTTGAGTGAATTGAGTGACCCACTTGTGAGAATCGCCCAGTCATGTACATCTACGTCTCGAGGGTTGCAAAGCATGCCAAAAAGGGTTGATCAATTTTATGTTTAAGTATAGTTAATTTTTGTTGATGCTTACTTTCCGAAAAGATTTATCTACTTTGAAGAAAGTGACTTTCTGCAAAAGATACTCTAAGCATCCAAAATAATTTTTCAAAAACTATTTTCCAAATGAGGTTTGCTTGAGGACAAGCAAAAGCTTAAGTGTGGGATATTTGATGTATCGCAAAAAGTCACGTTTTTACATGCATTAATTGCCCCATATTTAGCTCTTTTCTAACAAATACATCTTAAAATCATAATTATTCATTAACTTTTGTTAGAAAGGTGTAAACTTGTCGGTCTTTTGAAAATCAAGCAAAAAGGGCAGAAAACTGACCTAAATAGGCACTATTCTGAGCCTAACCCTAATTCTACTGTAAACTTCATACCAGAGCCTCATAATAGTCTTATTTTGTAGCTATGAAGATTACGAGAACGTGGATATAAGGATTGCTCAGAACGGATCAAGGACGAGAAAGTTATGCAAGTTACAGCGCAGCCGAAAGCTACAAAACGTATTCTGAACACGCCCGGGCCCCACACATCCAATTTCTACCAAATTGGCATCATTAGAAGCGTAACGGAATTACGAAGCCGTAGGCGAAAGAATCAAGTCAATCGGTCGCGAAACGAAGAAGATACGGCCTTCCGAAGATGCGAGAAAAGTCGGAAAAATCACACGGCCTAGCACACGGCCACCACCAAGCCGTGTACGGCCTTGATGTGACCGTGTACGGCCTACTTTGGTCTCACACGGCCTCTTCCTTGCTTCTTTGGCTTGTACGTGTGCTTGTGGACTTGTACTCTTGGATCCAAGGCTTGCCTATAAATAGAGAGCTCATTCACCTCATTTCACACACCATTCTTCATAGAATTCTCTCACTTTCTCTCTCACACACATTCTCTCTCTAGCACTACTCTTAGGAGTTAGAGGAGAATTAGATTAGGTTAGCTTCTCTCTCTAGTTTCTCTCTCTAGAGAACTAGAGAGATGTAGGCACGGTTCGAGTGGGGAAGATAGCTGTAGCTTGGGAATTTTATTGTATTGAAGTTTTCAAGATTCTAGCTTGTACTACTCAGTGTTACGCTGCTTAAATACTGGTTATTACTTATTCCTTTACTTACGGTTATTATGTTTTGTTTGCATGATATCTTTGTTTGTGTTGCGAATATTGCCATGCTATTTACGTAGTTTAATACTGTGATTGTTGAAATGTAGATATTAGGATTATGGATGATATTTAATTCAGTGGGATAAACATTATGAAATAACGGAAGTAACGTTATACGGCTTTCATTTGTATAGCGCCGGAATCATCACGAATGTGTGTAGTACGGAACGTGGAAGCTATGAAAGTCGTGGGCACAATCCGTTGTGGAATAATGCCCCCAGTATTATGATTGGTGATTATTTTGTTGTGTATCTGGTTGAGTTTTACATGAATTTAGACTTAATTCAGTCTCCACCCTTTCCAGTCTTTCACGTGACTATTGCCTTAGGATAGGAACTGATCAACCCTAATACTACGTAGATATAGTTATCTCATATTACAGTATGAAGCTATGAATATTCCGTAAAACGGCACAATACTTCGTATAACGTTTAAATACGTGGGAAAAGCTAAGGAACTGCCGTAGGTTTATTTCATCGTGGAATACCTAGAAGTCACCCTTTTAGAATATGGGTCTAGGAACAATAAAGCTGTGGAAATGCTCGCTGCACCGTACACCGTTAGTACACCAAGGTTCAAATACAGCTGTGGAAATGCTCGCTGCACCGTACACCGTTAGTACACCAAGGTTAACATACAGCTGTGGAACTACTTTAATGTACAGTACACCGTTAGTATGCCTTGAGTCTGGAACACTGTGGATATGCCAAATGCACTGTACAACGTGAGTATACCTTGAGTCCGGAACACTGTGGATATGCCAAATGCACTGTACACCGTGAGTATTCCTAGGGATGAACGCCTGATAGCAAAGGAGGGTCTAATTCATGACGGAGTTAATTATGCTTAAACCAGATAATAAATGAGTTTTGAAAAGAAAGCAAGTATTCGGCTGTAATACAAGATGCTTAAACCGCTTAACTCAACATAACCGACAGCTCAACGTACACAGCATACAATTAGTACTTACCTAGATAAACTCAGATAGATTTAGGTGTTAAGAAAGGTCAGATAGAAAATTGCAGTTTGTTACCTTATGCCTACACCCAGGATACATCATCCGTAGAGGTCACTTAGTCTTACAAGGCAAGTGAGGGGGGTTTGAACAACCTGTTTCTGATCAGCATCAGGATAACCTAGGATTCAGTGACATATGCTTTTAGGCTTTTAGACTAAAACGTAGGGTCCTAGTGTTTACACCGACTGTCCGTCTGATGATTTGCCCAAGGTAGTCTCCAATCATCTGTCTAATGAATATCATCCAGAAACCCTAATTATCGAAGTTTCAGCAATCACGCTCTACCTGTTGCCTACTCTCTTTTTAATTTACTTGTTTTATTTAGTATTAGCTTGGATAACCAACCAAAACCTACCTACTTTTATAAACCCATCCTATCAGAAAGCTCATTTACGGTAAGTCCCTTTTGGTTCCATTCGCTCCGATTTTAAGAATGACACTCGAGTTATACTTACTGCTTACTCCCCAAAAGTAGGTAGTACTTATAGTTTGAGCCCCAGCTCATATAAATTTAAAACCTAACACGTTCACGCGTCGTTGCGTCGTTGCCTGCAGGACCGCCGTGCCAGCCCCCCTTGGAAAACGACCGCGGCTGAGTCAGCACTCTGACGGCGCAACAGGTTTTTGGTGCCGCTGCCGGGGATCGGTTGAGCGTAGTGAACTTTAAGATTACCGTAGATAGTTGACTTTTAGAAGACCCTTCCTTAAGATTTTCATTACTTAGGAAGTTATTTGCTTTAGTAGTTAATTAATTTAGAGAAAATACAAAAAAATTAGAAAACCATAAAAACCCTAATTCTCCTTCCAATCTTATTTCTCCCATGGATGAGATAACGATCATGGACGATGCGGAATTCTTTGTGTCTTCCCACAAAGAGGTCTGTGTTAACCAGGAAGTTGAGATTGACGAATATTCATCCTTAGACTTAGGTTTTGATATATCTCAGCAGAAGATTCCACCTTCTGTCACTGTTGAATTAAGTGGTCAACCCACACTTGACCCTGAGATTTTATCAATCTTATCTAAGTATCCACATTACCTTAAACCTGCCACCCTACCAGAAGACGTTCCTTTCGGTATTGAAGTTTTCTTCTATCCACCAATGCCCTGGATGGATTTAAATGAGCGACTTCATTGCTTAGATGAATACTTCAGGTATGATCTTCCAGATATATTGCGAGCCTACCCCACTACTCTTTTCCAAAGTGTAGAAGTGGATGAGCGTCTCCAGTGTCCGGAGGATCCTGAACTAGAAACACCAACCTTACCCAACACTGAACCAAGTAATAACCCACCAGAATCAAGTAATGAGCATCACTTAGGAAACTTTCACAAGCCCAGTAGGAGAATAGATATCTGTGCTGATTTTCTTAGAAACCTTAAGATATCTGATTTCCCTTTTTCAACTGAGCAGAGGAAGACCTTTGTAGTGATCGATAGGATAATAACATGTCTACGTGCTAATTACGATCAAAAAGACGAGTTATCACTGAAATCAGAATTAGACCTACTAATGGATCTAATAGCTAGCACCGAGTATCCATCTGTTTCACAGATTAAGATTAATCGTTATGTTGCTGCCCTGATTGACGAGCTCGAATTTTGGATTGAAAGAGCCCCTATCACTTATACTTTGATTCCATGCGTTAAACTGTTCTTTGTTGATCCTGCCACTTATCTGATTAATGAGCTAAGATCAATTTTCCCTGATTCTACTGAGGAAGCCATGGATTCTGCTTTCTTCCAAAAGAGGAAGAAAATCCATGTTAAGCTTACTCAGTTGTTACTAACATCTAAATTCCCTTTTACTGAGCAACAAAGGATCTACATCAGAAAAACTTCCCAAGTAGTTCACTCTACTACTGGAAACCCTGATTCAGAAGAAGAAAAGGAATTTCAGCATGTCATCGGAGAATTGCTCTTTGATCTATGCTTTATAGACACAGGATTCAGGGATGGTATTTCGAATCCGAGGAAGGTAAGACGAGCATTTAACCAATTCATTGATGCGTTACTAGCATTAGGTCAAGAAGAAAAAGAATTCTTACGAGAATTTGAGCGTTATTATATAAATCCCGCTGACCTAATTCATAGTATCGTTAAAGCGCTTCAAGGTACGTTCGTTCTTCGCCACACTTTCTCGCATGTTTCAGGATTATCTGAAAGTGCTGTCACAAGCACTAACAGATAAATGGTGATGGTCTAATGTAAATAAATTTGAATATTTTGTTAATTAGGACAAAAATAATTTTAATTAGATTTTCTTTTAAATTTACTTTTATAAAAACAATGAAAAACGCTCTTAAAAGTTTAAACGCGTAAGTTTTTAAACGAATTTTCGCGAACAGTCCAAACGTTTCAGAAATTTGACAAAGTTTTTATTTAGAATTTTGGAAAGTTTGCTTGGATTGGTTTTGAATTTTTAAGAACACAAAAAGATTTAATAAGCGTATTTAAAAACGAAAATGTTTTCGCACGCGAATTAATGTTACGTTTTTAATATACGAATTTAAATACGAAAGTTTCGTGCGTATTTTGGTTGATTTTCATAAAAAATATTTTAACTTTAAAAACCCAAGTATACGTTTCGTTTCGTTCGCATTTAAGTTAAAATTGCATTTTAAAAATGCAATTTAAAAAAAGCATAAAGCAAAGGAAGCTTCCACCACTTTTTACAAAAAGTAAAAAGCAACTTCTTCTTCCTCTTTTCTTCTCCAAAACCGACACCCACCTTCACCATCTCCATTTCTCCATTTTTCCATCATTTTTCTTCAAATCAAGCTTCAAATCTTCCATATCTTCATCTCTTTTGCATCTAGAACATCTTTACATCAAGGTTGAGGTATGATTCTAACTTAAAATCATGATTTTAAATACTTTTATAAAGTTAGGGTTTATGCTTAGATCTTGAGTTTTGATCATCAAGTTCCATGCTTTTTGCTTGCAAAATGCTATATGCTTGATTGTTAACATGTTTGCGGAAGTGATTCAAGGTTTCCATGGCTAGATTTGATGTTTTGATTTTGAGAGTTGACTTTATGTTAGGGTTTTAGCTATTTTGACTTTCTTGAATGATTATTTGCTTATGATTGACTTTTCGGTGATTATTTTGCGCTTAAAATGATTAGTTTACATAAGTAAGTAATTATTAAAGTTGAGAGGATTGATTTAATTGCTTGCTTATGAATTAAAGTAAGGCTTTTTATACAAAACTATTTAAAAACCATTACTTTAATTAAAATCATTATCTTTTAAAATGGTATTTATTTTAAACTTTGTATAATTTGCTTCATGAAAATGCAATTAAATATATTTGGAGTAGCACTACTTTAATTAATAAAGTTAGTGAGATTTCGAATTAATTATCCTCTAATTAAAAGTCTTATGCTTAACCAAAATGATAGATGATAAATAAAATTGCTTTGCTTGCTTATTTTAATCATAGTAAGGTAATTATATGATTTATGATCATGATGCTTGCTTGATTATTCGATTACTTAGCATGTTTAGAAATATTCATCTTTAAGTAATCTTAGAAAAAATAGGAAAGCTGCGGTTTTGTTTATTTGGATAAATTGCGGATTGATGATTGCGGTTTTTAGGGTATTCATAAAAATAATAATGGGATAATTGCAAAATATAAAGCCTACATTTCGAATTTTTTCTGAAAATTTGGAATAAATATTATATTATCCAATTATTGTTATATGATTTGTTTCCTTGTTTTTCTTAAACAGATGGACCCGATTCCACCTACTCTAGCTTATTTGGCCAAAACTACACAAGAAAAGACTTTGATTCGGAAATGGCTAAAGAGGACATTTGGAAGTAATCGGTACATAGTTTGGGAAGACATGGGGAAACTTGGAATCGAGGACAGGTTGAGGAATTTGATAGGATATGAGGTTCAGGAACATAAGTTCGACTCGTGGATCCAGCTTTTTAGCATTCGTGAGCCCATATACCCCGAGGTTGTCACTGAGTTTCTGATGACATTTGAGCTTAACCCAGAGTTAGGGATTGGAGATGACAAGAAGATATCATTCAGATACCGAGGGAAGAGCCAGAGTGTTTCTATTTCGGGCTTAGCTAGACATTTGGGATTATATTCAGCGGATCAGATTAGCTCAGATTGGTTCTTACATAGTCATCAGACGATTCCTCATCATCCCGAGAAGAGCCATAGAGTCATTTGGAGTGAGCTGACAGGCACACATTATACTTGTGGTGCCAAGTCCTCGGCCTTGATTCTACCTCAGCTACGTCTCCTACACAAGCTGATTGTTACATCTATTATGGGAAAGAAGGAGACCGGGCCGATAAATGGGGATGAGCTATATATCATTGATGCTATCATGAGCCGCCAGAATATTAATGTGGCCTGCATTATTGGTGAGAGGATGTCGAAGGAGAAGAACTTGGACCTGACGAAGCATGTGTTTACGGGAGTTTTCATCACCAGATTATTGAGAGGGATGCGACTCTTGAAAAAGAGTCATGAGGCCGAGTATAGAGTGTCTTCCACTTCATTACCATGTGACTTGGACTACTGCAAGCAGATCCATTTGATCACTGAGGGTTCTGAGAGGCAGTGTTACTGGAAGGACACTGATGAGCTTATCCCTGGATGTTTCATGACCAGGAAGAGGGTCAGAGAGGAGGATGTTGAGACTCCGGTTGTTGATAGAGTAGATAGAGTACCGGCTGTGCCTAGGAGTACCAGGATGTAACACTCCGCAAATTTGAACGCGATTATTAATATTAATCACTTGCATTATTAGGCTAATTCCCTACTTGAGTGAATTTACAACGCATTTTAGAGGTAAGTCTAGCAAAGCTCAACTAGTTAATACGTGTGGTATTACTTAATTGTAATTAGATGTAATTACATACGAAACGAATTCAGCAAACGCGACAAAAATGTACGGCTGTTGGTGAACAAAATTATTTAATAAAACAAAGTTATTAAATAACGTCATTTACAATTTAATATTATGTCGATAATATTTACATAACATTTTATAACACAAAACGTCAACTCGTATAATTAAAATAAAACAAAGATTTAAAAATTTTATAATTTAATTTTATAAACTCATAAAATGATCTTAATTAAAAATATAATGAAATATGTAATTTAAAAATATATTAGTTAAAATAATGTAACATTTAACGATCGGGTAAACAAACGCGGGACGAAAACGCAGGAGATGAAAAGTAGAACAAAACCACCTTCCATCTCCATCCTTCCTTTCATTTTCATTTCACCCACACCAAAAACACCTACAAACTCTCTCCACCCAAATTCTATCAAATTTTCGGATTCGCAAATCAATCAACAAAAGTTACATTTTCGGAATCCTCTCGAGCTAAGGAACAACATTAACAAAAGCCGTATCATCATCTTCTTCCTAAATCGGTCCCGATTTGCAATTGTAAGAAATTTCTAAAAACTTAGATTTACTCGTTTTTTTTTGTGTTATATGGGTGTAATATTGAACCTACAACTTTGTTTTAACTATATAATGGAAGAAATCAAGGTTTTATGGCTGGAAAACATGTTAAAATCGGGTTTTGGCCGGAAAAATCACGGCAGTCGCTGCTACTGTCTGGGTGTTCATCTTTGCGACACAACGACTGTGTCGCATACTGTGTAACATAAACCATCCATGCGACACAACCATTGTGTCGCATGTTGTGTCGTATAAACTGTATTATGTCGCATCTTGTGCCGCTGTTGACTCAGCACTTCGAATCCCTGCGACACAACCCTTGTGTCGCAGACTTGTGTCGTACCATGCGACACAACCCTTGTGTCGCATACTGTGTCGCAGAAAACAGAAACTTCACAAACTATTTTTACACCAAGTGTTGAGCTTAACCGATAACGAATACTTACATACGATATTATATGTGAACTTTACAAACAGTACAAACACGCTATTTTATTGAAATTATGATTTCAAACTATCACCAACGAGTCGTATACATTTTCACAAACAACGAAATGCAAACGTAAACGTTTAACAAACACTTTGAATACAACTTAGTTGTACAAACACTAGTATGGATGAATAACTTAGACATCCACATACTTATTAAATCTCGTACGTTTAGGACGTTAGGAGATTCTGGACTGTACTTGGGCTTAGGTTTGCTAGCACTCGCACAACTACTTAACTCAACAGGTGAGTTCACAGCCCCTACTTTACTGTTTTAACTACTTTTGGGGTGGAAAACATAGTTAATCATCTCTATACAAACATGATTGTATACTACTTTACTCAAACAAGTGGAGTACATTGAACTGATAAACTGAAACGCAAACTGATGATTATGAAATAACATTTTCATACTATAAACACTGTAAACGCATAAACATGCTTTGGAAACGTTGGAAAACAACCAACACGCTTTACGAAACTGATTGGGTAACAAATGGGTCCTACTGACATGGACCAGATCCTACTGACATGGATCAAGGGACACTGACACTCCCTACTATTGAAAAGTCCCTACTGACATGGGCACTGGATCCCACTGACACGGATCCACTATTACTATTAAACTGCTAAAAAGTCCCTACTGACATGGGCACTACATCCTACTGACATGGATCACTGAATGACGATTAGGATACAGACATTCCTACGAAGACTATTAGGATACAGACATTCCTACGATATCTATTAGGATACAGACATTCCTACGAAGACTATTAGAATACAGACATTCCTACGATATCTATTAGGATACAGACATTCCTACAATGACTACTAGGATATAGACATTCCTACGGAACTATTAGGATACTGCTTTCCTACAATGCATGTTCATACAAAACAATTTGGGCAACATCCCACACTGACGGATTTGGGTGACATCCCACTATGATTGCACTTAAACAAACGACATAAATGAAACTATTTGACCTCTGAGTCAATAAACTTACTCGAACTTGGTTCAACTACTACAAATATAAAACCTGTGAATTCACTCAACCTCGTTGTTGACTTTTACTATGTTTTTCAGGGAATTAGCTGCGCATGTAAGATCGCCAACACACATGGAGAATTAGGCGACCCTTGAAGCTTAGGATGCCAACTTTTGGAAACATATGGATTTCTTTAGTATAACTGGAATGTTTTAGTGATATTTCAGAAATCTACTTTTGTAAACTTACTACTTTTAACTTATACGATTCGATGAATCATAAACTTTGTAATTAACACTTTTGGCATCTTAATATATATTGTTCTGTTGTAATCATAAGCTCTGATACGTATGCATGCTTCGTTATTGTGACACCCCAGTACTTTGACTAAACGCTTCCGCTAAACAAATTTGGGGGTGTTACAGATTGGTATCAGAGCCAATGGTTATAACGAACTAGGAAACTTTAGGTGACTTAGCGACCTAGAGACCTAGACTATAGCCTTGGCTAGAACGCACATGCATACATACACTTGCATACATCTAAACTATTGCTACGATACCTCGATACGCATGAACTGTTCACCACTTTCGACTCGTTCATTGTACTCAGATCTCATATGAACCTGATCGTATTAAACGGTTGATGAAAAGAAGTATGTATTTAGTATCATATAATGACGCCTGGCCAACGTGATTATATTATACTGAGTACATATGGGTGTTTCATAGTCGTAAGATACGTGATGGGGATTCGGCAATTTTTCTTGATACTCGACAAACTTGAAATATGTGAAACTTCATTCCTCGCATACCTTTCATTGGCATTGACTTCTGCATCTTTTCATCGCAGAACGTCATCATGCCGCCTAAAAGAAATACTCGAAACAGTCGATGAAATGTTCCTCCTCCACCTCCGCCTCCAGAAACAACCGAACAAATAATAGAACGCCGCGTGGCTGAAGCCATCGCACAATACGAGGCCAGCCGCAATCGTGAAAACCTGACCAACAATAGTGGAGCCACTCCCGTCAACAGCGAAACCCCAAACAATGCCCAGCAGGGGTGTTCCCACAAAACCTTCCAGTCTTGTAAACCTAGCACCTTCACCGGGACCGAAGGGGCCATTGGCCTGGTCTACTGGATTGAGAAGATGGAATCAGTCATCGACATCAGCGACTGCGCCACCGACAAAATCGTGAAATACGCCACCTGCACTTTAGCCGACAAAGCGCTAACCTGGTGGAACGCTCAAGTCCAGATTATGGGACGCCCAGCTGCTTACTCCATGACCTGGGTAACTCTGAAACAGATGCTGATGGAGGAATTTTGCCCTCCCAAAGAGATGCAGAAACTTGAAACCGAATTCTGGAACATCCAAATGATCGGCGCTGATATTTCCGGTTATACAACTAGATTCCAGGAACTTGCACGCCTGGTGCCTCACATGGTAACCCCCGAGAGCAAACGCATTGAGCGGTACAACAGGGGTTTGGCACCACAGATCCGAGGCATGGTTATGTCCTCCAAACCCGCCACTTTTAGGAGCGCAGTTGATCTGGCTCACAGCTTAACCGACGACGCGGTCGAGATTGGAACCCTGAAAGCTATCACAGGGAAAACTGAACCTACCCGTACTGATGCGGGCGAATCTGGAACCCACAAACGCAAATGGAACAGCGAGGGTAACGACCGTCAGGGTCAACAAAATAGAAACCCGGGAAACACCCGAGCCTTCGCTGCGATCACCAACACTGAACAGAAACCCTACCTTGGTAACAGGCCCAAGTGTGGGAAATGCGGAAAACATCATGAAGGAGATTGTTTCTTCTGCGATAACTGCAAACGATATGGGCACAGAACCCAGGCATGCCGAACCCACCCAGCAAACAATGAACAGCGAACTGAGGGGTGCTTTAGGTGTGGTGATCCTGGACACCACCGAAACCAATGCCAACAACCGAACAACAACCGCAACAATCAAAACGACAACAACCGCACCGTTAACAAAGCCTACACCCCAAGCCGCGCATACATCCTCCGTGCACCAGAAACGGTTGCGGATCTCAACTAGCACGGTACGTCTTAACGACTATTGCTACAATTTAACATACGTTTTATTCGAATGTTGATTCGAACACAACACTCGGTAAACTCTGACCACGAAACAAAACACACAACATATTGAATTATGCCGCGAGCATACTTAAACTGATTGAACTTTTATGGCAACAATTTAACGCCATGCAAACTACTACTATTGTTAACAACATGACTTATCGGAGAACATACGCCGCGGGCGATCCGACTTGATTTTAAATCTCGGGACGAGATTTCTCTAACGAGAGGAGAATGTAACACTCCGCAAATTTGAACGCGATTATTAATATTAATCACTTGCATTATTAGGCTAATTCCCTACTTGAGTGAATTTACAACGCATTTTAGAGGTAAGTCTAGCAAAGCTCAACTAGTTAATACGCGTGGTATTACTTAATTGTAATTAGATGTAATTACATACGAAACGAATTCAGCAAACGCGACAAAAATGTACGGCTGTTGGTGAACAAAATTATTTAATAAAACAAAGTTATTAAACAACGTCATTTACAATTTAATATTATGTCGATAATATTTAAATAACATTTTATAACACAAAACGTCAACTCGTATAATTAAAATAAAACAAAGATTTAAAAATTTTATAATTTAATTTTATAAACTCATAAAATGATCTTAATTAAAAATATAATGAAATATGTAATTTAAAAATATATTAGTTAAAATAATGTAACATTTAACGATCGGGTAAACAAACGCGGGACGAAAACGCAGGAGATGAAAAGTAGAACAAAACCACCTTCCATCTCCATCCTTCCTTTCATTTTCATTTCTCCCACACCAAAAACACCTACAAACTCTCTCCACCCAAATTCTATCAAATTTTCGGATTCGCAAATCAATCAACAAAAGTTACATTTTCGGAATCCTCTCGAGCTAAGGAACAACATTAACAAAAGCCGTATCATCATCTTCTTCCTAAATCGGTCCCGATTTGCAATTGTAAGAAATTTCTAAAAACTTAGATTTACTCGTTTTTTTTTTGTGTTATATGGGTGTAATATTGAACCTACAACTTTGTTTTAACTATATAATGGAAGAAATCAAGGTTTTATGGCTGGAAAACATGTTAAAATCGGGTTTTGGCCGGAAAAATCACGGCAGTCGCTGCTACTGTCTGGGTGTTCATCTTTGCGACACAACGACTGTGTCGCATACTGTGTCGCATAAACCATCCATGCGACACAACCATTGTGTCGCATGTTGTGTCGTATAAACTGTATTATGTCGCATCTTGTGCCGCTGTTGACTCAGCACTTCGAATCCCTGCGACACAACCCTTGTGTCGCAGACTTGTGTCGTACCATGCGACACAACCCTTGTGTCGCATACTGTGTCGCAGAAAACAGAAACTTCACAAACTATTTTTACACCAAGTGTTGAGCTTAACCGATAACGAATACTTACATACGATATTATATGTGAACTTTACAAACAGTACAAACACGCTATTTTATTGAAATTATGATTTCAAACTATCACCAACGAGTCGTATACATTTTCACAAACAACGAAATGCAAACGTAAACGTTTAACAAACACTTTGAATACAACTTAGTTGTACAAACACTAGTATGGATGAATAACTTAGACATCCACATACTTATTAAATCTCGTACGTTTAGGACGTTAGGAGATTATGGACTGTACTTGGGCTTAGGTTTGCTAGCACTCGCACAACTACTTAACTCAACAGGTGAGTTCACAGCCCCTACTTTACTGTTTTAACTACTTTTGGGGTGGAAAACATAGTTAATCATCTCTATACAAACATGATTGTATACTACTTTACTCAAACAAGTGGAGTACATTGAACTGATAAACTGAAACGCAAACTGATGATTATGAAATAACATTTTCATACTATAAACACTGTAAACGCATAAACATGCTTTGGAAACGTTGGAAAACAACCAACACGCTTTACGAAACTGATTGGGTAACAAATGGGTCCTACTGACATGGACCAGATCCTACTGACATGGATCAAGGGACACTGACACTCCCTACTATTGAAAAGTCCCTACTGACATGGGCACTGGATCCCACTGACACGGATCCACTATTACTATTAAACTGCTAAAAAGTCCCTACTGACATGGGCACTGCATCCTACTGACATGGATCACTGAATGACGATTAGGATACAGACATTCCTACGAAGACTATTAGGATACAGACATTCCTACGATATCTATTAGGATACAGACATTCCTACGAAGACTATTAGAATACAGACATTCCTACGATATCTATTAGGATACAGACATTCCTACAATGACTACTAGGATATAGACATTCCTACGGAACTATTAGGATACTGCTTTCCTACAATGCATGTTCATACAAAACAATTTGGGCAACATCCCACACTGACGGATTTGGGTGACATCCCACTATGATTGCACTTAAACAAACGACATAAATGAAACTATTTGACCTCTGAGTCAATAAACTTACTCGAACTTGGTTCAACTACTACAAATATAAAACCTGTGAATTCACTCAACCTCGTTGTTGACTTTTACTATGTTTTTCAGGGAATTAGCTGCGCATGTAAGATCGCCAACACACATGGAGAATTAGGCGACCCTTGAAGCTTAGGATGCCAACTTTTGGAAACATATGGATTTCTTTAGTATAACTGGAATGTTTTAGTCATATTTCAGAAATCTACTTTTGTAAACTTACTACTTTTAACTTATACGATTCGATGAATCGTAAACTTTGTAATTAACACTTTTAGCATCTTAATATATATTGTTCTGTTGTAATCATAAGCTCTGATACGTATGCATGCTTCGTTATTGTGCCACCCCAGTACTTTGACTAAACGCTTCCGCTAAACAAATTTGGGGGTGTTACACAGGACACCAGTCAGGGATGCTGGGGTTGGGACATCAGGTCCCCGAGCTCAGATACGACATACAGATCCAGTCACTCCCTTGACCCAGTACTTCATATTGCACGCGTTGGCTGCCAACAACGCGCATCAGGCACTTATAGCTAGGGCTTTAGGTATTCCAGCTTCCGAGCCGCTCCTGTACGAGTGTGTGCCACTACCACCAGTTCCACCATCCACTACCATTCCACCATCTACTACCATTCCACCACCTACTACCATACCACCATACACTACCCACATACCACCTACCACTACCATTCCACCCACACAGTCAGTCGAGCATTGTTTATCGGTTGATGCTGCATTCCCACATCCTACTGTGTCAGCCCGTAGAGCCCGTTCTTCTCAGCAGTCCGCAGGAGGAGAGGCTGTTGGTTCCTACCGACCAGATGTTGTTCATTTGGGCACTGATCCATTCACCTTATCAGAATTTCAGGGATTGTTGGCATTAGACCCTATACCTTCTGATCAGCTTCCTACAGAGGAGATACTTAGGCACATCTACAGATCCAAGATGGAGCGTGAGGGGATGACTTTTGAGGATTTCAGACAGTTGGCATTAGATGATCCGATGAAGTTACCTGCTTGCTCCCTTAGAGATGTATTGATGCAGTATAGGCAGGTGAGGTCAGAGGAGCAGAGAGTCTCCAGTGGTCAGCAGTCAGTTGCCGGACCTTCCTCAGTTCCTCCACCGGTTCAGCCTTCTGTTCAGGACTCTGATCAGGGTTCTACAGCACCCTAGATCTGTGCACCCATATCTACATACTTACTATTTCCTCTATTCCATACTTTTGACTTGTTGTGTGGTTGTGGAACTTTACTTTGTTATATTTTTGAAACATGAACTATCAGACATAGTCTGTTTAGTTTCTTTATCTTTTATCATTTAGTTATCAGTTATTTAGTTTACTTATTATGTTTTTATTTCTGTTTTTCTTCTTAGTTAGAATAAGTGAATTGTGTTTGTGCAAATGAGGATTGAGGAAAGGAGATGCCGATCATTCACGAAGAAACCGCTTTCTGCATGGATTCAACCAAGGAATTTCAATCACCTGCAGACCGTCGCTTCTTTCTTAAAACCATCTCCACGTCTCTATCGTAGGGAAGTTCCTTTCCTTTTGTCATGATTTTCACCATTACCACATATCAAAATATGCCTAAATTCTAAGTGTGGGATTCCATCCCACCAAATTTTTCAAAACACTTAAAAACTGTTCCACTATTTCAAAACCTAAGTGTGGGATTTTTCCCGAAGAAAATCCTACGTCTTAGCAATGAACATTGAGGACAATGTTGTTTTAAGTGTGGGATACACGGTATATATATACCGCAAGTTTATATTTGCCTGTCCAAAGTAATACCTCCGTTTTCATTCAAACTTTTTCAAAAAAAAAATTTTTCGCAAAACCAACCCAAAAGGTTGAGATTTTTAACCACCAAAACATTCGAAAACCCAACATCGACGATGTTCGACATCCATTCGGTTGATTTCGAATATTTTCAAAAGATTTTAGTCTTAGAATATTCTTTTAAAGAGATAAACCTTCTGTCAAAATAAATAAATTGCTTTGGAAAGTAAGATAAGGCAAAGATAAGAACGTATCTTAAACTAAAACTGAGAAATCCTCTAGGCATCGCATGACTTGGTGCATATGACCCTTTGATTGTGAGGTACTTGAGCCTTTAATAAGCATTCACTTTTAATGCTTCACTTTCATTTCTGAGTGTGCGCCGATGCATGTGTCTTTGAATTAGAACTTGCTCCTAAATGCGTTTCGAGACCATACCAATGAGTGCCGTACGCGGTATAGGTGCAATTAGAGGATCTTGGCATTTATTAGGATTAACCCATTTCTTTCATATCTTTTCAAGCCAACCCTTCCAACTTTCTTTCTAAGATTGTTGATGATCCAATTAGAAAACCCTTTGCGCCTTAGCCATTTCATTTCTCTAAACCCTAAAACACTTCCCCACAACACAAACACTTTCCCACCAAACACCATTCCAGCTCGTGAAACTTCATAGATCATAAGTGAGGGCTACTTGAAATATCTTTCTATTGGTGTCTCATCTTCAAACATCTCTCCGTACCTATCAAGAGTTTAAAGAAAGAAATCCAAAATGAAGATACGGTACAAAAGCGAAGTATTACTCATCACGAAGATATTATCCGCCAAAGACAGTACGAAAAATTGGTACTTGTCAAAAGAGAAGTCAAAGATGTCTCACTATATGAAGGATCTCCAAGGTCATAAAAATAAGAAAAAGAAAAGAAAAAGAAAAAAAAAAAGAAAAGAAAAGCAGACCTTGGAGAGCTCCTAGAAGAAGAAGACTAATCTCCAAAAGAAGAAAAATCAAAAGAAACATCAAGAGAAGAGATTATTCATCTAGGAGATGAGTCTACTCTAGAAGTTATCTCAAGTGAAACTTGCTTTGATCTTTGAAAGCTCCGAGTCTGAAGTTCCAAAACCCTAAAACCATTGACCAAACTACCCCTATCCTTACCTACCTTACCCTTACTCACACAACCCACTAAAATGCCTTGGGATAATTAGCACCGTTCTCAAAGGAGTGGTGGAGATTCGATTCTCGACCAAGCCTATGACGATAAGCACTGCATGACTGGCAATGAGCGATTTCGTTTCTATAGATTATAGGTAACCCGATACACTTTGAGTGAATTGAGTGACCCACTTGTGAGAATCGCCCAGTCATGTACATCTACGTCTCGAGGGTTGCAAAGCATGCCAAAAAGGGTTGATCAATTTTATGTTTAAGTATAGTTAATTTTTGTTGATGCTTACTTTCCGAAAAGATTTATCTACTTTGAAGAAAGTGACTTTCTGCAAAAGATACTCTAAGCATCCAAAATAATTTTTCAAAAACTATTTTCCAAATGAGGTTTGCTTGAGGACAAGCAAAAGCTTAAGTGTGGGATATTTGATGTATCACAAAAAGTCACGTTTTTACATGCATTAATTGCCCCATATTTAGCTCTTTTCTAACAAATACATCTTAAAATCATAATTATTCATTAACTTTTGTTAGAAATGTGTAAACTTGTCGGTCTTTTGAAAATCAAGCAAAAAGGGCAGAAAACTGACCTAAATAGGCACTATTCTGAGCCTAACCCTAATTCTACTGTAAACTTCATACTAGAGCCTCATAATAGTCTTATTTTGTAGCTATGAAGATTACGAGAACGTGGATATAAGGATTGCTCAGAACGGATCAAGGACGAGAAAGTTATGCAAGTTAAAGCGCAGCCGAAAGCTACAAAACGTATTCTGAACACGCCCAGGCCCCACACGTCCAATTTCTACCAAATTGGCATCATTAGAAGCGTAACAGAATTACGAAGCTGTAGGCGAAAGAATCAAGTCAATCGGTCGCGAAACGAAAAAGATACGGCCTTCCGAAGATGCGAGAAAAGTCGGAAAAATCACACGGCCTAGCACACGGCCACCACCAAGCCGTGTACGGCCTTGATGTGACCGTGTACGGCCTATACATAGCCGTGTACGGCCTGTATAGGTCCGTGTACGGCCTACTTTGGTCTCACACGGCCTCTTCCTTGCTTCTTTGGCTTGTACGTGTGCTTGTGTACTTGTACTCTTGGATCCAAGGCTTGCCTATAAATAGAGAGCTCATTCACCTCATTTCACACACCATTCTTCATAGAATTCTCTCACTTTCTCTCTCACACACATTCTCTCTCTAGCACTACTCTTAGGAGTTAGAGGAGAATTAGATTAGGTTAGCTTCTCTCTCTAGTTTCTCTCTCTAGAGAACTAGAGAGATGTAGGCACGGTTCGAGTGGGGAAGATAGCTGTAGCTTGGGAATTTTATTGTATTGAAGTTTTCAAGATTCTAGCTTGTACTACTCAGTGTTACGCTGCTTAAATACTGGTTATTACTTATTCCTTTACTTACGGTTATTATGTTTTGTTTGCATGATATCTTTGTTTGTGTTGCGAATATTGCCATGCTATTTACGTAGTTTAATACTGTGATTGTTGAAATGTAGATATTAGGATTATGGATGATATTTAATTCAGTGGGATAAACATTATGAAATAACGGAAGTAACGTTATACGGCTTTCATTTGTATAGCGCCGGAATCATCACGAATGTGTGTAGTACGGAACGTGGAAGCTATGAAAGTCGTGGGCACAATCCGTTGTGGAATAATGCCCCCAGTATTATGATTGGTGATTGTTTTGTTGTGTATCTGGTTGAGTTTTACATGAATTTAGACTTAATTCAGTGTCCACCCTTTCCAGTCTTTCACGTGACTATTGCCTTAGGATAGGATCTGATCAACCCTAATACTACGTAGATATAGTTATCTCATATTACAGTATGAAGCTATGAATATTCCGTAAAACGGCACAATACTTCGTATAACGTTTAAATACGTGGGAAAAGCTAAGGAACTGCCGTAGGTTTATTTCATCGTGGAATACCTAGAAGTCACCCTTTTAGAATATGGGTCTAGGAACAATAAAGCTGTGGAAATGCTCGCTGCACCGTACACCGTTAGTACACCAAGGTTCAAATACAGCTGTGGAAATGCTCGCTGCACCGTACACCGTTAGTACACCAAGGTTAACATACAGCTGTGGAACTACTTTAATGTACAGTACACCGTTAGTATGCCTTGAGTCTGGAACACTGTGGATATGCCAAATGCACTGTACACCGTGAGTATACCTTGAGTCCGGAACACTGTGGATATGCCAAATGCACTGTACACCGTGAGTATTCCTAGGGATGAACGCCTGATAGCAAAGGAGGGTCTAATTCATGACGGAGTTAATTATGCTTAAACCAGATAATAAATGAGTTTTGAAAAGAAAGCAAGTATTCGGCTGTAATACAAGATGCTTAAACCGCTTAACTCAACATAACCGACAGCTCAACGTACACAGCATACAATTAGTACTTACCTAGATAAACTCAGATAGATTTAGGTGTTAAGAAAGGTCAGATAGAAAATTGCAGTTTGTTACCTTATGCCTACACCCAGGATACATCATCCGTAGAGGTCAATTAGTCTTACAAGGCAAGTGAGGGGGGTTTGAACAACCTGTTTCTGATCAGCATCAGGATAACCTAGGATTCAGTGACATATGCTTTTAGGCTTTTAGACTAAAACGTAGGGTCCTAGTGTTTACACCGACTGTCCGTCTGATGATTTGCCCAAGGTAGTCTCCAATCATCTGTCTAATGAATATCATCCAGAAACCCTAATTATCGAAGTTTCAGCAATCACGCTCTACCTGTTGCCTACTCTCTTTTTAATTTACTTGTTTTATTTAGTATTAGCTTAGATAACCAACCAAAACCTACCTACTTTTATAAACCCATCCTATCAGAAAGCTCATTTACGGTAAGTCCCTTTTGGTTCCATTCGCTCCGATTTTAAGAACGACACTCGAGTTATACTTACAGCTTACTCCCCAAAAGTAGGTAGTACTTATAGTTTGAGCCCCAGCTCATATAAATTTAAAACCTAACACGTTCACGCGTCGTTGCGTCGTTGCCTGCAGGACCGCCGTGCCAGCCACCCTTGGAAAACGACCGCGGCTGAGTCAGCACTCTGACGGCGCAACATCCACCCTTTCCAGTCTTTCACGTGACTATTGCCTTAGGATAGGATCTGAACAACCCTAATACTACGTAGATATAGTTATCTCATATTACAGTATGAAGCTATGAATATTCCGTAAAACGGCACAATACTTCGTATAACGTTTAAATACGTGGGAAAAGCTAAGGAACTGCCGTAGGTTTATTTCATCGTGGAATACCTAGAAGTCACCCTTTTAGAATATGGGTCTAGGAACAATAAAGCTGTGGAAATGCTCGCTGCACCGTACACCGTTAGTACACCAAGGTTCAAATACAGCTGTGGAAATGCTCGCTGCACCGTACACCGTTAGTACACCAAGGTTAACATACAGCTGTGGAACTACTTTAATGTACAGTACACCGTTAGTATGCCTTGAGTCTGGAACACTATGGATATGCCAAATGCACTGTACACCGTGAGTATACCTTGAGTCCGGAACACTGTGGATATGCCAAATGCACTGTACACCGTGAGTATTCCTAGGGATGAACGCCTGATAGCAAAGGAGGGTCTAATTCATGACGGAGTTAATTATGCTTAAACCAGATAATAAATGAGTTTTGAAAAGAAAGCAAGTATTCGGCTGTAATACAAGATGCTTAAACCGCTTAACTCAACATAACTGACAGCTCAACGTACACAGCATACAATTAGTACTTACCTAGATAAACTCAGATAGATTTAGGTGTTAAGAAAGGTCAGATAGAAAATTGCAGTTTGTTACCTTATGCCTACACCCAGGATATATCATCCGTAGAGGTCGCTTAGTCTTACAAGGCAAGTGAGGAGGGTTTGAACAACCTGTTTCTGATCAGCATCAGGATAACCTAGGATTCAGTGACATATGCTTTTAGGCTTTTAGACTAAAACGTAGGGTCCTAGTGTTTACACCGACTATCCGTCTGATGATTTGCCCAAGGTAGTCTCCAATCATCTGTCTAATGAATATCATCCAGAAACCCTAATTATCGAAGTTTCAGCAATCACGCTCTACCTGTTGCCTACTCTCTTTTTAATTTACTTGTTTTATTTAGTATTAGCTTAGATAACCAACCAAAACCTACCTACTTTTATAAACCCATCCTATCAGAAAGCTCATTTACGGTAAGTCCCTCTTGGTTCCATTCGCTCCGATTTTAAGAACGACACTCGAGTTATACTTACTGCTTACTCCCCAAAAAGTAGGTAGTACTTATAGTTTGAGCCCCAGCTCATATAAATTTAAAACCTAACACGTTCACGCGTTGTTGCGTCGTTGCCTGCAGGACCGCCGTGCCAGCCCCCCTTGGAAAACAACCGCGGCTGCGTCAGCACTCTAACGGCGCAACAGGTATGAAACTATGGAACCGCAAGGCTACATGGGGGATTATCGTAGGACAAGACATGGCCAAGGTTTGAAGCGGTGGAACCACTTAAAGTGAGGAACGCTGTGAATAACTAGGGGATTTATTGGGTAGTCTCAAGCAAGGGCTGGTTTAAAGTCGTAAATGAACTGTTTACATATACAAATCTGTTAGGATGACGAGGAATCGTTATATGATTCAATTATGTCTAGTACCTTAAGATTTTATTCCCGTTCATGTGAAAGTATTATTAAACCATAAGTAAGATGTTGCTTATTATTCTAAATACTTTGTAATGCTACCATAACGTAGCTCCCGGTGTGACGTGCTAATTGGATTTTAATTAGTAGGGAATTTAGTGTTTACATCACAAGTATTCGAGAATAAAAATGAATATCTTTTAAAACAGTTTCTCCAAACATCATCCCATAACTTAATTAACGAAGTCTCAGCAAACACTATCTTTATTTATCTGCTTTACATTTTACTTTTATTTCGCTTTTATTTATTTACTTGCCTAAGTTAGTTAATATAAAAACCAAAACCTCCACCATTTTGTAAACCATTCACTAGTTTGAAAGCCCTCATCTGCCACGCCTTAGTTTCAATTCAGTCGGTTTGAAGAACGACTCTAGGTCATACCTACCACTTGCTCACCCTTAGGATTAGCATTGTTAGGGAAAACTTAGGCCCCGCAATTACAAATTTAAAACACCCACTGCTGGTGCCCGGTTAGTAATCGTTAACGACACCGACCTGATCGGGCGCCAACAAGTTTTTGGCGCCGCTGCCGGGGAACCAACTGTACGATCCTTAGGCGTCAAGACGAACTTACTTATTAGTGAACCTTTAGAATTTTGTAAAACCCCTACGTCTTTCTTTTTCCTTCCTTTTGCTACTTACCACCCCTATCCATTCAACTAGTCAACCACCTGCCAACGAGACTATGACAGCTGTACGTATCACTCTCGCTGAAGACTCTAAACCTTTGATTGAAGGTCGAGGATGACCAATCATCTATCCAGAAATTGGTAGAGGATCATTCGAGTTAAAGCCACACATTGTTCGGTTAGTCCAAAACCTTTGTCAATTCCGTGGTCTACCAAATGATGATCCCAACTCACACCTTGACAAGTTCATTTCCTTATCCAACTCTTTTAAGCCGATTGGGGTTAATCAAGACATAGTCTATCTATACCTATTTCCCTATTCACTCACTCTCAATGCACAAACCTGGTTTGAGGAACTAGAGATTAACTCTATAACCTCTTGGGTAGAACTAGCAACCAAATTTTTGGCCAAATATTTCCCCCCATCAAAACAAGCCACGTTTAGGTCCAACATCATTAACTTTCGTCAAGTGCATGATGAATCAATCTTCGATGCATGGGAGCGCTTTAAGAAATTGCTTAAGAAATGTCCAAATCATCGTTTTGAGCGTTCAGACCAGTTGCGTATTTTCTACAATGGTCTCTTCCCACATCACTGTCCTTTACTTGATACCGCCTCTCAAGGTAGTTTCATAGACTGTACGGCAAATGAAGCTTGGAGCCTTATTGAGAAAATGACAATACACAACCATGACTGGAACAGTGAAAATCACCCCTCGCTAGTGAATTCACCTACTACAATCGGGAATGAAGCTATCAAAACCCTCACTCAGCAAGTGGCAGACCTAACCAAGGAGATTAAGGAATTGAAAAGTCAACAACAACAAGTCTGCCAAGTTCAAACCTGCCTTAATTGTGCTAATCTGAACCACTCAGCCCAAATTCCTCAGTCTCATCTAACTTCACCCAATACTAACCCTTCTCTTAACCTACCTAGGAATAGTCTACCAGCTTACCAATTCCAACCTTCCGAACCCTCTCCTTCACAGACCTCTAGTTTTGACGACACCCTGATACAAGTCATTCAAGGAATCTTGGCTAGACAAGACCAAGCTGATCTCATCCTAGGATAATTAGAACAGTGTATTAACGCTAAACCTCAGGATAGTCCAACTAGTTGCCATAAGGAGGCTTCCCATATTCAAGACTCTCAGGTAGCACATAGCCCACCTACGGTTTCTTCTCCGGTGAAGGAACCGCCTATTGTTCATTCGACAATAGATTTAGAGTCTCCACCAAATAGGAAAATCCCATTCCCGGCTCGTCTTAAACAACGACCCGACAAGCTTAAGTCTTTTAAACTTGATAGGAAATTCCTAGATACCGCCTCTGAAGTTCACTCCAAAAAGTACTTCAGAAAACTTCTTACAACCAAGGATAAGGTACCCGAAGTACCCAATGTCCCGCTGAACGAGGAATGTTCAGCTATCTTGAAAAATACCATTCCAGAAAAACTCGGAGATACTGGACGTTTTACTCTTCCATGTTCCATTTACAATTCAGGCATCATCTGTTCTCTTGCCGATTTAGGAGCTAGTGTTAATCTTATGCCATACTCGCTTTTCAAGAGGCTTGAGTTAGAAAATCTTCGACCTACCAAAATGACCATACAGCTTGCTGACCACTCAGTCAAATACCCTAGGGGAATAGCTGAAAATGTTTTAGTTAGGATTGACAAATTTCTTTACCCAACAGATTTTGTAGTAATGGATATGCAGGAAGACGTACACATCCCAATCATACTAGGAAGACCTTTCATGAATACGGCCAAGGCAATCATCAACGTCTTCGCACAAACCATCAGCTTGCAGTCTCAGGGAGAAACCATCACTTTCCATATCGACAATCCAAATGCTGGAGAGCAAGCCGATATGTACATGATCTCCATGAAGACCGCCAGAGACGAAGAAACTGCAACGTCAATAAGTGAAAGGAAATCTAGCAAGGAAATGGCGATCACGCCATATTGCCCGATTGACCTCCGATGAATAGGACTTGAGATGAAAAACGCATCTCCATCAGCAAACAACCCAACGATGGAAGGATTGATCAGAACGGGAAAGATGGAAGAAGAAAACAAAAGAAGCAGACCGCCACTGAACCTATTTAACACTGATGAAATGGCGGAAAGTAACCACAATCATCCCATGAGAAGAGAAACACTGGAGGAATATTCCAAACGCACAAGATACCAACCGCAAACCATCACAGATCACAAGGTGCTCGAAGAATTCATCCAAAGATTTGACAATGTAGTAGGAGGAATAAGCGGCGTAGTCAACATGCTTGCTCTTTCCCCTGCTGAACCGCAATTCTGTCAACAACAGAAACGGACTTACGCTAGGATCTACAATGCCCTTAAAAGATCTAGTATCTCATTCACCTCAACACAATGGGAGATGTTAGGATCCATTAGAGCGCATATGAAAGAGACCACTGGACATCCGAGCAGTCGTGCCGACATCTCAATGATGAATGACCTCACATCATTGCTTAACTTGCTAAGTAGAGAAGATCACCTTAGTTCCAAAGAAAGCGGATATATGGCTATCAACTCCACTATTGAAAAACAAGTTGAGTTATTGATTGAAGAACTTAGTGATCTCGTTTGGGAGGAATCAAGGCGCGAACGACCTTTTAGGGCCACACATGAATCACCACTTGATATCGCTACTTCTGTTACGATCCATCTAAGGAAGATTCAACAATGAAAAAGTAACTCCAGAACGAAGTTCTTATCCTACTCAGGATGCAAGGAGATACTTCGTCAGCTTGTTCTAGTTTTCTCAGAATCCGACTTTCCATTCAACAACCATCAGCACCGGCAAATCAAGGACCTGTGCACATCTATCAGAAGATTCAATGGAGACCCCAAAACCGAGAATTATGAAGACATAAAACTGCAATTCTTGGCGTTTGTATGCTCTCTCTGGCAAAACCCACCGCTAAGAGAGGTTGTTAAGAAAGATACAACCACCATGACCGACCCTAATGGGACTGTCACTAAAGCAGTCGACTACATCACCTTCGGACTTCAAGGACTTGAGAGGACAACTTCAGAGCATCTTCTGAACTACAAGGCAACATCGAGAGATAGTCCACTCGAATTGATTACGATAATAGTCAATCATTTCATGAGAATCTTTCCACCTCGATACACTTTTCCGCAACCTAGGGCCGACAACATCAACAAAGGGGATCCCACGGATGCATCCATCTCCATCTAGATAGAAGAGAAGAAGTCGAGCTCTCGACTTTAAAAGAGCGCTTCTCGGGAGGCAACCCGTGTTTTTACATTTCCGCAATTTTACATTCCAAGAAGTGATGAAATCTCCGACTATCTTTCACACTCGGATAATACAAAGAATGCTCCAGCCTGCAATGAAGCATCAACAACCGAAGAATCGTATAACCGACGTGTTCACACCTACGCGACCAATCACAAGAAGATTTGATCAAGAATGCACCAAGAAAGACGGAATCCGGAAAAATGCACACAAAGGCACTGCAACAACCGGGGAGTACTTCTAAACCGTCTCTTTCATTCGTTTTAAATATACCATATCCATTATGCTTATCACTAAGTGTCAGATTCAAACCCAACACACACTGAAAGAACGCAACTTAGATGTTTAAAACCCTAAGTGTGGGATTTTACCCCATTCAGAGCTTAGCATAACATCGAGGACGATGTTCCTTTAAGTGTGGGATAGCAGTAGTTGCACTACTGTTAAATGGATATTGGTATATGCTTGATTCTAAAATCGTTGCTCTTTATAAGACCTTGCTTCTCCATAAAAGTAAACAAAATTTTTCAAAATTGAGTTAAAAATATGTTGAAAATGAAAAATTTTAAACAAAGAATGATTTACTTTGGGGAAGAAGGAAAAATAAAATACAAATTCTTTTGAAAGGTTAGTTTAGTAATCCCATAAAGAGCATCGCATGACTAGGCACACAACAACCCAACTTTCGATTCGTGAGGTATCTTGAGCCATATGAAAAGCATTCACTTTTAATGCTTCACTTTTTCGATTCTTGAGTGTGCCGATGTATGCGTTTAGAATCAGAACTTGCTCCTGTAATGCATTTCGAAGCCGAATTGGTGAGTCAAAGAGGAGATCGAATCACATCATTCTTGAACCCATCTATACACCCAAAAATAAACACGTCATCCCGTACCCACTCAAAATCATCCCTCAAACTTCATAAAAAGTTCCAAAGATGAAAGAAGAAAAGCTACAAGGATACGAAGTCAAAAATCCAAGAGAAAACTCGAAGAAAAGAAAGTCAAATGGAGAAAAGACTCCTTCCAAGAACCAAAAGAAAAAGGCGTCAATCGTCCCAAGAAGTCAAAAACTTCAACTTTCCAACTTCACCAAAAAGAACACCACCAAAACCACCTATCATATCACCAACACCTCACTCCAAAACCCTGCATCACCTCCCCTAGAATGATTGTGGCTAGATCGACTTCACGCTCAATGGTAACGATTTGATTCTCGATCAAGCCTATGACGATAAACGGTACATGACTGGCGTTCTGAGTGATTGATTATAATAGAATAGGAAACCCTAAACACTTTGAGTGATTGGAGTGACCACCTTGAGAGGATCGCCTAGTCATGTATCCAAGATCAAAGATCAAAAGCATGCTCTTAAAGATTACAACCTTGCTTTTTCAACGAATAAATATTTTATTTTTCCAAAACCCCTTAGTAAAACGTTCCGCCTTAAAATATTTCATTATCTGCTTATTTTTATCTCTGTTGAATGTTAGTTTGCTTGAGGACAAGCAAAGTTCTAAGTGTGGGATACTTGATATCGCGTAAAAAGTCATGTTTTTACTACCGATATCTCTCTCATTCTGGAACGATTCTTGGCATATTAGGTCAAAAACATTACAAATCAGTGACATTATGCCAAGATGGTCAAAACGAGGTTGCACGATAAAAATCAATCAAAACGGATGTAAAACGAAGATTCCACACACGTTTAAAGATTCGAGGCATAAAAATGAGATTTCAAGACTAAAGAGCCCTCCACCAACATCCACTATTTTCAAGATGTTCGTTTTTAGAATTCGAATCCAACAGAAGAAGAATCAACCAAAACGGGTGAAAAATGAAGATTTCGCGCCCGCCGGAAGATCTAAATGATCCGAACGCAATATCTGGAGCTAGGGACCTCATCTCAGGGCCTATCCTATGTCATAATCTTCGTTTTTGAAATACGAATCCAACAAAAAAAGAATCAACTCAAACGGACGTATAACGAAGAAGATACGCGCAAATTAAGCAACGAAGCGAAACGGGGCGGGTAGCCGCCGGCTGCTACAGTGACGCCGCCGGCTGGCCACCCCCGTCTCGCTTTCCTTTTTTGGTTAAAACCCGTATCTGGTGCGCCTACTTTTCGTGTTGTACGGTACCCGGTGTGCCTACTTTTCGTGTGGTACACACCATTTTTGGAAAGCTTTCTAACATGCACCTCATGGTGCTAATGTGAGCCAAAGCTCACCTATAAATAGAGGGCTTGGGTTCCATTTGCAAAACACACCTTCCTAGCTTATTTTCTCACTCTAAAATTAAGCTCCAACTTTCTCTCTCTACATTCTTTCTCTAGATTAGTTTTAACTAGTATGCAAACTAGTTTAGAAGTTTAATTAGGAATAGAAGGAAAGTGTGTAACGCTTTGTAATCTTTGGAGTACGCTCGGAATTGTGTCAATTAATTCAAGTCTACTTTCTCTCGCATTTAATTCTGGTTCTTTCTAATCCTTATCTATCTTAATTAATTACGTTTATATTGATTATGCTAGATTTAGTTATTGCCATGATTAGAGAGTAGTATACTTGTTGTGTTTGTTTGCGATGTAGTTAGTTAATTATGGGATGATTTATAATTACATATTAAAGATCGGTAGTATTACTTTGATCGTCTTATTGCATGTTCTTGTTTGATTGTTGCCTTAGGATCATCATAGTAGTAAAATATAAATGGTCTTAATTATCGTAAAGTAATATGACGGCCCCTATTCGACTGTTCTTCGGTATAGTACTGGAAACACTTCAAGGTAAAGTACAAATGTATGGAAGCCGAAGAACGACCGAAGGTAGTCATATTACGAAACGATACTATATTATGAAGTAATATGATGGCCCCTATTCGACTGTTACTCAGTATAGCGTTGGAAACACTTTAGGTGTAGTACAAATACGTGGAAGCTGCGTAACGACCGAAGGTAGTTATATTACGGACTAAGATATATAAAATGAGAAACCTAGTTTAATTAACCTTTCTTAAAAGACTTTTAAACTTCAAATTAATCTATCGCCTTTCCACCAATAAACGTGATTACAACACCTTTTTACGACGTCCAATTAAAAGGTAGTCAATTATCTGTGTCAATATAATTTGTCAAAGGTATGAAACTATGGAACCGCAAGGCTACATGGGGGATTATCGTAGGACAAGACATGGCCAAGGTTTGAAGCGGTGGAACCACTTAAAGTGAGGAACGCTGTGAATAACTAGGGGATTTATTGGGTAGTCTCAAGCAAGGGCTGGTTTAAAGTCGTAAATGAACTGTTTACATATACAAATCTGTTAGGATGACGAGGAATCGTTATATGATTCAATTATGTCTAGTACCTTAAGATTTTATTCCCGTTCATGTGAAAGTATTATTAAACCATAAGTAAGATGTTGCTTATTATTCTAAATACTTTGTAATGCTACCATAACCTAGCTCCCGGTGTGACATGCTAATTGGATTTTAATTAGTAGGGAATTTAGTGTTTACATCACAAGTATTCGAGAATAAAAATGAATATCTTTTAAAACAGTTTCTCCAAACATCATCTCATAACTTAATTAACGAAGTCTCAGCAAACACTATCTTTATTTATCTGCTTTACATTTTACTTTTATTTCGCTTTTATTTATTTACTTGCCTAAGTTAGTTAATATAAAAACCAAAACCTCCACCATTTTGTAAACCATTCACTAGTTTGAAAGCCCTCATCTGCCACGCCTTAGTTTCAATTCAGTCGGTTTGAAGAACGACTCTAGGTCATACCTACCACTTGCTCACCCTTAGGATTAGCATTGTTAGGGAAAACTTAGGCCCCGCAATTACAAATTTAAAACACCCACTGCTGGTGCCCGGTTAGTAATCGTTAACGACACCGACCTGATCGGGCGCCAACAATGTACGTATCATTCTTATCATTTCTAAAACACCCAGAAGCATCATGAATCAAGAAAACACGCTGGAACCTTAAAACCCTAAACCAAAATTGATTCAAAACTTGAAATTGGAGCTAGAGAACTCGAATTCATCAAGGATTAATCATTCTAAGCTTGAGGTAACTACGATTCTTCTTTAATTTTGATTTGAAACTTAGGGTTTCATGGGGGTTTTAAATGGTATGAGTGATTAATGGTTTCTAGGTTGAAATTAGAGTGTATTATGATAAATTGGTAGTGTATAAGTGTGTATATGATGATGATTAACATTAATTCAACCTAAAAGTGGGATTAATTGAATTATATGAATAGTAATCAAAGTGGATTTTGTATAAAGGGTGATGAATTGGTGTTAATACACCCTAATTGGTGATTATAAATGTTATTAGAACATGAATAATGAAAATTGAAGTATTGAACCAAGAGGTCAAGTGATTGGATTAATTATGATTATGAGGATGATTATGGTTTAAGTAATGGAATAATGAATTTAAGAAATTAATATGAATTAATGATGTTTGATGTGGTTCTTCATAACCTTGGGTTAATTTATGATGAATCTTGAATTATGATAAGAAGTGATTATTAAAGTGATTATACAAGTAATGAAATAGTGAAATAAAGAGGATTATGAAAAGAGAGATCATGTGTAGTTTAATCAACCCAAGATGGTGATGGGTTGATAATGTTGACTAGTTGATTATGATGATTATTAGTTGTTAAATGTGTTGTTGTGTTGATATGCTATATGGTAGGTGATCAAGATTGGTGGCATTCTTAATCAAGTGTGAAATCATGCATTTGCCTAGAAAGTAAAGGTGAGTGATATGGGGGTTAAAGAGGTAATGATTGTATGTTCCGGATTGCTTACGAGCAAGAGGTTCATATAATCAAGTGAATTATGTTTGTTTCATCTGCTTGTTTCTTACGCCTGAATCTTGTACTTGTATCTTGCATTAGGATTCATTGTTAATTGATGTTGTTGAATTATGTGGATTATGTGTAATGAGCATTGTAGATATTCAGTGGTATCTTGCTAACTGCGGTTAGCCTACGCTATTTCAGAATACGTGCTTAGCACGAACCGGCATTTATTAAACTTGGTATGCATACCGACGTGGTATGGTGCCTTGCGTGCCTATGTAGTTGAGCTTGGTATCTATTTCGACGTGATTTGGTGCCTTGCGTATTGTATTTATTGGACCGCGGATCCGTATGGAGTACAGAGAAATCTCTACATTTGCTCAGTAGTTATTTGTTTAAGCAGATAAGTGGATTATTGATAATTGTTATATGTTGTTTATGGATAATTAATTTAATTGCTCGTATGCTCACTAAGCTTTATGCTTACCCCTTTCAGTGGTTTATGTTGTAGGTGATTGGTTCGGTTGAACCAATTAGATGAAATGTGGTTACAAGAAGGTAGTGTGGATTGGAGCTTGCAATGGGGTTAGACAAGCTTCTCTTCCTTTTGAATTGTCGTTATGTTTATCACTTGTGTAAATCGCCCAAAGACACTTAATGATGTTATGTTGTTAATTAAGTTGTAAGGTGTCAAATGATTGAAAAGTGTGTTTTTGACTTGGCTAAGTCAAAGTTGAATGTGTGATGGTGTCAAATTGGGTAATTATTATGTTGTAAAGTGATAAAGGTGGTTAGAAAGTAATGTGTATGGTTATGATCATACTTTGTATGGAAATGTAATCAATGTGTCAAGAATGTGATTTCGGTCCAACAGCGTGATAATGACTTGTTGGTCATGGTCAAATGTTAAAATAAGTTGAAATCGAGTGTTAATTAGTTCATATGTTGTTGTTTTGGTGAAAGTGTCCAAATGGACACCAAACGGATCAAAGGAGTCAAAACGGATTAGAATGTGCGTATGTGGTTGGTGACTATAGTCACAAGTGTCAAAAGTATAGTAGAATATGTGGGTAAAAGTTGGAGGTCTGAAACCAAGCCATTTGGAATATGACTTGTTCACAAAATTGATCTAAAATGGTCAAAAATTAATCCTACGTCTGTTTTCTCGATTAACGTGTATTTTGAAAAAGTGTAAAACGGGAAAGTTTCATTTTGGCATAGTGGAGATGTCTGTAAAATTTGGTATTCTAACTCTTAACGAGTAAAAAGTTATGCGTGTTTGAAATTCGTTTTAAAAACTGAGTTTGCTGTCAGGTATGAACTACCCGGCGGGTATGATGAGTACCCGGTGGGTACTAATGTTGAAATGGTAACAGAATGTGGTCCATTGATGAGTACCCGGGGCGTACCCGAGTACCCGACGGGTATAGTTGTTACCCGGTGGGTACTGGGTCAGTATCAGAACTTTAGAGACCTGTTTTATCTCACAGCTTTAGAGATCTCTTGTTATTCCACGAATGTGATTGTTTCGTATTGTGTCCGATGTTAACTATAAATTAACTCTTAAAGGGTTGTGTAGTTTTATGTAGTCAATGGGACCTAAATTAGAGTATATTCAGTGTAAAAAAAAAAACTGGGGCGTTTCACTTATTATAATCTAAAAGTGGGGGAATCACAAGTGAGTTTATGATGATCTTAGTGGGTTATGTTGAATTCCTCCAAATTGATGATTTTTAGCTCACTTTGTAGTTTAGAAGTGTTATTAAGAGAGTTATATGATGTTTAGTTTAATAATCAAAGAAAGATTGGAAATAGCTAAATAGTAGTTTAAAATATTGAAAGTTTGTAGTAAAGAAAAGTGGATTAGTGAGATTTAAAGCTAAATTAATCAAGAAGAATATGAGTTAGTCGTATTAATGAATTATAAATGTGTGGTGTATTACTATGTGATAATGAATAGGTGAGAAGAACGTGAAGCTTCATATTGCTCGTTGGATTGTTGAAAGTGCCTAATACACCAAGGTGAGTGACATAGGGATTAAATGAGTATTGGTTGTGTGTTCTGGATTGCATACGTGCAAGAGGTTCACATAATCAATGGAAGCGATTAGTTATATCTTATTTTAATGACGGTTGTTAATCATTGTTGCTAGTTGTTGACTAGCTTGATTAGTAACTTGTTGATTAGTGTGGAAAGATGAGAAATATGTATAGCAAAGATTAGTTGTAATTAGATTCATTAATCCATGGTAGTTATGATTGTGATTATAATAGCCAATGTATATTAGCTATGATTATGGTTAAATTGACTAGTTGATTGTTGCTTAATTGTAATAATTTCAAGATGTGATGATTAGTTGAAAGAAGTTGTTAGTAGTTGTTCAATCGTAACAGATGATCAGATTTGCTAACTTATGTTAGCCGTTGCAGTGATTAGATTAGCTAACTCATGTTAGCTACTGTGATTAGATTAGCTAACTCCCGTTAGCTATTGTGATTAGACTAGCTAACTTATGTTAGCTAATGTGATTAGAGTGGCTAAGTTACATTAGCTACAGTTGTAATCAGATGATCAGAGGTTGTAGCACATGTGCCCAGCAGAAAGTTGAAAGCAGATTCGATCAGTGAAAGATTTGGTTCCATGATTTCTTAGAAGTATTTATTTATGCAAATATGTATTATTGATATTTGCTATATGTTGATTAGTTTTGTGAATTAGTTATTTAATTACTTATGTACTCACTAAGCTTTATGCTTACCCAGTTCAGTGTTTTATGTTGTAGGTGCTTGTTTCGGTTGAACCAATTGGATAGAAGGAGTATATTGTAGTGACAAGAATGTAGCGTGGATAAGGAGCTTGCTTTATGGTTAGATAAGCTTCTTGTTCTTTTAAATTATTGTTATGATTAGCCATTGTGTAAATCGCCCTAAACAAATTTTGATGTAATGAAGTGATTAAAGTGTAAAGAGTTTAGCAAGTGAGAAAGTATGTATTTGACTTAGGAAAGTCAAAGTGGTATGTAGTAGTGTCAAATTGGACAAGATCATGTTTATTAGTGATAAGTTTGGTGAAAGTGTCCAAATGGACCCTAAACGGGTCAAAAGATTAAAGTAAACCAAGAACCGAGGTATGGTGCTTTTGTTGTTGGTTTACAACTCAGTGTATGTAGTAGAACATGTTGGTAAAAGTTAAGATTCAGAAATCAAGTGGTTTGGAAACTTGGTTGGTTTTAAAAATGGTCCAAAATGGTCCGAAAATGGATTATAGTCCAGATTTTGAATAAACGCGTATTTTGAAAAAGTGTAAAAAAGAAAAGTTTAATTTTGGCATAGTGGAGGTGCCTGCAAAATTTGATGGTCTAACTCTTAACGAGTAAAAAGTTATGCGTGTTCGAATTTGGTCTTAAAATCTGTGTTTGAAAGCTGATGTCTGAGTGCAGGGTTAGTACGCGATCGCGTGCTTTTGCATGATCGCATGAAATAGTGTTAATCGATCACAATCCATTTTCCTTTCATTAATACGCGATCGCGTACTTTTCCAGGATCGCGTATTAATGCAAAATACGCAATCGCGTATTTTAAAGAAGCAGGATCGCGTGTTTCTGGTGCAAATTCTGAAAATGCATAAGTGTTCCCAACACTTTTAGTGACCGTTTTAATTCACAGTTTTTGTCATATCAGAGTTTTATTTCGTTTCAAGTTAAGTGTGATCGTTTAAGTTACGTAGGGACCTAATATATATACGAATAAGTTGTGTAACAATGGCGATTTAAAAAAAAAAAAAATTTGGGAGTTTCAATTAAATTGTTTAATATACAGATACACACAGCCATAAATAATTTTGTTTTAATCTCTATTGCAAAAATAAAAAAAATTAAAATAAAAGTTTAACAGGAGGTTATGTGTATACACAAATTTGAAAGCTAATTTTACACCATTATAAATTGTTTTAACCTTTTCTTCTTTGCCTTAAACTTTCAAGACATTCTAATTACCATTTTACCCCTACTTAATTATTTTGTAATTTATATATGGCAGTTAAACAAACTCTTTTAAGGTAATAAATTAATTATATGTTTTTGTTTTATAAATGGTAACGTCAAACTATATTACCTTTGCATTAATTTTCAACACGGTATTTATTTTTTCCATCAATCACAGATCTTTTGCATTTACCAAATTACTCAATTGATTTAATAATTAATTAATTCCATTAATGCATTCATTTCTATGTATTATATAAATAACCATATTTTTATCATTTGTTTAATTAAAAAAACGTTATTTGCAAACACATGAGCTAAACGCTTTTGATCCATGTTAAATCTTCACCGCTGCAACGCGCGGGTTATGATCTAGTATTTTATAAAACGGGGTAAATAATTTTGAACTTATTAGCGAAGTATGCTAGTAAAAATTAGACTCGTTGTTTGAATCGCTTGATTTTGTTTTGCGCACATTTTTGGTAGGTCGCTTGATAAATAAAAACGCGTTTGAAAGACACATTTATTATTTATATTTATTTATTTATTGATTGTAATATAAGTCCGAAGTCAAAGGCCATAGACAGTTAGACACCGAAACCCAAATTCAACAAAAATCATAATACAGTCAAAGTCCAACTCACACATACACAATTATTCAAAGTTTCAAACAAACACTGCTTCCATTTCCCCTATTCTTTTTTTTTGTTCATTTTGATTCTAATTCTTCAATTCAAACAGCACCCTTTATTTTTAATTTTAAAAATTTAATAAATTTTCATCATCCATGGAAGACCCATCTTCATCTAAAAACAATGCTTTAATCACAACTTTAAAGAATTCAATTGGAGCACTTGGTAGAGGATTTGATGTTACATCTGACATCAGGCTTTTGTATTGCAAAGGTGCACCTGGGTCTCATTTGATTCAATTGGATCATCAACATACCAAACACATTTCTTTTTCACTCTCGAATTCACCTGGGTCTCATGTCACAATTCCTGATGTTTCTGTTGATGTTGACTTTTCTCAAGGTCAAAGGATCACCGAAGCTACTCCTGTTTCCACCTTCCATGAGGTCTCTTTCTTTCTTTTTCTTCTTGTATTTGAATTATTGATTGAATCCAGTATCTGGGTATGTTACAGCTTCTTGAAATTCACGATTTATTTAACTAAGTTGTTTGTAATTTAGTTACTTTGAAGTTACCAATTATGTGATTTAGGGCTCGATAGGTGTGAACAAGTTGTGATACCATACCCTAGTTGACCATTTACTAGAAGGCTACTATTGCATTATGCAACAATGGGAAATTAGGTAAAAGTGTCCCAGTTCTCTGAGTTTGAAGCTATGGTTATTAAAAGATTGAGTGCCTCATGTAAGTAAATCAATATTTACGTGACCATTTCGTATCAAGGGTTAATGCCATTAACCTGTTTCTGGGATTCTTTTTGTCACTATGTACACGAGCATCAAATTAACATCACTATTATGAATTGCTGAACTGTAAGGGTTTAAAGGGGGTAAAGTACATGCATTTGCTCCGAGTTTGGTTGATAGATAACTCATGTTCTTCGTATTCTATCAACTCTTCTAGATTAAGATATCCTTTTTTAGTTTGTTAGCAATTTTAGGTTCGTTCGTAATTGTACATCCTATACTGCTCCAGAGTTCTTTTTGTGTCAAAGGAACTTTACAACATATGACTGTCTTTTGGGTTGATTAGCGTGCATCACTCACATGCGTGCATGTGTCTAGTTTTAGTATTGATGGGGGTTTTCTCCGAAATTCAGGGCTTGTGTATCAACATTTTCCTTAGTTAGTTTTAGCACAACCGTAGCTCTTTAAGATGAATATGCGATCTCATAAAATAAAAAACTTGCAACGACAATTTCTTAGTTATATATGACCACAATACTAGCTAAGTTTTGACTGCATAAAATGCGGTATGATGCCTATATTGCCTAAGACAGTAAGACGATGATTCTGCAAGCAATCTGAGATGCAACACAAGAAGTGGTGATGAAATGAAAGTCATTTCATTACTGCAGTTGATATAAAATTATATGATTAGGCAATATTGGTATATACTTGAAAAGGCACTAGTTTCCATGTAGTTTTATGTAAACATTCCAAGATAATGGTTACTTTTTTGTGCTTACACAGTTACACCAGTTAGCTTCTGGACTTGCTAGAAGTTTAATATGTACATCTAAAGGAAACATAACAATTAGTAGTAATCAAGTATAGTAGTGTAAATCATAAATGGAGTGCCCTAAATTTATGTTGAAAAAAATAGTTTTAGGCGGCAAACAAGAGGGATATGAACTTGATGTTATTTATTCTGTTATCCGAAATTCCGAATCACTAGTGTTCTCCTTATGTTGGGTAGTTCTATTAAAGAACGTCATACCGTATTCACATTTGTCAAGAAGCCGATGGTCAATAGTCTCTTAGAATATGAATCATCAATTATATATATGCAAATATAAATAACAGATTTGGCTTAAGGAATACTTAGGAGGGTATTATTTTCTATTACTGGAGTTAGAAACGGTTTCAACCAATTATGATCATCGGGTAGTTATGATATCCTTTTCTTTAAGATTACCACCCAATCAAATTCATTCGGTTGTTGAAGTTGTAACAAAAGATACATTTATTAACAATTATATTTGGAAAAATCCCAACATATATCATGATAGTAATTTTATACAGATTTATACAGTTCTTAAAGTGTCATGTTTTAGAATCTTTCAAATGATGCATAAGTTTGATGATTTTGATTTGTAAGCACATTTATAAAAAGGATGTAGTAATAATTAAGCTTTCTTAAAAGTATTTCTACTTAGAAATTGGTATGTCTTATGCCATACACCATCGCTGACTTTTGTGTTCGTGCGATCCATATGCGACATCATATACATATCTTTAGAAAATTGAAAAATTTATACCTTCATAACTTTTTTAAAAACTGGATATGATATGAGAGGCCATTTTCTGCTCATCACAAAATTTACAATTATAAAAATGACAATATACACATATCTTGAATGACAAGGTTCTATATGCTTACATAGAAAGAAATGTGCTTACTCTGTGGACTGTAATATATTAGCAGAACATAGTTAATATGGAAAGCGTAACATTAAATCACAAAAGCACAATAGTTAGTATGGTTTTCACATCTAGCATCTGTTTGTTGTATCTAATCTTCTTTGGTAGTTGGATGTAAGGCTTGTTGTATTTTTCTGACTTGTTACTTTGGCGTTTATTTTGCGATCCGATATCCTAATGCTATTAAATTGATAATTATATTTATAATAAAGAGTTCTCATTAATGATGATTAGTGCTTTATGTAACATCAGATGGCAGTATACTTCAATAAGAAATCCAATCTGGGTGGCAATGTCCCTCTTGGAAGCTTTAATTCCATGTTTAATTTTACTGGATCAAGGCAAGTAGATGCAGCATCAACAAAATCCCTTGCAATGATTGGACACGTAGTCCCACTGTTTGAGGTTCGGTTAGAAATTTCAGATTTGGTTTTGCTTCAAGAAGTCAAACGTGCTGTTCCATACTCATGGGATCCTGCTTCTTTAGCAAGGTAAATGATTATACACTATATTTGCATTTTCGCTATTACTATGTTGTAAGGGTGGCATAATAGGTAGGTGTTTAGCAGGTCAACCATATTCCTTATAAACTTATGACCCGCTAGAGATATAAATTAACCCCAGTCGGCCCATCTGTCAGATAACGGAGGAAAGTGCCACTTATCGGATTATGTTTTTACTCAGTTTTTTTCACATTCACACACACATGCATACAACTCAAATTCTCTACCTTTCAACCTCTGATATACAATAATAAATAATATAAATTTAAAAAAAAAAAAAAAAGCTTTACGAAAATTGTTTACACTGTTAAACAAGGCATATGTAAGTTTGACCTTCAGATGAGACCACGTCTCTGTTTTGCAATGGATGTAGTTATATTTTATTATTTGCATAATATATAGTCAACAAAGCAAATTGGTAAGTTGAAATCCAGTCATTATGTACAAATCGTACCATTATATGAATTCTGTGAATGGATAGATGACAACAGGCGGACGAATAGGTCAAAATGGAGTTGGGTCAAACAGATAAATCTGTAAGGTGGATCGAAACGAGTCAAGTCGGGTTGGGTTGAACTTCCAAGTCCCAATATGTATTTGTCCATGTCTTTGATATTATGAATAATTAGACTACGATCAAAGGGCCTTTGGCCTAGTGGTATGTGAGGAATCCATCAACCAAGAGGTTGTGGGTTCAAGCCTCATGGGACGCAATGTGTATATATCTGGAATTTTGTACATACTTGTGGGATAGGTTGTTGGTTGCCTTTTTAAATATAAATAATTAAAATAATAATTAAGACTACGGTTAGAATTGTTAACTTTAATACTGACAAATCCTTCGAAATAAAGCAATAAGGAGATTGTGAACACTTACACACGCACCATATGCTTTTGCACTGTTTGACCTTTTTTTTTATCTGACATTGTCGGAAATAATGGTCATAATGGCCACCTCTTTTAAGACGATTGAAATTGCAAAAAGGTCCATTGATGTATACAAATCTGAAATAAGATTATGACTTTCCAGTTCTATATTTCGTCATTTTAGTTTACTGTATGGCTTATACATAGATGGCTAGTTTTTATACACGACTATCATATATCTCCAATCGGATGGTGGGATCCTATTAAACACTAATGTCACCTATTTTCTAATCTTAGAATCATCTTTTTTCAGCTTTATCGAAAATTATGGCACCCATATTGTCACCTCAGCAACAGTTGGAGGGAGAGATGTAGTTTATATAAAGCAACATCATTCATCTCCTTTGTCCTTAGCGGACATCGATAATTATGTAAAAGACATTGGAGAACACAGATTCGCTGATCAAAAGAATCAGTCAAGTTCAGGCCCCTTAAAGTACAAGGACAAGGTTAGTTTAGCTTTCGTGTGCAGCCTGATCTAAATGAATTATGGCTCATATGCTGATGCATGGGGTGTTTTATCTGTGATATGAAAGTGATCATGTGATATTAATAAATATTCAGAATCAGATAATCAACTGTAATGTGACGGGCCATTGGTGCTAGTGTTTGGACATGCGTTTGTTATTTAAAGTTGTAACAACCAGATACTTGGTTGCGTTATTGTTTAACAAAGTATTGGTAGTTATTAAACCAATAGATATAATGACAAAAAAAGAAAAAAAAAAAAAAAAAAAAAAGGAAATAATAAAAAGATAATTTTGTGGAAAAGAAACATCTTGTGAAATGGTAGTAAAAGTCTCTCCAATTTAATTTTTACCATTTTGTTATCGATTTTGATGCAACCAGTATGGAAATACTGATCAACCCTTAAGTGATCAGATAATCAGAAGCAGAATCTGTTAGTCCAAACATTGAAGATTGATTATTGCAACTTGTATTCACAATAACTAGATCATGAGTTTCAAATTGTAAATCCAAAGACCCCACAATCTTTTATATTTTTGTGGGATTTACATCCTTCATATGTTATCTTTCTTTTATATCTTTCGTATTGTGGCAAGATAACCTTTGTTGATTTGTTACCATTTGTCTGTAGGATGTAACGGTTATTTTTAGACGAAGAGGAGGGGATGATCTTGAGCAAAGCCATACAAAATGGGCAGAGACCGTAGAAACAGCACCGGATGTGATCAATATGACCTTTACTCCCATTGTTTCCTTACTTGATGGTGTACCTGGTATAAAGCACTTGAGTAAAGCCATTGAGTTATACTTGGAATGTAAGACCTTATGTTAATCTTTATTTGTTTACATAAACATGAAACTGTAATAATGTGAAAAGATAGTGGCATATACAAAAACGTTGTATCATAGCATTCTCAAACTTTTTGCTAAGAATCACATCCCACTGAAATTTGCAAAAAGATGTCATTCTGTGGTGTTAATGTGTTTGCTTCTTTCCTCTCTGTTTTGCAGACAAGCCACCCATAGAGGATTTACAATATTTTTTGGAATTTCAAATTTCTCGAGTTTGGGCACCAGAACAAAGTAACATTCAAAGAAAGGAACCGGTTTGTCCATCACTCCAGTTTAGTTTGATGGGCCCGAAGCTTTACATTAGTCTGGAGCAGGTATGCTCAATATTTTGTATTTCTCCTTCATTTAGTATATATTAATAGTACTTGCCACCAATAACGGTAGCTAGTTAAGACCCATCATGGATAAGCGGGTCAGTTGGAGTTGTAATTTACCTCTAGTCAAATGAGTAAACGTATAAATTGAATGTATAAATGAAAGGGAGTTGAACAGGTAAAGTAAACCTTTTTACATTTCGTTGTAAATGTTATCATCATAGCAATCAAGTTTTTTTAATCTGTGTATATTAGGTAGTTCAAGAAAAGGAAAGGGAGTTGCTGGTCTAGCCGTCTCTTAAAAAATTACCCTTTCTAACATGATAAACAACCCCTGTGACCTGCCCATTTTTCCTCCTAGAGGCATCTTCCTTTTTAGTTGTCTTTCTAAAGATATTCTCTCGTCTTGTTGATCACAATTATTATCTAATGGACTGAATACTGGTGACGGTAGAATTTTTCATTTAAGGAAAGATGACACTTGTTGTGCACTTGTGCAATGGACTTAATAATTGCATGATAACACTTGTACCATTTGAATTTACATTCTCTAAAACTTAAATTTACTGAAGCAATTACCCCTTAAAATACAGCGTATGCTGTTAAGTCATTTAAATTATTTTATTTGTTTAATATTCATAGAATCCCTTGAAACGACAGGTGACAGTTGGACGTAAGCCTGTGACTGGACTTAAACTGAACTTAGAAGGTAGCAAGCAAAACAGACTAGCAATACATTTACAACACTTGGTCTCACTTCCCAAAATCCTCCAACCCCATTGGGATACACACATGGCCATAGGTGCACCCAAATGGCAAGGTCCTGAAGAGCAAGATAGCCGTTGGTTCGAACCCATCAAATGGAAAAACTTCTCTCATGTAAGTACAGCACCGATAGAACACACTGAGACATACATAGGAGATCTCTCTGGGGTCCACATTGTCACTGGGGCCCAGTTTGGCGTATGGGACTTTGGGGCCCGAAGTGTCCTACACCTTAAACTTCTCTTCTCCAAAGTACCAGGGTGTACAATACGTCGATCTGTATGGGATCATAGCCCATCTAACCTTCAAAAACCACCCCGAGATGATAAGGGAGATAGTTCAAGCCAATCTGGGAAATTAGCAAAAATTGTAGACATGACGGAAATGTCCAAGGGTCCACAAGATGTTCCTGGGCATTGGTTAGTCACTGGGGCTAAACTTGGTGTGGATAAAGGGAAGATTGTTCTACGCATAAAATACTCATTATTGAACTACTAATGAAGGTGATCGTGTTAATTTTTTGAACCGGCAATTGTTCGTTATGATATTTTTGTGCATTTAGTCTAAGAGGTTTATGTCAAAAATTTGTTTGTAGTTTTAACAAAGGTGAAGTCACTGGTTTTGAGTTCATACATGTATATGCTTTACACCAAGTTAGAATTCTTGTAGGATTGTTAAAGCGTTGATTTGGATGTGAATGTGTATGGTAATTTTTTGTCAAATATGAGGCCATGTAATAGTTTTTGTGTATTACCTTTACCAGTGTATTTAAACATGATATATATGGACGAGAAGGAACGAGCATTTTCATGGCTAGATCACTTGGGACTAGTGGTATAGCCCGTGCGATGCACGGAGCTTGTTAAAGTTCAATGTTTGTTTAATTATACATGATATGATATGTCCTCAATTCTTTATATGTTTTTTTTTGGGGGGTAAAGGGTTTTCACCCGCTGAATATATTACTCCAAAGAAAACGTTTAAGTACAAACGTTTAAGTGACGACTATTAGGAACAAACTGAGAGAAGGAAGACTTAGATGGTTTGGTCATATTAGGAGGAGACCACAGTCGGCACCTGTTAGGAGAGGGGAAGCCATCACTATTGATGGCCTAAGGAGGAGAGGTAGACCAAAACTTAGGTGGGAGGATAGAGTAAAGCTCGACCTCAAAGAGTTAGCAATACCCGAGGACATGACCTCTGATAGGGACGAGTGGAGACGTAGAATTAGGGTAGATGAGTATGGTGTCTAGGATAGGGATAGAATTAGAACGGATGAGTAGAAGGTTATTAGATAATATTTGTATATGTAGGGGTATATAGGTAGAATCAGGATAGATGACGCATAGTGTATCTAGTTATATAGATATCCCAGTTAGATATGTAGGTATATAGAGATATAGAATAAATAAATAGCTTAAGTAGGGGGTAGATAAATACAATCGTTGTAGATGGTGTTTTATTTCTATTATTAGTATTAGTAGTAGAAATAGTGTTAGTTATTATCATTACTATTATTATTATTAATATTATTACTATGATTATCATTATTATTATCATTATTATTATTATCATTATTATTTTTATTATTATTACTGTTGTTGTCTCTTCTACTAGCTGCAGTTGTTGTTGCTGGATGCTGATGTGAATGTTGATGCCGACTCCGATGCTGTTTGATGATGTTGATGCTATTGCTATCGCTGCTGCTGATGCTGTTACTGATGCGGGTTGATGTCGATTGTAGCTATTATTACTATTAGTTTTTTTAGTTTTTTTTTGTACCACTTCGTCACCATTTTATTTGTACTTATTGGAGTCTGCCGGAGGTCTTTCTGAAAGCAACCTCTCTACCCTCGGGTAGGGGTAAGGCTGACTACATCCTACCTCCCCCATACCCCGCCCTCGGCGGAATTGGGTAGTGTTGTTGTTGTTGTTGTTGGTGTGGGTGAGTTCCACACCTCAACCCGTTACATAGGCAAAAACACTACATAACAAGACACAGCCACTACCAAACTCACATGAAGATCTAGCTAGCTACGGCTAAACTCTCTGTATATGACATGCCATATACATATAACATAACATAACTCGTAAAAGAAATAAATAATACATCCAATATAAGATAAACGAGCAGCCAATCAACAAAACTTCAGTTCTAGCCATTGATAACACACGTACGAGGCAGATTCCAAGCATCCATCATTTTCAGAACTTGAACCGACTTCATAAATCTGAATGAAAGCAATTTAAGACGAACAGTGGAAATGATAGTTTCGCACACTTGAGAAACAGATCAAAAAGCCTATTATTCCTCTCTTGCCAAATGAAATACGAAGCAGCAGCAAGAAGCACACGGCCAACAATACTTCTTGCCTTCCTTGACCGAGAAATAGGCTGAATATAACCAATAATATCGTCCCAAGAAGCTGAAACACTTTGCATACCTGCCAAGTGCTTAACTCGGGACCAAACTTGAAAACAAAATGTATAATCGAAGAAGTGATGGGTATGAGAATCCATGACCAGCTTACACAAAGGACACCTAAGCAGGTTTAAGTTGGTAGAAGCACCAACATCCCATTGCGTGAGAGTGTCTTGTGTCTTCAACTTCCTTCGCATGACAAGCCAAAGGTGAAACGCATGTCTTGGGATACAACGAGGGAACCAGACGATATGAGCCCATGTAACATCCACATTATGATCACGAATAGTATCCCATACAAGACTAACCGAAAACTCCCTTAGATTTCCATTCTGATCAGTCCAAAAAAAACTTATTCTTCTGGTTAGGACGAAAGATAGGCATATTAATCTGAGTTAGAAAAGGAAAGACATCATACCAAGCATTCGGCCATTTCCAACCTCCTTCATCAACCAAATCAGCAATCTTATCCTTAATAGAAAACCCCGCATTAGTAATTTGCCTAACCGTCATGAAGCTAATAAGAGGGCTATAAGAACACCATCGGTCATACCAAATATATGTCGACAAACCATTACCTATTTGAGACCATATAAAGGGTCGAATAACATCCCGAATCTGAATAAGCTTTCTCCAACCCCAACTCATAGCACCACGAGCTTTAACATCCCAAAAACTTCTGCCCTTCAATTTGTATGAATGTATTCACTTAACCTAAAGGGATTCCCTATTTCTCCAACCCCAACTCATAGCACCACGAGCTTTAACATCCCAAAAACTTCTGTCCTTCAATTTGTATGAATGTATCCACTTAACCCAAAGGGATTCCCTATGGTTAATGATACTCCAAATATGCGATGCCATAAGAGCAATATTAACAGTTTCTAAGCGCCTTATACCTAGCCCACCTTCAAGCTTAGGAACACAAACCGAATCCCAAGCCACTTTAGCTTTCCCCCTCTTCATATCTCCTTGACACCAAAGGAAACCTCGCATAAGCTGTTCTATATCCTGAATAATTTGGTTCGGGAGAATAAAAACCGAGGCCCAATATATATGTAAGGAGGAAAGGACCGAAAGAATAAGTTGTAACCTTCCTGCAAACGAAAGATACTTATTCTTCCAATCACAAATAAGGTTCCTTACCTTTTCCACCAGCACCTTGCAATCCCTATATACTAGTCTAGACGAAATGAGGGGGACTCCAAGATACTTGACGGGCAGCTCCCCTTCTTCAAATGGCATAGAATCCAAAATAGAACGTTTAACACAGGTCCCAACATTGCAAAAGATGGCTGTACTCTTTGGAATACTAGGAACCAGCCCCGATATATTCTTGAAGACATTCAAACCAGCCATCAAGACACGGGCTGAATTGATATCACCACGGGCAAACAAGAAGAGATCATTTGTAAAACAAAGATTAACAATCCGTTGTTCCTCACAATGTTTATGGAAACGAAAATGCTCATCCTCTCGCACCTTACATTGCAAAATCTGAGTTAAAACTTCCATAACCAATGTGAAAAGATAAGGGGACATTGGATCCCCTTGTTTAAGAATACTAATAATAAAATGCATATATATGGTTTGGTGTTAGTGTTGATTGATTATGATTAATGATGAAGTGAAGTTTTATAATCTTATGTATTGGTGTTTCCTATTTTTTTATTTGTATTCATAAGTTAAACACATAAGATATCTTGCATATGAAAAGGAAACTAATGACATATGAATCAATTTGTCATCATCATATGTATATACTAGCTGAGTACTCGCGCGTCGTGGCGACACTATATATATTAAAACGATGGTGTTTCGAAATGATAAACAAAATTATTAAGTCCGGAAGAGGGAGAAGGCGATGATGACCGAGAAAGTTGATGTACCATAAGTATTGTCCATTACACTAAAATTATGTGAAATGTTTGTAACAATATAGAGTTAATAGAACACTTAATGATAATAGTATTGTAGCACGTATTTATTTTTATTTTGAAATACCTAAAGGAAAAAGTTAGATTAACAACTCAATTTAAGAAAGAAATAAACAAAAAATAGAAGTTACAATCATGTGTACTTGATGACATACTAACGTAGTTTATTGATCACGTAAAACTTCTTGATAGATCACGTTTGAGGTGTAAACTCCCGGTTGATCGAATTTTTTGATAGGTTCCACTAATACCTTTGTATTCGAGCGTGATATCCCTCTAGAGAGTGCCACATAAAGTTGCCCGTGAGAAAATATTGAATCCGAAAGATAAACACCAACATTTGAAATCGTTTGTCCCTGAGCTTTATTGATTGTCATTGCAAAACTGAGCCGAACGGGAACTGCTTTCTTTTCAGTTTGAAAGGGAACATGTCATCTTCAGATGGGCATCCACTTTGATTCCATTGTCTCTCCTTCGATACAACGGATACGAGTCCTCTCTTTGTGTTGTACTTTCGTTGAATTGCCTAGGATATCTCCAACGACATTGTTTTGGCTCACCCTACATGCAAGAACTGTTGTTATCTAAATGACCGCAAGGTCTGTGAATCATATATTTCACAACCATGTCATGCAGTTTCGGATACTTTACCGGATTTGGGATTTCAGCGCAAACCATCTTGTCATAGTGGTCTGGAGTAGTCATCTTGTACTCCGGAGTCATTATCAAAAGAAAATGTGCGTGTGTGGTAAACACGCTTTTGAAATTCGATGACATAAACATATGCTTTGACCTTGCCAAGTATATCCCTCTTAAAGAGTTGTTCAATCAGATCCTCTAATTTGGCACGAAATGCTCTTGCAATAAGTTCTGGGCGATCTTGTGGTTTCTGACCAGGTTCTAAATAATCTGTGATTTCATCTCAATTCGGATTGCACGTAAAAGTAAAGAATATGTCAGACTTTCCATCTTCTTGAACTAAAGTCATAGCATCTAAAAATCTACGCTGCATGTCACATGAACCTCCGATGAAAGATGCAGGAAACACAATCCGTTTTCCAACTCTACTTGGCTGAACTTCATCTGCATTAACTTAATCCACGATACCTTGGTACAATTCTGCTCCAATCTTATTTTGGTTGCGTTCACAAAAAAGTAGCCGTGAAGTCTCAATCTTTATGTAGGTATCTACTGCAAAATGATGTAACAATCTTCCCCCTAATAGAATCACGTTCTGAGTAGAGCGGATTTGAAACTTGTAACAGTAGTATTCATGCATAGTTACAGTTTTTTACCTTGTGTTTCTTTGTAATCTGCATAACGAATGAAGTTTTGGACTTTTTTATTTTATTCTTTGTATGTACGTTTCGGCATGGTTGAAATGAGAAGAGAATACTTCGTAAGAATACGGAAATGACTTTAAAACACTTTTCAAATTACCAAAAAAATACATTTTTACAACTTTTTGAAGCTTTCTTATATTTAAGTAACATGTAGTTATCTATACTATTGAAATTAACTTAACATATTATCTATTATTAATATTTATGACAATCTATTTTATCTTTTTACCATCCTTAAAAGTATAGTGTATTAGTGATAATACAAACTATTTTCTTTTCCTATCATTTAGTATAGTGTTTAATTAACTATTTTATCTTTTTACCATTATACTGATTATCATTATTAGAGCAAGACTCATTCTTTAGAGTATTGTAGATTGTAAATTTCTATATCTATAATATTGAAATTAACTTAACAGATTATGTATTATTAATATATAACAATCTATTTTATCTTTTTACCATCCTTAATTATAGTGTGTTAGTGTTAATACAAACTATTTTCTTTTACCATCATTTAGTATAGTGTTCAGTTAGTTATGTTAATACAAACTATTTTCTTTTACCATCATTTAGTATAGTGTTTAGTTAGTTATTTTATCTTTTTACCATTATTTATTATAGTGGTTAATTATCAATATTAGAGCAAAACTCATTCTTTATAGTATTGTAGTTTGTAGACGAGAGAGTATAAGTTATGGCAAAGCAAAGTATATCCAACTTTCACAAGGTTGGTGCAATACAAAATACACATACAACTACTTGTTTAAGGACACAAGTTTGCCACACAAAGTTTAATGTGATGCAACTTGGCAAAAAGAATCATGTAAGGTGGGATTGGGTTTTGTAGCTCGCAATTATAATGGTGATGTGCTACTATTAGGGGTTATGCAAACTTAGTTTTGGAAGCCAAAGCTAAAGTTATTGTAACACCCCCAAATTCATTGATTTAGATTAGCGGAAGCATTTAGTTTAAGTACGGGGGTGTCACAATAACAAAGCATGCATACGTATCAGAGCTTATGATTACAACTGAACATAATATATTAAGATGCCAAAAGTGTTAATTACAAAGTTTACGATTCATCGAATCGTACAAGTTAAAAGTAATAAGTTTACAAAAGTAGATTTCTGAAATATGACTAAAACATTTCAGTTATACTAAAGAAATCCATGTGTTTCCAAAAGTTGGCATCCTAAACGTCACGGGTCGCCTAATTCTCCATGTGTGTTGGCGATTCTTATATGCGCAACTAATTCCCTGAAAAACATAGTAAAAGTCAACAACTAGGTTGAGTGAATTCACAGGTTTCATGTTTGTAGTAATAGTTGGTGTCTCAAGGTATACACCAATTAGTTGTTGTTATCAGTTTCAAATAAAGTTTGGAAACTTGTTTCCAAAGTATACGTTTTGTGGGATGTTACCCAAAGTGTCAGTTTGTAAAACCAAATACGTTTCCAAATAGTTGTTTGTAGGAAAGTTCGTATCCTAGTAGTTGTAGGAAATCAGTATCCTATTAGTTTATGTAGGAATGTAAGTATCCTATTCTATGATTCGTAGGAATGTCAGTATCCTAATAGTTATTCAGTTGGATCCATGTCAGAAGGGTATTGTGCCCATGTCAGTAGGGACTTTTCATCAGTTTAATAACAATAGTAGACCCATGTTTGCAGGATCTAGTGCCCATGTCAGAAGGGACTTTTCAACAGTCGTTGCCCATGTCAGAAGGGACTTTTCAGTAGTTTGTGCCCATGTAAGTAGGGACTTTTCAGTAGCGTTGCCCATGTCAGTAGGGACTTTTTGTTACCCAGTCCGTTATAAAAATTTTTGCTGGTTATCCTCCAGTGTTTTCAAAACATGTTCATGTGTTTACAGCATTGGTAGTATGAAAGTATTATGTAACACCCCCATAAGACCCGTACCTGGACCACATGCGGGCAGTGTTACATATTTTGTTGTAATCGTCAATTTGTTTTATCAGTTTACCAGTTCAATGTACTCCACTTGTTTGAGTAAAATAGTATACAACCATGTTTGTATAAAAGTGTTTGACTATGTTTTCCACCCCTGTTCAAAGCAGTTAAAACAGTAAAAGTAGGGGCTGTGAACTCACCTGTTGAGTTAAGTTGTTGTGCGAGTGCTAGCAAACCTAAGCCCAAGTACAGTCCGAAATCTCCTAACGTCCTAAACGTATGAGATTTAATAAGTATGTGGATGTCTAAACTAATCATCCACGCTAGTGTTTGTACAACTAAGTTATGTCCAAAGTGTTGGTTTATACGTTTGTGTTTTGGAAAATATGTACGGCTCGTTGGTGAGTTTTCGTAATAATAATTCAAAGTATTATTATTATACTTATCGTATTGTATACTACCCAAAGTATATGTGTTTCATGTGCGAGTTATATCATAAAGGTTTGGTTCTTGAAGATGTTTAATGATTAGCGTGAAAGTATCCTTAAATTTATAGTTATTTTATCCGAAAGTATACATATATATATGTACATATGTCCGAATGTGTCAAAATTCATCGTTTAGGATCGAAAATGCACTTTTTCAAAAAGTCAACTCGCAGTCAAAAAGTCAACTCGCAAGTGGACTCGCAAGTCAAGTGGACCCGCAAGTCAAGTGGACCCGCAAGTCAAGTGGACTCGCAAGTCAAGTCGACCCGCAAGTCAAGTCGACCCGCAAGTCAAGTCGACTCGCAAGTTAAGTCGACTCGCAAGTCAAGTCGACTCGCAAGTCAAGTCGACCCGCAAGTCCAAATCTCGACTCGTGAAATTCGTCAGGTTTGGATCTCGGCTCGCGAAACTGGCTGTTTAGCGATTTTTATGCATATTTCGACTTTTAAAGCGTTTTTAATGATGTTTTTGGACATAATAAGTTAATGTAACACTAATACATGGTATATTAAGTATTATAAACACGAAAACTTCGAAATCTAAAGATTTGCGGGATTTGTCGGAAACTTACGAGTGGTCGGATTTGAAATCCGAAAAGATAGATGTGTAGCTCTCGTTGTGGTGATCGTTTTTCCTAAAAGGGTTTTGCGATTTGATGCCGTTTAGCGGTAGTTTTGGTGGTGTTTGTGGTGGTTTTTGGTAGGTGGTGGTGAAAGAGAGAGATAGTTGAGAGAAAAAGAGGGTAGAGAGAGAAGTGAGATGAAAGAAAAATGAAAGAAAATTGGGAGGTGGAAGGGGTACTGTCCCTTTTCGCCTCCTGTGTTTGCACTCCGTGTTTGTTTACCCGATTGTTAAATGTTACTTTATTTTAACTAATATATTTTTAATGACCCATTTCATTATATTTTTAACTAGGATCTTTTTATGAAACCAAATTAATTAATTTTATAAATTTCAAACTTTGTTTTATTTTAGTTATACAAGTTAACGTTTTGCGTTATAAAATGATATGTAAATATTATCGACATAATATTTAATTGTTTACGACGTTATTTAATAATTTCGTTTTATTATATATTTTTGTTCACCAACAGTCGTATATTTTTGTCGCGTTTGTTTTCAGATTGTTCAGTACGTAATTACAACTAATTACGAATACGTAATACTATGCGTATTATCTAGTTGGGCTTTGCTAGACTTACCTCTAAAATGCGTTGTGAATTCACTCATGTAGGGAATTAGCCTAATAATGCAAATGTTTAGCGTTAATAATAGTGTTTAAATTTGCGGGGTGTTACATTCTCCCCATGTTAGAGAAATCTCGTCCCGAGATTTAAAGTCAAGTCGGATCGCCCGCGGCGTATGTTCTCCGATAAGTCATGTCGTCAATAATAATACCAATTTGCGTGGCGCTCAATTGTTGCCAGAAAAGTTTTAACGATTTAGTATACTCGCGGTATAGTTTAGTATGTTCCGGCAGTAGTAGTAGTTTATGTGGCGTTCTAAGTTGCCATGAAAGTTCAAACAGTTTAAGTATGCTCGCGGCATAATTCAATAAGTTGTGTGTTTCGTTTCGTGGTCAAAGTTTACCAAGCGTTGAGTTCGAATCGACGTTCGAATAGTACATCGTTAAAACGTAGTCTAAGTTGACTAAGACGTATTGATGTCGACGTAGGAAATCTTTTCGTGTATCCCTTGTTCTGAGAATTGTACGCACGTCCAGGCGTTGTCGGTGCGTAAACGTTACGGTTGTAGTTCAAAATGATAAACAGTCGTCAAAACAGTTGACGGTTCGAAATGTTCAGTTTGTTGTCCCGGTTGCGGTCAAATCATGACAAAACGTTTGTTTGGACCCAGTAGATAAGTTTGATTGTAAATCGTTCGTTGTTTAATTATAAACAAATTTGCATATATCGTTGACATTCAGTCAAATAGTGATCAATTCGTGATCAATGAGAAAATTTATGTTGGGTATACGTAGTTAAACCTTGTCCCGTGTAAATCGTTTGAAAAACTCTTCGTTTAGATATTTCGTTAGAAAACTTTGTCAAAAGTCTGACATGTTGTTTGATGTGATTTATCAATTCGTGTTCGTTTAGAAAAATCATTCTGGTAATTATTTAGTAGGAAAATCTTCCAGTATAGTTGTTTGTGAAATAAACATTTCAAATATAGTTCATAGGTTTTTCTTTTTTTTTTTTTTTTTTTTTTTTTTTTTTTAAAGTTTGCTACTCGTGTTTCGTTTCGCAAGGTTAGGTCCGATCACCCGAGTGATTGTGTGAGACTCCGTCTCGATTAACTGGTAGTAGTACATAGCTATGTTTCGTTCGCATAGTACCTGAAAGGCTCGTAAATCTCCGATGTATATACGATCTCTGTTTGTTTCGCACCCGTCTATCCGGTTGGTGAGTCGTCGGTTCCATTCGTTAAACGTTTAGTACAATTTCGTTCGATCGTTAGAGAGCAAGAGTTTGTTCGCAGAGTGGTCAACTCGACCGAATTGTTGTCAAACGTGACTGAGTATTAGTTCAAATAATTAGTTTGTCAAACGTGACCGAATAGTTGTCAACGCTAAAGTAGAAAATGTGAAGAATGAGGGTTCACATGTTTTCAGTTTTTCAAGTATCAAGAAAAGTTGTCGAATCCCCATCACTTATCTTACGACTATGAAACACCCATATGTACTTAGTATAATATAATCACGTTGGCCAGGCGTTATTATATGATGCTAAATACATACTTCTTTTCATCAACCGTTTGACACGATCCGGTTCACATGAGATCTGAGTACAATGAACGAGTCGAATGTGGTGAACAGTTCACGCGTATCGAGGTATCATAACGATAGTTTAGATGTATGTAAATGCATGTATGCACGTGCGTTCTAGCCAAGGCTATAGTCTAGGTCTCTAAGGTCTCTAAGTCATCTAAGAAATCTAGTTCGCTATACCCATTGGCTCTGATACCAATCTGTAACACCCCCAAATTCGTTGATTTAGATTAGCGGAAGCATTTAGTTTAAGTACGGGGGTGTCACAATAACAAAGCATGCATACGTATCAGAGCTTATGATTACAACTGAACATAATATATTAAGATGCCAAAAGTGTTAATTACAAAGTTTACGATTCATCGAATCGTACAAGTTAAAAGTAATAAGTTTACAAAAGTAGATTTCTGAAATATGACTAAAACATTTCAGTTATACTAAAGAAATCCATGTGTTTCCAAAAGTTGGCATCCTAAACGTCACGGGTCGCCTAATTCTCCATGTGTGTTGGCGATTCTTATATGCGCAGCTAATTCCCTGAAAAACATAGTAAAAGTCAACAACTAGGTTGAGTGAATTCACAGGTTTCATGTTTGTAGTAATAGTTGGTGTCTCAAGGTATACACCAATTAGTTGTTGTTATCAGTTTCAAATAAAGTTTGGAAACTTGTTTCCAAAGTATACGTTTTGTGGGATGTTACCCAAAGTGTCAGTTTGTAAAACCAAATACGTTTCCAAATAGTTGTTTGTAGGAAAGTTCGTATCCTAGTAGTTGTAGGAAATCAGTATCCTATTAGTTTATGTAGGAATGTAAGTATCCTATTCTCTGATTCGTAGGAATGTCAGTATCCTAATAGTTGTTCAGTTGGATCCATGTCAGAAGGGTATTGTGCCCATGTCAGTAGGGACTTTTCATCAGTTTAATAACAATAGTAGACCCATGTTCGCAGGATCTAGTGCCCATGTCAGAAGGGACTTTTCAACAGTCGTTGCCCATGTCAGAAGGGACTTTTTAGTAGTTTGTGCCCATGTAAGTAGGGACTTTTCAGTAGCGTTGCCCATGTCAGTAGGGACTTTTTGTTACCCAATCCGTTATAAAAATTGTTGCTGGTTATCCTCCAGTGTTTTCAAAACATGTTCATGTGTTTACAGCATTGGTAGTATGAAAGTATTATGTAACACCCCCATAAGACCCGTACCTGGACCACGTGCGGGCAGTGTTACATATTTTGTTGTAATCGTCAATTTGTTTTATCAGTTTACCAGTTCAATGTACTCCACTTGTTTGAGTAAAATAGTATACAACCATGTTTGTATAAAAGTGTTTGACTATGTTTTCCACCCCTGTTCAAAGCAGTTAAAACAGTAAAAGTAGGGGCTGTGAACTCACCTGTTGAGTTAAGTTGTTGTGCGAGTGCTAGCAAACCTAAACCCAAGTACAGTCCGAAATCTCCTAACGTCCTAAACGTATGAGATTTAATAAGTATGTGGATGTCTAAACTAATCATCCACGCTAGTGTTTGTACAACTAAGTTATGTCCAAAGTGTTGGTTTATACGTTTGTGTTTTGGAAAATATGTACGGCTCGTTTGTGAGTTTTCGTAATAATAATTCAAAGTATTATTATTATACTTATCGTATTGTATACTACCCAAAGTATATGTGTTTCATGTGCGAGTTATATCATAAAGGTTTGGTTCTTGAAGATGTTTAATGATTAGCGTGAAAGTATCCTTAAATTTATAGTTATTTTATCCGAAAGTATACATATATATATGTACATATGTCCGAATGTGTCAAAATTCATCGTTTAGGATCAAAAATGCACTTTTTCAAATAGTCAACTCGCAGTCAAAAAGTCAACACGCAAGTGGACTCGCAAGTCAAGTGGACCCGCAAGTCAAGTGGACCCGCAAGTCAAGTGGACTCTCAAGTCAAGTCGACCCGCAAGTCAAGTCGACTCGCAAGTCAAGTCGACTCGCAAGTCAAGTCGACCCGCAAGTCCAAATCTCGACTCGCGAAATTCTTCAGGTTTGGATCTCGGCTCGCGAAACTGGCTGTTCAGCGATTTTTATGCAAATTTCGACTTTTAAAGCGTTTTTAATGATGTTTTTGGACATAATAAGTTAATGTAACACTAATACATGGTATATTAAGTATTATAAACACGAAAACTTCGAAATCTAAAGATTTGCGGGATTTGTCGGAAACTTACGAGTGGTCGGATTTGAAATCCGAAAAGATAGATGTGTAGCTCTCGTTGTGGTGATCGTTTTTCCTAAAAGGGTTTTGCGATTTGATGCCGTTTAGCGGTAGTTTTGGTGGTGTTTGTGGTGGTTTTTGGTAGGTGGTGGTGAAAGAGAGAGAGAGAGAGTTGAGAGAAAAAGAGGGTAGAGAGAGAAGTGAGATGAAAGAAAAATGAATGAAAATTGGGAGGTGGAAGGGGTTTTGTCCCTTTTTCGCCTCCTGTGTTTACACTCCGTGTTTGTTTACCCGATTGTTAAATGTTACTTTATTTTAACTAATATATTTTTAATGACCCATTTCATTATATTTTTAACTAGGATCTTTTTATGAAACCAAATTAATTAATTTTATAAATTTCAAACTTTGTTTTATTTTAGTTATACAAGTTAACGTTTTGCGTTATAAAATGATATGTAAATATTATCGACATAATATTTAATTGTTTATGACGTTATTTAATAATTTCGTTTTATTATATATTTTTGTTCACCAACAGTCGTATATTTTTGTCGCGTTTGTTTTCAGATTGTTCAGTACGTAATTACAACTAATTACGAATACGTAATACTATGCGTATTATCTAGTTGGGCTTTGCTAGACTTACCTCTAAAATGCGTTGTGAATTCACTCAAGTAGGGAATTAGCCTAATAATGCAAATGTTTAGCGTTAATAATAGTGTTTAAATTTGCGGGGTGTTACATTCTCCCCATGTTAGAGAAATCTCGTCCCGAGATTTAAAGTCAAGTCGGATCGCCCGCGGCGTACGTTCTCCGATAAGTCATGTCTTTCAATAATAATACCAATTTGCGTGGCGCTCAATTGTTGCCAGAAAAGTTTTAACGATTTAGTATACTCGCGGTATAGTTTAGTATGTTCCGGCAGTAGTAGTAGTTTATGTGGCGTTCTAAGTTGCCATGAAAGTTCAAACAGTTTAAGTATGCTCGCGGCATAATTCAATAAGTTGTGTGTTTCGTTTCGTGGTCAAAGTTTACCAAGCGTTGAGTTCGAATCGACGTTCGAATAGTACATCGTTAAAACGTAGTCTAAGTTGACTAAGACGTATTGATGTCGACGTAGGAAATCTTGTCGTGTATCCCTTGTTCTGAGAATTGTACGCACGTCCAGGCGTTGTCGGTGTGTAAACGTTACGGTTGTAGTTCAAAATGATAAACAGTTGTTAAAACAGTTGACGGTTCGAAATGTTCAGTTTGTTGTCCCGGTTGCGGTCAAATCATGACAAAACGTTTGTTTGGACCCATTAGATAAGTTTGATTGTAAATCGTTCGTTGTTTAATTATAAACAAATTTGCATAAATCGTTGACATTCAGTCAAATAGTGATCAATTCGTGATCAATGAGAAAATTTATGTTGGGTATACGTGGTTAAACCTTGTCCCGTGTAAATCGTTTGAAAAACTCTTCGTTTAGATATTTCGTTAGAAAACTTTGTCAAAAGTCTGACATGTTGTTTGATGTGATTTATCAATTCGTGTTCGTTTAGAAAAATCATTCTGGTAATTATTTAGTAGGAAAATCTTCCAGTATAGTTGTTTGTGAAATAAACATTTCAAATATAGTTCATAGGGTTTTTTTTTTTTTTTTTATAAAGTTTGCTACTCGTGTTTCGTTTCGCAAGGTTAGGTCCGATCACCCGAGTGATTGTGTGAGACTCCGTCTCGATTATCTGGTAGTAGTACATAGCTATGTTTCGTTCGCATAGTACCTGAAAGGCTCGTAAATCTCCGATGTATATACGATCTCTGTTTGTTTCCCACCCGTCTATCCGGTTGGTGAGTCGTCGGTTCCATTCGTTATACGTTTAGTACAATTTCGTTCGATCGTTAGAGAGCAAGAGTTTGTTCGCAGAGTGGTCAACTCGACCGAATAGTTGTCAAACGTGACTGAGTATTAGTTCAAATAATTAGTTTGTCAAACGTGACCGAATAGTTGTCAACGCTAAAGTAGAAAATGTGAAGAATGAGGGTTCACATGTTTTCAGTTTTTCAAGTATCAAGAAAAGTTGTCGAATCCCCATCACGTATCTTACGACTATGAAACACCCATATGTACTTAGTATAATATAATCACGTTGGCCAGGCTTTATTATATGATGCTAAATACATACTTCTTTTCATAAACCGTTTGACACGATCCGGTTCACATGAGATCTGAGTACAATGAACGAGTCGAATGTGGTGAACAGTTCACGCGTATCGAGGTATCGTAACGATAGTTTAGATGTATGTAAATGCATGTATGCACGTGCGTTCTAGCCAAGGCTATAGTCTAGGTCTCTAAGGTCTCTAAGTCACCTAGGAAATCTAGTTTGCTATAACCATTGGCTCTGATACCAATCTGTAACACCCCCAAATTCGTTGATTTAGATTAGCGGAAGCATTTAGTTTAAATACGGGGGTGTCACAATAACAAAGCATGCATACGTATCAGAGCTTATGATTACAACTGAACATAATATATTAAGATGCCAAAAGTGTTAATTACAAAGTTTACGATTCATCGAATCGTACAAGTTAAAAGTAATAAGTTTACAAAAGTAGATTTCTGAAATATGACTAAAACATTTCAGTTATACTAAAGAAATCCATGTGTTTCCAAAAGTTGGCATCCTAAACGTCACGGGTCGCCTAATTCTCCATGTGTGTTGGCGATTCTTATATGCGCAGCTAATTCCCTGAAAAACATAGTAAAAGTCAACAACTAGGTTGAGTGAATTCACAGGTTTCATGTTTGTAGTAATAGTTGGTGTCTCAAGGTATACACCAATTAGTTGTTGTTATCAGTTTCAAATAAAGTTTGGAAACTTGTTTCCAAAGTATACGTTTTGTGGGATGTTACCCAAAGTGTCAGTTTGTAAAACCAAATACGTTTCCAAATAGTTGTTTGTAGGAAAGTTCGTATCCTAGTAGTTGTAGGAAATCAGTATCCTATTAGTTTATGTAGGAATGTAAGTATCCTATTCTCTGATTCGTAGGAATGTCAGTATCCTAATAGTTATTCAGTTGGATCCATGTCAGAAGGGTATTGTGCCCATGTCAGTAGGGACTTTTCATCAGTTTAATAACAATAGTAGACCCATGTTCGCAGGATCTAGTGCCCATGTCAGAAGGGACTTTTCAACAGTCGTTGCCCATGTCAGAAGGGACTTTTTAGTAGTTTGTGCCCATGTAAGTAGGGACTTTTCAGTAGCGTTGCCCATGTCAGTAGGGACTTTTTGTTACCCAATCCGTTATAAAAATTGTTGCTGGTTATCCTCCAGTGTTTTCAAAACATGTTCATGTGTTTACAGCATTGGTAGTATGAAAGTATTATGTAACACCCCCATAAGACCCGTACCTGGACCACGTGCGGGCAGTGTTACATATTTTGTTGTAATCGTCAATTTGTTTTATCAGTTTACCAGTTCAATGTACTCCACTTGTTTGAGTAAAATAGTATACAACCATGTTTGTATAAAAGTGTTTGACTATGTTTTCCACCCCTGTTCAAAGCAGTTAAAACAGTAAAAGTAGGGGCTGTGAACTCACATGTTGAGTTAAGTTGTTGTGCGAGTGCTAGCAAACCTAAGCCCAAGTACAGTCCGAAATCTCCTAACGTCCTAAACGTATGAGATTTAATAAGTATGTGGATGTCTAAACTAATCATCCACGCTAGTGTTTGTACAACTAAGTTATGTCCAAAGTGTTGGTTTATACGTTTGTGTTTTGGAAAATATGTACGGCTCGTTGGTGAGTTTTCGTAATAATAATTCAAAGTATTATTATTATACTTATCGTATTGTATACTACCCAAAGTATATGTGTTTCATGTGCGAGTTATATCATAAAGGTTTGGTTCTTGAAGATGTTTAATGATTAGCGTGAAAGTATCCTTAAATTTATAGTTATTTTATCCGAAAGTATACATATATATATGTACATATGTCCGAATGTGTCAAAATTCATCGTTTAGGATCGAAAATGCACTTTTTCAAAAAGTCAACTCGCAGTCAAAAAGTCAACTCGCAAGTGGACCCGCAAGTCAAGTGGACCCGCAAGTCAAGTGGACTCGCAAGTCAAGTCGACCCGCAAGTCAAGTCGACCCGCAAGTCAAGTCGACTCGCAAGTTAAGTCGACTCGCAAGTCAAGTCGACTCGCAAGTCAAGTCGACCCGCAAGTCCAAATCTCGACTCGTGAAATTCGTCAGGTTTGGATCTCGGCTCGCGAAACTGGCTGTTCAGCGATTTTTATGCAAATTTCGACTTTTAAAGCGTTTTTAATGATGTTTTTGGACATAATAAGTTAATGTAACACTAATACATGGTATATTAAGTATTATAAACACGAAAACTTCGAAATCTAAAGATTTGCGGGATTTGTCGGAAACTTACGAGTGGTCGGATTTGAAATCCGAAAAGATAGATGTGTAGCTCTCGTTGTGGTGATCGTTTTTCCTAAAAGGGTTTTGCGATTTGATGCCGTTTAGCGGTAGTTTTGGTGGTGTTTGTGGTGGTTTTTGGTAGGTGGTGGTGAAAGAGAGAGAGAGAGAGTTGAGAGAAAAAGAGGGTAGAGAGAGAAGTGAGATGAAAGAAAAATGAATGAAAATTGGGAGGTGGAAGGGGTTTTGTCCCTTTTTCGCCTCCTGTGTTTACACTCCGTGTTTGTTTACCCGATTGTTAAATGTTACTTTATTTTAACTAATATATTTTTAATGACCCATTTCATTATATTTTTAACTAGGATCTTTTTATGAAACCAAATTAATTAATTTTATAAATTTCAAACTTTGTTTTATTTTAGTTATACAAGTTAACGTTTTGCGTTATAAAATGATATGTAAATATTATCGACATAATATTTAATTGTTTACGACGTTATTTAATAATTTCGTTTTATTATATATTTTTGTTCACCAATAGTCGTATATTTTTGTCGCGTTTGTTTTCAGATTGTTCAGTACGTAATTACAACTAATTACGAATACGTAATACTATGCGTATTATCTAGTTGGGCTTTGATAGACTTACCTCTAAAATGCGTTGTGAATTCACTCAAGTAGGGAATTAGCCTAATAATGCAAATGTTTAGCGTTAATAATAGTGTTTAAATTTGCGGGGTGTTACAGTTATCCTTTGGGCTATGACTCAAGAACGGAGTAAAGGGTACTAGGAGGTCACATTCGAGATTGATTCTTTGTGCCTAGTTAAGGCTCTTCACAGCGGATCCACCATACCACAAATTGCGTGCATGTTCTCGAAGAATTTAAATAACGCCCTGATTTTAATGTGTCTTTTGGTCGTTTGTTAAAAGAGAAGGGAATCACGTAGCTCATACAACCTTGTCTTGTATACACGAGATAATCATAGAAGGTAGAACTTCAAGTTAACCTACTAGCAAGGTTCAATTTAACACTAACAAAAAGAAACTATAATTGGATCATACACATATCGATACCTAAGTAGTGGCTTAGGTCTGTTTCATTCTAGCAATTCATAGAAAGGATTGGTTGTTCATGCAGATGCAGGTTATTTGTTTCATCCTCATAAATATAGATCACAAACTGGATACGTCTTCATGAATAAAGGCATTGCAATTTCATACACCTCCAAGATTATTTCATACACAGATATAGATCTTATGAAGAACAATAAGATTGAGATGTAATATGTTCAATTTAGCAATAACTCGGCAAATTTTTTCACAAGGCACCTCTTACTACAATTTTCAGAAAACACATTCATAGTATTGGAATATGACATGTTCAAAATATATAATGCATTATGGTTGTCAACATGAGGGAGAGCCAACTACACACTTTAATATTTTTCTCTTGGCTAAAGTTTTTCCCCACCGAATTTTCTTTTTAAGGGGGATTATCATTTAAAAAAACATGCCTATTATTGTTTGCCACTTTTGTCTAGATCAATAATGTGCCAAGTAACTTATCCCCTAAATACCCCAAAGTGTGAAATGTATAGTGTATGCAAGTAGTATAAATACTCAATTAGTTGAATGAATAAAATGCACAAAAATGATATTTTTCATAAGTGATATCCTAATTATCTCCATCTTGTTCTTCGATCATTTCTTGATAAAGAATTCTTATTCATATTTTATATTATTAATAGAGCATTAATTAACCCTTTAATTCAAATGGTCAAGTGACATCATATTCTCATGATATTTTAGGGGTTTCATCATCATGATATGAGAAGATGAGATCTCTTGATCTATGAAAGGGTATTATTATCTTTAATATTTAATTTAATTTTTTTTGTCTATCTCTCTAACTTTGTTTGAAACTGTAACTTCATGTCACTCTCATGAGACCAAAACTCCATCAGTGCACATGTATTAATTCTTCTAAGCGTTTTTCTTCTAAGCATTGAAGTTTACTTTTCTCACATTATTATTTAACACTCACCTAGATTTGATTTAATGATTGATACAATATGTTGTGAAAAGTATTATTACGAATTACAGTCGATCAGAGTAGTAATAAATGAAAGATGACTTATATTTGTAACCTCAAAATATGAAATTTAAGGGTTGGTGGGTGGGTATTGGGTCGTGACTATATAGGTGTGCATTATATCTCATATGATTTGAAATGTTAGAATATGGTATATGAATGAATGTGTTTCATTATAGAGTACGTAAAACTTCTTAAAAAAATAGATATTGGTATTACTAAGAATGAGAATGATAATTTACGTTAAAATACAAGCTGTTATATGCAACTAATACGGAGTATTTCATCTTACATAAAATTATTTCCTTATTTAGTGAGTAGTTAACTAGTATTTTTAAGTTGGAGAAATGCTTTGCGAACAACAAAACAATATATCGGATTGCGCAATTCCTTTTATTTTTCCAATTAATTTTCTTGTCTTTAATCCATATATAGGCATTTTCTTCTACATTTTCTCCTCTTTCAAGCTCATGATAAATCAAACTTGTAATTTTAAATTTAAAACTATCTATTTAAATTAAAAAGGTGGACACATTTTAGACTCAAAAATCAAACACATCAAATAGTAGATACCAAAAACTTAAGATCCGTACATTTATCCCAAATGGCACATTTAATATTGTGAAAGAAGAAGTATATTGACAGCTTGTCACCTAGAATTGTACTGTAGAAGACGATACATAGGTAATGAGTTTAATGAGAAACTTTTTATCTCTCACATGAATTGAGTGGTGAAATCAAATGGACTCTAAAATAAACAATATACCTATACCTATCAACTACCTATTTTATTTTTTTGTATTGTCCCTCTATATCGATTATTTTTTCCTTAGTAAATACCAAGTTATATTACACGAGAAATTAGATCAATCAATAAACATGCATGAAATTCATACCAAATTATAGTGTTCATTTAATTTAATTAGACCCACCACAAAATGAAAAATTAAATCGTCTGAAATATATCATGTGAGAAGTCTAATTGAAGGGGAAATTTTGTTGATTTTTATTGTGCAATTATTATAATTTTTTGATTAGCCATTTGTGAGATTACTAATTTTAAATAGCGTTGGTGGGGCTTTAATTAAAATGACCATTTTACCACTCCCTACATAAATAGAATGGATCAATCTTAATGGTTCATTTATTCCTTGATTTTTTTTTTTTATATTTCTTAATTTAACTGACCCTATCAAAAGAATACATTTTTTTATGATACCATCACCTCTTCTATAAGTTACAAAGTTGAATCATAAAATAAACACAATTGTAGTAATATATTCTTTAGAAATTTAGGAATATGCTAGCCTACGACACTATCATAAAATAAACACAATTGTAGTAATATATATTCTTTAGAAATCTAGGAATATGTAAGCCTACGATAGTTTACCTACACCGATTTTTATGTACTTAACATTTTCTAATTTTACTAATTCACTAGTCAGAAAAAACTAAAATAAAATTTTTATAGTTGGTTATTGTGACAACTCTCCAATTTAGGTATTAATTTAACATTAAGCATGTGCATTCTTACGCTAACTTCCTGATTAAGTTTAAACAAAACTTTCGATGTGATTTAAGCCTAGCAACCTCAAATACTTTTAAACAAAAAGTATTATATATTATGTGATTAATTACAATCAAGTACAAACGTATCGGAACGAATTCGACAAAATAAATACAAAAGTTCGTGACATCAAATAATTAATAATTCAGTTATTAATTACGAGTATTAATATATCTATAACATATAGATAAAATGATTTAAATATACGTTTTATATAAACGTATTATGTAACGAACAGAAACAATTGTAAAACATACCCAAAGGTCAAAATTATGAAAAGTTCTATTTTTCTCATTCATTTGAAAGTATTTGGAACATTACCTCAAAATATGAATTTGAAATTCAACTGTAATTTGGCAGCCAATTGGATACTCGCAGTAATAAATGTACAAAATGTACAACAGTCGAAAATAAGCAGAATATTATTTTTCTGACTTTAAATAACATATCTGGAGAACACCTACAAAATAAAAACATAAAATATTATAATTTATAGTGCTAAAATTATACCCGTAACCGAAATTAACGGGCTTAAAAACCCCACCCAACTCCAATAATACAAAGACAAATATCTGTTTCAAACCCATACCCCGTATCAAATTTTATATATGTATGTTTTCCCTCATTTGATCAACAACACACCATTATCATCACCATCTTCCTCTTCTTCCTTTCTCAAAGATAAACAAGATCAGAAGCACAAGCAGCAACAAGCAGAGGTAATATAACTTAACTACATATATAACAATAACTCATCATCATCATCATCAACCGTGACCATCTCCATCCCCAACTCATTGTAAGGAAATTTACTACCCTTTAAATTCTACACTTATATTACATTATATATCATGCTTACATATCACAATCTTTGTATAAAACACCAAAATTTGAAGATTATATGTATTATTTCATGAAAATGAGTTATAAAAATCAAAGCTTGAATCCATAAATTTATATATGTAAACTTGTACATAAGTGATATTTAGTTGTTGAAATGTTATATATTGATGATATGGAACATATAAACACGAAAAACCAATCGATCTATTGCATAAAAACACTTCATACACGAGATCTAAACTACAAAAACGAAACAGAGCTGCTGGGTCTGAGCCCAAAGCCGAACGGCTGGGCTGCGGGCTGTGGATCTTCTGGGCCAAACTGTGACAACTCTCCAAATTAGGTATTAATTTAAACATTAAGCATGAGCATTCTTACGCTAATTTTCTGGTTAAGTTTAAACAAAACTTTTTGTTGTGATGTAAGCCTAGCAAGCCCAGTACTTTTAAACCAAAAAGTATTACTTAATACGTAGTTATGTATAATCACGTACAAATGTATCGGAACGAACCCGACAAAAATAAATAACAAAAGTTGGTAAATCATAAAAACTCTATTTTTCATAGACATTTGAAAGTATTTAGAACATTACCTCAAAATATGAAATCATAATTTAACTGAAATTTGACGCCCAATTGGATGCGCACAGTAAAATGTACAAAATTGTACAACAGTCTAAAATAATGAAAATATCATTATTATGATTTTAAATAACGTATCTGGAGATCACCTACAAAATAAAAATATAAAATATTAGATTTTATATTGCACTAATTATACCCGTACACTAAATTAACGGGTTAAAAATCTCAACCTAACTCAATAATTGAGGGACAAGCGACTGTAACCTCCATACTCCTTTGATTTTAAAACCCGATACATCCTTCCTCCCTCTCATTCGGTGTTACCAAACCTCAACCCTTCACACACACACCACCTAAAAACAATTAGTTGTGTCTCTAAGCTTCAATCGGCAGAGCAGCAGAAGCAGGGAGAAGAGGCAGCTGAGCTTATTCATCATCTTTTCTTCTTCATCATCATCTCATGGCATCATCGTCATCATCTCACAGTCATCATCATCATAATCAAAGTAAGGTTCAAAAACTTCGTTTTTCACACATACATTTTATATATTACTTGTATTTTAACATGATCAAACTCCATATTGTAATTGATTGTATCAAATTGTTGGTGATGATGATGACGAAAATAAACCAAGAAAAACACCCCCTGTAACCAAAATACATATGTGTAATGTGTTATAAAAATGAAAAAATCGACAATGTTAACTTGTGAACAGTCGTGTACAAACATATGTAAACATATACAACTCGAAACCATAGCAAAATACGTAACGAATGCGAGTTAAAAACATGAACGAAGAAGGAACGAACTGGGCCGAGGCCCAACCCGAACGGGTGAACTACTCGACCCGGACGGGTGAGTAGTTTGACCCGGACGGGTGGATACTCCTACCCGGACGGGTGAGTCTCCTTTGGGCCGAAACTGAGATGGGCTGGACTGGGTGTTGGACTTGGGCCGTATGTGTTGAAACTGGGCTGCACGAAACCGAAAAGAAGGAGACCCGAACGGGTAAGGTTTCATACCCGATCGGGTATGGACCTGTACCCGGACGGGTAAGCCCATACACCAGATCGGGTGAGGGCAATAATGGGCCGGACGGAGTAGTTTAGCGATTATTGGGTCGATGAGGTGTGAACTATGTGGGCCGGTTAGTACTGGACTTAGGCTGAGTGAACTAAAACCATTGGGTCGGGCCGGAAAATTCAATTATGGGCCAAAAACTATAAACGGACTAAACCAATGAACCGCGTAATGTTTAGAATATAGATGCGACTAGAATTAATAATTTTTGGAACGAGTATTTATTCCAAATGTGACTAACGGTTTGGACCCGACAAACTACACAAATACGGACTTTATGCGTCTATATTAGTGTGAAACCCGATTCAAAATCATTAACAATGATGCAATCAATCGTACACGACGATTCTCGGAAACAACATTATTTATTTTATAAACGGAAATAAATACGACAAATGTATATATATTTATATACTATGAAACAGAGGGATTTATATACATACGTATACATACATTTAAACATTGAAACTAGATCATGGACCCGTGTATACACGGGTTGGATACATATAATTTATAAAATTAGTTGATATTAATTTTTAACTATAATTGATGTAGAATAAATGAATTGTGTTAATTTTTTTTATTTGCTTTTATGTTTTGTACCTTGTAGCCATTTTAGCGATGCACTTACACTTTTTTGTATCTTGTAGCCATTTTTAGGTTTTTGTATCTTACAACATTTAGTTAGATGAATTAAAAATTAGTCCATTGGGATAGGTGATTTAATTGGTTCGTTTTTACAATGATAGCATATGTACGACCACATATGTTATATAACAATATGAATTAAGAATTTAATTAGCCAAACACCGATAAAATCTTTTCTTGTTACTTTAGTTGACCACATGGATTTTTACATGATTAAGTACATGTAAAGTACAACTATAATATTCTATGAATACTTGATCTCAGAATATTGAATACATTTGTATAAAACAAAAATAATATGAATTTTTTTAATTTTAAAATGATTTAAAAAATATATAATATCAAAGTATTGTGCCTACAAACCAATAATTACATTCAAAATTTAAATAGAATATACATGAATCTTCACTTGTGTTTTTCTAGACAATCAGAGGATAGGTTCTGCTGTCTTTGAAAGGCAATTAAATCCCCTATAATATATGACTCCACCAGTTTCCAAAGCCAAGTAAATCTATCCAGAACAATCTCCCCTTGAGTTTGGTTTTACCATTCAACGACTTGACTTCCACTGTGGGGGTTTAACAATTAGCTTCACACCCATACATAATAACAGTTCAAGTGCCCATACGTAATTACAGTTCAAGTGCTTAAATCAAAAGCGAAAATCATACAGATTCTATAAACATGATTTCAGAACTTCTTTAATGATCCTAACATATTATGTTACTTCACCCCCAGAAATCCTTAAGTCCAAAATCACCTATTGTAACAGCTAACAACCCAAATGAATATAATTTAGTATGAACCCCAATCACGCATATTAGTATGAAATTACCTTTCTTCAACAAAAGCTATGGACGATTTTAAAGATAACGGTACAACGAAGGAATAAGCATGGATTCAAATTTACAGTAACAACTCGAAAAGCAATTGACATCGTTTTAACTTTTCCTACCATTAGAAATTTTATTGTGTGGCATATGCAAATAAAATCAATATACAATTTAGTCATAATTTATAGCAAATAATTGATGTCAGTAGTATAATACATGCATTAAAAATAAAATCAATGTAAACTGCATTCAGAATAACCAATTGAAACGATCAATTTGATTACTCCGTATTCGATTAATCCAATGGCTATACAGGTGTTTTGAACTTGAACTAATAAATAACCAATTGAAACATCCAGTGTGTATGCACATGGTAATTTAAATGCAATCTTTTGATGTGCTACATACGATTATTATTATATTTTCTTTTTCAATTCCTAAGAACAATAATCTAAAATGTTACACAGAAATGAGACACATGCTTTTGTGTGTGGACTGAGAAGCAAACTGCAAGGGAAATAAAACTTACCGCTGAAACCATTACACCGAGGTAAAAGGTCTTTCTTCTACCGGTTGGTAGTAATTTCCTAATCTGTTCAACAGATAAAGATAAAACAATTAGAAAATATTTCTGTAACACATATATTTAACCTTGATGAACAGTGGTCATTATGCTTTTTATTTTATTTTTTATTCTTTTTGTTTTTTTGAGTCTACCGCACATGTGAATGGGCAATCTCATGCTCAGTGTAGAAGAAATGTGTACCTGATATGGTAGTATGAGAACAACAGCTAAAACTCCGACAGTCATACAACTGCCATAGTAAAAAGGGACCCATTCACTCACAAGGGGTGCAAAAAAACAGTAAAACAACACCTACAGCCAGTAACACGTAACGCCATCTTTGTTGCACTGCATACACAATGACCACCAAACTAATTAGTCAAAAACAAAAGGATTAACCAAACTGACAGCAACTATGCAGATTAACAACTGGAGACCTTCTTCAAGAGTGACAGTTACAAAACCAATACTGCTCGTAAGGTGACATTGTCGAACTCCATATCCCATTTTGCAGAGATCTCCAATCATCCATCTCACATTCACATAACCCTAATGACGAATTCCTGGAAGAAGAAAAAAACGTAGTTAGAAACACAAACACATACCCTCAATGCGTACATTATAACAAATATGAGATGCATTAAAAATAAAATCACTATAAACTGGATTTAGAATGTTTATCAACACAAAGAATACGAAATAACTTAAATTCTTACCATCTCGGTCTTCTTGAATTATGCAAAAACGACAATCCATGGCGGTCAAGAGCAGTAATGGTTGACCTGCAAAAGCGAGGTGAACTTGATGTCACTTTTTAAAACACCCACCGGAGGTTTCACCTCTCGAAATTAACCTGCTCCCATGACCAAACTGTCAAAATCTTGAGGCATTTGTGCCTTCAAATGTGACAAAATCTGTTCTCCACAGGAAAGACAGACCAATGTGCATTTATAATAATACAATAACTGGTTCATCATCTTCACGTTTTTAAATCAAACAAATACCCTTCACGTTTAAATAATCGAGATAGTTACACATTTACACTTTCCTTGATTTTGTGATTTCGTTTCATTATCTGTTAGACTGTTACAATCTTAAAGAAACTTAAAAAGAAATATAATCGTTTAAACCTCCTGCTCAATAATCGAATTTCAATACCTGAGAATAGTAGTTCATAAAACATGTTCCCTTTGCCTGCAAAAATAAAACATGAAATTGTAATTACTAAAAACTTAATCATTCACCCAAGATCGAAATCTAAATATGAGATAACTTATGAAATCAAACCCTAAGCTACAAACACAAAACTTAAACTTACAAAATCAAATCAACAGCCTTCAAATCCATGTTCGTAACATTCCAAATCAAATAAACAAAAATATCAATTAAGAGAAACTCTTGCATCTTGAGATATAACCTTCAAGATCACACAATTAGGAAGAAAAAAAAAAGAGAGAGGATAATATAGAAGCAGAAGAAGAGGAGATACTAATTAATTGAAAAAAATAACACTAATAAAAGCCTCAAACTAACTAAATCAAGTAAACATGGAACCCTAAAATAATCAAATCCAGCCCTTAACAACACAAAACCTAAACTGATTGAAACTCAACTAATCATCAACCAAGAATTTAGCTAAGTACCACAAAGACAAAAAAAAAAAAAAAAAAAAGCAAACAACAGTAATCAGTGAGAGTACCTAGTCGTCATCCATCAATTACGACTTAATTACGGGTTGTAATCGATTTAGGGTAAGAAGCATGCTCCTGATTGTTCGTCTTATGATGTATGCGTGAATTACTCACCATGTGTATCCGGATGAATAGATTGAAGGAAAAAACACAGGAAAAAAAAAATTACATTTGTGTTTGAAAATTATGGTAGATAGTAAGGAGGATGAAGATAAATTGATCAGATGAGAAGTAAAGAAAGATAAAGTGGTTTAATTTTGAGCGGTGGAGTAGATAAAGAGACAGGCGTGATATTGAGTTTGGAGATGGACGAATGAAATTAAATGAGTGCAAAATATATTTTAGCGTCTCAAGAAATTACTTGATGAGAAATTCCACCTCACAAGCTCACACACTGCCTCGGATAATGAACAGCCGCCTGACAAGTGCATGCATTATACGTTTTGCATAGGAAATAATACTCGTATAAAGCAAACACAATTAATTAAGTTGCAGGAGCTAATTTAAATCAGCAACTAATTTTAAAAAACTCAAAATTATGAGAAAATTCCTTGATTGTGAGGGTGTCCACGTCATCAAGTTTGCTTCCTCATATTGGGCCAAGTCAGCAGTATGACATCAGCCTAAACTGTCCTTTAATATATAATATAGATTGTATATTCTATCATATTGTGACACTCCTCCAAATTAGGTATATATTTATACTTAATTTCACGCATTATTACACTAATCCACTACGAAATTATATATTAAACCTCTGATGTGAGATAAGTCGAGCGTGCTCAAAACTTGTGAACAAAAAGTATTTCGAAAATTTATAATTTATTATAATTATAAATTAGATGATACGAAATAATATCGGAGTGAATCCGACAAAACAAATACAATAAAGTTGGTGATACAAAATGGTTAATAATTCAAAAATTATTAATTACTAATATTAGAAATTTATATTATTGAGATAATATAATCATTTATACCTTTTATATTAAACGTATCCAAAACGCAATACAAAAGTTCAAAAAGAACTTCAAAATACTTTTGGATAATTTTTGTTTGAAATTATAATGGAAAATAGTTAGAACAAAAATAAAATGGAAACCTGAAGATGACGATTTAGGACGCGTTATACACGAACAGAAACAATTATAAAACGTACCTAAAGGTCAAAAATAATAAAAGTTTTATTTTTCCCAATCCTGTTTTAGTATTTGGAAGATTACCTCAAAATATGATTGCGAAATTTAAATGAAAATTGGCACATAATTAGACCCGTACCCGAAGTTAACGGGTAAAATACCTACAATATTACACAACAAAAATATCTCCGGACATTTGCCGGTTTAAACCATACGCACCCTTTAAATTTTATAACCCAAAATCATAGTTTATATACTCCCTTCTCTCTCAATTCCTTATATCACCACCCACCACCAATTATTGTTGCTCCCTGTTTTGAGCTGAAGCAGAAGCAAGACTAAGCTCCTTCTTCATCATTCTCAACACCTTCTTGACCATAATCATCATCATAATATCATCAATTAACAACAACAATAAAATAATCATCATCATTCTCGGCTTCCTCATCATCACCACCTTATCATCATCAACTTCATCTAATCATTGTGAGGAACTTTCTTTTCCTTTCAAAATTCTTACATAAATTGTTGTTATACTTGCTTTATTGTGTGAAAACTTGATATAATATGTAAATAACAACATGTTTATAGTTGATTCATCTAAAACAAGTTAAAACTTAGTTGAAAGTGTATATATATAAAAAAAATTGATACGAACTGGTGCTGTAAATCGGATGGGTGCAATAAGCCGATCGGCTTAATATGAATAGCCGAATGGTCTTGTATTAATGGATATCAATTATTACTATTTTGAGTCCTTTCCAATTTTGTCAAGGATTTTAATATATTAATAATTAACTAATACAAATCATATAAATACAGTTTATTTATAGATATATATTTTTATATATATATTTACACAATGACAAATAATACGGGTATAAATATATATTCATTCGGATAAATAAAACTTACGTATTTGTACTTATACCCGACTCAAATGAAGATATATTATTACAACAATAAATGATTTTTGGAACAATGACAATTAATTGATATATAAACGGAGTATGTATGTGATAACGAGTAAAAATGTTTGGTACAAACTTTATAATTTGTATGTTTATATATATATGGACATTGACAATCATGTTTTCAGAACGACAATGACAATTATATTTTTGAAACGACAACAACTATGTATATATATATAAAGAATAAATAATATATATATATATATATATATATATATATATATATATATATATATATATTCAACCAATAAGTATATATATGTATATACTTACACGCATCGAGTGTTTAAACGATAAACATAACTCGAGAAATAATATCTATGTTTCAAATGCATTTATCACCAACAAATCGTACAAAACTATAAGAATCAATAATCTTTCAAGACAATCGAATTGTTAACATGATTTGACGAATAGTCAAACATTCATGTTAATATCCTTTTCGTTTAGGACGTTAAAGGACATCCATCTGGGCAACAATCTTACTTTTAACCGCTTGCTCTCACATCACAGTCACACATCAGACTCAGGTGAGTCTCATAGTCCCACTTTTACTTATTTGAACTGTTTTGGGGTGAGAATACATGCTCAATCTGTTTTCATATTACGCAAGTATCAATTTATTGCTTATTTTACATGAGTTATTTATCTAATCACTCAAAGCCCTCCACAACATAGTTTGGTAATACGGTTGTAGCGTGAATGTTAGTGTATGGTACCATATAGGATTGACAATCCTCGTCCGGGTTGGAAGCCCCAACTGGTCAAACGGACGCATTAGCATTTGTTCATACGAGTGTAGATTAGGCACTCTCAGGGAGGCACCCTCGATCAGGTCCTTGAATGCGGATCTTGACACCACAGTTAAGCTCAGACTATGTGCTCATGGCAGTGATATATACATTATTTATTTGCTTAGTTGCAAATCAATTTACTAAATCTTGCGTAACATACATTAAATTGTATCAATTAAACCTGTGAGCTCACCAGCTTTCAGCTGACCAATTTTTACATGTATTCTCAGGTGATCAGCAGTAGTAGGACTGCCCACTCAAGATAACTTAGCTCGAGTCACATGCAAACATATATCATCAAGAGATTTCACTGCATTTCTATATTTTGTATAAATTAGATATGTGTTAGAATCTCTCAAGGAACTCATGTGAACTCAAAGCTTTTGTAAACAATATGTATCTTTTATGACATTTACGTATTTTATCAAAACGACGCATGTAGATGTCGTTCATTATTATCTTATGTGCTGTGATTACTTGATTAGTTGTGCCCCGACCCGATTCTCTTCCGCAACCCGAATTTGGGGGTACGACAGATTGGTATCAGAGCCTAAGGTTATAGTGAACTAGGTTGCATTTAGTGGGCCTAGACTATGACCGTTAGGCAGTATTTCCTTATTAGGGATGACTGGTTCAGGTATTATATCATACGAGTTTAATTTAACATAGCCTGATCAACTATGTACAATTAAACGAAGATGATGTGAGATCTGAAAGGGGTTATGTCGAACAGGAATACACTAGTTGACTCTGACCACGAGAGAACCGGGACTTATACGTGATTTGTGCTATACACACACTAGGCTATTATGTGATATACGTTTATATACATACATAGGCCTCACTCACGTACTACTTCTTAGGCTATTATATATTGAATATATATGAATAGGCCTCACACGATAACACACTCGCTATCGCTCACACCACCTAAGACGACAAGTATAGCTACTACAATATCACTCGATGTAAAGAACGAGACTTGTCCTCACCTACTACCGTCTATTTGTTTATACACGTGCGACGAATAACAACACATTCCGCTATACCGTCATGTACTCACGAGGAAGATATCCCTTCGCTTTCTTCCCACCATTCTTATCCTTCGAAATCACGACTGAAACTTACTACTAGAAGAACTTCTAGGTCTCCATAAGCTAAGCCTTATTCCACGCACACTGTTGATAGCATCACTTTCATCCGGACGAATTCCGAATCTCGATGTACTAATTTTCGACATCTTTTGTAACTCTATATTCTGCAATCTTTTGAAAACTCGTACCTTGTAATCTAAACCTTATTATCTAATGAAATTATGATTATCACTTCATGCAGTTGTGTATTATCACATATATACATACATCTTTGATGATCATTCCACTTGTACATAATCTCACGTTCCTTTCATTTCTTTTCTTGAAGGAACATGCCACCAAAGAGACAAACCTTCAGCGCTGCTAAACTCGCACGATTCGTTTCTCAAGGAGTAGCCGAAGCTCTGGCTGCTCAATCATCACGGAGAAATAACGGAAGAAGTGATGACACTATTAACGATGCTCCTATCGTCAAACCTTGCACCTACAATGACTTTCTCTAGTGCAAACCTCTGAACTTTAAGGGCACGGAAGGTGCCATTGGACTAATCCGGTGGTTTGAAAGAATGGAGTCAGTTTTTAGAATCAGCAATTGCACAGAAGACTGCCAAGTGAAATATTCCACCTGTACTTTCCTGGAAGGTGCTCTGACATGGTGGAATTCTTATGTGCAATCTGTGGGAATTGATGCTGCATATCAACTTCCATGGGAAGAATTGAAAAAGATGTTGAGGGACGAGTATTGTCCCAATGAAGAACTCCAGAAACTGGAAGATGAATTCTGGCATCTGAGTGTGCAAGGAACCGATATCACTGGCTATACTACTCGCTTCCAGCAACTTGCTCTACTTTGCCCATCCATGGTTGACCCTGAACGCAAACGTATCGAGAGATACATCCGCGGACTTCCTGAGAACATATAGGGGAACGTCACCTCGTCAAAACCTGAAACAATTCAGAGTGCCATTCGTATGGCTCATGAACTCATGGCTCAGGCTGTTCGTCTTGGAACACCTACACCATCTACTGGAAACAACTCTGGGAGTAACAAAAGAAAATGGTCTGGAAACTCAAACCAAAACCAACAAACCTCAAAGAAGCCTGAGACTATTAAGGCTTACACTACTGGGTCTGGGGAGAAGAAAGGCTACATTGGAAACAAGCCTTACTGTTCCAAGTGTAACCGTCATCATGATGGTCCTTGTAGTATTCCTTGCAACAACTGCAAGCGGTACGGACATCTTACCAAGGACTGCAGAGCACCCAAAACCAATACCAACAACAACACCAACCAACCACGAGCCTGCTTTGAGTGTGGCAACACTGGGCATTTCAGGAATGAATGTCCGAAGCTGAAGAACAAGGGCAACAACCAACCAGCTCGTGGAAGGGCATTCGTGATCGGAGCACAGGAGGCACGCCATGTGACAACTCTCCAAATTAGGTATTAATTAAATAATATGCATGTGCATTACTACGCTAATTTCCTGGTTAAGTTTTAACAAAACTTTTTGTTGTGATGCAAGCCTAGCAAGCCCAGTACTTTTAAACAAAAAGTAAAATGTAATACGTAAGAAATTTATAATTACGTACAAACGTATCGGAACGAACCCGACAAAAATAAATAACAAAAGTTTCTTGACACAAAAATAATTGATAATGAAATTATTAATTACGAGTAATTATATATCTATAACAAATAGATAAAACGGTTTAAACATACGTTTAACATAAAACGTATTATAAACGAACAGAAACAATTTTAAAACGCACATAAAAGGTCGAATCATAAAAATGCAAATTTTCTCAATCGTTTGAAAGTATTTAGAACATTACCTCAAAATATGAAATCATAATTTGACTGAAATTTGGCGCCCAATTAACTGTGCGCAGTAAAATGTACAAATTTGTACAACAGTCTAAAATAATAAAAATCTCATTATTCTGATTTTATATAACAAAGCAGGAGAACATCTACAACATAAAAATATAAAATATTATATTTTATACTGCTATAATTATACCCGTACCCGAAATTAACGGGTTAAAAATAACACAACTAACTCAATTATTTTAGAGACCAAATACTGTACAGCAACCATACCGTTGAAATTTAGATTGTATGATTTTCCTTTATTTAAATACTCATTTCTTTTACAAAATCACCATTTTCACTTCAATAATGCACTACCTAAAAACTTTTCTTCTTCACCTCTCGGACTGGAACAAAAGGCAGTAGCAAGATCATCAATCACAAGCTTCATCATTCTTTGGTCATAGTCATCTTCTTCATCAAGTTTTTCATCATCATCTCAAAATAATTGTAAGGAAAACTTTCCCATCTCAATTTCTTTTATAAAATCTTTGATTTATGAATGTTGTATTATGATTTAATTGTGAATGAGTTGGTGATGATAAAATAAGAAACCAAAAGTTTCATTGCGTATCAAGATTTTAATACATGTATAAGTGTTATAAAAATGTTAAATCGAAAGATAAAACTTATATTATTTTATTTGAAAACACTTAGAGAAGTTATAAACCGAAATATAGCTAAAACATACGTGCAAATTTGGATCAAGAACTGGACACATAAATAGAGCAGATGTGGAAACGAGGTCCAACCTGTATGGGTCATGTGTAAAACCGAAAGGGTTGCATAAGTGATCCGTAAGGGTCTTGTTGGTTTTAATAACACTAAACAAATATATGCATATACTTTGTAACATAATAATGAATGGAACTCCTAGCTTGGTGGTAAAAACTGGCGTGTGGTTAATAGCGGAAGGTCACAGGTTCAAGCCCTGTGACATGTTTTTATTTGATTTCATTTTGAATTACTGGATTATAAATGCACATAAATATAAATACTTAGTAACATATAACCAAAAGTAGGCACATAGCCTAATGGTAACGGTGCGTAGTTTGAACGAAAGGTCATGGGTTCAACACCCTTGGCCTGTTTTGATTTAAATTAATTTTTGTCTAACTTGCTATGAATACATATAACTATATACTTAGTAACTAAAACAGAGATTGTAACTGTAGCCTGGTGGTTAAATATGTAAAACTTGTAGCACTTGGTCATAGGCTCGAGCCTTGTGACCAACCTTTTTGTTTATCTTCATTTACATATATATATTATAACTATTACTAATATTTATTCAGTAATATTATAAAAGGGACGCGACAACTTTCCGAGCAATAACGAAATATATTTTCAACGAGTTAAAGTTTTTGGTACAAACTTTAATCGGATATATATATATATATATATATATATATATATATATATATATATATATATATATATATATATATATATATATATATATATACAAGCCAAATGGACATTATGAATTTTTAGAACGATAACAATTATTTAATTCGACAACGAAATTTGTTACACACCACTTAAACGATTGAGTGATAATGATTATATCCGTATGGTTGGTTCAAATTATTGAAATAATACAATTAAGTGTTTATACACCCATAAAAGTGATGACTAAATAAGCAAGTGTGGTCTTGCAAATGTCACCAAACTCTTTCCAATTTCAACTAAACAATGACCTTAATGTTCCTTAAAGTAAATTCTATTTTTGGTTCCTCATAGAACTACAAATTCTATACTGGCGTTTGGATTTATGCATGTTTTTACTGTTATATTCTTTCCATATTCAAATCATGAAAATATATGAAAAGTGTACATGACAATTTTTGGGAACATTAATATTTATAAATGGAAATATATTTTCGAAACAAACGACACTTATATATATATGTAATGAAACAATTATATATATGTACGACGCCAACAAAATGACAATTATATATATCTATACAACTAGAACATGTATGTGGATATATTTAACAGGAAATACGACATAAGAAATAATAACGATATTTCAACATAATGTCAACAACTATTTGTACAATTTAAGAGATTAACAATTTCTTTAAAACAAGTAAATTATTAACATAAATTGGTTCAACAAATCAAAGTACTTATGTTAATACAATTATTGCATATAGGTTGACATACCTTGGGCGCGCTATCCATCTGCTAGCGTTCACATCACTACCACCACTGTGAGTTCACAGCCCCTACTTTGCAAATGTTTTATGCTTTTAAACATAGGGGTGTAAACATAGAAACTGCATGCAAATACATGCATCAAATTATATAAATGCTTTATTGCTTTATACAACTGTTTGATATGAAATAACATTTTTACAATTGTTTTGGGAATTAGACACTGTATCCTAGTACGGACCCAGACTTGAAATGTGTGCATGAAAGACCTTATGTCATGCAGACTATAACCATTAGCTAGGTGACTCTAGCCACTGAGTATACGAATAGTACTATTGCCGTGACGACCCTCCTGTGGATGGAGCGTATACTTAATTGTCCTTCAGGCAAACAACATAAGTTTTGGTTGTGGTTTGGTTATAGGGTTAGGTCGCGTTACTTTAACCTGCGAGGTTTAGCTCACCTTTCAGGGGATTATAGTCTAATCATTCCCACTTATTATTTATGATGAACATATCCTACAACTGTTTTATTTCAGTATACTTACTGATTATACTTATATTCTGGTAAACAATCAGACTTACATTTTGGGTAACAACCCTACAAATCTTATATTTTGCAAAAACCTGCAAACATTTATTTATTGAATAACATTTCAATAACTTAAACACAAATGGTTTAATATACCACGTATTTATACAAAACCTGTGAATTCACTCAACATATTTGTTGACGACTTTCTTTCTATGTTTTACAGGAAATTAGCTATGTAAGTAAGGATCGCATGTATTCAGGATGGTCAACCCTGGACTACTTAGGATGCCATATATTTTGGGACAGCTTTTGAGGATTTCCTCTGTATTACTGCAGACATTGCAGTTATACTCATGAAATCTTATTTTAACATATGTATTGTAGAACTTAAATGTTTTAAACTTTATTACTACTGTACGACTTACATAGTCGTACTACTTTTGTAACAACTGTTTAAACTGGCATCCTTTATATATTATGTTCTGTATGATCATATGCTCTGATACGATGAATGCACAATTTACACGTCATCACCCCGCTGTTAAAGTGTTTACACAAGATGCTTCCGTTAATTATAATTTGCTTCCGCTAAACATTAAATAAACACAATTACCGATTTTTGGGGTGTGACAGACTTGGTATCAGAGCCATTGGTTATAGCGAACTAGAAGTCTTTAGGTGACTGAAAACCTTAGAGACCTAGACTATAGCCTTGGCTAGAACATTCATGCATTCATACATACATACGTTTGCATACATCTAACAAACGACTGACACGTCACACACAATTTCCTTTGTCACAGTATGTCTAGTCAATCAGTTTACCATGTTTATGCTTCGGACGAAGAGCCGACTGAGGCTCCTTTTGAGGGTCCCGCGATCACTGTAGGGGATGAGTCATCTGTTCATTTGAGAGACATGTCAGACGACACTAGTGACGCTTACATCGCGCCACCACCGACAGCACATGAGGTTACCCCTATCACTACATGTATTCACCATCAGGCCGGTGAGACTTCTCGCAGGCCTGTATATAGGAGGACACCGAGGATGTGTGTCAGAGATTTTCCTATAGGTCCGTTAGCACCAGCGGACGAGTCTGTTGAGTCTCCACAGAGGGCACCCAGGTTTGCTCATCTAGAGTGGATGACTCCTATGTTGAGGCACTGGAGGTCATTAGAGGGTTTTCCCTCCACCTTTGAGACAGGAGAGTCCTCACGACCCCCAGCACCACTGTCTACCACTGGAGAGCCGATAGAGCAGACTCTCCCTACATTAGTTGCTGTTATGCGTACATTGTTCTGTATTACTTCTAGCAGGGGTTCTCACCTTGGACAGGTACAGGATGAGATCTCTCGTCTGTATGGGGACATGGCTGGTATGCATGAGCATCATCACTTTTTGTTGAACCATGTGTTTACTGCCCAGGAGATAGCTGAGTCCGCACGTGCTCGTGTGAGGACACTTGAGAGACATGTTAGGATTGCAGGGCTTGTGGTTGGTGCTTGTGTGGTGATGGCTGTGTTGAGGACAGCCGTGGGATCATTTCTACCGTATTTCCGTTAGACCTATGTAGGGCGGGTTGTGCCTACTTAGGATTGTATATATACTATGTATTAGATTTGGAACTTTGGTTCGACGGGTATAGACATACCTGTCATGTTTTGTATATCATTTGGATCGACGGTGTGTAGACAGACCCGTCATGCTTTGATTAGTCTTTGGATCGATGGATATCTAGGATAGATCCATCATGTTTTGTATAAAAACTTGTGAACTAACTATGATCAGTTATATGATATGACATATGTATTTGGTTTATTATTATTGTTTATGTTACTGTGCGTTGTGATTGGATTATATATTGACAATAGATACTACATAATTGTGGATACTGAAATATGTCTTTGTAACCTATAGATCTCTTGAAACTGGAAAAATGACAGAACCTGTCATAAGTGAGTACTCATCAGATGATGACATAACCATCGACGAGCAGATACAATATGTATATGTCGATATCGAAACAATTCCGATAGTGGAACTGGTGGAAGAAGAAATTGAAAACCACCACTTTGGATTGATTGACATAGAGGAATATGAGAGAGTTAGAGACCAAGTTGAAGAGCTAGATGGTCAAAACTGGGAACTTGCATCTAAATGCAAGAACTATGAAACTGAGTTGAGAATCCTAAAGAGGCCTATGTCTGTCCGAGTTAGGGATAGAATTCGCTTCTGGAAGAAAGTAGCTAGTGATCGCAAGAAGAGAGTCAAGAATTGGATTAAACGTCTGAGCAAGTGCTCAACTGAGAATGAGGTGATCTGTCATACGACTCTGCGATATAAGACTATGCTAGAAACGCATTACTCCTCTCCTAACCTGGACCAGGAGTGAAAGGAAAAGAACTGCACTACGACAGAGAACATAGCTAAAGATAGCTTAATAAAGAACTGATGAAGAACTGTCGTAGGAATATAATTGTTTTGTTAGGATCTAAGTATAGCTAAGTTTAGTTTAATTAGTACTGTAACAACTCGTGTTGTATTGGAAATCACTCTTGATGGATATAGAAGATATCATCAAGTTTTGCAATGAAACGATGTAAGAACGTTCTAGTTAATGTATAATATAACTTAGGTTCGATTCGAAATTTCGTACGAATTATATTCATCTCTATATACAGGTGATAGAAAAGTTATCACGTAATAATTGTTGAAGCCATTTCTTGCAAACTTTGAAAACCTACCATACTATGAATTATTTATCTTATCTTGAATTCCATAAAACATTGATTGCACTTAAACGATGATGAAAAGAAATATGTATTTGGCATTATATAATGACGCCTGGCCAACGTGATTATATTGTACAAAGTACATATGGGTGTTTCAAAGTCGTGCGATATACAATGTGAAACATTATTCTCTCAAATTCTCCATACTATTCAATTGATAGACAATGTGAAATCTTGTTCATCACATTCATTATTTTGGCATTGACTTCTGCATTTTATTCATCGCAGAACTGAACTATGCCGCCAAAACGACGAATTACTAGGAACAGTCAGAAAACAACTGTACCTCCTACATCTGAAACCATTCCACCACCTAACACCGAGGAAACTACTGAGCAGTTAATAGCTAGACGCATAGCTGAAGGTATTGCCGAGTATGAGGCAAGCCGAAACCGTGAGACTGGGATTAATAACAGTGGATCGACCCCTGTTATTGCTGAGACTGTTGTGAATAACCGCAAAGGGTGTTCATATAAGACATTTCAGGCATGTAAACCACCACCTTTCTGTGGCACTGAAGGTGCTATTGGTATTATACACTGGATAGAAAAGATGGATTCTGTGTTGGACATCAGTGATTGTCTACCAGACACTGCAGTGAAGTATGTTGCCTGCACACTAGCTGATAAAGCTTTGACATGGTGGAACAGTCAAGTTCAGTCGATGGGACGACCAGCTGCTTATTCCATGACATGGGAAACATTGAAGAGTATGATGATGGAAGAATTCTGCCCTCGCAGTGAGATGCAGAAAATTGAGACCGAGCTGTGGAACATTGCTATGATTGGTGCTGATATCACTAGTTATACAACCAGGTTCCAAGAACTAGCTCGTCTTGTGCCACATATGGTAACACCTGAATACAAGCGTATTGAACGCTATGTGTATGGACTGGCACCACAGATCAGGAGTTTAGTTACGTCCTCCAAACCTGACACTTTCAGGAGCGCTGTTACCTTAGCGCAGAGTTTGACTGATGAAGCAGTTAGAATGGGGACACTGACCAAGAAGACTGTGTCGGTTAAGGTTGAGCAGAGCAGTGCTGAAGCTGGTAGTTCTGGAGGTAAGAAGCGTAAGTGGAATGACCGTCAGGGTCAATCCAACAAGAAAGGATCTGGAAATCCAAAGTCTTATGCTGCCACCATTGTGGAACCAAAGCCATACTTGGGTAACAAACCTAAGTGTGATAAGTGTAGTAAACACCACGAGGGTGAGTGTTGGTTTTGCGACAGCTGTAAGGGATGGGGTCACAAAACCCAAAACTGTAAGGTAAACCCTGCCCCTAAGGGAAACACTGCTCGCCAGAACCAAGGATGTTTTGAGTGTGGCGACACGAGGCACTATCGAAACCGATGCCCTCGACTCAATAACCAAAACCGTAACGCCAACAACACTCGCAACCGCAACAACAATGGAAACAACCGTGGAAACAACAACAACCGAGCCAACAACAACAATCAGCCAGCTCGTGGACGCGTGTTCATGTTAGGAGCACCAGAGGCACGTCAGGATCCTAACACAGTCACTGGTACGTTTCTTGTAAACAACCACTTTGCTTCTGTGTTATTTGATTCTGGTGCTGATTTAAGCTTTGTGTCCACTGAGTTTAGACCACTAATAGAGATCGAATCCCTTAAGCTAGATAACAAATATACTGTAGAGCTAGCCGATGGTAAGTTGATTGAATCAGGAGAAATAGTACCAGGATGTTCCTTAACATTAGAAGGTCATTCTTTCAAAATAGACTTACTACCGGTAGAACTAGGGAGCTTCGATATAGTGGTTGGCATGGATTGGTTGTCACTGAAACGCGCAGAGATCATCTGTCATAAGAAGATTGTACGGTTACCTTTACCGTCAGGAGAAATGTTGATGGTTCAAGGAGAAAAGAGTAATCGTGTGGTGAAAACGATTACATGCATGAAGGCAAATAAGTATCTACGAAAAGGGTACCAAGCATTTTTGGTACATGTTGTGAATAAGAAACCAGAGGAGCGACGCATAGACGACGTGGCCGTAGTACGCGAATACCCAGGAGTATTTCCTGACGAGCTACCAGGGATACCACCTCCTCGGCAGGTTGAATTTCATATCGACCTAGTGCCGGGAGCTGCACCGATTGCTCGTGCGCCTTACCGTTTAGCTCCATCAGAAATGCAGGAACTGTCTGCACAGTTACAAGAACTGTTGGATTTAGGATTCATCCGACCGAGTTTTTCACCGTGGGGAGCTCCGGTGTTGTTCGTCAAAAAGAAGGATGGATCAATGCGGATGTGTATCGATTATCGAGAACTGAACAAAGTGACGATTAAGAACCGATACCCATTGCCACGCATCGACGATTTGTTTGACCAGCTGCAAGGGTCAAGTTATTACTCAAAGATCGACTTGAGATCGGGTTACCATCAACTGAAGGTACGGGATGAAGATATCCCTAAGACTGCGTTTAGGACTCGATATGGTCATTACGAGTTCCTGGTTATGCCGTTTGGGCTAACGAATGCGCCAGCAGTGTTCATGGATCTAATGAATAGAGTATGTAAACCTTACTTGGATAAGTTCGTCATAGTGTTCATTGACGATATCTTGATATACTCAAGAACGAAGGAAGACCATGAACGACATCTGAGGCTGATTCTTGAATTACTGGAGAAAGAGAAGCTTTATGCAAAGTTCTCTAAATGCGAGTTTTGGATGCGTGAGGTTCATTTCCTGGGTCACGTGATCAATAACAAAGGAATTCACGTGGACCCATCCAAAATTGAGGCGATTAAGAATTGGGAAGCCCCAAAGACCCCAACTGAGATACGACAATTTCTTGGGTTAGCCGGTTACTACCGAAGGTTCATTGGGAATTTCTCGAAGATAGCTCAGCCACTTACCGCCCTAACGCAAAAAGACAAGAAGTTTGATTGGGGCGAGAAGCAAGAGAATGCTTTTCAAATGCTGAAAGAGAAATTGAGCACCGCACCTATCCTATCCTTACCAGAAGGAGTAGAAAACTTTGTTGTCTACTGTGATGCTTCACATCAAGGATTAGGTTGCGTGTTGATGCAAAACGACAAGGTCATTGCATATGCGTCTCGTCAATTGAAGATTCACGAGAAGAACTATACGACGCATGACTTAGAGCTGGGAGCAGTCGTTTTTGCACTTAAGATTTGGAGACACTATCTATACGGTACAAAGTGTACGATCTTTACCGATCACAAAAGTCTCCAACATATATTTGATCAGAAAGAACTCAACATGAGACAGAGACGTTGGGTTGAACTACTAAATGATTACGACTGTGAAATCAAGTACCATCCAGGCAAAGCTAATGTAGTAGCGGATGCCTTGAGTCGTAAAGAAAGATTAAAACCTCGAAGAGTTCGAGCCTTAGGACTGACAATCCACTTGGATTTAATTATTCAAATTCGTGATGCTCAACAAGCGGCCTTTACTCCAGAGCGTATGAAGGACGAATCCCTCAAGGGGATAGAGAAGCAACTGGAGTCTAAGGAAAATGGAGTACTGTACTTCATGAATCGAATTTGGATTCCTTGTGTTGATGAGCTACGTAGCCTAGTATTGGACGAAGCTCATAAGTCCAATTATTCGATACATCCTGGTGCAGATAAGATGTATCACGATCTGAAAGGATTTTACTGGTGGCCTGGCATGAAAAGAGACATTGCCACTTATGTTGGTAGATGTCTGACATGTGCAAAAGTTAAGACTGAGTATCAAAAGCCGTCTGGACTTTTACAACAACCAGAGTTGCCCAAATGGAAATGGGAACACATCACGATGGATTTCATCACGAAACTACCGAAAACATCATCTGGAATGGACTCCATATGGGTGATTGTCGACCGACTGACAAAATCATCTCACTTTCTAGCCATCAAAGAGACAGATAAGATGGAAAAGCTGGCTAGAATCTACCTAAAAGAAGTTGTTTCTAGACATGGAGTGCCATTATCCATCATCTCTGATAGAGATGCACGTTTCACCTCTCGCTTCTGGCAAACACTGCAGCAAGCATTGGGCACTAGACTTGACATGAGTACCGCCTACCATCCACAAACCGATGGTCAAAGCGAGCGAACGATACAAACGCTTGAGGACTTGCTACGAGCCTGCGTGATTGATTTTGGAGGAAATTGGGATGTTCATCTCCCATTAGCCGAATTCTCGTACAACAATAGTTATCATACGAGCATTCAAATGGCACCTTTCGAGGCGTTGTACGGACGCAAGTGCCGATCCCCACTCTGTTGGGCAGAAATGGACGACAGACAATTATCAGGTCCTGAGATAGTCCAAGAGACAACGGACAAGATATCTCAAGTGCTTAATCGATTGAAAACGGCACGAGACCGACAAAAGAGTTATGCAGACAATAGACGGAAACCTTTGGAGTTTCAAGTAGGTGACAGAGTCCTACTTAAGGTATCTCCCTGGAAAGGAGTTGTGCGATTTGGAAAACGTGGTAAACTGAATCCACGTTACATCGGACCTTTCGAGATCCTAGCAAGAATTGGTCCTGTAGCTTATAAGCTTAAACTGCCACAAGAACTTAGTAATATTCACGATACCTTTCACGTGAGTAACCTTAAAAAGTGTCTATCGGACGAGACACTAATTATCCCTCCTGAAGAAGTTTTCATTGATGCAAAACTCAATTTTGTGGAGGAACCCATCGAAATAATTGATCGGAAAACACATAAACTCCGACGCAGTCGAATCGAACTAGTGAAGATTCGATGGAACTCAAAACGCGGTACAGAGTCTACCTGGGAACGTGAGGATGAAATGCGCAAGAAGTACCCCCACCTATTTAAATCCGTGACCACGACTCACGACACAAATTAAATCTCGGGACGAGATTACTCTAACAGGGGGAGAATGTGACAACTCTCCAAATTAGGTATTAATTAAATAATATGCATGTGCATTACTACGCTAATTTCCTGGTTAAGTTTTAACAAAACTTTTTGTTGTGATGCAAGCCTAGCAAGCCCAGTACTTTTAAACAAAAAGTAAAATGTAATACGTAAGAAATTTATAATTACGTACAAACGTATCGGAACGAACCCGACAAAAATAAATAACAAAAGTTTCTTGACACAAAAATAATTGATAATGAAATTATTAATTACGAGTAATTATATATCTATAACAAATAGATAAAACGGTTTAAACATACGTTTAACATAAAACGTATTATAAACGAACAGAAACAATTTTAAAACGCACATAAAAGGCCGAATCATAAAAATGCAAATTTTCTCAATCGTTTGAAAGTATTTAGAACATTACCTCAAAATATGAAATCATAATTTGACTGAAATTTGGCGCCCAATTAACTGTGCGCAGTAAAATGTACAAATTTGTACAACAGTCTAAAATAATAAAAATCTCATTATTCTGATTTTATATAACAAAGCAGGAGAACATCTACAAAATAAAAATATAAAATATTATATTTTATACTGCTATAATTATACCCGTACCCGAAATTAACGGGTTAAAAATAACACAACTAACTCAATTATTTTAGAGACCAAATACTGTACAGCAACCATACCGTTGAAATTTAGATTGTATGATTTTCCTTTATTTAAATACTCATTTCTTTTACAAAATCACCATTTTCACTTCAATAATGCACTACCTAAAAACTTTTCTTCTTCACCTCTCGGACTGGAACAAAAGGCAGTAGCAAGATCATCAATCACAAGCTTCATCATTCTTTGGTCATAGTCATCTTCTTCATCAAGTTTTTCATCATCATCTCAAAATAATTGTAAGGAAAACTTTCCCATCTCAATTTCTTTTATAAAATCTTTGATTTATGAATGTTGTATTATGATTTAATTGTGAATGAGTTGGTGATGATAAAATAAGAAACCAAAAGTTTCATTGCGTATCAAGATTTTAATACATGTATAAGTGTTATAAAAATGTTAAATCGAAAGATAAAACTTATATTATTTTATTTGAAAACACTTAGAGAAGTTATAAACCGAAATATAGCTAAAACATACGTGCAAATTTGGATCAAGAACTGGACACATAAATAGAGCAGATGTGGAAACGAGGTCCAACCTGTATGGGTCATGTGTAAAACCGAAAGGGTTGCATAAGTGATCCGTAAGGGTCTTGTTGGTTTTAATAACACTAAACAAATATATGCATATACTTTGTAACATAATAATGAATGGAACTCCTAGCTTGGTGGTAAAAACTGGCGTGTGGTTAATAGCGGAAGGTCACAGGTTCAAGCCCTGTGACATGTTTTTATTTGATTTCATTTTGAATTACTGGATTATAAATGCACATAAATATAAATACTTAGTAACATATAACCAAAAGTAGGCACATAGCCTAATGGTAACGGTGCGTAGTTTGAACGAAAGGTCATGGGTTCAACACCCTTGGCCTGTTTTGATTTAAATTAATTTTTGTCTAACTTGCTATGAATACATATAACTATATACTTAGTAACTAAAACAGAGATTGTAACTGTAGCCTGGTGGTTAAATATGTAAAACTTGTAGCACTTGGTCATAGGCTCGAGCCTTGTGACCAACCTTTTTGTTTATCTTCATTTACATATATATATTATAACTATTACTAATATTTATTCAGTAATATTATAAAAGGGACGAGACAACTTTCCGAGCAATAACGAAATATATTTTCAACGAGTTAAAGTTTTTGGTACAAACTTTAATCGGATATATATATATATATATATATATATATATATATATATATATATATATACAAGCCAAATGGACATTATGAATTTTTAGAACGATAACAATTATTTAATTCGACAACGAAATTTGTTACACACCACTTAAACGATTGAGTGATAATGATTATATCCGTATGGTTGGTTCAAATTATTGAAATAATACAATTAAGTGTTTATACACCCATAAAAGTGATGACTAAATAAGCAAGTGTGGTCTTGCAAATGTCACCAAACTCTTTCCAATTTCAACTAAACAATGACCTTAATGTTCCTTAAAGTAAATTCTATTTTTGGTTCCTCATAGAACTACAAATTCTATACTGGCGTTTGGATTTATGCATGTTTTTACTGTTATATTCTTTCCATATTCAAATCATGAAAATATATGAAAAGTGTACATGACAATTTTTGGGAACATTAATATTTATAAATGGAAATATATTTTCGAAACAAACGACACTTATATATATATGTAATGAAACAATTATATATATGTACGACGCCAACAAAATGACAATTATATATATCTATACAACTAGAACATGTATGTGGATATATTTAACAGGAAATACGACATAAGAAATAATAACGATATTTCAACATAATGTCAACAACTATTTGTACAATTTAAGAGATTAACAATTTCTTTAAAACAAGTAAATTATTAACATAAATTGGTTCAACAAATCAAAGTACTTATGTTAATACAATTATTGCATATAGGTTGACATACCTTGGGCGCGCTATCCATCTGCTAGCGTTCACATCACTACCACCACTGTGAGTTCACAGCCCCTACTTTGCAAATGTTTTATGCTTTTAAACATAGGGGTGTAAACATAGAAACTGCATGCAAATACATGCATCAAATTATATAAATGCTTTATTGCTTTATACAACTGTTTGATATGAAATAACATTTTTACAATTGTTTTGGGAATTAGACACTGTATCCTAGTACGGACCCAGACTTGAAATGTGTGCATGAAAGACCTTATGTCATGCAGACTATAACCATTAGCTAGGTGACTCTAGCCACTGAGTATACGAATAGTACTATTGCCGTGACGACCCTCCTGTGGATGGAGCGTATACTTAATTGTCCTTCAGGCAAACAACATAAGTTTTGGTTGTGGTTTGGTTATAGGGTTAGGTCGCGTTACTTTAACCTGCGAGGTTTAGCTCACCTTTCAGGGGATTATAGTCTAATCATTCCCACTTATTATTTATGATGAACATATCCTACAACTGTTTTATTTCAGTATACTTACTGATTATACTTATATTCTGGTAAACAATCAGACTTACATTTTGGGTAACAACCCTACAAATCTTATATTTTGCAAAAACCTGCAAACATTTATTTATTGAATAACATTTCAATAACTTAAACACAAATGGTTTAACATACCACGTATTTATACAAAACCTGTGAATTCACTCAACATATTTGTTGACGACTTTCTTTCTATGTTTTACAGGAAATTAGCTATGTAAGTAAGGATCGCATGTATTCAGGATGGTCAACCCTGGACTACTTAGGATGCCATATATTTTGGGACAGCTTTTGAGGATTTCCTCTGTATTACTGCAGACATTGCAGTTATACTCATGAAATCTTATTTTAACATATGTATTGTAGAACTTAAATGTTTTAAACTTTATTACTACTGTACGACTTACATAGTCGTACTACTTTTGTAACAACTGTTTAAACTGGCATCCTTTATATATTATGTTCTGTATGATCATATGCTCTGATACGATGAATGCACAATTTACACGTCATCACCCCGCTGTTAAAGTGTTTACACAAGATGCTTCCGTTAATTATAATTTGCTTCCGCTAAACATTAAATAAACACAATTACCGATTTTTGGGGTGTGACACGCCAGGACCATAACACCGTCACTGGTACGTTTCTAGTAAACAACCATTATGCCTCTGTGTTAATAGATTCGGGTGCTGATTTAAGTTTTGTGTCTATTGAGTATAGACCACTATTAGAACTTGAATCACGTAAGCTAGTGTGACACCCGGTCAAAATCACCCAAAATTAGGTCCCAATTTAAAACTTTTAAATCACGTATTATATACGTGTTAACACTTAAGCATTCAAGTATTATATATGTATATGTATATATATAAACCGAAACGGTTATTTAAATAATCGCGAATACACGAATCTAACAAAACGCATAAACCCAAAATAGAATTTGGTGAAAAACATTTTTAAATCAAGTATTATTATTGAGAATAATAATTTCATACTCCGTTTGAAATTTAAATACATTTTAGATACAGAAAACCATCCGTACATTTTAAGTAAAACAAAGTTACAATTTTATACATCCGTAAAAACATTTTTATAAAATATTTCAATTAAAAACCTATACGATTCTATTTTTAGAAAATTATCATTTTAAAGTATTATACCGCATAACGATCGGGTACGCAAACACGGGTCGGTAATACCCAACCACCTCAATAATTGAGGCCGGTTATATCAACCGACCTCAATTATTTATCACACACACGCTCACTCTTTGATCTCTCTCGGCTCTCACTCTTTCTCGATCTCTATTTCATTTTAACAACAACAACAAAGATCAGTAACATCATCATCATCATCTAGCTTCAAAATCATCATCTTCATCATCGGATCATTCTCATCATCATCCCCACGGTTTCAAATTTCGCTACGTAAGAACACTTATCAATTCTCGTTAATTTTATGTTTATAATAGATTATATAGCATGTATTAGCTTTGTATTAGGTTGTTGTATGCGGAAATAGGATTTAGAACTGGTTTTGGATGTTTTCTGCAAGAACAGACTCGAACCAGACCTCGGAATACGGCGTATTCAAGGGAATACGGCGTATTCCCGCCCAGAAAACATGAACACGGCGTATTCAAGGGAATATGGCGTATTCCCTCTATTTTTCATGAATACGGTCGTATTCAAATGAATACGGCGTATTCCCTCTATTTTTCATGAATACGGCGTATTCAGACGAATACGGCGTATTCCCACCATATGTCACCAATCCGGCGGATTCAAGTGAATCCGGCGGATTCCCCCTATATATTTCATGATCCAACGGATCAATAAACTAGCCCTGCGAATTCTAGCTAAAACAGAACATGTAAATTTTCGAAAACGTCGACGATTTCACAACATATTTTAGGGTAGCTTCTCGATGAAAATTTTATTATAACGGATTGGGCTCAAATTCGCTCGGTCATTCAAAAACAACCCAATGATCAAGGCTAAGTACCTTAGCCTTGTCAGTTTTAGGCCATCCGGGGTCGTTTAGGGGCCGAAAATGGCAGATTACTGTTTTCAGACTCGTACCAAATTTTGTAAACTCAAACATAAACATTAAATAATACATTGGACAATCCATTTACTCATTAGAATCTCGCGTGTTTAGGACTCTAAGGGATTTCAAAGATTGTCTATTCCACGTCGAATATATTCATTGCTCGGATTGACTCAGGTGAGTCTCACAGCCCCATTTTTACTGTTTTAAATATTGGGGTGAGATACAATGCTTACATGTTTTCGTGATCATATGTTATTTGATTAGTTAATTTAATTATTAACTCATGGAATTAAATGATTATTTAGTTCGGTTAACTATATTAGTTACATTGTTTGGCTACCATTCTTTGGTCCTGATTAGCATTGTTAAACTTCACATTGTTCGGAAACCTGCGTTGGTTTGTTCCATGTTGCGAAATCTGCGTTGGTTTCATTATTGTTTAATTGCACATTGTTCGAAGACCTGCGATGGTTTGTTCAATGTTACGAAACCTGCGTTGGTTTCATCATAGTCTAAGTTCATATTGTTCGCAAACCTGCGTTGGTTTGTTACATGTTGCGAAACCTGCGTTGGTTTCATCATTTTCTAATTGCACATTGTTCGAAAACCTGCGTTGGTTTGTTCAATGTTCCAAAACCTGCGTTGGTTTAAAATCATTGTTTGAGTAAACTGCTTAAATCACTATTCATTTATAACTTTCTATTATCGTCGGATAATCATATTGATCACATCAATGTTTATATTAAAACCTGTGAGATTCACCAGCTTTATAGCTGACCTTTTAGTGTTGTATTCTCAGGTACTCATCAACAGTAGGAATGGCCTACAGGATAAGCTAGCTATCACGAGTCGCATGCATCCATTTAGACATGAAGATTTTCTTGCATTATATTTTGTATAATGGTTATGCATTAAAATCTTCTGAAATCATTTTGCGAACTCACTACTATGTTTCAAACTTATGACTTAAACTTTGTACTACTTTTGAAAACTTATGTAATGTAATATATTTTCTACAACGTCTCATTTAGAGTCGTTTGCTTGTACTTTGGTGTTTTGATTATTGATTAGTCACGCCCCAAAACAGTCGCTTCCGCAAAGCATTAAATTGGGGGTGTGACAGATTGGTAACAAATATACTATAGAACTAGCCGATGGTAAGTTGATCGAGTCAGGAGAAATAGTACCGGGATGCACCTTGGAGTTAGAAGGTCATCTCTTCGAAATAGACTTGCTACCGGTTAAGTTGGGAAGTTTCGACATTGTAGTTGGTATGGACTGGTTGTCAAAGAACCACGCTGAGATTATCTGTTTTGAAAAGTTGGTACGCCTACCGTTACCGAAAGGAGAAACATTGGTAATACAAGGTGAGAAACGGAAGAGTGCCACTAAGATGATTACTTGCTTGAAAGCCAATAAGTATCTCCGAAAGGGATACCAAGCCTTTTTGGCACACATTGTGGAAAAGAAACCCGAGGAGCGACATATAGATGATGTACCTATTGTGCGTGACTATCCAGAAGTATTTCCTGAAGAGTTACCAGGATTACCACCACCATGACAAGTCGAGTTTCACATCGATCTGGTGCCTGGAGCCGCACCAATCGCCCGCGCACCTTATCGTCTAGCTCCATCAGAGATGCAGAAGTTTTCTTCGCAGTTGCAAGAACTCCTAGACTTAGGATTCATCCGGCCGAGCTTTTCGCCTTGGGGAGCTCCAATTTTGTTTGTTAAGAAGAAGGATGGATCCATGCGAATGTGCATAGATTACCGAGAACTGAACAAAGTAACCATAAAGAATTGATACCCGTTACCACGTATCGACGATTTGTTTGACCAACTCCAAGGGTCAAGCTATTATTCGAAAATTGATCTACGATCTGGTTACCACCAACTGAAAGTTCGAGAAGAGGATGTACCGAAAACTGCATTTAGGACTCGTTATGGTCATTACGAGTTTCTAGTCATGCCCTTTGGACTGACAAACGCACCAGCAGTGTTCATGGATCTCATGAACAGACTATGCAAACCGTACCTGGATAAGTTCGTCATTGTGTTCATTGACGATATCCTGATCTACTCGCAAACGAAAGAGGACCACGAACAACACCTGAAAACAATCCTCGAACTACTTGAGAAAGAGAAGCTGTATGCAAAGTTCTCTAAGTGTGAATTTTGGATGTGAGAGGTTCATTTCCTTGGTCACTTGATAAACGATAAAGGAATTCACGTGGACCCATCTAAAATTGAGGCAATCAAAAACTGGGAAGCACCGAAAACCCCATCCGAGATCCAACAATTTCTTGGTCTAGCTGGCTATTACAGGCGATTCATCGCAAACTTTTCAAAAATAGCCCAACCCCTTACCACTCTAACTCAAAAAGACAAGAAATTCGAATGGGGCGAGAAACAAGAGAACGCTTTCTAGCTGTTGAAGCAGAAACTGAGCACCGCACCTATCCTGTCATTACCCGAAGGGGTAGAAAACTTCATAGTTTATTGCGACGCTTCGCATCAAGGATTGGGTTGCGTTCTAATGTAAAATGACAAAGTCATTGCTTATGCATCACGCCAACTGAAGGTGCACGAGAAAAACTATACGACTCATGATCTAGAATTGGTAGCAGTCGTCTTTGCACTTAAGATTTGGAGACACTACCTCTACGGTACGAAGTGTACGATCTTCACTGATCACAAGAGTCTCCAACACATATTCGACCAGAAAGAGCTCAACATGAGACAACGATGTTGGGTCGAACTACTAAACGACTACGACTGTGAAATCAAGTACCACCCGGGCAAGGCAAACGTTGTAGCAGATGCCCTGAGTCACAAGGAAAGAGTCAAAGCTCGTAGAGTACGAGCTTTGGGATTGACTATCCATTCGAACCTCATTACTCAAATTCATGACGCACAACAAATTGCCTTCACTCCAGAAAATCTGAAGAACGAATCCCTGAAGGGGATGGAAAAACAACTTGAAAAGAAAGACAACGGAGTGTTGTATTTTATGAATCGATTTTGGGTTCCGTGCGTAGACGAATTGCGTAAGCTGATTTTGGACGAAGCTCATAAGTCCAACTACTCGATACATCCTGGTGCAGACAAAATGTACCAGGATCTGAAAGATTTTTATTGGTGGCCTGGCATGAAACGAGATATTGCAACCTATGTTAGTAAATGCCTGACCTGTTCAAAGGTCAAAGCTGAATATCAAAGGCCATCTGGACTTTTGCAACAACCTGAGATGCCCACATGGAAATGGGAATGAATAACGATGGACTTCATCACGAAGTTACCCAAAACGACATCTGGAGCAGATACCATATGGGTGATTGTTGATCGACTGACAAAATCAGCCCACTTTTTAGCAATTAAGGAAACAGATAAGATGGAAAAGCTGACTCGAATCTATCTAAAGGAGATTGTTTCCAGGCACGGTGTGCCGTTATCCATTATCTCTGATAGAGATACCCTATTCACTTCTCACTTTTGGCAATCACTTCAAAAGGCACTTGGTACTCGATTAGATATGAGTACTGCCTACCATCCTCAAACCGACGACCAAAGTGAGCGAACGATACAGACGCTCGAAGACTTGTTGCGAGCATGTGTGATAGACTTTGGAGGTAGTTGGGATACTCACCTCCCTTTAGCAGAATTTTCATACAATAATAGTTATCACACTAGTATAAAGATGGCACCATTTGAGGCATTGTATGGACGCAAGTGTCGATCATCACTTTGTTGGGCAGAGTTGGATGACAGACAGCTAGCTGGTCCTGAGATTGTCCAGGAAACTACGGACAAGATATCTCAAGTACTTCAACGACTAAAGAAGGCACGAGACCGACAGAAGAGTTATGCCGATAACCGTCGAAAACCTCTTGAGTTTCAAGTAGGAGACAAAGTCCTACTCAAAGTATCGCCCTGGAAGGGGATAACACGATTTGGCAAACGAGGAAAACTAAACCCACGATACATCGGACCGTTTGAAATTCTTGCGAGGATTGGTCCTGTCGCTTACAAGCTCAAACTGCCACGTGAGCCCAGAAGTATTCACGACACTTTTCACATTAGTAATCTCAAAAAGTGTCTTTCGGATGAAACCCTAATCATTCCTCCTGACGAAGTTTTCATTGACTCGAAACTCAATTTTGTGGAGAAACCCATCAAAATAATTGATCGGAAAACACATAAACTCCGACGCAGTCGGATCAAACTTGTTAAAGTTCGAAGATGAAATACAAAAGAAATATCCTCACCTTTTCGAGCACGCGGCTGTGACCCACGACTCAAATTAAATCTCGGGACGAGATTTCGCTAACGGGGGGAGAATGTGACACTCCTCCAAATTAGGTATATTTATACTTAATTTCACGCATTATTACACTAATCCACTACAAAATTATATATTAAACCTCTGATGTGAGATAAGTCTAGCGTGCCCAAAACTTGTGAACAAAAAGTATTTCGAAAATTTATAATTTATTATAATTATAAATTAGATGATACGAAATAATATCGGAGTGAATCCGACAAAACAAATACAATAAAGTTGGTGATACAAAATGGTTAATAATTCGAAAATTATTAATTACTAATATTAGATATTTATATTATTGAGATAATATAATCATTTATACCTTTTATATTAAACGTATCCAAAACGCAATACAAAAGTTCAAAAAGAACTTCAAAATACTTTTGGATAATTTTTGTTTGAAATTATTATAGAAAATAGTTAGAACAAAAATAAAATGGAAACCTTAAGATGACGATTTAGGACGCATTATACACGAACAGAAACAATTATAAAACGTACCTAAAGGTCAAAAATAATAAAAGTTTTATTTTTCCCAATCCTGTTTTAGTATTTGGAAGATTACCTCAAAATATGATTGCGAAATTTAAATGAAAATTGGCACATAATTAGACCCGCACCCGAAGTTAACGGGTAAAATACCTACAATATTACACAACAAAAATATCTCCGGACATTTACCGGTTTAAACCATACGCACCCTTTAAATTTTATAACCCAAAATCATAGTTTATATACTCCCTTCTCTCTCAATTCCTTATATCACCACCCACCACCAATTATTGTCGCTCCCTGTTTTGAGCTGAAGCAGAAGCAAGACTAAGCTCCTTCTTCATCATTCTCAACACCTTCTTGACCATAATTATCATCATAATATCATCAATTAACAACAACAATAACATAATCATCATCATTCTCGGCTTCCTCATCATCACCACCGTATCATCATCAACTTCATCTAATCATTGTGAGGAACTTTCTTTTCCTTTCAAAATTCTTACATAAATTGTTGTTATACTTGCTTTATTGTGTGAAAACTTGATATAATATGTAAATAACAACATGTTTATAGTTGATTCATCTAAAACAAGTTAAAACTTAGTTGAAAGTGTATATATATAAAAAAAAATTGATACGAACTGGTGCTGTAAATCGGATGGGTGCAATAAGCCGATCGGCTTAATATGAATAGCCGAATGGTCTTGTATTAATGGATATCAATTATTACTATTTTGAGTCCTTTCCAATTTTGTCAAGGATTTTAATATATTAATAATTAACTAATACAAATCATATAAATACAGTTTATTTATAGATATATATTTTTATATATATATATTTACACAATGACAAATAATACGGGTATAAATATATATACATTCGGATAAATAAAACTTACGTATTTGTACTTATACCCGACTCAAATGAAGATATATTATTACAACAATAAATGATTTTTGGAACAATGACAATTAATTGATATATAAACGGAGTATGTATGTGATAACGAGTAAAAATGTTTGGTACAAACTTTATAATTTGTATGTTTATATATATATGGACAATGGCAATCATTGTAACACCCCCAAATTCATTGTTTAGCGGAATCAAGTTTTGGGTGTTACTAATCAATAATCAAGCACCAAAGAAAAGAAAACGACATCTAAATGCAACGTCGTACAATAGTACAAAAGTATTACATTTTTAAATCCTAGTACAAGCTCCGAGTTCGAAAGTAGTTCCTAGAGATTCTATTACATAATAATCATAATAAAAAATAATGCGACAGAATCTCCAAAGTAGTATGCATGTGACTCGAGCTATCAGTCCCCTTAGGGTGTGCAGTCCTACTGCTGTAATGTACCTGAGATAATTGCTAAAAAGTGTCAACCAAAAAGGTTGGTGAATCTCACAGGTTTAGTATAGTAATCGGTTATGAACCACAAGTAAAGTACCAGTAATGCCCTCGAGCATAGTAAGTAAATCAGTAACTCAGTAAATCAGTAGGCCAATCACAATTACCATGAGCTCACATGTTGAAGCTTAACAGTGTAGTGTGAATGGTACAGTCAAGTACAACATCACGTACCCCCGTGAGTGCTATCCGGACACTCATATGTAACAAATACTAATATGCCTGTTTCTACGGTGTAATCCGTGGTGGCGCTACCACACCAAGCAGGGATTGTCAGTCCCAAATGGATCCATCTACTAGTAATCGCGCTTAAGTCCATAACTAACAACTTATGATAGGAGGATTTCAGTGGATAAAAGCAACTCATATAATGTATGTAAAAGCAGTGTAAGCAGTTCAGTACTTGTGTTCATACGTAAAACAATAGCAAATATCTCACCCCAAGTAAAAACAGTAAAAGTGGGGCTGTAAGACTCACCAGAGTCTAGCAAGTATGTTTGTGTAAGCAAACAAGTATAACGGATGTAAGTCCGTAAGTTGGTTCTCCGAACCCTGCAACCTTCTGGTGTCCGAAACGCACAAGGTTATACGCAAGTAAGTAAGTTGGTGTCACGAAGGATCAACCATGCTAGTTGTCCACTTAACTAGGAAATGTCCAAATATTTGTTTGTACGTTTGTAGTTGCTTGTAGTTAAGTGTGGCCCGTTGGTGACGGAGGTGTAATAATAATTCAAGTATTATTATTTTGTAAATCATAGTGTTGTATATCTTGTAAAGTATATACATTAGTTAACCGTTTGTATTGTGACGTGTAACCGTTGTCTGAATGTAAGTCCGTGCGAGTGTAAGCTCGTATTCATGTACTTATACATATAAGTAGTAATTGTTGTGAGTGTAATCTCGTAATAAGTAATTGTATTCCAAGTGTATATATATATGTATATATGAGTTTTCGAAAGTGTATAAGTCCGAATGCACGTACATATATACATATATCCGAATATGTATATATATATATAGGTCCGAGAGTGTGTATGTATCCGACAGTGTCTAAGTCTGAAACTACTAAGTCTGAAACTACTAAGTCCGACAGTCAACAAAAGTCAATGTTTACTGTTCATCCCACACTAGAATTCACGGAGTACTATTCATCCCACACTAGAATTTACGGAGTACTATTCATCCCACACTAGAATTTACTGAGTACTATTCATCCCACACTAGAATTTACGGAGTACTATTCATCCCACACTAGAATTTACGGAGTACTATTCATCCCACACTAGAATTTACGGGGTACTATTCATCCCAAACTAGAATTTACGGAATTTTGTTTAAGTGTTCGCTTTCGTTAACTAGGTCAAACGGGTTCGGTTTGACTCGATACTTTTACAGTAGTCTTAAATATATTAAATAAGCTTCAGAAAGTTGTCGTTACGTTTTATGGTCGTCCCGAAGGGTCGGTTTTGTGAAATGACAAAAACAGGCCCTAGCTTTTGGTTCCAGAAAATGTTTTTTTACTCGGTTACAACCCTCGATTCAACCCATTTGTATTCCGATTCAAGCCTAACCAAAAATCACACATGTTCTCCTATATGTAATGTTCATTTCTGAATTTTATGGTATTTTCATATGTCCGTTTAATATTTTAAACAAAAATAAATATGTCGAGGGGTCGGATTCGGTCCAGAACAGACCTATGTCCAAAGATCAAGTAATAGCCAAAAATGGGTGTATTTCTGGAAGTAGCTAAAGAAGAACTTTTTGTTCAAGACGAAAATACCAAACTTTTCCAAGTGGTCTCACACGTTTATTCAACCTACAACTCGAGTTATGGTCGTTTTAGTGAGGTCGTTTTTCCTGGCCAGAAAACAGTGTGTATATACATGTTTCAAAAACGAGTTTTGGCTAATGATTTGGACATTTCTTTGTTAAGTAAGTAACTAAACATGTTAATAGACATTATAAAAGCATATTCAAGAAAAGTTTGAGGTCCTTACTAAGCGTATGAGGAAACGAGAAAGATGGATGTGTAGAGCTCGTTGTGGTGAACGTTTTCTTCCAAAAGCTCCTAGCAATCCAAGGTATTTTGAGTGTGTTTTTGTGATGATTTAGGGGTGTTTTGGGACTGGTTTTGGTCGTGGTTCTTCACCAAGAAAAGAGAGAAAAGAGTGAGGGAGTTGGAGTGTAGAAATGGAAGAAATGGAGTGGTGGTTTGAAGTGTATGGAAAGCAAGATCAAGGAGTAAGTCAAAGGGTATGGGGAGGCCATTCCACCCACATGGCCGGCCCCCATGGGTCCCACAAGGGGTGGTTTGGTCTTTTTACTTGCTTTCCCAAATTCGTGTTACGTTTACCCGATCGTTTTGCGTTTTAATTAATCGTATAACGTTTTATATAATACGCTTTGTTAACGATTTAATACCCGATATTTTAAATAAAAGTTTTACTCAAATAACATTATTTAAGTTACTAAAATAATATTCGAGATTTCGTTTGGTCATTGGTCGCGAATCGTGCGTTTATTCGAATTGTGTAACGTTTTTAAACGAGTTACCGTACGCGTGTAATCGCGATATTTCTAGCCAAAGTATTTTATCAAAATACTTATTATGAAGTTTTAAAATATAACTTGAGTTTATTTCATGTGTCGGGCGCGTTTCGTGTACTTTCGTCGCGTAAAGTTACGTTTTAACAAAACGTATAATCGTGTAATATATTCTCGTAATATATTAAAGTAAATAATGTTTGTTTGGATAAATCCACATTATTTTAAAAGTTTGTCACCAACGTCCATAGTAAATAGTGTCGGACCTCGTCCGGTTCGTAAATGTACGATTTAAACAAATCGTAGAAACGTGTAAGTAATTACACAAAAGGTCACGTATATTTAGATTATTATAATTCTAAATACACATAATTACAAGTAATTAGGCACTAATCGTAGTCCTAAATCAGCGGGTGTCACATTCTCCCCCCGTTAGGAGAATTTCGTTCTTGAAATTAGCTCGAAGTCGCGGTTTGAGTAGAGTCTGTGAACAGGTGTGGATATTTCAGTCGCATTTGGTCTTCCCGTTCCCAAGTGAATTCAGGACCACGTCTCGAATTCCACCTGATCTTAACGATGGGAATACGACTCTGTTTCAAACGTTTGACCTCACGGTTCATAATTTCCACGGGTTCCTCGACAAAGTGTAGTTTGTCGTCAATGTGTATCTCATCGAGAGGTATAATCAGTGTCTCATCTGACAGACATTTCTTCAAGTTAGAAATGTGGAAAGTAGGGTGCACGCTACTGAGTTCAGGAGGTAGCTGCAGTCTGTATGTAACTGGACCAATCCTTTCAAGGATTTCGAACGGTCCAATGTATCTAGGATTCAGTTTCCCACGTTTGTCAAAACGGATGACGCCTTTCCAAGGCGAGACTTTCAGAAGTACTTGGTCCCCAACCTGGAACTCGAGATGTTTGCGTCTCACGTCAGCATAGCTCTTTTGACGATCACGCTCAGCTTTCAGTCGGTTTTGTATGCCGACGATCTTTTCAGTTGTTTCATGTAGTATTTCCGGACCGGTGAGTTGTGTATCCCCCACCTCAGTCCAACAGATAGGTGACCGGCACTTACGACCGTACAGTGCCTCGAAGGGTGCAGCCTTAATGCTGGTATGGTAGCTGTTGTTGTACGAGAACTCGCACAACGGTAAGTGATGTTCCCAGTTTGTACCGAAGTCAACTACGCAGGATCGTAGCATATCCTCCAGTGTTTGTATAGTTCGTTCGCTCTGGCCGTCAGTTTGAGGATGGTAAGCTGTACTCATATCTAGACGAGTACCAAGAGATTTTTGCAGTGACTGCCAGAAGCGAGAAGTGAATCGAGCGTCTCGGTCAGAGATAATCGAGATGGGCACGCCGTGTCTTGACACGATCTCTTTCAGGTAGATCCGTGTCAATCGTTCCATCTTATCGGTTTCCTTGATGGCTAGGAAGTGAGCAGATTTAGTGAGTCGGTCTACGATCACCCAAATGGTATCGCAACCGCTAGGGGTTTTCGGGAGTTTGGTAATGAAATCCATGGTAATTTGTTCCCACTTCCATTCAGGAATTTCCGGTTGGTGTAGCAAACCGGAAGGTTTCTGGTGTTCGGCTTTAACCTTAGAACAAGTAAGACACTTGGTAACGTAGGTAGCAATGTCGGCTTTCATGTTGGGCCACCAATACAACTCCTTGATGCCATGGTACATTTTGTCGGCACCAGGGTGTATAGAGTATTTAGACTTGTGTGCCTCGTCCATCACCAAGTGTCGCAAGTTCCCGTAGCTGGGCAACCAGAGTCGGTCAGAGAAGTACTTGGCCCCGTTTGGTTTGGTTTCAAACTGTTTATCCATGCCTCGCAAGGCCTCGTGTTTGACATTTTCAGATTTGAGTGCTTCGAGTTGAGCGGTAAGAATCTGAATAATAAGATCGTTGTGTATAGTCATGGCAAGTGCTCGGACTCGAAGGGGTTTAACTCGTTCCTTACGACTTAGGGCATCAGCAACAACGTTTGCCTTGCCCGGATGGTAACGGATCTCACAGTCGTAATCGGTAAGTAGTTCGACCCAACGGCGTTGTCTCATGTTTAAATCTTTCTGGTCGAATATGTGTTGGAGACTTTTGTGGTCAGTGAAGATTGTACACTTGCTACCGTATAAGTAGTGTCTCCAGATTTTGAGAGCGAATACAACTGCCCCCAACTCTAGGTCATGAGTGGTGTAGTTCTTTTCGTGGACCTTGAGTTGTCGAGAGGCGTAAGCAATAACTTTGTCCCGTTGCATCAGCACACAACCGAGACCTTGGTGTGAAGCATCACAGTATACCACGAAGTCATTGTTGCCTTTGGGTAAGGATAAGATAGGTGCACTGCAGAGTTTCTGTTTGAGTAGCTGGAAAGCTGACTCTTGTTTGTCAGTCCAATCGAATTTCCTTTCTTTTTGAGTCAGTGCAGTAAGAGGTTGTGCTATTTTTGAAAAATTCTCAATGAATCGCCTGTAGTATCCGGCGAGTCCTAAGAATTGGCGTACTTCAGTAGGTGTAGTAGTTGCTTGCCATCCCTTGATATCCTCAATTTTTGAAGGATCAACATGAATTCCTTGACTGTCAATCACGTGTCCAAGGAATTGTACAGTTTGCATCCAAAACTCACACTTGGAGAATTTGGCATATAACTCCTCGTGTTTGAGTAGTTCTAGGATGGTTCTCAGGTGTTGCGCGTGTTCTTGTTCATTGCGCGAGTAAATCAGAATGTCGTCAATGAAAACGATGACAAACTTTTCGAGGTAAGGCTTACACACCCGATTCATAAGATCCATGAATACTGCCGGTGCGTTGGTCAAGCCGAATGGCATCACTTGGAATTCGTAATGCCCGTAACGAGTTCGAAAAGCTGTTTTAGGAATATCTTCGTCACGAACTCGGAGTTGGTGATAACCAGACCGTAGATCGATTTTCGAATAAAAACTCGACCCCTGAAGTTGGTCAAACAGGTCATCAATGCGAGGTAGTGGGTAACGGTTCTTAACAGTTAACTTGTTGAGTTCACGATAGTCAATGCACATGCGGAAAGAACCGTCTTTCTTTTTCATAAAGAGGACCGGGGCTCCCCAAGGTGAGGAACTTGGTCGAATAAATCCCTTGTCCAGGAGTTCTTGTAGTTGTGTAGACAACTCCTGAAGTTCGGATGGTGCCAAACGATAGGGTGCTCGTGCCACGGGTGTTGAGCCGGGCACAAGGTCAATAGAAAATTCGACTTCTGGGAAGTCTCGAACAATAGGCACATCCTCGAGTCGCTTCCCCTCCTGCTGTTTCTCCATAACATGTGCGAGGATTGCCTGATACCCTTTTCTCAAGTATTTTCGGGTTTTCATACAAGAAATGATGTTGAGTCTCGTCCCACCGGTCTCCCCTTGTACGATTAAATTTCCACCGGTGATGAGAGGAATGCGGACAATTTTCTCACAACAGATAATCTCGGTGCGGTGTTTGGATAACCAATCCATACTGACGATTATGTCGAAGCTGCCGATCTCGATAGGTATAAGGTCAATAGAGAATAGCTCATCAGCTAAGTTTAACATGCAGTTAGGTATCATATTATCGGCCTCAATGAGTTTTCCGTTTGCCAATTCTATTGTGTACTTAGAATCTAAGGTAATGGGCGTAATGTCAAGTAGTGGGTAAAACTCATCGGATATAAAGCTTCTATCAGCACCAGTATCAAACAACACCGAAGCAGATAAATTGTTGAGAAAGAACGTACCCGTGACCACATTCGGGTCCTGGCGGGCTTCCTTAGCATTGATCACAAAAGCTCTGCTTCGAGCATTGTTGTTGTTGTTGTTCTCTTTCTTGTTCTTTAACTTGGGACAATCATTCCTGAAATGCCCAGCAACACCACATTCGTAACAGGTTCTGGGTGCATTGGGTTTGGTGTTGGAGTTGGCAGTATTGGCTCTGCAGTCCCTAGCAAAGTGCCCGAATAGTTTGCACTTGCTGCAGGGGCAAGAACCATCATGGTGAAGTTGGCACTTAGGACAGTAGGGTTTGTCCCCCTTGTAGCTCTTTCTATCATCAGAGCTAGAGGTGTAAGCTTTGATGGTTTCAAGCTTCTTGGATGGTTGTTAGTTTTGGTGCTGGTTGCTAGAATTTTTAGACCATTTTCTCTTGTTGTTGCCAGAAGGTGAGGCGGGTGTTTCACGGCTAACAATCATTGCCATGAGTTCGTGTGCCAATCGGATAGCACTCTGAATGGTAGTTGGCTTAGATGATGAGACATTTCCTTGGATGTTTTCCAGAAGGCCGCGAATATACTTCTTGATGCGTTTTTCATTCGTGTCCACCAAACCTGGACATAGAAGAGCGAGTTGCTGGAATTTGGTGGTATAACCAGCGATATCATTGCCCTGAACGGTTAGGTGCCAGAACTCTTCCTCCAACCTGTGGAGTTCCTCGGTGGGGCAATACTCGTCCCTTAGCATTTTCTTCAGATCCGCCCAGGGGAGTTGGTTTGCTACATCAATGCCCACATAATTAGCATGAGTATTCCACCATGTGAGTGCACCTTCTTGAAAGGTGTATGCAGCAAATTTGACTTTATTGTCTTCCGTGCAGTTGCACAAACTAAAGACTGATTCGATTCTTTCGATCCACCTGATTAAACCAATGGTACCTTCCGTGCCCTTGAAGTTCAATGGTTTGCAGCTGATGAAATCCTTGTAAGAACAAGGCTTGATGACAGGAGTAGTCTCAGCAGTATCAGTATTCCTCCTAGAGCCTCGTGGTGATTCCTGGGCAGCCAAAGCTTCGGCCACGGCTCGGGAGACAATATCATTGATTTCGGCATCGCTATAACCTTTCTTCTTTGGCGGCATGATTCTTCAAGAAAAGGAATAATAGGTACATTAGAATATGCATCAGAATGATGATTACTATGGTTGTATAAATAAATGCGGTAATTGTAAAACATCACATCATGGTAATAGAAGTAGGTTGTTGATTGATAATATGAGTTCCAAAAGGTTACAACCATAGATGTTTTACAAGGGATGCTGGGTATGGTACTTCCAGCCGAATTACTAGAGTTCTACGATAGCATAATAGACTACAATAGACATTATACTAATTCTGGCCGTAGGTTTAGTCGTGATATCGCAGTGGTAAGACGGGTGACAGTTTCAGCAAGTCTGCTGGCTTGTCGAGTGCCGTCCTCGGTCAAAGTCAACCGTTGTTCCAGTACATGAGTGTACTCTTCAGCTTCCTGTGAACGCTGTTCACATTCCTCTAACCTTGCTTGCAAGAGATCAGACGCACCTCTGTCGTCAATCACTTGTTGGTGTACCATGTCCAAAGTGTGATTTGTTTCTTCCAGTTCCTGTTGTAGTTGAGCCACGCGATCATGGGCTTGTCGTAATAGGTAAGTTGTCATCATGTGTTGCTCCCGCTCAAGGTCCTCGAGCCTTTGCTCATGACGGTGGAGGCGAGCAGCCAACACTGGTGTTGTGTGATGTATCGGTTCCTGAGTATACGGGGAGATGTCCATGGAGTCAGCAGGAATCTGAATCTCTTCCTCAGACCTCCATGTGTTTAGTGTTGTGGGTAACCAGTCCCACTTGCGGGCAATTTGAGGACGAAGCATCCTAGTAGTAGGGTTGCCCATGTAGTTGGAGTAAGGGTCAGCTCGGGACGATCCTACACCCCTACGGCGAGTCCGGATTACTCGAGCTTCTCCAGATGAGTAAAACAGTGGTTCGGGAACATCCCGGTTTGGAGAGACGGATGGAACAGTTGTCCTCTCTTGAGTTTGCGGTGCTTGGACTTCATTGTCCGAAACAGTAAGTGTTACGGTGTCAGTCATTTCTGTGACAAAGCGTTAAGAAGTATGAGGCCTATATTCATATATCTACAACATATAATATAGCCTGAAGCGTAGTATGTAAGCGAGGCCTATCCATGTATATAATTACATATATCACATAATAGCCTAATGTGCATAGTATAAGTAAGTAGTAGTCCCGTTTCTCTTGTAGTCACAGTCAACTAGCGTATTCCTGTTCAACATAACCCATTTCAGGTTTCACATCATCTTCATTTAATTGTACATAGTTGATCAGGCTATGTTAAATTAAAGTCGTATGATGTAATCCCTGAACCAGTCATACCTAATGAGGAAATACAGCCTAACGGTCATAGTCTAGGCTCACTAATGCAACCTAGTTCGCTATAACCTTAGGCTCTGATACCAATCTGTAACACCCCCAAATTCATTGTTTAGCGGAAGCAAGTTTTGGGTGTTACTAATCAATAATCAAGCACCAAAGTAAAGTAAACGACATCTATATGCAACGTCGTACAATAGTACAAAAGTATTACATTTTTAAATCCTAGTACAAGCTCCGAGTTCGAAAGTAGTTCCTAGAGATTCTATTACATAATAATCATAATCAAAAATAATGCGACATAATCTCCAAAGTAGTATGCATGTGACTCGAGCTATCAGTTGCCTTAGGGTGTGCAGTCATACTGCTGTAATGTACCTGAGAAAAATGCTAAAAAGTGTCAACCAAAAAGGTTGGTGAATCTCACAGGTTTAGTATATTAATCAGTTATGAACCACAAGTAAAGTACCAGTAATGCCCTCGAGCATAGTAAGTAAATCAGTAACTCAGTAAATCAGTAGGCGAATCACAATTACCATGAGCTCACAAGTTGAAGCTTAACAGTGTAGTGTGAATGGTACAGTCAAGTATAGCATCACGTACCCCCGTGAGTGCTATCCGGACACTCATATGTAACAAATACTAATATGCCTGTTTCTACGGTGTAATCAGTGGTGGCGCTACCACCCCAAGCAGGGATTGTCAGTCCCAAATGGATCCATCTACTAGTAATCGCGCTTAAGTCCATAACTAACAACTTATGATAGGAGGATTTCAGTGGATAAAAGCAACTCATGTAATGTATGTAAAAGCAGTGTAAGCAGTTCAGTACTTGTGTTCATACGTAAAACAATAGCAAATATCTCACCCCAAGTAAAAACAGTAAAAGTGGGGCTGTAAGACTCACCTGAGTCTAGCAAGTATGTTTGTGTAAGCAAACAAGTATAGCGGATGTAAGTCCGTAAGTTGGTTCTCCGAACCCTGCAACCTTCTGGCGTCCGAAACGCACAAGGTTATAAGCAAGTAAGTAAGTTGGTGTCACGAAGGATCACCCATGCTAGTTGTCCACTCAACTAGGAAATGTCCAAATATTCGTTTGTACGTTTGTAGTTGCTTGTAGTTAAGTGTGGCCAGTTGGTGACGGAGGTGTAATAATAATTCAAGTATTATTATTTTGTAAATCATTGTGTTGTATATCTTGTAAAGTATATACATTAGTTAACCGTTTGTATTGTGACGTGTAACCGTTGTCTGAATGTAAGTCCGTGCGAGTGTAAGCTCGTATTCATGTACTTATACATATAAGTAGTAATTATTGTGAGTGTAATCTCGTAATAAGTAATTGTATTCCAAGTGTGTATATATATATATATATATATATATGTATATATGAGTTTTCGAAAGTGTATAAGTCCGAATGCACGTACTTATATACATATATCCGAATATGTATATATATATATATATATATATATATATATATATATATATATATATATATATATAGGTCCGAGAGTGTGTATGTATCCGACAGTGTCTAAGTCCGAAACTACTAAGTCTGAAACTACTAAGTCCGACAGTCAACAAAAGTCAATGTTTACTGTTCATCCCACACTAGAATTCACGGAGTACTATTCATCCCACACTAGAATTTACGGAGTACTATTCATCCCACACTAGAATTTACTGAGTACTATTCATCCCACACTAGAATTTACGGAGTACTATTCATCCCACACTAGAATTTACGGAGTACTATTCATCCCACACTAGAATTTACGGGGTACTATCCATCCCACACTAGAATTTACGGAATTTTGTTTAAGTGTTCGCTTTCGTTAACTAGGTCAAACGGGTTCGGTTTGACTCAATACTTTTACAGTAGTCTTAAATATATTAAATAAGCTTTAGAAAGTTGTCGTTACGTTTTATGGTCGTCCCGAAGGGTCGGTTTTGTGAAATGACAAAAACAGGCCCTAGCTTTTGGTTCCAGAATTTTTTTTACTCGGTTACAACCCTCGATTTAACCCATTTGTAGTCCGATTCAAGCCTAACCAAAAATCACACATGTTCTCCTATATGTAATGTTCATTTCTGCGTTTTATGGTATTTTCATATGTCCGTTTAATATTTTAAACAAAAATAAATATGTCGAGGGGTCGGATTCGGTCCAGAACAGACCTATGTCCAATGATCAAGTAATAGCCGAAAATGGGTGTATTTCTGGAAGTAGCTAAAGAAGAACTTTTTGTTCAAAACGAAAATATCAAACTTTTCCATGTGGTCGCACACGTTTATTCAACCTACAACTCGAGTTATGGTCGTTTTAGTGAGGTCGTTTTTCCTGGCCAGAAAACAGTGTGTATATACATGTTTCAAAAACGAGTTTTGGCTAACGATTTGGACATTTATTTGTTAAGTAAGTAACTAAACATGTTAATAGACATTATAAAAGCATATTCAAGTAAAGTTTGAGGTCCTTACTAAGCGTATGAGGAAACGAGAAAGATGGATGTGTAGAGCTCGTTGTGGTAAACGTTTTCTTCCAAAAGCTCCTAGCAATCCAAGGTATTTTGAGTGTGTTTTTATGATGATTTAGGGGTGTTTTGGGACTGGTTTTGGTCGTGGTTCTTCACCAAGAAAAGAGAGAAAAGAGTGAGGGAGTTGGAGTGTAGAAATGGAAGAAATGGAGTGGTGGTTTGAAGTGTATGGAAAGCAAGATCAAGGAGTAAGTCAAAGGGTATGGGGAGGCCATTCCACCCACATGTGGCCGGCCCCCATTGGTCCCACAAGGGGTGGTTTGGTCTTTTTACTTGCTTTCCCAAATTCGTGTTACGTTTACCCGATCGTTTTGCGTTTTAATTAATCGTATAACGTTTTATATAATACGCTTTGTTAACGATTTAATACCCGATATTTTAAATAAAAGTTTTACTCAAATAACATTATTTAAGTTACTAAAATAATATTCGAGATTTCGTTTGGTCATTGGTCGCGAATCGTACGTTTATTTGAATTGTGTAACGTTTTTAAACGAGTTACCGTACGCGTGTAATCGCGATATTTCTAGCCAAAGTATTTTATCAAAATACTTATTATGAAGTTATAAAATATAACTTGAGTTTATTTCATGTGTCAGGCGCGTTTCGTGTACTTTCGTCGCGTAAAGTTACGTTTTAACAAAACGTATAATCGTGTAATATATTCTCGTAATATATGAAAGTAAATAATGTTTGTTTGGATAAATCCACATTATTTTAAAAGTTTGTCACCAACGTCCATAGTAAATAGTGTCGGACCTCGTCCGGTTCGTAAATGTACGATTTAAACAAATCGTAGAAACGTGTAAGTAATTACACAAAAGGTCACGTATATTTAGATTATTATAATTCTAAATACACATAATTACAAGTAATTAGGCACTAATCATAGTCCTAAATCAGCGGGTGTCACAATCATGTTTTCAGAACGACAATGACAATTATATTTTGAAACGACAACAACTATGTATATATATATAAAGAACAAATAATATATATATATATATATATATATATATATATATATATATATATACGACAACAACAAGATATATATATACGAAAATATATATTCAACCAATAAGTATATATATGTATATACTTACACGCATCGAGTGTTTAAACGATAAACATAACTCGAGAAATAATATCTATGTTTCAAATGCATTTATCACCAACAAATCATACAAAACTATAAGAATCAATAATCTTTCAAGACAATCGAATTGTTAACATGATTTGACGAATAGTCAAACACTCATGTTAATATCCTTTTCATTTAGGACGTTAAAGGACATCCATCTGGGCAACAATCTTACTTTTAACCGCTAGCTCTCACATCACAGTCACACATCAGACTCAGGTGAGTCTCATAGCCTCACTTTTACTTATTTGAACTGTTTTGGGGTGAGAATACATGCTTAATCTGTTTTCATATTACGCAAGTATCAATTTATTGCTTATTCTGCATGAGTTGTTTATCTAATCACTCAAAGCCCTCCATAACATAGTTTGGTAATACGGTTGTAGCGTGAATGTTAGTGTATGGTACCATATAGGATTGACAATTCTCGTCTGGGTTGGAAGCCCCAACTGGTCAAACGGACGCATTAGCATTTGTTCATACGAGTGTAGATTAGGCACTCTCAGGGAGGCACCCTCGATCAGGTCCTTGAATGCGGATCCTGACACCACAGTTAAGCTCAGACTATGTGCTCATGGCAGTGATATATACATTATTTATTTGCTTGGTTGGAAATCAATTTACTAAATCTTGCGTAACATACATTAAATTGTATCAATTAAACCTGTGAGCTCACCAGCTTTTAGCTGACCAATTTTTACATGTATTCTCAGGTGATCAGCAGTAGTAGGACTGCCCACTCAGGATAACTTAGCTCGAGTCACATGCAAACATATATCATCAAGAGATTTCACTGCATTTCTATATTTTGTATAAATTAGATATGTGTTAGAATCTCTCAAGGAACTCATGTGAACTCAAAGCTTTTGTAAACAATATGTATCTTTTATGACATTAACGTATTTTATCAAAACGACGCATGTAGATGTCGTTCATTATTATCTTATGTGCTGTGATTACTTGATAAGTTGTGCCCTGACCCGATTTGCTTCCGCAACCCGAATTTGGGGGTACGACACATATACACCCAAGGAAGTTTTATAACAAATAAAACTTACATCATTTTTATAAACGTAAATAACGTATAACACTGTATGTATATACATAAGGACATATGTTTATATATATATATATATATATATATATATATATATATATATATACAAATGAGAACTCGTGTTTAACAAACATACATTTAGGTAATATACGTTTAACGAATGTACAAATTGTAATATACAACAAGTATATTTATTTACACGTATATATATGTACAATGAGAACGTAACGACATCCAAATATATATACATCTACATACGTGTATACGTACTTAGCAAAATATACGACTCGTGAAATACTACAAATTTCCAACACATATCGTCACCAACGATTTATACGATTAAGAAATCAACAATTTCTTCAAACAAATGAACTATTAACATAAATTGAATTAACAAATCAAGGTACTTATGTTAATATAATTATTGTATATAGGTTAACATACCTTGGGCAAATCTGTCAGCTGCTAGCATTCACACCGAGCAAACTACTGTGAGTTCACAGCCCCTACTTTGCAATGTTTTATGCTTTTAAACATAGGGGTGTAAACATAGAAACTGCATGCGAACACATGCAGCAAACTATATAAATGCTTTATTGCTTTATACAAATTGTTTGATATGAAATTACATTTTCACAATTGCTTTGGGAATTAGACAACGAATCCTAGTACGGACCCAGACTCACAATGTATGCATGAAAAGTCCTTATGTCATGCAAACAATAACCATTAGCTAGGTGACTCTAGCCACTGAGTATACGAATAGTACTATTTCCGTGACGATCCTCCTATGGATAGGAGCGTATACTTACATGTCCTGTAGGTAAACAACATACTGATTGGTCGTGGTTTGGTTATAGGGTTAGGTCGCGTTACTTTAACCTGCGAGGTTTAGCTCACCTTTCAGGGGATCATAGTCTAAGTATTTCCCACATACTGTATAGGACGAACATATCCTATGTGACACCCGTCAAATTGGGACTAGAAACTAGTGCCTAATCAAGTGTTAATACATGTAATTAGTTCTGTGTTAGGCTAATTTGTGTATCAAATAATATATATATTGTTGAATATATACAATTATGCATTAAATTGTACAAGTTTCAAATCGAATGTAATTCGATTCAATCAAATACGGACGTTGGTGAACAAATTTTATTAAGTAATATAACATTATTTAATAATGCAATTATATCCAAAATATTATTTTTATAATATTTCGTACACAACTCATATCGTGCAAACAAAGATTTCGCGATTAAAAGATTTAACGCGCAAACAAACGGAACAAGTTAAGTTATATCCGATAACTAAAATATTAAGTATTTTGGTAAATATTTCAACCAAATTATTGAGTAATTATTTACATTTTAAAACGTATAATTAGATGTTTTAAATAAGTATTTAACGTTTAAAAAATCGAGAAAATGAACACCGTATGGAGCGCAAATGCACGGGAACGAAAAGTGGAGCCAACCACACATGGATGGGGCCCATGTGGGCCGGCCCCCATGCCCCAAATAGGGGATCACCTCCCTTTCTTTCTCATTTTCATCATATCTCTCTCTCTCTCTCTTACCTCTTTTCTCTCTAATTCACTAAAATCACCATCACCACAAATCATCAAAATAACACCATAAAACATCATCAAATCGTCTCACCCGTTTGGAAGAAAAGAACCACCGCGTCACGATCTACAACCCCATCTTTTCGGATTTCTCCGGCGTTAAGTTTGTAAGTTTCCGACAAAACCCGAAACACTTCGATTTCACTCATTTTTACATGTTTGTTGTTTAGGTAAGCTTAAAATGTCCAAATATGGGTTGGGTAAAAGGATCGGACCAAGTGGTCGCCGGAAAACTCATTTTTGGCTCAAAAATCCGTTAACAGCTCGAAGTGACGCAACGACGACTGCAGTATAGCGTCACTTCGTGCGTCACTTAAGTGATGCATTGAGTGTCACTAAAAGCCCTAATTTTGCGTCACTTGCCTAAGTGTCGCATAAAACCCCTTTTTCCCGACACTTGCCTAAGTGTCGCAAATTCAATACCCGTCACTATGAACCGACACTTATAGCGTCACTTGTCTAAGTGACGCCTACAATTGAGAACTGATTTCACCCGTCACTAACCTTAGTGACTCATGACACTGGTACCGACACTTACAACCGACACTTCCTTAAGTGTCGCACCCGATGCGTCACTTGCATAAGTGACGCCATCAATCAGAATCCGTCATTTCATGCGACACTTCCAAACTGTTGCCTAAACCCTAAGTGTCGCTGTAAGTGACGCTAAAACCAGTAGGTTTGCAACCATTTTTACAAAGTGTCGAGACCTAAATTTTATCACTTGATTTCACCAAAATTCAAGTCCAGATGCGTTTTTTCACCAAAGCAATTTAATAGAAATAAAAATTTTTCGAGCTGACCTGGCATCTCGACCCAAGCCAGGGGCCAGCCCCTTCGACCCCGCCAGGGGTTGCCACCCATGGAACCCCGCTAACCAGGGGCGCTGTCCCGGACCCCCGTCACCTAAAAGTTTGTAAACACTCTTTTTAAGTACAACACTTCAAAATCAAAATAATAATATCGAGATTATTATTACAAACGATCACCAACGCGCGTATTGAACGCCCTCAGGTTACAAGTCTCCGGACATCAATTCACAAGCTAATCAATACAAGTTTATTTCCATAAACACTCAAGGCTCAGGTGAGTCTCATGGCCCCTATTTTACTGCTTTCCAATCAGGGGTGTGATATTATTGCTCATTTTGTTTTACAAGTTGAACGCAAGTACAAATCAAAATCAAATACTACATGAGTTACTTCAACTAATCAATTTAAAGCCCTCCATAGCATAGTCTGGTAATACGTAGTAGCGTGAATGTTAGTATATGATATCATATAGGATTGACAATCCTCGTCCGGGTTAGCACGCACTAACTGGTCAAACGGACGTATTAGCATTTGGGAAGACGAGTGTTGATTAGGCATTCGTAGGAGGAAACCTCAGTTGGGTTTCCTTAATTGGACCTAACAACTCAAGTTAAGCTCAGACTATGAGCTCATGGCTGTATAACTTTTATTTTGCTTAATTGCATTTTAAATTCAATTATAAATCTTGCGGTTCATACAAATATGTGTTGACATACAAACCTGTGAGCTCACCAGCGTTTCGCTGACCCATTTTAGCATGTATCACAGGTACACAGCAGTAGGTTGGACTGCCCAAGCAGGAATCATTAGCTAGAGTCAGCATTCATACAATCAGAGATTTAATTACATTATTATATTTTGTATAAAGTAATTATGTGATGTAAATCTCTCAATTTCAGAAACTGAGCTAATGTAAACTTTATTTTGATGTAAACTTATGTTTTATCAATACAAGTTCAAACGACGCATATAGTGGTCGTTCATTATACCTTGTGTGCTTGATATGTAATTAGTCGCACCCCGACCCGAACCGCTTCCGCATCATAATTTGGGGGTGCGACATCCTACAACTGTTTTATACTGGAAAACATACTGTTTAACTTTATATACTGGTGAACAATCAGACATACATTTTGGGTAACAACCCACATAAAACTATGACTTAGGGCAACAACCCTACAAACTTGTATTTTGCAAAACCTGCAAACATATAATTATTGAATAACATATCAATAATACAAACTTAATTGCTTTAACGTACCACATATTCACATAAAACCTGTGAATTCACTCAACATACTTTGTTGACGACTTTCTTTCTATGTTTTACAGGAAATTAGCTACGTAAGTAAGAATCGCATGCATTCAGGATGGATAACCCTGGACTACATAAGATGCCACATACTTTTGGGGCAGCTTTTGGGGATTTCCCTAGTATAACTGCAGTCATACTTGTGAAATCTTATTTTAAAACTTATGGATTGTAAAACTTAAATGTTTTAAACCCTACTACTACTGTTACGACTTACATAGTCGTATTACTTTTGTAACAACTGTTTAAACTGGCATCTTAAACTATTATGTTGCGCAATAGCCATATGCTCTGAGTATGTATGTACTATTTGGTTAATTTAACTGCTCTCGCCCCGCCATGTCACCAAAGCTTCCGCATGATTAATTAGCAATGATTGTAATTACCGTTTGGCGGGGTGTGACAGACTTGGTATCAGAGCCATTGGTTATAGTGAACTAGAAGTCTTTAGATGACTGAAAACCTTAGAGACCTAGACTATAGCCTTGGCTAGAAACATTCATGCATTCATACATACATACGATTGCATACAACTGACATATGACTGACAAGTCACACACGATTCTTTTGTCTCAGCATGTCGAGACAAGCGCCTATCTACATCTCCGACTCGGAGGACGAGCTTATGGAGGAGTCCTTTGTGCCCGAGAGTCCGTCTGTACATGATAGGGCTACATCTGATGACACTTATGTACCACCACCTACACAGCGTGTCGCTACTCCTACCTTGGCATGTCCTGTTGACGAGCCACACTATCATTTAGGAGAGACCTCCTGTAGATCTCGGTTGGTCCGTGCACCTAGAAAGTGCATCCGAGACCTTTCCACTGGATTGCTCGTGCCACTGGACAAGGCGCCCATGACTGAGCCTGAGGAGCCACCACAGAGGCGACACCCTCACCTAGACTGGATGCCTCCTATGCTTAGGCGTTGGAGAACCTTAGAGGATGTTCCATCTGCTTTGGAGACCGGAGAGTCTTCCCGACCACTGTCTAGTATTGGTGAGCCTCTAGAGCTTACAGTTGTCACCCTAGTTGCTGTGGTGCGTGCCCTATTCGGGTTACACTATGGCACAAGCAGCTATATTAGAGAGCTGCGTAGTGACACTTCCCGACTGGACGGGGAGGTGATGTCTATCTATGGACGTCTTCTTACTGCAGAGACCCATGTGGAAGTAGACAGAGAGTCAGCTGAGACTACTCGCACACGCGTTGATGTTCTGGAGAGGCGTGCGAGATTGGCTGGTATTGTTTTGGGAGTTTGTTTGGTATTGGCAGTGTTGGTGACTACCGTGATGTTTTATTTATCTTAGATGGTAGACCCTCAGGATATGGTTGTACATAGTATGTAGTAGGTTTGGAAACCTTTGGGATCGACAGATATATAGACAGATCTGTCATGTTTTGTATAGCATCTTGTATCGATGGGTGTATGACTTTTGTATATCGCTAACTGCTGATGGGCGTATTAGGGATCCCATCTTGTTTGTACGAAACTGTTGTAACGGCGTTGTATTTTTGATATAATATGACGTATGTTTGGTTTATATTTCGTGATTATTACATTTGTCAACCACTATAGTATTTTATCTATACCCATATGCGTGTGATTGAAAGATAACCACTCGATAATTATTGTAACGATTCCTTGCAACTTTGAAAACATACCACACTTTGAATTATTGATTCTTATCTTGAATTCCATTGAACATCGATTGTGTTAAATGATGATGAAAAGAAATATGTATTTGGCATTATATAATGACGTCTGGCCAACGTGATTATATTGTACTAAGTACATATGGGCATTTCAAGGTCGTGCGACACGTAATGTGAAGCCTTGTCTCCAACCTTCCATACTATTCATTTATTATACAATGTGAAATCTTGTCATATTCACATTCACAATCTTGGCATTGACTTCTGCCTTTTCTTAACCGCAGAACGAAATCATGCCGCCAAAACAACGAACAACTAAGAACAGTCGACGGACGACCACACCTCCAGACACTGAAACTATTCCACCACCCAACACTGGGGAAACTACTGAACAAATGATCGCACGGCGAATAGCTGAAGGTATTGCCGAGCATGAGGCAAGCCGAAACCGCGAGAATGGAATAAATAACAGCGGATCTACCCCTGTTAACACTGAGACACTTGTGAATACCCGTCGAGGGTGTTCATACAAAACCTTTCTGGCCTGTAAGCCAACTACTTTCCGCAGCACAGAGGGTGCTATTGGTATCATTCACTGGATAGAAAAGATGGAATCAGTGTTAGATATCAGTGATTATTTACCAGATTGTATGGTGAAGTATGCCACCTGCACCTTGGCTGACAAGGCGTTAACATGGTGGAACAGTCAACTCCAATCCATGGGAAGGGACGCTGCCCATTCCATGTCTTGGGGAGTGCTGAAAAACATGATGCTGGAAGAATTCTATCCTCGTAGTGAAATGCAGAATGTTGAAAGTGTATTATGGGACATTAAGATGGTTGGTGCTGATATCACTGGGTACACCACTAGGTTTCAGGAACTTGCACGATTAGTGCCACACATGGTGACACCCGAGTTTAAATGCATTGAGCGTTACATCTGGGGGTTGGCACCTCAGATCCGTAGTTTGGTTACTTCATCAGAACCTGCCACATTCAGGAGTGCTGTTACTCTAGCTCAGAGGTTGACCGAAGAGCGGTCAGAATGGGAACCTTAACCAAGAAGGTTGTGACAGGAAAAGTTGAGCCAAGCAGAACTGAAGCTGGCAGTTCTGGGGGTTCGAAGCGTAAGTGGAACGGCAGAGGAAATGACCGTCAGGGTCAAACCAATAAAAAGGGATCTGGAAATCTAAAGTCCTACGCTGCCACCACTGTGGAACCAAAGCCATACTTGGGTAACAAACCTAAGTGTGATAAGTGTAACAAATACCATGACGGTGAATGTTGGTTTTGCAACAGCTGTAGAGGTTGGGGTCATAAAACTCAAAACTGTAAGGTTAACCCTACACCTAGGGAAAACACAGAACGCCAAACTCAAGGGTGTTTTGAATGTGGTGACACGAGGCATTATCGGAACTGTTGCCCTCGAATCAACAACCAAAACCATAACAATAACAACCGGAATAACCAAAACCGCAATGCCAACAACCCCAATAACCGCAACAACAATGATAACAACCGCGGTAACACCAACAACAATCAGCCAGCTCGTGGACGTGCGTTTGTGGTAGAAGCAGCAGAAGCACGTCAGGATCCTAACACAGTTACTAGTACGTTTCTAGTAAACAACCACTTTGCATCTGTGCTATTTGATTCTGGTGCTGATTTAAGCTTTGTGTCCACTCAGTTTAGACCACTGTTAGAGATCGAATCCCTTAAGCTAGATAATAAATACACTGTAGAGTTAGCCGATGGTAAGTTGATTGAATCAGGAGAAATAGTACCAGGATGTACCTTAACATTGGAAGGACATTCTTTCAAAATAGACTTACTACCGGTAGAACTAGGGATCTTCGATATAGTTGTTGGCATGGAATGGTTGTCGAAAAACCGAGCAGAAATTGTATGTTATGAGAAGTTGGTACGCTTACCACTACCAACAAGAGAAACTCTTGTGGTTCAAGGAGATAAACTAAAGAGTGCCACAAAAATGATTTCGTGCTTGAAAGCCAGTAAGTATCTCAAAAAGGGATACCAAGCATTTTTAGCACACGTTGTAGAAAAGAAACCCGAGGAGCGACGCATAGACGATGTGCCCATTGTGCGTGACTACCCAGGGGTATTTCCTGACGAGTTACCAGGATTACCACCCCCGCGACAGGTTGAATTTCATATGGACCTAGTACCTGGAGCAGCACCAATTGCTCGTGCACCTTATCGTCTAGCTCCATCGGAGATGCAGGAATTGTCTGCACAGTTGCAAGAACTTTTGGATCTAGGATTCATCCTACCGAGCTATTCACCTTGGGGAGCTCCGGTTTTGTTCGTCAAGAAGAAGGATGGATCAATGCGGATGTGTATCGATTATCGGGAACTGAACAAAGTGACTATCAAAAACCGATACCCATTACCACGCATCGATGATTTGTTTGACCAACTGCAAGGGTCAAGTTACTACTCAAAGATCGACTTGCGATCTGGTTACCACCAACTGAAGGTACGGGATGAGGATATCCCAAAGACTACGTTTAGGACTCGATACGGACATTATGAGTTCCTGGTCATGCCGTTTGGATTGACAAACGCGCCAGCAGTGTTCATGGACCTCATGAATCGAGTATGCAAACCCTACCTGGATAAATTCGTCACTGTGTTTATCGACGACATATTGATATACTCACGAACGAAGGAAGACCATGAACGACATCTGAGACAAATTATGGAATTATTGGAGAAAGAGAAGCTTTATGCAAAGTTCTCTAAATGCGAGTTTTGGATGCGCGAAGTTCATTTCCTTGGTCACGTGATCAATAACAAAGGAATTCACGTGGACCCATCCAAAATTGAAGCAATTATAAACTGGGAAGCCCCAAAAACTCTATCTGAGATACGGCAATTTCTTGGGCTAGCCGGCTATTACCGACGATTCATCAAGAACTTCTCGAAAATAGCTCAACCACTTACCACCCTGACACAAAAAGACAAGAAATTTGACTGGGGCGAAAAGCAAGAAAATGCTTTCCAACTATTGAAACAGAAACTGAGTACCGCACCAATCTTATCATTGCCAGATGGAGTAGATAATTTTGTGGTCTACTGTGATGCTTCACATCAGGGATTGGGTTGCGTGTTAATGCAAAATGAAAAAGTCATTGCTTACGCGTCTCGTCAATTGAAGATTCACGAGAAGAACTATACGACGCATGACTTAGAACTGGGAGCAGTCATTTTTGCTCTTAAGATTTGGAGACACTACCTGTACGGTACAATGTGTACGATCTTCACCGACCACAAAAGTCTCCAACATATATTCGATCAGAAAGAGCTCAACATGAGACAAAGACGCTGGGTTGAACTACTGAACGATTACGACTGTGAAATCAAGTACCATCCGGGCAAAGCTAATGTAGTAGCTGATGCCTTGAGTCGTAAGGGAAGAGTAAAACCTCAAAGAGTTCGAGCATTGGGATTAACAATCCACTTGGACCTTATTACCCAAATTCGTGATGCTCAACAAGCGGCCTTTACCCCAGAACATATGAAGGATGAATCCCTCAAGGGGATGGAGAAACAACTTGAAAGAAAAGACAACGGAGTGTTGTATTTTATGAACCGAATTTGGATTCCTTGTGTTGAGGAACTACGTAGCCTGATATTGGACGAAGCACATAAGTCCAACTATTTGATACATCCTGGTGCCGATAAGATGTATCACGATTTGAAAGGTTTAGACTGGTGGCCTGACATGAAACGAGATATTGCCACTTACGTTAGTAAATGCCTGACTTGTGCAAAAGTCAAGACTGAATACCAAAGACCGTCTGCGCTTTTGCAACAACCTGAGATACCCAAATGGAAATGGGAACACATCACGATGGACTTCATCACGAAGCTACCAAAAACATCATCTGGAATGGATACCATATGGGTAATTGTGGATCGATTGACTAAGTCAGCTCATTTTTTAGCCATTAAAGAAACGGATAAGATGGAAAAGCTGACTAGAATTTACATAAAAGAGGTTGTTTCTAGACATGGAGTGCCATTGTCTATCATCTCTGATAGAGATGCACGTTTCACCTCTCGCTTCTGGCAAACACTCCAACAAGCACTTGGTACTCGACTTGATATGAGTACTGCCTACCATCCGCAAACTGACGGCCAAAGCGAGCGAACGATACAAACGCTCGAAGACTTGTTACGAGCCTGTGCGATTGACTTTGGAGGAAATTGGGATATTCATCTTCCTTTAGCCGAATTCTCGTACAACAATAGTTATCATACGAACATACAAATGGCACCTTTTAGGGCGTTGTACGGATGCAAGTGCCGATCTCCACTCTGTTGGGCAGAGTTGGACGACAGACAGTTATTAGGTCCTGAGATAGTCCAAGATAATACGGACAAGATATCTCAAGTGCTTAATCGATTGAAAACGGCACGAGACCGACAAAAGAGTTATGCAGACAATAGACGGAAACCTTTAGAGTTTCAAGTAGGTGACAAAGTTCTACTCAAAGTATCTCCTTGGGAAGGAGTGGTACGATTTGGTAAACGTGGTAAACTGAACCCTCGTTATGTTGGACCTTTTGAAATCCTAGCAAGGATTGGTCCTGTAGCTTATAAGCTTAAACTACCGCAGGAACTTAGTAATATTCACGATACGTTCCATGTGAGTAATCTTAAGAAGTGTCTATCTGATGAAGCGTTAATCATACCTCCTGACGAAATCTATATCGACGCAAAACTCAACTTTGTGGAGGAACCGCTTGAAGTAATGGACACGAAAACGCAGAAATTCCGAAACAGTCGGATCAAACTTGTCAAAGTTTGATGGAACTCAAAAAGAGGCCCAGAGTTCACCTGGGAACGTGAGGATGAAATCAAGAAGTATCCTCAACTATTTGAACCCGTGACCGTGACTCACGACACAACTTAAATCTCGGGACAAGATTTCCCTAACGAGGGGAGAATGTGACAACTCTCTAAATTAGGTATTAATTTAAACATTAAGCATGTGCATTCTTACGCTAATTTCCTGGTTAAGTTTAAACAAAACTTTTTGTTGTGATGTAAGCCTAGCAAGCCCAGTACTTTTAAACCAAAAAGTATTACTTAATACGTAGTTATGTATAATTACGTATAAATGTATCGGAACGAACCCGACAAAAATAAATAACAAAAGTTGGTGACAAAAAAATAGTTAATAATTCAGTTATTAATTTCGAGTATTAATATATCTATAACATATAGATAAAACGACTTAGATATGCGTTTTGTATAAAACATATTATAAAACGAACAGAAATAATTGTAAACGTACCCAGAGATCGCAAATCATAAAAACTCTATTTTTCTTAGACATTTGAAAGTATTTAGAACATTACCTCAAAATATGAAATCATAATTTAACTGAAATTTGGCGCCCAATTGGATGCGCACAGTAAAATGTACAAAATTGTACAACAGTCTAAAATAATGAAAATATCATTATTCTGATTTTAAATAACGTATCTGGAGATCACCTACAAAATAAAAATATAAAATATTAGATTTTATATTGCACTAATTATACCCGTACACTAAATTAACGGGTTAAAAATCTCAACCTAACTCAATAATTGAGGGACAAGCGACTATAACCTCCATACTCCTTTGATTTTAAAACACGATACATCCTTCCTCCCTCTCATTCGGTGTTACCAAACCTCAACCCTTCACACACACACCACCTAAAACCAATTAGTTGTGTCTCTGAGCTTCAATCGGAACAGCAGTAGAAGCAGGGAGAAGAGGCAGCTGAGCTTATTCATCATCTTTTCTTCTTCATCATCATCTCACAGCATCATCATCATCATCTCACAGTCATCATCATCATAATCAAAGTAAGGTTCAAAAACTTCGTTTTTCACACATACATTTTATATATTACTTGTATTTTAACATGATCAAACTCCATATTGTAACTGATTGTATCAAATTGTTGGTGATGATGATGACGAAAATAAACTAAGAAAAACACCCCCTGTAACCAAAATACATATGTGTAATGTGTTATAAAAATGCAAAAATCGACAATATTAACTTGTGAACAGTCGTGTACAAACATATGTAAACATATATAACTCGAAACCATAGCAAAATACGTAACGAATGCGAGTTAAAAACATGAACGGAGAAGGAACGAGCTGGGCCGGAGCCCAACCCGAACGGGTGAACTACTCGACCAGGACGGGTGAGTAGTTCGACCCGGACGGGTGGATACTCCTACCCGGACGGGTGAGTCTCTTTTGGGCCAAAACTGAGATGGGCTAGACTGGGTGTTGGACTTGGACCGTATGTGTTGAAACTGGGCTGCACGAAACCGAAAAGAAGGAGACACGAACGGGTAAGGTTTCATACCCGATCGGGTATGGACCTGTACCCGGACAGGTAAGCCCATACACCCGATCTGGTGAGGGAAATAATGGGCCGGACCGAGTAGTTTAGCGATTATTGGGCCGATGAGGTGTGAACTATGTGGGCCAGTTAGTGCTGGACTTAGGCTGAGTGAACTAAAACCATTGGGTCGGGCCGGGAAATTCAATTATGGGCCAAAAACTATAAACAGACTAAACCAATGAACCGCGTAATGTTTAGAATATAGACGCGACTCGAATTAATAATTTTTGAAACAAGTATTTATTCCAAATGTGACTAACGGTTTGGACCCAACAAACTACACAAATACGGACTTTATGCGTCTATATTAGTGTGAAACCTGATTCAAAATCATTAACAATGATTCAATCAATCGTACACGACGATTCTTGGAAACAACATTATTTATTTTATAAACGGAAATAAATACGACAAATGTATATATATTTATATAATATGAAACAAAGGGATTTATATACATACGTATATGATCGTGCCCTGAACGGTCGGTCAAGGAATCGCTTCCTTGTCGTTGCCGGACCTCGCGCTCGAGGCGGGCGATCGGAGCGGTGGTTTTATATTTATAGTGCTGGGAAGCCTAAGTTATACTACTACTTGTATAGTATGCGGCAGGTACGACTCAGGTGTCGTTCTTCAAACCACAACGGGCAGGGGATCTTAGGAGAATTAATTATCTTTGGTATTTCAGCTAGGGTTTAAAAACTTTTTGAGGGGTTTTGTTTTCTATTCTATGTAAACTAAAGACAGTAAAATAAATGAGGAGTGAAGTCGCTGACAGAACTATGGATTACGCGAGTGTTTGCTATGACATCGGTGTATGCTATTTAGGGGTAGTTATGAGGATTGAGGCTCTAATTACAATGAATCCTAGCAGTGCCGACTTGGGGTCTCTGAACGATGTTCAACATAGTATTGTACCTACGGCCTTTTCGTGGCTTCCACGCATTTGTACTTCACCAGAGGTGGTTCCAGCGCTATACCAAGTACTAAGCCGTTTTACGGTTTTTTCGATGCCTCACCCAGAGATCCCGTATCATTACTGTATATGTCCTAATGGGCCATAGCTCCTATCCTATTACTTATCTAACGTAGAGTTGTCCACAATCAAATAAATAACATGTCACATGGATAACAGATATGGAGTGTAAGCTACACCGGAAGTTCTCCCAAATGTAGTATCAATTTAACCGACAACTAACCTCGAATCCTATTCCCCAGTCTCGGTCGTCAGAGACGTCCGTATCGTGGCACGAATTGTTGAATAAACAATAAAGTGAAAAGGAGTTACCCCGCGGATTAATTTGGGAAAGTCTGTCTAACAATCGTTTAAATTGTTTGACATTATTTCATATAGATCATTGTAATTATTCTAGCATGTTAAACTGTCGTATGTAATTATTCTATGTTTGAAAACTTAATCATGAATCCAACAACCACCATAGACAAATAGATACTAGCATGCAAACCCTAAAGCAACAATCAAACAAGAACATGCAGTAGTGCAACATGGATAGTTATCAGTTTGTTTCGGGCAGAGTTTATGGATTAATGGTAAAGTCACGAATGCTCCGAAAGTTCTCTCAAAAGCATTCGATATATGAAATTAATTCTAATTTATCTCTAATCCTATGCTCCGTGTCTCCTATGATGTATTTCAATCAGGAGAACAGCGGCCATGCTGAGTTCATCGAATCATTCAGACAAAGAATAGTTGAGGGACCTATTTCTACAATTGGCCGGATTATATCAATAGGTTTCAAACCACAGCATAAGTTGGATAAATAAAACATTTTAAGAATCATTTCATAAATTCAAACATATCCTAATTACATGCGAGCAGAGTAACAGCATGGTTTAAAGCATAACTACCCTAGCATAACGTTTATCATAGAAAACACAGATTTATCTAACCTATCATAGCAATTATCATAGCATGCATTCTTAAATAATTATGACAATAGCACAACATATTTAAAATTACAAGAAAGGATAATATAATAAAACCTGATAGACGTTACAATAAATCTGCGTAATCGCAGTCTCGGAGCGACTCCGTACAAAGCTCGTAAGCTTGCTCCTAGCTACCTAGTATTTCTCCTCTAACTCCTTAGAGAAGTGTGAGAGAGAGAAAGCTATTCTAATCTAGAGAGAAGTGTGTGAAATGAGGGATGAAAGGTGTGTTGAAAATGAGGAGGTTAAGCCTCTATTTATAGGCTCCAAGTTTACAAATTTACACTCAGCACCCTCGCATCCAATTTAACTCTGAAACACCCCCTCGAGCTATGGAATTCGACACCAAAAGGGGCGTATTCGACAACCAAAGGGGCGTATTCGGTAGCAAATAGGGCGTATCCGGCAGCAAATAGGGCATATCCAGCACCAAAAAGGGGGTATACCACCCTAAAAGGGGGGTATACCACCCCTTAGAGGGGGTATACGGCCCCTTAGGGGGTGGTGTGCCCTGGCTCGTGGTCTTGTGTGCTGGATCGTAAGTCTTGTGCACTGGTCGTTGTTCTTGTGATCTTCGTTTGGCTCTAACTTCTTCGTTTCTTATCAGATTTGAACGATTCTCACGGCCACAGTTTTGTATTTTCCTGAAGATCAATATGACACAAATTAGGCAAGTTTTGCTTAATTATACATCAGAATCGCAAGTGGATCGTTTTAGCTCTGATTTGTTCGTTATTTGAGCATTTTAAGTGATTTTTCGAAAGGAAGTCTAAGCTTTGGCTCATTTTACATTTTTAGCATAAAACATTGATTATTCGATGTTTATTCAAAGATTTGAGCCAAAATGGGCTTGAAATGGTGCATAAAAACATGTCGTTTTGAGTCAAATCAAATATCCCACACTTAGACTTTTGCTTGTCCTCAAGCAAATTCCAAATCATTTTATGCCAAAAACTTTATTTTTGCAAAAAATCATTTTTATGGGTGAGTCTTTAAATGAAGAAAAAGGTACATAATTGAAACAAGTATTGTTCCGGTATGGAAAAGAGATATGTTCCCATGACGTATCCAAAAGATTTATAAAATGATCGTCTTAGGCATGCTTTCAATTCTCGCGATCTTGGAATATACATGACTGGGCGATCTCACCAGGTGGTCACTCAATTCACTCAAAGTGTATCGGGTTTCCTATCATTCTAGTACAAACGAAATCGCTCATATACCAGTCATGCAGCATTCATCGTCATAGGCTTGATCGAGAATCAAATCTCCACCACTTAGACAGGGACGACACTAATTATCACCAGACATTTGTGAGGGTTGTAATGTGAGGGTTTTAAAAAGGGTATAGTTGGTGGTAATTTTTATGGAAAAGGGGTTTTGCTTACCTTAGGACCTTTTTAAACTTATGAAAAACTTTACTTAGACACTCTTTTTAATGAAAACGGAAACGGATAACGATAAGGGAGAAAGATAGCTATTTTGACTTCTATCTTTGAAAACACACGGAAGATTTATATTTTCAGGAATCGGAGTTTTCGAGAGATTTGAAGCACTTAGCTTTATTTCAGATGATACATATTTATTTCTTTTTCTTCTTTTCTATATTTTTGGCTTAGAATTTCTTTGCCAAGGAATTTATAAGAGATTTTATTTTTCTTAGTGCCCTTTTGAGATCCTTTCATTTTTTCAACCCTTTGACAACTTCGAATTTACTTGGTGCCAATTTTTCGCACCACATGACTCTCGATATTTGAGTTTTGATTAAGGAAACGCACGCGAGAAAATTTAAGTAAACACGAAATTTGTGAATTTTGAGGGAAAGCAAAAAGAATATCTAAATAGCATTTTTCAATAAATTTAAAAATTCCAAGATAAGATTTTGGTGGGTATGGAAGTAAGTGGGTTTAAAAGTTTGGGTTTTTGAGAAACGAAAAGGTTAAGGCTCAACAGGGTTTTCTAGGTGAATCATCGATACTAAAAATGAGTATCGGTAGGGTTAGGCTTGAAAAGATATGATAAAAATGGGGTTTATCCTAAGTAAATGTCCAGGTCATTTAATTGCAGCTATGCCACGTATGACACCTGTCAATATGGTCTCGAAATGCATACCAGGAGCAAGTTCTAATTCCGAATGCACGCACCGGTCACACACAACAAATGAAAGTGAAGCATTAAAATGAATGCTTAATATAGGCTCAAGTACCTCACTGCAAATATAGGTTGTATGTACCCAGTCACGCGATGCCCCTCTTAGACTTTCATTTTAAAATCATTTAGAGTCTGACATGTTCCTACCTCTTTTTACCGACTTTTGAATACTTGCAAAAAAAATCTGCACTTCTTCTTAATTTATTAACTCAAAAACTTTTGGAAAAAAAATCAGTCTGCTGAATGAGTAGTAAAACTACTGTCGAAGCAAGACCGTTTTTGTAGTGGAAAATTTTTAAAATTTGCGGCAAAATAAGGATTTGTTTATTTACTGAAGACAATTTCGAAAAAATTTGATCTTAACAAGTGAGCGAAGAGTATACTGCTATCCCACACTTAAAAATAAACATTGTCCTCAATGTTTCTGCCCTAAGTAGGGAGAATCCCACACTTAGGGTTTTGCATTAAGTCATATATAAATTTCAAGTTTTCCAGTTATGGGGTATTAATCCCACACTTAGAGTTTTAAGTGGGCGTGAGCATATATTATCATAAGATAGATCATAAGAACTAGAGTGATACTTCCCTACGCTTTGTGAGCACTTGATGGATGACCAGATTCGTGAAGGAGTGGTGCAAGTGATTTGTTGGAGTTTGACCAGACTTCTTTAAAGATCATCCATTCCTACGAATACTGAGTTCTGCAAATAGCCATAAATAGAGTCATAATAAACAGGTCTCATAGTAGTATGATAAGTCTAAAACATAAAGTAGATAAATCTAAAACATAAAGATAATAAAGATAAAATAAGGCTCATCTAGCAGATCATCCATATCAGGGTCGAACTCAGCGACAACAGCATCATAGATGGCAGAGAGGGCAGCATCATGGAGGACAGAAGAAGGTGACGGTGCATGAAGTCTGCTAGCAGCTGCGAGCATCTCGGCGGGATCAAAGTGTGAACTCTCAGGAGTATGTACCGGAGCATCAGTAGTGCCAGCTGTAGGAGGGAAGAATGACTATGGTGGTTGAGAAGCTCTCGGACCTGACCCTAGCCTGTTAGGGAGATCCTGAAGTCTCGGTAACCCGACTGCCTCGCGGTTATCAGACATCAAATCATGGTGAATAGACAATGTCTGAAAGGGCGCCCAAGCAGCTGCTGGATCTGCAGTAGTGATCCCATAATCAAAGGTCGGGATCGTCTCAGATGCTGGGAAAGACTGTGGTGCAGCAGGTCTCGAATGCTCCCCTGGAGAAATCGGTACATTGATCAGACTCTCTACCTGAATAGCGACCATCTTCTTCTTGCCTCTGCGGGTTCCTCTTCTCGTCTTGCTTTTCTTACTGCTTTCGACTGGGCTTCCATCCTGAAAAACACAAATAACACAGGTAACATTCAAAGTTTATGAGGATATACAAATGCGAGAAGAACTGATGATTGTTTGTAAAATATTTTGATTTGTAAGCGTCATCAGGACTTCTGCATTTGCATATATAAATAATGAAGACTTATCTCAGATTTGTAAATTTCAAAGGCTGTCGGATAAGTAGTTATCCTGCATCATTTAGTTAGGAATGATAATACTAGATAAGATTTAAACTAAGAATTAAAAAACAAAAGAAATACTAGATAAGTAACTAGGAATAATTTGCCTTTTTATTTTTATTCTAGGATAGGCTTGGGGTGCCTCCCAAGAGCGCTTTGTTTAAGAGAGAGTCACTAGCTTGACTCTTGATACCTGGGAATAGTTCAAGGTGGCTCAAAAATGTAGACTTCCTCATTAATGGAGAAATTCTCAATGTAATGTTTCAAGCGTTGACCATTAACTTTAAAGTTACCTTCCGGGGCTTCGAGTTCGACTGCACCGAAGGAAAATACCTTTGAGACTATAAATGGCCCGCTCCACCTAACTTTGAATTTTCCAGAGAACTTTTTGAAGCGTGAGTTGAAGAGAAGTACTTTATCCCCTGGTTTAAACTTTGATAGCTTGATTCTTGAATCATGGAACATCTTGGTTCTTTCTTTGAATTTCAGGGAGCTATCGTACGCTTTATCTCTTAACTCAGCTAGTTCGTTAAGCTGCATTCTCCGATGGATCTTATGGTGGGAATGTCTAAATTACATTTCTCCAGCACCCAGTATGCCTTATACTCCAACTCTATCGGTAAATGACATGCCTTACCATAAACCAGACGATATGGTGTGGTTCCTAACGGCGTTTTGTATGTTGTTCTGAATGCCCACAACGCATCATTTAATTTATCGGACCACTTTTCCCCATGGTTGAACACCGTTCATTCTAAGATTCATTTCAAAGTCCTATTTGTCACTTCGGCTTGCCCATTGGTTTGTGGGTGATAAGCTGTTGAAGTTTTGTGAGTTACTCCGTACTGTTGCAATGTTCTCATTAGGTGAGTATTCACTGATTATGGCTCTCGGAGCTCCAAATCGACAAAATAGTTATTTGAGAAACTTAGTGACGACCTTGGCATCGTTTGTTGGGAGAGCTTGTGCTTCGGCCCACCTGGACACGTAATCAACTGCAACCAGAATGTATTCTTTTCCGTTAGATTTAGGGAACGGTCCCATAAAATCTAATCCCCAAATGTCGAAGACTTCACAAGCTTGGATGTTAGTAAGTGGCATTTCACTCCTCTGTGAGATACTTCCAAACCTTTGGCAAGCATCACAACGTTTTACCAAGTCGTAAGAATCTTGAAAAATGGTTGGCCAATAGAAGCCGGCGTCGTATACTTTCCGTGCGGTCTTGTTAGCTCCATGGTGGCCTCCAGTTCGTCCATGGTGGCTTTGGTAGAGGATATGTTCGGCTTCCTTCCCGTCAACGCATCTTCTGATGATATGATCGGGACAGACTTTAAAGAGGAAAGGATCGTCCCAAAAGTAATTCTTTACGTCGCGGAAGAACTTTCGTCTTCGAGAAGTTGACATTCCTTTCTGGATTAATCCTCCCACCAAGTAGTTGGCAAAATCAGCATACCAGGGATCGTATGATGAACTAGGTCCCTGATGGTGCTTTCCGATGTTCATGAGTTGTTCATCCGGGAACTGGTATTGAATATCTCCTTCTTCAAGCTTTTCCATTGCTGGATTTTCCAATCGGCTGAGGTGAACTGCTGCAACGTTTTCTGCTCCCTTTTTATCTTTAATTTCTATGTCGAATTCTTGTAAGAGCAGAATCCAGCGCAACAGTCTTGGCTTAGCGTCTTGCTTTTTGAAGAGATACTTAAGAGCTGAATGATTTGTATAGACAATAGTTTTGGACAAAATAAGATAGGAACGAAATTTATCAAAAGCAAATACTACCGCTAGTAACTCATTCTCAGTGGTTGTATAGTTCTCTTGAGCGTCCGTGAGAGTTTTACTGGCGTAGTAAATCGGTTGAAAGTGTTTCTCCTTCCGTTGTCCTAGTACAGCTCCAACTGCAAAATCACTGGCGTCGCACATGATTTTAAATGGTAAACTCCAGTCGGGGGCTACCATGATCGGTGCATGCACGAGCTGTTCCTTTAAGTAGTTAAAAGCTTTAAGACAGTCATCTGTAAAGTCAAACGGAGTATCTTTTTCGAGAAGATGAGTCATAGGTCGAGAAATCTTAGAGAAATCCTTAATAAAGCGACGGTAGAATCCGGCGTGACCTAGAAAACTTCGGATGGCTTTCACAGAAGTAGGTGGTGGAAGTTTTGAAATAGTATCAACTTTAGCTTTATCTACTTCAATTCCTGCTTTAGATATCCGATGTCCTAACACTATTCCTTCTTTCACCATAAAGTGACATTTCTCTCAATTCAGAACGAGGTTTGATTCTTCGCAACGAGTGAGCATCCTTTCTAGGTTGGAAAGACAAGATGTGAAGGATTCTCCAAAGACAGAGAAATTGTCCATGAAAACCTCCATACACTATTCAATCATGTCATGGAAAATCGCCACCATGCATCTCTGAAAAGTAGTAGGTGCATTGCATAGCCCAAAAGGCATACGTCGGTAGGCGAAGGTTCCGTATGGACATGTGAATGTTGTCTTCTCCTGGTCCTTCGGATCGAGAGGGATTTGAAAATAGCCAGAGAAACCATTGAGGAAACAATAGAACTCATTTCCTGACAATCTTTCGAACATCTGATTAATGAACGGCAGAGGGAAGTGATCTTTGCTAGTGGCTTCGTTTAGCTTGCGATAGTCAATGAAAACCCTCCAACTGGTGACGGTTCTTGTTGGGATGAGTTCATTATGTTCGTTCGTAATCACCGTCATACCTCCTTTCTTCGGAACAACCTGTATGGGACTGACCCATGGAGAATCTGAAATAGGATATATCAGGCCAGCATCAAGAAGTTTGATAACCTCCTTTTTGACCACGTCTTGAATCTTCGGGTTAACTCTCCTCTGTCTCTAAACTGATGGCTTGAAGTCCTTTTCCATTAAGATCTTGTGCGTGCAGTAGTTTGGACTGTTCCCTTGTATGTCAGAGATTTTCCAAGCAATTGCCTTTTTATGTGACTTCAGAACCTGAATGAGTCTGGCTTTTTCCTCAGGCTTCAGATCTTTGGATATGATAACTGGTAAGTGCGAAGTTCCTTCGAGAAAAGCGTACTCCAGATGAGAGGGTAGTTCCTTTAGTTCCAATTCCGGTGGTTCTTCAGTAGAAGGCTTCATTCTTGCAATTTCATCTCTCTTGTGTTCATCAAACTCTGTTTGGAAGTCTGATTCTTCAAGAGGTGATTCTGATGTATTGGCTGAAGCTATTTCAACCCATTCTGCTTTATCAGAGAATGCATCCTTCCTCAGCTCATATTTGACAGTGGATGATGTAGAAGTTGCATTTTCTTCAGTAATGATGATATCGTTGTCTTCAGTAAGTGCAAACTTCTTAGCTTGAGCTGATGAAGAAGTGCTTATGGTAATTTCTGGATTTGAACTGTGTGGTTCACGGCTTTCAGATAGCTGTGAATCAGGTGGTGAAAACATTGATTCCATTTCCTTGAGCGTCCTTCGAATTTCTTCCCTTGAGAGAGATGAATCATATACTTCAGGAGTCGGGTTCCTTCTTAGAAGAGTGACTGGCGTGCCATGTCCAAGCGGAGCAGTCATGATAGTTTTGGGCTGTGAGCTAGGATTCTTTAAAGGAAATAGAACTTCTTTTGATGCGGTGGAAGAATTTGAAAGAGCAGAGCATAATCCCTTACTTTCTTCACATAGTTTCCTTGTTGTGATGATAGTGTTGGGGTTGATGCTGCTTACTGCGAGAATTTCTTCCAAATGTTCTTCAATTATTTCCTGCATAGAATCTACAAGACCAAGATCTTCTCCCATAGGATGTTTCATTAGTTTATCAACATTGAAGGTGACCTCCTCAGTTTCAACTCGAAGTTTTAAAGATTTTTCATTAACATCGATGACGGCCTTGGCAGTGTTTAGGAAAGGTATGCCAATGATGAATGGAACTTGGGTGTCCTCTTCAATATCCATAACAACAAAATCAACAGAAAAGACGAATTTATCAACACGCACCATAATATCTTCAACAATTCCACGAGGGAGTTTAACTGATCTATCGGCTAACTGGATGGTCATTCGGGTTGGCAAAAGTTCGTTTAATCCTAGTTTCCTAAAAAGCGAGTATGGCATAAGGTTTACACTAGCTCCTAAGTCAGCTAAGGCGTTACTTATTTGAACATCCTGAAGATAACAAGGAATAGTGAAATGGCCAGTGTCTCCTAGCTTTGGGGGTAGTCCTTGTTGCATAATCAAAGAGCTTTCTGCATCTAAGGGAAAGTTAACTATTTGTCTGAGTTTTTCTTTGTTGGATAAGAGTTCCTTAAAGAATTTGGCACAACTAGGAATTTCAACTAAAGCATCTATAAGTTTAACATTTAAGTGTAAGCTTTTGAACATTTCCAGATATTTCCCAAATTGAGCTTCTTGTTTCTTTTTCTTAAGCCTACCAGGGAAAGGTATACAGGGGTGCTGGTTTAGGAAGGTAAGCTTTCTCTTTCTTAATGCTTTCTAGGGATTTAGAGGGTTCTGGTTTAGGAGAAGTGACAGGGGTGTCAACTTGTACTGAATCAGTAGGTAGAGAAGTAGAAGGTTCATTTGTGGGAATATCTATGGATTTCTCGTTTTTAGTCTCTTTTCCTCCTCTAGTGACCACAAGGATGTCATCGTACTCATAGGGTGAGTGATAGACAGAGTTGTAGATCGCTTCCTCCCTTTGCTTTTCCTCAACTTTTAAAAACAACCTCTTAACATTATCCTCCATGTTTTTAATTAAATCGTTTGAAATTCTAATCAAATAATCAATTTGGTTTTGAAAATCAACAATTTTTCTATTGACAATATTTTGCTCAACAATTAAGTTTTTGAAAGTTTCGTTGTTTAGACGAGAAGTCAATGGGGAAGGAGTAGAGAGAACTGAAGATCGGGAAGTGGATTGTGTGGTAAACCGCTGAATAAAAGGTTTGGAATAAGAAGTGTGATTAGGGTTTCCACTAGTTCTAAGAATTTCTTCATTGGCCCTACGGCTTGAGAGGAACTTTTGAGATTTCTTCTCTGGCTTAGGGTTTGAAGATTCTTGTAAATCCTTGACAATTTGAGTGATGGATTCGAGTTGAGTTTTTAGATTGTCTAAGATTTGATTTGAAGTACTCCTTTCTTCCGAAGTAGATTCATCTGACTCCAAGTCATGTTGATGCATCGTTATCGTCTCAATCAATTTCCAAGCTTCATCTGAAGTATGTAGCATGAAATTTCCGGATGAAGCAGCATCGAGGGTTTGTTTGTGTTGAGGATTCAAACTATTATAGAATGTGCAGACCAGATCCGTTTCAGACAACTGACGATTCTGACATCTCTCGATCAGATTCTTAAATCGTTCCCAAGCCTTGCTTAATGATTCATTAGTTCCTTGATGGAAGTTAATGATGTCATTTTTAAGCTTGGTTTGTAGGGAAGGAGGGAAGTACTTAGCTAGAAACTTAGTAGCCATCTCCTCCCATGTATGAATCGAATTAGGTTCGAAATCATAAAACCATGTTAAGGCTCGAGAAGATAAAGAATAAGGAAACAGATGGAGACGGAGAAGGTCTCTATCGATTCCCGGAAAGGTTAATGAATTTGTTAAGATGGGCGTTTGGATTTTCAACCGAAAGACCATGAAACTGACACTCAGATTTAATCATTTTAATGTAATGAGGCTTAATTTCAAGGGTTTCGTCTGTTGGTGCTACGATCGGTCCTCCTCGTCCCTCTAGCAGTGGCTTAATTGATGAGGCGAGAGTGATACGATTTGACATAACTTGTTGGTAGAAAGTAGGATTTTGGAAAGGAAGGGTTAAACTATTCTAATCTAAAGACGGTAAAATTAAAATTAACCTAAGGATAGAAAAGGAACTTCCGGATGATATTGATTTTCCGAAAGGATCGAAGATAACTAAATTCCTAAAATCGGTCGTTGTAGTCCCCGGCAGCGGCGCCAAAAACCTGATCGTGCCCCGAACGGTCGGTCAAGGAATCGCTTCCTTGTCGTTGCTGGACCTCGTGCTCGAGGCGGGCGATCGGAGGGGTGGTTTTATATTTATAGTGCAGGGAAGCCTAAATTATACTACTACTTGTATAGTAAGCGGCAGGTATGACTCAGGTGTCGTTCTTCAAACCACAACGGGCATGGGATCTTAGGAGAATTAATTATCTTTGGTAATTCAGCTAGGGTTTAAAAACTTTTTGAGGGGTTTTGTTTTCTATTCTATGTAAACTAAAGACAGTAAAATAAATGAGGAGTGAAGTCGCTGAGAGAACTATGGATTACGCGAGTGTTTGCTATGATATCGGTGTATGCTATTTAAGCGTAGTTATGAGGATTGAGGCTCTAATTACAATGAATCCTAGCAGTGCCGACTTGGGGTCTCTGAACGATGTTCAACATAGTATTGTACCTACGGCCTTTTCGTGGCTTCCACGCATTTGTACTTCACCAGAGGTGGTTCCAGCGCTATACCAAGTACTAAGCCGTTTTACGGTTTTTCCGATGCCTCGCCCAGAGATCCTGTATCTTTACTGTATATGTCCTAATGGGCCATAACTCCTATCCTATTACTTATTTAACGTAGAGTTGTCCACAATCAAATAAATAACATGTCACATGGATAACAGATATGGAGTGTAAACTACACCGGAAGTTCTCCCAAATGTAGTACCAATTTAACCGACAACTAACCTTGAATCCTATTCCCCAGTCTCGGTCATCAGAGATGTCCGTATCGTGGCACGAATTGTTGAATAAACAATAAAGTGAACAGGAGTTACCCCGCGGAATAAGTTGGGAAAGTCTGTCTAACGATTGTTTAAATTGTTCGACATTATTTCATAATAGATCATTGTAATTATTCTAGCATGTTAAACTGTCGTATGTAATTTTTCTATGTTTGAAAACTTAATCATGAATCCATTAACCGCCATAGACAAATAGATACTAGCATGCAAACCCTAAAGCAACAATCAAACAAGAACATGCAGTAGTGCAACATGGATAGTTATCAGTTTGTTTCGGGCAGAGTTTCTGGATTAATGGTTAAGTCACGAATGCTCCGAAAGTTCTCTCAAAAGCATTCGATATATGAAATTAATTCTAATTTATCTCTAATCCTATGCTCCATGTCTCCTATGATGTATTTCAATCAGGAGAACAGCGGCCATGCCGAGTTCATCGAATCATTCAGACAAAGAATAGTTGAGGGACCTATTTCTACAATTGGCCGGATTATATCAATAGGTTTCAAACCACAACATAAGTTGGATAAATAAAACATTTTAAGAATCATTTCATAAATTCAATCATATCCTAATTACATGCGAGAAGAGTAACAGCATGGTTTAAAGCATAACTACCCTAGCATAACGTTTATCATAGCAAACACAGATTTATCTAACCTATCATAGCAATTATCATAGCATGCATTCTTAAATAATTATGACAATATCACAACATATTTAAAAATAACAAGAAAGGATAATATAATAAAACCTGATATACGTTACAATAAATCTGCGTAATCGCAGTCTCGGAGCGACTCCGTACAAAGCTCGTAAGCTTGCTCCTAGCTACCTAGTATTTCTCCTCTAACTCCTTAGAGAAGTGTTAGAGAGAGAAAGCTATTCTAATCTAGAGAGAAGTGTGTGAAATGAGGGATGAAAGGTGTGTTGAAAATGAGGAGGTTAAGCCTCTATTTATAGGCTCCAAGTTTACAAATTTACACTCAGCACCCTCGCATCCAATTTAACTCTGAAACACCCCCTCGAGCTATGGAATTCGACACCAAAAGGGGCGTATTCGACACCAAAAGGGGCGTATTCGGTAGCAAATAGGGCGTATCCGGCAGCAAATAGGGCGTATCCAGCACCAAAAAGGGGGTATACCGCCCTAAAAGGGGGGTATACCACCCCTTAGAGGGGGTATACGGCCCCTTAGGGGGTGGTGTGCCCTGGCTCGTGGTCTTGTGTGCTGGATCGTAAGTCTTGTGCACTGGTCGTAGTTCTTGTGATCTTCGTTTGGCTCTAACTTCTTCGTTTCTTATTAGATTTGAACGATTCTCGTGGCCACAGTTTTGTATTTTCCTGAAGATCAATATGACACAAATTAGGCCAGTTTTGCTTAATTATACGTCAGAATCACAAGTGGATCGTTTTAGCTCTGATTTGTTCGTTATTTGAGCATTTTAAGTGATTTTTCGAAAGGAAGTCTAAGCTTTGGCTCATTTTACATTTTTAGCATAAAACATTGATTATTCGATGTTTATTCAAAGATTGGAGCCAAAATGGGCTTGAAATGGTGCATAAAAACATGTCGTTTTGAGTCAAATCAGTATACATACATTTAAACATTGAAATTGTATATTCTATCATATACACACAAGGAAGTTTTATAACAAATAAAACTTACATCATTTTTATAAACGTAAATAACGTATTACACTGTATGTAAATACATAAGGACATATGTTTATATATATATATATATATATATATATATATATATATATATATATATATATATATATACAAATGAGAACGTGTGTTTAACAAACATACATTTAAGTAATATACGTTTAACGAATATACAAATTTTAATATACAACAAGTATAATTATATACACGTATATATAAAACAGGTATATATATGTATAATGAGAATGTAATGACATCCAAATGTATATACATCTACATATATGTATACGTACTTAGCAAAATATACGACTCGTGAAATACTACAAATTTCCAACACATATCGTCACCAACGATTTATACGATTAAGAAATCATTAATTTCTTCAAACAAACGAACTATTACCATAAATTGATTTAACAAATCAAGGTACTTATGTTAATATAATTATTGTATATAGGTTAACTGAAACGCCCAAAAAATCTGAATCGTTTTTTTTTTTATCGGATGTCCCATAGTAAATTACGACTCGATCATATCATCACTAGGGCTTTTAAATCATTGAAAAGACTTTTGACTTGGTGGAGGCCCTCATATAAGACAAACATGAAAATCTGCAATATGGTTTAGGAAATCAGCCATATGGGTCAAAATCTGCAACATGGTCTCTAAAATCAGCACTCAGCTTTCACTCACACTTGACCATTTTAACATAGTTGACTATGGATCAACATTAAAATCAACCCAAACACATTTTTAATACTTTACACTATTCCAAATCTTTACCATTTATGACACATATATGGTTACTAATCATTTCTTCTTTTCTTTCCACTTTGACTTTGCTAAGTCAAAGACTTACATACCACGTGTCATAAAACTCTTTTTGGGCGATTTACACAATGGCTAATCATAACGATAATTTAAAAGAATAAGAAGCTTAACTAACCATAAAGCAAGATCCTTATCCACTCTATCTTCTTGCAAGCCACATCTATACTTCTATTCATTTGGCTCAACCGAACCAAGTACCTACAACATGAAACACTGAACTGGTAAGCATAAAGCTTAGTGAGTACATAAACAATTAAATAAATGATTTCTAAATTAATCAACATGTAGAAAATATTAATACTATATATATATATATATATATATATATATATATATATATATATATTTGCATAAATTACTATTACTGAACAATTCTTGCTCTGCTCAAATCTGCTTTCATCTTTCTGCTGACAACATGTTCTGCAACATCTAATCATCTAATCACAATTGTAGCTAAATTAAATTAGCTACACTAATCACACTAGCTAACGTCAGTTAGCTAGTCTAGTCACATTGGCGAACATAAGTTAGCTAATTCTAATCACATAGCTAACCTTGGTTAGCTAATCTAATCACTGCAGCTGCTAACATAGGTTAGCAAATCTCATCATCTATTATCACTGAACCACTGCTTTCAACTTCTTTCAACTAATCATCATAATTTGTGATTATTACAATTAAGCAAAAATGAACAATTTAATCTAATCCTGATCATTACTGTTACACACTAATGGTTATAATCACATCTAATCTTTACTATTCTTGATATCGCTCATTTTGTCTATATAAATCTATCGCGATATCATTATTTTGCATTTGTATTTGAGTAAATTTCTTGAACTTTCGATACTTATTTTGTTTGGAAATTTATCTCATGTCAAGACTTGGAAAGGTAATGCAAATGGTGAAGTTTTGATGAATTCTGGAGCTGAGTCTGATCCCTTTGAAATGAAGCATACCCGCCCGGGTATAGTTCTCCACCCGTCCGGGTGTGGGCTTCCACCTGTCCGGGTATATTCACGCGATCGGGTACTTCAGTTCTAAATGTTTACAGCAGCGAGCCTTGTTGGAAGTTCTATCGCCACCCGTCCGGGTAACTCTACCCACCCGATCGGGTATGGGCGGTTACCCGTCCGGGTACCTTTGCTCACCCGGTTGGGTAATTTGGCGGGGTACTGTTCACTTTCTTCGCGGATAAAAGGGGGAGCTCGATATCTGTTGGATTTTATCTGCGTGTGAGATTTTCCATGGAGATGCAATTAATGCCCCAACCATGTTTTGGTCCAAACTACTTCCCGCTCAAGAAATGTCCATTGGCTTTCTGGAATTTGAGAGGGACCTGGGTTTTGATAACCCTAAAAAGAAAAAGAAAGGGAGAGACTCCGGACATCAAAAAAAAATATACATTACTTTGGTTCTGTTTTTCTCTTCACTCTCAACAAAAACCACGACCAAAAAGAAACACAAATTTCACTCATCTTCATTTATCAAAAATCACGGTTGTTAATTTGTGGAAAACATCAGCAACAAATATCACTATACTTTGTGCAAGCACCTTTGGGTACAATTTCATTCCATTTTAATTTAAGTTAATTATGATTCCACTTATTTCTTGCAATTGTTTGAAGATTGTTGTCACTATGAGTGGCTAGTTACTTATATGCTTGTTTGGATGAAATAGCTAGTTGCTTAGGGGTGTGTATCTTTTGGTGTTAACTTATGTGTGAGTTTGTGAATCAACCATAAGTTTGTAAGAGTTTAGCTTGTTGTTGTTATGAAACTTTGGGAATTTTCACTAAGCGATTATAGCGAACGTTTGTTGCTTCTTAAAAGTACCTAAATAAGTTGTTTGTCAATTGTGGAACAAAGCATTTGGTAATTGTAACAACAATTAGTTAAATAAATATAAGCTAGCAATTATAGCGAATGTTTGTTGTGTGGTTGATTTGCAAACTCTTAAAATCTTAATTTATGTTAATCGGAGAACCTTGTGTGATTGAGCTTAATCTCTAGAATTTGGCCATTTGGTAATTTACTAATTGATATAGCGAACGTTTTCAACCTAGTGAATTGCTATTGATTATTTGTCTATAAACAATTGAACAAAATTGCGAACGTAACTTTGGAATGTGTCAAATGATTTAGCTAAATTGTGCAAGTTTGTAACCATGGCGAACGTCCGTTACTTGATTAAATCATAGGTTTGTTAATTGAAGTTGAATGATAGGTCTTAGCGAAGGTTGAGCTTATGTTTGATGAATGTTACCTTAGCACATGTCTTAACCGGTTATAATTCTACACCCCGAAATCACTAGTGAAATAATCCAAACAAGTATTGTTTTTAATATTTGAAAGTTCCAAACAACTAATTTGACTCTTCCTAAGTCCACCTTTCTCATTGAAAGATTAAGTGTAGTTTTAAAGCATCGTGACAATTCGGTCACACAAACCAACCACATTTTACTTTCTCTCTTTAAATTGCTCACACTTACATTGATCATCCAATCTAGTTCCCTGTGTTTGAACCCGAACTTGTCATACTTTACTACCACTCGACAGGGTCCACTGCCCGGTTGTGTTTTGGTCTAGCTTGGTACTTTTTGGTTTACTTATCAACTATAAATTTAATAACTGGATTTAGCACATCAAGTTTTTGGCGCCGCTGCCGGGGAGCTTGATTTGTGATCTTGATTTAAGTGTGATTAATTGATCCTTTCTAGAATTTATTTTGGAAGGTTATATTTTGTTTGTATTGCGTCGGTGCGTTGATGGTTTTATCTTTTGTGATCCTTCAGGTTTGATTTGGTAGTGGATGAGCACAAGGAGCTCCGGTAAAGAGCTTCTAAGTCCCTTGTCCAATCCGGAAAAGACCAAAAGGAGCAAACGAAGGAGGAAGCCAAAGAAAAGATCATCGGAATCATCTAGTAGTCAAACGGATACCGATACATCTTCGGGAAACACCGTTGAGGTGGAAGAGACTTTTGTGGAGGAATTTCCATCACCCGAAGAAGATCCTTCAACACCTTCCGAAGGTGAAGAAGAGATGGCGGATGAGGATGATACTCCTATTTTATCACGGGAAAGAACCGTGGCGCCTACACCGGGGTCGGCCATAAGGGTTCAAGATAATGAAAATGATAATTTTTCCTTGAAGGGTCATCATATGCAACTCATCCGAGATACCCAATTTGATGGAAGGGTGCGGGCCGATCCGCACAAATATATTGCTAGTTTTCTTGAGATAGGGAGTTATTTCAAGTATGGTCAAAACATGGATGAGGGTATTAGACTAAGGACTTTTCCGATGTCCTTATGTGATGAAGCTAAGATTTGGTACCAAGAATTGGAGCCAAATACCATTAGATCATGGAACGAGATGAGAGAAGCTTTTGTGAGACTGTTTTATCCTCCGGCATTGGCCGAGCGTTTGTTGAATGAGATTAGAGCCTTCAAACAACAAGAAGGCGAAACTTTAGTAGAAGCTTGGTGTCGATTAAAGGAAATGTTGAGAAATTGTCACGGACATGGGCTATCGAAGAAGGAGATAATTACATTGTTTTACAATGGACTTGGCATTGAATCGGCTAATGTTCTTGATGCCTCCGGAGGAGGTCAATTTCTTTACAAGACACCTAATGAAGCTTGGAAGGTGTTGGAAGATAAAGTCACACAAAGCTTGAATTGGGCGAAAGACAAAGGAGGAAAGCCGGTGAGAAAGCATGTTGCATTTGCCGAGGGTACTAGTAGTGGAGGCGGAAGCTCCAATGACTCGGCCATGATGAAAGAAATCAAGGCTTTATCTTCTAAGTTTGATGCACAATTCAAGACAATCAAAGGTGAAATCAAAGAGCTTAGAGATGGCTGCGGTAATTGTGGCGGAAATCATGCCACGGCTAATTGTGCACAAGACGATTTGCCAATGGCGGGAGATGAGGAAGATGTAAACTTTCTTCAACAAGGTAATTACCAAAGCGGGAACTACCAATGGGGTGGTTATCAAAACCGAAATTCGGGAGGTTACCAAGGAGGATGCTACAACCAAAACAACCGATTTTCTCGGCCAAATCAACCTTACAACCAAAACTCCAATCAAAATTACAACCAATCCCAAAACCAAAATTACAATCAAAACCAACACCAAAACCCTTCAAGACACAATAACCCACCACCGGTTCAAAAACAAGAGCCAACCCTATCGCCAATGGAGCAAATGACGAACATAAGGTTAAGCGTGGAGCAAGGTCAAAAGAACCAACAAGCTTCCATTCAAGACTTAGAGAGGAAGATGGATAGGTTGTCCGAGGGGCAAAGTAGTAGGCCAACCGGTGGCTTACCAAGCAACACTCAACAAAACCCAAGACAAAATCCTTCACCCTCTAGCGGTTCCAAACCTTACCAACCACCACCCGCGAGAAATGAGCATGTGAATGCTATAACCACAAGAAGCGGGAAGGAACTCCCACCACCACCTCAAGCCAAAGACAAAAATGTTTCTAACTCTTTTGTGCAGGAAATTGAGGAGGAAGACAATGAAGAGAATGTTGATGCTCCTACACCAACGGGCACACCGGTGCCACCTACTCCGGTTGTAAAAGCTTACAAGCCGAAGATTCCTTATCCCCAAAGGCTAAGGAAAGAAAAGATTGCGGCTCAATATGGGAAGTTTGTGGACATGATCAAGGGCATTTGAATCAATGTGCCTTTGGTTGATGTATTAGCCGGGATGCCGAATTATGCCAAATTCATCAAGGATTTGGTGAGCAACAAAGAAAAATTGTCGGAGGCTTCGGCAATGTTTTTGAATGAGGAATGCTCGGCACTTGTCCAAAACCAAATTCCACCCAAGCTTGGAGATCCCGGGAGTTTCATCATTTCTTGTACATTGGGTAAAATCATTACTTGTGATGCACTTGTGGACCTAGGTGCTAGTATAAACTTAATGCCATATTCACTTTATGCTAAATTGGCCCTAGGATCCCTAACCCCCACTCGCATGAGTATCCGTCTTGCCGATAGATCTTTCCAATATCCCGTTGGGATTGCGGAGAACATGCTAATAGAGGTAGGACAATTTACCTTCCCGGTTGACTTTGTTATCCTCGAAATGGAGGAGGATAGTAAAGTCCCCTTGATTTTAGGATGACCCTTCCTACACACCGCGGATGCCATAATTGGGGTTAAAGATAAGAAATTGACTTTGGGGGTGAGGGATGAAAGGATTGCGTTCACGGTCGATAAGGCCATGAAGCATCCTTATTCTAATGATGATTCGTGTTTTAGAATTGATGTGATAGATGATGTGGTGGAGGAAGAATTGGAAAGCTTGCTTGGATTGGAGTCGGAGCTTGTTGACTTGCTAGAGTCAAATGTTGAAGGAATGACCGAGGAGGAGTTGGTCATGAGCATGGAAGGGACAAATGATGAAGAATAGCTCGAATGTGAGGATGCTTTTGAGGAGCTCACAAAGGATGACAATATGAGGATCAAAACGTCATTAGAGGATCCACCACGTGATTTGGAGTTGAAAGAACTTCCAAGCCATTTAGAGTATGCATATCTCCATGAGGAAAATCTCCTCCCAGTAATAATCTCTTCATCCATTGTGAATGATGAAAAAATCAAATTGTTAAATGTACTTAAGGCTCACAAAAGAGCTTTCGCTTGGCGGACATCCAACATACCGGGAATAAGCCCATCGTTTTGTAAACACAAAATCAATTTTGTTAATAATTTTAAACCCGTTGTCCAAAGACAACGGAGGCTTAATCCCAACATGGTGGATGTGGTCAAGAAAGAAGTAATTAAGCTTCTTGATGCGGGTATCATTTACCCTATTGCGGATAGTTCTTGGGTGAGCCCGGTACATTGTGTGCCGAAAAAGGGGGGTATGAAGGTCGTGGCCAATGATAAAAATGAAATGATTCCCACAAGGACCGTGACCGGGTGGTGTGTGTGCATTGACTATACAAAGCTAAATGATGCCACTAGGAAAGATCACTTCCCTTTGCCCTTCATTGACCAAATGCTTGAAAGGCTTGCGGGCAATGAATTCTATTGCTTTTTAGATGGGTTCTCGGGATACTTTCAAATCCCCATAGACCCAGAAGACCAAGAAAAGACCACATTCACTTGCCCCTTTGGTACTTATGCCTATAGGAGGATGCCTTTCGGTCTTTGCAATGCTCCCGCCACATTCCAACGTTGTATGATTGCCATTTTTCACGATATGGTTGAAACTTCCATGGAAGTCTTCATGGATTTTTTTTCGTTATTTGGCGATTCATTTGAGTCATGTTTAAAAAACTTGGATAAAATGCTTGAGAGGTGTGAGAGAGCCCACTTAGTCTTGAATTGGGAGAAATGCCATTTTATGGTGAAAGTGGGTATCGTGTTGGGACATAAAGTGTCGGGGTTGGGTATTGAAGTTGATAGGGCTAAGATTGATGTTATTGCCAAATTACCTCCACCGACCAATGTTAAGGTCATTAGAAGTTTTCTTGGTCTTGCCGGTTTTTACCGTAGATTCATTAAGGATTTTTCGAAGATCACCCGCCCAATGACTAAGCTACTTGAAAAGGATGCCCCTTTCGTGTTTGATGGACCATGTTTGAGTGCATTTTCGACCCTTAAAGACCATTTGACCAATGCACCCATAATTGTCTCACCCGATTGGTCCAAGCCCTTTGAGTTGATGTGTGACGCTAGCGACTTTGCCTTAGGAGCCGTCCTAGGACAAAGACAGGACAAACATTTCAAGCCTATCTACTTTGCTAGCAAAACATTAAATGGGGCCCAACAAAACTACACCACGACCGAAAAAGAGTTGCTTGCGGTTGTGTTTGCCTTTGACAAGTTTAGGCAATATCTTGTGCTTTCTAAAACCGTTGTACTTACCGATCATTCGGCCCTCAAATATCTTTTTGCCAAACAAGATGCAAAACCGCGTCTTATTCGTTGGATTCTTCTCTTGCAAGAATTCGACATTGAAATTAAAGATAAGAGGGGTGCCGAAAATCTTGCCGCCGATCACTAGTCGAGATTGGAGAATCCAAATCTGGACAAGCAAGGCGATACTAACATTGATGACTCTTTCCCGGAGGAATTTTTGTTTCATGTAGGTACAAGCGAGGAGGACATGGATGAAGCACCTTGGTATGCCGACTTGGCAAATTATTTGGTTGGTGGTGTGTTGAGGAAAGGGATGAGCCATCAAGAAAAGAACAAATACTTCTCCAACCTCAAATACTATTTTTGGGAAGAACCTTATTTGTTCCGGGTTTGTGCGGATGGCATGGTGAGGAGGTGTGTTTCGGGTGGTGAAACACGAAAATTTTTGGATGAATGTCACTATGGGCCCAGGGGTGGACATTATGGTCCCTCGGTCACCGCCAAGAAAGTGTTTGATGCGGGTTTCTATTGGCCCACAATTTTCAAAGAAGCAAATACCTTATGCCAAACTTGTGATGCTTGTCAAAGAACCGGAAGCATCTCTAAAAGAGATGAAATGCCACAAGCTAGCATCCAAGTGTGTGAAGTGTTTGATATTTGGGGCATCGACTTCATGGGTCCATTTCCTCCATCTTTCAAGAATGCATACATTTTGGTGGTGGTAGATTATGTGTCCAAATGGGCGGAAGCCAAGGCCCTGCCCAAAAATGATGCTCGGGTGGTGATTGATTTCTTGAAAAGCCTATTTAGTCGGTTTGGGATGCCCAAGGCATTGATTAGTGACCGGGGAAGTCACTTTGCAAATGCCCAACTCGAAAAAGTCTTGAAGAAATATGGGATGACTCACCATTTTTCTACCTCCTACCACCCGCAAACAAGTGGACAAGTGGAGAACACCAATCGTGCATTGAAAAGGATTCTTGAGAAGACGGTGAAAGACAACCGGTCAATTTGGTCAAAGAAGCTAGAGGATGCATTGTGGGCGTTTCGAACCGCCTACAAGACACCTATTGGAACGACACCCTACCGGTTACTTTATGGCAAAACTTGCCATTTACCTCTTGAAATTGAGCACAAAGCTTATTGGGCGCTAAAGAATTGTAACTTGGATTTGGTTGAAGCGGGAGAAAAGAGGATGTTACAACTCCATGAATTAGATGAGCTTCGATTGCAAGCTTATGAGAATTCCCGCCTCTACAAAGAAAGAACTAAAGTTTTGCATGACCGGAAGCTGAAAACAAGGAAAGAATTCAAAGCCGGCGCCAAAGTTCTTCTTCTTCAATCACGTTTCAAGTTAAAACAACCAAAGTTCAAACCAAGGTGGACCGGTCCTTATACGGTCAAGCATGGTTATCCGTCCGGATATGTTGAACTTTTCGGTTCGGATGGAGGAACTTTTATTGTAAATGGTCACCGGTTAAAGCTTTACCATGAAGAAGAAGTTGATGGCGAGTGGGAGGAGCTCGCAACTTACCCCAAGGACAAATGAATTCGGGGTCGAGTCTAGCTTGGACTCGTTAATAAATGAAGCCCGATCACGAGGAAACTCGTGTTGATATCCTTTTTGTTTTATTGTTAATATTATTTTTTGGTATAATTTTTGCTACATGTCTTGTGTGTGTGCTGCTTAGTGTTGCTAAATTTGGCCTCTGATTTGCCTATGTGCTCTACCTGTGTGAATCTGTAATTTTTAACTAAAAACGAAAGTCACCCGTCCGGGTGAGTAAACATACCCGTCCGGGTATGTATCTTCAGCCGATCGGGTATTTTTACGCGATCGGGTATTTCTTTGAAAAGGTGTCACAGCGCCGAGACTTGTGTTGAGATGACAAAATTCCACAAGGGACCCGTCCGGGTATCCCGCTTGACCCGTTCGGGTAAATTATGAAACCAGTCCGGGTGTGTTTTGTTACCCGTCCGGGTGTGATGTCGGCCAGCGTATTTTTGATAGAATTTAAGGGTTTCTTTCTGTACTTAGCTCATAACACAGCAAACACCCGTGTCCTGCTCTCTCTCACTGCCGACATCACGTTTTCAACACCACCCACTAAAATCACGATCTCAACCCCAATTTCTTGAAGAATCTTGCAATTAACCACTTTCTAATCATGTCTAGACCTTCTAAGGTACTCATTAACTGCCTTTATTTGCCAAATCGCTCAAATTTTTGGTATGAACACTTAGATATGGGTTTAGCTTAAATCAAGTGTGGGGATGTTTTCTTGTGTGTAACTGTTGATTTACATGCTACATTCATGTATTTAATTTGTTTCTATCACGTTTTCATCCTTGAATTGCTTGATTTGGGTACTTTGAAAATTAGGGTTCTTATGACTAATTTTTGGGTAATCCGAATTCTGTGATAATGGCTTGTTATTTGGTAATGGTTAGCATGTGTTACATGATTGCTATGGTTATTGTTGCTCATTCGTTGATTATTTGCAGATTCTAGGAATTAGGGTTCTTGAGAAATTTGGGGAAGATGAAGTTGACTTTTCTGGTCAAAGTTTCATTGATTTTTATGACTTTCGATTATAAGGCATTGATTAAGTTCAAGTTGTGTTTATAATGCATAATTGAAGCAGATGTTTGAAATTGAAGTTATGAACTTAGGGGAACGTGAACGATAGAATTGAAGTTGATAGTACATTACATGATTAAGTATGAATTTCGGATGGACAAACTTGTTTGATTAAATTGTGTGGCATTGACATTCTTCAAGCATTGTTTTAGATTAGACTTCATACCCCTCTATGCAACTTTAAGTCTTGATTGGAAATTGTGTGTTTTTGCAAAAAGTTGATTTTGAGTTTAAGTGGTGTTGGGCATGGTGAGACTAGGAGCTGTTAGGTTATGGTGGTTGTTGTTTGTGACATTAATCGCTCATTTTGCCAAACTTGGGCTAACACTAACATCTGTTTTGGACATTTTTGTATGTTTGTTGTGTTGTGTTGTGCAGAGAAACAAGAATAACGAAGGGCAAACTTTTCAGCCTCAATACCCTCTGAGTATCTTTGCAGACCTACTCCCTAGGGACCGCCACCCAAATCTGATCTTTCAGCCCCAGCACCACCGTTATATGGAGAACTGTGAGGCATTGTTTAAAATACACAAGAAAGAGTGCGAATACCCGAAAATCATCGATTGGACACCTTTGAATGAAGTCGGTTTTGCTCGTGAGATCACCCGAGCTCTTACTCAGTCTATGCGTATTGATGGTGAAGTTATTGATGTCAGAGATTTTCAGAAGTTGATTGAGATCCAGGAACCAATTTATGAGGAACTCACTATGGAATTCCTTACCACCCTGGAAATGTTCGTCATTGATGGTATCAACTGTGATTTTTTGGGTTTCAAGCTAGGGGAAAATCCTCACTTCTTGTCGCTTAGGCAACTGGCCAGCTACCTGCAAATCTACACTCGAGAGGAGTTGAACGCCGATTGGTTTGATAGATATATTCTGACAGGGGCTCGCCTAGACGAAGGCGAGGTCTCCGCTGAGGTTTGGGCTAGGTTTAGTGACAAAGAATATAAGTCTGGAAGAAACCCCTCGAGTGCCCTAAGGAGTCCAAAAGATAAAGTCTTACAAAAACTTTTGGCTCACACCATCACACTTCGGGGGCAGAACACGGAGAAAGTATCGAAAGCAGATTTGTGGTATTTACTTAAGTTAAGGGACCGGGAACGAATAAACCTTCCGTATTGTGTAGGTAAATTTCTTCATTCGTGTGCAAGCGGGCCTAAACCGGAATCCAAATTGTGTGGGGGTCATTTTATCACCAGGATTGCTAAAGGTTTAGGAGTCAACCTTAGACCTCGGAACCACCCTTACACTGTTGTACACAACCCGAAACTATTCATTGGTGTCGACATGTATAGACCCACTGGGGTAGTCCGGATGCGAGGAGGAAAATACCTTCCTTATTCCCCTGCCGAGTCATCCTCTCGGGTGAGGGTACCTCGGGAAGGATCACGGGGTAGACAGCATGTTTCACAGCAAGAATCTGAAGAAGAAGAGGAAGAAGACGAAGAGGATGCTGAAGAAGAGGAGGACGAGGGGATCGCAGAAACCGTAGCTCCTGGTCAGGGTTCCCAATCTGGGGAGCCCGCGTTTTGGCAGAGTTTTATGTCCAGATTCAACAATATGCAACTTGAGCAGGATCGAAGATGGGGAGAACAAGAAGAGTGGTAACGGGAGAATGAGACTTTCAGGGATGAGTCTAGGTATGAGTGGGGAGCTAATCAATACCAAAACGATTGGCTCATTCACGACCATGAGCGGATGGGCCACCATGTGCCCGACCATGTGCCTATCCCGTATCATCACCCACCTCGTTGGGGCAAGCCGGGGGGTGTCCTCCCTGCTCCTATTTATGATCGGGATGATGTTTTAGTAGAGCTCCAGCGACACCATGAGCACATGCACACCTCAGATTATCATCAGCAGCAACAAGATTGGGGCAACAATTGGTCATCCCCTTCGTCTACCTCTCAGCCGCACACCTGGACTGTCCCAGAGCCCTCTAATTGGCAACAGGAAGACCCATCATCATTGGCTCTTTGGATCTCCTTCCCCATATCCGCACCAGCAGCATCAGCAGGACCCCACCCAAGACCCGCCCTATGGTGGAGGTTGGTAGTTGGGTGTTATTTTTATTTATTATTTATCGGTCTGTAATTGTTGAACAATTTTCTATTCTCTATTATTTTTCCATTTGGTATCTTGGATGATTAGCATTCATTTACCCTTTTGATTACTATTTTTATCTATGTTCTTAGTTTACCATCTACTTAAAAAAAAAAATTGTGTTTCTTTGTCCCCATTTGTAGCATGCCGAGCTGGAGTGGATCTCTGCACGCCTATCATGAGCAAGCTCCTCTTTCCACGCCTTCATGCAAAACCCTGGGAAGTTCTCGTTTCCCTTACCTTCGCACTTTTGCTAATTTATTGATTATGTTTGCATTGAGGGCAATGCAAATCTCAAGTGTGGGGAGGTATTCACTTGAATCCCATTTCTAGTGAATTGTTGTTTCTTACCTTTTATTGGGTTTGTGAAGTCTATTGGCTCTCCAATCGAACTTTACGAATCCCATTAACGGGCTATTGGTCACTTATTGGGTCTGTTATTGATCTTGGGTCCGATAGATTTTTGCAAATTCCAATGAAAGGCCGGGAAACGATAATTTGCTAGGGATGTGTTTGTCCTTAATAGATTGATTGCTTTGAAAATCTTAAACTTTGAAAATTAATTAAAAGTATATTAATCTTCCCTCTTGCAACTTAACCTTTTGAGATGTGTCATAAAAGCAACCTAATAGGGTGAATTGCATGACTAGCACACTTGTAGCCTCCACTATGAAAATTGTGAGAAATTTGAGCCTATTTGAGAAAAACACTTATCTTTAGTGTTTATATTGATTGATTGCTATGAGTGTGCCGGTGATTGTAGTTTGTTCTAGAACTTGCCTTAGTGATGCATTTTGAGACCGCTGTGGGATCACAGAAATGTGATATAGGTGGGGTCGAAGACGGGGAGGTATTCTTAGGATTTTTGATCTTATTTTTGCTTTAAAACCATTTATATCCAGTTTACACAGGTCGTTAGCACTCATTTTTAGTGCTAAGAAACCCCTAGAAAACTTCCACGTTCAATCCACTAAATATTAGCCTTATTTTTGTGTAGTCAATTCCCGAACCATCACTTTTCTAAGAGGATTGCCTAGTTGGAACTTATGATGAACTTTACCAAAATGCGACTTAAATCGTTTTGAATTGGGATTCTAGTGTTAAATTCTATGATTGAGATTGGAAACAATTAAATGAATAGAAGTTAACTTTTGAGCTTAAAGTTTATAGTTGGATGATTGTAGTCAACTAAATGGCCTTTGAATTCTTGAACAAATAGTTCCCGAGGGGCGTTCTACGCCTAGCCACCGAAGGCCTTTATCCGGTCTAGGATGGTTGGTCCGAAAGTTCGGTACACAGGATTCATAGAAAGTCATAGAGTGCAGTTATTCCAATCAAAGGTGAAAAATCAATTTGAGTTATTTGTGTGCAATTGTTGAAGTATAAGTTATAAATGAGAACAAATAATAATTTGAATTGATTTAGCACGAGAATCCTAAGTTTCATTATTGTCACGTGTTTAAACCAATAGGTAACTAACATTCCCACATTTTTCACAGGTCTTGACTACCACTTTTCACCAATTATTATGTCTATCATACCCCATTCCATAACTAGCCTACATTTGTTACAACACATGGTAGAATACCTCCTTTGAGATCTCACTTGGTGCTCACGCCAAGTCGGTGGAGATTTGATCCTTTTGCAAGCCTATGGTAACAATGCATCACGACTTGGCTTGATTGAGTGTTACATTTCTTACTTCCTTGCCTTGTAGTCTTATAGGTTGAGAGTGAGTGACTAAACACTTATCCTTGTGTGAGGTGCTAGGTCGTGCATTCGGGCTTGACAAGCTAAAACATCTCGAGTTTCTAACGCTTATACATATGTTGCTTGCCTAATTGCTTTGGTAGTTAGTGTAAGTATTGTTTTGGTAAACTTGATCTTCACTGATAATGCCGCAAGAGTGGGGCTTTGAAATGGTAAAATTATGGTTTGCTTGAGGACAAGCAAAGTTCAAGTATGGGGATATTTGATATCGCTCATTTTGTCTATATAAATCTATCACGATGTCAATATTTTGCATTTGTATTTGAGTAAATTTCTTGAACTTTCGATACTTATTTTGTTTGGAAATTTATCTCAGGTCAAGACTTGGAAAGATAATGCAAATGATGAAGTTTTGATGAATTCTGGAGCTGAGTCTGATCCCTTTGAAATGAAGCATACCCGCCCGGGTATAGTTCTCCACCCGTCCGGGTGTGGGCTTCCACCCGTCCGGGTATATTCACGCGATCGGGTACTTTAGTTCTAAATGTTTACAGCAGCGAGCCTTGTTGGAAGTTCTATCGCCACCCGTCCGGGTAACTCTACCCACCCGATCGGGTATGGGCGGCTACCCGTCCGGGTACCTTTGCTCACCTGGTCGGGTAATTTGGCGGGGTACTGTTCACTTTCTTCGCGGATAAAAGGGGGAGCTCGATATCTGTTGGATTTTATCTGCGTGTGAGATTTTCCATGGAGATGCAATTAATGCCCCAACCATGTTTTGGTCCAAACTACTTCCCGCTCAAGAAATGTCCATTGGCTTTCTGGAATTTGAGAGGGGCCTGGGTTTTGATAACCCTAAAAAGAAAAAGAAAGGGAGAGACTCCGGACATCAAAAAAAAAATACACTACCTTGGTTCTGTTTTTCTCTTCACTCTCAACAAAAACCACGACCAAAAAGAAACACAAATTTCACTCATCTTCATTTATCAAAAATCACGGTTGTTAATTTGTGGAAAACATCAGCAACAAATATCACTATAATTTGTGCAAGCACCTTTGGGTACAATTTCATTCCATTTTAATTTAATTTAATTATGATTCCACTTATTTCTTGCAATTGTTTGAAGATTGTTGTCACTATGAGTGGCTAGTTACTTATATGCTTGTTTGGATGAAATAGCTAGTTGCTTAGGGGTGTGTATCTTTTGGTGTTAACTTATGTGTGAGTTTGTGAATCAACCATGAGTTTGTAAGAGTTTAGCTTGTTGTTGTTATGAAACTTTGGGCATATTCACTAAGCGATTATAGCGAATGTTTGTTGCTTCTTAAAAGTACCTAAATAAGTTGTTTGTCAATTGTGGAACAAAGCATTTGGTAATTGTAACAACAATAAGTTAAATAAATATAAGCTAGCAATTATAGCGAATGTTTGTTGTGTGGTTGATTTGCAAACTCTTAAAATCTTAATTTATGTTAATCGGAGAACCTTGTGTGATTGAGCTTAATCTCTAGAATTTAGCCATTTGGTAATTTACTAATTGATATAGCGAACGTTTTCAACCTAGTGAATTGCTATTGATTATTTGTCTATAAACAATTGAACAAAATTGCGAACGTAACTTTGGAATGTGTCAAATGATTTAGCTAAATTGTGCAAGTTTGTAACCATGGCGAACGTCCGTTACTTGATTAAATCATAGGTTTGTTAATTGAAGTTGAACGATAGGTCTTAGCGAAGGTTGAGCTTATGTTTGATGAATGTTACCTTAGCACATGTCTTAACCGGTTATAATTCTACACCCCGAAATCACGAGTGAAATAATCCAAACAAGTATTGTTTTTAATATTTGAAAGTTCCAAACAACTAATTTGACTCTTCCTGAGTCCACCTTTCTCATTGAAAGATTAAGTGTAGTTTTAAAGCATCGTGACAATTCGGTCACACAAACCAACCACATTTTACTTTCTCTCTTTAAATTGCTCACACTTACATTGATCATCCAATCTAGTTCCCTGTGTTCGAACCCGAACTTGTCATACTTTACTACCACTCGACAGGGTCCACTGCCCGGTTGTGTTTTGGTCTAGCTTGGTACTTTTTGGCTTACTTATCTACGATAAATTTAATAACTGGATTTAGCACATCAATTCTTAATTCACCTCTTTCTATACTAATCAACAATTTACTAATCAATCTAATCACAACTAGAAATAATGATTAACAGTCATCATTAAACAGAGTATAACTAATCAAGCTCATTGACTATGTAAACCCATTGCACTTGTGCAATATGGAGTACACAATCAATAACCATTTAACCCATATGTAACTCACCTCGGCTTTTCAAGAGATTAAGCACTTTATCACTTGATTATGAAATCATCTCTTTGAACACCTATCACAAAACACATAACATAACAATATGTTTAATAACTACTTAAAATTATAATCACTAATCAATTCATTAGCCCATCTTTCATTTGGGTTAATTAAACTAAACTTTTAATCAACTAATCATTCTTTCATCATGCTATAAAACTTTCACAATTACTAATCATTTGAATTATTACTAACTCAAGGTTTAATCATCTAACTTTCTGCTTCAATTCTTGCTCTATCATCAAAATCATACTCTATTAACACCATTAGTAACATCTTTAAACTTATTACATAATATCTCAATGATTTAGCAAAATCCTTGAAATTGCTCAAGAACACTAATCATGAATTCCTCACTTTCATTATGGAATATGGTTACTAATGATCATAAAAACACTAACTAACATCAAACTAATCAATTACTAATCTCAATTTTGGATTAAAAGTAACTAATTAACCAAAACCCTTAAAAACCCATGAACCCTAATCATGATATTTCACCTTTAGGATGAAATTGAGCTTCTAATCATCATTAATAAGTTAAACGAATACTAGTTATTCACTTACAAGCCATAAATTCGAATTAATTCATAAAAATTAACTAAAACCCCTTAAAACCCAATTTCTAGGGTTCTTGAGGAAGAAAAACAACTTACAAAGATTATAGGATGATAGAGGAAGATGATTTTGATGATTTGTAGCTTAGATTAAAGCTTAAACACAGATTTCTTCTTTTGTTTTGCCTCCTGCGATTTTTCTCAGCTTAAAACTTTGGTTCTGGACTTTTTGGGAGAGTACTGGAACAAGACACATAACTGTGTCTTTTAATCTTTTAATTTCATGTACTACACAGTCTGGAACTGAACAATCATTTACGTTTTCTATTATAACTTATTATTAAAAGATCTATAATTAAAAAGAAGTATATATTATTGTACACTAAAATAATACCTTGAAAACCGGGGTGTTACAACTCTCCCCCGCTTATTCTATTCGTGTCCTCACGAATGTCATTCTTATCTGTTCAATCTTAACACTTTCTCTACTCGTGCGGAAGCGTTTACTTATTCTAACATGCTGCTTTACTTCCTAGTTCCAGACTTAAATATATATATACTATTAAAGCTTCACTTTCTATCTTTATCTCAACTATTCCCATATCCCTTTGCCATTACTTTTCACTACTCACATCACTTTAATTTACCTTGATAAAAGTAAATATATCACATCTATTCATTTTGTTAGAGTTTTACTGAAACTATTATTAATACTCACATTGAGTCCGTATCTTCTAGTTTCAATTCTATTAAGTAGCATGTATATCTGTTTAATCTCATAACTTTTTCAACTATAACATAATGTAGCTAACATTATCATATATACATCTAATCAACTTTATCCCTTAATAATCTAATCAACTATTCTTCATGATTATAATTAGGCTACTAAGGAAATTTTAGGTACAAAATGTACATACTACTCAATTCATTTTATCTACTAATTACTATTCATTATTCACTATCGACTATTTGCTATTCACTTTTTACTGCTGACTATTCACGGTTTACTACTCACTGTTACTACTGACTATTCACTATTCACTATTTAAAGTCACAAAATGCAACACTAACTACTATTCAATTACTACTAAACTATTCAATATCTGATTCATTACACCTCTTAGACAACTTTTGTACATAGAGGTATATTTTTAATTCTTTCTACATGTACACATAAGGATGTGCATTCAACTACTTTTATTGGTGTGCATACAATATGTATACACTTTATTCTTTTAATTCATATGACTCTCTACTTGAACCATTTTACTAATCATTTAAATCAAACTTTACAATTTGAGACTAGCAATATGCTACAATCCTTATACTGAAATAACTACTTCCACTTTTACTACTCACATAAGAACCAATCTAATCATCAATATAGCTAATATAAATTAGCTAGTCTAATCACATTTTTAGCCAACATAAGTTAGCTGACTAATCATAAATATAGCTAACCTTGGTTAGCCATACTAATTACGTCAAAGCTAACATGAGTTAGTCATTCTAATCGGTTAAATTTCTGTCATATCTTTCACTACTAATCACTACTCTCACAACTAATCACTATACTAAGTTCCTAACACTTTACATGATTAAATGAATCTCCTGCTTAGAAATAATGAGAATCAGTAAATCATCTTATTACTACTTTTATTTTATTCGTGCCTATCATTCTTTCAATATACCATACTTGGTATTTTCTAAAATTTCCTCCCCCCACTTAGGGGTTTAATTATTTTCTATAATAACATACTATTCTTTTGTTATTTTCTAATCACTTTTACTCTTACAATTACACTTACTTCTCCTATTCACATGGGGATCATGTACATTCTAAACATTCTGCTTCTAGTCTTGATATTGTAATCAAAATTACATCATTACTAAATCTATACTGATTTTATTAAACTACTTACAATGTATAATGTGACATTCCTCCAAATTACGGTATAATTTTTTTTTTACCACTAATCACGCGTATTTATCGCTAATTCCCTACTGATGTGAGATAAGCCTAGCAAGCCCACAAAATTTTAATACAAAGCGTATTACGAAACTTATAATTATTTATAATTGTTTATAATTATAAAGTAATTATACAAAATAATATCAGAAGGAATCCGACAAAACAAATACAATCATTGGTGATACAAAAGTTCAGAAATGAACTCGAAAATATTTTTAAATATTTTTATTTGAAAATATTATATGATCAGTCAGAAACGAAAATGAAACAAAAACAAATATATGTTTTATTTAAAACGTGACCTGCGCGAACAGAAACAAATACAAAACGTACCCAAAGGTCAAAAATAGTAAAAGTATTATTTTTCTCCTTCATGATAAAGTATTTGGGGAATTACCTTAAAATAGATTTACATATATTAAATGTAAATTTGCACTTAATTGGACCCGTATCCGAAATTAACGAATTAAAAACCAAAAATATTACTACCCAAAAATATCTGGGAACAAAACCGTGAGAAGCCCATACTCGGGTTGACTTCTGCAACCATCACCATACCTACACCTTATTTCCTTAGTCTATTAAAACACTCTATCAGTCCAATTATTTTCACAAAATTATCACATCTTTTTCTCTCTCGGATGAAGAGAAACTAGAAGCAACAACACTTTCATAAACATCAAAATCAGCAACATCAAAAATCTCAGCTTCTTCACTATCATTTTTTTTCATCAGCAGCATCATCATCATCTTCATTATCTGCTCAACATCATCATCCTCTGCTCTTCATCACCATTGTAAGAACACCTAATCTTTACTCTCATTTTTCATAAAAACTAGATATAATATGTTAATAATTCATAATAGTGACTGATTTAGCAAAAACAAACCCAAAATTGAAATGTTGGTGATGATATAACACTGGACCCAAAAACTCAATCTGATGGTGGACCTTATTACCCGATGGGTTGGATCTTAAGACCCGAGTAGGTGAGTGAGAATCCTATCATATTATTTTATTTTCTTTGTGTTGTAGCACATGATCTTCTCGAAGAACTGACACAGCTACACAAAATATGGTGACAATTTCCACGCAAAGATTCTAGGGATATCTTATTGCTAGTCAATCTATCATAATAATAATAATAATAATAATAATAATAATAATAATAATAATAATAATAATAATAATAATAATAATAATAATAATAATAATAATAATAATAATAATAATAATAATAATAATAAATAAATAAATAAATAAATAAATAAATAATGTAATTCTTAATAGGAAAGGTACCCCAAGAAAATTCTTACCATCATCACCAGTTAATATTTCCAAATATAAAATGACATGTCTAATACGGAGTGACTATTTTATAATCCTAATTATTCATATGTACACTTATCATTCATCCAACAAGGCTGGAATTAATTCTAAATATTGTACACTAAAATTTTTCAAATGTTAACTTTTTGAAACAAAATAAATGGAGTAAATGGGTACGAGTTAAACAAAAATGTTATGAAATAAATTGTGTACACGAGACTATTAGCATTATAAATACATCCATATATATATATATATATACAACGACTAATATTATATGTGTGTATATATATATATATATACGGATAAATAAAATCCAAACTTATGTAATTATACATATGCTACGTACTAAAATGTGTATATATATTTATACGACAACTTTCTCTATGTGTATATATATGCAACGATCCTAAACGATTTATATATGTAGATATAGATTTACATACGCATAACAAATGACGCAACTCGAGAAATACAACGATTACAATTCAAGAAACACTAATGATTTTCAGAATATCATCACCAACGAATCGTACACATTTCAACTCAAACGATCTTTCGAAACATGTGAATCACTAACATAATTTGACAAGTAGTCAAACACTTATGTTAATATTCTTTTCGTTTAGGACGCTAAAGGATATCCATCTGGACGACAATCTTATTTTAACCGCTAGCTCTCACATCACAGTATACATCAGACTCAGGTGAGTCTCATAGCCCCACTTTTACTTCTTTGAACTATTTTAGGGTGAGAATACATGCTCAATTTGTTTTCATATTACGCAAGTATCAAATTATCGATATATACTACATTAGTTTATTTATCTAATCACCCAAAAGCCCTCCACAACATAGTTTGGTAGTACGGTTGTAGCGTGAATGTTAGTGTATGGTACCATATAGGATTGACAATCCTCGTCCGGGTTGGAAGCCCCAACTGGTCAAACGGACACATTAGCATTTGTTCATTAGAGTGTAGATTAGGCACTCTCAGGGAGGCACCCTCGATCAGGTCCTTGAATGCGGATCCTGACACCACAGTTAAGCTCAGACTATGTGCTCATGGCAGTGAATTTACACTTTATTTATTTGCTTGATTGCAAATCACACTATTAAATCTTGCGTAACATACATTAATTTGTATCAATTAAACCTGTGAGCTCACCAGCTTTTAGCTGACCAATTTTTACATGTATTCTTAGGTGATCAGCAGTAGTAGGACTGCCCACTCAGGATCTTAGCTCGAGTCACATGCAAACACTGTTATCAAGAGATTTCATTGCATTTCTACATTTGTTTAATTAGATATGTATTAAAATCTCTCAAATCAATCATGTGAACTCAATGCTTTTGTAAAACTTATGTACTATTATTATTTTAATTTATTTTACAAAACGACGAATGTAGATGTCGTTTGCTATATCTTATGTGCTTTGATTACCATGAATTAGTCGCACCCAAAGTATGCTTCCGCTAATTATGAAAACTGGGGTGTGACATATAAATGCCACGTATCTAACAGCTCTGGAGTCAAAGAACATGGGCAGGTATAAAAGTTATCATATGGTAGCTGACTTCGCGTCTCATGACTCCCTTTTCTAAATCCACTTTCTGATCTATCTTTCAACTGAGACTCTATTCATTATAAAGGATTAATACTTTATAAAATTTCTAGTTTCATTTGACTATAATAGACATCACATAACAACTTAGTCTAATCTGAACGGTCTAACTCATACTGACTTTTCATAAAACTATCCATTTACTATTCCACTTCTATTCCCACCAAAGTTAACCATCACTAATCCCATTCTATACTTAACAGGTATGAATCACTCGTGTGTCTTAATATAATAAAACCACGTTGGCCAGACGTCATTTCATTATATCAGTCTCACACTTCTATTCATTACTGTCAAATATACACCGGTTTGAGCATGGCTAAACTTTGATATCATATAAACTAAACAATCATAAAACATTTTAGTTTGCACAAATAAGAAATCGTGAAGATTTCAACTGAACACATAAAACTGAAACTAACACATACTTTCATGCATCTATTCACAAAAATTTTCTTAACACAATATGTAACACCCGCCAAATTAGGACTAGTAATTAGTGCCTAATCCTATGTTAATAAATGTAATTAGTTTTGTGTTAGGCTAATTAATGTATCGGAATATATATTGATGAATATATACAAATATGCGATTTGATTAAATCGTACGCTCTTCAAATCGAATGTAATTCGGTTCAATTAAATACGGACGTTGGTGACCAATTTTATTAAGTAACAATGTTATGTTAAAAGTATTATTTTAATAATGTTCGAATTACAATTCGTATCGTACAAACAAAACTTACACAATTTAAATTATTAAAACGCGCAAACTAAATAAACAAACTTACATTTTATAACTCAAATATAAATTGATTTGTAAAATATTTAAATAAAATATCGCGTAATAATTTGTATTGTAAAACGTACCATTTAATATGTAAAATAATTATTTAACGTTTGAACGACGGAGCGAACGAACACCACATGGAGCGGGAACGCGGGGCGAAAAATGGGAGTTTAACCTCCCACTCCCACCCTTTCTTTTTCATTTCTTTCTTTCTTTCTCTCTCTATTTCATCTTTTTCTCTCAAAAGTTCATCACCACCACCATCACTAAATCGCAAAATACTACTATCAAACGGCCTTGGATTTCATTACTACTTTGGAAGAAAACGCTCACCGCATCCCGATCTATCATCCTATCTTTTCGGAATTTTGATCCGACACTTCGTAAGTTTCCGACAAATCCCGACACCTCTCGTTTTCTATTGTTTTCGACTTATAATTGTTTGTTTAAGCTTATAATGTCCATATTTGTGTTGGGTAAAAATATTGGACCGAACGGTGGCCGGGAAACTCGTTTTCGACACAAAATCCGGCCAACAGCCAGTAACGTCGCTTCTGGCCTGGAGCCTTTGCGACGTCGCGTATAACGTCGCACATATCGACGTCGCCTACTACGTCGCTAGAATCAACAATGTTGCGTATAGCGACATCATCCTTAATGTCGCATTAAATTGCGAAACGTCGCCTTTAGCGACGTCATGCTCAACGTCGCAATCCTTATCTGCGATGTCACACCTAACGTCGCACAAACCAGGACTTGAAAACTCAGATTTTTACTAAGTGTCGAGACCTAAAATTTTAACACCTGATTTTACCCAAATTCGGATCCAGAGCCAGGGGCTCTGCCCCTTGGACCCCGCCAGGGGCTGCCGCCCCTTGGACCCCGCTACCAGGGGCGCTGCCCCCGGACCCCCGTACTTAGATTTCGTAGACATATTTCACACCAAACATCAAACTTGTATAACACTTTGAAACTAACAAAATAACGTCAAGATCATTATTACCAATAATCACCAACGGGCCATACGCGTTTTCAAACACTTAAACTATCCACCGAATTGGGAACATTTGGACATTATAGTTGGACAGACAACTACAAGGTAGTCTTGATAGATACCTACTCACATTTATAACCATCGCTTGTCGTGGACACCCTCAGGTTACAAGTCTTTGGACTTTATTACTCGGCTAATCAATCAAAGTTTATTAAGTTAAACTCGCTAGACTCAGGTGAGTCTCATAGCCCCTCTTTTTACTATTTTACTCAGGGGTGTGATATTTTGCTCAATTTTAACATGTGAACGCAAGTACAAGCATTTTCATATACTACATGAGTTTTTTACAACTAATCATTTAAAGTCCTCCGTCAGCATAGTTGTTAATACGTTGTAGCGTGAATATTAGTATATGGTACCATATAGGATTGACCCTCCTCGTTCGGGTTAGCAAGCACTAACCGGGTAAACGGACGTACTAATATTTGGGAAGACGAATGTTGATTAGGCATTCGTGGAGGCACCTCGCCCGGAATTCTCTATAGGGGACCCGACCCTCGAGTTAAGCTCAACTATGTGCTCATGGCTGTATACACGATTACTATCATTTATTTGCTGGATGCAAATCATTATTAAATCTTGCGGTTCATACTATATTACTTGATTTCAAACCTGTGAGCTCACCAGCTTTAGCTGACCATTTAGCATGTATCGCAGGTACCAAGCAGTAGGTTGTTTCTGCTTCAGGACTTCTAGCTCGAGTCAGTATACAGACGTTGAGATTTTCTTGCATTAGTATATTTTGTACAAGTACTTATGTACTGAAATCTCCTTTCAGTTAAACTCGAGCTTTGTAAAGCTATAAATGTTGTAAACATTTCAATATCAATATATTTTGTTAAAACGACGCATATAGGGTCGTTTACTATATATATTTGTGCTTTGTTATTGATTAGTAACACCCAAACCGTGCTTCCGCAATTCATTAAATTTGGGGGTGTTACACAATAACTGACATAAGTTAGTACTTCTAATCATCTGAAACTCTAAACACATAGTTAATCTACTATCACATTTCAATTTATCTGAACTCATTAGTCTATTGCTGGTGTAATTTAGCAATTATCTGAACATCTGAACACATATTTAATATTACTTAACTTATATGTACTTCTGAACATACAACTAACATAAGTTAGCTTATCTGTACATCTAATCATTACTGAATCTCTGCACATTTATCTGAACAATTATCTACTTGCAAGTACATAGCTAATCATAACATAATATATGTCTATTCACCACACCTGTCTGATTATAATGCATGTCTTCTCACATTATATTTCTAATAACAATACATGTTTATTCACTTTATCTAATCACATAACACATAATTATTAACAAGGAAATTTAGGTACACCTCGTTAATAATCTACTAACACTTGCACTACTAATTTCATATTTTCTTTCAACATTATCAAGTTCAAACAAAATTATTCGGGATGCTAGCATCTCATCTACTATTTTCATCTACTAATTCAACACAAAACAACTATTTACAACTGATAACATAGTAGCATATCAATCTAATCAAATCTGCTTTACTACTACACATATTCATCATAGCAAACTAAGCAATTCGTAGTGGTTTAAGTTTAGGCAATCCTACTGTGGATTACATAAATCTCTTAAACCATCGCTCTGATACCAATTTGAAACGCCCTAAAAATCTGAATCATTTTTTTTATCGGATGTCCCATAGTAAATTACAACTCGATCATAGCATCACTAGGGCTTTTAAATCATTGAAAAGACTTTTGACTGGGTGGAGGCCCTCATATAAGACAAACATGAAAATCTGCAATATGGTTTAGGAAATCAGCCATATGGGTCAAAATCTGCAACATGGTCTCTAAAATCAGCACTTAGCTTTCTTGTCTGGAATTAGGCCCTTGTCTAAGACATTTTCAATTTGACTCAAAACAGGAACTTCATACGGGCATATCTCCCAAACCGTAAAGAGTTAAGATCTGAAATTTTGCGTGCACATTTATATGGTCAAAATGAAGACTTTCATTTTTCCACTTTTTCAAAATACGCGTTTATCTAAAATCTGGGTTGTAATCCATTTTAGGACCATTTTCGACACTTTTGCTTAACATGTCAAAACATAAACCACTTAGTTTCTGACTTTCAAACTTTACCAACATTTTCTACCATACATTTGACACTTAAGCCAAGAGCAACAAGTGTCATACCTATACCATGGCTTGTTTTGACTCTTGGACTCAAAATGTGCCCATTTGGACACTTTTGACCCGTTTCTTCTTTCAAGGCTATTCTAACTCTTTCACTTACATCTTTCACTCACACTTGACCATTTTAACATAGTTGACTATGGATCAATGATATCGCGTAAAAAGTCACATTTTTACTACCGATATCTCTCTCATTCTGGAATGATTCTTGGCATATTGACTCAAAAACATTACAAATCAGTAGTATTATGCCAAGATGGTCAAAACAAGGTTGCACGATAAAAATCAAGCAAAACGGATGAAAAACGAAGATTCCACACACGTTTGAAGATTCAAGGCATCAAAACGAGATTTCAATACCAAAGTGCCCTTCACCAACATCCATTCTATCCAAGATATTCGTTTTTAAAATACGAATCCAACAGAAGAAGAATCAACTAAAACGGACAAAGAACGAAGATTCTAAGCCCGCCGGAAGATCCAAATGATTCGTACGCAATATCTGGAGCTAGGGACCTCATCTCAGGGCCTATCTTATGTCAAAATCTTCGTTTTTGAATTACGAATCCAACAAAAAAAGAATCGATGCAAACGGACGCATAACGAAGAAAATACGCATGAATCAAGAAACGAAGCGAAACGGGGCGGGTCGCCACCGGTTTCTACAGTACCGCCGCCGGCTGCTACAGTGCCGCCGCCGGCTACAGTGCTCCCGCCTCGGTTTCCGTTTTTGGCAACTTTTGGTACCTGGTGCTCCTACTTTTCGTGTTGTACATATAACACCTACATAATTAGGATAATTAATTATGCCTAATTATTTGTAACTAGTTGTAATTAGTATGTAATAGGACTAATTACAGACTCTATTTGTATATATATAAGGTGATTTATATATATATATATATATATATATATATATATATATATATATATATATATATATATATATGTGTGTGTGTGTGTACTTACGCGATTTGGATGAATCGTACGAATTAACCGGACGGAGTCCGACACAGTTTATTTAGACGTTGGTGACAGAAATTTACTTAAATAATGAGAACGTATTTTTGTATTATAAAATACACAATTGAACGAACAGTATTTATATTACCGCGAAGACATTTTAAATAATTCAACAAAAACGAATTAAACGCGAATTAATAATTTAAATATTTCGACAAATGTTTTTATTACTAATTTCAAGGTATTTTTATTTAAATACTCCAGTTACATTTTAAAAATATAACGGTTTGGTTAAATACTAAAAACAAACGATTAATCAATTAGGACACGGAGTAAACACTGCGTTTTGAGGAATATCTTTCCCCTCCTTTCTTTTTGGATCAGCCAAAACCCAACCCCCCACCCCATTCCCTCTTTCATTTATCACTAACAAAAACACACACACAAACTCAAACACTCTCTCAAAATCTTCACCAAATTTCGGATTCATAAATCGACCCACGAAAATTATATTTTCGGAATCACCATTACAAGAGGAACAAGATTTGCAAAGGCATCATCATCATTTTCGGCCTCCATCTCTCTCGATTCGCATTTGTAAGAAATTTCTAAAAACTTAGATCTATTCATTTTGGTGTAATGTTTTGACGAAATATTGTGTACACAACATAGTTATAACCTAAACAATGAAGAAAACACGATTTTACTGCTCAAAAATGGGTTAGATTTGCGTTTTTGGTCGGAAAATCTCGACATCCGAAAGTTTCTGGGCTGGTGTTCATCTTTGTGACACAACGCTTGTGTCGCATGTTGTGTCGCATAACGCCTGTTATGTCGCATCTTGTGTCATACCAAACCTTTAGTGTCGTAACTCTTGCGACACAATATTGTGTCGCACTCTATGTCGCATATTATGTCGTATTTTTATACGACACAACCCTTATGTCGCTATTGAATTAGCATCGCAAGCTTTTGCGACACAACCACTGTGTCACAGAGCTCTTGTGTCGCATCCTTCATGCGACACAACCCTTGTGTCGCATACAAATCCTTGTGTCGCAGCTTATGTCGCAGAAAACAGAAAACTTGGAAATTTTGAAGGATTTTTACTATAGCAAAGTCAAAGTTACTGTAGCAAAGTCAAATTTTACTGTAGCAATTCACTGTAGCAATTTACTGTAGCGAAGTCAACATTTTAGAATTTTTATTACAAACCGTCACCAACGGGCCAAACATGTTTTCCAACAAACAAACAATTACAGACATACGGACAACCATTGGATATACTAGTTGTGTACAACTAAACGAAACGTCTCGCAAGACACATACTTACATAACTTCATATGATTAGGCATTTGAAGGTTACGGGTTCGGAGAACCTACTTGCTTTACTTACTACTTGCTAATTGCAACTGATTACTACATGACTCAGGTGAGTCTTACGGCCCCACTTTTACTGTTTTATCTTCTTGGGGGAGATACATGCTACTACTATTCCTTGAACACAAGTACAAAAACTGTTTACTATACCAAACGGAATTGCATGAGTTGTTTACTATTTATAGAAGTCTCTCCATCATATATCGTTAGTTATGGACTTAAGCGCGAACACTAGTTAATGGATCCATTAGGGAAATGACCCTCCCCGCCCGGGGCAGTAGCGCTGCCACGTACTGATTTACACGTAGAAACGGGTGACTAATTATTCGTTACTGATGCTTGCTCAATTACGAGCATGTCACGGGAGCAAACTTATTACTTACGGGTTAAGCTTCGATTATGAGCCTCATGGCAACGGTATAAACTACTTATTCACATTTGCTGGATTGCAAATGCTGGTTTTACAATTGCTGGTTTGCAAATACTGAATTTACGCCTACGGGCACTACTGATGAAATCTTGTGTTTCAAAACTGATATTACATACAAACCTGTGAGATTCACCAACATTCGTGTTGACCTTTTTAGCATGTATTCTCAGGTACACCGACGGAGTAGGATTACTCCAGGACATAGCTAGAGTCGCATGATTTCAACTAAACTGCATTAACGGAGATTCTCAGCATTATCTTTTGTATATGTTGATTATGTAATAGAATCTCCCGCCATACGCGTGGACTCTAGGAAATTACATTTTGTATACGAAAACATTAAGTTATCAAACATTATATCTATGGAATGTAACTAATTTACAAACGTTGCATATAGATGTCGTTTGCTTTATCTTTGTGCTGTGATATTTGATTAGTAGCACCCCAAACCTTGCTTCCGCCAAACAGTGAATTTGGGGGTGTTACAGTACAGTACCCGGTGCGCCTACTTTTCGTGTTGTACAGTACCCGGTGCACCCTTTTGGCTACCTTTTACTAACATGCACCTCTTGATGCTAATGTGAGCCAAAGCTCACCTATAAATAGAGGCCAAGGCTTTCATTTGAAGATGTCCCATGCCTAAGTCTTGAATACACTAGGCATTATTCTTTCTTTACTTTCTCATTCTATTTTCTTACTTCAAATTAGTATTAGGCTAGTTAGGGAGCTTATTTAGAGTAGAACGAAAGTTTGGGAACATCTTGTAATCCTTGGTGTACGCTTGGAGCAACTCTTATTAATTCAAGTCTATTCCTTATCGCATATTAATCTCGGTTATTTCTATCCTTATCTATCTTAATTAAATATGTATGCTTTAATTATGCTAGAGATCGTTTATGCCATGATTAGCGAGTAGATTACTATTGTGTTTGTTTGCGATGTAGTTAGTTAATTATGGGATGATTTATAAGTAAATATTAAAGATCGGTAATATTGCTTTGATCGTCTTATTGCATGTTCTTGTTTGATTGTTGCCTTAGGATCATCATAGTAGTAAAATATAAACGGTCTTAATTATCGTCAAATAATATGACGGCCCCTATTCGACTGTTACTCGATATAGTACTGGAAACACTTCAAGGTGGAGTACAAATGTATGGAAGTCGAGGAACGATCGAAGGTAGTCGTATTACGAAACGATACAATATTATGAAGTAATATGATGGCCCCTGCTACTCAGTATAGCGTTGGAAACACTTTAGGTGTAGTACAAATACGTGGAAGCTGCGTAACGACCGAAGGTAGTTATATTACGGACTAATATATATAAAATGAGAAACCTAGTTTAATTAACCTTTCTAAATAGACTTTTAAACTTCAAATTAATCTATCGCCTTTCCACCAATAAACATGATTACAACACCTTTTTACGACGTCCAATTAAAAGGTAGTCAATTACCTGTGTCAATATAATTTGTCAAAGGTATGAAACTATGGAACCGCAAGGCTACATGGGGGATTATCATAGGACAAGACATGGCCAAGGTTTGAAGCGGCGGAACCACTTAAAGTGAGGAACGCTGTGGATAATTAGGGGATTTATTAGGTAGTCTTAAGCAAGGGCTGGTTTAAAGTCATAAATGAACTGTTTTAAATACATGGATCTGTTAGGATGACGAGGAATCGTTATATGATTCAGTAATGTCTAGTACCTTAAGATTTGTTCCCGTTCATATGAAAGTATTATTAAACCTTAATTAAGATTTTGCTTATTATTCAAAATACTTTGTAATGTTACCATAACCTAGCTCCCGATGTGACATGCTAATGGGATTTTAATTAGTAGGGAATCTAGTGTTTACATGCAAGTATTCAAGAATGATAATTAACTAATATCTTTCAAAATAGTTTCTCCAAATATCATCCCATAACTTAATTAACGAAGTCTCAGCAAACACTATCTTTATTTATCTGCTTTATGTTTTACTTTTATTTCGCTTTTGTTTATTTACTTGCCTAAGTTAGTTAATATAAAAACCAAAACCCCCACTATTTTATAAACCATTCACTAGTTTGAAAGCCCTCATCTGCCTCGCCTTAGTTTCAATTCAGTCGGTTTGAAGAACGACTCTAGGTCATACCTACCACTTGCTCACCCTTAGGATTAGCATTGTTAGGAAAAACTTAGGCCCCGCATTTACAAATTTAAAACAACCCACTGCTGGTGCCCGGTTAGTAATCGTTAATGACACCGACCTGATCGTGCGCCAACAATCAACATTAAAATCAACCCAAACACATTTTCAATACTTTACACTATTCCAAATCTTTACCATTTATGACACATATATGGTTACTAATCATTTCTTCTTTTCTTTCCACTTTGACTTTGCTAAGTCAAAGACTTACATATCACGTGTCATAAAACTCTTTTTGGGCGATTTACACAATGGCTAATCATAATGATGATTTAAAAGAATAAGAAGCTTAACTAACCATAAAGCAAGCTCCTTATCCACTCTATCTTCTTGCAAGCCACATCTATACTTCTATTCATTTGGCTCAACCGAACCAAGTACCTAAAACATGAAACACTGAACTGGTAAGCATAAACCTTAGTGAGTACATAAGCAATTAAATAAATGATTTCTAAATTAATCAACATGTAGCAAATATTAATACTATATATATATATATATATATATATATATATATATATATATATATATATATATATATATATATATATATATATATATATATATATATATATATATTTGCATAAATTACTATTACTGAACAATTCTTGCTCTGCTCAAATCTGCTTTCATCTTTCTGCTGACAACCTGTTCTGCAACATCTAATCATCTAATCACAATTGTAGCTAAATTAAATTAGCTATACTAATCACACTAGCTAACCTCAGTTAGCTAGTCTAGTCACATTGGCGAACATAAGTTAGCTAATTCTAATCACATAGCTAACCTTGGTTAGCTAATCTAATCACTGCAGCTGCTAACATAGGTTAGCAAATCTCATCATCTATTATCACTGAACCACTGCTTTCAACTTCTTTCAACTAATCATCATAATTTGTGATTATTACAATTAAGCAAAAATGAACAAATTTAATCTAATCCTGATCATTACTGTTACACACTAATGGTTATAATCACATCTAATCTTTACTATTCTCAATTCACCTCTTTCCATACTAATCAACAATTTACTAACCAATCTAATCACAACTAGAAATAATGATTAACAGTCATCATTAAACAGAGTATAACTAAACAAGCTCATTGACTATGTAAACCCATTGCACTTGTGCAATATGGAGTACACAATCAATAACCATTTAATCCATATGTAACTCACCTTGGCTTTTCAAGAGATTAAGCACTTTATCACTTGATTATGAAATCACCTCTTTGAACACCTATCACAAAACACATAACATAACAATATGTTTAATAACTACTAAACATCATAATCACTATTCAATTCATTAGCCCATCTTTCATTTGGGTTAATTAAACTAAACTTTTAATCAACTAATCATTCTTTCATCATGCTATAAAACTTTCACAATTACTAATCATTTGAATTATTACTAACTCAAGGTTTAATCATCTAACTTTCTGCTTCAATTCTTGCTCTATCATCAAAATCATACTCTATTAACACCATTAGTAACATCTTTAAACTTATTACATAATATATCTCAATGATTTAGCAAAATCCTTGAAATTGCTCAAGAACACTAATCATGAATTCATCACTTTCATTATGGAATATGGTTACTAATGATCATAAAAACACTAACTAACATCAAACTAATCAATTACTAATCTCAATTTCGGATTAAAAGTAACTAATTAACCAAAACCCTTAAAAACCCATGAACCCTAATAATGATATTTCACCTTTAGGATGAAATTGAGCTTCTAATCATCATTAATAAGTTAAACGAATACTAGTTATTCACTTACAAGCCATAAATTCGAATTAATTCATAACAATTAACTAAAACCCCTTAAAACCCAATTTCTAGGGTTCTTGAGGAAGAAAAACAACTTACAAAGATTAAAGGATGATAGAGGAAGACGATTTTGATGATTTGTAGCTTAGATTAAAGCTTAAACACTGATTTCTTCTTTTGTTTTGCCTCTTGCTATTTTTCTCAGCTTAAAACTTTGGTTCTGGACATTTTGGGAGAGTACTGGAACAAGACACGTAACTGTGTCTTTTAATCTTTTAATTTCATGTACTACACAGTCTGGAACTGAACAATCATTTACGTTTTCTATTATAACTTATTATTAAAAGATCTATAATTAAAAAGAAGTATATGTTATTGTACACTAAAATAATACCTTGAAAACCGGGGTGTTACATTAACATACCTTGGGCAAATCTGTCAGCTGCTAGCATTCACACCGAGCAAACTACTGCGAGTTCACAGCCCCTACTTTGCAATGTTTTATGCTTTTAAACATAGGGGTGTAAACATAGAAATTACATGCGAACACATGCAGCAAACTATATAAATGCTTTAATGCTTCATACAAATTGTTTGATATGAAATTACATTTTCACAATTGCTTTGGGAATTAGACAACGAATCCTAGTACGGACCCAGACTCACAATGTATGCATGAAAAGTCCTTATGTCATGCAAACTATAACCATTAGCTAGGTGACTCTAGCCACTGAGTATACGAATAGTACTATTGCCGTGACAACCCTCCTATGGATAGGAGCGTATACTTACATGTCCTGTAGGCAAACAACATACTGATTGGTCGTGGTTTGGTTATAGGGTTAGGTCGCGTTACTTTAACATGCGAGGTTTAGCTCACCTTTCAGGGGATCATAGTCTAAGTATTTCCCACATACTGTATAGGACGAACATATCCTACAACTGTTTTATACCGGAAAACATAATGGTTGACTTTATATACTGGTGAACAATCAGACATACATTTTGGGTAACAACCCACATAAAACTGTGACTTAGGGCAACAACCCTACAAACTTGTATTTTGCAAAACCTGCAAACATATAATTATTGAATAACCTATCAATAATACAAACTTAATTGGTTTAACGTACCACATATTCATATAAAACCTGTGAATTCACTCAACATACTTTGTTGACGACTTTCTTTCTATGTTTTACAGGAAATTAGCTACGTAAGTAAGAATCGCATGCATTCAGGATGGACCCTGGACTACATAAGATGCCACATACTTTTGGGACAACTTTTGGGGATTTCCCTAGTATAACTGCAGTCATTGCAGTCATACTTGTGAAATCTTATTTTAAAACTTATGGATCGTAAAACTTAAATGTTTTAAACCCTACTACTACTGTTACGACTTACATAGTCGTATTACTTTTGTAACAACTGTTTAAACTGGCATCTTAAACTATTATGTTGCGCAATAGCCATATGCTCTGAGTATGTATGTACTGTTTGGTTGATTTAACTGCTCTCGCCCCGCCACGTCACCAAAGCTTCCGCATGATTAATTAGCAATGATTGTAATTACCGTTTGGCGGGGTGTGACACAAACTGTTATGGGCTGGGTGCTTGGGCCGAAAATGTTAATGGACTAAATAATTGGACTGGATCGAGTGAGACTTGGATTGGGCCGAAAGCTCAAGCCGAACGGCTGGCCCAAGCCAAACGGCTGGCCCAAGCCAAACGGCTGGGATGGGCCGTGGGCTGTGGGTTGGGCCGGGTCGCAAGCTGGGTCGGATACCTTTTGGGCCGAATGATTTTGGCTTGGACCGAGAGTTTAAAAATAAATGGGTTAATATCTTGGGCCGAGATAAAAACAAACGGGCCATGAAACCTTAGAACCTAAACGGGACTTATGTTTTCGGAACATATATACATACGACTTTCAATGAGATTATATTATCGTGACTATTAATCATAAAACCCATTCACAATGATGTTTATTTTATAAATACGACGAGAAGTTTTATAACAAATAAAACTTACATATATTTTATACGTAAACAACGTAATTAAAACTTATATATATATATATACATATATACGACGCTTGCGATCATATATTTACATATATATATACAAATGAAAATTCACGTTTAACAAACGTATGATTATTAATATACAACAAGTGAAATTATTCACATATATATATAGAACAAGTAGATATATGTACATTAGAGAACGAAAGTACATTTATAAATATACAACTATTTGTACAACACAAGAAACCAACAACTTCTTTAAAGTAAACAAACTATTAACATAAATTGAGTAACAAATCAAAGTACTTATGTTAATACAATTGTTGCGTATAGGTTGACATACATTGGGCGCGCTGCACGTCTCTGCTAGCATTCACAACATCATTACCACTACTGTGAGTTTACAACCCCTATTTTAAATGTTTTCCTGCTTTTTAAACATAGGGGTGTTAAACATAGAAATTGCATGCCAACACATGCAACGAAATTATAAATGCTTTATTGCTTTATACAACTAATTGATTTATGAAATTACATTTTATAAGCTGTTTTGGGAATTAGACAACGTATCCTAGTACGGACCTAGACTTGAAATGTATGCATGAAAAGACCTTATATCATGCAGACTGTAACCATTAGCTAGGTGACTCTAGCCACTGAGTATACGGATAGTACTATTGCCATGACGACCCTCCTATGGTTGGAGCGTATACTTAAATGTCCTTAAGGCAAATAACATAAGTTCTGGTTGTGGTTTGGTTATAGGGTTAGGTCGCGTTACTTTAACTTGTAAGGTTTAGCTCACCTTGCTGGGGATCACAGTCTAAGTATTTCCCACATAATAATAGGAAAAATATATCCTACAACTGTTTTATACCGTAAAATATAACGGTTACTTATTTTATACTGGCAGACAACCAGTAATATACTTTGGGGCAACATCCCACATAAATCTTAATATTTTAGGGTAACAGCCCTACAAAACTTATATTTTGTAAATGAATAACATTTCATTAATACAAACAAACTTGGTTAAACAAACCACATACTCACATAAAACCTGTAAATTCACTCAACATATGTTGTTGACAAATTTTCTCTATGTTTTTCAGGAAATTAGCCGAGTAAGTAAGAACCGCATGCATTCAGGATGGACAACCCTGGACTAATTAGGATGCCACTTATTTTGGGAGGCTTTTGGAGATTTCCTCTGTATAACTGCAAACGTTGCAGTCATACCTATGAAATCTTATTTTAACCTTATGTATTTATTAAAACTTAATGTTTTGAATACTGCTACTACTGTTAGGACATACTTTGTCGTAATCTTTTGTAACAACTGTTAAACCTGGCATCTTAATACATTATGTTGCGCAATAGCCATATGCTCTGAGTATATATGCACTACTTGGTTGTATTACTGTTCGCAGTCCCGCCACGTCACCGAAGCTTCCACACACTTAATTAGTATTGATTGTAATTAGTGTTTGGCGGGGTGTGATAGTTATACAGTTAAATGATCACTCATTCTGTAAAAACTAAACAACAAACAATAACTGTAATCGAAACATTTCATCCTTGACATTCATAACCAGCACAATATGGATGCAAAATGTAATATAAAGTTATGAATACATTACATAATATTCAGTTGAATACTGAAAATTTCGAATATGGATATCGTGTTATTATTTTTGAATCAAGGATAAAATGTTTGTAATTATTCGAATAATGTTTTTAACATAAATACATGTATACAATATATGTATATGTATGTAAATCTCAATTTTGATTGATCGAATATACTAAAAATATTTCCTAAGGACACAATAACTTGTTTTTAGATATATAAACAACCTTATAAAATGATTTCTTTAAATAAAGAACTAACTAAATAAAAAATATAGATTATACTACATAATTTAATTAAATAAGTAATATAAAATCTAAAAATAAAAAAAATATATACATTTTGAATACTCTAATTGAAATTTTTATTAAAATGGGTCAATCTCTAAGTTTAAGATTTATTACTATTAAGCATAAAAACGTTTGTAAAATATTAAGAAAATTTTATTAACTAGTATTTTCCAATGTTATCAAGATCGCGATCCTGATCGTAGGATCGTATGATCTTACGATTCTAGCAAGGGAAAACGTGCAGAATCGGAGTAGGATCGGTCAGGAGGTAGGATCAGAGTACGATCATAGGATCGATCGTAAGATCGTAGGATTGTTGAACGATCCAATCCTACAAATGGGCTAATTTTATTTTTATTATTTTTTTATTTTTTACAATTAAGTCTGATAGTACACCTCCATTTAGTGTAGAGGAGGGTGTTGAGATAGAGGATCTACCGGAAGAGGCTGAAATCAAAGTTGAAAAAGTTAATGTAAAGCCAGAAAATCATATACTTACCAATGAAACTGTAAAGGTTTCAAATACAAAGGGTAAAAACAAGGTTGAAAATGAATCCAAAAGGGTTCAACATCAAATGAAGGATTCAAATATAAAATCTAAAAGTGAACAACCTTCAACATCAACTTGTTCAACTTCAGAGGCTTCTACATCAACGTGTACACATAAGTGTTCACGTCCTATAAATGCCTCATCTTCTAAGCCTCCAACAGTTCATTCTCCACCTCAACCTTTTGTGGGTAATCATTGGAATAGGTCGTACATTGAACGACGTTCTTGTTTCCATTGTGGACAACAAGGACATATAATTAGGGATTGTCGGTTATTATCCCTAGATAGGTTTGGTAGAGGGATGCCAAGAACTTCCTCCTTTAGGAATTCTTATTCAAAATCGTTTTCTAGGCGTGCTTCGTATTCGCCTATATCAAGATATGCATCCTCTTCTCCAAAATCCGTGGCTAGAGTAAACAAAGTTGTGCCTAGTAAACCTCAAGTTCAACATCACAACATTGTTGAAAACAACTCATCTGAACCTACAAAGGTTTGGAAACCCAAATCCACAAACAACGCATCAATGAAATCTTCTGAGTTTTTAAAATATCATAAACTCATTGATGTGATGATTATGGATGATCATGGACAACCCAAGTCTATCAAGGCTTGGGTGTCCCATAAGTACTAATGTTTAATTGTTTGTGGTGGTGCAGTCAGGTTTTAATACCTAATATTTTTAGTGACTGCAAGGATGTGGATATTTGCTGGAAGATTGTTTTCAAGGTGGTTGTGTGTGATTATTTATGATTGGATGGATGAGATTATTGAAGTAACGAGTTGATACAAGTGCTAAAAGGCATTTGACTTGACTTGATATGTGATGTTGATACTTTTCTTTAAATTTTGTTTGATGCAACAGCCATTCTTTATACTTTTTAGTATTAAAGAAATGCAATGTTGCGAAATTTATTCAATTATAAAATACAAAAATATGTTTAATGTTTAAGGGGAGTATTTTTGGATTGGATATAAGAATTTGCTGTTCAGGGGGAGTAATTCTGAATATTAAAAATTCTGATTATTTAATTCAGAAATGTGAACAGCAAGATTCTTAATTCTTGAAAAGATGTTGGATTGTGTGTCTGTAAACAACTTGGGATATGATAGTACATCGGGGAACATGTACAAAATTGAAACGCCCTGAAAATCTGAACATTTTTTTTTTTTTTTTTACATCTTTATGTAACTATTACTGTCTTATAACGGCCCCAATACTCTAATTATTATCTACTATTGCATTGTCAAACAAATAAGCTCAACAAAATTTTGATTTTTCTGAAACACTGGGAATACGATCGTATTCTTGGGAATACGATCGTATTCAGTGGAATACGATCGTATTCTGGGGAATACGGTCGTATTCATTGACCCTTTTTGCACAGTTTTGAAACAGAACCAAATTAAGGGAATACGGTCTCGGAATACGCCGTATTCCCGGGAATCCGACCGTATTCATGGGAATACGATCGTATTCCCATGACCTGCAGACCAAATCCGAATCTGCACTATTTCATACCAAAAACCGAACTTTGAACACGCATATCTTGCAACCGACTAAGAATTTAGACATGAAACTTTGCAGGCACCTTACTATAGTCAAAAGAAAACTTTCTATTTTTGCACTTTCTCAAATTTCTCATTTTATCGGGATTTGGGCTTATGGGTCATTTTCGGCTAAATTTCAACATTTTTCTAACGTACCAAGTCTCTAACCATTGAGACTTAGGAGCTGAGACTTTAAGCCCACATTTCTATTATCAAAACAAACTTGCAAGGCTAATCATCATACTTCCAACCTTAGTCTAGCTCAAATTTGTTCATAAGCGTTATTAGGACCCGTTTGGACCCATTATGACCCGCTGATCCAAAAGAGCTAATTTGACCCATTCAATGGCTAAACACACTTCCAATTTGACTAATACATTACTTGACTTTCAATAAACTTTCAATATATATATAATCAAATATCACTTCTATTACAACTTATAACTTAACACTTTTTAAACATTATCTACTAATCTTTCACAACTTTATACTATTACACATAATCTATCTAGTCATTGCCTTCAGAACCAAAACATGTCAAAACATTGTTTGGGCGATCTTACAAGGTTTCAAAACGATAATTTAAAGAGAAGCTTGTGTAACTTACAACAAGCTAGCAACTCCACTTCTAGCCTTTCGCAATATCTTTACCTCTTCCACTTTCACTTGTACCTACAACATAACTAAACTAATTAAGCAATTTGCTTAGTGAGAATATGAAATCTAATCAATACTATGCATTATTAACATAGAGCAATAATGAACAAGGTAAAGAACTACTTCCCTTTCTTGCAACTTCACTTTCACAATTCTAATCATATGTGCACATAACTAATCAATACTTGGCTAACATAAGTTAACCACTAATCAAACAAAGCTAACCTTGGTTAGCTATTCTAATCAAAATATGGCTAATAACCATTAACCATTCTAATCACAAGCTTTCATCATAATCATGATATAATTATAAGCTAATCACAACAATTTACATGATCATGATCTATTCAATTCATAAACTCACCTTGGTTTGTAGCACAAATTGAAACAAGATGATCAAATGATGACAATTCTTCTTTAGCACCTATTACATACACATAGCACATAATCAACAACTAATTCACACTTTCAATAACTAATCATCTATTTCTTTCTCCCCCACTTGAGGTTTACTAATTTCACTTCAACTAAACTAACTAACTTACTTATCATAATCAAAATCATTGCTTTATTATGAATTTAACTACTTTCTAATCACTAATTGATTCTACTAACATATCAAAATCATACTATAAACTAAAACATAAGATTCATGAAAAATCTCATAAACCTCATGAACACTAATCATAACCTATCATCTCTAGCATGAAATTAGGATTCTAATCATGATTTATATACTAAACTAACACTAACTAATCATTTATAAACCCTAATTTCGGATTAATTCATACTAATTAGCTAAAACCCATGAAAACCCAATTTCTAGGGTTCTTGAAGAGATTAATTCACTTACAGAGATTAGTGAGTAATAGAAGATGATGATTTCAATGATTTGAAGCTCGAATTTAAATTTGAAGATTGATTCTTGCTTCCTCCTAGCTCCTGCGATTTTTCTGTGTTTATTTTAGAGGTTCTGGAATTTGTTTAAAGGTTATCTTCAATTTACAGATGAAAGGCACGTATAAATGCCTAAATTCTTTTAAGTTTCTATACTACACAGTCTGGAACTGGACCACTAGCTTGCGTTTTCTATCATATCTCATTATTTAGAGATCTAAAATTAAAAAGATGTATATTTTATTGTACACACAAAATAATACTGTAAAACTGAGCTATTAAAACTTATTTTTATTTACTAAAATAATACCTTGAAAACTGGGGTGTTACAACTCTCCCCCACTTATTCTGTTCGTGTCCTCACGAACCATTCTTGGTGCACCGCAGGGTAGTATATCATCATCCACTCCTCCGGTTCCCAAGTAAATTATGAACCCTTCCTATGTCGCCACTGAACTTTAACTATTGAAACTGATTTATTTATGAGCTGCTTTACTTTCTGATCAAGAATTTTAACTGGCTCTTCTATATAACTCAACTTATCATTTATTTCTATTTCTGTCAGTGGTACATAAAAAGCCTCATCAACTAAACACTTTCTGAGCTGAGACACATGAAATGTATCATGAATACTACCAAGTTCTTCTGGTAATTGCAATCGATACGCAACCTTGCCAACTCTATCAATAATTTCAAAAGGTCCAATATACCTTGGACTCAACTTTCCCCGCTTTCTAAAACGTATAATCCCTTTCCAAGGTGAAACTTTAAGTAACACCTTATCGCCTACTTGAAATTCAATAGTCCTTCTCCGCTTGTCTGCATATGACTTTTGTCGATCTTGTGCCATCTTTAATCTTTCTCTAATCTGATCAATCTTCTCAGTAGTTAACTGTACTATATCTGTACTTCCAAGCTCTCTCTGACCAATCTCACCCCAACAAATTGGAGTTCGACATTTTCTACCATATAGCATTTCATAAGGTGGCATTTTGATCGAAGAATGATAACTGTTATTATAAGAAAACTCGACCAATGGAAGGTGAGTATCCCAACTGCCACCAAAGTCAATAGCGCAAGCTCTAAGCATATCCTCAAGAGTCTGAATGGTACGTTCACTCTGACCATCAGTTTGAGGATGAAAAGCTGTACTAATATGCAATCGAGTTCCCAAGTCTTCTTGAAATTTATTCCAGAATCGAGAAGTAAAACGAGTATCACGATCTGAAACTATAGAAAGTGGAACTCCATGCCTAGCAACAACTTCTTTAACATAAAGATCGGCTAATTTCTCTGAAGAAGAAGCTTCTTGAATAGGAAGAAAGATAGCACTTTTTGTCAATCGGTCCACGATCACCCAAATAGTGTCATGTTGCCTAGGGGTCTTTGGCAACTTGGTAACAAAATCCATGGTGATGTGTTCCCATTTCCATACCGGTATATCTAAAGGCTGAAGTTTACCGTATGGTTGCTGGTGCTCTGTTTTAACTTGCAGACAAGTGAGACAATTCTGAACATGTTTAACTATATCACACTTCATACCTGGCCACCAATAATCACGTTTCAGATCACGGTACATCTTGGTAGCACCAGGATGAATAGAATATTTAGATTTGTGCGCCTCATCTAGTAACTCTTTCTTTACTTCACTCGTTCTTGGTATCCAAATTCTACCATAACGAGTCTTTAAACCTCTAGAATCATCTACTAATTCAGAAAGTTGCCCCGCTAAACGTTGATTTTTCGAGTCATTTAAGGCTAGAATTTCAATCTGAGCAGCTTTAATAGAATCAAATAACTGAGGAAGCACAGTCATTTGAAGAGATTTCACTGAAAGAACAGTATGGCTAACTTTTCTACTAAGGGCATCGGCTACAACATTAGCTTTACCAGGATGGTAAAGTATGTCGCAGTCATAATCTTTGACTAAATCTAGCCATCTTCTCTGACGATTGTTCAAATCACGCTGATCGAAGAAATATTTAAGACTTTTGTGGTCTGTATAGATAGTGAATTTAACACCATAGAGATAATGGCGCCAAATTTTAAGAGCGAAGACCACAGCTGCTAACTCAAGATCATGAGTGGGATAGTTCTGCTCATGTGACTTTAACTGACGTGAAGCATAAGCAATGACTTTCCCACGCTGCATAAGAACACAACCTAATCCAAGTTTTGAAGCATCACAATACACCACCATATCCTCGTTGCCCTCGGGTAAAACAAGAATAGGGGCTTGACTAAGCTTTTCCTTCAACATCTGAAACGCTTTAGCTTGCTTATCTTCCCACTTCCACTGAACGCTCTTTCTAGTCAACTGAGTCAAAGGAGTAGCAATCCTTGAAAAATCTTGAATAAAACGACGATAATAGCCAGCTAGACCAAGAAAACTCCTGATTTCAGTAGGACTCGTAGGTGGGTCCCACTTCATTACTGCTGCTATCTTGGAAGGATCGACTTGAATGCCGTGAATATTGATCACGTGTCCAAGAAATTGGACTTCTCGTAACCAGAATTCACATTTAGAAAATTTGGCAAATAACTTTTCACAACGAAGTGTATCAAGAACTTGCCTAAGATGTGCTGCATGCTCAACTTCACTTTTAGAATAGATAAGAATATCATCAATGAAAACTATAACAAAGATATCAAGCATGGGCCGACAAACTCTGTTCATCAAGTCCATGAATGCAGCTGGAGCATTTGTTAAGCCGAAGGGCATAACTGTAAACTCAAAGTGACCATAACGAGTACGAAAAGCAGTCTTTGAAATATCATCTTCCTTTACTTTTAATTGATGGTAGCCAGAACGAAGATCAATCTTTGAAAAGAAATTGGCACCCTGTAACTGATCAAATAATTCATCTATTCGAGGCAAGGGATATCTGTTCTTAATGGTCACTTTATTTAGTTCCCGGTAATCTATACACATTCTTAAGGAACCATCTTTCTTCTTGACAAACAACACAGGGGCTCCCCAAGGTGAACTACTAGGACGGATGAAACCTTTATCTAAAAGTTCTTGCAATTGTTTCATCATTTCTTGCATTTCAGTTGGAGCTAACCGATAAGGAGTTTTAGCAATTGGAATAGCTCCAGGAATAAGATCAATTCGGAATTCCACTTGTCTGTCAGGTGGAATACCTGGAAGTTCATCAGGGAACACTTCAGGGAATTCTTTCACAACTGGAATACTGGAAAGTTCTGGTACAGCTTTAGAATTATCAACCACGTGCGCCAAAAAGGCTTGACACCCGTGCGACAAGAATCTTTTAGCTCGAGCATAAGTACAAACAGGAATGGATCTACTAGAACGCTCACCATAAACAACAATCTCCCTTCCGCTAGGTGCTTTCAGGAGAACTATCTTTTCATGACAATTTATCATACCCTTATTCTTTCCCATCCAATCCATTCCTATAACTACGTGAAATTCCCCCATTTGCATGGGAATCAAATCTATTTTGAATACTTCACCTCCTATTTCAATAGTACACCCTCTATAAACATCACTAACAATAACTAATTTGCTATCGGCAATTTCAACTTCCAAAGGGCATTCTAATTTAACAATAGGAGTATTCAACTTTTCACAGAATGATAACGATACAAAAGATTTGGTGGTTCCAGAGTCAAATAAAACATGGGCAGGTATAGTATTAATTATGAAGGTACCTGTCACCACGTCATGAGACTCCTTTGCCTCATCTGCTGTAATCTGAAAAGAACGACCTTTAGCTTTCTGTCCACTAGCTTCTCTTTTCTTTTCTGCTTCTTTCTTCTGTTCATTTCTTTCCATATCTTCTAGTTTAGCAGGACAGTTAGCTTGTAAGTGGTCATCCTTATAACAATAAAAGCACATTCTATATGGGTTAGGGCAATTAGCAGCAATATGTCCTTGCTGACGACACTTATAACAAGCTGTACTCCCTAACTGACATTCTCCTGGATGCTTTCTGCCACAATTATTACACTTGGGAAATTCCCGAACTGGAGCTTGAGATTGACGGTTTGATTGTTGAGATTGTGACTTTTGTTGTTGTGGTTGTGATGATTGCTGCTTTCCGAAATTTCTGAATTTCTTAGATTGCTGTGATTGAGAAGAAGATTGTTCTGCTTTTCTCTTATTAGCTCTATCCTCAGCTTTCACTTGCAACTCTTTCTCTCGAGTCAACCCTTTATTCATCATCTTAGGAATAGAATCATAAATAGTTGGGTCAACTGCTTCTTTGATATCAATATTTAAATGTCGGTAATAATGATCCTTCATTAACACTGGATTCGAAGTATATTCGGGACAAAACTGAGATTTATCATAAAACATGTTAGTGTACTCAGTTACCGACCTTTTCCCTTGATTGATGGCTAAGAACTCTCCTTTCAGTATTTCTACTTCTGCCATTGGCGCAAATTCTGCTATAAACTTTTCTCTAAACATACTCCAAGAAAACTTTGCAGCTTCCACAGCACCATGTGTTTTAACTTGTGTACCCCACCAATCCTGAGCACTATCTTTCAACTGATGGGCAGCAAACAACACTCGTAGTCTTTCTGGACAGTCACAAAGTAGAAAAGTTTCTTCTATCTTACTAATCCACCTATGACTACTAATCGGGTCTCTTTCACCATGAAATTCTGGGGGACTACAGTTTGCGAAGTTTTTATATTCAAAACGTTCTTTTTCTTTATTAATTTGCTGCTGAGCACTTAACATTTCACTATTCAACTGAGGGTTAACTAAGACAGGATGCTTCTGTTCAAATTCTACTAATCGTGTATTAATAATTTGCTCCATTCGGGTGTATACCTTAGGAGCAAATTCTTGTAGGGCTTGCCCAATGACATCTTTTAATAGCATCCGATCCTCAGGATCTAAACTTCTTTCTGAAACATTCTCCTCTTGAGTGGGAGAACGTACATTTGAACCCTCAGCTTCTTTGTTTGGTGTGGATTCCATTTACTAAACAATATAGAAACACAATTAAGACATAAAAATTTCTACTACAATTATTAAATAATGATTGCCTTTATCTTCACATATTTAACAACTTTGAATCTCCCACATGCGTTAGCAAAATATAACCTCGTTGGCCAGACGTAGTTATATTAAACTAAATACATGTTTCTATCCAAAATTCTTAAATATATTCCGAATCCAAGCAATCATTCCTACTCTAATCAAAATCTACTAATCATATGCAAAACATTGCAAAAACATAACTGTAATTAACTACTACACATTTATAAGTGGTTTAAGTTTAGGCAATCCTACTGTGGATTGCTTAAATCTCTTAAACCATCGCTCTGATACCAACTTGAAACGCCCTGAAAATCTGAACATTTTTTTTTTTTTTTTTTACATCTTTATGTAACTATTACTGTCTTATAACGGTCCCAATACTTTAATTATTATCTACTATTGCATTGTCAAACAAATAAGCTCAACAAAATTTTGATTTTTCTGAAACACTGGGAATACGATCGTATTCTTGGGAATACGATCGTATTCAGTGGAATACGATCGTATTCTGGGGAATACGGTCGTATTCATTGACCCTTTTTGCACAGTTTTGAAACAGAACCAAATTAAGGGAATACGGTCTCGGAATACGCCGTATTCCCGGGAATCCGACCGTATTCATGGGAATACGATCGTATTCCCATGACCTGCAGACCAAATCCGAATCTGCACTATTTCATACCAAAAACCGAACTTTGAACACGCATATCTTGCAACCGACTAAGAATTTAGACATGAAACTTTGCAGGCACCTTACTATAGTCAAAAGAAAACTTTCTATTTTTGCACTTTCTCAAATTTCTCATTTTATCGGGATTTGGGCTTATGGGTCATTTTCGGCTAAATTTCAACATTTTTCTAACGTACCAAGTCTCTAACCATTGAGACTTAGGAGCTGAGACTTTAAGCCCACATTTCTATTATCAAAACAAACTTGCAAGGCTAATCATCATACTTCCAACCTTAGTCTAGCTCAAATTTGTTCATAAGCGTTATTAGGACCCGTTTGGACCCATTATGACCCGCTGATCCAAAAGAGCTAATTTGACCCATTCAATGGCTAAACACACTTCCAATTTGACTAATACATTACTTGACTTTCAATAAACTTTCAATATATATATAATCAAATATCACTTCTATTACAACTTATAACTTAACACTTTTTAAACATTATCTACTAATCTTTCACAACTTTATACTATTACACATAATCTATCTAGTCATTGCCTTCAGAACCAAAACATGTCAAAACATTATTTGGGCGATCTTACAAGGTTTCAAAACGATAATTTAAAGAGAAGCTTGTGTAACTTACAACAAGCTAGCAACTCCACTTCTAGCCTTTCGCAATATCTTTACCTCTTCCACTTTCACTTGTACCTACAACATAACTAAACTAATTAAGCAATTTGCTTAGTGAGAATATGAAATCTAATCAATACTATGCATTATTAACATAGAGCAATAATGAACAAGGTAAAGAACTACTTCCCTTTCTTGCAACTTCACTTTCACAATTCTAATCATATGTGCACATAACTAATCAATACTTGGCTAACATAAGTTAACCACTAATCAAACAAAGCTAACCTTGGTTAGCTATTCTAATCAAAATATGGCTAATAACCATTAACCATTCTAATCACAAGCTTTCATCATAATCATGATATAATTATAAGCTAATCACAACAATTTACATGATCATGATCTATTCAATTCATAAACTCACCTTGGTTTGTAGCACAAATTGAAACAAGATGATCAAATGATGACAATTCTTCTTTAGCACCTATTACATACACATAGCACATAATCAACAACTAATTCACACTTTCAATAACTAATCATCTATTTCTTTCTCCCCCACTTGAGGTTTACTAATTTCACTTCAACTAAACTAACTAACTTACTTATCATAATCAAAATCATTGCTTTATTATGAATTTAACTACTTTCTAATCACTAATTGATTCTACTAACATATCAAAATCATACTATAAACTAAAACATAAGATTCATGAAAAATCTCATAAACCTCATGAACACTAATCATAACCTATCATCTCTAGCATGAAATTAGGATTCTAATCATGATTTATATACTAAACTAACACTAACTAATCATTTATAAACCCTAATTTCGGATTAATTCATACTAATTAGCTAAAACCCATGAAAACCCAATTTCTAGGGTTCTTGAAGAGATTAATTCACTTACAGAGATTAGTGAGTAATAGAAGATGATGATTTCAATGATTTGAAGCTCGAATTTAAATTTGAAGATTGATTCTTGCTTCCTCCTAGCTCCTGCGATTTTTCTGTGTTTATTTTAGAGGTTCTGGAATTTGTTTAAAGGTTATCTTCAATTTACAGATGAAAGGCACGTATAAATGCCTAAATTCTTTTAAGTTTCTATACTACACAGTCTGGAACTGGACCACTAGCTTGCGTTTTCTATCATATCTCATTATTTAGAGATCTAAAATTAAAAAGATGTATATTTTATTGTACACTAAAATAATACTGTAAAACTGAGCTATTAAAACTTATTTTTATTTACTAAAATAATACCTTGAAAACTGGGGTGTTACAAAAATGGAAGTTTTAAGGTTTATCCTTGATCTGTCAGTAGGTTTATCTAGCATACTTAATACAGTTTTTTTATGAAAATTATCTTCATCATATGATGTATTGGTAGGCATGATACATACCGGTCTATGGGTTATTAAGAAGTAATTCAAATACGTGTCTATGATATTGTGGTAAACACCTTGTGATGTATGACTCTAAGTCTTAATTCCTTAGCGTAGCTTGACATACTTCTATTTTCGGATCGTATATCTGAGATCTCTTGGGGGAGTTTGCTGATTGTTTCCTCTGTTGTACGTAAGTGCAGACCTGGTCTCAATTCAGCTTACTCTCAAAACTAAGTAAACGTGAGTCAATGTACTTGCAAAGTCTTATATTTAAGGTACTGGTCAAGGTCGCCAATTGAATAAATCAAGTTTGGTTTGACTGCGATCGGTTTTGCTTAAACCTGAATCAAGTGTATGTCGCTATGTTGTACACAAGTACAGACCTGTCACCGCTGGCTTGATTCTTAAAATTGATTCTCTTATATTCTTTCTAAATTTGGAAACTATGTTCTTGTCTGGGCTAAAGGGGTATGTCTATGGTGGGGACCACGGTGAAATATTCATACTAATAATAAAAGGTTAGCTCGCAGACACGGATGTAACATGTTTAAGTGGAAAAACAATACTAGTAATCGTCTTGAAATAATTTTTATACTGGGTGTATTAAATGTGCTAAGTAAATTTAAAGTGGACAAATATACTGATAATCGAGATAACACTTACTATTTGCTAATAATTGCATGTTGGCCAGATATGATCCCTAAGCAGACTTAAAACAATCCTATCCCCAATGTTATTTTAATCTTCGTTCTTTACTTTTCATTTATAAAGAAAAATTCAAAAAGATTTTATTTCTATGTTATTTTCTTCAATATCACATATCTTGTTAAAGTCAAATATTGAAGATGTAAAGGATGTCGGTTATTCTCCAAAGATTGTGAAGATAATTCTATCGAAGAATCTGCTGATGATTAAGAGATGGTCACATAGTTTGAAGATCTTATTGTATGATAAATTTGTGTCAGTCACATGGATTTGGACACCAAGATTTCTTTGAAGACCATGCTATCTCAAAGGGGGAGTTTCTGATTGTTGAAGACGTGAAGAGTTTGTTGATGAAGACTAATTGAAGATTTATTTGACCAAGCTGCTGACAAGGGGGAGTTTGTTGGTGCATTTTGTGTGTCAGTTAGTTGGTCAAACTATTGTAATTGTCAAAGTCAATTAGTCTGTGTATGTATAGTGTTTAGTGAGTCAACTAAATGTAATTATATAGAATATACATGGCGACGACATGGGCTATGTCGCATTAGGCTGGGCCTGCGACGTTGGGCCTAACGTCGCAGGGTCCAATAGGCTTGATATAAATAGCGAGTTAAAGTTCAGTTTAGGGTTAGCGATTCAGAGTATGAGGTGAGCCGTTTTTGTGGTGAGAGAGACAGAGAAAACGAGTTTGAGTTTGTGTTTGGTGATTGTAAAGCTTTACGATTTAATTGTGAATATATACAAAAGCTTATAGAAAACGTTTGTTATTGATTGTTTGATTTCCGCGCTTACAATTAGTTATACGATCCGATCAGATCTATACGTGTACGGGACTATCAACTTTTGTAATATAAAAGTTTAAATGTGAGATTAATTTCTCTAATACTCCGTAGTAGTTTTCTACAAGAATTTAGATATCTTTGTATACAAAAATGATATTTTGGTAAGATCTATGATCCCGATCCCAATCTTGCAAAGGCAAAAACGATCCTACGTAGGATCCCGATCCTTACACCATTGGTTATTTCATCCAAAATTAGTATTAAAATATCGTTACACACTTTGATATATTTGATTTATTGGGTGAGGTTCAAATGAAAATGAGATTTTTGATGAGAATAGAGGAACCAACCAGAACATGTCATGTGTCACAAAACCCACTTTCCCCCACGTTTTTAAAAGTTAAATATTTCCCAAATGATAAGTCAATTTTTCATAAAAATTACACCATAAAAATCAGCGTTTTATTCTCTACGATTTGTCATCTCACAAGGTATACTTTCGACGATTTTTTTTTTGGGGTTTCACAAAATTAGTAACACATGTGTTAGTTGCTGGTAACACATGTTATAACACCCCATAATTTAGAACCATATTTTTTTTTATAACCTATCGGAAGCATTTGGTCAAAACATATACTGATAATTTACATTACTCATAAACATACAGTTATACTATTCGCAACCAATATACATAAAACTGGGTGTTATATAATACAAACACAGTATTAAGTTTTCCAAAACATTATCAGAGTAACCGATCGTCAAACATTCCATAACACAAGCTTCTTGCCCATATCAAAACATAACCTGCAAGAAGTGGAATGGTGGAATTAGCATATCGCTAAGTGAGTAAATAAATAATCAACATCCCAACTTAACATAACAAATCTGTTTACAGCAAAGCATCAGAAGCACATAACAACCCTGTTTACAGCAACAGGCTCGTAGATGCAACATCTCAATGAGGACTGGCGGTTCTTGATACGCTCTCATGCCACGGTGGGCAGGAAACCTTTTCAATCACTGTAGGCCAATACAATGAATAACCGATAGCTTAATGCTATTCCCATATGACTAAGGTTCCTATTAACGATATGTACAAGGAACCCTTCATCGGCCAGCAATAACAACTAAGCTCAGCACTAGGCTGACCTCATTACCACATAGTGCCCCAGGCCATGTATCAGATAATCACATAAGCCATAATAGTCATGGCATCATATCAGACTAAACAGTCTATCAAATCAGTAAACTACGTTTACCCATTGTAACCAAAATTGTTACAACTAAATCACACTGAGGATTACAGATCCACTCACCATTACCTTAGCCGTTTCACTCAGTAGTCTAATATCACTGAGTCTTCTCCGAATCTGAGAATTCAAATATTAACGATGTTTTGGTCAAAAAATTACACAATGCAATTCAATGAACAAATTAATAAAGTGAGGTAGTGTGCTTGAATTTGATTTCAAGATAATTTGATTGAAAATTATACTTTGTGATAAAAACTTGTGATTTTGCTGATATCGGTTAACTTAAGATTAAATCTTGAGTTATATGTGATCTAGGACTTTGTAAACGATGAATTTGTATTCCGGGATAATGCAGTAAATATGACAAAGAATGCAAATTTAGTAAAGTAAATGTATTAAAAGTGCAAGAACACAGCGATGTACGAGGAAAACCCTTGATCTATGATAGATCGCTGGCACAAAACCTCGGGAAGGATCAATCGATCCTTGCCTTATGTTTATCTTATTGAATGAAAAATGGTTTACAAGCTAAAGAGCACGAGAATGATCGTCTAAATGTAAAAATGGTGAAGTGTGAGAGTGTAAATGTGACACTCCTCCAAATTAGGTATATGTTTATACTTAATTACATGCATTTCTTACGCTAATTCCCTGCGATTGTTTTAAACTAAACTTATGATGTGATGTCAGTCTAGCGAGCCCAAAACAATAATACAAAAAGTATTACATGATACGTAGTTATTTATAAATTACGTACGAACGCATCGGAACGAAGCCGACAAAAATAATTAACAAGATTTGGTGACATGAAATAATTAATAATTCGATTATTAATTACGAGTATTTATATATCTATAACATATAGATAAAATAGTTCAATTATACGTTTAACATAAAACGTATTATATAATGAACAGAAACAATTCTAAAACACGCATAAAAGGTCGGATCATAAAAACTCCAATTTTCTCATTCGTTTGGAAATGTTTAGAACGTTACCTCAAAATATGAAATCAAAACTCAACTGAAATTTGGAGCTTATTTGTGCAGTAAAATGTACAAAAATGTACAACAACTAAAAATAATGATAATCTCATTATTCTGACAATATATTACGAACCAGGAGAGCATCTACAAAATAAAAATATGAAATATCATATTTTATATTGCTATAATTATACCCGTACTCGAAATTGAGGTGCCAAAATTTGGCACCTAACATCAATAATTGAGAGACACGATCAGTTTAAACCATACTCCCTCTCATTTCTTTCTGTGATCTTCGACACACACACACATCAAAAATTCATCATCTTTTCTTCTTCACTAAACAAGATCAGTGGCAACTAGCAAGTGGTAGCAGTAGTAGAACAACAAGATCAGAGACACCATCATCATCATCATCACTAGTTCATCATCTTCATCATTTTCATCTTTGTAAGAAAACTTCCAATCTTTGTTTCTTTACTTAAAATTCGTTATATATGATGATAACACAACATAATCAAAGCATGTAACTCAACAATTTAATGATTGATTGATTTTTGTTCTTGAAAATGATTCATTAGAAACCAAACTATAAATCCGAAATTGAAGCTTATAATCGTGTTATATTGCGACTAAAATGTTACTGAAGGTATTTGAGACATTGAGGAACCAAAAGGAACCGAAACAAAACGAGTATAATGTTGCTCTGCTATGGACTGAACCTGTAAACACTCGAGATCCGGCGGATCTCCTATATGATCCGGCGGATCATGACCTGAAACGATGACAAAATCACTTGAAAACCATGTTGATCCGGCGGATCACATGTTTGATCCTCCGGATCACGTACATTTTTGGCGGATCCATGTAGGATCCGGCAGATCCTTTCCTGGAAACTACACTGATCCGGTGGATCATTGGGTAGATCCGGCGGATCACACTCGCAAACCCGCACACCGTAATCGGTTAAACTCTCGTGACCGAGTAAAAGACACTCAAGATCCGGCGGATCATCAGGTGATCCGGCGGATCCTAACTACGAACATGCACGAACAGTCTTGTGAACAAGTACGATACACGAGTAAAAGACACGCGTGATCCGGCGTATCACTATCTGATCCGGCGGATCCTTATAAATCGAACATGATCCGGTCCTTTGTGGTTTGATCCGGTGGATCACTAAAAATTGACAAAGATCCGGCGGATCATTACCTGATCCGGCGGATCCAAGACCCCAAACCAGGAACTGATTTTGCTAGTTTTAAATGGTACAAACTTTAGACGAAACTCGATATATTACTGGACGAATTTATATACCTACGAATATTGGATGAACCAATTGGTATACATACACATTTGGGACGAGACGTATATTATACGAAACAAATGAGAATAGTGATTTGGAAACCTAAACGACAAACAATTAATATATACATACGAGAATATATATGTTCAACTATATAAGTATATATATGTATATATGCTTACACATTTCGGACGATTCAACAAACAAACATAACGTGGGAAAATATTAATTATTTTCAACAACAATCATCAACAACATACACAAACTTAAGAAATTGATAATTTCTTCAAACAAACGAACTATTAACGTAAGTAAACTATGTACTTATGGTTAATACAATATTGTGTATAGGTTGACTACATTTGGGCTACGTTACCACTACTCGCTAGCATTCACATCCGAGCAACTACAGTGAGTTCACAAACCCCTTTTCAATGTTTTAATGTTTTAAAACCTCGGGGTGGAAAACATAGAAATCGTATGTATAATTGCATGCGACAACTGTTTAAATACTTGAAGTATTTACTTAAACTATTGATGAAATGAGATTTCATGTTGCGATTGATTAAATACTGTATGTATTTGCTTAACTGTTTTATGAAAGGGTATTTCATACAATGATTTGAACTGTATATGAAAGGGTACTTCATACTTGAACTGTTTGTGAAAGGGTATTTCACACAACTATTTGAACTATGATTTATGAAATGTTTTCATACTATTTTGGGAATTTAGACAACGAATCTTGGTACAGATCTAGGCTGAACGATGTAGTGCATAAAAGACCTTATGGCTACAGACTATAACCATTAGCTAGGTGACTCTAGCCACTGAGTATACGGATAGTACTATCGCCGTGACGACCCTCCTACAGTTTTGGGAGCTTATACTTACATGTCCTACTTGGCAAACAACAACAGATTCGGGTCGTGGTTTGGTTATAGGGTTAGGTCGTGTTACCTTACTCGACAGGTTTAGCTCACCTTCCGAGGGATCACCGTCTAAATATTTCCCACAAAACCACTGTTTAGGAAGTGATTTCCTACGTATACTGATTTGGAAATGTTAATCTTTGTTTAGGTTAACCTGTGTTTCCTACGACAACTACAACTTATTTGGAAATGTTATTTATATTCAAATAACCTGTGTTTCCTACTGATAACTGATTGGAAATGTTATTTATATTTAATAACTTGTGTTTCCTACTACGTGAACAACTATCATATGGAAATGTTATTCTTAAATGATTAACTTGCGTTTCCTACATAACAAACAAACCTGTGAATTCACTCAACAATTTTGTTGACGATTTACTCTATGTTTTTCAGGGAATTAGCAGCGTAAATAAGATCTGCATGCCTATCAGGACGGACTACCCTGGATTTTGTTAGGATGCCACTACTTTTGGGACACTTGGATTTCCTCTGTATAACTGCAACTACTGCAGTCATACCTATGAAATCTACTTTTGATATTATGTATTTTATGAAATACTGATTTCAACCACTACTATTACTGTTACTACTTGTCAAGTGGTAATCTTTTGTAAAACTTTAACTAATGGCATCTTAATCTATTTCGTTCTGCGATAACCATATGCTCTGAGTATGTATGTATCTGTTGGTTGTGTTTTACTGATCGCACCCCCTCCACGTCACTAAGCTTCCGCAAACCACTCTATGTAATTGTAATTACCGTTTGGCGGGGTGTGACAGACTTGGTATCAGAGCCATTGGTTATAGCGAACTAGCAGTCTTTAAGTGACTTGGAACCTTATAGACCTAGACTATAGCCTTGGCTAGAACATTTGTGCATTCATGCATACATACCTTGCATACAACTAACATACTACTGACACATCACCTACGACTCCTTGTTGCAGCATGGCTGGACGATTTCCGATTGTGGTCACGAGCTCAGAGGAGGATCCCAGCGAGGACACTCGCCAGAGTGTTGCTGAGTCAGGGATCGAGAGCCCACCCACTCACATGAGAGCCATGTCTGTTGACACTAGTGATGCTTACTTAGTGCCACCTCCGACCGCATCTGTGGTCACTCCTACCCCTGCGCCAGCCATCGCGGGTACCTCTCGTGTGCCTGTACCTAGGATGACAGCTAGGATATGTGTTCTGGATTTTCCAAGGGGACCACTCGCGCCGCGCGATAAGGCGCCAGTGACTGAGCCTGAGGTTCCAGTTGTCGAGCCGCCACAGAAGAGGCTCCGACCTTCTCATCTGGACTGTATGCCTCGAGTATTGAGAGAGTGGAGATCACTAGAGGGTATTCCCTCGACCTTTGAGATTGGAAAGTCCTCCCATTCACCACCATCTGCATCTCTCACTGGTGAGCCTCTGGAGCTCACTGTGCCTACCCTTGTGGCTGTGATCTACACTGTGATTAGGAGATCCGCTAGTCAGAGCAGAGATGTGATGGAGCTACTGAGCGATGCCTCCCGCACTGACATGGATATGGCTATGCTCCATCAGAGGATGGATTTTGTGGAGACTCATCGTCAGACAGACTGGCAGAGTCTAGCATCCACCCATGCACGCATTGCAGCTTTAGAGAGGCGTGCTAGGGTGTCAGAGATTGTAGCTAGTGTTTGTGTGGTGACTGCAGCAGTGATGGTTGCGGTTAGAGTGTATTTACCATGGTTCCATTAGATCCGTGTATGGCGGTTTGTGCCTACACTAGATTATACTACTACTTTTGATGTACACGTATGTATGTACTAGGTGTGTACTAGCTGTATGTTGGATGGAACTTTGTTAGTAGAATGGGTTCATGTATAGAAAACCCATTACCTTTGTATAACGCTAACCATCGATGGGTATATTAGAAATCCCATCTCATTTTGTACTAAACTCATGTAACAGCGTTATGACTTTTTAATATATATTGTATGTTTGGTTTACATCTCGTGTTCGTTATACCTATTATCAACCATATTATTTCCTCTTACAACTGTCGACTTGTGATTAAAACTATACTTTATCGATAACTTTGTGATCAATTCTTGTAAACCCTGAAACATATTACATCTCGGTGATTGATTATTCTTGAGAACCTCTGAAATTAACGGTGCTAAACGACAATGAAAAGAAATATGTATTGGACATTATATAATGACGCCTGGCCAACGTGATTATATTATGCTAGGTACATGTGGGTGTTTCAAAGTTGTAAGGCACGTGTTGTAAAACCATGTTCATTCATCTTTTCATGTCATTCATTTCTATCAAATGTGAATCTTTGATCTATTCACATTCACTATCTCAACATTAACACTCTGCATTTTATTCATCGCAGAGCTAAATCATGCCTCCCCGACGACGAGTCACTAGAAAAAGTCAAAGAACGACTACGCCTCCACCTCCACCCCCTGAAACCACCGAACAGATGATCGCACGAAGAATAGCTGAAGGTATTGCTGAATATGAGGCAAGCCATAGTCGCGAACATGGAGTTAACAACAGTGGATCTACCCCTGCTAATACTGAGACACCCGTGAATGCTAGCCGAGGGTGTTCATACAAAACATTTCAGGCTTGTAAGCCGATTTCTTTCCGTGGCACCGAGGGTGCAATTGGTATGATTCATTGGATAGAGAAAACTGAATCGGTATTGGACATTAGTGACTGTTCACCTGACTGTATGGTGAAGTATGCTACTTGCACTTTGGCTGACAAAGCGCTCACTTGGTGGAACAGTCAGATTCAATCACTTGGTCGACCAACTGCTTATTCAATGTCATGGGGGACATTTAAAAATTTGATGTTGGAGGAATTCTGCCCTCGCAGTGAGATGCAGAAGATAGAAACAGAGTTGTGGAACATTACCATGACTGGTGCTGATATTACTGGGTACACCACCAAGTTTCAGAAGCTTGCACGTCTAGTGCCACACATGGTGACACCAGAGTATAAGCGTATCGAACGCTACATATACGGTTTGGCACCACAAATTCGTAGCCTAGTAACATCGTCCAAACCAGACACTTTCAGGAGTGCTGTTTCTTTAGCCCAGAGTCTAACCGATGAGGCGGTCAGGATGGGGACAATGACTAGGAAAGCTGTGTCGGGAAAAAGTGAACCGAACAGTACTGATGTTAGTAGTTCTGGTGGTGCAAAGCGAAGGTGGAACGGTAGTGGTACTGACCGTCAGGGTCAGCAAAACAAGAAACATTCTGGGAATGCGAAAGCATATGTTGCCACCACTACCGAATCAAAACCGTACCTGGGTAATAAACCCAAATGTGATAAGTGCACCCGACACCACGAAGGTGGATGTGGGTATTGTGGAAACTGTAAGGCATGGGGACATAAGACTCGAGACTGTAAAACCAACCCTCCCCCACGGGCAAACACTGAGCGTCAAAACCAGGGATGTTTTGAATGTGGTGAGCAAGGACACTACCGCAACCGATGCCCTAAGCTCAACAACAAGAACTATAACCGCAACAACAATAACAACCGCGGTAACAACAATAACCGAGCCAACAACATCAACAATCAACAGGCTCAAGGAAGGGCATTTGTGATCGGAGCGCAAGAGGCACGCCAGGACCCAAACACCGTCACTGGTACGTTTCTCGTAAACAACCATTATGCCTCTATGTTAATTGATTCGGGTGCTGATTTAAGTTTTGGGTCTACTGAGTTTAGACCACTATTAGAACTTGAATCCCGTAAATTAGACAACAAGTATACAATAGAGTTAGCCGATGGTGAGTTGATCGAATCAGGAGAAATAGTACCGGGATGTACCTTGGAGTTAGAAGGTCATCTCTTCGAAATAGACTTGCTACCGGTTAAGTTGGGAAGTTTTGACGTTGTAGTCGGTATGGATTGGTTATCTAAGAACCGCGCTGAGATCATATGTTACGATAAACTGGTACGGTTACCCCTGTCAACAGGATAAACAATTGTGGTTCAAGGTGAGAAACGAAAAAGTGCTACAAAGATGATTTCATGTTTGAAAGCCAGTAAATATCTCCGAAAGGGGTACCAAGCATTTCTGGCACACATTGTAGAAAAGAAACCCGAGGAGCGATGTATAGACGATGTACCCATTGTACGCGACTATCCAGGAGTGTTCCCTGATGAGTTGCCGGGATTGCCACCCCCACGACAAGTTGAGTTTCACATTGACCTAGTGCCAGGAGCCGTACCTATCGCACGTGCACCTTATCGTCTAGCTCCCTCGGAAATGCAAGAGCTATCCACACAATTGCAAGAACTTCTAGACTTGGGATTCAACCATCCGAGCTTTTCACCTTGGGGAGCTCCGGTTTTGTTTGTTAAGAAAAAGGATGGATCTATGCGAATGTGCATCGATTACCGTGAAGTGAACAAGGTAACTATCAAGAACCGATACCCGTTACCACGCATTGACGATCTGTTTGATCAACTGCAAGGGTCAAGTTATTATTCAAAAATTGACCTACGATCTGGTTACCATCAACTTAAGGTACGAGAAGAAGATGTACCGAAAACCGCGTTTAGGACTCGATACGGTCATTACGAGTTCCTAGTCATGCCTTTTGGACTGACCAACGGACCAGCAGTATTCATGGACTTGATGAATAGAGTATGCAAACCTTATCTGGATAAATTCTTCATTGTGTTTATTGACGACATCTTGGTATACTCACTAACGAAAGAGGATCACGAGCAACATCTGAAGCTTGTCCTCGAACTACAACAAAAAGAGAAGCTTTATGCAAAGTTCTCTAAGTGCGAATTTTGGATACGAGAGGTTCAATTCCTTGGTCATGTGATAAATGACAAGGGAATTCACGTAGACCCATCCAAAATTGAGGCAATCAACAACTGGGAAGCACCGAAAACCCCAACTGAAGTACGACAATTTCTTGGTCTAGCTGGCTATTACAGGCGATTCATCGCAAACTTTTCAAAGATAGCCCAGCCACTTACCACATGAACTCAAAAAGACAAGAAATTTGAGTGGAATGAGAAGCAAGAGAATGCATTCCAACTATTGAAACAGAAACTGAGCAGCGCACCCATACTCTCACTACCCGAAGGAGTAGATAACTTTGTTGTATACTGTGATGCATCGCATCAGGGTTTGGGTTGCGTACTGATGCAAAACAAAAAGGTCATTGCTTATGCATCACGACAACTAAAAGTGCATGAGAAAAACTATACAACTCATGATTTGGAATTGGAGCCGTTGTTTTTGCACTAAAGATCTGAAGACACTACCTATACGGTACAAAGTGTACGATCTTCACTGATCATAAGAGCCTACAACATATATTCGACCAGAAAGAACTTAACATGAGACAAAGACGTTGGGTTGAATTACTTAACGATTACGACTGTGAAATAAAGTATCACCCGGGTAAAGCTAACGTTGTAGCAGATGCCCTGAGTCGTAAGGAACGAATCAAACCTCGAAGAGTTCGAGCCTTGGGATTGACAATCCACTCGAATCTCATTACCCAAATTCATGACTTGCTTTCACACCCAAACGCCTTAAGGATGAATCCTTAAAAGGAATGGAAAAACAACTCGAGAAAAAGGACAACGGGGGGTTGTACTTTATGAATCGAATTTGGGTACCATGCGTAGATGAGTTGCGCAAACTGATTTTGGACGAGGCTCACAAGTCCAACTACTCGATACATCCTGGTGTAGACAAGATGTACCATGACTTGAAAGGCTTCTACTGGTGGCCTGGAATGAAACGTGACATTGCCACCTACGTTAGCAAATGCATAACTTGCTCGAAGGTAAAGGTTGAATACCAAAAGCCGTCTGGGCTTTTGCAACAGCCTGAGTTGCCCAAATGGAAATGGGAGCAAATAACAATGGATTTCATTATGAAGTTACCTAAAACGGCATCTGGAGCAAATGCCATATGGGTGATTGTCGATCGATTGACGAAATCAGCCAACTTTCTTGCTATTAAGGAAACAGATGGAATGGAGAAACTAGCTAAAATCTATATTAAAGAGATTGTTTCTCGGCATGGTGTGCCACTATCCATCATCTCTGACAGAGATGCACGATTCACTTCTCGCTTTTGGCAAACATTACAACAGGCACTGGGTAATCGACTTGATATGAGTACTGCCTACCACCCGCAGACTGACGGCCAAAGTGAGCGAACTATACAGACGCTCGAAGACTTGTTGCTTGCATGTGTGATAGACTTTGGAGGTAACTGGGATACCCACCTACCTCTAGCTGAATTCTCTTATAACAATAGTTATCACACGAGTATACAGATGGCACCATTTGAGGCGTTATATGGACGCAAGTGCCGATCACCACTCTGTTGGGCAGAGTTGGACGACAAACAACTATCTGGACCCGAACTTTTCCAGGAAACCACTGACAAAATAACTCAAGTATTGAGCCGACTGAAAGCGGCACGAGATCGACAAAAGAGCTACGCTGATAACCGCCGTAAACCTCTTGAGTTTCAAGTAGGAGACAAGGTCCTACTCAAAGTATCTCCCTGGAAAGGAGTAACACGATTTGGCAAACGAGGAAAGCTGAACCCACGATACATCGGACCATTTGAAATCCTTGCTAGGGTTGGTCCTGTCGCTTACAAGCTCAAACTACCGCAAGAGCTTAGTAGCATACACGATACTTTCCACGTTAGCAACCTCAAAAAGTGTCTTTCTGATGAAACACTTATCCTTCCTCCTGACGAAGTCTTTATTGACTCAAAACTTAATTTTGTGGAGGAACCTGTTGAAGTTATGGACATGAAAACGCAGAAACTTCGACACAAACGAATCAAACTGGTTAAAGTTCGTTGGAACTCGAAACATGGCCCGGAGTTTACCTGGGAACGAGAGGATGAAATACGAAAGAAATACCCTAACCTATTTGAGAGTGTGACCGAGACTCACGGCTCGACTTAAATCTCGGGACGAGATTTCACTAACGGGGGGAGAATGTGACACTCCTCCAAATTAGGAATATGTTTATACTTAATTACATACATTTCTTACGCTAATTCCCTGCGATTGTTTTAAACTAAACTTATGATGTGATGTCAGTCTAGCGAGCCCAAAACAATAATACAAAAAGTATTACATGATACGTAGTTATTTATAAATTACGTACGAACGCATCGGAACGAAGCCGACAAAAATAATTAACAAGATTTGGTGACATGAAATAATTAATAATTCGATTATTAATTACGAGTATTTATATATCTATAACATATAGATAAAATAGTTCAATTATACGTTTAACATAAAACGTATTATATAACGAACAGAAACAATTCTAAAACACGCATAAAAGGTCGGATCATAAAAACTCCAATTTTCTCATTCGTTTGGAAATGTTTAGAACGTTACCTCAAAATATGAAATCAAAACTCAACTGAAATTTGGAGCTTATTTGTGCAGTAAAATGTACAAAAATGTACAACAACTAAAAATAATGATAATCTCATTATTCTGACAATATATTACGAACCAGGAGAGCATCTACAAAATAAAAATATGAAATATCATATTTTATATTGCTATAATTATACCCGTACTCGAAATTGAGGTGCCAAAATTTGGCACCTAACATCAATAATTGAGAGACACGATCAGTTTAAACCATACTCCCTCTCATTTCTTTCTGTGATCTTCGACACACACACACATCAAAAATTCATCATCTTTTCTTCTTCACTAAACAAGATCAGTGGCAACTAGCAAGTGGTAGCAGTAGTAGAACAACAAGATCAGAGACACCATCATCATCATCATCACTCGTTCATCATCTTCATCATTTTCATCTTTGTAAGAAAACTTCCAATCTTTGTTTCTTTACTTAAAATTCGTTATATATGATGATAACACAACATAATCAAAGCATGTAACTCAACAATTTAATGATTGATTGATTTTTGTTCTTGAAAATGATTCATTAGAAACCAAACTATAAATCCAAAATTGAAGCTTATAATCGTGTTATATTGCGACTATAATGTTACTGAAGGTATTTGAGACATTGAGGAACCAAAAGGAACCGAAACAAAACGAGTATAATGTTGATCTGCTACGGACTGAACCTGTAAACACTTGAGATCCGGCGGATCTCCTATATGATCCGGCAGATCATGACCTGAAACGATGACAAAATCACTTGAAAACCATGCTGATCCGGCGGATCACATGTTTGATCCGGCGGATCACGTACATTTTGGACGGATCCATGTAGGATCCGGCAGATCCTTTCCTGGAAACTGCACTGATCCGGTGGATCATTGGGTAGATCCGGCGGATCACACTCGCAAACCCACACACCGTAATCGGTTAAACTCTCTTGACCGAGTAAAAGACACTCAAGATCCGGCGGATCATCAGGTGATCCGGCGGATCCTAACTACCAACACGCACGAACAGTCTTGTGAACAAGTACGATACACGAGTAAAAGACACGTGTGATCCGGCGTATCACTATCTGATCCGGCGGATCCTTATAAATAGAACATGATCCGGTCCTTTGTGGTTTGATCCGGTGGATCACTAAAAATTGACAAAGATCCGGCGGATCATTACCTGATCCGGCGGATCCAAGACCCCAAACCAGGAACTGATTTTGCTAGTTTCAAATGGTACAAACTTTAGACGAAACTCGATATATTACTGGACGAATTTATATACCTACGAATATTGGATGAACCAATTGGTATACATACACTTTTGGGACGAGACGTATATCATACGGAACAAATGAGAATAGTGATTTGGAAACCTAAACGACAAACAATTAATATATACATACGAGAATATATATGTTCAACTATATAAGTATATATATGTATATATGCTTACACATTTCGGACGATTCAACAAACAAACATAACGTGGGAAAATATTAATTATTTTCAACAACAATCATCAACAACATACACAAACTTAAGAAATTGATAATTTCTTCAAACAAACGAACTATTAACGTAAGTAAACTATGTACTTATGGTTAATACAATATTGTGTATAGGTTGACTACATTTGGGCTACTTTACCACTACTCGCTAGCATTCACATCCGAGCAACTACAGTGAGTTCACAAACCCCTTTTCAATGTTTTAAAACCTCGGGGTGGAAAACATAGAAATCGTATGTATAATTGCATGCGACAACTGTTTAAATACTTGAAGTATTCACTTAAACTATTGATGAAATGAGATTTCATGCTGCGATTGATTAAATACTGTATGTATTTGCTTAACTGTTTTATGAGAGGGTATTTCATACAATGATTTGAACTGTATATGAAGGGGTACTTCATACTTGAACTGTTTGTGAAAGGGTATTTCACACAACTATTTGAACTATGATTTATGAAATGTTTTCATACTATTTTGGGAATTTAGACAACGAATCTTGGTACAGATCTAGGCTGAACGATGTAGTGCATAAAAGACCTTATGTCTACCGACTATAACCATTAGCTAGGTGACTCTAGCCACTGAGTATACGGATAGTACTATCGCCGTGACGACCCTCCTACAGTTTTGGGAGCGTATACTTACATGTCCTACTTGGCAAACAACAACAGATTCGGGTCGTGGTTTGGTTATAGGGTTAGGTCGTGTTACCTTACTCAACAGGTTTAGCTCACCTTTCGAGGGATCACCGTCAAAATATTTCCCACAAAACCACTGTTTAGGAAGTGATTTCCTACGTATACTGATTTGGAAATGTTAATCTTTGTTTAGGTTAACCTGTGTTTCCTACGACAACTACAACTTATTTGGAAATGTTATTTATATTCAAATAACCTGTGTTTCCTACTGATAACTGATTGGAAATGTTATTTATATTTAATAACTTGTGTTTCCTACTACGTGAACAACTATCATATGGAAATGTTATTCTTAAATGATTAACTTGCGTTTCCTACATAACAAACAAACCTGTGAATTCACTCAACAATTTTGTTGACGATTTACTCTATGTTTTTCAGGGAATTAGCAGCGTAAATAAGATCTGCATGCCTATCAGGACGGACTACCCTGGATTTTGTTAGGATGCCACTACTTTTGGGACACTTGGATTTCCTCTGTATAACTGCAACTACTGCAGTCATACCTATGAAATCTACTTTTGATATTATGTATTTTATGAAATACTGATTTCAACCACTACTATTACTGTTACTACTTGTCAAGTGGTAATCTTTTGTAAAACTTTAACTAATGGCATCTTAATCTATTTCGTTCTGCGATAACCATATGCTCTGAGTATGTATGTATCTGTTGGTTGTGTTTTACTGATCGCACCCCCTCCACGTCACTAAGCTTCCGCAAACCACTCTATGTAATTGTAATTACCGTTTGGCGGGGTGTGACAGACTTGGTATCAGAGCCATTGGTTATAGCGAACTAGCAGTCTTTAAGTGACTTGGAACCTTATAGACCTAGACTATAGCCTTGGCTAGAACATTTGTGCATTCATGCATACATACCTTGCATACAACTAACATACTACTGACACATCACCTACGACTCCTTGTTGCAGCATGGCTGGACGATTTCCGATTGTGGTCACGAGCTCAGAGGAGGATCCCAGCGAGGACACTCGCCAGAGTGTTGCTGAGTCAGGGATCGAGAGCCCACCCACTCACATGAGAGCCATGTCTGTTGACACTAGTGATGCTTACTTAGTGCCACCTCCGACCGCATCTGTGGTCACTCCTACCCCTGCGCCAGCCATCGCGGGTACCTCTCGTGTGCCTGTACCTAGGATGACAGCTAGGATATGTGTTCTGGATTTTCCAAGGGGACCACTCGCGCCGCGCGATAAGGCGCCAGTGACTGAGCCTGAGGTTCCAGTTGTCGAGCCGCCACAGAAGAGGCTCCGACCTTCTCATCTGGACTGTATGCCTCGAGTATTGAGAGAGTGGAGATCACTAGAGGGTATTCCCTCGACCTTTGAGATTGGAAAGTCCTCCCATTCACCACCATCTGCATCTCTCACTGGTGAGCCTCTGGAGCTCACTGTGCCTACCCTTGTGGCTGTGATCTACACTGTGATTAGGAGATCCGCTAGTCAGAGCAGAGATGTGATGGAGCTACTGAGCGATGCCTCCCGCACTGACATGGATATGGCTATGCTCCATCAGAGGATGGATTTTGTGGAGACTCACCGTCAGACAGACTGGCAGAGTCTAGCATCCACCCATGCACGCATTGCAGCTTTAGAGAGGCGTGCTAGGGTGTCAGAGATTGTAGCTAGTGTTTGTGTGGTGACTGCAGCAGTGATGGTTGCGGTTAGAGTGTATTTACCATGGTTCCATTAGATCCGTGTATGGCGGTTTGTGCCTACACTAGATTATACTACTACTTTTGATGTACACGTATGTATGTACTAGGTGTGTACTAGCTGTATGTTGGATGGAACTTTGTTAGTAGAATGGGTTCATGTATAGAAAACCCATTACCTTTGTATAACGCTAACCATCGATGGGTATATTAGAAATCCCATCTCATTTTGTACTAAACTCATGTAACAGCGTTATGACTTTTTAATATATATTGTATGTTTGGTTTACATCTCGTGTTCGTTATACCTATTATCAACCATATTATTTCCTCTTACAACTGTCGACTTGTGATTAAAACTATACTTTATCGATAACTTTGTGATCAATTCTTGTAAACCCTGAAACATATTACATCTCGGTGATTGATTATTCTTGAGAACCTCTGAAATTAACGGTGCTAAACGACAATGAAAAGAAATATGTATTGGACATTATATAATGACGCCTGGCCAACGTGATTATATTATGCTAGGTACATGTGGGTGTTTCAAAGTTGTAAGGCACGTGTTGTAAAACCATGTTCATTCATCTTTTCATGTCATTCATTTCTATCAAATGTGAATCTTTGATCTATTCACATTCACTATCTCAACATTAACACTCTGCATTTTATTCATCGCAGAGCTAAATCATGCCTCCCCGACGACGAGTCACTAGAAAAAGTCAAAGAACGACTACGCCTCCACCTCCACCCCCTGAAACCACCGAACAGATGATCGCACGAAGAATAGCTGAAGGTATTGCTGAATATGAGGCAAGCCATAGTCGCGAACATGGAGTTAACAACAGTGGATCTACCCCTGCTAATACTGAGACACCCGTGAATGCTAGCCGAGGGTGTTCATACAAAACATTTCAGGCTTGTAAGCCGATTTCTTTCCGTGGCACCGAGGGTGCAATTGGTATGATTCATTGGATAGAGAAAACTGAATCGGTATTGGACATTAGTGACTGTTCACCTGACTGTATGGTGAAGTATGCTACTTGCACTTTGGCTGACAAAGCGCTCACTTGGTGGAACAGTCAGATTCAATCACTTGGTCGACCAACTGCTTATTCAATGTCATGGGGGACATTTAAAAATTTGATGTTGGAGGAATTCTGCCCTCGCAGTGAGATGCAGAAGATAGAAACAGAGTTGTGGAACATTACCATGACTGGTGCTGATATTACTGGGTACACCACCAAGTTTCAGAAGCTTGCACGTCTAGTGCCACACATGGTGACACCAGAGTATAAGCGTATCGAACGCTACATATACGGTTTGGCACCACAAATTCGTAGCCTAGTAACATCGTCCAAACCAGACACTTTCAGGAGTGCTGTTTCTTTAGCCCAGAGTCTAACCGATGAGGCGGTCAGGATGGGGACAATGACTAGGAAAGCTGTGTCGGGAAAAAGTGAACCGAACAGTACTGATGTTAGTAGTTCTGGTGGTGCAAAGCGAAGGTGGAACGGTAGTGGTACTGACCGTCAGGGTCAGCAAAACAAGAAACATTCTGGGAATGCGAAAGCATATGTTGCCACCACTACCGAATCAAAACCGTACCTGGGTAATAAACCCAAATGTGATAAGTGCACCCGACACCACGAAGGTGGATGTGGGTATTGTGGAAACTGTAAGGCATGGGGACATAAGACTCGAGACTGTAAAACCAACCCTCCCCCACGGGCAAACACTGAGCGTCAAAACCAGGGATGTTTTGAATGTGGTGAGCAAGGACACTACCGCAACCGATGCCCTAAGCTCAACAACAAGAACTATAACCGCAACAACAATAACAACCGCGGTAACAACAATAACCGAGCCAACAACATCAACAATCAACAGGCTCAAGGAAGGGCATTTGTGATCGGAGCGCAAGAGGCACGCCAGGACCCAAACACCGTCACTGGTACGTTTCTCGTAAACAACCATTATGCCTCTATGTTAATTGATTCGGGTGCTGATTTAAGTTTTGGGTCTACTGAGTTTAGACCACTATTAGAACTTGAATCCCGTAAATTAGACAACAAGTATACAATAGAGTTAGCCGATGGTGAGTTGATCGAATCAGGAGAAATAGTACCGGGATGTACCTTGGAGTTAGAAGGTCATCTCTTCGAAATAGACTTGCTACCGGTTAAGTTGGGAAGTTTTGACGTTGTAGTCGGTATGGATTGGTTATCTAAGAACCGCGCTGAGATCATATGTTACGATAAACTGGTACGGTTACCCCTGTCAACAGGATAAACAATTGTGGTTCAAGGTGAGAAACGAAAAAGTGCTACAAAGATGATTTCATGTTTGAAAGCCAGTAAATATCTCCGAAAGGGGTACCAAGCATTTCTGGCACACATTGTAGAAAAGAAACCCGAGGAGCGATGTATAGACGATGTACCCATGTCACTAAGCTTCCGCAAACCACTCTATGTAATTGTAATTAACGTTTGGCGGGGTGTGACAGTAAATGAGTTGCTGAGAGTGTAATCGTGTAATCGTGTGTAAGTGATGAGTAATAGTTAACCTAATCGATCATTCAAGCCTCATTTATATACTACAAGTCGTTAACAAGTAATTCTGAAATATCTGGGATCATTCCCAAGATTTGGTGGAGCGTCCCAACGTTCACATGACTGAGTATTCCACATGTGTTGACCTCCTACCTTGTAAATCAAATATTCTTCCAGCTTGATACGATCCAAGGAAATCATAACTACCTCCACACGTCCCGTACGACCTTGTCAAAGTACATTAAACATGCGGAATTATTAGTAGCAAAGGGATCCCGAGATATAAGACTTCTGGGATCCTTATAATAAGCATATATTATAATATAAACAAGATAATATCGAATCCAAGACATCCTATTATCTCAGACTTAGTTATATCCGGGATAACTATAAATTGGTGATCCTGAAATAGAAGATAATATCCCTATCGGGATCCTGTAACATGATAACCTTAACAGTAAAGTTATATTACTATCACCCCTGTTTCAACATAATCTTGAGGATATTATAGACATACCTGAGGATCATGCATAATATAGCAAGTCAGGATCATACCTTTCCTTATCCTGATTGTAGACTCAGTATCCCGCGTGTAATGTCCAAGAACAATCCAGGATCCTTACAAATAATCTGTGTAGTAGCTAATCCAGGATCCTGTATGGTTAGTGAAAATTCTACCCACAACAAACGAGTCAGTAACTTATTTTATATCAATAATTCATGTTATATTCATACAACATATTTCAATACTTGGTATCAAAATTATAGCAATAATCATTTATAACAACTAAATCAAATCGTAGGGTAATTATAATAAGCAACTTATTTCAATTACCTATACACATGTCACTAACTTGTAACTGCCACGTCTTAAGTTACCGATCATATAACACATAAATATAATCATCATATAACTCTCTAAGCACCATCGTGATCAGCTACTTCAAAATCGTAAATTTATCACCCATTAAATAGATCGACTTAAATCTTCAAATCGAGTTGCATAACTATACAATCTATGATATCGCTACATCTAGTCATTCATTACTTTAGTCATTATATTACATAATCTTGTCTACATATACTATCAACAATTTAACTACTACAAAACATAGCCATCACAATACTTGACTATAACCAAATTTGTAACCCCCCGCAATTTCGACTTAATTATAAACGTCATTTGCACGCATTTTAGGCTAATTCCCTACTTTGAGTAAATTCACAACACATTTTAGAGATAAGTCTAGCAAAGCCCAACTATTTAATACACGTAGTGTTACGATTCATAATTAGTTATAATTATGTACACGACAATTGGAACAAACACGACAAAAATATACGACGGTTTGTGAACAAAAATTATTTAATAAAACGAGATTATTAAATAACATAATGATTATTAAATATCATGTCGATAATATTTACAAAGTATTCTATAATGTATAAACGTTTATTTCGTAAACCGAAACAAAACAAAGTTAAAATTGTATAAACATATCTAAATTATTTCCATAAAATATTTCAACCAAAAACATAATCACGTTGTGTATTTAAATATTTATCAATTAAAATATCTTAACTTCTAACGTTCGGGAAAACGAACACCGCATGGAGCGCAATTACTGGGAACGAAATTGGTGAAGTCCACACCCGTGGACCCCACCCAAAACCGGCCCAAAGGTGAGGGTCATCACCCCCTCACCTCATTTCCCTCACAAACACAAACACACACTCATTATTCTCTCTCTTTTCTCTCTAATTTCTACCACCAAACTACCATCATTCATCACCCAAAAACTACCACTAAATCACCTCCAAACACCTCACTCATTTGGAAGAAAACGATCACGGAGTCACGATCGACACATCTATCTTTTCGGATTTCCCGCGCGACGACTTGTAAGTTTCCGACAAATCTCGAAAATGCTCCGATTTTGTTATTTCTTGCGATGTTTCGTGTTTAAGATACATAATATACCATGTTTTAGGGTTTTTATCACCTAATCATGTCCAAAACGAAGCTTAAATCTCGATTTTTCAAACTGATCCACAAACAGTTTTAAGTGACGTATTGGTGCCAAAAACAGTGTAGCGACACTTAAGTGTCGCATAAAACCCTAATCTTGCGTCACTTCCCTAAATGACGCCAAAAACCCTCTTTTCTCGACATTTCCATACGTCACTAACTTAAGTGACGCCTATACTCGAATACTGATTCAGACCCGACACTTGTACCCGTCACTTGTTTAAGTGACGCCCCATATGCGTCACTTCCTCGAGTGACGCTAATAATCCAGAACTTATCATTTTATGCGGCACTTCTCAAGTGTCGCTACTCTAAGGCAAGTGACGCCTCAAGTGACGCTAAAAACAGAAAGTTTACAAATTTTTCACTAAGTGTTGAGACTGAGATTTTACCACCTGATTTTACTCCGAAATGAAATTTCGAATGCGTTTTTACTACAGCAACATAATAGAAATAAAATTTTTCCAAGCTGACTTGGCAGCTCGACCCCAACCAGGGGCTCTGCCCCTTGGACCCCGCTACCAGGGGCGCTGCCCCCGGACCCCCGTATTCAATTTCATAATTTATTGAAATGCAACAAAAAGAAACATAATTATACTTTTTGAAACTAGGATTTCAAACTATCACCAACGAGTCGTATACCTTTTCACAAATACAAAATACAAACGTAAACAATTAAACGAACGATTTGGACATAACTTGGTTGTATGAACACTAGCATGGATGATTAGCTTAGACATCCACATACTTATTAAATCTCATACGTTTAGGACGTTAGGAGATTTCGGACTGTACTTGGGCTTAGGTTTGCTAGCGCTCACACACAACTTAACTCGACAGGTGAGTTCACAGCCCATACTTTTACTGCTTTACAAGTTTTGAACAGGGGTGGAAATCATAGTCAAACGTTTTATATACATGAATGTATACTAGTTTTACTCGAACAAATGAGAGTACACTGAACTGTTAGTCGAATACTCAAACTGTTAGTCGAATACTCAAACCGATGTTACGAAACAACGATTTTATACTACTGTGACACCCGACCAATTAGGGTTAGTTATTAGTGCCTAATCATTTTGTTAATACATGTAATTAGGATTAATTATGTGTATCATTATGTGTATTGATATATTTATTATATATACACACGCACGCGATTTGGTTAAATCGTACATTTACATATTCGGATGGATTCCGACATCATAAATACGGACGTTGGTGAACAAAATGTTAAATAATGTGAAATTATTTAATAAACACAAAAATCTCTAAATATTATGTTGATAATATTTAACATGTAAAACGTATCGTATAAAGTATCACAAACGCGACGAAAACGCACAAAACGCGACCGACAATCAAATGAGAACCAAAATATATTTTATAACTTTAAAATATATCATTTCGAGTAAAACTTTCATTAAAAATATCGTATCTTGAACCGATATAAAAAACGTCTAGTTTAAACGTCACGCGATTAAATCTCCGTAAAACGAACAAGCAAATCGAGGTCAATAAATAAACGGAACATTTTTATAAATGTTTTTAAGTATTTTGATAAATACTTCAACCAAAAATATTGAAGTTTAAATCGACATTTAAATCGACATTTAAAACGCGCGTATTAAACGTTTAACGTCTAAAAAAACGCCGAAACGAACGAGGGAACGAACACCGCACGGAGCACGAATTGAGGGAACAAATTTTGAGAGACCCACACCCTGTGCCCCCCCCCCCCCTGAAAACCAGCCACCCCATCTGAGAGGATGGCTTTCCCATTGTTTGACTAAAAATGGCCACTCCAAACACATGCATCATCACCAAACCCACACTCCACTCTTTTGATCATTTCATTTCCTCTCAAACTCACACACCTATCTCTCTCAAGAAACCCTCCAAAAACTCAGTCCATAATCACTTACATCATCATCTTTGTTCACCATTTCAAGTGGAGAAAGAAGATCAAACAAGAAGGATCAAGGAATCAAGCTCTTTCTCATCCTCTTCCATCATTCTTCATCAATCTCATTGTAAGAAAACCTTCATTCCATGATAAACTCACTTATTTGCTACTGATTTGTATTCTATGTTGATCATCTAACATGTTTATGTCCAAATTTAAGATTAAAAATCGTTTTTATACAACATATATGAACATGCAACAAGTGACAGTTTCTGTCTTCAAAAAGTCAGTCTACAAAATCGGCCATAACTCGAGCTCTGTTAAGAGTTAGACAACTAATTGTTTTTTAAAAGTTGCGTATTAAAAAGAGCTACAACTTTCGTGTTTTACACTTTTTCCAGATCCGTACGTATTTTTGTATATATTCTGATCTTTGCGACTGCATGATGTTTGTCGAAAACCGAGTACGGTTCTTTCGTAAAATTTATTATCTATCTAAATGGACATTATAGATCTTGGAAAAATCAGGTTATAAACTAGACACACACATGATCAGTTGGTAAAAATCGTGGACATTAATTTGGACCAAAAGCTAGTGAAATCGAATGGCGAAATAAACCGACAAAAACCGAAAACATGAAAATCTTTAAGTTTTGACATGCGTATTAAAACCGACATCTCGAATGACTCCGACACGAACCGACACATTTTATAAACTCTATGAACTGATAAATGACTTGGGTAAAAGTTTCGGGTCAAACCGTCATCGTTGACCACGTTTTTGACTTAGCCAAAATCTGACCAGTCCCGAGTGACGCATGAACCAAGTGGTTTATGCGACACTCCATCAAGTGACGCCTGTTATGCCTAAATTCAATTGTTAGCGACACTTACCTTAGTGACGCCATACCTAGTGACGCCTTATGCGACACTTAACAAGTGACGCCAATAACTCACAGATCACAATTTTCTGTGACACTTACCTGAGTGTCGCTAATAGCCAACAAGTGACGCTATGAGTGACGCATAAAACAGAAACTTGAAAACTAGTTTTCACACTAAGTGTCAAACTTATACAACTTCAATACTTACATACGATTCATATACTTTAATAGTATACATGGAACAACACATAATAATAATAATGATTTAAGATTATTATTACAAATCATCACCAACGGGCCGTATATGTTTTCAAAAACTCAAACAAACAATCAAACATTTGGACATAACTAGTTGATGAACAACTAGCATAGATGGTCTGTTGAGACATCTTCTCACTCATATAACCTTGCGCGTTTTGAACGCCCGGTAAGTTACAGTCTGCGGACACTCATTTGATACAACATCATACTTGCTTGCTTTGCAAACACACTAGACTCAGGTGAGTCTCATAGCCCCTCATTTTACTGTTTTTAACCCAGGGGTGGGAATACATGCTCAGTTTTCATTTACATTTGAACACAAGTACTAAACTCGATATATTGACTGCATGAGTTGTTTTACCTAATCATGAAGCCCTCCACATCATAGTTTGTTAGTATGGATTTAGCGTGAATGTTAGTGAGTGGTACCATTTGGGATTGACAGTCCCTGTCCGGGGTAGTCGCGCTACCACGACTGCTGGTCAAACGGACACATTAGCATTTGTTCATAACGAGTGTAGATTAGGCACTCGCAGGAGGCAACCTCGATCGGGCACTTGACTGTGATCCTAACACCTCAGTTAAGCTCAAACTATGAGCTCATGGTAGTAATATACACATTTTTATGTTTGATTTCATACATTATTAAATCTTGTGGTTCATACATTATTATTACATCTTTACACCTGTGAGCTCACCAGGTTTTTAGCTAATCTTTTAGCATGTATTCTCAGGTACCCAGCAGCTGTAGGCTTGCACTCAGGATTTAGCTTAGCTCGAGTCAGCATGCAAACATCAGAGATTTTATTGCATTAATATATTTTGTATAAGTATTTATGCGTAGAAATCTCTCTTATTCGAACACGAGCTATTGTATTTGGTACATTCGATGTAAACTTTTATCGAATTAATGTATTTTGTTAAAACGACGCATATAGAGTCATTCATTATATACCTTGTGTGCTTGATATTTGATTAGTCTCGCCCCGACCCGAATCGCTTCCGCAACCCGAATTTGGGGGTGCGACAGATTGGTATCAGAGCCTAAGGTTATAGTGAACTAGGTTGCATTTAGTGGGCCTAGACTATGACCGTTAGGCAGTATTCCTCATTAGGTATGACTGGTTCAGGAATTACATCATACGAGTTTAATTTAACATAGCGTAGCTAACTATGTACAATTAAATAAATATGATGTGATGTCTGAAAGGGGTTATATCGAACAGGAATGCACTAGTTGACTCTGACCACGAGAGAGACCGGACCTATACATGTTTGTGCTAGACACACTAGGCTATATGATATGTTTATATATATAGGCCTCACGATATTCACTCAATACTCTTGCCACAGAAATGGCGGACTCCTCTAACGTAGCATCACCTGGCACGAACAACCAAACTCAGACACTACCCACTACTGAGGAGATCATTACTATGTCTCCAACACCAAATTCTCCTGAACGACTTTACTACATCAGTGGTGAAGCCCGAGTGATACGTACTCGCCCAAGGAGTACCGGATTGGCTCGAGCAAACCCTTACTCAAACCCCATCTCTAACACCACAACGGGTACTCACCGTCCGGCATACGCCCGCCGATGGGACTGGCTACCCACAACTTTAAACACCTGGAGGTCTGAGGAAGCCATACAAATTCCTGCTGACCCCATAGATATCTCCCCATACACACAAGAACCTATCCACCATACTGTTCCAGTGCTAACTGCCCGACTCCACCGTCAAGAGGCAAGACTTGAAAGCTTGGAACGGGAACAATACATTGTCCAAATGTACTGGCTGCGCCAATCACACGATCGCATTGCACAACTGTTTCAAGACCAAGAAAACATGACAAGTACTCTAGAAATGATGCACCAACATGTCATTGATGACAGAGGCGCGACCGACCTTCTCCAAGCAAGGTTGGAAGAATAAGCTGAGGAGTATACCCGAGTCTTGGAATAACGACTAACCTTGGCTGAAGATAGCGCCAGACAATCCAGCAGACTTGCAGGAACCGTGGACCGACTTGTCACTTTGATGGAACGAATAAACTTGCGTTAAGACTAGTGTAATCTTTATCCTGTAATCTTTAATTATCTACGTAGAACTCATGTAATTCGACCGGATGTAACAATTCCCGGCATCTTTTGTAATCCTTATGTTCTGTAATCTTTTGAAACTCGTACCTTGTATCCAACGTTATCATCTAAATGAATTATGATTATCACTTGTGCTGCTGTATATTACCCTCCTATATATATACATGTGTGATATATCATAACTTTATACAAACATCTCACATATCTTTTTTGTCTTTGTTTATTCAAGCATTATGCCTCCGAAGCAAACGTTTAGTCAAGCTGATGTTGACCGACTTGTTGCCCAAGGGGTAGCTGCTGAACTAGCTGCCAGACAACAACGCACTGATAGTGGCGAAACGCCGACTAACACCTCTACAGCCAAGCCCTGCTCATACAAGGACTTTCTAAATTGCATACCTCTAAATTTCAAGGGCACCGAGGGTGCTATTGGTTTGTTACGATGGATTGAGAAGGCAGAATCTGTTTTCCGCATCTGCAATTGTCCTGAAAACCATAAAGTCAAATACTCCACTTGCACTTTCCTTGATAGTGCGCTGACATGGTGGAATATTCATATTCAAACTGTAGGTATTGACACCGCTTACCAAACTCCCTGGGAAGAGTTGAAGAAAATGCTGAAGGACGAATATTGTCCTAGAGATGAAATTCAACAGCTAGAAGCTGAGTTCTGGAACCTCACCACTCAAGGCAATGATATTGCTGGTTACACCGCTCGATTTAATCAGTTGGCACATCTATGCCCCACCATGGTTGATCCGGAATACAAACGGATTGAACGTTATCTCTGGGGACTTCCCTTACAAATTCAAGGAATGGTTACTGCATCAAATTCCTCCACCTTTCAAGCAACTGTGAGCATGGCGCACAATCTCATGGCTGGGATTGTCCGTCAGGGGACACCTGTTGCCAAAAACACTGGGAATCAATCTGGAGATCATAAGCGAAAGTGGTCTGGAAACTCTAACCAAACTCAATCATCATCAAAAGGGTCTGATACTGTTAAGGCCTACTCATCTGGATCTGATTCGAAAAAGGGTTACACTGGAAGTAAGCCCTTCTGCTCCAAATGTCGTCGTCATCATGATGGTTCTTGTGGTACGCCTTGCAACAATTGCCAACGTTATGGGCATAACGCCAAGGACTGCAGACCCACCAAAACCAACAACAATACCAACACCAGCACCAACTCCAACTAACCAAAATCCTGCTACGAGTGTGGCGACACTGGGCATTTCAGAAATGACTGCCTAAAACTCAAGAACAAAGGCAACAACAGCAACAACAACAACAACTCTCGAGGTAGAGCATTTGTCCTTAACTCTGGGGATGCCCGCCAAGACCCGAATGTGGTCTCGGGTACGTTCCTCCTCAACAATCTAACTGCTTCTGTTCTATTTGATTCTGGTGCCGATAGAAGTTTCATATCTGATGAATTTTACCCATTACTCAACATCACACCTATTGCCTTAGATGCTAAGTATATTGTAGAATTAGCTAACGGCAAACTCATTGAAACCGATAGTGTAATACCTAATTGCACTTTAAACCTAGCCGACGAACTCTTTCCCATTGACCTTATACCTGTTGAGATCGGTAGCTTCGACATCATTGTTGGCATGGACTGGTTGTCCAAACACCGAGCCGAAATCATCTGCTTCGATAAAATCGTTCGTATTCCTCTCGTCACCAGTGGTACTCTAATCATACAAGGGGAGACCGGTGGGATGAGATTGAATATCACATGCTGTATGAAAACCCGCAGATATCTGAGAAAAGGTTATCAAGCAATCCTCGCACACGTTATGGAGAAAGAGTCGGAGGAGAAGCGACTTGAGGATGTGCCTATCGTTCGAGACTTTCCAGAAGTCTTTCCTGAGGAATTACCTGGCCTTCCACCGCCTAGGCAGGTAGAGTTCTCCATCGACCTTGTGCCCGGCTCAGCACCCGTGGCACGAGCACCTTACCGTTTAGCCCCATCCGAACTTCAGGAGTTGTCCACCCAGTTACAGGAACTCCTGGACAAAGGATTCATCCGACTGAGTTCTTCACCTTGGGGAGCTCTGGTCCTGTTTGTCAAAAAGAAAGACGGTTCATTTAGAATGTGCATCGACTACCGAGAGTTGAACAAACTAACCGTCAAGAATCGTTATCCACTTCCCCGGATTGATGACCTGTTTGACCAACTTCAAGGGTCGAGTTTTTATTCAAAGATCGATCTACGGTCAGGTTATCATCAGTTACGAGTTCGCGACACCGATATTCCAAAAACAGCTTTCCGAACTCGCTATGGGCACTATGAGTTTCAAGTGATGCCCTTCGGTTTAACAAACGCACCGGCTGTATTCATGGACCTCATGAACCGAGTGTGCAAACCATACCTCGACAAGTTTGTCATCGTCTTTATAGACGACATCCTTATCTACTCGCACAACGAACAAGAACATGCGCAACACCTCAAAACCATCCTAGAACTGCTCAGACACGAGGAGTTATACGCCAAATTCTCCAAGTGTGAGTTCTGGATGCAAACCGTTCAATTCCTTGGACACTTGATTGAGAGTCAAGGAATTCATGTTGACCCATCTAAAATCGAGGCTATCAAGTGCTGGCAAGCACCCACAACACCAACCGAAGTACGTCAATTCTTAGGACTGGCTGGATACTATCGGCGATTCATTGAGAAATTCTCAAAAATAGCCCAACCACTCACGACACTGACTCAGAAAGACAAGAAGTTCGATTGGACTGATAAACAAGAGTCAGCATTCCAACTATTGAAACAAAAGCTTTGCAGTGCACCTATCCTATCCTTACCCAAAGGCACCGATGACTTCGTGGTATACTGCGATGCTTCACACCAAGGTCTCGGTTGCGTGTTGATGCAACGATACAAGGTCATTGCCTACGCCTCTCGACAGCTCAAAATCCACGAAAAGAACTACACCACTCATGACCTCGAACTTGGAGCTGTCGTCTTTGCACTCAAAATCTGGAGACACTATCTCTATGGCACTAAGTGCACCATCTTTACCGATCATAAAAGTCTCCAGCATATCTTCGATCAAAAGGATCTAAACATGAGGCAACGTCGCTAGGTCGATTTGCTTACCGATTATGACTGCGAAATCAAATACCATCTGGGCAAAGCAAACGTTGTTGCCGATGCCCTCAGTCGAAAAGAACGCGCTAAACCACTTCGAGTCCGAGCTCTTAGCATCACAATTCACAATGATCTTATCATTCAAATTCTTACCGCTCAACTCGAAGAATTGAAACCAGAAAACATCAAAAATGAAGCCTTGCGCAACATGGAGAAACAATTCGAAACCAAACCTAACGGAGTTAAATACTTCTCAAACCGAATCGCGACTTGGTGATGCATGAAGCTCACAAGTCCAAATACTCTATACATCCTGGATCCGACAAGATGTATCACGGCATCAAAGAGTTATATTGGTGGCCAAACATGAAAGCTGAAATCGCATTATACGTCAGCAAGTGCCTTACTTGCTCAAAGGTCAAAGCCGAATATCAGAAACCCTCCGGTCTATTACAACAACTAGAAATCCCACAATGGAAATGGGAGCAGATCACTATGGACTTCATCACAAAACTCCCAAGAACATCAAGCGGTTGCGATACCATTAGGGTGATCGTGGATCGTCTCACCAAATCTTCTCATTTCCTCGCAATCAAAGAAACCGATAAACTGGAACGCCTCACACAAATCTATCTTAAAGAAATCGTATCACGACACAGTGTTCCAACCTCAATTATCTCTGATAGAGATAGTCGTTTCACATCTCACTTTTGGCAATCACTTCAGAAATCATTGGGTACTCGTCTGGATATGAGTACTGCATATCACCCACAAACCGATGGCCAAAGTGAACGAACTATTCAAACATTGGAGGATATGCTACAAGCCTGCGTAGTTGACTTCGGTGCAAACTGGGAAACTCATTTACCGTTATGCAAATTTTCGTACAACAACAGCTACCATACCAGTATTGGAGCTGCACCATTCGAGGCACTGTACGGTCGTAAGTGCCGATCACCTATTTGTTGGACCGAAGTGGGAGACAGCCAACTCACTGGCCCTGAAATCATCCATGAAACCACCGAGAAAATCGTTAGCATCCAAAACCGGCTGAAAGCCGCACGTGATCGTGTGACACCCGACGATTTAGGATTTCTGATTAACCTGCTAGAAACCCTAATTGCGTGTGTTTAGTTTAATTTTAGGCTAAATACTTGTAATTACTTGTAACTATTTGTGTATTTATGTGAATATACACTCCCGTAATTGATATATATTACGCTTACGTAATTAGTTATAATTACGCTTACGCAATTTGGTGAAATTGTGCAAAACAACCGGACGGAGTCCAACACAGTATAAATACCGACGTTGGTGAAAAAAAAAAAAAAACTTTCTATAAATAACTTAAATCTATTTTTAGAAGTTATTTATCATTACTTATTATTTTATTAAAATAATATACGAAAAACCTAGGCGTTTTGACTAAAACGTCTCAAACGCAACAGAAACGCGCGGAACGCGCCCGACAATCGAACGAAAGTCAAAATATATATTTTTATAATTTAGAATATATTACTTTGTATGAAATTATTATTAAAAACATCGTATAATAATTCGTCAATAAAAACGTCTAATTAAAACATTACGCGATAAAACCTCCGTAAAACGTGCACGCAAATCGAGGCTGACGAATTAACGGAACATTTTTATAAATGTTTTTAAGTATTTTAATAAATACTTCAATCAAAAATATCGAAATTTAAGTCATCACTTAAAAACGCGTATAAAACATTTAACGTATAAATAAACGTCTAAACAATCGGGTAAACGAACGGGAAACGTAACAACTTAAGTTAGGAATGATGAAATGACTAAAATACCCTTGTATGGGGCCCCATAGGCTGGCTCCCATGTGCACCACCATCCTTACCCACTTAAAGATCATGCAATATCTCATTATTGTTATTCCTTACACATCCATACACCACACATGCAATGCTTCCACTCACTCATTCACACTCAAACTCTCTCACTCTCTTTCCCTCATTTTCTCTCAAGATTTGCTGAAGTATTTCCAGCCCCAATCACCACCACCACTACCACCACAAACCACCACCATAAACCACCATCAACCACCAACAAATTTTTTTAACTATTTGTAATAATAATTAGCTCAAGAACTCTAGCATCATCATCCCATCTCATCTCTCTCAAAATCTTTGTAAGGAAACTCATATCTACTCTCATCTATGTTTAATTACATGTTTTATGGTTTATCTAACTTGATTATGTCCAAAACTTTTGTTAAAATACGTTTTTACAACTTAATCAAGAACATGCATAATCTGCCCAGAAAAAGTCAGTCCACTAAAATGACCATATCTTTAGTTGTAGGACGAATTAGACAACGAATTTTTTTTTAAAAGTTGCGTATTGAAAAGGGCTACAACTTTCATGTTTTGCACTTTTTCCAGTTCTGTACGTATTTTTGTGAATAAACTGATCTTTGAGTCTGGTCTGGAAGTTTTCGGAAAATGAGTACGGTTCATACGCAAAATTGTTTAAATATGTAAATGGACACTATGGTTGCTGTAAAAATTATATGTTAGACTAGATACATACATGATCAGTTGGTAAAAATCTCAGACCCTAGTTTGGATCATAAGTGGTGGAAATTAAATGGCGAACCAAACCGACAAAAGTCGAAAATGTGAAATATTGAAAATCTTAAGAAGTGTAATTAAAACCGACACTTTGGATGACTCCGACACAAACCGACATATTATTTGGACTCTTTAAACTGATTTATGGGTTGGGTAAAAGATTCGGGTCAAACCGAGTCGGTTTGACCAAGTCAACAAAAACAGCTCGGTTTCTAAAAACGACAAAACTTACTATTTTTGGAAAGTGGTAACAAAAATGGGTTTGGATGACTTAGTTAGTAACTTGGACCAAAAACTAAATTTAGAAAGTTTCCCGAATTAGAAACCGACACTTAGAACACTTGGATTTGATAAGTGACTCATGAAATTGGTAAGTGTCTCATAAATTGATAAGTGACTCATAAAATCAGTAAGTGTCTCATAAAATTGGTAAGTGACTCATAAAATCAGTAAGTGTCTCATGAAATTGGTAAGTGACTCATAAAATCAGTAAGTGTCTCATGAAATTGGTAAGTGACTCATTAAATTGGTAAGTGACTCTATAAATTAGAAGTGACTCATTAAATTGGTAAGTGACTCTATAAATTAGAAGTGACTCATAGTTTGACCAAGGTTGACCAGGTTTGACCAGGTTTGACCAGTTTGACCAGGTTTGACCAGTTTGACTAGGTTTGACCAGTTTGACCAGGTTTGACCAGGTTTGACCAGGTTTGACCAGTTTGACCAGGTTTGACCAGTTCGACCAGGTTTGACCAGTTTGACCAGGTTTGACCAGTTTGACCAGGTTTGACCAGCTTTGACCAACGAGTTGACCAACTTTGACCTACAGTTTAAGACTTATACAAACTAAAATAATTGGGTTGCAACACACGATATGTACTAATGAATAGTTTACAGCAAAACAAACTTGATAATAATGTCTAAATGAATTATTATTACAAACTTTCACCAACGGGTCGTACACGTTTTTTTTAAGAAACGAACTTGAACAATTTATTTGGACATACTAGTTGATGAACTAGCTCTAGGTGGACATTAACACTCCACCTACACGATTGGCTTAAGTGGACATTGACCCCCACTTATACAATCGCTATAGATGGTCTTTTGAGACATCTACTTATACCCAACCTTATACGTTTTTAGGACGTTAGAAGGTTGCACACCGGCTTGCTTGCTTATTTGATACTTACTTGCTACTTGCTAATCTAAGGTGAGTTTCATAGCCCTTTTTACTGTTTTTATACTCAGGGGTGAGAATACATACAACTGTTTTATAACTGTTTTTATGATCACAAGTACTGTAAACAACTTTTATACGGATTGCATGAGACCCGAAAATAATCCCTAAGCCCTCTACCCATCATAGTTCGTTAATATATGCGTGAATGTTATTGGATAGATCTATCGGGAACTGACATTTCCCGCTCGGGCTAGTCGCTCTAGCCGACCCACGGGCGCAGTAATATTTGTGAATCAGAAGTGTTATGGATTAGGCACTTACCGGAGGCAAACAACGTTAAGCTCGAACTATGAGACTCATTGCAATAGTATAACTTTTATTAACTTGTTTAATAAACAAACAAATCTTGTGATTCATACCTAGGCTTTGATAACTGTTTAAACCTATGAACTCACCAACTTTATGTTGACCTTTTAGTATGTATTTCTCAGGTAACCCGCCGCAGTAGGAAGCTTCAGGAAAGCTTAGCTCGAGTCGCATTGTTTTCAAACATCAAGAGACTAGATTGCATTTAGCTGTATTTTGTATAATCAGTAATGTATTAGAAATCTCTTAACGGTTAATGCGAACTCCAGATATTTTGTAAACATTTGAAGTATGGTAATGTAAAATTTTCAAACGTCTCATATAGAGGTCGTTTGCTTTAATCTTTGTGTTGTGATATTTAATTTGGTCGGCGCCCCCGTGACTCCTCATGTTTCCGCTGCCACGTGTTTCGGGGGGGTGCGACAGATTGGTATCAAAGCCTAAGGTTATAGCGAACTAGGATTGCATTAGTGACCTAGACTATGACCGTTAGGGTAGTATTCCTCTTTTGGTATGACTGGTTCAGCAATTGCATCATTTGAATTTAATTTAACATAGCTTGATCAACTATGTACAATTAAAGGAGAATCGATGCAAGACCTGAAATGGTTGTAGTAAATGAGAATACGGTAGTAACGTAAACCAAGGATAGAACGGGACCAACCTTTATACGTGCTTGTGTGCTAGTTTACTTTATTTCTATATACAACCTCACGTATACTAAATTCCTTACCACAGAAAATGGCAACAAATCCCAACGCAACTACACCTTCCTCCCGCTCTCGTTCGGGATCACGCAACTCTCGCTTAGGTTGGGGAGCCACTAGGCCAGCACGAGCTAGCCCTTACCCTCCTCGTAACACAACCACTTCCACACCTAACCAAGCCCGCCGTCGGACCGATACCCCTCGATGGAACTGGTTACCTTATACTCTCTGCGCCTGGAGATCCGATGAGGACATACCAATTCCCTCACATGATCTAGACCCATGGAGCGCGCGTGCTACACACAATTAGAAGAACAGACACACCATCTCGAACTAGAACTTGTCCTATTCATACCACTACTACTGATACTCCACCCACTAGGACCCGTCGTAGGGCAGATGTCCGCCAATGGAATTGGTTACCCGCAACACTTGAGACTTGGAGAACTAAAGAAGGAATATAGTTTTCTACAGAGGACGAAGAAGCTATCGACATGCGAACCTCTCTATACACACATGAACCCACTTACCATACCGTTCTGGTACTAGCTACTAGGTTATGCCTCCACGAAAATGTAATAGACACTATGAAGTTAGAACAACACAAAATCCATTTAGGTTGGATGCACCTAGCATAGGGCCGAGTTGCACAGATCCTTGAGGATCGACAAAATCTTAGTGAAACCATAGAAAACTATCCATCTCCAGGTGATGGAGACTAGAGACGAAGTCGCTGCCTTGCGATTAAGACTAGTGTGCAAAATAGAACTCGCATAGGACTAGTAGAAATTCCACTAAACATGTACTGTGTGTAGGAAACTTCAAGATCACCTCCTTCTTCATCAACTCCATCACATTTTGTATAAGACTTTTGTTGTAGACCGGATGTAATAATGCCCTGCATGTTTTGTAGACTTCGAATTCTATATTTTATTAATCTTGCACCCTATTGATCACTAATCATATTACCTAGTACCAATTAACCTTCGTACTACGATGTCACGTATTATTTCAAGCACGTCTGCGATAATCTTAGCCCTCATGAAAAGATCTCAATCATTCTTTTATCCTTTTTCATCCCCTTTCAGTCAAGGCTACGCCACTACGAGAATCAACCGTACTTCCCAATACCATACTATAAAATAAAAAAAGTTTCCAACAAATTTCTACCAATCCAAGTTTTCAAAGGAAATTCTTCAAACATCTATTCCGAAATTATTTATAACTTCAAATTTTCAACCGATAATGCTAGATATAAATTTTCAACGTCTTGACAATGACAAGAGTTTCCAACATATTTCAACCGACTTAAGTTTCAGCAAACATTAAATTTTCAAATAAACTCTCATCATAGAAAATTTCCAACAAATTTTACACAAACTTCTCCGTAAAACGATTCATAGAAGCTTTTTTGGAAATTTTAAACTACTTATCTAATCATTTGTACAAGGTCCAAATCCCGAAACTTTTAGCAACAATTAAGTTGACATTATGATAGACGAATATTTTATAAGTACAAACACTTGATTTTCATACAGTCTATATAAAGACAAATCACAACGTAGGTAATACTACTGATAACGCTAATTTAACCAGAAATGGTACCGACATTTTTGTAATAAAACATGAGATAGTTACATTACCAGAAATTTATGCAACTTTAGAGGCTAACAGCTCTTTTACAAACCCATTGTTTTGATAAAACACTTTTCTCGTAGGAAATGGCAAGTCCCTCTGTAGACAAACACGTGTCTGACGACAACCAACTCTATGATGAACCAACGACATTCCCGTACCTACTTACTTTGGCTGACGATATTGAACTGTTGGAAGATGAACCCTTGGAGACGATGACACCTGAGGAAGAACATGAGGAATCCCCACCTAACCCTATGGCAGCACGGATGTTGTGTACCACCGGAAAAATTGATGAGACACTCCAAGCTAACCCCACCCATAACCTTACTACTACTACCCCTACTACTGCTTCATCCACTGCTACTACCCCTGCTGTTATTACCATAAATGGGGAAACTGCCTACCCTACCAAAGAAACCCTTAGCACGATGCTTACCCAACTAGCCGATGCCCAGGAAGAAATCACTAGCCTCCGTCATCGTGCTGAGCAGAGCGACATGCGCATCCTCGAGTACGAACAACGCATGACAAGTGTGGAAACCACCTTAGGACAATTGATGTTTCTTTGCCCAACCATTGAAAATACAGTTCACTTAGTTCGCAACTCCATGGCACAAATGGCTCAACATGATACCCCTACTGAAGAAGGAACCGGAGCAAAGGTGTTAAACAATAAGAGAAAATGGGAAGGAAATTCCAACAACAACCCAGGACAGCAACTAGTAATGAGGCCAGAAACAGTCAACTATGCTACTGGATCCGGAGAAAAGAAAGGTTATGAAGGACTTAGGCCTTACTGCCCCAAATGTGACTATCATCACGCTGGACACTGTGGTACCCCTTGTGGGAAGTGCTCACTATTTGGACACCAAGCTAAGAACTGCAAATTCCCAACTACAGTTACGAACCTCAATAAACCAAAAGCCTGTTTTGAGTGTGGTGACATCAAGCATCTTAAGAACAACTGTCCGAAGCTGCGAAACATGAACAACGTCAGCAACAATAGGAAGAAGAAAATTCGTGGCGGAAACATTGTGAGCAACGCCGGTGAACCCGGACAGAACCCTGACTTTGATATGGGTACATCCCTTTTCAATATCTTAACGTTTTGAAACTCAAACGATATTAAATTATTCCTTTATGCACAATAGAACCCGAACAACATGGACACTAGGTGCAACTCAGAACTAACCAACTGATTTGAGCCAACATAAAGCCTTCGACTGTGTTTTAGCAAAACAAACTTTTTCACATAGACTTTTAAATTTCAATCTATGTTTCCTAACGCACGATAACGACTTACACTTTAAGACACCTACGAGTCTTCTAATGGTTTACGTATTTGAAATGAGATTCCAACGACCTATATCTGGTATAACTCAACGATTTACTTACGTCTACACGAACTCATGGTTGAAATGACCCGGTCACACTTATACGAAACTAATTACTTAATCACTAACCATTACTTTGACTTATGCGTCAACGATATATCCAAGATACAAGACTTAACACCCACTGAAATTGAAATCTTTCTCCCTTATCTCTCTTCTTGATGACATCATAGCCATCGTCTGACTCCTTTTAAATTCGCACCTACAACGTCTACGAGGAGGAATTTGTTCGTACACCTTTCAATATCGGAAAACGATTGTCTAACCAGGGGAAACCAGTAAAACAAGGTTGAACATCCACATCTATTTTTAGATGCCCAACAGACCATGACAACAAACTAATTTCGGGACGAAATTCTCCTAACAGAGGGAGAATGTGACACCCGACGATTTAGGATTTCTGATTAACCTGCTAGAAACCCTAATTGCGTGTGTTTAGTTTAATTTTAGGCTAAATACTTGTAATTACTTGTAACTATTTGTGTATTTATGTGAATATACACTCCCGTAATTGATATATATTACGCTTACGTAATTAGTTATAATTACGCTTACGCAATTTGGTGAAATTGTGCAAAACAGCCGGACGGAGTCCAACACAGTATAAATACCGACGTTGGTGAAAAAAAAAAAAAACTTTCTATAAATAACTTAAATCTATTTTTAGAAGTTATTTATCATTACTTATTATTTTATTAAAATAATATACGAAAAACCTAGGCGTTTTGACTAAAACGTCTCAAACGCAACAGAAACGCGCGGAACGCGCCCGACAATCGAACGAAAGTCAAAATATATATTTTTATAATTTAGAATATATTACTTTGTATGAAATTATTATTAAAAACATCGTATAATAATTCGTCAATAAAAACGTCTAATTAAAACATTACGCGATAAAACCTCCGTAAAACGTGCACGCAAATCGAGGCTGACGAATTAACGGAACATTTTTATAAATGTTTTTAAGTATTTTAATAAATACTTCAATCAAAAATATCGAAATTTAAGTCATCACTTAAAAACGCGTATAAAACATTTAACGTATAAATAAACGTCTAAACAATCGGGTAAACGAACGGGAAACGTAACAACTTAAGTTAGGAATGATGAAATGACTAAAATACCCTTGTATGGGGCCCCATAGGCTGGCTCCCATGTGCACCACCATCCTTACCCACTTAAAGATCATGCAATATCTCATTATTGTTATTCCTTACACATCCATACACCACACATGCAATGCTTCCACTCACTCATTCACACTCAAACTCTCTCACTCTCTTTCCCTCATTTTCTCTCAAGATTTGCTGAAGTATTTCCAGCCCCAATCACCACCACCACTACCACCACAAACCACCACCATAAACCACCATCAACCACCAACAAATTTTTTTAACTATTTGTAATAATAATTAGCTCAAGAACTCTAGCATCATCATCCCATCTCATCTCTCTCAAAATCTTTGTAAGGAAACTCATATCTACTCTCATCTATGTTTAATTACATGTTTTATGGTTTATCTAACTTGATTATGTCCAAAACTTTTGTTAAAATACGTTTTTACAACTTAATCAAGAACATACATAATCTGCCCAGAAAAAGTCAGTCCACTAAAATGACCATATCTTTAGTTGTAGGACGAATTAGACAACGAATTTTTTTTTAAAAGTTGCGTATTGAAAAGGGCTACAACTTTCATGTTTTGCACTTTTTCCAGTTCTGTACGTATTTTTGTGAATAAACTGATCTTTGAGTCTGGTCTGGAAGTTTTCGGAAAATGAGTACGGTTCATACGCGAAATTGTTTAAATATGTAAATGGACACTATGGTTGCTGTAAAAATTATATGTTAGACTAGATACATACATGATCAGTTGGTAAAAATCTCAGACCCTAGTTTGGACCATAAGTGGTGGAAATTAAATGGCGAACCAAACCGACAAAAGTCGAAAATGTGAAATATTGAAAATCTTAAGAAGTGTAATTAAAACCGACACTTTGGATGACTCCGACACAAACCGACATATTATTTGGACTCTTTAAACTGATTTATGGGTTGGGTAAAAGTTTCGGGTCAAACCGAGTCGGTTTGACCAAGTCAACAAAAACAGCTCGGTTTCTAAAAACGACAAAACTTACTATTTTTGGAAAGTGGTAACAAAAATGGGTTTGGATGACTTAGTTAGTAACTTGGACCAAAAACTAAATTTAGAAAGTTTCCCGAATTAGAAACCGACACTTAGAACACTTGGATTTGATAAGTGACTCATGAAATTGGTAAGTGTCTCATAAATTGATAAGTGACTCATAAAATCAGTAAGTGTCTCATAAAATTGGTAAGTGACTCATAAAATCAGTAAGTGTCTCATAAAATTGGTAAGTGACTCATAAAATCAGTAAGTGTCTCATGAAATTGGTAAGTGACTCATAAAATCAGTAAGTGTCTCATGAAATTGGTAAGTGACTCATTAAATTGGTAAGTGACTCTATAAATTAGAAGTGACTCATTAAATTGGTAAGTGACTCTATAAATTAGAAGTGACTCATAGTTTGACCAAGGTTGACCAGGTTTGACCAGTTCGACTAGGTTTGACCAGTTTGACCAGGTTTGACCAGTTTGACTAGGTTTGACCAGTTTGACCAGGTTTGACCAGGTTTGACCAGGTTTGACCAGGTTTGACCAGTTTGACCAGGTTTGACCAGTTCGACCAGGTTTGACCAGTTTGACCAGGTTTGACCAGTTTGACCAGGTTTGACCAGCTTTGACCAACGAGTTGACCAACTTTGACCTACAGTTTAAGACTTATACAAACTAAAATAATTGGGTTGCAACACACGATATGTACTAATGAATAGTTTACAGCAAAACAAACTTGATAATAATATCTAAATGAATTATTATTACAAACTTTCACCAACGGGTCGTACACGTTTTTTTTAAGAAACGAACTTGAACAATTTATTTGGACATACTAGTTGATGAACTAGCTCTAGGTGGACATTAACACTCCACCTACACGATTGGCTTAAGTGGACATTGACCCCCACTTATACAATCGCTATAGATGGTCTTTTGAGACATCTACTTATACCCAACCTTATACGTTTTTAGGACGTTAGAAGGTTGCACACCGGCTTGCTTGCTTATTTGATACTTACTTGCTACTTGCTAATCTAAGGTGAGTTTCATAGCCCCTTTTTACTGTTTTTATACTCAGGGGTGAGAATACATACAACTGTTTTATAACTGTTTTTATGATCACAAGTACTGTAAACAACTTTTATACGGATTGCATGAGACCCGAAAATAATCCCTAAGCCCTCTACCCATCATAGTTCGTTAATATATGCGTGAATGTTATTGGATAGATCTATCGGGAACTGACAATTCCCGCCCAGGCTAGTCGCTCTAGCCGACCCACGGGCGCAGTAATATTTGTGAATCAGAAGTGTTATGGATTAGGCACTTACCGGAGGCAAACAACGTTAAGCTCGAACTATGAGACTCATTGCAATAGTATAACTTTTATTAACTTGTTTAATAAACAAACAAATCTTGTGATTCATACCTAGGCTTTGATAACTGTTTAAACCTATGAACTCACCAACTTTATGTTGACCTTTTAGTATGTATTTCTCAGGTAACCCGCCGCAGTAGGAAGCTTCAGGAAAGCTTAGCTCGAGTCGCATTGTTTTCAAACATCAAGAGACTAGATTGCATTTAGCTGTATTTTGTATAATCAGTAATGTATTAGAAATCTCTTAACGGTTAATGCGAACTCCAGATATTTTGTAAACATTTGAAGTATGGTAATGTAAAATTTTCAAACGTCTCATATAGAGGTCGTTTGCTTTAATCTTTGTGTTGTGATATTTAATTTGGTCGGCGCCCCCGTGACACCTCATGTTTCCGCTGCCACGTGTTTCGGGGGGGTGCGACAGATCGTCAAAAGAGTTATGCTGACGTGAGACGCAAACATCTCGAGTTCCAAGTCGGAGATCGAGTCCTACTCAAAGTATCACCTTGGAAAGGTGTCATCCGCTTCGGCAAACGAGGGAAATTGAATCCCAGGTACATTGGACCTTTTGAGATCCTTGAAAGGATTGGTCCAGTGGCATATCGATTGCAGCTGCCACCCGAGCTCAGCAGCGGACATCCCACATTCCACATTTCTAATCTTAAGAAATGCCTGTCTGATGAGACACTCATTATTCCTCTCGACGAAATCCACATCAATGATAAACTTCATTTTGTCGAGACACCAGCAGAAATCATGGACCGTGAGGTCAAACAGTTGAAACAAAGTCGTATTCCCATCGTTAAAGTCCGGTGGAATTCGCGGCGTGGTCCGGAATTCACTTGGGAACGGGAAGACCAAATGCGACTCAAATACCCACAGCTCTTCACAGACTCCACTCAAAACACGACTTGAGCTAAATTTCGGGACGAAATTCTCTTAACAAGGGGAGAATGTGACACATGACTAATTAGGGCTAGTTATTAGTGCCTAATCATTTTGTTAATACATGTAAATAGGATTAATTATGTGTATCATTATGTGTATTGATATATTTATTATATATACACACGCACGCGATTTGGTTAAATCGTACATTTACATATTCGGATGGATTCCGACATCATAAATACGGACGTTGGTGAACAAAATGTTAAATAATGTGAAATTATTTAATAAACGCAAAAATCTCTAAATATTATGTTGATAATATTTAACATGTAAAACGTATCGTATAAAGTATCACAAACGCGACGAAAACGCACAAAACGCGACCGACAATCAAATGAGAACCAAAATATATTTTATAACTTTAAAATATATCATTTCGAGTAAAACTTTCATTAAAAATATCGTATCTTGAACCGATATCAAAAACGTCTAGTTTAAACGTCACGCGATTAAACCTCCGTAAAACGAACACGCAAATCGAGGTCAATAAATAAACGGAACATTTTTATAAATGTTTTTAAGTATTTTGATAAATACTTCAACCAAAAATATTGAAGTTTAAATCGACATTTAAATCGACATTTAAAACGCGCGTATTAAACGTTTAACGTCTAAAAAAACGCCGAAACGAACGAGGGAACGAACACCGCACGGAGCACGAATTGAGGGAACAAATTTTGAGAGACCTACACCCTGTGGGCCCCCCCTGAAAACCGGCCACCCCATGTGAGGGGATGGCTTGCCCATTGTTTGACTAAAAATGGCCACTCCAAACACATGCATCATCACCAAACCCACACTCCACTCTTTTGATCATTTCATTTCCTCTCAAACTCACACACCTATCTCTCTCAAGAAACCCTCCAAAAACTCAGTCCATAATCACTTACATCATCATCTTTGTTCACCATTTCAAGTAGAGAAAGAAGATCAAACAAGAAGGATCAAGGAATCAAGCTCTTTCTCATCCTCTTCCATCATTCTTCATCAATCTCATTGTAAGAAAACCTTCATTCCATGACAAACTCACTTATTTGCTACTGATTTGTATGCTATGTTGATCATCTAACATGTTTATGTCCAAATTTAAACTTAAAAATCGTTTTTATACAACATATATGAACATGCAACAAGTGACAGTTTCTGTCTTCAAAAAGTCAGTCTACAAAATCGGCCATAACTTGAGCTCTGTTAAGAGTTAGACAACTAATTGTTTTTTAAAAGTTGCGTATTGAAAAGAGCTACAACTTTTGTGTTTTACACTTTTTCCAGATCCGTATGTATTTTTGTATATATTCTGATCTTTGAGACTGCCTGATGTTTGTCGAAAACCGAGTACGGTTCTTTCGTAAAATTTATTATCTATCTAAATGGACATTATAGATCTTGGAAAAATCAGGTTATAAACTAGACACACACATGATCAGTTGGTAAAAATCGTGGACATTAATTTGGACCAGAAGCTAGTGAAATCGAATGGCGAAATAAACCGACAAAAACCGAAAACATGAAAATCTTTAAGTTTTGACATGCATATTAAAACCGACATCTCGAATGACTCCGACACGAACCTACACATTTTATAAACTCTATGAACTGATAAATGACTTGGGTAAAAGTTTCGGGTCAAACCGTCATCGTTGACCACGTTTTTGACTTAGCCAAAATCTGACCAGACCCGAGTGACGCATGAACCAAGTGGTTTATGTGACACTCCATCAAGTGACGCCTGTTATGCCTAAATTCAATTGTTAGCGACACTTACCTTAGTGACGCCATACCTAGTGACGCCTTATGCAACACTTAACAAGTGACGCCAATAACTCACAGATCACAATTTTCTGCGACACTTACCTGAGTGTCGCTAATAGCCAACAAGTGACGCTATGAGTGACGCATAAAACAGAAACTTCAAAACTAGTTTTCACACTAAGTGTCAAACTTATACAACTTCAATACTTACATACGATACAACATACGATTCATATACTTTAATAGTATACATGGAACAACACATAATAATAATAATGGTTTAAGATTATTATTATAAATCATCACCAACGGGCCGTATATGTTTTCAAAAACTCAAACAAACAATCAAACATTTGGACATAACTAGTTGATGGACAACTAGCATAGATGGTCTGTTGAGACATCTTCTCACTCATATAACCTTGCGCGTTTTGAACGCCCGGCAGGTTACAGTCTGTGGACACTCATTTGATACAACATCATACTTGCTTGCTTTGCAAACACACTAGACTCAGGTGAGTCTCATAGCCCCTCATTTTACTGTTTTTAACCCAGGGGTGGGAATACATGCTCAGTTTTCATTTACATTTGAACACAAGTACTAAACTCGATATATTGACTGCATGAGTTGTTTTACCTAATCATGAAGCCCTCCACATCATAGTTTGTTAGTATGGATTTAGCGTGAATGTTAGTGAGTGGTACCATTTGGGATTGACAGTCCCTGTCCGGGGTAGTCGCGCTACCATGACTGCTGGTCAAACGGACACATTAGCATTTGTTCATAACGAGTGTAGATTAGGCACTCGCAGGAGGCAACCTCGATCGGGCACTTGATTGTGATCCTGACACCTCAGTTAAGCTCAAACTATGAGCTCATGGTAGTAATATACACATTTTTATGATTGATTTCATACATTATTAAATCTTGTGGTTCATACATTATTATTACATCTTTACACCTGTGAGCTCACCAGCTTTTTAGCTAATCTTTTAGCATGTATTCTCAGGTACCCAGCAGCTGTAGGCTTGCACTCAGGATTTAGCTTAGCTCGAGTCAGCATGCAAACATCAGAGATTTTATTGCATTAATATATTTTGTATAAGTATTTATGCGTAGAAATCTCTCTTATTCGAACATGAGCTATTGTATTTGGTACATTCAATGTAAACTTTTATCGAATTAATGTATTTTGTTAAAACGATGCATATAGAGCCGTTCATTATATACCTTGTGTGCTTGATATTTGATTAGTCGCGCCCCGACCCGAATCGCTTCCGCAACCCGAATTTGGGGGTGCGACAACTACAAACATAATAAACGCGTTAAACTTATTTTAAAAATGTTGGAGAACGACCAGCAACGTTTCTACAAAACTGATTGGGTAACTGATGGGTCCTACTGACATGGACCGGATCCTACTAACATGGATCTACTATACTGGTTGAACGAAAAGTCTCTACTGACATGGGCACACGACCCTACTGACATGGGTCTACTATTGTTGATAAACTGTTGAAAAGTCCCTTCTGACATGGGCACTAGATCCTGCGAACATGGGTCTACTATTGTTATTAAACTGATGAAAAGTCCCTACTGACATGGGCACTGGGTTCCTACTGACATGGACCCACCAAACGATTAGGATACTGACATTCCTACGAGACACAACTATTAGGATACTGACATTCCTACGATCATCTAATAGGATACCTACATTCCTACTATAACTCGAAATATACTTTTGGGCAACATCCCAACGAAACATACCTACTACTAGGATACGTATATTCCTACAGAACATACTTGGAAATAGGATACTGTTTTCCTACAACTACTAGGATACGAATTTTCCTACAAACTACTATTTGGAAACGTATTTGGTTTTACGAATTTCACTTTTTGGTGACATCCCAACGATACTGTATAAACAACAAGTGGGTTACCAACTGCACTTGCAAACATAAAACCTGTGGATTCACTCAACCTCGGTGTTGACTTTTTACTATGTTTTTCAGGGAATTAGCTGCACACGTAAGGACCGCCTGCACAAATGGAAATCTAGGCGACCCTTGAAGATTTAGGATGCCAACTTTTTGAAACATATGGATTTCTTTTGTATAACTAATATGTTTTAGTCATATTTACGAAATCCACTTTTGTAGAACTTAACTACTTATACGATTCATTGAATCGTAAACTTTGTAACTAATACTTTTGGCATCTTAATATATATGTTTGATTGTAATCATAAGCTCTGATACGTATGCATGTACTATGTAAATGTGGCATCCCCAGCTTATACCAATGCTTCCGCTAAACGAATTTGGGGGTGTTACAGATTGGTATCAGAGCCATTGGTTATAGCGAAGTAGGAAACTTTAGGTGACTTAGAGACCTAGACTATAGCCTTGGCTAGAACGCACATGCATACACACATTTGCATACGATAAAACCATTGTCACGACATCTCGACACACGTAAGACTATCTATCGAATCTTATCACATCCAATTTGCTCATCCTCATTTGACCTCATATAAACATGATCGTGTTAAACGATTGATGAAAAGAAGTATGTATTTAGCATCATATAATGACGCCTGGCCAACGTGATTATGTTATACTAAGTACCTATGGGTGTTTCATAGTCGTAAGATACGTAAGGGGAAAACTTGTCAATTTTTCCAAACGCTTGATAACTAGAACTTGTTATTCGCATTCTCCTTCTTTGGCATTGACTTCTGCAATTTCTTTCCTTGCAGAACGTCATCATGCCGCCTAAAAGAAATACTCGAAATAGTCAACGAAATGTTCCTCCTCCACCTTCGCCTCCGGAAACAACCGAGCAAATAATTGAACGCCGCGTGGCTGAAGCTATTGCTCAGTACGAGGAAAGTCGAAACCGAGACCATGTGACAAACAACAGTGGAGCCACCCCAGTTAACAGCGAAACCCCAACAAATACCCAGCAGGGGTGTTCCTACAAAACCTTCCAAGCTTGCAAACCGAGCACCTACACCAGGACTGAAGGGGCCATTGGCCTAGTCCACTGGATTGAGAAAACGGAGTCAGTGATCGACATAAGCGACTGCGCCGCTGACAAAATAGTGAAATACGCCACCTGCACTCTAGCCGACAAAGCACTAACCTGGTGGAACGCTCAGGTTCAGATCATTGGATGCCCAGCTGCTTACTCCATCACCTGGGAAACCCTGAAGCGAATGATGATGGAAGAGTTTTGCTCCCAGAGTGAGCAACAGAATCTGGAAACCGAGCTATGGAACATACAAATGATCGGCGCTGACGTTACCGGTTACACAACTAGATTCCAGGAGCTTGCACCTCTTGTGCCTCACATGGTAACCCCCGAAAGCAAACGCATTGAGCGTTACAACAGGGGCTTGGCCCCACAGATCAGAGGAATGGTGATGTCCTCCAAACCCACCACTTTCAGGAGCGCAGTTGACCTGGCTCAAAGTTTGATTGACGACGCTATACTGATCGGAACCCTGAAAGCTACCACAGGGAAAAATGAACCTACCCGTACTGATGCGGGCGAATCTGGAACCCATAAATGCAAATGGAACAACGAGGGTAGCGACCGTCAGGGTCAACAAAACATGAACCCGGGAAACGCCCGAGCTTACGCCGCAATCACCAACCCCGAACCAAAAACATACCAAGGCAAGAGGCCTAAATGTGGAAAGTGTGGAAAACACCACGAAGGGGATTGTTTCTTCTATGATAACTGCAACCGATTTGGACACAGAACCGAAGCTTGTAGAACTCACCCCACGAATAACGAACAACGAAACACTGGCTGTTTCCGATGTGGCGACTCGAGACACTACCGAAATCAGTGCCCCCAACTCAACAACGCCAACAACAATCAGAATAACAACAACCGCATTGCTAACGTCCCACCAGCTCGTGGACGTGCATACATCCTCCGTGCACCGGAAATAGTTGCGGACCTCGGCTAGCACGGTATGTTTTAACAACTGTTACTACGTTTCAACATTTCTTATTCGGATATCGATTTGAACCTGGTTCTTGATAAACATTGACTACTTTTCGAATGCACCGCTTACCAAACTATACCGCGAGTATACATTTATTGTTAGAACTTTTATGGCAACGTTTGAACGCCACGTAAACTACTACTGTTGTTAACAAAATGACTTTTCGGAGAACATACGCCGCGGGCGATCCAACTTGAAATTTAAATCTCGGGACGAGATTTCTCTAACATGGGGAGAATGTAACACCCCGCAATTTCGACTTAATTATAAACGTCATTTGCACGCATTTTAGGCTAATTCCCTACTTTGAGTAAATTCACAACACATTTTAGAGATAAGTCTAGCAAAGCCCAACTAGTTAATACGCGTAGTGTTACGATTCATAATTAGTTATAATTATGTACACGACAATTGGAACAAACACGACAAAAATATACGACGGTTGGTGAACAAAAATTATTTAATAAAACGAGATTATTAAATAACATAACGATTATTAAATATCATGTCGATAATATTTACAAAGTATTCTATAACGTATAAACGTTTATTTCGTAAACCGAAACAAAACAAAGTTAAAATTTTATAAACTTATCTAAATTATTTCCATAAAATATTTCTACCAAAAACATTATCACATTATGTATTTAAATATTTATCAATTAAAATATCTTAACTTCTAACGTTCGGGAAAACGAACACCGCATGGAGCGCAATTACTGGGAACGAAATTGGTGAAGTCCACACCCGTGGACCCCACCCAAAACCGGCCTAAAGGTGAGGGTCATCACCCCCTCACCTCATTTCCCTCACAAACACAAACACAAACACACACTCATTATTCTCTCTCTTTTCTCTCTAATTTCTATCACCAAACTACCACCATTCATCACCCAAAAACTACCACTAAATCAGCTCCAAACACCTCACTCATTTGGAAGAAAACGATCACGGAGTCACGATCTACACATCTATCTTTTCGGATTTCTCGCTCGGCGACTTGTAAGTTTCCGACAAATCTCGAAAACGCTCCGATTTTGTTATTTCTTGCGATGTTTCGTGTTTAAGATACATAATATACCATGTTTTAGTGTTTTTATCACCTAATTATGTGACACCCCGCAAATTTAAACGCAATTATAAACGTTAAACACTTGCATTATTAGGCTAATTCCCTACTTGAGTGAATTCACAACACCTTTTAGAGGTAAGTCTAGCAAAGCCCAACTAGATAATACGCGTAGTATTACACGTTTCGTAATTATTATAATTGCGCGCAAAAACGACTGGAACAAACGCGACAAAATATACGACTGTTGGTGAACAAAATTATTTAGTAAAATGAAATTTATTAAATAACATTAACATTCATTAAATATGATGTTGATAATATTTACAAGTATTTCGTAACGAATAACATTTATTACGTAAAAACTGAAACAAAATAAAGTTTAGGATTTTATAAACTCAACTAGATTAGTTTTATAAATATCTCAAATAAAAATATAATGGAATGCGTAATTAAAAATTTATATTTAAAATATCTTAACATTTAACGATCGGGTAAACGAACACGGGTAAAATACCACAAAGTTTGGGACAAAGTCCCCTCTCTTTTTTGGAACCAAAACCGGCTCCCACCTCACCACCACCTCACTTTCACTTCATTTTTCAACTCCACTCTCTCTCTACCTCTCTTTTCTCTCCACCTTCTCACTAAAACACCACACAAATCACTAAAAACTACATCGAAAACTTCATAAATCGTCATATTCCTTTAGAGAAAAACGATCACAAGAACGAAATCTACATTTCTACCTTTTCGGATTTCAAAACCGACACGCGTAAGTTTCCGACATTTTTCGCAAACACTTAGATTTCGTCATTTCTTTCGATATCTCGTGATTATAATACTTAATATACCATGTATTGGTGTTACATCAACTTATTATGTCCAAAAACACCATTAAAACGCTTTAAAAGTTGAAATTTGCATAAAAATCGCTGAACAGCCAGTTTCGCGAGCCGAGATCTAAATCTGACGAATTTCGCGAGTCGAGATTTGGACTTGCGGGTCGACTTGACTTGAGGGTCGACTTGACCTGCGAGTCGACTTGACTTGCGGGTCGACTTGACTTGCGGGTCGACTTGACTTGCGGGTCCAGTTGACTTGCGGGTCCAGTTGACTTGCGGGTCCACTTGCGAGTTGACTTTTTGACTGCGCGTTGACTTTTTGAAAAAGTGCATTTTTGATCATAAACGATGAATTTTGACACATTCGGACATATATACATATATATATGTATACTTTCGGATAAAATAACATAAAATTTAAGGATATTTTCACGCTAATCATTAAACATCTTCAAGAATCAAACCTTTATGATATAACTCACACATGAAACACATATACTTTGGGTAGTATACAATACGATAAATATAATAATAATACTTTGAATTATTATTACGAAAAATCACCAACGAGTCGTACATGCTTTCCAAAACATAAACGTATAAACAAACATGTGGACATAACTTGATTGTACGAACACTAGCATGGATGGTCGACTTAGACATCCACATATTTATTAAATCTCATACGTTTAGGGCGTTAGGAGATTCTGGACTATACTTGGGCTTTAGGCTTTGCTAGCACTCGCACTACTACTTAACTCAACAGGTGAGTTCACAGCCCCTACTTTTACTGTTTTAACTGCTTTTGAACAGGGGTGGAAAACATAGTCAACGTTTTTGCTACGTGAGCAAACTTTTATACAACTAATGTGTTATACATTGTACAAACTATTTGTGACTGCTGTCATACTCTTACAACTGCTCTATTTAATTGCCATAACTGCTTTTATTACATGATGGTATACTTGTTTACTCGAACGATTAGAGTGCTTTGAACTGTTGAACTGTTGCACAAACTAATGTTTATGAAATAACATTTTCATACTATAAACTAAACAAACGTGATAAACTATTTGACAAACTGTCTTACTAGACCGGAGAACGACCGGTAAACTATTTTGAATTTGGCCGGAGAACGACCGGTACTTTTTTTACGAAAATGCTGGAGAACGACCAGCAACGTATTTTAGTGCCAGAGAACGATTGGCCACTGGACGGGAGAACGACCCGTGCGTTTTGGATGGGAGAACGACCCATGCGTCTTTTGACCGGAGAACGACCGGTACTGTGTTTCGCTGGAGAACGACCAGCCGTGTTTGGACGGGAGAACGACCCGTGCGTATTAAACTATTTTTTTATTTGACGGGAGAATGACCCGTACGTAACTAGACCGGAGAACGACCGGTAAACTGTTTTGTTTTGGACGGGAGAACGACCCATACGTATTTGACCGGAGAACGACCGGTACTGTTTGTAAAACGCTTGAGAACGACCAGCAATGTATGTTAAACTGTGTTTTGGGTAACATCCCACTTAAAAACTGGAACTTTGGGCGAACAACCCACTAAACTTATACTTGGATAACATTCCACAAAACTTTACTTGACTGTTATGGCAATACTATTTGTGAACGTATTTGGTTTAACAACTTCGCTAGAAACTTGATTTAACTATTGCAAACATAAAACCTGTGAATTCACTCAACCCCGTTGTTGACTTTTACTATGTTTTTCAGGGAATTAGCTGCGCACGTAAGACCGCCTACACATATGGAATTAGGCGACCCGGGATGAATTTAGGATGCCAACTTTTTGACAACTGGATTTCTTTTATATAACTAAAACTGTTTAGTCATATTTACGAAATCTACTTTTGTAAACTTAATAAATTTTATATTTGTATGATTTGGTGAATCCTAAACTTTGTAACTATTACATTTGGCATCTTAATATATATTGTTCTGTTGTAATCATAAGCTCTGATACGTATGCATTTACAGTGTAAATGTGGCATCCCCCAACTTAAACCAATGCTTCCGCTAAACAAAACCGACGAATTTGGGGGTGTTACAAATTATGTCCAAAACGAAGCTTAAATCTTGATTTTTCAAACTGATCCACGAACAGTTTTAAGTGACGCATTGGTGCCAAAAACAGTGTAGCGACACTTAAGTGACGCACTAAGTGTCGCATAAAACCCTAATCTTGCGTCACTTCCCTAAGTGACGCCAAAAACCCTCTTTTCTCGACATTTCCATACGTAACTAACTTAAGTGATGCCTATACTCGAATACTGATTTAGACCCGACACTTGTACCCGTCACTTGTTTAAGTGACGCCCCATATGCGTCACTTCCTCGAGTGACGCTAATAATCCAGAACTTATCATTTTATGCAGCACTTCCCAAGTGTCGCTACTCTAAGGCAAGTGACGCCTCAAGTGACGCTAAAAACAGAAAGTTTACAAAATTTTCACTAAGTGTTGAGACTGAGATTTTACCACCTGATTTTACTCCGAAATGAAATTTCGAATGCGTTTTTACTACAGCAACATAACAGAAATAAAAATTTTCCAAGCTGACTTGGCAGCTCGACCCCAATCAGGGGCTCTGCCCCTTAGACCCCGCTACCCGAGGCGCTGCCCCCGGACCCCCGTATTCAATTTCGTAATTTATTGAAATGCAACAAAACGAAACATAATTATACTTTTTGAAACTAGGATTTCAAACTATCACCTAGAGTCGTATACCTTTTCACAAATACAAAATACAAACGTAAACAATTAAACGAACGATTTGGACATAACTTGGTTGTACGAACACTAGCATGGATGATTAGCTTAGACATCCACATACTTATTAAATCTCATACGTTTAGGACGTTAGGAGATTTCGGACTGTACTTGGGCTTAGGTTTGCTAGCGCTCACACACAACTTAACTCGACAGGTGAGTTCACAGCCCCTACTTTTACTGCTTTACAACTTTTGAACAGGGGTGGAAAACATAGTCAAACGTTTTATATACATGAATGTATACTAGTTTTACTCGAACAAATGAGAGTACACTGAACTGTTAGTCGAATACTCAAACTGTTAGTCGAATACTCAAACCGATGTTACGAAACAACGATTTTATACTACAAACATGATAAACGCGTTAAACTTATTTTGAAAATGCTGGAGAACGACCAGCAACGTTTTTACAAAACTGATTGGGTAACTGATGGTTCCTACTGACATGGACCGGATCCTACTAACATGGATCTACTATACTGGTTGAACGAAAAGTCCCTACTGACATGGGCACACGACCCTACTGACATGGGTCTACTATTGTTGATAAACTGTTGAAAAGTCCCTTCTGACATGGGCACTAGATCCTGCGAACATGGGTCTACTATTGTTATTAAACTGATGAAAAGTCCCTACTGACATGGGCACTGGGTTCCTACTGACATGGACCCACCAAACGATTAGGATACTGACATTCCTACGAGACACAACTATTAGGATACTGACATTCCTACGATCATCTAATAGGATACCTACATTCCTACTATAACTCGAAATATACTTTTGGGCAACATCCCAACGAAACATACCTACTACTAGGATACGTATATTCCTACAGAACATACTTGGAAATAGGATACTGTTTTCCTACAACTACTAGGATACGAATTTTCCTACAAACTACTATTTGGAAACGTATTTGGTTTTACGAATTTCACTTTTGGGTGACATCCCAACGATACTGTATAAACAACAAGTGGGTTACCAACTGCACTTGCAAACATAAAACCTGTGGATTCACTCAACCTCGGTGTTGACTTTTTACTATGTTTTTCAGGGAATTAGCTGCACACGTAAGGACCGCCTGCACAAATGGAAATCTAGGCGACCCTTGAAGATTTAGGATGCCAACTTTTTGAAACATATGGATTTCTTTTGTATAACTAATATGTTTTAGTCATATTTACGAAATCCACTTTTGTACAACTTAACTACTTATACGATTCATTGAATCGTAAACTTTGTAACTAATACTTTTGGCATCTTAATATATATGTTTGATTGTAATCATAAGCTCTGATACGTATGCATGTACTATGTAAATGTGGCATCCCCAGCTTATACCAATGCTTCCGCTAAACGAATTTGGGGGTGTTACAAAATTGCCCACATTACATATCGAGTCCTCGTAAGTTTATCATAACAAGCCATAATAATTTTTCATATGTATAATATCATATTCATGACAATATTCAGATTGTAAGTAACAGCAACAATTAGTCATTTCAATATACTTTAATAATGCTAAATGACTCATCAAGTTATATTCACTTTATATATTTTATTTTACAACTAATTATTTACTCAATTATTACCATACTATATCGGGAAAATCACAAATTTGATCCTTTGACCACTATCACTTAACGAAATAATCCTTTGACCAAGCCTTCTAACAAAATACTCCTTCCTTTCGTGCCATTCTAAGCGATCAAGGCGCGTAAAATTAAAAATAAGGTAATTAAATAAATAGAAAAACTAAAAGTCAGCGATTTATTAATTTTTAAACCCGTTAATCAGCATTAATTATCATTAATCGTGCCATTATGAGTGGGGTCGGCGCGAGTGTCAGTGGGCCCTGCGTGCAATCTGCTATTACCATCCTATGCTGCCACGTGTCCTAACCCTGCAAAAAAGCAAAAAAGCATGTGGGCCCGTACTTTATGTGATATGTCTTTCTACTCGCGCCCCTTTTTTCGTCTAGTCACATCCTCGCGCCGTCAGTGTCACAGATGTCAACATCTGTCACGCTGGGCCCACTGTTTTCCATACTCATCGAAACCCTCAACATATAAAATAATGTGTCGCGCCTTTTATATTATGTGGCGCTAGGGTTTTTATTCCGACGTATTCCGACGGTCCCCGTCACCAAAACACCAAACGTAACCCGTCACCATCACCAATCGGTCCCCGTGTTTACTAACCCTAAAATACCGACGGTCACCATCACAATCGGACCTCCAAACCCTGCAAGACCGACGGCACCATTTGGAGCACGGAATTGAAAGCAATCTTTTGGTAATCAAGAAGATGAAAAACGTTGACTTCAATTTTAATGTAAGTTTCTTCATTCTTCATATTCTTCATTTTTTGTTATACATATTTTATTCGTTTTTTATATTATAACATTTGAATTAAAATATGTTAAAGTTTAGAATTTATATTTTTGTTGTTATTCTGTGATATATCATACATAATAGGGAAAATAATATGTGTAGATAAAATATGTGACATGATTAAATATGTGTAGATAAATATATAAGTCATATAAATATTATATATTTACAACATGTATTATAATTGTAGATAGATTGCATGAAGAAAAGTATATATTATATATTTATATGACTTATATGACACATTTAATAGTTACATTTAATATGTATATGATTGTATACGTCACTAACTTAAGTGATGCCTATACTCGAATACTGATTCAGACCCGACACTTGTACCCGTCACTTGTTTAAGTGACGCCCCATATGCGTCACTTCCTCGAGTGACGCTAATAATCCAGAACTTATCATTTTATGCAGCACTTCCCAAGTGTCGCTACTCTAAGGCAAGTGACGCCTCAAGTGACGCTAAAAACAGAAAGTTTACAAAATTTTCACTAAGTGTTGAGACTGAGATTTTACCACCTGATTTTACTCCGAAATGAAATTTCGAATGCGTTTTTACTACAGCAACATAACAGAAATAAAAATTTTCCAAGCTAACTTGGCAGCTCGACCCCAACCAGGGGCTCTGCCCCTTAGACCCCGCTACCCGGGGCGCTGCCCCCGGACCCCCGTATTCAATTTCGTAATTTATTGAAATGCAACAAAACGAAACATAATTATACTTTTTGAAACTAGGATTTCAAACTATCACCAACGAGTCGTATACCTTTTCACAAATACAAAATACAAACGTAAACAATTAAACGAACGATTTGGACATAACTTGGTTGTACGAACACTAGCATGGATGATTAGCTTAGACATCCACATACTTATTAAATCTCATACGTTTAGGACGTTAGGAGATTTCGGACTGTACTTGGGCTTAGGTTTGCTAGCGCTCACACACAACTTAACTCGACAGGTGAGTTCACAGCCCCTACTTTTACTGCTTTACAACTTTTGAACAGGGGTGGAAAACATAGTCAAACGTTTTATATACATGAATGTATACTAGTTTTACTCGAACAAATGAGAGTACACTGAACTGTTAGTCGAATACTCAAACTGTTAGTCGAATACTCAAACCGATGTTACGAAACAACGATTTTATACTACAAACATGATAAACGCGTTAAACTTATTTTGAAAATGCTGGAGAACGACCAGCAACGTTTTTACAAAACTGATTGGGTAACTGATGGTTCCTACTGACATGGACCGGATCCTACTAACATGGATCTACTATACTGGTTGAACGAAAAGTCCCTACTGACATGGGCACACGACCCTACTGACATGGGTCTACTATTGTTGATAAACTGTTGAAAAGTCCCTTCTGACATGGGCACTAGATCCTGCGAACATGGGTCTACTATTGTTATTAAACTGATGAAAAGTCCCTACTGACATGGGCACTGGGTTCCTACTGACATGGACCCACCAAACGATTAGGATACTGACATTCCTACGAGACACAACTATTAGGATACTGACATTCCTACGATCATCTAATAGGATACCTACATTCCTACTATAACTCGAAATATACTTTTGGGCAACATCCCAACGAAACATACCTACTACTAGGATACGTATATTCCTACAGAACATACTTGGAAATAGGATACTGTTTTCCTACAACTACTAGGATACGAATTTTCCTACAAACTACTATTTGGAAACGTATTTGGTTTTACGAATTTCACTTTTGGGTGACATCCCAACGATACTGTATAAACAACAAGTGGGTTACCAACTGCACTTGCAAACATAAAACCTGTGGATTCACTCAACCTCGGTGTTGACTTTTTACTATGTTTTTCAGGGAATTAGCTGCACACGTAAGGACCGCCTGCACAAATGGAAATCTAGGCGACCCTTGAAGATTTAGGATGCCAACTTTTTGAAACATATGGATTTCTTTTGTATAACTAATATGTTTTAGTCATATTTACGAAATCCACTTTTGTACAACTTAACTACTTATACGATTCATTGAATCGTAAACTTTGTAACTAATACTTTTGGCATCTTAATATATATGTTTGATTGTAATCATAAGCTCTGATACGTATGCATGTACTATGTAAATGTGGCATCCCCAGCTTATACCAATGCTTCCGCTAAACGAATTTGGGGGTGTTACAAAATTGCCCACATTACATATCGAGTCCTCGTAAGTTTATCATAACAAGCCATAATAATTTTTCATATGTATAATATCATATTCATGACAATATTCAGATTGTAAGTAACAGCAACAATTAGTCATTTCAATATACTTTAATAATGCTAAATGACTCATCAAGTTATATTCACTTTATATATTTTATTTTACAACTAATTATTTACTCAATTATTACCATACTATATCGGGAAAATCACAAATTTGATCCTTTGACCACTATCACTTAACGAAATAATCCTTTGACCAAGCCTTCTAACAAAATACTCCTTCCTTTCGTGCCATTCTAAGCGATCAAGGCGCGTAAAATTAAAAATAAGGTAATTAAATAAATAGAAAAACTAAAAGTCAGCGATTTATTAATTTTTAAACCCGTTAATCAGCATTAATTATCATTAATCGTGCCATTATGAGTGGGGTCGGCGCGAGTGTCAGTGGGCCCTGCGTGCAATCTGCTATTACCATCCTATGCTGCCACGTGTCCTAACCCTGCAAAAAAGCAAAAAAGCATGTGGGCCCGTACTTTATGTGATATGTCTTTCTACTCGCGCCCCTTTTTTCGTCTAGTCACATCCTCGCGCCGTCAGTGTCACAGATGTCAACATCTGTCACGCTGGGCCCACTGTTTTCCATACTCATCGAAACCCTCAACTTATAAAATAATGTGTCGCGCCTTTTATATTATGTGGCGCTAGGGTTTTTATTCCGACGTATTCCGACGGTCCCCGTCACCAAAACACCAAACGTAACCCGTCACCATCACCAATCGGTCCCCGTGTTTACTAACCCTAAAATACCGACGGTCACCATCACAATCAGACCTCCAAACCCTGCAAGACCGACGGCACCATTTGGAGCACGGAATTGAAAGCAATCTTTTGGTAATCAAGAAGATGGAAAACTTTGACTTCAATTTTAATGTAAGTTTCTTCATTCTTCATATTCTTCATTTTTTGTTATACATATTTTATTCGTTTTTTATATTATAACATTTGAATTAAAATATGTTAAAGTTTAGAATTTATATTTTTGTTGTTATTCTGTGATATATCATACATAATAGGGAAAATAATATGTGTAGATAAAATATGTGACATGATTAAATATGTGTAGATAAATATATAAGTCATATAAATATTATATATTTACAACATGTATTATAATTGTAGATAGATTGCATGAAGAAAAGTATATATTATATATTTATATGACTTATATGACACATTTAATAGTTACATTTAATATGTATATGATTGTATACGTCACTAACTTAAGTGATGCCTTTACTCGAATACTGATTCAGACCCGACACTTGTACCCGTCACTTGTTTAAGTGACGCCCCATATGCGTCACTTCCTCGAGTGACGCTAATAATCCAGAACTTATCATTTTATGCAGCACTTCCCAAGTGTCGCTACTCTAAGGCAAGTGACGCCTCAAGTGACGCTAAAAACAGAAAGTTTACAAAATTTTCACTAAGTGTTGAGACTGAGATTTTACCACCTGATTTTACTCCGAAATGAAATTTCGAATGCGTTTTTACTACAGCAACATAACAGAAATAAAAATTTTCCAAGCTAACTTGGCAGCTCGACCCCAACCAGGGGCTCTGCCCCTTAGACCCCGCTACCCGGGGCGCTGCCCCCGGACCCCCGTATTCAATTTCGTAATTTATTGAAATGCAACAAAACGAAACATAATTATACTTTTTGAAACTAGGATTTCAAACTATCACCAACGAGTCGTATACCTTTTCACAAATACAAAATACAAATGTAAACAATTAAACGAACGATTTGGACATAACTTGGTTGTACGAACACTAGCATGGATGATTAGCTTAGACATCCACATACTTATTAAATCTCATACGTTTAGGACGTTAGGAGATTTCGGACTGTACTTGGGCTTAGGTTTGCTAGCGCTCACACACAACTTAACTCGACAGGTGAGTTCACAGCCCCTACTTTTACTGCTTTACAACTTTTGAACAGGGGTGGAAAACATAGTCAAACGTTTTATATACATGAATGTATACTAGTTTTACTCGAACAAATGAGAGTACACTGAACTGTTAGTCGAATACTCAAACTGTTAGTCGAATACTCAAACCGATGTTACGAAACAACGATTTTATACTACAAACATGATAAACGCGTTAAACTTATTTTGAAAATGCTGGAGAACGACCAGCAACGTTTTTACAAAACTGATTGGGTAACTGATGGTTCCTACTGACATGGACCGGATCCTACTAACATGGATCTACTATACTGGTTGAACGAAAAGTCCCTACTGACATGGGCACACGACCCTACTGACATGGGTCTACTATTGTTGATAAACTGTTGAAAAGTCCCTTCTGACATGGGCACTAGATCCTGCGAACATGGGTCTACTATTGTTATTAAACTGATGAAAAGTCCCTACTGACATGGGCACTGGGTTCCTACTGACATGGACCCACCAAACGATTAGGATACTGACATTCCTACGAGACACAACTATTAGGATACTGACATTCCTACGATCATCTAATAGGATACCTACATTCCTACTATAACTCGAAATATACTTTTGGGCAACATCCCAACGAAACATACCTACTACTAGGATACGTATATTCCTACAGAACATACTTGGAAATAGGATACTGTTTTCCTACAACTACTAGGATACGAATTTTCCTACAAACTACTATTTGGAAACGTATTTGGTTTTACGAATTTCACTTTTGGGTGACATCCCAACGATACTGTATAAACAACAAGTGGGTTACCAACTGCACTTGCAAACATAAAACCTGTGGATTCACTCAACCTCGGTGTTGACTTTTTACTATGTTTTTCAGGGAATTAGCTGCACACGTAAGGACCGCCTGCACAAATGGAAATCTAGGCGACCCTTGAAGATTTAGGATGCCAACTTTTTGAAACATATGGATTTCTTTTGTATAACTAATATGTTTTAGTCATATTTACGAAATCCACTTTTGTACAACTTAACTACTTATACGATTCATTGAATCGTAAACTTTGTAACTAATACTTTTGGCATCTTAATATATATGTTTGATTGTAATCATAAGCTCTGATACGTATGCATGTACTATGTAAATGTGGCATCCCCAGCTTATACCAATGCTTCCGCTAAACGAATTTGGGGGTGTTACAAAATTGCCCACATTACATATCGAGTCCTCGTAAGTTTATCATAACAAGCCATAATAATTTTTCATATGTATAATATCATATTCATGACAATATTCAGATTGTAAGTAACAGCAACAATTAGTCATTTCAATATACTTTAATAATGCTAAATGACTCATCAAGTTATATTCACTTTATATATTTTATTTTACAACTAATTATTTACTCAATTATTACCATACTATATCGGGAAAATCACAAATTTGATCCTTTGACCACTATCACTTAACGAAATAATCCTTTGACCAAGCCTTCTAACAAAATACTCCTTCCTTTCGTGCCATTCTAAGCGATCAAGGCGCGTAAAATTAAAAATAAGGTAATTAAATAAATAGAAAAACTAAAAGTCAGCGATTTATTAATTTTTAAACCCGTTAATCAGCATTAATTATCATTAATCGGGTCATTATGAGTGGGGTCGGCGCGAGTGTCAGTGGGCCCTGCGTGCAATCTGCTATTACCATCCTATGCTGCCACGTGTCCTAACCCTGCAAAAAAGCAAAAAAGCATGTGGGCCCGTACTTTATGTGATATGTCTTTCTACTCGCGCCCCTTTTTTCGTCTAGTCACATCCTCGCGCCGTCAGTGTCACAGATGTCAACATCTGTCACGCTGGGCCCACTGTTTTCCATACTCATCGAAACCCTCAACTTATAAAATAATGTGTCGCGCCTTTTATATTATGTGGCGCTAGGGTTTTTATTCCGACGTATTCCGACGGTCCCCGTCACCAAAACACCAAACGTAACCCGTCACCATCACCAATCGGTCCCCGTGTTTACTAACCCTAAAATACCGACGGTCACCATCACAATCAGACCTCCAAACCCTGCAAGACCGACGGCACCATTTGGAGCACGGAATTGAAAGCAATCTTTTGGTAATCAAGAAGATGGAAAACTTTGACTTCAATTTTAATGTAAGTTTCTTCATTCTTCATATTCTTCATTTTTTGTTATACATATTTTATTCGTTTTTTATATTATAACATTTGAATTAAAATATGTTAAAGTTTAGAATTTATATTTTTGTTGTTATTCTGTGATATATCATACATAATAGGGAAAATAATATGTGTAGATAAAATATGTGACATGATTAAATATGTGTAGATAAATATATAAGTCATATAAATATTATATATTTACAACATGTATTATAATTGTAGATAGATTGCATGAAGAAAAGTATATATTATATATTTATATGACTTATATGACACATTTAATAGTTACATTTAATATGTATATGATTGTATACGTCACTAACTTAAGTGATGCCTTTACTCGAATACTGATTCAGACCCGACACTTGTACCCGTCACTTGTTTAAGTGACGCCCCATATGCGTCACTTCCTCGAGTGACGCTAATAATCCAGAACTTATCATTTTATGCAGCACTTCCCAAGTGTCGCTACTCTAAGGCAAGTGACGCCTCAAGTGACGCTAAAAACAGAAAGTTTACAAAATTTTCACTAAGTGTTGAGACTGAGATTTTACCACCTGATTTTACTCCGAAATGAAATTTCGAATGCGTTTTTACTACAGCAACATAACAGAAATAAAAATTTTCCAAGCTAACTTGGCAGCTCGACCCCAACCAGGGGCTCTGCCCCTTAGACCCCGCTACCCGGGGCGCTGCCCCCGGACCCCCGTATTCAATTTCGTAATTTATTGAAATGCAACAAAACGAAACATAATTATACTTTTTGAAACTAGGATTTCAAACTATCACCAACGAGTCGTATACCTTTTCACAAATACAAAATACAAACGTAAACAATTAAACGAACGATTTGGACATAACTTGGTTGTACGAACACTAGCATGGATGATTAGCTTAGACATCCACATACTTATTAAATCTCATACGTTTAGGACGTTAGGAGATTTCGGACTGTACTTGGGCTTAGGTTTGCTAGCGCTCACACACAACTTAACTCGACAGGTGAGTTCACAGCCCCTACTTTTACTGCTTTACAACTTTTGAACAGGGGTGGAAAACATAGTCAAACGTTTTATACACATGAATGTATACTAGTTTTACTCGAACAAATGAGAGTACACTGAACTGTTAGTCGAATACTCAAACTGTTAGTCGAATACTCAAACCGATGTTACGAAACAACGATTTTATACTACAAACATGATAAACGCGTTAAACTTATTTTGAAAATGCTGGAGAACGACCAGCAACGTTTTTACAAAACTGATTGGGTAACTGATGGTCCCTACTGACATGGACCGGATCCTACTAACATGGATCTACTATACTGGTTGAACGAAAAGTCCCTACTGACATGGGCACACGACCCTACTGACATGGGTCTACTATTGTTGATAAACTGTTGAAAAGTCCCTTCTGACATGGGCACTAGATCCTGCGAACATGGGTCTACTATTGTTATTAAACTGATGAAAAGTCCCTACTGACATGGGCACTGGGTTCCTACTGACATGGACCCACCAAACGATTAGGATACTGACATTCCTACGAGACACAACTATTAGGATACTGACATTCCTACGATCATCTAATAGGATACCTACATTCCTACTATAACTCGAAATATACTTTTGGGCAACATCCCAACGAAACATACCTACTACTAGGATACGTATATTCCTACATAACATACTTGGAAATAGGATACTGTTTTCCTACAACTACTAGGATACGAATTTTCCTACAAACTACTATTTGGAAACGTATTTGGTTTTATGAATTTCACTTTTGGGTGACATCCCAACGATACTGTATAAACAACAAGTGGGTTACCAACTGCACTTGAAAACATAAAACCTGTGGATTCACTCAACCTCGGTGTTGACTTTTTACTATGTTTTTCAGGGAATTAGCTGCACACGTAAGGACCGCCTGCACAAATGGAAATCTAGGCGACCCTTGAAGATTTAGGATGCCAACTTTTTGAAACATATGGATTTCTTTTGTATAACTAATATGTTTTAGTCATATTTACGAAATCCACTTTTGTACAACTTAACTACTTATACGATTCATTGAATCGTAAACTTTGTAACTAATACTTTTGGCATCTTAATATATATGTTTGATTGTAATCATAAGCTCTGATACGTATGCATGTACTATGTAAATGTGGCATCCCCAGCTTATACCAATGCTTCCGCTAAACGAATTTGGGGGTGTTACAAAATTGCCCACATTACATATCGAGTCCTCGTAAGTTTATCATAACAAGCCATAATAATTTTTCATATGTATAATATCATATTCATGACAATATTCAGATTGTAAGTAACAGCAACAATTAGTCATTTCAATATACTTTAATAATGCTAAATGACTCATCAAGTTATATTCACTTTATATATTTTATTTTACAACTAATTATTTACTCAATTATTACCATACTATATCGGGAAAATCACAAATTTGATCCTTTGACCACTATCACTTAACGAAATAATCCTTTGACCAAGCCTTCTAACAAAATACTCCTTCCTTTCGTGCCATTCTAAGCGATCAAGGCGCGTAAAATTAAAAATAAGGTAATTAAATAAATAGAAAAACTAAAAGTCAGCGATTTATTAATTTTTAAACCCGTTAATCAGCATTAATTATCATTAATCGGGTCATTATGAGTGGGGTCGGCGCGAGTGTCAGTGGGCCCTGCGTGTAATCTGCTATTACCATCCTATGCTGCCATGTGTCCTAACCCTGCAAAAAAGCAAAAAAGCATGTGGGCCCGTACTTTATGTGATATGTCTTTCTACTCGCGCCCCTTTTTTCGTCTAGTCACATCCTCGCGCCGTCAGTGTCACAGATGTCAACATCTGTCACGCTGGGCCCACTGTTTTCCATACTCATCGAAACCCTCAACTTATAAAATAATGTGTCGCGCCTTTTATATTATGTGGCGCTAGGGTTTTTATTCCGACGTATTCCGACGGTCCCCGTCACCAAAACACCAAACGTAACCCGTCACCATCACCAATCGGTCCCCGTGTTTACTAACCCTAAAATACCGACGGTCACCATCACAATCGGACCTCCAAACCCTGCAAGACCGACGGCACCATTTAGAGCACGGAATTGAAAGCAATCTTTTGGTAATCAAGAAGATGGAAAACGTTGACTTCAATTTTAATGTAAGTTTCTTCATTCTTCATATTCTTCATTTTTTATTATACATATTTTATTCGTTTTTTATATTATAACATTTGAATTAAAATATGTTAAAGTTTAGAATTTATATTTTTGTTGTTATTCTGTGATATATCATACATAATAGGGAAAATAATATGTGTAGATAAAATATGTGACATGATTAAATATGTGTAGATAAATATATAAGTCATATAAATATTATATATTTACAACATGTATTATAATTGTAGATAGATTGCATGAAGAAAAGTATATATTATATATTTATATGACTTATATGACACATTTAATAGTTACATTTAATATATATATGATTGTATATAAGTAAGCTGTGGCATCAATTAATAATATCTTATAATAGTTAGTAGTACTTTTGTATATTTTTTGTTTGTTAACTAGTTAATTTTTAATTTGATTTTTTTTGTTTTCCAGAAGTTATATTATGATGCACATTTGACTATTAGATGTAATGTTGGAGTTACTTTCCAAATTAGTGAAAGTTTATCTAGATTCCTGCATAGACTACAAATATTTAGAAACATGTGTTTTGGACGATGGCTTGATCTTGAATGCGATAACCGAGACCCGGGTTTGGTCCATTTGATACTACAAACTGAGTTTGTTCCAGAACAGGAAATCGATTATTTGTTATTTTTGGATGGAGGCCAGCAGCTTAAATTCACACGTCGGGACTTCTGTCTCATTACAGGATTTCGATTCGGTCGTCAGGACTGGTTACCTAATAGATTTGGCAATCTATTTAGAGATAGAGTTTTTCACTTTAGAGTTGGTCATTCAGTTAGGGGTCAAGATATTAGATCTATGTTAGAGTCAAAAAGTGATAAATTAGATGATGTTAATCACGTCCGAGTGTGCTTATTGTATCTACTCCATTTTGGGTTTCTTGGTGGCGAAGTTAAGACAACAGTTAAAGACAGTGTATTAGTACTTTTGGAAGATTTAAATGCACGGAACCAATTTCCGTGGGGTTCTTACTTGTGGGATGAAACCTTCCCTAGACTTCGTAAGGCGCTTGGAAAACGTGAGGCGGTAGGTTTTGGTCCACTTTCAGAGTCGCGCCCTTCTTACTCATTAGCCGGATTTGTTTGGGCTTTTAAGGTAACATATCCACATTTATTTAGTTATTTTAATTGTTTTATACTTGACGCATTTAACTTTGATTTATATAAACTACGAATATATATATATATATATATATATATATATATATATATATATATATATATATGTGTGTGTGTGTGTGTGTGTGTGTGTGTGTGTGTGTGTGTGTGTGTGTGTGTGTGTGTTTTATATATATACATATCTATACTACTTATTAATGCATTTGGCCATTTCCACTGTTTAAGAGGGGGACTTAGTAAATTACTAATGTACCCTCATCCGATACCCCTAACCCCTCCAATCAACATATACGCCCCACACAATTCAAAAAACACAAGCCTCAAACATTACAGTTCACACTATAGAAAAAACACACACATACTATTTTCTCTCCTCTCCACCTGCGCCACCACCCCACCTAAGGCCGGACCACCGCCACCCATAACCACCAGCTATTACACCGCCACCACCACCTCCTCGATCCCTTGCCTTCGATGTTTTGCTACTTCAACAAAAACTGAAAGTATCCACCACCATCGCTGAAAAACGTACTTGACCACCGCAACAAGTAAGATCTAAAGGTTTGTCAATCTCTTTGTTACATCTGAAGGTTACCTGAATTTTTTTGTTAGATCGGTAAGTAATCTGATTGCTATTTCTTATATCTAAATTATTAATATATGTTTTTTAGATCTTGAAGGCTTCCTGATATAAATCTCCATTGTCACCGGATGTTGCCCGGTGGATCTTCATATGTTTTTTAGATTTTTGTACTTGGGGCAGTGACACTTGCTGTGCCTTCTTCTCCAGTAACCACCATAACTACCACCACCACCTCCGTAATCATCCCTCGCCATTGACACAACCACCATCATCCCCGGTCAACGTCACAACCACCATCACCACCATCTTCACTGAAAACCGAAACATCACCATCGCTAAAACGATTGGTACACCGCCACCTAAACCACAAAACGCCACCACCGATACTATGCAAAACCATGATGGACCCTACAACACCATCTTCAGTCGCCTCCAGCAATCGCCTCAGATCAATATGTTGGATCTAACACTTTTCTTTCAATTTGCCTCTAATCTATCATCAATATTGTTATATATCTAAAAGGTTACGGGTTTTTTTTTGCTAGATACAAAAACTTTCGGCCACCAGTGAAACCACCACGGACCCTACAACACCATCTTCAGTCACCTCCACCAATCACCTCCTCCGCTAACACCACATCTTAGAATCTGTAAGTTTAGATGAATATTATTCACCGTATGTTTATGTTATCTCTAAAGAATCATGTTGGATTGTATTTTTTTGTGTTACAAGTATTGAACTACAGTATTTTAGCCCACCATGTCTGTGAGTTGGAATCCAACTCCGGCCACCTGCAAGAAATCAAGACCAACTCCGACCACCTCAAGCCTACTCCGGGCGTCGTGAAAACAGGAACAGGTTTTTCGATTTACTTTGAAACATGTGTAATATGTTTTAGCCATATATCTTTATAATTATTTTCTGTTTGCTAATTATAGGTTTGATACTTAGCCATTGAGATCTTTCAGCAGATGGGAGTAAATATATTTTTTTTAATGTTGAAGGTGGTGGAAGTATTTTGGTGAAAAGAAATACGTAACAGGGATTAAAAAACAGTTACATAAACTTTCTTTTTGACTTTTGAAAAAGAAACCAACTATGACAAACTTAATCCCACCATGTCGGCCAACAATAAAAAGCATGGAATCAATAATGTAGGCTCAATCACTACCAATAAATGATCAAAAACAAATCCCAATCTGTCAGCTAATAATTAATTCATATCTGCTTATTTTCGCAGCCCTAGAGACTGGCCGGAATTCTCCCGTTAACATAAACCACGGCCAAAAAATCCAAAACGGTGACCAAAATGAAACCTCAAGAATCGGAACATATGTGATGCCAACGAGGGCTCAGACTGTTTAATAACATTAGTAATTACTCGACACAACAATGAACCTTGTGACTAGCCATAGACACAAAGATTTCACCTGAAAAATAGATTTTCACCTTTTTAGTGTAGAACTCTTTTTTCTTTTTTCTTTTGCGTTCTCTAAATGATATTGCTTTAATTATGACTTTTTTTTAATAGATAGTGCGTTCTCTTGATGATATTGCTTTAATTATGACCTTTGTCAAAGTTTTGAAATTTTTACGTTCACGTAACTGTAACATTTTGAAAGTCCTTATCATTTTTTATCTTGATACGAACTTGAAATTTTTAGATATATACTTTGAACATTGAACATTGATACGAATGATGATGATTATTTTAACAATATGGGGAATTTAATATATAAAAATAGTGCAAAACAAAGAACCAAATAATTTAAAAAAAGTTGGCATCTAACGTGAATTATTGGAATTCATGATGATAAAGTGGGGTTACCACATAAAAAAGTAAAAGAATTTGTCTAGAAACAAAGAACCAAACCCATGTTCCATTGTTCCAATCCCACATTCCCACCCCGGTAGTTTTTTAAATTATTAAAGGATAGTATAGGAAATTTACGAAAAATATATTTATTGCTTTTTAACTAAAAACTGCTCTAAGGATCACCCCTAGACATCATTTCAAATTTTTTTTTTTAATAATTGAACTTACAAAGTATCAACCCGTAAGTAAAAACAAACATTGCGTCTGCTTCTTCGGGTGTTACCTCTCTTGCGGTTCCTGCTACTCCTCTTCCTTCCATCAATGCCGACGAGGTAACATTACATGTTTCAAAATTATATGTGAATTAATAGATATCGAAACAAAGCAAATATGTGAGAGTAGTACATATTGTTGTTCAAATCATATGTTCAAATCAGGTTTCTTATGTTATCACCGATTTAGCAAACTTATCGAAACCACTATATTGACAATTGAAGTACAAATAATTTTACTGACCGTCAAAAATAGCGGCTACAACGGCTATTTCGAATTTTAGTATTTCTACACGTTTCTACATATTTCTACAAAGTTCAATACAAGTCGGCTTTTAACGGCTAAATTTTTTCCTATATATTGAATAACAAACAAACAAACCATTTCAATCTTTCACAGTTTCACATAACAATTTTGTACTTACAAACATTCGTTCAACAATAGCCTATGGAAGAGTCACATATCCTCATACTTCTCATGATTTTACACGCACTGCTACAGATTATTATCGTAAACTATCTCCCTGCTAGATACGGGTTTATCCATTCTGGGTTCGTTATATCTTTGTTGCTGCTCAGCATTTTCTATTTAGAACAGCTAGAACTGCTTTTAAACAAACCGATGTAAGACCTACTTAGTCGAATAAATCTACTTATTTGTTTATGTAGTGTGTTCTTCTGCTTATTTATGTATTTACAGGGCCAAATACATGAATATCTTTTTTTTTTCCCTGCTCTTCCAATACATACACCCATCATTTAATGGAAGGAAATAATATATGCGAGTCATGTAAAATTAATTCATAAAAAGAAAAAGAAAAAGGAAAAAGCTGTTTGACCCCATCATTTTTACTTTTAGTTTTCAAATTCTGATTGCGCGCCTACATTCAAATTCGCCTACATTCAAATTCAAATTAAAATGTTACCTAACATTACATAAATTTCAAGACGTTATATAAAAAACATTGAATAGCATTCTTACACCATATTCTCAACAGTTTAACACAAAAGGTCAGCACTAAAGCATATATTTCATATATATTCCGGTGGAAAAAAGCATAAGGGAAACGAACGACTATATATCATATATCATTACAACCACAAATTACAACAGATATTCAAACAAATTAATCCATAAAACCACGAATAATAAAGGACCGCCAAATCCAAAATACACAATTATCCAAGGAATCATTTCTTCAAGTTCTTCGGTAGAGGTAGTAGTTATTGTTATGATTAGAACTTTAATTATCAAAAGAGCCAAGCACATAAGTATATTAAACATTTTTGATTGGGATGAAAAGTATGACTAAGAGAACAAGAAAGTTAAATTGAATATGGAGAGATTGTGTGGAATATTGGTATGAAAGAGAGTATGTTGAAGGAGAAGTATTATGGTATATATAAAGGCTAATTGGTTTGGCGTAAATTAACCGTTGGCAACGGTATAGTAGCCGTTAACACCGTATACTAAATGTTGGCTACGTATACTAGCCGTTAGGAACCGTGTAAAAGCCATTTGCTACCGCATACTAACCGATAAGAAAAGTATACCGTACGCTATAGGAATCGTAATTGCGATCTAAAAGAGATTTATTGTTTAAGAGTAAACAACCAAAATATAATTTATTGCTATAGTAATTCCATACTTTATTTAAATATATATCTAAATACATATTATCCTCTTCTAGGGATAGGGGGTCGTTGATTAACACTAGATGTATTTTGATTGTTGGGCGGTTGTTCATTGACATTAGGTTGGGGCTGGTTAGCTGCTATTATTGCTCGTAGACGTGTATTAATTCTTCGTTCCTCATTCAGCAGAAAGCTTGTGCCACGCCATTGATTAAGAATTTCATTTTGTCTACGTACAGCTATTTCCATATCCTGCCTCAACCTCCTTAACTCAGTGTTCTGTCGCTCTACTTGGGCATGGAGTTCTATGAATCCATCTTTATATTTTATGAGGTCATTAATCAAACTATCATATACATCACGATTATGGATCACTGGTTCTGGAGGGGCTTCACTTGTTGAGGTTCCTGGTTGGACTTCTTGCTCCTTCGGAGGTTGAGACCTTGGACTTTCAGAACTAGGTACTTCGTTTAGATCTATATTTTCCATTGAGTGGTTCTTCTTGGTTGTATTATGGACGTACTAAAGAGGTATGATTATCTTAGAGGGAGTCTTGAACTGATATAATGGTATAAGAGTGTACGTACTAAATTTATAATGGTAACGATAGCTGTGTAAACAGTGAAAGCTAAATTTATAATCGTGAGGATAGTGTGAGAAGATCACGTGAATGTTTTAAAGAAAATTCTAAATCGTATTTGACACATTTTAAGATTTTGTTTCTGACTTTTCGGCCTGGAGTTTGAAAAAAGAGGTAGAAAGTATGTTAATCAATATATAACTATATTAATTAATAGGGTTGTAATTAATTAAATAAAAAAGGTATTTAATAAATAAAATCATTTTACTCAAACTCCAAAGCAAGTATTATTGATTCGGGACCCATCTGAATTTTTATCTCCAACATGATTATTTACTTACGGCTGCAAAAAATGCTTTTTACAAAAGTCTACGGTCTACAGAGAATGTTTTTACAAAAGTCTACTAAAGTCAGAGAATCCACAGGAAAAGAGATATCGGATTATTGCAAAGGTCTTAAAGTCTACAGAGATACTCCATTACTGTCCCGCAGGTGTTATTAAAGTGGACCTAAGATGATTGTAGAAAGTTGAATGATTGTTAATCTGATACCGATTATATTAATCCTCATCAACCTAGACCTATACAGTCTTTACACAACCAGTTATTTCATCAATTCCTTACTTTACACAAAATCTCAAATTTTCTTTACAAAACAAAAGTCTCAATGGCCTCCTCATCCGATAATACCAAAAACAACAAGAGAGCATCAAGCCCACCAACATCACCACAACCATCATCCAAGTCCCATAAAAAAAATCCCCTCGAATTCTACAGAGTTTCCCAACATATTTGGGACAAGTGTACTGCAGAACGATTAGGGCCGGAGAAGTTCATGTTAGACACGCATGAAAGAATGGTACAGAAACTGACAGAAAGTGTCAGGCGAGATGAAGAATCTATACGTCAATTGATGAAACGTATAGATAAAAATAACGAAAAAATCGTGGAGCATCAAGAAAATATCACTGAACTTATCAAGACCATGTTCAGTCCAGACCCTTAAGTCTTTTATGTTCATCTATCATGTATATATTAATGTTTTTATGGGACTTGTCATATATATTGTTACTGCTTTATGTTGCATTGTCTAGCGGCATATTTCGCAATAAAACAAATGTCTTATTTTTTATGGGCAGACAACCATCGCACCATCAATTTATTTTCTTTTTTAATTTCACTAATATGGAGTATTTACTTTCTTTTGAATCCACTTTATTTATTTCATTTTAAAAAGCCATGAATCATGGCACTAACATGCTTTCTTTTAAAAATCCATATTCAAATTTTATGAAATCCAATAAGATGCTTTACAGAGAAATCGAGAAGACAGTTTTGTTTATAGTTAGATCCAGGTTTTGATTTCGAAATTGTTTGTAAATCTTTTGCAATTTTCCAGATCCGATTGTATGTAACCACCGGATTCTAAATCTGCCTGATTTTTATTCTTTTGCAGAAACATTGCTCTATTGTTCCGGTAAGTTCATACTTCTCAGACCAGACGTGAAGAATAAAGCTCAGGCAGCTTCAGAATCCGGTGGTTACATACAATCGGATCTGGAAAATTGCAAAAGATTTACAAACAATTTCGAAATCAAAACCTGGATCCAACTATAAACAAAACTGTCTTTGAATACAACCCCTAACTTTAAACATATATTCAAAATCAAGCATAAATAACCGACAAAATTGTAAAATCAAAATCGAAGAAGAAGAAGATAAACTTACATAATCTAGCAGCTTCACAACCCGAAAGCTTCAAAATCTGATCGTTACATAATCCGAAATGTGTTTGTTACAAGAAAACTTAAAGAAAACCAAGGCAGCGACCTTTTAGTCCGGTGCGTAGCTAACAAAAATGAAAAACAAACCCCAGCAAGTTCACCCTCAGTCTCCAACAACCCATCGCCGCCCACAGCCACAAACCACCGTCGGAATTTAGGTGCCGTTCCCTTATCTTCAATTTTAAGAATGGGAACAGAAGAGAAGAAAACAAACCTTTAACATGGATTTTTTGTATGTTTTTTGTTAATGATTCGGTCGGGTTTTTTAATTGTTTTTTATCTAACCGGAGCTATTGAAATCTTGTGAAAGGGGAAGTGGGAAAGGAGTTGGGTGGTAGGTGAAAATCTCTAGAAAAAATCATATGAGGGAGGTGATGTTTCCGTGTCTGTACCATTTAGCATAATAATAATAATAATAATAAATAAATAAAAAGTAAGGTCGTAGCTTGTTCAACAATAAAATATTTAAGTTTAAGTCAAGTTCTTTTTTCTACAAAATGAAAAATCAAAGGTTTAATTTTTAAAATGATAAAATAAATAATTACTTAACTTAACATTCAGATGTGATTTTCAGATTTCAGACATA